>CM060923.1:445844470-447112470 GCA_030737875.1 Allium sativum
AACCGCGATTAACCCATCAAGCCCAAATTGGTTAAGTATTAAGTGGACCATGACTTAACCCTAATCAGGAGGCATTCATTAACTTAATGTGCTTTAACCTCTCACATTAGACTTTGTTGTGGTTACTAGTTAAGCCGGGCGGATCCGGGTAGCTTTACACCACAACTAGGTCTAACCTCGGGTTCGAGCACAACATGACCAACTTCTCACATTGGGTCCTATTGTTTGTAGCTACTAGTTAAGCCGGGCGGGTCCGGGTAGATTTATGCTACAAACTCAACCCAACCTCGAGTTGGCCACTCTCATATTTTCTAAGTGTCATGTCCATTATGTTTCCAAAACATAATTACAAGTTAACATATCACGTCATGTTATAAAAATCATGTTCATGTCATAATTTTACCCACCCCCAACGTAATCCCATCGTTTACATACTCGCAACAACGCATAAAGGATAAAATAGGGAACTTGGCATAATCATGACAAAAAGGTGTTGAAGCCACAAGTTTATCATGGTGGCATACGAAATGTACATATATTCATATACTTGCATATTGCATCATTAGGCTTCAAAAGCATGCATAAAACCAAACTTAGCATATGAGTGATACATGGTGATAAATGACATGTAGAAGTTGCTAGAAGTTCGCATTTAGCCTCACATGCAAGTTATCATAAGGGATATGATAACTTCCATGTTGCCAAAATGCAACCTTCAACATAAAGCTTGAAGCTTTAAGCTCACAACTTCAAGTTTAACTTGCATAACATGATAACATGATCAACCCAAACTTGCATATCATAATGATCAACCAAACTTGCATATAATGATCAACCAAACTTGCATATCATAATGATCAACCAAACTTGCATATAATGATCAACCAAACTTGCATATCATAATGATCAACCAAACATGCATATCGTAATGATCAACCAAACTTGCATATCATAATGATCAACCCCAAACTTGCATCATTCATTTAACTTTAGAGTTAATAAAAAGAAAGTAGAAAAGGGCTTACAATGCTATGAAGACACAAATAAATATTTATTATAAAGATTGAGACGAAGCCCTTATGCAAGCACCAAAAACCCAAATATGCAATCTCCAAATGAAAACCCTTGAGCCAAATCAATAAAAACCCTTGCTTTGAAATAGAAATGTTGCAACTTGACTTGAATGCAAACTAAGAATACTCATACAAGCTTGAAAATACTTGTATGCACTCAAAATCTCTCATAGAAATAAGCTTAGGAATTTTAGCATGAGAGTGGAGGCCATGAGAGGAACAAATTTGACATAGTTTAGTTGTAGGATTGAATAATGATGATTTAGGCTAGGTGTTAGGTCCTTTTTATAGAAGATTAGGGTAATATTAGCCATAGGATTAACCCTAGATTCAATCCAAGCCATCAAAGCATGTCTTGGGGAAGAAGTCAAGTGTAGGAACCATCTAGGGCCTTTAGATTAAAGCTGAACCAT
This sequence comes from Allium sativum, assembly GCA_030737875.1. Lineage (NCBI taxonomy): Eukaryota > Viridiplantae > Streptophyta > Magnoliopsida > Asparagales > Amaryllidaceae > Allium > Allium sativum. The sequence goes on from CM060923.1 coordinate 445,845,957, forward strand.
GAGAACCATTCAAATACAAAATCTGCATTTGAGCGAATCGGCCCACGGGTTGACAGCCAAACACCCTGGATTAACCCCTAGTCGACCCAGCGGGCTTGGGTCGACCTCAAAAATCGGCCGGTTCGGTTATTCCCCTCTCCCAATTCGCTGTTTTGAACATTTTTGCATATTTATTTATTTAATTTTCAATTATATATATATATATATATATATCAATATATATATATATTTCTCTGCGCAACCCATTTCACTTAATTAAGTATACTTTAATTTGAATTTTCCGTGAAACTTCGCGAGGCCATATCTTGGTCATACGGACTCCGATTTTCGAAAACTCGGACTCTATTTCGCGTATTTTTCCGAGATGATCGCAATGGCATAGCCCGTTTCCCTTGATTCAGATTTTACAGTTTAATTCTTCCTCCATTTATGTTATAATATGTTATTCAAAAATACGGGTTGTTACATTCTCCCCTCCTTAAAGGATTTCGTCCCCGAAATCTCCAAGTTAGGAAGAATGTATCCTACCATCCATCTACTCAAAACATCATCCTCGTGCAGTCATTGTCCTTAAAGGATTCTAAATGTTGTATGATCATATGCAAAGGTGTGTGTATATGTACTTATCTAATGCGAAAATCAGGCGGTTACTGATACAGTAAACCTCCTTAATGCAAAGCATGTTAGTGAAATGAGTCCATATGTATACAAATTCCTAACATAATTTATAATCTCTACATGAGTGCACATATCATTCATCCATATGCAACATCCACGTGATAGCATAACAAATTTCATCCATGAATAAGCATAAACACTCATGCATATGCAACATGAAAGTGTGTGAGCCGATCTTAGTGCCTAATGTGTATCATGCACCCACGAGTATCCACGTGCAAACACTTGCAACCACTTGCAACCATCAAGCACAACATGTTTCAAATACATGTTTCAACCAAGGGTTTCTACCTAAGGTTCTCATGACAAGATCTACGAAACAAGATAAACTAGATAAACGCGGATAAAAAGAAAGATATGCTAATTAGGAAAAGAGATTGAGAGTGTACCCTAAAAAAGAAATGGATAAAGCCCACGCATCTTCTCCTCGGTTTCCCAAGTTGCATCTTCGTCGGCTTCAACCCACTGAACTTTCACCAATTTGACTTCTCGATTCCTTAGCTTCTTGATCTCCGTTCCCAAGATACGAATCGGAGCTCGTCTCAGGGTTGCCTCTTTCTCTACCTCAATGTCTTCAAGAATGCTTGGTTCAACCACTTTGGCGAACTCATGAAGGCACTTTCGGAGATGCGAGACATGAAAAACATTATGCACTCCGGCTAGCTTTTCGGGCAATTCCACCTTATAGGCCATCTTTCCAATTCTTTCTATGATAGGGAAGGGTCCTACGAACCTTGGTGCCAGCTTCCCAACTGCTCCAAAACGTACCACATTACGCAAAGGAGAAACCTTCACGAAAACCATGTCTCCCACTTCGAATTCCAAATCCGCCGTTCGCTTGTCAGCATAGGATTTCTGTCTATCTTGGGCCGCTTTCATCCTTCTTCTTACTAATTCAACTTTCTCGGATGTGTCTCGTATCATATCGGGCCCAAGTATAAGTCTATCTGTTGTCTCCCACCAACAAGATGGTGACCTACACGGCCTCCCATATAAAGCTTCAAATGGTGCCATCCCTATGCTGGCTTGATAGCTATTATTATAAGCAAATTCTACAAGAGGAAGGTGGTCTTCCCAAGTACCACCGAAGTCGAGAACACAAAGCCTCAAGAGATCTTCTAGCACTCTATTCACCCTTTTGGTTTGGCCATCCGTCTGGTGGTGATAGGTTGTACTCAAATTCAATCGCGTACCCATCGCTTCTTGCAAACTGTTCCAGAACTGGCTAGTGAAAATCGGGTCACGATCGCTAACTATGCTAGAAGGAACTCCATGCAACCGCACTATTTCTCGGAGATAAATAGACGCCAGCCCTGATGCGGTCCTCTTGCTCTTTACTGGGATGAAGTGAGCACTCTTCGTAAGTCTATCAACTATGACCCATATGCTTGTGTTCCCTCTCCTTGACCTAGGCAATCCATCCACAAAACCCATAGAAATACTCTCCCACTTCCATTTTGGGACCTCCAATGGATGTAATAGCCCACTTGGTTTCTTTGACTCGGCCTTCACTTGTTGGCACACCATGCACCTTGAAACATACTCTGCCACATCTTTCTTCATTCCATCCCAAAAGAAACTGCACTTCATATCTCTATACATCTTATCTCCTCCCGGATGTATAGTCATCTTCGAGTGATGCGCTTCTTCAAGAACACTATGGACCAAATCTCCCACCTGAGGAACACATAATCTCCCATCACGCCTTAGCCATCCTTTATCATCAATAGTATATCTGGCAAGGTGTCTAGATGTCTCACCCCGAATCAACTTGTCCATAACTTCGACTATCTGTGGATCTTACCTCTGCGAAGCCCCAACTTGATCAAGAAGTGTGGGTCTACGCTCAAGGGATGCTAATGAACCCGTCATCAACTCAATAGCCGTCGTGAAATCAAAGGTTGCCAAGAATTCCAAGTTCTTCATCTCAATGAACAAGGGGCTTAAAGTCAATCTCCTTCTGCTTAGTGCATCCGCCACAACATTACCCTTGCCATGGGTATAAGCTATCTCGAAGTCATAAGATGCCAAAAATTCCATCCACCTTTGCTGCCTTAGATTCAGATCTTTTTGCGAGAAGAGGTATTTGAGTGACTTGTGATCAGTATACAACTCAAACCTTTCGCCTAGAAGATAGTGGCGCCAGGATTTGAGTGCAAAGACGATCACCGCTAACTCCAAATCATGAGTGGGATAGTTCTTCTCATGAACTTTAAGTTGCCTACCCCCATAACATATCACTCTTCCCTCTTGCATCAGAACAGCTCCTAACCCCGTGCCACATGCATCTGTGTACACGGTAAACATCTTACCATTATCGGGTAATGCCAAAACTGGAGCTGAGGTAAGGGCTCTTTTGAGCTTTTGAAAAGCAAGCTCACACTCCAAGTCCCATGCAAAGACTAAGTTCTTCTTCGTCAACTTAGTGAGAGGGGCCGAAATCTTAGCGAAGTCTCTGATGAACTTCCTATAGTAGCCCGCCAAACCGAGAAAGCTTCGTACTTCGGTCGCATTCCTAGGAGTCTTCCAATCTTGAACCACAACCACTTTCGCGGGATCCACCGCTATGCCTTGCTTAGAAACTATATGTCCAAGAAACCGAACTTCCCTTCTCCAGAAATGATATTTGGAGAACTTGGCTTTCAACTGATGCGCTCTAAGCGTATCCATCACTTCCTTGAGAAGTCTGGCATGTTCTTCCTCGTCCTTTGAGAAGATCAGAATATCATCCACGAAGACAACAACAAACTTGTTGAGGAACTCCCTGAACACCCTACTCATCAAGTCTACGAAGAAGGCGGGTGCATTAGTCAATCCGAATGGCATGACAAGCCATTCAAAGAATCCATCCGGAGTCCTAAACGCAGTTTTATCAATGCTATCCTCAGCTACTCTAAGCTGATGGAATCCGGTGGCTAGATCGAGCTGAGAGAAAACTGAAGCACCTACAAGCTGGTCAAAGAGATCATCAATCCTCGGTAACGGGTGCCTATTCTTCTTTGTCAGCTTGTTCAACTCTCGATAATCAACACATAGACGAAGCGAACCATCCGCCTTAGTAGCGAATACCACCGGAGCACCCCATTCGGAAATGCTTCGTCTAATAAAACCCTTCTCAAGCAGCTCCTTGATTTGCTTACTGAGCTCCCTTCTCTCACGAGGGGCCATGTGCCTAACGGGCAATGATACTGGCTTGGCATTATCGACTAGATAAATGCGGAAATCTATCTCTCGTTTAGGGGGTAACCCCTTAACTTCTTCAAAGACATCAGGATAGTCTCGAACCACCCTTACAGATTGCAGATCATCGATGGACGAGTCGAGAGATTCAAGATAACATAACATGACGGGACCTCTAGGGTTACAAGAAATTTCTAGGGTATTACTGAGGCGAGTCATGAGCCTCACCACCCTATGCTCACAATCGAGGATGGCTCCATAACTGGACAACCAATCCATGCCCAAGACCAACTCATATCCCGTGACCCCGAGAACCTAAACATTACACATGAATTCTATGCTCAAGATAGAGATTTTCAAATCCACACAAATCACAGGTAGATGGGCGGAACCCCCAATTGGATTTGAAACACAAACGGGATCCTCAACTAAGCTAGTACTTAGGTGCAACCTTTCAACAATATCAGAAGAGATAATACTATGCGATGCGCCAGAATCAAATAAGGTGCGAACAGGAAAATCAGAAATGTAAACATGAATTTCTATAAAAACTCTACCTCGATCAAAAGCTGGAAGAGCGAGGAGAGCCTGCAATTTCCCTCTAGATGATCTTACTTGCTGAGTTTGTCCTTGCCCTTGTCCTTGCTTCTTGGGGCAATCCTTGCTAAAATGTCCAGATCCTCCGCACTGAAAACACTTGCCTAACTTCCTCTTCTTCTTCCTGCAATCTTTGGCTACGTGCCCAGTGATCCTACAGAAGTGGCACTTTCTTGTCTTGTTGTTGTTCTTGCCTCCTTTTCCGGATTCTTCCTTCTTGCCTAGGGACTCATTTGCCTTGACCTCCTTCTTGTCACTCTTATCTTCCTCTTGGAGTAGGGCCATATTCACCAAACTCTCGAAGGTCGCCCCCAGAGGTATATGAGACATGGCCAAACCGCGCAATGGCTCATTCAATCCTAGAGCAAAGTGTAGGGCCTTCTTCTGAGCCGTGTTTACCAATTCTAGGCCGAACTGAGCAAGTTGATTAAACATATCCACGTATTCCCCAACGGTCATGTCCCCTTGTTTTAGAGATAGGAACCTATCCATCTGAAGGTTCTCATCTGTCTATGATAGAAACTTTAGTCCAAACCTTCTCCTAAAGTCATCCCAAGTCTCCATGGGTCTAGTAGTGGTGGTGACTACCCACCAATAAGCAGCTTCCCCTTTTAATAGCCATACCACCAGCAGAACTTTCCTACGATCTTCCACCTCAATGATAGCAAAGAGGTCTTCAGTTTCCTTTAACCAGTTTCTTGCCTCCACAGAAGTCTCCGTTCTGACAAAATTCTTGCAACCCATCGCCTTAAAGTCTTTGCAAAGCTCCGGGAAATTCACTTGTGTATGCTGAGGGGGAGGAGGAACCTCAGCTACAGGAGGAGGAGAGCTGTTAGCGACGGGGGAAGGAGGAGGAATGGTTGCGGGGCCGGCTTCATTCGCCCTTGCCTCAATAAATCTCCGGAACCAGACGGGTACTTGAACGCCTTCCGGGATGTTAAAGCGATCGGCCATACTAAAACGAAGAAAAAGATAGATTCAAAACGAAGAAACGAAGGATAGTGCTATGGCTTTTGGGGAATAGCCTTTTAAAATAAACTAGACTTTTCTTGGAAAATACTTAATTGGTTTTGAAAATAGTTTTTCAAAAGGTAAGTTTCAAAAACACTTTTGCTCAAATCTTGTAAACCTTATGCTCTGATACCAAATGTAACACCCCAGCTCCGCCAGGGCCACTCTTGCAAGGACACTGGCTTTGGAGGGGCGTTAAACAAGGTAAACATGCATGCAGATATCACAAGACAGAACATATAAGTAAAACAGAGTAGTAAAGCAACGGATAAATCTTAACATTTCAAAACCATAGTCATGTTACAACAAAGTACTTGTTCATTATTTTCCAACAACAAAGTCTAGATAAAAGCATAAACTGAAAAACTAAAATACATAAAGTACTATCCCCAAAATGAAGTGATAAACCATAGCTAGCTCAATGTCCAAAACCGTACATGAGCAAATCTAGTAAGCAAGCTGTAAAGATCCAAGCTAAGCTCCAATGTTCCCACCCTGAGAACCTGAGGGGGGGGAACGGAAGAAAAGAGGCGAAAGAAAACAGGTCAGTCAAAAAGACTGGTAATCCCTACTACTATCTGTCTATGAACTAGTCAAGTTAACTGGCATGAGAAGCTGAGATGAACATAAGGATAACAACATACTGGCATGATGATTAACTAACAAGATAGGTAAAGGTGTCATCGCATAATCAAGGTTAAGTTTTGCACCACGGGTGTACTAGCATTCTAACATGTCAAGTAAAAACAAGAATTGATCCCTTGGCCCAAGCTTGGCCCAACATCATGAGATGACCTAAATCAAGGTCCAAATACTCGGTCTAGTCGATCGGCTCCCTATAAGCCTAACTCGTCAAGTGTCGGTGTCATACGGCTTAATCATGTAATGTAGTTGACTGTGCAGGGTCCACCCCTAGGGTGTATCAGGCCCTACGGTGTAACCCTCAGACACAATTCCAGGATGCACAGTCTAAACCTACCGGCCCCCGTGTTCAACTCCGGACTTAATGTGCACGACCATGGTCCACCTGAACAACTGGTGCATCATTCAGCCGTCTCTTTTGGTCTCTTACAATCAGCCCAGTAATCGTGCCCCACCCTAGCCTAGTCCTAGGGTCTTATGATACTATCTAGAAGGTTACTGCTGAAAAGGACCACGCAACTAGGGTTTCTTAACGGGTTAAATGTGGTTAACCCGATCCAAACGTAGGTTAAATTGGTTAAGAGTACCCAAGGCTCCTGACTTAACCGCGCTTAATCCATCAAGCCCAAATTGGTTAAGTATTAAGTGGACCATGACTTAACCCTAATCAGGAGGCATTCATTAACTTAATGCGCTTTAACCTCTCACATTAGACTTTGTTGTGGTTACTAGTTAAGCCGGGCGGGTCCGGGTAGCTTTACACCACAACTAGGTCTAACCTCGGGTTCGAGCACAACATGACCAACTTCTCACATTGGGTCCTATTGTTTGTAGCTACTAGTTAAGTCGGGCGGGTCCGGGTAGATTTATGCTACAAACTCAACCCAACCTCGAGTTGGCCACTCTCATATTTTCTAAGTGTCATGTCCATTATGTTTCCAAAACATAATTACAAGTTAACATATCACGTCATGTTATAAAAATCATGTTCATGTCATAATTTTACCCAACCCCAACATAATCCCATCGTTTACATACTCGCAACAACGCATAAAGGATAAAATAAGGAACTTGGCATAGTCATGACAAAAAGGTGTTGAAGCCACAAGTTTATCATGGTGGCATATGAAATGTACATATATTCATATACTTGCATATTGCATCATTAGGCTTCAAAAGCATGCATAAAACCAAACTTAACATATGAGTGATACATGGTGATAAATGACATGTAGAAGTTGCTAGAAGTTCGCATTTAGCCTCACATGCAAGTTATCATAAGGGATATGATAACTTCCATGTTGCCAAAATGCAACCTTCAACATAAAGCTTGCAGCTTTAAGCTCACAACTTCAAGTTTAACTTGCATAACATGATAACATGATCAACCCAAACTTGCATATCATAATGATCAACCAAACTTGCATATAATGATCAACCAAACTTGCATATCATAATGATCAACCAAACTTGCATATAATGATCAACCAAACTTGCATATCATAATGATCAACCAAACTTGCATATCGTAATGATCAACCAAACTTGCATATCATAATGATCAACCCCAAACTTGCATCATTCATTTAACTTTAGAGTTAATAAAAAGAAAGTAGAAAAGGGCTTATAATGCTATGAAGACACAAATAAATATTTATTATAAAGATTGAGACGAAGCCCTTATGCAAGCACCAAAAACCCAAATATGCAATCTCCAAATGAAAACCCTTGAGCCAAATCAATAAAAACCCTTGCTTTGAAATAGAAATGTTGCAACTTGACTTGAATGCAAACTAAGAATACTCATACAAGCTTGAAAATACTTGTATGCACTCAAAATCTCTCATAGAAATAAGCTTAGGAATTTTAGCATGAGAGTGGAGGCTATGAGAGGAACAAATTTGACATAGTTTAGTTGTAGGATTGAATAATGATGATTTAGGCTAGGTGTTAGGTCCTTTTTATAGAAGATTAGGGTAATATTAGCCATAGGATTAACCCTAGATTCAATCCAAGCCATCAAAGCATGTCTTGGGGAAGAAGTCAAGTGTAGGAACCATCTAGGGCCTTTAGATTAAAGCTGAACCATGAGAACCATTCAAATGCAAAATCTGCATTTGAGCGAATCGGCCCACGGGTTGACAGCCAAGCACCCTGGATTAACCCCTAGTCGACCCAGCGGGCTTGGGTTGACCTCAAAAATCGGCCGGTTCGGTTATTCCCCTCTCCCAATTCGCTGTTTTGAACATTTTTGCATATTTATTTATTTAATTTTCAATTATATATATATATATATATCAATATATATATATTTCTCTGCGCAACCCATTTCACTTAATTAAGTATACTTTAATTTGAATTTTCCGTGAAACTTCGCGAGGCCATATCTTGGTCATACGGACTCCGATTTTCGAAAACTCAGACTCTATTTCGCGTATTTTTCCGAGACGAACGCAATGGCGCAGCCCATTTCCCTTGATTCAGATTTTACAGTTTAATTCTGCCTCCATTTATGTTATAATATGTTATTCAAAAATACGGGTTGTTACAAATAGCCAGAATCAACAGGTAGAGGTGATATCTTTAATAGTCTCCAGCTTCAGAATGTGAAATCTCAATGCTGCATTACTCGATCTGACCCGAGCAATAATGCAAAACAAAACAACTCGGATCAGGACTAACATTCTCATAGAAGTAAATCAACTCAAATGAAATGTTCAATAAAATGCATCTGTAACTTAAAAGATGTTTGGGATCACCATCCTCTAAGGATCCGTTAAATTAATATCATATAATATAATACGCTATTATAATAATGTCTATGGTTAAATATAACATATTAAAATAGAGTAAGCGGGATTACATTTTTACCCTTACACTGTTTATAAACATTGTCGTAAACATTGCATATAAAACACCAGTAACGGTCGGTGGATAGTGATGCACTGCTATATGACAACGTCAAATCAAAATCGTAGCGAGCTCGATTAGGATAATATGACAAGGCACACAAGGAATACCCACGGTAGGATTCTACCGATGCACGCCCGGACCGGTGGTAACGCATAGCCGCTGTAACACCCCGTAATTCTGTTAATATTAATATTCACAAATTAAAGAATAACTAATCTCAGACGTGAGAATTGTGGGAAACGGGTTGAGCCATTGTGTTCGTCTTGGAATTCTGGTTGAAATAGAGTCCGAGTTTTCGTGAATTGGACTTCGTATGAAGAAGTTATGGCCATCGGAAGTTTCAGAAAATTCAAAACAGATTTCAGAAATTTAAAATTCAAAATTCGAAGTCAAACAGGCTAGGCGGGAAATTTCCCGCCCAGCACCCCAGGTCGACTGGGGAGTCGACTGGGCAGTCGACCTGGGTGTCGACCAGGTCAGTCAGCTAGGGTTTGACTGAGCCCAATCTTGAGCTGTTGATGTGTCTTTAGGGCTGAGTTGGCAAATTAAACGGTTCAGGTTAGTTCTGAGTTGATCTGACGGCCTAAATAAATCCTAAACTCTATAAATACCTAGGTAGTGTCTCACTCTAACTCACATGAAAAATAGAATAGCCACCGTCATACCGCCGCCATGGAATTCAGTCTAGCCGCCGCCATCTAAAAAGGAAGAAAGCTAATCAAAAATCTAATTCTACTCAACTCTGAAGCAAATCAAGACTCTCTTTCTTCTTTAATTTGTGAGTATGATGATCTTAACAAGATTATTATTAAACTAATTAGATTAAGTTATGAATGGAATATAAGTGAATGATGTGAATTGTCATATATGTTGTTGTAAACCTTATGCTATCATGTATGTTGTAAATTCTATGTTATGTGATGATGATATCCTATATGTTGTAAATCATGCTATGATGACATTGTATAGGTTGTAATTTTCTATGCTAAGTTGTGGTAAATCATACATGTTATAAAATCATGATGTTGTTATCTATGCTAATTAGTTCATGTAATCAAATCATAATGTTTGGGCTATGTTGATCTATATGACAAATCATGTATGCAAGTTTAGATTGATCAGAAAAGATTATGAACATATGCCATGACATCTATTTAGATCTAGAATTGTGACATCTAGAATTATGCTATGACAAATGTGAATTCTATGTATTAGATGCTAGTTCACACCATCATTATGTTGCCTAAACCATTTATGCTAGTCCATACATGAATTTGGATTATGATCATATTATGTGAATTATGACATTTTACCAAACAAGTTGACAGCTTTAGATCCATGACATGTGTAGTTTCATGCAAGTTCCACCCCTATCATGATTAGATCTATTTTTATTTGTCTATATGTTGTGATAATTTATCTTTGTGCTATGAGTTAGACTATTCGAGTCTAACGTATATTTTGCGTCGAATAAGCGAACGTATAACGTGGGGTAGGGGTAATATTAAGGATTTAATATTAAGAAGTTGGGGTGCAATTGATATGATTTTGCATGCCATGAATGGATGGACATAATTGAGTCAATTATGGACATCATTAAAAGTGGACTTAATTAATAATTTGAATAGGGAATTATTAAAACTGCGATAAAAGATTATAAGTGTTAATCAATGCTTAGGACACGAGGTTGGACTCGTTTGTGACGTAAACCTGCCCGGACCCTCCCGGCAAATCCAGTGGTCACAAATGTCAGCTTAATGTGAGAGGTCCTAGGCCCAAATTAAAGCATAACAGTTGTAAAGACACGAGGTTAGACTCTTTATGGTGTAAGACTGCCCGGACCCGCCCGACAAATCCAGCTGCCATAGATGCCAGTCTAATGTGAGAGGTCTTTATGAGGTTATGGCCTGAATGAATTAAGAAATACTTAACCAGATAAACATGTAAGGTGGGACATGGGGGTTAAGTAGGTGCCTTGGGTGGCATGAGGAATCTAGTGGGTGCCCTTAGTGGCATGTAAAATACGATTAGTAAGACTTAACCAAACACACATGTAAATGAACAGGACTAAGAGGGTTAAGTGGGATGTAATAGTGGACAAGCTTAGGTGGGTAGCTTGTGGGGGCCCATTTCAACCAGTATCCCAAACGTATCTTTGTGGGCTCGACCCAAGTCGAGGACGGGACACGCATGCTGGGCTTGATTATAAGAGGCCAAAACGGGGTAGCGGTGGCAACGCAAGTCCAACGGGTTTCATATGCGTGTGTGGACCCGGGCTGGTAGGTAAGACGTTGTTGCATCGTGTAGGTATAAGCCGTGCTTTCTCAAGTTGTATCGGGTTTCCACTTTAGGGGAGCGATACACCCCACTGTGGGGCCAGCACGGGTATCTACGAGTAGGGAGCCGATCGCAAGTGGGTAGTGGGGTACACCTAGTGGAGATAGGGGCAGGCGACACCTATGTAGTCAGCTAGGGGTACATGAAGCTATAATTTCTAAGTGAAGCAAGTGGGATCGACCTTTAGGGTGACTGGTGCGGTGCAGTGTAGTAATTATTCGTTAGTAATTAGGTGTGCCTTTAATGTTATCTTTATCTGCTTTTCCATACCCAATAGTTCATAGACATTTCCTTGTTTTCCAGCTTATGCCTTAGTCTAGTTATTTTGATAATAGTATTGTTAGAATTATCATACTCGCCAGACTTTATGTCTGACCCCCTCTATTTCTATCCTTTTCCCCCCTCCAGGTCCTCAGGGTGGACCCAGCTCTAGTGGAGTTTGATTGGATTGCTCTATCTCTTTTGGAAAGCTTGGACCGTTGAAGTAAAGTCAAGCTTGTTATCTTCTTTAATGGCTATTTATGTAATGGGGTTATGTATTTTGTTTTTATCAAGATGGATATTGTACTTGACTCTGATTTATGGTTTTATGATGTAACAAACATGTTTAATTTCCGCTGCAATAAAATAAAGTTTTAGATTTCCAAGTACTACTTATTATCTGTCTTGTTGTAATTTTTCTATTCTATATTCACCTAAAACCTCCATGGAAGTTAATGCATTCCCTTTGTGAGTGACATTAATGGACGTGGGGTGTTACACGTGGTATCAGAGCTTAAGGTTACCAGAACAGATTTTTTTTTTTAGAAAAGCTATTTTTCTAAAGTATTTTTGGAAGAAGTATTTTCAAAAACATGTCTTAATGAGTTATTTTAAGAGGAAAGTTTTTATGAAAAACATAATCCCAAATAGCCATATATCTTTATCTTTTGAATTCTCCATTTTGAATCTTTCCTTTTTCGTTTCAGCATGGCTGAAGATCTTAACCTTCCCAATGGTGTAACGATACCAGGATGGTATAGGAGGTTATTAGAGGCTAGGGCCGCTGCAGGTCCAACCAATGTTCCTCCACCACCAGTTGCACCCGCTCCTCCTCCTCCTGGCGTTGATACTTTTGCAAAGACGTGCAACGAATTTAAGGCTATGGGTGGAAAACCTTTTCAAGGGTCAGAAACGTTTGTGGAAGCTAGAGATTGGCTTAAGGAGGTGGAAGAATTGCTAGAAATCTTTGAAGTAGAAGAAGGGAGGAAAGTTCGTTTAGCAGCTTAGTTGATGAAGGGAGAGGCCTCGTTTTTGTGGGAGGTCACTAATGGGGAGCGTCCTGTTGATTCTTGGGCGGATTTCAGACGTAGGTTTGAGGCAAAGTTTCTCTCAAGGGTAGAGGAGAATCTATATATGGAAAGGTTCTTGGCATTAAAGCAAGGAAGCTCATCAGTGAAAGAATATGTTAACAAATTTAATCAGTTTGCAAGGTTTGGCTTGGACTTAGTGAACACGCCGGAGAAGAAGGCTCTGAGGTTCGTTAATGGATTGAATGAGCCGTTGCAAGGGTTGGCTATGACCCACATCCCTATGAGGGCCACCTTTGAAAAGCTAGTAGACATGGCACTCATGCACAAGGAGAAAGGCGCTAATGCTAATAAGGCACCCGAGAAGAAAGGGGATCAGAAGAAACCACAACAACAAAACAAGAAGGGTGGTAAAGACAATAATGGCAAGGGAAAGAAGAAATGCTTTAACCGTGGGACACCAGGCCATCTCAGCAAGGATTGCCAAAAGAAAAGGAAGACTGGCTGTTTTCACTGTGGTGAAGCGGGGCATCTAGTGAAGGACTGCCCAAAGAAGGGACAGAGAGCAGGGTCTACCTCGGGAGGACAGGTGCAGGCTCTTATGGCACCAGGGCAGGCAAGGGGACAAGTTCAGGCTCTCGCGGTCCCACCGCTGCAAGAACGAGGTAGAACCATTTCTGTTGAAAGCTTAGTTTTTCTGTTTAATCATCCTGTCCGTACCTTATTCGATTCGGCCGCATCGCATTCGTTTATCTCTACGTCATTAGTTGAATCACTGCACTTAAACACCAGTTTAGTAGAGGATCCCTTAGTTGTTTCGAATCCAATTGGGGGCTCAGCTTATTTGTCCATAATGTGTTTGGATTTGAAAATTTCTATACTTAGCGTTGAGTTTAGATGTGATGCTTATGTTTTGGGCTTCACGGGCTATGGGCTAATTTTAGGAATGGATTGGTTATCCAGAAATGGGGCCGTTCTTGATTGTGAAAGGAGAGTAGTTAGGCTCGTGACTCGCCTTGGCAACACTCTCGAAATCTTTTGTAATCCCATAAATTCTGTTATGTTAAGTTATTTAGAATCGCTTGACGCGTTTGAGGATAATCTACGATCTGTTAGAGTGGTCCGAGAATACTCGGATGTGTTTGAGGAGGTGAAGGGCTTGCCTTCGAAGCGGGAGATAGATTTTCAAATATATCTTGTAGATAATGCAAAACTAGTATCTTTTCCAGTACGCCACATGGCTCCTCGTGAAAGGAGGGAACTCGATAAGCAAGTGAAGGAGTTGCTTGAGAAGGGGTTCATAAGACGTAGTATATCGGAGTGGGGTGCTCCAGTAGTATTTGCCACGAAGGCGGATGGGTCCCTTAGACTTTGTGTGGACTATAGAGAACTTAATAAGCTTACTAAGAAGAACAGACACCCACTGCCGAGGATTGACGATCTCTTCGACTAGTTAGTTGGCGCCTCTGTGTTTTCGCAGTTGGACTTAGCCACTGGTTTCCATCAGTTGAGGGTGGCTGAGGATAGCATTGACAAGACTGCCTTCAGGACTCCGGACGGTTTCTATGAATGGCTAGTGATGCCCTTCGGTTTGACAAACGCCCCCGCATACTTTGTTGATTTGATGAGTAGGGTGTTTAGGGAGTACCTTAATAAATTCGTGGTGGTCTTTGTAGACGACATCTTGATCTTTTCTAAGGATGAAGAAGAGCATGCCCTACATCTTAGGGAAGTGTTGGAGACCCTACGAGCGCATAATCTTAAAGCTAAATTTTCTAAGTGTCACTTCTGGTGGAAGGAAGTACGGTTCTTAGGGCACGTGGTTTCCAAAGAAGGGATAGCTGTGGATCCCGAGAAGGTGGTGGCCATCCAAAATTGGAAGGTCCCTAAAAATGCTACCGAAGTAAGAAGTTTCTTGGGGTTGACTGGCTACTATAGGAAGTTTATCAAAGACTTCGCAAAGATATCAGCTCCATTGACACGCCTGACGAAGAAGAACCTAGTTTTCACATGGGACGTAGATTGTGATGATGCGTTCCAACGTTTGAAGAGAGCTTTGACTTCAGCCCCAATCTTAGTATTGCCAGACGGGAGTAAGCCGTTTACTGTTTATACCGATGCTTGTGGGACAGGACTAGGCGCAGTCTTAATGCAAGAGGGTAGGGTAATAGCCTATGGTGGAAGGCAGTTGAGAGCGCATGAGAAAAATTACCCTACACATGACCTAGAGTTGGCCGCTATTGTTTTCGCGCTTAAGTCTTGGCATCATTATCTTCTTGGGGAGAAATTCGAATTATTCACTAACCACAAATCTTTAAAATACTTATTCTCTCAAAAGGACTTGAACTTAAGGCAGCAAAGGTGGATGGAGTTCTTAGCATCCTACGACCGCGAGATAACATATACCCCTGGCAAGGGTAACGTAGTGGCCGATGCCTTAAGTAGAAAAAGATTATCCTTAAGTCCTTTGTTTGTTGAGCGGAAAAACTTAGAATTCATTTCGATGTTTGACTTTAGACCTTCCGTTGACTTTGTACCCGGTTTGCTAGCATCCTTGGAGGTCAGACCTACGCTTTTGGGACAGATTGGCGAGGCACAGCGAGACGACCCACAGTTGGTTGAGTTAGTAGGAAAGCTCAAAAGAGGGGAGTCATCAAGCCATCTCCGTAGGTATACCCTAGATGATAAGGGTTGGTTACGTAGGGATAGTAGACTTTGTGTACCACGAGACGAGGACTTGAGGAAGGCTATTCTTGACGAAGCACATCATTCGAAGATGACCATTCATCCCGGCGGGGACAAGATGTACAAAGACATGAAGCGAGTTTTCTTTTGGGCCGGTATGAAGAGAGATGTGGCCGAGTATGTCGCTAGATGCTTGGTGTGCCAACAAGTAAAAGCGAAGCAAAAGAATCCCGGTGGGTTGCTTCACCCATTGGAGGTTCCACTATGGAAATGGGAAAGTGTCTCGATGGATTTTGTGGATGGATTACCAAGATCAAGGAAGGGTAATACGGGGATTTGGGTTATAGTAGACAGACTTACTAAAAGCGCCCATTTCATTCCCGTGAAGAGTAAGAGGACTGCTCCATGGTTAGCTTCTGTATATGTTTGAGAAATAGTTCGTCTGCACGGTGTTCCTTCTAGCATAGTGAGCGACCGTGATCCTATTTTCACAAGCGAATTTTGGAGAAGCTTACAAGAGGAGGTAGGGACTCAGTTATGTTTGAGCACCGCATATCATCCTCAGACGGACGGCCAGACCGAGAGGGTGAATCGCATTCTAGAGGATCTTTTAAGGCTATGTATCCTAGACTTTAGGGGTACGTGGGAAGAGCATCTTTCATTGGTGGAGTTCGCATATAATAACAGCTTTCAGTCTAGCATTGGCATGGCACCTTTCGAAGCTCTTTATGGACGACCTTGTCGTTCACCTACATGTTGGTAGGAATCTACGGATAAGATCTTACTTGGGCCCGATATGATTAGAGAGACTTCGGAAAAGATCGACTTGATTCGAAGGAGGATGAAGACGGCGCAAGATAGGCAGAAATCTTATGCGGATAAGAGGAGGACAGATCTTGAGTTTGAGGTTGGGGACATGGTCTTTGTCAAAGTGTCTCCATTACGAAACGTGGTTCGCTTTGGGTCCGTTGGGAAGTCAGCACCAAGGTTTGTAGGGCCGTTTCCTATTAAGGAGAAGATTGGACAGATGGCGTATAGAGTGGAGTTTCCTGGGAGACTTAGTGGTGTGCACGACGTATTCCATGTGTCACATTTGAGGAAGTGCTTGCACGAGACCGCAGAAGTGGTAGAGCCGAGCTTTCTTAGAGAGGCGGAGATAGAGCGTGATGCGACAATTCGACGAGCTCCTACGCGCATTCTTGGGACGGAGATCAAGAAGTTGAGGAATCGAGAGGTCAAACTAGTCAAAGTGCAATGGGGAGATGATGAGAGCAACGCTACTTGGGAGACAGAAGAGAAGATGCGTTCGTTGTACCCTTTTCTTTTTGAGGGTATGTCTTTTAATTTCACCTTTATCGTTTAGCTTGTACTTATCTTACCTTTAGAGTATCCTCTCGCTAGTATCCTTGACCTTTAGTTAGGATAATCCTATGGTTGAAACATGTGTTTGAGACATGTTATGCATGATGGATGCAAAGTGGATACAAGTGTTTGCTAGTGGTTGCTCGTGGATGCATATACACACACTGTTAGGCACTAGATCGGCTCAGTCACTTCATATTGCATATTGCATATAAATGGATGTATTTAGTAAACTGGATGTATGATGATTGTATTATCATATGGATGCTACATTCAGATGATGATTGTGCATGCATATAGAGATAATATGTAGCATTAGGGAACTTTTGCATACATAATGGACGCATGACACCATCATGATTTGCATTAAGGAGGTCAACTGAATCAGTGGACCGCCTGATTTTGCATTAGATATGGACATATACACACACTTCTTGCATATGTTCATGAAAGCATTAGAAGTCTATAAGGACAATGGATGCCTGTGTTTGATGGTTGAGTAGATGGACGATTGGATGTTAGGATATGCATTCTTCTTGACTTGAAGATTTCGGGGTCGAAATCCATTAAGGAGGGGAGAATGTAACACCCCGTAATTCTGTTAATATTAATATTCACAAATTAAAGAATAACTAATCTCAGACGTGAGAATTTTGGGAAACGGTTTGCGCCATTGTGTTCGTCTCGGAATTCTGGTTGAAATAGAGTCCGAGTTTGCGTGAATTGGACTTCGTATGAAGAAGTTATGGCCATCGAAAGTTTCAGAAAATTCAAAACAGATTTCAGAAATTTAAAATTCAAAATTCAAAGTCAAACAGGCTAGGCGGGAAATTTCCCGCCCAGCACCCCAGGTCGACTGGGGAGTCGACTGGGCAGTCGACACCCCCCCAGGTTGACTGGGGAGTCGACTGGGCAGTCGACCTGGGTGTCAACCTGGTCAGTCGGCTAGGGTTTGACTGAGCCCAATCTTGAGCTGCTGATGTGTCTTTAGGGCTGAGTTGGCAAATTAAACGGTTCAGGTTAGTTCTGAGTTGATCTGACGGCCTAAATAAATCCTAAACTCAATAAATACCTAGGTTGTGACGGCCGGGAATTTCGCTCGATCCGAATCAGTCGTTAAACCGATCTAGACCGTTCGAAACCCCTGAACGTTTGAGAACAGGACACAACAGAACGCAGACGGAAGAACATTTCTTTGTTATTACAACAATTCCATCAGATACAAGAATATACAGAGTATAATTGAATAAATTACATTCGCTAAATATCAGAGATTACAATAGATTACATAGCAGCGGAAAATAATACAAAGCACAAATGAAGGTGGTGTACGGATACAGAGCTTTCCGGATATCATTCCAGCTGTAAACCAGGATCCTATGAATATAAATCTGCAAAACCAAAACTACTAGCTGCCCGTGCGGAAATAGGGGCACCCAGAGTTTAGGTTAAAACAATAAACTCCAGGTCAGTCATGTGACTGGTGTGAGAACTAAAACAGTTATTTAAAGCTTTACTTTAAAAGAGAGTAATTCAAGGGACCACGCCGTATAACACGGAACGGGTTTCCTCCCAAGAATACCAGTGCATAGAATAAACAGCGCAATGCTTTTTCGAAAAATGAAGCTATTATAAGACCCAGGTCCCATCACACAATGCAACGCAAGCCGGAGGATAGGGTTTTCCCTTATAATAGCCAAACATGCTTGGTACGTTTAAAACAAATCATTTGATACTATAATAAGTGTATAGTGTCAAAACAATTTCAATCATAAATATCAATCATAGGCGGCATAGCTACCATCTACTATGTCGCCATACTAGTTCTACAATTAAAACCGAATTACACGTATTGGAAATTGGATCCCGTCATGAGTCGAGGCAAGGGGCAAGCTCCTCTCCGCGTTCGAGACACTCTAGCAAATGTCCCAGGGCTACGCACTCTGGGCAACCCCTGGATGCTTCAGGGCCGGTCCTCACTTACGTTAGAGGATTAATTATGGCTGAACACACGTTTCCCGGTCCTTACAGACCTATAATCGAGGCGCCTCATCCAACAACCACAAAGGTGAAAAGTATATAAATGTCAGGGCTGGTAAGTCACTGACACCACCAAAGCTAGAAAGAAACGTCGTGCTCTCCCTGCAGTCCGTATCCCTTTTTGACTCATACCGAGGTGTGAGGTTCGCGAATTCACGTTATACACAAAGCTGCCACATAGGCGTGCTTTGATCATCAACCACAAGACTTTGCTTTTCAACAGAAGCCTTGATCCATGCAACTTAGCGTGCCACATAGGCAATTCATGCCATGCGATTGATATCTATCGATATATAACCTCTAAGCTCGTACGTCTCAGAGAAGGGCGTTAAGCAAGAGAATAAATTCTTCGCCGCCAAACAGATATATATTTAACAGAAATCAATCAACACAGAATAAAATCCAATGTCAGACACACAATCCATTTACAAGTTCGTTCTGGGTCTGAACGAAACCAGAGGCACTTTACTCGCATATCCATCCATCTCCAAGTACGTCTGGACGACCACCAACTATTTCCATCCTCTTAGGTGTACAGCCCAATCAGGATCGTTAGTAATTATCCAAACGATGTGAAGACTTCCGGTCTTCGACCACCGTCTTCATCTTCGACTTATCGTCGAATTGGTTATTCAGAATGGGTATAAACCCGAACAACCCGCGTATATTAAAAACGAATGTTACACAAACACAACATACGCCTCATTCCAACTCAGAATATTCTTTTATTCATAAAATCGCATTTTTAGGGAAAGGTTCCCATTAATTTTATCCAAGATAAATTCTTTAAAATTTATCCTTTAATCTTCCTTTGGATGTCATTTCAAACCAAATTATGGTTTTCCCCAAACTAGTCGAGATTAGCGAACCACACCGAAGTAATTATTTATTTTATTTCCCAATCCCAACCTATTCATCCCATGAAGCAAAACTGGTAATACTCCATATCTAACACCACGGTGTTATCGGTAAAATTAATTGCCATTTCACGTTCAAATCTAATTAAAGATTTAACTATCGCTTTGGAGCAAAATTGGTAATACTCCATTCCCGCTCATTTTCTAAATTTGATAATTTAGAATACAGATTCACATTTCATTCTAATTGCAGATTCGTTAAAACTCCTTTTATTGGGTTAAAGAACTAGGTGTTATTTAAAACACAGTTCACGACAAACCCAAATCACATTCAATTTGTTATCGGGTTAAAGAACTAGTGTTATTTAAAATACCGTTCACGATAAACCCATTTCAAATCCAATCAAATATATTAGAAATTCCGATTATTTAAAACCCCTTTTTAAATCTAATTTATTTATTTAAAAATAATCGGGTTTTAAATTTAGTTCAATATAGTTCATTTCGATAAAAATCTATTTTTATCTTTTCAAATATGGAGTTTTTCATCCCAAATTTTCCCAAATCATTTCTTGTGATTTTACACAAATTACTGATATTTTTAATAATTTTATCAAGGCCCGTACAGTCAATTTCCATCAATGGCCATCGAACTGCACTTACAGCGACCTTTTACAAATTTGATTTGGACGTATCTCCAAATCCACCCGTTAGATTTCAAATTTCTAATATTCGTTAGAAAGCTCTTTTCGATACGAACCCAACGGTTCCGGTTTTAGGAGAATCCGACGGTCGGATCTCCCGTAATGTCCGTTTGAAATAAATGGTCGAAATTTACGAACTGCCGCGGCGCGGCGCGTTCTATTCAGGCCATTATATTATATATATAATATATATTTCGTCGATTTCTATTTAAAACGAATTTTATAAATCGTTTTAAATTCGTTTCAAAAACAATTTCAACTTCCATTTCAATTCAAATCAAAATTGAATTTTTCCTTATAAATTCGTTTTAAAATTCTTTTCTATTCTATTCAGATTTCAATTCAATTTGAATTCGTTTTCTATTTGATTCAATTCAAATTGGTTTTCTATTCGATTCAATTCAAATTGGTTTTCTATTCGATTCAATTCAAATTGGTTTTCTATTCAATTCAAATTGGTTTTCTATTCCATTTAATTCAAATTTCATTTCTATTCAATTAAATTCGAAATCGTTTTGTATTCAATTCATTTCGAAATCATTTTTATATTCAATTCATTTCCGTTTTCTATTTGAATCAAATTCATTATATATTCAATTGAAATCAAATTCGTTTTCTATTTCATTTAACTCAAATTTCATTTCAAAATATGCGATTTCGAAATCACTTTTCAATATTTATTTTAAAATGAATAAAATCGATATAAATATCGTTCACGTCAAAGTGGCGTCAATCTAACCAACACGGCTTCATATATTTCTATTTTCAAATATTCTATTTCAAATATTTCTTTTTCAAAATATTTCTATTTTGAATATTTCTATTTCAAACATTTCTATTTCTAAATATTTCGTTCAACACATGACTAATCTCAACGGATGAGTACAGTCAACACATGAACCTTTATATTATATTGATAAAGATGTAAATTTTATTATTAAAACATTTCGTTCAACACATGACTAATCTCAACAGATGAGTACAGTCAACACATGAACCTTTATATTATATTGATAGAGATGTAAATTTTATTATTAAAACATTTCGTTCAACACATGACTAATCTCAACGGATGAGTACAGTCAACACATGAACCTTCATATTATAATATTCTTTATCTTCTAAATTGGAATGAGGCCCAATCAATCACCATATAATGTTAATTATAGGGATTTTCATACATCACACGTATATCATAGCGTTGAAAAATAATCAACCATCAACCAAAGTGCACTACACTGTATAAGCATCAAATATAGATATCTAACGCTTATAACAGCCTGTCAATCAATCGATCGACATATTGAATCAGTTAGGATGAGTGAACTTCAAATTTCATCCCAACACCCGTGTGGGGTTTCAAACAATCAAACACAGATTTTATTCGTGCAGTTGGGCGATGTGTAAAATTTATCGACCCAATCAATATCAGTCAAATCAGTGTATATAAACAAATCGGTCGATTTGTTTATAAATATTTATTTATTCACATTCACGCTAAAAATTATATTTTTAACAACAAAACATTCTATTTTAACACATGAATTTTTATTCAGTTAATTTATTCAATAAAATTGATATTTTTATTTTTCTAACATATTTAAGAAAATTTCGGCGGCATAACGGCACGATACTAGAAACGGGACAAGGCCTAGCCTTATCCCCGGACTAGTGAAGGCCCACGCCATTCACACATCAATCAAATCAATTTCATTTCACCAAACAATTCAATCCAATCAAATAATCTAACTAATTTTTGCAATCAAACAAACAAGTCCATGGTCTGTGGATGATTGTGTCGGGTGCTACTAAACACCGTCTGCATCCTAGTATATATATATAACTAGAAAAAGAAATTGAAAGGTGAGAAATTCTCACTGATAGCTATCCAATCATCTTGACTCTTCTTTGATAGAAAGCTTCATCGTTATCGCATTTTTGTCATCTTCGTTGCTGTAGCCACTACATACATAAAAATCATATTTTTACTTCGCTATTCAATATATAAAAATCGAATTTTTACCTTGTTATTCAATATATAAAAATCAAATTTTTACCTTGTTATTCAATATATAAAAATCGAATTTTTACTTTCACGCTATATGGATAAAAATTCTATTTTTACATTGCTACTATATAGATAAAAATTATAATTTTACCTCGCTATTCTCTATATAAAGATTTCGCCTTTTCAAATATATCATTTTAAAAATCACATTTTTAGTTTTCTACACATATAAAGATGATATTTTTAATATTCCTATCATGTAAAAATTATATTTTCAATTCTTTTCCTAAACAAAAATCATATTTTTACATCTTCTACTTAATAAAGATTATATTTTTAACACTTTAAAAATATAAAAATCATATTTTTAATACTTTAAAAATATAAAAATCGTAATTTGATTACCTATACTATATAAAGGTCATATTTTTAACCTTTCTATAATATAAAAATATCGCCTTTTCAACTTTAAAAATCTAATCTTTATTATAATCAAACATCTGAACTTTTGTTATATGAAATTCCGAGCTTTTCAAATATAAAAATCCAAGGTTTGCACACTAAAAATCCGAGCTTTTCACATTAAAAATCCTAGCTTTTCACATTAAAAATCCTTTCATAAATCATAGTGGTTCATACAAAATTTTAATAGCAAAAATAAATAAATACAAACAATTAGAAGACTTACAGTGGTTTTTTTTATAAGAGGGAGGGGGTTCGGATTCACGGAAGGAGGAGGGGTCCGGCAGTCGGGCGGAGGCCGGGGGAGGGGCGTTTGGGGTCGGCGGTGGTGGCCAAATGGCTGAGGGAGGCGTTCGATTTTGGGGTTGGAGGGTTTGGGCTCGTCGAGAGATGGAGGCGCAGGTTCGTGGAAGGAGGAGCGAAGGGAGGGGAGGTTCGCGGTGGCGCCGGTCAGTAGGGAGGTCGACGGCGCCTGGCGCCGGTGGTGGCTGGGGATCGATGCGGTCCCCGTCGATCTTTATTTTTCCTTTTCTGTTTTCGTTTTGAAATGAACGGGGGGCCTGGGTAGTTAAGGAGAGGGAAGGGTTGTTTTTATTTAATTATTTAATTATTTTATTCGAAAAAAGTTGACTTTCACATACGACCTCGAAACGAGACCCATCGCCTGTCGTCTATAGCGTTTTACCCCCATTTCGAACACAATGGGATATGTATCGTAGGCTGATTCGGCTGTTACAATCAGTTTCCGTTAAATTTACATTTAAATCCCTATATTGAATTTTAAACGTACATTTCAAATTACCGGGGTCGCATACTAACTCTAAAAATTCCCGAAAAATATTTTCTAGCTTCGTATTGACGATACGGTCCTAACAAAACTAGTTTCGTCGAATTCTGAGACCGTTGGAAAAATGGTCATTTTCCAGTCGATTAAAATCAACTGAAACTGGTCAAACACGTTTTCCTTTGCCACGCTCACATATTGACTCGAAAAATTATGAAATTTGGAATATAGCAATAACTTGACACTGCGGATCCAATAAAAGTGGTTTCGTCGAAATCCGAGGTCGTTTGCAAAATTTCCATTTTTAAGGGCCTGAATTTCATAGCGACTATTCAGAATTTTCAACTGGACATATCTTTTGATTCCCGCTATGAAATTTTGATTTTTCGGATTCGTTGGAAAGATATCATCAATTAGATCCTAATGTTTTTGGTTTCACTAAAATCCGGTTTGTTTTGCACCCGGAACATTCAATTGAAGTTTGAAATCGAATTATCGAACTACCGCGCCATTTTCAATTCCTTTTATAATTATATATAAATATTTATATTCTAACGACGATCTATATAACTATATACGTTCGAATTATATTCAAAATAAATTTTCTCATCGATATTATTTAAAATATTCTATTTTAAATATTCAAAATTCATTAAAATTGCCAAAATAAAAATTTTAAACTGGCCCAGATTTTCCGGGTTATTACAATCTCCCCCACTTAAAACTTCTCGTCCCCGAAAAGGAACAAAGTCGAAAGTGGTTTGATTAATTAACTCTACGTTCGATCCGGCTTCCATTCTCTAACTTTTCAGTTTCTAAGAATTTTCAAAAATTTGGCTAACACCCTAAATTTTCGAAAAATTTCGCCATAACCTCCCCTGCCCCGGGAGCCACGGGAAAATCCCGAAATTGCCATATAGGCCTTCTGATCTCAAAAAGAAAAAGAAAAAGCCAAGCGGCTAGCCAAGCGGCTAGCCAACAGGCTCATAAAATCATCATCACCCAAACAAAACAGTAAATTATGTAGTAAACATGTACCTATTTGTCGGGCGAACAAATTTTATTCTTCGGCTCTAGCCTCCTTGCTATGACCTGTTCAATGTAAGTATATGTATATGCAAGCAAATGCGACCAATTTTCAATAAAATTCAATATTTGGTTCAATTAGGCTAAATGGTTAAAAATTAACAAACAAATAAACAAACAACACAAACATCAATCAATTAGTGAATTTAACGTTTCAAATTCATAATTTTGATATATATACAGAAAATCTTGTTTTTGATGCCACTTCACAACAATGTGTTCTAGCTATATAAGTTTTGGTTCTCACACGAGTCTAATGGAAATATGTAGATATCACACCTTCGTCACTCGAATATAAATACTGATGATGATGCACCATCATCAGAATCATCCCCGGATGTCTAGAATGTGATTCTATATCTATCCAGTATATTAAAACTTCGAATATACGTTCATGACGCGTATATGCAAAACCTTTATATACTAGATTGTCCATATTCAAAATAAATAAATATTCAAATACGTATAAAACGATTTAAATTTCAAAACAAAATTGTTTTCATTTGAAAAATATAATCTTCACACTCGTTCTAGGATACTACTAATCCTATCTCTTACGAGTCATTCTAATTGGATATTGCTAATCCAATATCTGATGAATTCTTTCGTATGGTTCTAATGTGTCTTGTTCTTGAGCTCTGTAAACCAAAGCTCTGATACCAAATGTGACGGCCGGGAATTTCGCTCGATCCGAATCAGTCGTTAAACCGATCTAGACCGTTCGAAACCCCTGAACGTTTGAGAACAGGACACAACAAAACGCAGACGGAAGAACATTTCTTTGTTATTACAACAATTCCATCAGATACAAGAATATACAGAGTATAATTGAATAAATTACATTCGATAAATATCAGAGATTACAATAGATTACATAGCAGCAGAAAATAATACAAAGCACAAATGAAGGTGATATACAGATACTAAGCTTTCCGGATATCATTCCAGCTGTAAACCAGGATCCTGTGAATATAAATCTGCAAAACCAAAACTACTAGCTGCCCGTGCGGAAATAGGGGCACCCAGAGTTTAGCTTAAAACAATAAACTCCAGGTCAGTCATGTGACTGGTGTGAGAACTAAAACAGTTATTTAAAGCTTTACTTTAAAAGAGAGTAATTCAAGGGACCACGCCGTATAACACGGAACGGGTTACCTCCCAAGAATACCAATGCATAGAATAAACAGCGCAATGCTTTTTCGAAAAATGAAGCTATTATAAGACCCAGGTCCCATCACACAATGCAACGCAAGCCGGAGGATAGGGTTTTCCCTTATAATAGCCAAACGTGCTTGGTACGTTTAAAACAAATCGTTTGATACTATAATAAGTGTATAGTGTCAAAACAATTTCAATCATAAATATCAATCATAGGCGGCATAGCTACCATCTACTATGTCGATATACTAGTTCTACAATTAAAACCGAATTACACGTATTAGAAATTGGATTCCGTCATGAGTCGAGGCAAGGGGCAAGCTCCTCTCCGCGTTCGATACACTCTAGCAAATGTCCCAGGGCTACGCACTCTGGGCAACCCCTGGATGCTTCAGGGCCGGTCCTCACTTATGTTAGAGGATTAATTATGCCTGAACACACGTTTCCCGGTCCTTACAGACCTATAATCGAGGTGCCTCATCCAACAACCACAAAGGTGAAAAGTATATAAATGTCAGGGCTGGTAAGTCACTGACACCACCAAAGCTAGAAAGAAACGTCGTGCTCTCCCTGCAGTCCGTATCCCGTTTTTGACTAATACCGAGGTGTGAGGTTCGCGAATTCACGTTATACACAAAGCTGCCACATAGGCGTGCTTTGATCATCAACCACAAGACTTTGCTTTTCAACAGAAGCCTTGATCCATGCAACTTAGCGTGCCACATAGGCAATTCATGCCATGCGATTGATATCTATCGATATATAACCTCTAAGCTCGTACGTCTCAGAGAAGGGCGTTAAGCAAGAGAATAAATTCTCCGCCGCCAAACAGATATATATTTAACAGAAATCAATCAACACAGAATAAAATCCAATGTCAGACACACAATCCTTTTACAAGTTCGTTCTGGGTCTGAACGAAACCAGAGGCACTTTCCTCGCATATCCATCCATCTCCAAGTACGTCTGGACGACCACCAACTATTTCCATCCTCTTAGGTGTACAGCCCAATCAGGATCGTCAGTAATTATCCAAACGATGTGAAGACTTCCGGTCTTCGACCACCGTCTTCATCTTCGACTTATCGTCGAATCGGTTATTCAGAATGGGTATAAACCCGGACTTTCCGAACAACCCGCGTATATTAAAAACGTATGTTACACAAACACAACATACGCCTCATTCCAACTCAGAATATTCTTTTATTCATAAAATCGCATTTTTAGGGTAAGGTTCCCATTAATTTTATCCAAGATAAATTCTTTAAAATTTATCCTTTAATCTTCCTTTGGATGTCATTTCAAACCAAATTATGGTTTTTCCCAAACTAGTCGAGATTAGCGAACCACACCGAAGTAATTATTTATTTTATTTCCCAATCCCAACCTATTCATCCCATGAAGCAAAATTGGTTATTCTCCATATCTAACACCACGGTGTTATCGGTAAAATTAATTACCATTTCACGTTCAAATCTAATTAAAGATTTAACTATCGCTTTGGAGCAAAACTGGTAATACTCCATTCCCGCTCATTTTCTAAATTTGATAATTTAGATTACAGATTCACATTTCAATCTAATTGCAGATTCGTTAAAACTCCTTTTATTGGGTTAAAGAACTAGGTGTTATTTAAAACAGAGTTCACGACAAACCCAAATCACATTCTATTTGTTATCGGGTTAAAGAACAAGTGTTATTTAAAACACCGTTCACGATAAACCCATTTCAAATCCAATCAAATATATTAGAAATTCCGATTATTTAAAACCCCTTTTTAAATCTAATTTATTTATTTAAAAATAATCGGGTTTTAAATTTAGTTCAATATAGTTCATTTCGATAAAAATCTATTTTTATCTTTTCAAATATGGAGTTTTTCATCCCAAATTTTCCCAAATCATTTCTTGTGATTTTACACAAATTATTGATATTTTTAATAATTTTATCAAGGCCCGTACAGTCGATTTCCATCAATGGCCATCGAACTGCACTTACAGCGACCTTTTACAAATTTGATTTGGACGTATCTCCAAATCCAACCGTTAGATTTCAAATTTCTAATATTCGTTAGAAATCTCTTTTCTATACGAACCCAACGGTTCTGGTTTTAGGAGAATCCGACGGTCGGATCTCCCGTAATGTCCGTTTGAAATAAATGGTCGAAATTCACGAAATGCCGCGGCGCGGCGCGTTCTATTCAGGCCATTATATTATATATATATATATATATATATATATATATAATATATATTTCGTCGATTTCTATTTAAAACGAATTTTATAAATCGTTTTAAATTCGTTTCAAAAACAATTTCAACTTCCATTTCAATTCAAATCAAAATTGAATTTTTCCTTATAAATTCGTTTTAAAATTCTTTTCTATTCAGATTTCAATTCAATTTGAATTCGTTTTCTATTTGATTCAATTCAAATTGGTTTTCTATTCGATTCAATTCAAATTGGTTTTCTATTCGATTCAATTCAAATTGGTTTTCTATTCGATTCAATTCAAATTGGTTTTCTATTCGATTCAATTCAAATTGGTTTTCTATTCCATTTAATTCAAATTTCATTTCTATTCAATTAAATTCGAAATCGTTTTGTATTCAATTCATTTCGAAATCATTTTTATATTCAATTCATTTCCGTTTTCTATTTGAATCAAATTCATTATATATTCAATTGAAATCAAATTCGCTTTCTATTTCATTTAATTCAAATTTCATTTCAAAATATGCGATTTCGAAATCACTTTTCAATATTTATTTTAAAATGAATAAAATCGATATAAATATCGTTCACGTCAAAGTGGCGTCAATCTAACCAACACGGCTTCATATATTTCTATTTTCAAATATTCTATTTCAAATATTTCTTTTTCAAATTATTTCTATTTTTTTTTTTTTTGATGCAAAAAGGTAGTGAATCGCTAGATTCACGCCTTCATTCATTCATTAAACATAAAACAAGTACAACGTGTTCAGCATGCATAGGGCTAGCTACTAGTTACATAAATAGTTACAAATATTTACATAAATATATACAACCAAAATACATGCACGCAGGCATGTTTACATAGAGTCCAAAAATTATATGCATCGACTACAAAAAAAACAGCATGCAAACCCAGTAAAATAAAGCATGGCAACATCAAGCTCTACTACCACGAGCCCTGTCCATCACTCGAGCTCCGATTGTGTCAACAAACTTGATTTCTTCCTTGCCTGACCAAAGAGAAACAAAGTTAAGGATGCGAAAAATAACTGAGTAGGGCCGTTTCATTTTGCATTTAAACTTTCGTGAGTTGCGTTCATGCCAGAGGATCCAAACATAAGCAAAGTTCAAAAGAGCAAACATATGACGCATGTCAGTGTCAGGTAATGTAATAATAGTGCTATTCCAGAAAAGAAATTGGTCTGAGATGAAGTGAGACCAGTCTAAGAAGATATTAAGGTTGACTAAACACTTCGTCCACACGTAAAAGGCGAAATCGCAATCAACAAAAAGATGTTGATAATCCTCGTCTTCGTCAGTGCAAAAAACACATCCCCCAGTAACATGAACACCTTTTTGCCGTAATCTTTTCACTGTATTGAGCTTGTTGTGCATGATCATCCACATATGTATCTTGACCTTAGCAGGTACAACCTTAAAACTCCACATTCTCATGAATGCATCATACTTTCTTCCTGCGAAGTTCATCAACATATAAAGTGCACTCACGCAAAAGTTACCACCAATCTTCCACACAAAGTCATCCTCCTCA
Organism: Allium sativum; assembly: GCA_030737875.1. NCBI lineage: Eukaryota > Viridiplantae > Streptophyta > Magnoliopsida > Asparagales > Amaryllidaceae > Allium > Allium sativum. The sequence goes on from CM060923.1 coordinate 445,875,519, forward strand.
TTGCTCTGAAGATGTACATCTTCTAACAAACGAATCGGGCCACATAGCTGAAGCAGAGCATTACCAGCCACAATACGACAGAAGGACAGGTTCCATTTAAAATTGGCAGAATTCGCATTGAACATTGCACAGACTGAAGCACTTTTGTTGCATGTAATAGCAAACAGATCGGCAAATTCATCACGCAAAGGGATAGGGAGCAACCAACAGTCATACCAGAAAGAGACGCTTCGGCCCTTTTAACTACAATCTCAGTCCCAATCTTCATCCAGTGAACATTTGCCATAACACCACGCCAAAATATTTCTATTTTGAATATTTATATTTCAAACATTTCTATTTCTAAATATTTCGTTCAACACATGAGTAATCTCAACGGATGAGTACAGTCAACACATGAACCTTTATATTATATTGATAAAGATGTAAATTTTATTATTAAAACATTTCGTTCAACACATGACTAATCTCAACGGATGAGTACAGTCAACACATGAACCTTTATATTATATTGATAAAGATGTAAATTTTATTATTAAAACATTTCGTTCAACACATGACTAATCTCAACGGATGAGTACAGTCAACACATGAACCTTTATATTATAATATTCTTTATCTTCTAAATTGGAATGAGGCCCAATCAATCACCATATAATATTAATTATAGGAATTTTCATACATCACACGTATATCATAGCATTGAAAAATAATCAACCATCAACCAAAGTGCACTACACTGTATAAGCATCAAATATAGATATCTAACGCTTATAACAGCCTGTCAATCAATCGATCGACATATTGAATCAGTTAGGATGAGTGAACTTTAAATTTCATCCCAACACCCGTGTGGGGTTTCAAACAATCAAACACAGATTTTATTCGTGCAGTTGGGCGATGTGTAAAATTTATCGACCCAATCAATATCAGTCAAATCAGTGTATATAAACAAATCGGTCGATTTGTTTATAAATATTTATTTATTCACATTCACGCTAAAAATTATATTTTTAACGACAAAACATTCTATTTTAACACATGAATTTTTATTCAGTTAATTTATTCAATAAAATTGATATTTTTATTTTTCTAACATATTTTAGAAAATTTCGGCGGCATAACGGCACGATACTAGAAAAGGGACAAGGCCTAGCCTTATCCCCGGACTATTGAAGGCCCACGCCATTCACACATCAATCAAATCAATTTCATTTCACCAAACAATTCAATCCAATCAAATAATCTAACTAATTTTTGCAATCAAACAAACAAGTCCATGGTCTGTGGACGATTGTGTCGGGTGCTACTAAACACCGTCTGCATCCTAGTATATATATATATATATATATATATATATATATATATATATATATATAAAAGAAATTGAAAGGTGAGAAATTCTCACTGATAGCTATCCAATCATCTTGACTCTTCTTTGATAGAAAGCTTCATCGTTATCGCATTTTTGTCATCTTCGTTGCTGTAGCCACTACATATATAAAAATCATATTTTTACTTCGCTATTCAATATATAAAAATCGAATTTTTACCTTGTTATTCAATATATAAAAATCAAATTTTTACCTTGTTATTCAATATATAAAAATCGAATTTTTACTTTCACGCTATATGGATAAAAATTCTATTTTTACATTGCTACTATATAGATAAAAATTATAATTTTACCTCGCTATTCTCTATATAAAGATTTCGCCTTTTCAAATATATCATTTTAAAAATCACATTTTTAGTTTTCTACACATATAAAGATGATATTTTTAATATTCCTATCATGTAAAAATTATATTTTCAATTCTCTTCCTAAACAAAAATCATATTTTTATATCTTCTACTTAATAAAGATTATATTTTTAACACTTTAAAAATATAAAAATCATATTTTTAATACTTTAGAAATATAAAAATCATAATTTGATTACCTATACTATATAAAGGTCATATTTTTAACCTTTCTATAATATAAAAATATCGCCTTTTCAACTTTAAAAATCTAATCTTTATTATAATCAAACATCTGAACTTTTGTTATATGAAATTCTGAGCTTTTCAAATATAAAAATCCGAGGTTTGCACACTAAAAATCCGAGCTTTTCACATTAAAAATCCTAGCTTTTCACATTAAAAATCCTTTCATAAATCATAGTGGTTCATACAAAATTTTAATAGCAAAAATAAATAAATACAAACAATTAGAAGACTTACAGTGGTTTTTTTTTATAAGAGGGAGGGGGTTCGGATTCACGGAAAGAGGAGGGGTCCGGCAGTCGGGCGGAGGCCGGGGGAGGGGCGTTTGGGGTCGGCGGTGGTGGCCAAATGGCTGAGGGAGGCGTTCGATTTTGGGGTTGGAGGGTTTGGGCTCGTCGAGAGTTGGAGGCGCAGGTTCGTGGAAGGAGGAGCGAAGGGAGGGGAGGTTCGCGGTGGCGCCGGTCAGTAGTGAGGTCGACGGCGCCTGGCGCCGGTGGTGGCTGGGGATCGATGCGGTCTCCGTCGATCTTTTTTTTTTTCCTTTTCTATTTTCGTTTTGAAATGAACGGGGGGCCTGGGTAGTTAAGGAGAGGGAAGGGTTTTTTTTATTTAATTATTTTATTATTTTATTCGAAAAAAGTTGACTTTCACATACGACCTCAAAACGAGACCCACCGCCTGTCGTCTATAGCGTTTTACCCCCATTTCGAACACAATGGGATATGTATCGTAGGCTGATTCGGCTGTTACAATCAGTTTCCGTTAAATTTACATTTAAATCCCTATATTGAATTTTAAACGTACATTTCAAATTACCGGGGTCGCATACTAACTCTAAAAATTCCCGAAAAATATTTTCTAGCTTCGTATTGACGATACAGTCCTAACAAAACTAGTTTTGTCGAATTCTGAGACCGTTGGAAAAATGGCCATTTTCCAGTCGATTAAAATCAACTTAAACTGGTCAAACACGTTTTCCTTTGCCACGCTCACATATTGACTCGGAAAATTATGAAATTTGGAATATAGCAATAACTTGACACTGCGGATCCAATAAAAGTGGTTTCATCGAAATCCGAGGTCGTTTGCAAAATTTCCATTTTTAAGGGCCTGAATTCTATAGCGACTATTCAGAATTTTCAACTGGACATATCTTTTGATTCCCGCTATGAAATTTTGATTTTTCGGATTCGTTGGAAAGATATCATCAATTAGATCCTAATGTTTTTAGTTTCACTAAAATCCGGTTTGTTTTGCACCCGGAACATTCAATTGAAGTTTGAAATCGAATTATCGAACTACCGCGCCATTTTCAATTCCTTTTATAATTATATATAAATATTTATATTCTAACGATGATCTATATAACTATATACGTTCGAATTATATTCAAAATAAATTTTCTCATCGATATTATTTAAAATATTCTATTTTAAATATTCAAAATTCATTAAAATTGCCAAAATAAAAATTTTAAACTGGCCCAGATTTTCCGGGTTATTACAATCTACCCCACTTAAAACTTTTCGTCCCCGAAAAGGAACAAAGTCGAAAGTGGTTTGATTAATTAACTCTACGTTCGATCTGGCTTCCATTCTCTAACTTTTCAGTTTCTAAGAATTTTCAAATTTTCAAAAATTTGGCTAACACCCTAAATTTTCGAAAAATTTCGCCATAACCTCCCCTGCCCCGGGAGCCACGGGAAAATCCCGAAATTGCCATATAGGCTTTCTGATCTCAAAAAGAAAAAGAAAAAGAAAAAGCCAAGCGGCTAGCCAATAGGCTCATAAAATCATCATCACCCAAACAAAACAGTAAATTATGTAGTAAACATGTACCTATTTGTCGGGCGAACAAATTTTATTCTTCGGCTCTAGCCTCCTTGCTATGACCTGTTCAATGTAAGTATATGTATATGCAAGCAAATGCGACCAATTTTCAATAAAATTCAATATTTGGTTCAATTAGGCTAAATGGTTAAAAATTAACAAACAAATAAACAAACAACACAAACATCAATCAATTAGTGAATTTAACGTTTCAAATTCATAATTTTGATATATATATATAGAAAATCTTGTTTTTGATGCCACTTCACAACAAAGTGTTCTAGCTATATAAGTTTTGGTTCTCACACCAGTCTAATGGAAATATGCAGATATCACACCTTCGTCACTCGAATATAAATACTGATGATGATGCACCATCATCAGAATCATCCTCGGATGTCTAGAATGTGATTCTATATCTATCCAGTATATTAAAACTTCGAATATACGTTCATGACGCGTATATGCAAAACCTTTATATACTAGATTGTCCATATTCAAAATAAATAAATATTCAAATACGTATAAAACGATTTAAATTTCAAAACAAAATTGTTTTCATTTGAAAAATATAATCTTCACACTCGTTCTAGGATACTACTGATCCTATCTCTTACGAGTCATTCTAATTGGATATTGCTAATCCAATATCTGATGAATTCTTTCGTATGGTCCTAATGTGTCTTGTTCTCGAGCTCTGTAAACCAAAGCTCTGATACCAAATGTGACGGCCGGAAATTTCGCTCCATCCGAATCAGTCGTTAAACCGATCTAGACCGTTCGAAACCCCTGAACGTTTGAGAACAGGACACAACAGAACGCAGACGGAAGAACATTTCTTTGTTATTACAACAATTCCATCAGATACAAGAATATACAGAGTATAATTGAATAAATTACATTCGATAAATATCAGAGATTACAATAGATTACATAGCAGCGGAAAATAATACAAAGCACAACTGAAGGTGATATACGGATACAGAGCTTTCCGGATATCATTCCAGCTGTAAACCAGGATCCTGTGAATATAAATCTGCAAAACCAATACTACTAGCTGCCCGTGCGGAAATAGGGGCACCCAGAGTTTAGGTTAAAACAATAAACTCCAGGTTAGTCATGTGACTGGTGTGAGAACTAAAACAGTTATTTAAAGCTTTACTTTAAAAGAGAGTAATTCAAGGGACCACGCCGTATAACACGGAACGGGTTTCCTCCCAAGAATACCAGTGCATAGAATAAACAGCGCAATGCTTTTTCGAAAAATGAAGCTATTATAAGACCCAGGTCCCATCACACAATGCAACGCAAGCCGGAGGATAGGGTTTTCCCTTATAATAGCCAAACATGCTTGGTACATTTAAAACAAATCATTTGATACTATAATAAGTGTATAGTGTCAAAACAATTTCAATCATAAATATCAATCATAGGCGGCATAGCTACCATCTACTATGTCGCCATACTAGTTCTACAATTAAAACCGAATTACACGTATTGAAAATTGGATTCCGTCATGAGTCGAGGCAAGGGGCAAGCTCCTCTCCGCGTTCGAGACACTCTAGCAAATGTCCCAGGGCTACGCACTCTGGGCAACCCCTGGATGCTTCAGGGTCGGTCCTCACTTACGTTAGAGGATTGATTATGCCTGAACGCACATTTCCCGGTCCTTACAGACCTATAATCGAGGCGCCTCATCCAACAACCACAAAGGTGAAAAGTATATAAATGTCAGGGCTGGTAAGTCACTGACACCACCAAAGCTAGAAAGAAACGTCGTGCTCTCCATGCAGTCCGTATCCCGTTTTTGACTCATACCAAGGTGTGAGGTTCGCGAATTCACGTTATACACAAAGCTGCCACATAGGCGTGCTTTGATCATCAACCACAAGACTTTGCTTTTCAACAGAAGCCTTGATCCATGAAACTTAGTGTGCCACACAGGCAATTCATGCCATGCGATTGATATCTATCGATATATAACCTCTAAGCTCGTACGTCTCAGAGAAGGGCGTTAAGCAAGAGAATAAATTCTCCGCCGCCAAACAGATATATATTTAACAGAAATCAATCAACACAGAATAAAATCCAATGTCAGACACACAATCCATTTACAAGTTCGTTCTGGGTCTGAATGAAACCAGAGGCACTTTCCTCGCATATCCATCCATCTCCAAGTACGTCTGGACGACCACCAACTATTTCCATTCTCTTAGGTGTACAGCCCAATCAGGATCGTCAGTAATTATCCAAACGATGTGAAGACTTCCGGTCTTCGACCACCGTCTTCATCTTCGACTTATCGTCGAATCGGTTATTCAGAATGGGTATAAACCCGTACTTTCCGAACAAACCGCGTATATTAAAAACGAATGTTACACAAATACAACATACGCCTCATTCCAACTCAGAATATTCTTTTATTCATAAAATCGCATTTTTAGGGAAAGGTTCCCATTAATTTTATCCAAGATAAATTCTTTAAAATTTATCCTTTAATCTTCCTTTGGATGTCATTTCAAACCAAATTATGGTTTTTTTCAAACTAGTCGAGATTAGCGAACCACACCGAAGTAATTATTTATTTTATTTCCCAATTCCAACATATTCATCCCATGAAGCAAAACTGGTAATACTGCATATCTAACACCACGGTGTTATCGGTAAAATTAATTACCATTTCACGTTCATATATATATATATATATATATATATCCACTATAAAACATCCAATGTTTTATTTCTTTGCTGCCGCCCCAAATATTTCACTTGCTTGCTCCAAGCCGTAGGCACCTTGATATAGTTTTGAATTGACATTAAATAGCATTACCTACATGTCAGAATGGGTTATGGAAATTTGAAAATACTCTATTTCAATTGTCCTAAGTCCTTCATATAACAAAAGTATAAAACAATGCTTTTCAACGGGATGGGTCTGAATTATGGATTTTATCATTAATGCGTTAACACCATTGAACATGGCTAAATTGCTGCCATTCGAAATAAACATAATTACACTGTAGCACTAAATGAAAACATATGCAGCATTTTGTTCCAAATCAACACGGTACGATTTAAAAAGTACATCTCCATCACGCAGCCATAAGACCGCATTTCAACTTCAAAGCAGACTAAAAATTAAAAATAATAAGCCAAGAAATCTTTGTCGCGCCCCGTTTCAAGCTTCAACCTTAAGTTGCCCTGTGGACTTCTGTTAAATTGTATACTTGTACGTGTACATAGCAACTTGAAGTAGACGGCATACCTTTAGCTACACTTGCTTGGGTCTTTGTGTAGGTTTTGTATTGCGCACTATTTGTTGCTGAAACCACCCATGCAGAGTCTAATCAAATTAAATATATATACATTTACTCTAAATCCTTTACCGACCTATCCCTGTACGTATGTATAAGACGCTGCTTTTATCCATTTTCTCACCACCTATATATATACACGCTTCGCTGCCTCATCTCCTTTCGTTTTGAGCAACAGAAAATTGAACACTTCTTAATGACAAGAAATATTATAAAGGAAACCCCCTTCAAAATATATATAGAAGCCGAACCTTTCCATTCTGAGATGGTCTGCAATTAGTTGAGCATGGGGGAAGCGCATGTGATTTCTCTGATGGCCGAATGGAATGTGGCGGTTTCATTTCTTTTGTGGTGGAGTAGAGAGTGCGGACTAGAGGCGGAGGAAGTAGGCGCAGGGCAGGTCGATATCTGGACTGGAGCTCCGGTCATGAGCGTGGCCAGCAGTGGCTCGACATTTGGGTGAAGCAAGCTTGGGTTTAGTGAGGAAGCAGCAAATGAAACGTGAACAATATATAAGAAGGAAGGTGTTTGCATGCATGGAAACAAGTTGTGCGAACAGTATATGAAGTGGGGAAAGTTCTTTGGAAGGGAAGGAATCGCAATATCCGTAAACAAGTGCAAAGAAGTGGGCAAAATTCTTGGAACCATCCCTTATGTGCGTTGGTAAATAGAACTATGGGAAAAGAGTACGGTAATGGGGAAGTCGAAGCGATGGCATAGGGAAGTTTTGGACTGGGCACATGCGTTTAAATGGCCACAGCGTGGTAGTTAGAAGGGGAGAACGAAAGGTTGATGGACAATAACCATATCTTAAACATAATTAACTTATAAAAAAAAGAATAGCAGGATTGGTTTGTGAATTTAGCAGAGAGATGTGTGATAGGATGTACTGAAGTTCATATTGATATGGCATGAGGTACTGGAGAGTATCTGACTTGAGAAATCGTTTCAATGGAGAGTCACAGCTGGCAATATAACGTAGCACGTTGTGTTTATCAGGAAGGAAAAGAAAATACAGTAGAGAGGAAGTGTGCATAGGGAAGAAATTGGTTCGGATATAAGAAGCAGTAAGTGGAAAAAAAATCTGGAAACTGTTATAACGAAGAAGGTGGCCGGATAAAGTGACATGGGGTAGTTTGAAAGAAGGAATCGGGTACTTATAGCAGTAAGGAATCGGGTACTTATAGCAGAGGTGTACAAAGAAACTTGATGGCCATTGGAATATACAGCAGTTCGAAATCTGGCTCGGGGAAGAAGAATGAGTCACTATAGCTAAATGAGCGGGTGGATAAATATTGGGCTGGGGAAATGGTCAGGCCCATCAGTTAAAAATTATTTAATCTATAAACTATATTAACGTAAGTATAGTATGTGTAGGGGGACCAGTTTAATACAAAAATAGCCAAAATAGTTTTAGGTGCCTAATTACAGTTGCATTAAAGTGAGTAGGATTAATGCACGTATTAATATAAGTTTTAGAATGTGACTGACCATGATTATATCGTGTTTAACTGAGGTTATTGAATGCTAAGTCTAGGTTAGTTAATTATTATTATTTGAGTTTTAACAATATTAATTTCAATAGGTAAATTCCGTATCAAATATATAGCTTTATCGTACAGTAACGGAAATGGATGAAACAAGTGACGAGAGAGCCGTATCAGCACGCGCAAACGAGATGAAGCTGGTTTGGTTAGGGTTGGCAGTAGCTGGATTTTTTATTAAATTAAATGACCATTTAATTTAATTAAAAAAAATGGTTTCATTGAGAAAATGAACCAAGGTGAGTTCAACTCACTGAGTTATCCCGCTTATATTTTCTATAAGATGGGTTTTATTTGTGTGCAGTGTTTGCTAATGGTTGATGATTTGATGACTGTTTGATGGATGGTAAATAATTTGAATATTCTTTTATTAAATTAAATGTTGATTTAATTTTATTTAAATAATAGTTATGTTAACGATTATATTCTAAATGAGGTAACTTATCTTGTTTGTTACATGTATAATAATATAAATGTATTTAATAAAGAATTAGATGCTTGAATGGATGTTGTTGATTGATTGTTGACCATTATTTAAACTGTTTATCTTTGTTTATTGTGATATTTATATTGTTGTATTGAAATTGAGATAACTCATTTTGATGCAGGGAAGAATAGGTTGGAGGAATTCAACCGGATTTCTCACTATTATTGATAATGTTTATCAATATGATCATATATTGTTATTGAAATGTAAAATTGACTGATATTTCACGGTTTGATACTTTAGTAAATATTTTTCCTCTTTACTATTATTAGAAAATATATAAAGATTTCTGGAATCAATATGAAACACCCCACCTCCGTTAGGGTCACTCTCAAAGGGAATGCCCTAATTATGGTGGAGGTTTATAAGTACAAGTCACAGATATACAAGACAGATATAAGAACACATATTTGTAAACTTAAGATAAGAATCTAAATTAGGTGTCACATAGTCTTAACTACAACATAGACCTATGTTCTTATTTAGGCATAAACATAAACAAGTTATGTTCATAAGGTTTCTACATGTTTACAAAGGGGATACTTTGTTACTAACACAAAAGCATAGTTCAACTTAATCATGATTTAAGTCTAATCACATAACGATGGTATAAATATACTTATGCATAAATATTCCTAAACATGGTGTTTGCTTTAAACTTGCAAAAAGGGATTTTTGAGTCTAACCTAGCCATGTCTCACATATGTCATCATATAATTCTTGTAAACAAGATAGACTTAATCATGGATTTCAATTATGCCAAATATCATTCATAGCCTAGCCATATTCATAAGTTTGCAAAAGCATGACTTAATACATGGATTATGGTGTCAAAATTCCAACATAGTTTCATATGAACTATAACAACCAAACTTGTTTCAATTACTTGCAAAATGATTTATGCACAAAAATATACATCATGATGGCATAATAACAAAGCCCCAAACTTGCATGAATTTTAATCAACTACATACATGTAGCTTCAACATAGATTACATAATTTGCGAAATATTCCAAACGCATACTTGCATAGAACTACCGCATGTAGTTCTTTATAATGAATAACATAAATTTTGCACAAATATGAATTACTTTATTATCCCAATTCAAGCATACAAATCAACACAGTTATTTATTCATACCAAAGTAATACTCTACTTACAATGGTTGCGGCGAATTTTCTAATTAAGAGATATGATTCCTTTGTTGAATTGATTGGCTTTAGGTTGCTTGAATTGCTTTAGGCTTTAGAACTTTCTTCCTAATTCTCTCTCTAGTTGGCGGCTACTCTTAGTCGTTCCTCAGCAACATGGCGGCTATGATCTTAATTTTGAATGAATAGATTAGGGTTTAGTCTAGGGTTGTTTATATAGAGGTTAGGAACTGATTAGGACCCTTGATGTTGCTTGGATTGATCATAGCCATTCATTCGATAGAGAGACCAATCAAAACTTGCCACCTAGCCCTAGTGACAAAGCAGACCACAGAAAATCGGCCAAACACAGACCTGGCCAGCCAGGTTGACTGGGCTCGACCAGGTCGACACCCCTGTCGACAGGGCTGTCGACAGCCCTGTCGACATGGGTAGCCCAGGTCGACAGCCCAGTCGACCTGGGTGGCCTAGGCGGGTGTTTATCCGCCCTGGCCCATTGGGCCCGATTTTTAATTATTTTATTCTGTTTGAATTTTAAATTTAATTCAAAACTTCCGAAGGCCATATCTTCTTCCTACGGACTCCGTTTTTCGAAAACTCGGACTCTATTTCGCGTATTTTTCCGAGACGAACGCAATGGCGTATCCCGTTTCCCTTAGTTCTTTGATTTCAGATTAATTATACTTTAATTTGTTAGTTTCACAGTTATAGAATTTTCGGGGTGTTACACAATAATAAATTAATTCTGAACGTTTCAAATTTATATTCATATATGATTTTGAAATATGGATTGTGAAAATAATTATCGAAGTTTAATAACGTTTATATAATCATTTAGAGTAAAAAATGGAAATTTAAAGACATATTAATCCTTAAATGGTTAAGTGATTCATAGCTGAACATATAAATAAATTTAAGTATTAAGGATATTTGAAATGTCTGTTATAAGTTTACAAAAGATTTAAATGGGTAAGGAATCATAAATATAAGGAAATTGATTCAAAAAATTTAAAAAGAAGGGTTTCCCATGAATAAGTAAACGTTTTCTGCAAACGTTATTTATAAATAATTTGGAATGAGATTAAATGAGTTTTTGTTAATGGGATTAGTGAATGAATGGAAATTAAATATGGAACAAGGATTTGGGTAAGTATCTTGGTTTGGGCAAATATTAGATATTGAGATTTCAGGTTGAGTTTGGGCAAAATAGTTATAAATGGAAATGTTTCCGAATGTTGAAAGATTTAAGATTTTAGAGTTTAATTAATAGATGATTAATTAAAGAGGCCAAGTGCTTCTAGATATTAAATTAGTGAATTCGTTTTCTTTTTATGGATGAATGGTTGTTTTATTTTGATAGTTAAATAACCGGCTATCAAAATTTGGCCCAAGCCGTTGTTGGTACGGAAAGACCGAGATCGAATTTATATTCGAAAACCATTCCAATAAGAAAATACGTAACGATGAAGAAAGAAGATGGAGCAATTGAAAATCGTGGATCTTCATAAGCGGAAGGATTACTAGACGAATTTTTCTCTGGTCTACAGCTAGAGATATTTAGATGGTGATTCTGTCGTGATTGGAATCTGTGGATTTGCAAGGACATCTCGCTACTGATCCTTTGGATGCAGTAGGAGAGTGCCTTTGGTTTGTCCAGTCCCAGAACAACTTGTATGGACGAATGTCTGACAGAGTAGGCCTAAGAAATCACATACGATTGATCTCTTAAAGGTATTGCGTCCGATGGCGGAGGAATTTGTTTCTCTTAGCTTTTATACCCGTAATATTTTTAGGAACTCAACTAGTTATTTGGTGGGTTTGACGATGTGGCATTCAAAGTAAAGGTAAAAAAGTGTTCTAGAAGATAAACATAGCCTCAGGCCTTACAACCGGGAAATGTCAAAAAATCGGGCAGGTAGCATGACTAGTTGGGTCGCACCCAAGCAGGGTTATTATCACCACTCTAGAGAAATTCCTTATTTGTTCTTCTTTCGATTCTGTATCTCCATGGATGAACGGTGGGCCCTTAAAACTGTTGGGTGATAATACATTCGCTACACTCAAGCTAAATGAGTGGGTGGTCATGTATGGTCGGGTTACAAGATGTTCTTGTTGAACTCCAGTGTACCCCCTCTCGAGTACACTGCTCGGGAGGTGGTTCCACACCTTGTCATAACTGGAATCCATTCCCCGATAAGAGCCCGCGGTTTTTGATTTTACACTATATATGTAGAGCGTGAGATGCAAGTGTTCTGCTATTTGGTTATTTACTTGATTTACATCCCTATTATAATATCAGAATAGTATTAATTTCAAAAATGTTTGGTTATAGTAAGCTAAATACTATCCGTGTTTATGTGTGGGTTGGTCTTGCTATTACCCTTTCTTTCAAAGGATTTTGCAAAGTTAAGCAATATGGATGTTGTCTTAAATCTTAGTGAGTTTTTCTCACACCGGTTCACCAGACTGATCCGTGGCATTTGTAATGTCTTGGGTTAGCCCGATTTGCAGGTTCAGGTTATCGAATGCTGTGGAGTTCAGAGATGTGTTGGAAAAGTCCAAACGTATGATATGTATAGTATTATCCCGTTGTGTGATGTATATGAGGACAGAATGTTATAACTGTCCAGATGTATTAATGTACTCTAATGATTGTAAGTATTTTTCAAGCTTTCATTAAAGATTTATTTCTATGTTATATTTTATTCCGCTGCAATGTGAGACTCTGTCTGGGGTAGTTCTTCTTCTTATTCTTATATTCTAATATTTCTTTTTTTCTTATCTCATCCTCTAATTTTCTTCCTAGTAAAGATTCGTATTTTCGTGTATTTTGGGATGGACGTGTGTAATATTAGTCAACTCAAAGTATACGTATTTACCGGCCTTTACAGTAAATGTGACTGGAAAATATGTTCAGTATTGCACAAGTAGCATGAAACGTGTTTATATATAACCAAATTAGCTTAGGAAATGAATAGGAACCAAGCGTGCTTTTACCGAGTTGTCACTCGCCTAAGCCACCATGGTGCGCTTTCTCCTCTTCCGCCATAAGCCGACACCTTAGTGATTCGTGTGCTTCCATTTTCTATAAATATAAGGCCTTCCTTCTCTTCTTTTCACTTTACTTCCTACACTTCTCATTCAATTCTCCTCTCCACTCTCTCTCTTGGCTCACCGAGCTCCCCATGGTCAAACCACCAGCTAACCCGCCACCACCAGCTGCTCTGCTCTCCCTATCCACTGCCCACGCCAGCACAAGACCATCATCTCACTCCCCTGGACCCCATACTTCCAAAAAAAACCTCTCCACCACTAAAAACACCTCTTTAAGCCTCATACACCCAAAACACCACCTCCTTCATCCCCTACATCCCACGCAGCCTCCCTTGGGCCCCTTTGACCCCCAACTGCCCTCCCCAGGTCAATGGGTCCCAATCTTTGAACCCCAAGCTCCGTTCGCCTAAAAACCCTTCCTGTTAGCTCCTCGAACCAAAAATAGACATCCTTATATACACCATTATTTTTAAAAATGAAAACACGTCGAACCTTTATCGGTTTCAATTTCTAAAAACGTCGGTGATGCCGAAAGGCTGCCGGAATTTTTCGGGATCAATTAGACGAGAAAAATAATACTCTTTTAAGGATAGGCGGAGTGGAAACCGATGGTGAGTAATTCTTTGCTCACTTTTTGAATTAGTTTGTTATATAGGTGGTACTTGATGTTGTATGCAATGATATGCAAGTAATATATGCTAGGTTTTATAGTAATGAAGTTTGGGTATAAATAGTTGAAATTGATTGGTGATTTACGTGTTAATGTAAGAGATTTAGTAGTTGAAACATAAACAAAACGATTGGTTGAATTGGATTATAACTTGATTGAATGTTGCATGTACATTGGTTGAAAGTAAAATATATGCAAGTTAGTGATTGGGTTGCTAAGTGATTAAACAGTGAACAATTGGGTTTGGATAGTTTACCATATCCAAAATGACATGTATATGTAGTATTTGTGGTAGTTTAATGCATTTACTTGAATAAACAAGTATATGGATGAATAGTGAATCACCATTTATTTTGACACAACTTTTGTCCAAATAAACAGTATATGGGTGCAAACCCATTTGGTATTTTAATGCATATGTTGATTTATGATTGTTGATTGCGGCTAATCTGTTGATTGACAAAACATATAAGCGTTAAATATTTAATTATTACATGTTATGTACTATGCCACGATATGTGTGCAATGGATGTTGGAATGGTTGATATATGTTAATGAAATATTATTAACATATGGAATCCATGTAAGTTAACTTATATGGTAATTAGTTGAGTTTTATTCTAATTTGGGAATTAGTGGAATATTTTAATAATAAAATATTAGGCTAAAAATAAAGTATGAATTTGATGTCCTATTTTTGATGGATGCAAAATTTAAGTCACCACAATGAATATTCGTAAAAGGAAGAAAACAATTTGAAATAATTTTCATGTAGTTAAGGCCTGTTCAAATTTTATTTCTAAATGAATAGTAACTAGAAAAAGTGAAGTTCTGTTAGGACATCTAGGAAAGGTTTTAAAAGAATTTTCTTTTCAAAACTATCTTATTTATTTTTATAATGGGTATAAGGAAAATTTGGGTTCAAAATAATGAAGTTTGTAAAATAGTAGTATTTTAATAATGAAATAATATTATAATAGCCATTTAATGGAAATAGTTGAACATGGACTGAAATATTGAAAATATGGGCTATAGTAATTATTAGATAATTTATAAACTATTTAAGCAATTCGAACAAGTTTATAACATAAATTGAAGTATGGTCAGAATAGAACTCGTCGTGTAGCGATAGTTCGCGAATTTCGATCTGTAACTTCAAACTGACATACCAGGAGATCCGACCGTCGGATTCTTCTGAAATAAAAATCATTAAATTTGAAATGAAAAATGTTTTCAAATAAGTATAAGGGCTTTAACCAACGGGTAGATCTAGAGATAAGTTCGAATCAATTTGGAATAAAAACGGCGCTAGAACCATTAGTGGCTTGAAAATGAATTTTAGTAAAAGGAGCTATTTTTAAATTATTAGAAATAGGGGAAATTATTATAAATCATAATAAAAGGATTTCAAAGTGATTAGAAAAAGAAATAGGAAGTTTCAAACTATATTTAGGGATATTTGCATTTTCAGCCCAATTGGCTGAAAATGGTAAAACGATATTTAGTAAATTTAAGTGAAATAAATTTAAATTAGTTGGCTTTTCAAGTATAACCATGATAAGAAAGAAGTGTATATTTAAATCTTTTGATTTAGAAAAGATGTCCAATTTTAATAAAAAATGGATTTGGATAGAAATGATGTTTGGATATTTGGTATTGGTTATCGTTGTGTAGACGTTTACTACTTCGGGAAATTTGGAAGATGTTAACATCGTTATTTCACTTATAGTATTCGTTGATTATGGAAATTGGTGTTGAATATGATTTAACATAATTCTATTTGAGTTATTATATTTAATATCAGTTAGCTAGAGGTATATCATGAACGATGTTTTAATTAACATTTGTTCTTTAAACTATTTAAAAGAAAGGTTAAAACTAACTCTTTTATATAGTTTCGAAGTGGAAAATCTCGTGAAATATTGATCGAAATAACGATCTAATTAAGAATTCATGTTTTAATGACGTAAATTAAATCTCAAGGCTATCGATTATAATTTTCTTCACCATGAATAAATCGGAAATTCTTGAAATTGAACCATAGAAATTGTGAATAAGTGAAACTGAAAAGTCACATAAAAGGGCCGAACGAGCTGAAACTCGGCCGGGAAAGAGCCTAGAACAACCTAAACTATTGATCATGGTTTCCAACGACAACAGAAATCTAGTCCTCAGGCGTCTAAGCCCTCAGGACAGACGTCTAAGTTGACAGACTATAGTTTTTTTGTTTTTCCCGAGAGTTTGGACAAACATCTGACCTATCTAGTCAGACATATAAGCTAAAGCCTGGGCAATTGTTTGCCTAGGCAATGAATGTGTAATCAGCCTCGGAAGAGCTCGGACCAATGGCGAAGGCTTATGACGATTTCTAAGTGAAAATGAAGCTTCACTAGCTTGCCGAAACAACTCAAGAACACAAATACACATGCATAAACACATATACATGAGATTGCAATGATTATGACTATAAACTCAAAAACAAGCAATTTCACAAAATCAAACTGATTCACACAATGCACACGCAACACAAAGGTGATAAAAGCATATACACAACCTTGATAGCTCATATACACAAATGTGAGTACCCAATAAAACATCATCCCAATTCGCTACAAGGATTTACACTGAATTCATATAAATGAATTCAAACACACTCAAATCGGGAAGTTCACACACAAAAAACCAATCAACCATATGCGCACGCATAATACATACGTGCCAAGGGCACACTGGCCAAGCCTAAAGGCTTGAGTCATAGATGTGAGTTTGCGAGAACTCACCTTTAGTCTTAATATAGATGGAGGAGGCACAAAACTAGGCTTGATCACTCTCCCTTCCAATATAGCACACAAATCTTTAATCTACACATGAATGTACAATATTTCCTAAGAATTAAGTTAAGGAAATATCACAAATTGAAGAGGAAACAAGATGGAGAAGATGGAGAGGAAGTTGAAGATGCTTATCTAGGTTCGTCTTCAATTTTCCCCTAGATTTGAGCTCATAATTGGAATCCCTAGCTTAGGAATTTTAATTTCCTATTACCTATCCTCATTTATGTTTCTTTGGTTAAAGTTTGAATGAGTGAGGAGGAGAGGGATGATGGAGATCTTAATGGAGTGGCTATGTTAGCTAACCCAATCCCCAACCAAAGTCTCAAAATTCACAAACTCTAAACATATCGATGTTTACAGTTTTTCTTATCGTAAACGGTATTTTGAACTCAGTGGAAGTGGTTTCGAGTCCAAATTCATCCGTATGCAAAATATGACTTTTTGGATACGCACTCGATTAACAATTAACGGTGTTATATTTAAATAAAATATTTAAATATATTATCGTAAAATATGCAAGTTGTTGCAGACTTACCCCTTAAAGAAATTGTGTCCTTAAAATTACTTAAGGAAAAATTCAAAAGTAACAACCAAGCATCAACAAAAAGAATCTATATAGAAATAGATTAACTCAAAAAAAATTCACTTTCAAAATAAAATTTTAACTTTGAGTTATAAATCACTGTATAATTTAAGTTTATAAATGTATAATGTTCAAATAAAAGTCACGAACATATTAAAAAAACAAATTTATTTTCCTCACAAGTGTTTTCAACAAGTTTGAATGTTTCTTTACTTAAATTCTAAACCTCAATTTCAACAATTATTTAAAATTTAAATCATGAACTGCTGCAGCGTGATTTTTTTCGAAATCTTGGTTTAGATATATCTCAAAATTTACAATATTAAATTCAAATATTTTTCTTTCATTAGAAAACTATATTCCAAAAGATCCGGATGATTCTTGTTTCCAAGAATTCCAACTTACATTGGATTACATACACTAAATTGAAGTTCAATTCTTAAAATCACGAACTAAAGCTACATGGAAAGCTCATTTTAATAAAGTTTAATTAATTTGTTTAATGTTCAATAAGTTTATAAATTTTAAACCTATGCTCTTACATTTTCAATATAAATTAATTAAACAATCAAATTAATAATTTGAAATATTGACAATTCAAAATCGTCGAATATTCCCCATCACATTTTATCTTGAAAATTTCATCACTTAAAAGTTTCTTAAAATTATTCTTGCTTACAAAATTTCCTTATATTGACAAGAATAAGCACTCACATTGAGGGAAACAAGATCAAGAAATAAAATCCGAGTTATATACCTTAAATAGGAAATATTAGCTGTTCCCTAATATTTAAAGAATAAATAAATTGGAACTTCTGAGTTTCCAATATACCCCAAAAATCTCAAATTTGAAATATTAGCACGTCCTTTAATATTTCACGAACAACTTCTAAATAATGAAAACATGATAAATGGTAGATTTCTGAAAGAATTTCATAAAACTCCTAAACTTTTGGTTGTCAAATTCACAAGGATATCGCCAACAAGAGTGAGCTCAAACCGGTTAGGTTAGGATCTCAAAAACTTTGTCTCATTAAGGTTAACAAAATAAACTGGAATATTTGTTAACCCTTAATGACAAGAGCTCGGAGATCACGAATCGTAATGCCAAAAAAAGAGGCTAATATCAATAAGCCAAATTTAGCTTACCACTTTTCAAAAGATGATTCGAGATAATTTAAAAAACCTCGAATCACTCAAATTCTAAAAATCACACAAAGAAATATAGAAAATATAAATGGAATGAAACTCAAACTACAACAAGTGTGAGCATATAATTCCATGAATCGCAAAGTGATCATAAACGATCAACAAAGAAAGCGTAATTCACATTAAGCCAGTAAATAGGGGAGTTCAGGCAAATGTCCCATAACCACTGACTTGACTCACTTACTTATGAACAAATTGCAAAGTCCACTATAAATCATGAATGAGCACACAGCCTCACGGATGAACACGAAATAAATATGTTCATAGACACACATGTCTCTGTGTGCTCCTTAAATGGTCACTCATCAAAGAAAGAGTTTGAACATCCATGCAACACGGAAATAGCCCAAAGGAAGAAATAGCCAATACAAACATGAAAATCACCAAATTAATTAGTTTTAAACTAGGTGGAAGGATAAGTAATCTTGTTCACCATAGGGTTGCACATAATCACATAAAGCTTTTCGTCTTCCAATAAAATGTCTTCACACTGCAAGAAATACACAATCCCATTCGGGTTGGAATACACAATCCCACGCGGGTTGGAATACATTATTCCATTTGGAGGTTTGATTAGGCATTTCATCTCACGACGAGGTTGCTTCTCACCACAAAGGAAAATGATCAACACTGATGTACTTAGAGATACATAACACATGTGATCACCAGGTAGCTAACTTATTTTTATCAGCACATGACTCTGGTTATGAGCACACAGCTCAAGTAAGCACACAACCCGATGGTATGCACACGGCTCAATGGTGAGCACCCAGCTCGGGTGAGCACACAGCTCAATGGTGAGCACATACCTCGGGTGAGCACACAGCTCAAATATGAGCACACGGATCAATGGTAAGCACGCAACTCTGGTGAGCACACAATTCAATGTTGAGCACATGGCTCAATGGTGAGTACATCGCTTTGGTGAGCGCGCAACTCAACAGATGGTCATAAGACCAAAAACTCGACAAATGGTCAAATGATGAAAACCCCAAAGTGATAATCAATGATCAAGAAGGAAAGAGAAATTTACATTAACTTAATAAATATGCGAGTTTAACCAAATGTCCCATAACCACTGACTTAACTAAGGTATTTATGAACGAATTGCAAATTCCACTATCAAACACGAAACACAAAACCATTGTATCATAATTTGTCATCTAGAAGTGTTTATAAATTTCTATCGATAACATGGCGTCCCATGTCACGATCAGAATTCATAACATACTCCACGGGGAAAATAAAACAACAATTTCATGATACTTAGCAAAAATAATTTATCCACTTACGACTCACCAAGCTAATCACAAATGGATTAGCATATGTTTGTCCAAAAGTTACATTATTGAACCGTTTTATAAAATGATTCAATGGTATTCACGAATAAGTCCCAAAGATGTTTTCAACTCTTAATAGGAAACAACTCTAAGTTCCTACTTGCGAGAGGAGGGAGGGACTCAAAGTTTATCTAGGATAAGATCTTATACTAAACTAAATATTGTGGAACCAGTAACTGGACTCGCAATTTTAGCAGGGTTGTCAAATAAGAGCCATGCGAAGCATTCACAAACAAGCACATGATGTCTATATAACGTAGTAATTCCATCATGGATAGAATGAAGATTACCTAGACCAGAAGAAGTGTTTCTAGGGATTTACACAACATCTATCTATCCATTTGAAGTGCGGGGCACGAAGAAGCTATATGACCCGGAGCCTTACAAATGTGACAATTGTAGGGATCAGGACACTTATTAGCATAATGGTCCTTTGATCCGCAAATGTAAGAATTCCCATGAATAAAGTTAGAAGTTCCAGATCCGGAGGCCTCTTACTTTCCTTTCTTGTCAGGATAAGATTTAGACTTGCCTCCATAATTTCTTTTCTTGTTGAAATTCTTCTTGGAGTTCTCAACTTTGACATTGTTATCCTTATCGGCTTCCTTGAGACTAAGCGCGATATCCACTAGCTCATCAAACGGCTCGACCAATTTAAGAAGTAAGGGTTTCTTGAGATTCTTATTGAGCCCATGAACAAATTTCTGATTCTTTTTCTTTGTAGCACCAATATACTCAAGCCCGTATTTGGAGAGAGAGTCGAAAGATGGGGCATACTCGATCATGGAAGAGGCACCCTGAATAAGATCTATAAAACTTTGGGCTAATGCCACTTTCTTACTTTCAGGCACGAATTTGACTTCAAATTTTTCTCGGAATTGTTTCCAAGTTAGATCTTTCTCTTGAATTTCAGAAACTATAAGCTCATACCAATCCAACGCTCGTTCTAGTAGCAAACTAGAAGCCACCTGAACTTGATGCAAGTCCATAAGAATCATGCGGGTAAAGATGCGTTCACATGATTAGATCCAAGCTTGAACCACAATAACGTCTTCGGAACCCTTGAAGGACTTTTCACCAAGCTTTGTGTAATCGCTACACAAGTTAGCAATCCAAGATTTGGGATGTGTAGTCGCAGAAGGGGTCCCTGCCTCTTGGGCGTTAGTTACTAAATCAAGAAGTTGTCGATTCGATATATGCACTCCCTCAACTGGAGTGGCACTAGGTTGAGCGGCGCTCGGGCGGGCACATCTAGGTATTTTTCTTTAAAAAAGAAAGAAAAATATTATTCTTAGAAATAATTCGATTCAACAAATAAGGAATCAAAAAGATGAACTCAAATAAAATTGATTAGTCAAACAAAGGATCATGATATAAAATAGAATATGACGGGTCCTAAGACTCGAATAAAATCCTTAAACATGACTTTCTAAGAGAGAGTTATGACAATGATCCTCGCCATAATATATTATATTATTCCGAACTTTTGCTCTGATACTTGTGTAAATCCCCACCTCTATACTCGCGTTAGCCAAGGTCATTGCAAGCAATAATATCAATTAACACGAATAATAAGGCTATTGAAGAGCGACCATCTGTATATTAGCTTTGAACGAGTGTTAAACATGCCAGATAATGTGGTCTTACTTCTTGCATCCCATGAGGAAATCTGACACATATAATTCGAGTTCAAATCTACTACACAGTGGCTATATATAATTCAGAAAGCAATATAAAATATATAATAATAAAATCAGAGTTAGACACAGATAGTCACATCACAAGGGCGGGAATAAATATAAATATAACATGCATGTGTAAATACAAAGATAGTGGTCATAGTTGATTCAATATACAACATAAAAATAGATACAAGTGCTAGCCAAAAGAATATTGCACATAAGGAGTCGCTGTCTCATATACGTATAACCAAAATCTACAACTATAGAGTAGAAAGCCAAAAGCAAGAATTATCTCCGCTAGATGTTATGTGGAAGCACCTACAACACTCTGTCTAAACCAAGTATTATTTATAAGAAGATAAATAATAAACAGATCAGTCCAACTGTACTTATCATAATGAACTGAGATAGGAATAGAGAAATAAATAGGAAATGATGCACACGTAAATATCTCAAAGGAATCTCAATGCTAAAAGGAAATATCACATTCCATATTATATGGTTGCCCACAAGAAATGTTAACACATACCCAATTCAACACAAGGTTGGTTAACACAAATCGAGATGATCTGAAGATCAAGGAATACACAATCCCGCTTGTAACACACAATTCTACTAAGTGAACTGAAGTTCAACAAATAGTTTAAAGACTCTCAAGATGAACCGAGGTTCCTCAGGATGATCCAAAGATCATTGACATAATCAAATGAACCGAAGTTCCTAAAATAAAATGACTGAAGATCCACGGTGATCCAAGTTAATCAAGTATAGTGAAACTATGCCAAGCTAATAAATATAAGAGTTAAGCTACATGTCCAATAACCATTTTTTTCTACTCGAATATTTATCAACAAGTTGTACAGTCCACTAGAAGTACAAAACGATCATTACCATGGTTTTCAATCAAACAAGTCCAAGAATTAAACGTTGAAGCAAATACAAGGGTTCATAGTCTTTGTTTTACTAAGGTGTTTAATTAGATTTCTCATACTAACGAGAAAAAGGTTTATCAAGTATATACTAGTAGATTTGTAGAGAAATTTATAAAATGACTTCATATAATGAAGTAGGATTAGAAACCATTTTAATAAAAGAATTTGGTATCTATTAATAATATAAAACCCTTTTATGTAGTTTCGTTGTGGCAAATCTCGTGGAATAGCGATCAGAATAACAAACGAATTAAGAACTCGCGTTTTAATAATGTAAATTAAATCTCACGACTATCGATTATAATTTCATTCACCACGAATAAATCTAAAATTCATGAAATTGGACCGTAGAAATATGTGAATCAGAGAAACTAGAAAGTCACAAAAAATGGCCAAAATGGCCGAAACTCGATCGGGAGAGATCCTAGAACAACCTAAACTATTGATTATGGTCTCCATCCGTCAACAATAGAAATTTGGTCCTTAGAAGCCTGAGCACTCGGGACAGACGTCTGAGTTGACAGTCTACAGCTTTTTTGTTTTTCTCGAGAGTTTGGACAGACGTCTAACCTATCCGGTCAGACGTTTAAGCTGAATCCTGGGTAATTGTTTTCCTAGGCAATGAATGTGCAATCGACCTCGGAAAAGCCCAGACCAATAGCGATGGCTTATGTTGATTTCCTAGTGAAAATGAAGCTTCTATAATTTGGTGAAACAACTCAAGAACACAAACACACATGCATAAACACATATACATGAAATTGCAATGATTATGATTTTAAACTCCAAAACGAGCAATTTCACAAAACCAAACCGATTCACACAATGCACTCACAACGCAAAGGTGATAAGAGCATATAAACAACCTTGATAGCTCGTATACATAAATGTGAGTACCCAAGAAAACATCAACCCAATTCACTACAAAGATTTACACTTTGTATTCATATAAATGAATTCAAATACACTCAAATCGGGAAGTTCACACACAACAAACCAATTAACCAAATACACTTACATAATATGTACGTGCCAAGGGCACACTAACCAAGCCTAAAGGCTTGGTTCATGGATGTGAGTTCGCAAGAACTCATCTTTGATCTTAATATGGAAGGAGGAGGCGCAAAACCAAGCTTGATCACTCTCTCTTCCAATATAGCACACAAATCTTCAATATACACATGAATATACAATATTTCCTAAGAATTAGGTTTAGAAAATATCATAAACTGAAGAGGAAACAAGATGAAGAAGATGGAGAGGAAGATAAAGAATCTTACCTATGTTTCCTCTTCGATTTTTCCCTTGATTTGAGCTCCTAATTGGAATCCCTAGCTTAGGAATTTTAATTTCCTATTCTCTATCCCCATTTCTTTAGTGAAAGGTTGAGTGAATGAGGAGGAGAGGACTGATGGAGCTCTTAAGGGAGTAGGCTTGGTTTGCTAACCCAATCCCCAACCAAAGTCCCAAATTCACAAACTCTAAACATATCGATGTTTAAGGTTTTCTTATCATAAACGACTTTTGGAACTCAATGGAAGTGGTTTTGAGTCCAAATTCATCAGTATGCAAATTGTAACTTTTTGGACATACACTCGATTAACGATTAACGGTGTTATATTTAAATATATTATCATAAAATATGCAGGATGTTACATAGGATATAAACTAAATTCATTTGTTTCTTTAATTAGAAAATTTTAAGTTTAAAAGTGCTAGTTTAAACTTGTTAATTGATTAGTCACTCTTTATTTTATTGCAGAGAGGTAGGGGTAGAGGTAGGATTGGAGGGATTATCTAAATTGAGTTATTTAGATAAGGTATTTGAATCTATTAGTAATAAACTTACACTCATCTTCTTTCCTTTTTTAGGACGAAAAGTTTTTAAGTATGGGAGAATGTAACGACCTAGAATTTCTAATATTTTGAAAATTCGAGTTTTCAAGATTTTGGAGTAACCGTGCACCGTTCCGGATACATGCACTCCTTTTTAGACATGATTTCAAAAAGTATAATGATCAGATAAGTTATTTAAGTTAGGTTTATCAACTTATCAGTTCAAACAATTTTGGTCAAAGATAAAAAAATTACACTATTCACCAAAGTTATAAATTTTGAGATTTCTAGTAGTAAACGACTTATAAAATAATTAAATAAGGTTATTTGATTTTTGAAATGGTAGTTGTCGATGTGGAAAATTATCGCACGCCAACACCCAATGTGTATGCAAGTGCATTAGCAACACATAATCCAAAGATGTAATAAAGTAAAATGCGGGAAGACACGGCTTTTATAGTGTTTCGGCACTAACGCCTACGTCCACTTTATAATGTTCATTAATCATGTGATATCCAATTACATTGTTGTACAAGTTTAAACAATATTCAAGTACAAGGTGTTACAATAGAATAACAAAATGTATGTTTATTCTACACTTTGACTAAAATGTCCTTCTCCTTCTTCGTTGTGTGAGTTGACATGGTCAACTATGTCCAAATTTATCCTTAATGTCCAAGAAGTCCAAAAGATCCCAAAAGTAGTGTAATTATCCTTGTGAATGTCCAAGTGTTGATGGAAAACTTGTATGCCACATTTTAATTGCACATGTCATGTCCACTTTATAATGAGGCTCTTGGAGCTCTAGAAGGCTAAAAATACAAAGGAAAAGATCCAAATGAAGGCCAAGGCTTGAGGTATTTATAGGTGAAGGTTGGTAGTGGAGTAGGAGAGATTTGGGGAGCACATGGTAGAAAAATTGCATCCCATGGGTGTATGAACCAAAAAATAGCATCCTGCCTCTTCGTAAAGATGGAATATCACATCTCGCCAGGGGATGCGAAATTCGCATCCCGGGGGATGCAAAATCTCGCATCCAGGTGATGCGAAATCGCATCCCTGAGGGATGCGAATTCTCGCATCCAGAAAATGTGAGATCGCATCCCTGAGGGATGCGAAGTCTCGCATCTAGGGGTTGCTAGATCGCGTCCAAGGGATGGGAGATCACATCCAGGAGATGCGGGATAGCATGCCTGAGGGATGCGAATCTCGCATCCAGGTGATGCATGATCGCATCCTGGGGGAATGTGAAGCATAGAGGAAGGCGGAGTATGGGTATGTGAGCTCTAGGGTGAGAAGCAGAGGAATGTGATGCGATGGAGGGATGTGATGCACTGTTGGTGGTGCAGTGCGACGTGAAGGGTGATGCGATGCGTGGTGGGAGAATTCGGGTTTTCGTTGGTTCGAGCTGGAGGGATCCGAGCTTCCAGCTCAGAGGAAATCGAATGAATCATGTGGTGCCCCGGACCCCTATCGGTGCTGCGCCCAGACCCACTGACGGATCGGCTTCGGCTCGGCTGATAGCTCGGCTTCTACAAGAGTTTTAGTGCAAACCATCGTGATAGAAGTTCTCGGGCCCAAAAGTGGTCGTCTGCTAGGAGTGTCAGTCCTTTTTATGTTTGCGACGCGACTTTGACCGGATCGCCTTTTGTTTTTTGACGATGTTCTTGACGCTTGAGCGTGTTGCTAACCAGGAACTTGACGAGTTACAGCTTTAACCAAAAATCTTGTCAACAATAATCAAAAGGAACGTTTTGAAAATCGATAATTCAATACTGTTTTCGAAAGATAGAAAAATGGATATTTTGCAAATGATCTCGAAATTCGACGAAACCAATTTTACCAAACCCGTAATAATAAAAAATGGCAAGATTCAAAATTAATTGGGGTTACTATGTGAGCGTGCGTAATATAAATGCAGGCCAAGAAAATCAGTTAAAATTTAATAGTAGCATTAACAAAGGCCATTTTGCAAATGGTCTCTGAATTTGACGAGGCCAGGACCATTAGAACCGTATCTGAAAATATAGTAGAGTTTCAAATTGTGTAACCATCGGAGTTAATGTGTGATTATACGAGTAGTAAACGCATAGGTTAACTTCAAAGAAAATTGATTTTAAACAATTTAATTAACTATTTTTGAGCCAATAATTAATATTTATAAATATCATAAAAATAAAATATAGTTGTTTAATGTTGTGAAAATTCTTTTAGAACAGAAATTAGTTTCCATAAGCATTGATATATCGTTATAAAACATTCAGTAGTGTAATAATCTATATAAGAGTTAATAGTCAATTGGAGCTCGTTTTTATCAATAAAAATAATAAACAAAATATATTTTAATTCTTTTTACATACTTTCGAAGAGCACGAAAAAAAAAAGGAAATTGTGACTGGAGAAAATGTTCAATATTGTATGAGTTATTGTGTTAACAGGTTGTATGAAATGTGTTTTTATATAAGCAAACTAGCATAGGAAATGAATAGGAACCAAGGGGGATTTTACCAAGTTGTCACTCATCTAAGCCACCAAGGTGTGCTTTCTCCTCTTCCACCACAAACGTACACCTCAGTGATTCGTGTGCTTCCCTTTCCTATAAATATTAGGCCTTTCTTCTCTTCTTTTCACTTTACTTCCTACACTTCCTTTTCATTTCTCCTTTCCTTTCTCTCTCTCTTTCTTTGCCCACCTGAGCTCCCCACGGCCAAACCACCACCCAACCCGCCACCACCAACTCCTCCTCTCTCCCTCTCCATAGTCCACGTCGGTACCAGACTGCCACCTCACTCCTCGTGGACACTACACCTCCAAAAAAACCATCTCCACCGCAAAAAACACATCTTTAATCCTCCTACACCCAAAAAATCACTTCCTTCACCCCTTACAACCCACACAGCCACCCTCTGGGCCCTACCAGTCTGCCAACAGCCAAACCCCACGTCAGCGGATCCCAATCCTCGAACCCCAAGCCCCGCTCGCCTAAAAACCCTTTCTGTTAGCTCCTCGAACCAAAATTAGACGTCCTTATATACACTGTTATTTTTGAAAACCAAAACACATCCAACCCCTATCCGTTTCAATTATAAAAAACGCCGGTGATAATGGAAGCCTGCCGGAATATTTTGGGATCAATCAGACAACAAAAATCCTACCTTTTAAAAGATATGCGGAGTGGAAACCGATGGTGAGTAATTCTTTGCTCATGTTTGAATTAGTTTGTTATATTGGTGGTAGTTGATGGTGTATGCAATGTTATACAAGTAATATATGCCAGGTTGTATAGTAATGAAGTTTGGGTATAAATAGTTGAAATTGATTAATGATTTACATGTTAAAGAAAGAGATTTAGTAGTTGAACCCATAAACAAAACGATTGGTTGAATTGGATTATACTTGGTTGAATGTTGCATGTACATTAGTTGAAAATAAAATATACGCAAGTTAGTGATTGGGTTGTTAAGTGATCAAACAGTTAACAATTGGGTTTGGATAGTTTACCATATCTAAAATGACATGTATATGTAGTGTTTGTGGTAGTTGAACGCATTTACCTGAATAAAGAAGCATATGGATGAATAGTGAATCATTGTTTATTTTGACACAACTTTTGTCAAAATAAACAGTATACGGGTGTAAACCCCATTTGGTATTTGAATGCATATGTTGATTTATGATTGTTTATTGCGGTTAATCTATTGATTGACAAAAAAATATAAGCGTTAAATATTTAACGCTTACATGTTATGTACTATGCCACGATATGTGTGCAATGGATATTAAAATGGTTGTTTGAATGATTGATATATGTTAATGAAATATTATTAACATATGGAATCGATTAACTTATATGATAGTTAGTTGATTTTTATTCCAATTTGGAAATTTATGGAATATTTTAATAATAAAATATTAAGCTAAAAATAAAAATTTGAATTTTATGTCCATTTTTTTATGGACTCAAAATTTAAGTCATTACAATGAATATTTGTAAAAGGAAGAAATCAATTTGAAATAATTTTCATGTAGTTAAGGCATGGTCAATTTTTATTTTTAAATGAATAGTAACTAGAAAAGGTAAAGTTCGATTAGGGTATCTAGGAAATGTTTTAAAAAAAGCTTTTCAAGACTATCTTATTTATTTTTATAATGGTATCAGGAAAATTTGGGTTCAAAATAATGAAGTTTGAAAAATAATATAATTTTATAACGAAATTATATTATAATAGCCATTTAATGGAAATAGTTGAACTTGGACTGGAATATTGAAAATATGGGCTATAGTAATTATTAGATAATTTATAAACTATTTTAGAAGCAATTCGAATAAGTTTATAAAATAAATCGAAGTATGGTCAGATAGAACTCGTCGCGTAGCGGTAGTTCACGAATTTTGATCTATAACTTCAAACTAACATACCAGGAGATCCGACCGTCGGATTCTCTCAAAATAAAAACCATTAAGTCTGAAATGAAAAGTGGTTTCAAATATGTATAAGAACTTTAAATTCCAACGGGTAGATCTAGAGATAATTTCAAATCAATTTGAATAAAAACAGCGTTAGAACCATAAGTGGCCTCAAAATGGATTTTAGTAAAAGGAGTTACTTTTAAATTATTAAAAATAGGGAAAAATTATGATAAATCATAAAAAAGGATTTCAAAGTGATTTGAAAAAGAAATAGGAATTTTCAAACTATATTTAGGGATATTTGCATTTTCAGCCTAAATGGTAGAAAACAGTAAAACGACATTTAGTAAATTTAAGTGAAATAAACTAAAATTAGTTGGTTTATCAAGTATAACCATGATTATAAAAAAAGTGTATTGATAAATCTTTTGATTTATATAATATTTTCAATTTGAATAAAAATTGGATTTGGATAGAAATGATCTTCGGATATTTGGCATTGGTTACCGTTGTATAGACAGTTACTATTTCGGGTAATTTGGAAGATGTTTGTGACACCCCACGTCCGTTAGTGTCCCTCATAAGAGAATGCATTAAGTTTCGTGAGGCGTAATAGGCACAAAACAGATATAAAATAAGTAGTAGAAAATTTCAACTTCATTATTAAAAACAAAACGTAATCTTAAACAGGTTACATCAAAACTAGTTACATCAAATCGGTCTCATAAAATATCTCATAAAACAAAACATCAGAGTCCAGTAACATAAAATCATATCCGGCGCCATTAGCCATAATGGAATAAAGAGCAAGAGAGAACGATAAATATCAGGAAATCCAAGTCAAAGCTAATAGAGAAAGTCCTAGTCACTAGTGAGTGCTTCCACTCTAAGGACCTGGGGGGGGAGGGGAAGATAGGAGAAGAAAAAACAAAAGGGCCAGACATAAAGTTTGGCGAGTTCTAGTGATTTTCAAATATGCATAAAATAGAAATGCCAAGACAGGTAAATAAGACTGGGTGAGAAAGCTACAGTGTCATATATGGTAAACAAAACTAAACATAACAGTAGGATAGACAGGAATAACAGGAATAAACTATGATCGATTAATGCTTCACATTTATATCCCTAAAACAGGTTTGTCTGCACCAATACCAATATCATAGGATTAGGTGTTTGACCTAATTACATAACAGTAGGATTAACAGTAGGATTAGGCGTACCCTAATTACATAATAGGATTAGGTGTTAACCTAATTACTACCCATGCGATCGGCTCCCTGCTACGTAAATACCCTGCGTCAGCCCTGATAGTAGGGTGTATCACTCCCTAACCCAGCAACTATATAACACTGACCTATTTACATGTGTTATAGCGGCTTAGTTTCACAAATCAGACCCATGCACGCTCATGACTCCGCCGGAATGCGCTTGTACCCACCTTCCCTATGTGAACCTCTTACTATCTAGTTAAGTAAAGCGTACCCAGACCCCTACCTATTGTGAGGACCTCTAACAAAAAATACCAACAGGGATAATGTCTTATATGGGTTCCAACCAGCAGATTGATACAAGCCAAACTCCTAAGCTCGTATCCCCAAAACTAGGATTTAAGAGTCCCAAAACCCGATACAACAACAGAACGAGAGACCTCCTAGCTTATTAATACTCATATTTGACCTAGCAGGTTTTGGTTTACAAATAAGCATGGTTGTAATATTACATGTCATTATGTATGTACAACCCTTCCCCTAAACACCTGCCCAAATGTATGCAATTTCTATAATGTTTCAGTTTATTAACCTACATCCGGTACTTAATATATTCTAACATGTCCAATACATATGCATACTATTCATCAACTATGTCCCTAATTTACAACATGTACAAATCTATGCATATTATCCATTTTTATCAATTTACAGCAAGTGTGTACACATTGTTCCTTTTTATCAGTTTACAACAAGTCTAAACATGTGTATATTATCCCTTTCCCAAATTATAATTAAGCAGTCCTAATTTAACAACATGCCTAAATTCCTCTTTTTATGTCATTCATTATTGCCCTAATTATACGCACACTCTAATCGGGTATAGCCTAGGCTTCCAAAGGCCTAGGCTTTGGGTAAATAAAAAGGAATAACAGAGGAAGGAGAATAGAACCAAATCACATAGGCATATAGACAAGACTGGAAATAAATA
Source organism: Allium sativum (assembly GCA_030737875.1). Lineage (NCBI taxonomy): Eukaryota > Viridiplantae > Streptophyta > Magnoliopsida > Asparagales > Amaryllidaceae > Allium > Allium sativum. Next base: position 445,906,585 of record CM060923.1, read on the forward strand.
TAGAAACAGGGAAAAGGAAGGTAGATACATATAACTTATTAATTATCCAATAGAAAAGGGCATATGTTTTAGTATCATAACTGCATAGGTGATTAACACTGAAAACATGTATAACATTTATCTTACTAACAATATATATCCTAACCTAATTTCATTTAATTGTCATGTTATAGTCTAAGAAATCAGATCTGGAAATTACGAGGAAATCACAGTGGGTCTTGTTGAAGAAGAGATTAAACCTCTTATATATATAATAATATGTCATAAAAAAGTCAAGTCCAATCCTTTTAATTGTATGTATGTTAGTCTTGAATGTTTTCTCTGTAGATCTAGGCCTCAACAACATTCCTTCATTATATGTTTACATTTTTAGAATAATTTCATATAGGGAGAAGATATAAAGAAATGGTGTATCGGAATAGGAGAAGCCACATATTTATAGATTGACAGAGTCAACCTCAGCCTTTAGACTCTGGGGTTTTGATCATGTAGCTCTAAGTCAGCAACGAACCTGGTCAGAAAACAGTGCAGATTCACAGAACGGACCTTCCCACATCGTTGACCCACCGACCCATGGGTCGACCCAGGCCGATTGTGGGTCGTCCCACAACGGTCTGGTTTGGCGGTTAATTTTCTGCTTGTCTCACTTGAATGTTTTTGAATTATTTTAATATTATATTCACACATAAGCTCCTTATATGTATACAAACTTCTAATGCCTATAATTTCTTCATACGTTATCCGTTTTACGCAAACTCGGGGTCTTTTTGAACTAGAATTCCATGATGAACGCAACAAGTAATGCGAGTTTCACTTAATTCTGAATATCTTAATTAAGTAATAGTGTATTAAAATTTGGGATGTTATATTCTCCCCTACTTAAAGGATTCGTCCCTGAAATCTCCAAGTTAAAAAGAATGCTACTATCCTAACGACCATCTACTCATCCATCATCCATAGACATCCATTGTCCTTAAGAATTTTCTAATGCTTGTACAAACATATGCAAAGGTGTTGTGTGTTTATGTCCTTACACTAATGCAAAAATCAAGCGGTCGACTGATTCAGTTGACCTCCTTAATGAAATATATGTTTGTGCCATGAATCCAAAATGTATGCAAATAATCCTGGTATAACATATAAACTTTATATGTGTGCACAAGTATTCATCAAAATGCAACATCCATACGATGATTCACCCATTTCCATCCATAGAAAAAATAAAAATGCACACATATCCATATGCAATATGTAAGTAACTAAGCCGATCTTGTTCCTATTGTGTGTATATGCATCCACGAGAAACCACTAGCAAACACTTGCATCCACTTGCAACCATCAATCATAACATGTTTAAAACTCAATTTTTCAACCATTGGATTCAACCTAAGGATCGAAAAGTTCATACGATAGGATGAACTTGAATGATAGAAGCACATGCAAAGTAAAAGCTTAGAAAAGAAGTCAAGAACGTACTTTCAAAAAAGAAAGGATAAGAAGCGTGAATCCTATCATTGGGTTCCCACGTTGCATCTTCGCGGTCTTCTCCCCATTGTACTTTTACCAATCTAATCTCCTTATTATGTAGCTTTTTGATTTCTGATCCAAGAGTATGAGTAAGAACACTTCTCACCAATGCTTCCTTCTCAACTTCTATGTCTTCAAGTGTGGTAGACTCTACTGTCTCTACCTTATCATGTAGCCATTTCCTTAAATGGGAAACATGAACACATCCTGTACGCCTAACAGTCTATCCGGTAGCTTAATCCTATAAGAAATCTGACCTATCTTCTCCACTATAGGGAATGGACCTACAAATCTTGGCGCCAACTTCCATACTGATCAAAGCGAACTAAAATCCTTTGCAGTGATACTTTAATGAAGACCATATCTCCCACTTCGAATTCCAAATTGGTCCTCCGTTTATCGGCATAGGATTTTTGTCTGTCTTTGAGCGGCTTTCATTCATTGTCGGATAAGATCAATCTTCTCAGAAGTATCTCAAGTCATCTCGGGTCCAAGTAGAAGTCCGTCTATAGACTCCCACCAACAAGTCGACGATCTACAAGGTCGTCCATATAGTGCTTCAAAGGATGTCATTCCTATGCTCGATTGGTAACTATTGTTGTAGGCGAACTATACTAATGGGAGATGCTCCTCCCAAGTCCCTCCAAAGTCTAGGATACACAGTCTTAGAAGATCCTCAAGAACTCTATTTATCCTCTCAGTCTATCCATCTGTCTGAGGGTGGTATGATGTGATCAAATGTAGTTGTGTACCCAATGCCTCTTGTACGCTCTTCCAGAACTCACTAGTAAAGATGGGGCCGTGGTCGCTTACTATGCTGGAAGGTACCCCATGCAACCGAATTATCTCTCAAAGATATACTGATGCTAGCCAAGTTGTTGTCCTTTTACTCTTAACATGAATAAAATGAGCGCTCTTCATTGGCTTATCAGCTATCACCCAAATGCTCGTATTTCCCTTCCTCAATCGGGGCAATCCATCAATGAAATCCATAAAGACGCTTTTCCATTTCCATTGTGGGATATCTAAGGGTGAAGCAATCCGCCCGGTTTCTTTTGTTCAGCCTTTACTCATTGGAAAGTTAAGCATCGAGCTACAAATTCCACCACTTCCTTCTTCATGCCAATCAAAAAGAAAACCTCTTCATGTCACAATACATTTTGTCGTTGCCCGGATGGATAGTCATCCGAGAACGATGAGCTTCCTCAAGTATTGCCTTCAGCAATTCCCCAATCCTAGGGACACATAGCCTTCCATCTCGTCTTAGCCACCCTTTTTTCGTCCATGGCATATCTAGCAAGGTGACTAAAAGTCTCTCCTCTACTAAATTTTTCCACGATGTCTGAAATTTGCAGGTTCTCCCACTATGTAGATCCAACTCGCTCCAACAGAGTAGGACGCACCTCTAATGATGCTAACAATCCTAATGTGAAATCCGTAGATGGCTTAAAATTAAAGGTTGAGATGTACTCCAAGCTCCTCTTTTTTATGAATAAAGGACTCAAAATCATCCTCTGCCTACTCAGTGCATCCGCCACTACATTACCCTTGCATGGGGGTATAAGCTATCTCAAAGTCATAGGACGCTAGGAACTCTATCCACCATTGCTGCCTTAGATCGAGATCCTTTTGTGAGAACAAGTAGTTGAGCGACTTATGATCTGTCTATAGCTCAAATCTCTCTCCAAGTAGTTAGTGTCACCAAGACTTCAATGCGAACACTAATATAGCCAACTCTAAATCGTGGGTAGGGTAGTTCTTCTCATGAACCATCAACTGTTTGCTGCCAAGCATACTACCCTTCCCTCTTGCATTAGAATGACACTGAGCCTGTGCCACAAGCATCTGTGTAGACAGTGAACATCTTGCTTCCATCTGGGAGAGTAATAACCAGGGCTGATGTCAGAGCCCTTTTCAATTTCTGAAAGGCAACCTCACAATAAATGCTTCACGAAAAAGTCAAGTTCTTCTGCATCAATCGGGTAAGCAGGGTCGATACTCTTGCAAAGTTTTTGATAAAATTCCAATAATATCCCGCCAACCCTAGAAAATTTCTCACCTCCATCGCATTCTTTGGAGCCATCCAATCTTGAACTGTGATGACTTTAGTAGGGTCCACTACTATCCCGTCCTTGGAGACCACATGCCCTAGGAACCTTACTTCCTTTCTCCAAAAGTGACACTTAGAAAATATCGCCTTGAGCTGATGCGATCTGAGAGTGCTTAGAACCTCCTCTAAGTGTAAAGGCATGCTCCTCCTCGTTCCTGGAGAAGATCAGAATGTCATCCAAAAAGACTACCACAAGCTTGTTTAGAAACTCCCTAAACACCTTATTCATCAAGTACACAAAATAGGCGAGTGCATTGGTGTAACGTCCCGGATTTTAAGCTACTTTGAATTAAACATTTTAAATTTATTTTAAATGTTGAATTAGACATATTATTAAGTTTGTAGGTTTAGTAATCAATATACATATTAATATCAATGATATCGAATTATCAAAAACGATAGACAATTGAATTCAGAATAAACTGAATCGAAACAATCCAGACAATTAATATGAATTTTATATTTAATTAGAACGATAATAATAATAATTTATTATTGATGAATTTAATGTTTAAAATCAAGTTATATTTTAAATCGTATTTAATATAATTCGTTAATTTAAAATAGTTCTCTCTGCTATATAGTCGAAATAAAATTCAAAACCAGAACCGTTAAATTCAGAATAGCAGTATGACTTGAAGATGTCGTTCGTTAAGTTAAAATAGGGGTTTGTGGTTGAAGTTAGGAACCGTAAAATTTCTTTGAATAGAAAATTAATTAAAAATTCAAGTCAAATTTAATTACTGTTTGTACTTAATCCGGCATACGTTCTTCAGGCCGACCTATGGATTTATCGCACAGACCTATTTATCCTTCGAGCTGTAATTTTTGCTTCATTTCTTCCCTACAAAGAAAAGCAAGAAATTAATGGTGAGTACATTTTTGTCTACAGCTCGCAACTATAAAACAGGCATCCACCTTCATATTTTATCAACCCTCTTTCTCAACTCAACCGAAGCCACTCTCTCCGTTCCATTTTCCTTTCAGTAAACAAATCAAACCACTGTGTGACGACCCCAAACTTCCACAAGTGAAAGCAGGAGAAATCATTTTTGGAATACAACATAAATACAATAAAACAGAACACAGATACAATATAGCAAAGGAGATTCATAGAGTAATAACATTATAGCAGCGGAAAAATATAATGTCATCAATCACAGAAATTCCACAGTCACAGAACTAAGATTATTACAACAAGTTTGCAGAAAAGAAATAAGTTTGATGTCTAAAAAGAAAAGAAAAGATGCCAACAGAAACAAAAAGTCTTCAAACTCCAAGTCATCACCTCTTCTCCCACGCAGAATCCAAGAGAGAGAAAATAAGCAGCTTCAAAGAAAACTCCAAGCAAAGAATGAACCTGTCTACTTGGCTGCCCGTGTAGAAGAGAGGGCACCCAAGTTTGCAAAAAGGTGAAACAAACTATGGGTCAGTCGTGGGACTGGTGTGAGAATTCTTAAATAACTTATCCTAATAAAAATAAGGCAACTCCAAAAGACCACGCCGCCAACGCGGAAACGGGTTTACTCTAAGGGACTGCTGTGCATAATTTAAAGTGTCATAATAAATGACTAAATAAGTCGTCAACAACGCAATGTCTTTTGAAAAATGGAACCACCATAAGACTCAGGTCCCATCACACAATGCAACGCACACCAAGAGGATAGAGTTTTACCTTATGGTGGTTAAACATGCTAAATACGCCAAATACGTAACTAATACTATTATTAGTGTATATGTTTTAAAACAATTCAAAGCAATGTATTAATCCTAGGAAGCATAGGTACCATATACTATGCCTCCAATACTAGTAATACAATCAAATCCGTTGGGGTCGTATTGGAAATTTGGGTTTCCATCATGAGTCCAGGCTAGGGAGGACTCCTTACCGATTCGAGACGCTCTAGTTAACGTCTCAGGATTACCCGCAGTTAACCCTTGGATCCTGCAGGGCCGGTCCTCACATACAGCTTAGAGGATTGGCAATTCCTAAGCACACGTTCCCCGGTCCTATAGGACCTATCCGAGGCGCCTCATTTCATCATCCTCCAAAAGTAAAATGACTACTAACTAGAAAGAAACGTGCTACTTTCCCTGCGTTCCCTTCCCCCTTTTTAGACTCTACCGGTTTGTGAGGCTCGTGAAGTCATGTTCTTCATACCACAAGGTTCTGCTTTTCAACAAGAAACCCTGATCATTGCATCTTAGTATGTCACACCGTCACTCCATACCGTACTATTGATCGTCCGTCACTATATAAACGGGTGTTAAGTAGAGAATAAATTCTCTACCACCAATCGTTTATATATTAACTGAATATCAACAACATAATATTTTGTGGGGTACGATGTCAGACAACTATCCATTTATACCCATGCTCTAGGTCTGAACTAGGGTCAAACCCGTGAAATCAACACGTACGTTTGGGCAATTATCCCGACCCTTGAATTGGGAGCAAACCAATTCAGAGTCTTGATCGTTGTCCATTCGAGGGGAGATTTACGGTCTTCATGCGCCGTCTTCATACTTGAATTCTTGAAATCGTACGATCATTTGGAATGGGATTAACCCGGACTTTCCAAATAATCTCGCATTCATATATTTTGAGAAAAACATATTTCATATCATTATTTTATTTTATAACGATTAATTCTTGCCTTAATTATTTTAATATAATTAATTTTAATGTTTCAATACAGTTCCTTACCTTTCGTTTAACATTATAAATAATGTTATCCTTACATACATTTCATTTCTTTTATTTACATTATAAATAATGTTAATTCTTCCTACGGGGTGAATTCTCTCTTTATATACATTATAAATAATATATATTCTTCCTACGGTCAAGTTCTTTAAATCTTATCATTATAAAATAGTGTAACTATCATACGGTGGAATTTTCTTTATATTTAACATTGAAAATAATCTTAATTTATCCTACAGTACATTTCCTTATTTCTGGTATTAACAAAAATGCTAATGAATCATACGGTGAATAGTTTCTTATGATGAAAATTTCTATTTTAACATTTAAACAAAAATGTTATTTTTCTTGCAATGCATTTTCTATGTTTATAACATATCAAAAATGCTATTTTACATACAATGCATTCTATTTCTCTAACATGACAAAATAATATTTTATGCAATGCATGACAAAATAATATATTCATACAATGCATTTCTATCTATTTTTCTAACATGACCGAATAATATTTTCATACAATGCATTTATCTATTTTTCTAACATGACAAAATAATATTTGCATACAATGCACTTCTATATAACGTTCTAACTTGACAACATATTATTTGCATACAATGTATTTTCTATTTCGACAAAAATAATATGCTATGCATACAATGCAATTTTTTTTCTCTATTTTGACAAAAATAATATGCAATACATACAATGCACTTTTTCTATTTTGACAAAAATAATATGCTATGCATACAATGCACTTTTTCTATTTTGACAAAAATAATATGCTATGCATACAATGCACTTTTTCTATTTTGACAAAAATAATATGCTATGCATACAATGGACTTTTTCTATTTTGACAAAAATAATATGCTATGCATACAATGCACTTTTTTCTATTTTGACAAAAATAATATGCTATGCATACAATGCACTTTTTCTATTTTGACAAAAATAATATGCTATGCATACAATGCACTTTTTCTATTTTGACAAAAATAATATGCTATGCATACAATGCATTTTTTCTATTTTGACAAAAATAATATGCTATGCATACAATGCACTTTTTCTATTTTGACAAAAATAATATGCTATGCATACAATGCACTTTTTCTATTTTGACAAAAATAATATGCTATGCATACAATGGACTTTTTCTATTTTGACAAAAATAATATGCTATGCATACAATGCATTTTTTTCTATTTGATAACATGACAAATATGCTATTTTTATATAGTGCCATCTTCTATTTTACATAATGGACAAAATATAGTTCATTAACATACTATGCTATTTTTATTTTTAATAATGAACAAAATATAGTTCATTAACATACGATGCTTTCTTCTTTTGATAATGAACAAAATATTATTCATTAACATACGGTGCTTTTCTTATTTTGATAATGAACAAAATATACTCATTACATATAGCGACTAACTCTATTTTTATTAACGAAAAAAAAAAAATGGTTCGTTTCACATAGCGACAAATTTTATTTTGAATAATGACACAAAATATAATTCTTTACCATAGCGACAAATTCTATTTTGTTAATGACACAAAATATAATTCTTTAACATAGCGACAAATTCTATTTTGTTAATGACACAAAATATAATTCTTTAACATAGCGACAAATTCTATTTTGTTAATGACACAAAATATAATTCTTTAACATAGCGACAAATTCTATTTTGTTAATGACACAAAATATAATTCTTTAACATAGCGACAAATTCTATTTTGTTAATGACACAAAATATAATTCTTTAACATAGCGACAAATTCTATTTTGTTAATGACACAAAATATAATTCTTTAACATAGCGACAAATTCTATTTTGTTAATGACACAAAATATAATTCTTTAACATAGCGACAAATTCTATTTTGTTAATGACACAAAATATAATTCTTTAACATAGCGACAAATTCTATTTTGTTAATGACACAAAATATAATTCTTTAACATAGCGACAAATTCTATTTTGTTAATGACACAAAATATAATTCTTTAACATATAGAGCTTTCTTATTTTATAAATACACAAATTTGTTCATTCAACATACGGTGCTTGTATTCTATTATAACACAAATTTGTTCATTCAACATACGGTGCTAATTTTCTTATTTTGATATTGACAAAAGTGTCAATTTACATACGGTGTTCATTTTCTTATTTTGATATTGACAAAAGTGTCAATTTACATACGGTGTTCATTTTCTTATTTTGATATTGACAAAAGTGTCAATTTACATACGGTGTTCATTTTCTTATTTTGATATTGACAAAAGTGTCAATTTACATACGGTGTTCATTTTCTTATTTTGATATTGACAAAAGTGTCAATTTACATACGGTGTTCATTTTCTTATTTTGATATTGACAAAAGTGTCAATTTACATACGGTGTTCATTTTCTTATTTTGATATTGACAAAAAGTGTCAATTTACATACGGTGTTCATTTTCTTATTTTGATATTGACAAAAGTGTCAATTTACATACGGTGTTCATTTTCTTATTTTGATATTGACAAAAGTGTCAATTTACATACGGTGTTCATTTTCTTATTTTGATATTGACAAAAGTGTCAATTTACATACGGTGTTCATTTTCTTATTTTGATATTGACAAAAGTGTCAATTTACATACGGTGTTCATTTTCTTATTTTGATATATAATAATGTTAATATAACATACAATGAACAATTCTGATATGTTAACATTTTAACATATAAACATGTCACACAACATACATGAACAATTTTAATTTTGACATATCAACATGTCACACAACATACATGAACGATTTTTAATTTATAATTTTTATATTGTAACATCTCAACATACAGTGGGTTTTGACATAGCATACGCATACAGATTAAGTCATAGCAGATTCACATACAGTTTATATCATAGCAGATTCACATACATGTATGATTATAAATGCGAACATCCATAATTAAAACATAATTACTTAAATAAAATAAATAGGATTCTCACCTCAATTAGATTAGAGTTTGTTCCCAATTGCTCTGTATTAAAGTTGTATTCGAAGTCACGGTTCCACCGGATCTGAAATTTTCAGAATCGGTGTTCATATGCATAAGTTATTGATGTTTTAAATCAAACAGACTTTTAACAACTGCTTCTGCCACGCTTAAAAGCGTGACAAAATCTGAAGCATACCTCAATTTCAGAATTTGTTCAAAACTTCAAATCGCGATAACTTTTGATTTACTGAACGGTTTTGGGTGCCGTTTTTTGGAGAATGACCGCCTTGGAGAGATCTTTGCACGGCCAGAAGGGGGTGGAGTTCGGTCGAGCGTGGTGGGCCCGGCGTGGCTGCGACCGACGGACCTTCTCGGGCTCGGGGCGGGCGGCACAGGCGACGGAAAGGGACGGGACTTGTCGGAGATCGAAGAGCTCGGCGAGAGCTTCGAAACGTGTACTCACACGCAAATTTTCGTTGAGAAATGAAGGAGTTATGAGGGTTTGAAGTTTTCAGCCATGATGGGTTTGTGCGGCTCAGCAAAGAGGAAGAAGATGGACGTGAATAGTGTTTTTATATTAAAATATTAGGTTAAACTAATCATTATTTAATTGGCCCGCTTAAGCCCGTTTGAATTTTTAATGAATTTTTAAAGTCAAAAATTTACCTGTTTACACTGAAAAATCAATTATAATTATATATTAATTCTAAAAATTACCAAAAAATCATTTTTAGCTTTGTTTTGATGATACGAACCCAACAAAATTTATTTCGTTCGATTCTGAGACTTTTTGAAAAATGGCTATTTTCAAGGCGAATATATTTAATATTAAAAATACATTTTTAAACAAATATTTTCTGAAACTCGAAACATATAAGTGTTTACTGTTTTTCAATGCAGAAACGTCATTCTGAAACCAATGGAAGTGGTTTCGAGTTCAAATTCCTACATATGTGAAAAATAGCATTTTTGTCCTATGCAAATTTCCCACCGACCTTTCTAAAAATTGAATTAGCCATAACTTTTGATTTCTGCAATGAAATTTCGATTTTTCGGATTCGTTGGAAAGATATTTTTAAATAGATTCTAATATTTTTGGTTTCACTAAAATCCGTTAAATTTTGCATCTTGTATGGTTAGTCAAAGTTCAAGTTTGACTTTTCAAACTACCGCGCCATTTCTAGCTCTTTTTATATTTAAAATTAATTTATTCATTCTAACTTCGATTTGAACCAAATTTGTGATCCTTATTATTTAAAATAGATTATTTTAAATATCGAAACTCATTTAAAATCACTTAAAATAAATTTTAACTTGGCCCCAAAATTCAGGGTCGTTACAGTCTCCCCCACTTAAGAACTTTTCGTCCTCGAAAAGGAAAAAGAAAATAAAAGAGGAAAAAAGGAAGAATAAACACAGAGAATGTTTTTAACAGAGATGGTACCGTCTATAACATCAAGCTTTCTACCGAAGAAGTTGGTCCTTTCGCTCCTTCGTAAACATGTGCCAATTGAGCATCGCCACTTCACTTAGTCTTCTTCGAATGCACGATCAAGGGAAGAGTCAAAACAACAGAAAAGGTGATTCTAAGAGATAGAAAAGATCGAAGGATGAATGAAAAGATGACGATAAAGTGACTGGCTATTATGTATCTCATAAACTGTTCGCCATAGAATATAGTGATTCTATGTAAACGAATTATTATAGATACGTTGTACTCCGCTTTGTAAACCAAAGCTCTGATACCAACTGTGACGACCCCAAACTTCCACAAGTGAAAGCAGGAGAAATCATTTTTGGAATACAACATAAATACAATAAAACAGAACACAGATACAATATAGCAAAGGAGATTCATAGAGTAATAACATTATAGCAGCGGAAAAATATAATGTCATCAATCACAGAAATTCCACAGTCACAGAACTAAGATTATTACAACAAGTTTGCAGAAAAGAAATAAGTTTGATGTCTAAAAAGAAAAGAAAAGATGCCAACAGAAACAAAAAGTCTTCAAACTCCAAGTCATCACCTCTTCTCCCACGCAGAATCCAAGAGAGAGAAAATAAGCAGCTTCAAAGAAAACTCCAAGCAAAGAATGAACCTGTCTACTTGGCTGCCCGTGTAGAAGAGAGGGCACCCAAGTTTGCAAAAAGGTGAAACAAACTATGGGTCAGTCGTGGGACTGGTGTGAGAATTCTTAAATAACTTATCCTAATAAAAATAAGGCAACTCCAAAAGACCACGCCGCCAACGCGGAAACGGGTTTACTCTAAGGGACTGCTGTGCATAATTTAAAGTGTCATAATAAATGACTAAATAAGTCGTCAACAACGCAATGTCTTTTGAAAAATGGAACCACCATAAGACTCAGGTCCCATCACACAATGCAACGCACACCAAGAGGATAGAGTTTTACCTTATGGTGGTTAAACATGCTAAATACGCCAAATACGTAACTAATACTATTATTAGTGTATATGTTTTAAAACAATTCAAAGCAATGTATTAATCCTAGGAAGCATAGGTACCATATACTATGCCTCCAATACTAGTAATACAATCAAATCCGTCGGGGTCGTATTGGAAATTTGGGTTTCCATCATGAGTCCAGGCTAGGGAGGACTCCTTACCGATTCGAGACGCTCTAGTTAACGTCTCAGGATTACCCGCAGTTAACCCTTGGATCCTGCAGGGCCGGTCCTCACATACAGCTTAGAGGATTGGCAATTCCTAAGCACACGTTCCCCGGTCCTATAGGACCTATCCGAGGCGCCTCATTTCATCATCCTCCAAAAGTAAAATGACTACTAACTAGAAAGAAACGTGCTACTTTCCCTGCGTTCCCTTCCCCCTTTTTAGACTCTACCGGTTTGTGAGGCTCGTGAAGTCATGTTCTTCATACCACAAGGTTCTGCTTTTCAACAAGAAACCCTGATCATTGCATCTTAGTATGTCACACCGTCACTCCATACCGTACTATTGATCGTCCGTCACTATATAAACGGGTGTTAAGTAGAGAATAAATTCTCTACCACCAATCGTTTATATATTAACTGAATATCAACAACATAATATTTTGTGGGGTACGATGTCAGACAACTATCCATTTATACCCATGCTCTAGGTCTGAACTAGGGTCAAACCCGTGAAATCAACACGTACGTTTGGGCAATTATCCCGACCCTTGAATTGGGAGCAAACCAATTCAGAGTCTTGATCGTTGTCCATTCGAGGGGAGATTTACGGTCTTCATGCGCCGTCTTCATACTTGAATTCTTGAAATCGTACGATCATTTGGAATGGGATTAACCCGGACTTTCCAAATAATCTCGCATTCATATATTTTGAGAAAAACATATTTCATATCATTATTTTATTTTATAACGATTAATTCTTGCCTTAATTATTTTAATATAATTAATTTTAATGTTTCAATACAGTTCCTTACCTTTCGTTTAACATTATAAATAATGTTATCCTTACATACATTTCATTTCTTTTATTTACATTATAAATAATGTTAATTCTTCCTACGGGGTGAATTCTCTCTTTATATACATTATAAATAATATATATTCTTCCTACGGTCAAGTTCTTTAAATCTTATCATTATAAAATAGTGTAACTATCATACGGTGGAATTTTCTTTATATTTAACATTGAAAATAATCTTAATTTATCCTACAGTACATTTCCTTATTTCTGGTATTAACAAAAATGCTAATGAATCATACGGTGAATAGTTTCTTATGATGAAAATTTCTATTTTAACATTTAAACAAAAATGTTATTTTTCTTGCAATGCATTTTCTATGTTTATAACATATCAAAAATGCTATTTTACATACAATGCATTCTATTTCTCTAACATGACAAAATAATATTTTATGCAATGCATGACAAAATAATATATTCATACAATGCATTTCTATCTATTTTTCTAACATGACCGAATAATATTTTCATACAATGCATTTATCTATTTTTCTAACATGACAAAATAATATTTGCATACAATGCACTTCTATATAACGTTCTAACTTGACAACATATTATTTGCATACAATGTATTTTCTATTTCGACAAAAATAATATGCTATGCATACAATGCAATTTTTTTTCTCTATTTTGACAAAAATAATATGCAATACATACAATGCACTTTTTCTATTTTAACAAAAATAATATGCTATGCATACAATGCACTTTTTCTATTTTGACAAAAATAATATGCTATGCATACAATGCACTTTTTCTATTTTGACAAAAATAATATGCTATGCATACAATGGACTTTTTCTATTTTGACAAAAATAATATGCTATGCATACAATGCACTTTTTTCTATTTTGACAAAAATAATATGCTATGCATACAATGCACTTTTTCTATTTTGACAAAAATAATATGCTATGCATACAATGCACTTTTTCTATTTTGACAAAAATAATATGCTATGCATACAATGCATTTTTTCTATTTTGACAAAAATAATATGCTATGCATACAATGCACTTTTTCTATTTTGACAAAAATAATATGCTATGCATACAATGCACTTTTTCTATTTTGACAAAAATAATATGCTATGCATACAATGGACTTTTTCTATTTTGACAAAAATAATATGCTATGCATACAATGCATTTTTTTCTATTTGATAACATGACAAATATGCTATTTTTATATAGTGCCATCTTCTATTTTACATAATGGACAAAATATAGTTCATTAACATACTATGCTATTTTTATTTTTAATAATGAACAAAATATAGTTCATTAACATACGATGCTTTCTTCTTTTGATAATGAACAAAATATTATTCATTAACATACGGTGCTTTTCTTATTTTGATAATGAACAAAATATACTCATTACATATAGCGACTAACTCTATTTTTATTAACGAAAAAAAAAAAATGGTTCGTTTCACATAGCGACAAATTTTATTTTGAATAATGACACAAAATATAATTCTTTACCATAGCGACAAATTCTATTTTGTTAATGACACAAAATATAATTCTTTAACATAGCGACAAATTCTATTTTGTTAATGACACAAAATATAATTCTTTAACATAGCGACAAATTCTATTTTGTTAATGACACAAAATATAATTCTTTAACATAGCGACAAATTCTATTTTGTTAATGACACAAAATATAATTCTTTAACATAGCGACAAATTCTATTTTGTTAATGACACAAAATATAATTCTTTAACATAGCGACAAATTCTATTTTGTTAATGACACAAAATATAATTCTTTAACATAGCGACAAATTCTATTTTGTTAATGACACAAAATATAATTCTTTAACATAGCGACAAATTCTATTTTGTTAATGACACAAAATATAATTCTTTAACATAGCGACAAATTCTATTTTGTTAATGACACAAAATATAATTCTTTAACATAGCGACAAATTCTATTTTGTTAATGACACAAAATATAATTCTTTAACATATAGAGCTTTCTTATTTTATAAATACACAAATTTGTTCATTCAACATACGGTGCTTGTATTCTATTATAACACAAATTTGTTCATTCAACATACGGTGCTAATTTTCTTATTTTGATATTGACAAAAGTGTCAATTTACATACGGTGTTCATTTTCTTATTTTGATATTGACAAAAGTGTCAATTTACATACGGTGTTCATTTTCTTATTTTGATATTGACAAAAGTGTCAATTTACATACGGTGTTCATTTTCTTATTTTGATATTGACAAAAGTGTCAATTTACATACGGTGTTCATTTTCTTATTTTGATATTGACAAAAGTGTCAATTTACATACGGTGTTCATTTTCTTATTTTGATATTGACAAAAGTGTCAATTTACATACGGTGTTCATTTTCTTATTTTGATATTGACAAAAAGTGTCAATTTACATACGGTGTTCATTTTCTTATTTTGATATTGACAAAAGTGTCAATTTACATACGGTGTTCATTTTCTTATTTTGATATTGACAAAAGTGTCAATTTACATACGGTGTTCATTTTCTTATTTTGATATTGACAAAAGTGTCAATTTACATACGGTGTTCATTTTCTTATTTTGATATTGACAAAAGTGTCAATTTACATACGGTGTTCATTTTCTTATTTTGATATATAATAATGTTAATATAACATACAATGAACAATTCTGATATGTTAACATTTTAACATATAAACATGTCACACAACATACATGAACAATTTTAATTTTGACATATCAACATGTCACACAACATACATGAACGATTTTTAATTTATAATTTTTATATTGTAACATCTCAACATACAGTGGGTTTTGACATAGCATACGCATACAGATTAAGTCATAGCAGATTCACATACAGTTTATATCATAGCAGATTCACATACATGTATGATTATAAATGCGAACATCCATAATTAAAACATAATTACTTAAATAAAATAAATAGGATTCTCACCTCAATTAGATTAGAGTTTGTTCCCAATTGCTCTGTATTAAAGTTGTATTCGAAGTCACGGTTCCACCGGATCTGAAATTTTCAGAATCGGTGTTCATATGCATAAGTTATTGATGTTTTAAATCAAACAGACTTTTAACAACTGCTTCTGCCACGCTTAAAAGCGTGACAAAATCTGAAGCATACCTCAATTTCAGAATTTGTTCAAAACTTCAAATCGCGATAACTTTTGATTTACTGAACGGTTTTGGGTGCCGTTTTTTGGAGAATGACCGCCTTGGAGAGATCTTTGCACGGCCAGAAGGGGGTGGAGTTCGGTCGAGCGTGGTGGGCCCGGCGTGGCTGCGACCGACGGACCTTCTCGGGCTCGGGGCGGGCGGCACAGGCGACGGAAAGGGACGGGACTTGTCGGAGATCGAAGAGCTCGGCGAGAGCTTCGAAACGTGTACTCACACGCAAATTTTCGTTGAGAAATGAAGGAGTTATGAGGGTTTGAAGTTTTCAGCCATGATGGGTTTGTGCGGCTCAGCAAAGAGGAAGAAGATGGACGTGAATAGTGTTTTTATATTAAAATATTAGGTTAAACTAATCATTATTTAATTGGCCCGCTTAAGCCCGTTTGAATTTTTAATGAATTTTTAAAGTCAAAAATTTACCTGTTTACACTGAAAAATCAATTATAATTATATATTAATTCTAAAAATTACCAAAAAATCATTTTTAGCTTTGTTTTGATGATACGAACCCAACAAAATTTATTTCGTTCGATTCTGAGACTTTTTGAAAAATGGCTATTTTCAAGGCGAATATATTTAATATTAAAAATACATTTTTAAACAAATATTTTCTGAAACTCGAAACATATAAGTGTTTACTGTTTTTCAATGCAGAAACGTCATTCTGAAACCAATGGAAGTGGTTTCGAGTTCAAATTCCTACATATGTGAAAAATAGCATTTTTGTCCTATGCAAATTTCCCACCGACCTTTCTAAAAATTGAATTAGCCATAACTTTTGATTTCTGCAATGAAATTTCGATTTTTCGGATTCGTTGGAAAGATATTTTTAAATAGATTCTAATATTTTTGGTTTCACTAAAATCCGTTAAATTTTGCATCTTGTATGGTTAGTCAAAGTTCAAGTTTGACTTTTCAAACTACCGCGCCATTTCTAGCTCTTTTTATATTTAAAATTAATTTATTCATTCTAACTTCGATTTGAACCAAATTTGTGATCCTTATTATTTAAAATAGATTATTTTAAATATCGAAACTCATTTAAAATCACTTAAAATAAATTTTAACTTGGCCCCAAAATTCAGGGTCGTTACAGTCTCCCCCACTTAAGAACTTTTCGTCCTCGAAAAGGAAAAAGAAAATAAAAGAGGAAAAAAGGAAGAATAAACACAGAGAATGTTTTTAACAGAGATGGTACCGTCTATAACATCAAGCTTTCTACCGAAGAAGTTGGTCCTTTCGCTCCTTCGTAAACATGTGCCAATTGAGCATCGCCACTTCACTTAGTCTTCTTCGAATGCACGATCAAGGGAAGAGTCAAAACAACAGAAAAGGTGATTCTAAGAGATAGAAAAGATCGAAGGATGAATGAAAAGATGACGATAAAGTGACTGGCTATTATGTATCTCATAAACTGTTCGCCATAGAATATAGTGATTCTATGTAAACGAATTATTATAGATACGTTGTACTCCGCTTTGTAAACCAAAGCTCTGATACCAACTGTGACGACCCCAAACTTCCACAAGTGAAAGCAGGAGAAATCATTTTTGGAATACAACATAAATACAATAAAACAGAACACAGATACAATATAGCAAAGGAGATTCATAGAGTAATAACATTATAGCAGCGGAAAAATATAATGTCATCAATCACAGAAATTCCACAGTCACAGAACTAAGATTATTACAACAAGTTTGCAGAAAAGAAATAAGTTTGATGTCTAAAAAGAAAAGAAAAGATGCCAACAGAAACAAAAAGTCTTCAAACTCCAAGTCATCACCTCTTCTCCCACGCAGAATCCAAGAGAGAGAAAATAAGCAGCTTCAAAGAAAACTCCAAGCAAAGAATGAACCTGTCTACTTGGCTGCCCGTGTAGAAGAGAGGGCACCCAAGTTTGCAAAAAGGTGAAACAAACTATGGGTCAGTCGTGGGACTGGTGTGAGAATTCTTAAATAACTTATCCTAATAAAAATAAGGCAACTCCAAAAGACCACGCCGCCAACGCGGAAACGGGTTTACTCTAAGGGACTGCTGTGCATAATTTAAAGTGTCATAATAAATGACTAAATAAGTCGTCAACAACGCAATGTCTTTTGAAAAATGGAACCACCATAAGACTCAGGTCCCATCACACAATGCAACGCACACCAAGAGGATAGAGTTTTACCTTATGGTGGTTAAACATGCTAAATACGCCAAATACGTAACTAATACTATTATTAGTGTATATGTTTTAAAACAATTCAAAGCAATGTATTAATCCTAGGAAGCATAGGTACCATATACTATGCCTCCAATACTAGTAATACAATCAAATCCGTCGGGGTCGTATTGGAAATTTGGGTTTCCATCATGAGTCCAGGCTAGGGAGGACTCCTTACCGATTCGAGACGCTCTAGTTAACGTCTCAGGATTACCCGCAGTTAACCCTTGGATCCTGCAGGGCCGGTCCTCACATACAGCTTAGAGGATTGGCAATTCCTAAGCACACGTTCCCCGGTCCTATAGGACCTATCCGAGGCGCCTCATTTCATCATCCTCCAAAAGTAAAATGACTACTAACTAGAAAGAAACGTGCTACTTTCCCTGCGTTCCCTTCCCCCTTTTTAGACTCTACCGGTTTGTGAGGCTCGTGAAGTCATGTTCTTCATACCACAAGGTTCTGCTTTTCAACAAGAAACCCTGATCATTGCATCTTAGTATGTCACACCGTCACTCCATACCGTACTATTGATCGTCCGTCACTATATAAACGGGTGTTAAGTAGAGAATAAATTCTCTACCACCAATCGTTTATATATTAACTGAATATCAACAACATAATATTTTGTGGGGTACGATGTCAGACAACTATCCATTTATACCCATGCTCTAGGTCTGAACTAGGGTCAAACCCGTGAAATCAACACGTACGTTTGGGCAATTATCCCGACCCTTGAATTGGGAGCAAACCAATTCAGAGTCTTGATCGTTGTCCATTCGAGGGGAGATTTACGGTCTTCATGCGCCGTCTTCATACTTGAATTCTTGAAATCGTACGATCATTTGGAATGGGATTAACCCGGACTTTCCAAATAATCTCGCATTCATATATTTTGAGAAAAACATATTTCATATCATTATTTTATTTTATAACGATTAATTCTTGCCTTAATTATTTTAATATAATTAATTTTAATGTTTCAATACAGTTCCTTACCTTTCGTTTAACATTATAAATAATGTTATCCTTACATACATTTCATTTCTTTTATTTACATTATAAATAATGTTAATTCTTCCTACGGGGTGAATTCTCTCTTTATATACATTATAAATAATATATATTCTTCCTACGGTCAAGTTCTTTAAATCTTATCATTATAAAATAGTGTAACTATCATACGGTGGAATTTTCTTTATATTTAACATTGAAAATAATCTTAATTTATCCTACAGTACATTTCCTTATTTCTGGTATTAACAAAAATGCTAATGAATCATACGGTGAATAGTTTCTTATGATGAAAATTTCTATTTTAACATTTAAACAAAAATGTTATTTTTCTTGCAATGCATTTTCTATGTTTATAACATATCAAAAATGCTATTTTACATACAATGCATTCTATTTCTCTAACATGACAAAATAATATTTTATGCAATGCATGACAAAATAATATATTCATACAATGCATTTCTATCTATTTTTCTAACATGACCGAATAATATTTTCATACAATGCATTTATCTATTTTTCTAACATGACAAAATAATATTTGCATACAATGCACTTCTATATAACGTTCTAACTTGACAACATATTATTTGCATACAATGTATTTTCTATTTCGACAAAAATAATATGCTATGCATACAATGCAATTTTTTTTCTCTATTTTGACAAAAATAATATGCAATACATACAATGCACTTTTTCTATTTTGACAAAAATAATATGCTATGCATACAATGCACTTTTTCTATTTTGACAAAAATAATATGCTATGCATACAATGCACTTTTTCTATTTTGACAAAAATAATATGCTATGCATACAATGGACTTTTTCTATTTTGACAAAAATAATATGCTATGCATACAATGCACTTTTTTCTATTTTGACAAAAATAATATGCTATGCATACAATGCACTTTTTCTATTTTGACAAAAATAATATGCTATGCATACAATGCACTTTTTCTATTTTGACAAAAATAATATGCTATGCATACAATGCATTTTTTCTATTTTGACAAAAATAATATGCTATGCATACAATGCACTTTTTCTATTTTGACAAAAATAATATGCTATGCATACAATGCACTTTTTCTATTTTGACAAAAATAATATGCTATGCATACAATGGACTTTTTCTATTTTGACAAAAATAATATGCTATGCATACAATGCATTTTTTTCTATTTGATAACATGACAAATATGCTATTTTTATATAGTGCCATCTTCTATTTTACATAATGGACAAAATATAGTTCATTAACATACTATGCTATTTTTATTTTTAATAATGAACAAAATATAGTTCATTAACATACGATGCTTTCTTCTTTTGATAATGAACAAAATATTATTCATTAACATACGGTGCTTTTCTTATTTTGATAATGAACAAAATATACTCATTACATATAGCGACTAACTCTATTTTTATTAACGAAAAAAAAAAAATGGTTCGTTTCACATAGCGACAAATTTTATTTTGAATAATGACACAAAATATAATTCTTTACCATAGCGACAAATTCTATTTTGTTAATGACACAAAATATAATTCTTTAACATAGCGACAAATTCTATTTTGTTAATGACACAAAATATAATTCTTTAACATAGCGACAAATTCTATTTTGTTAATGACACAAAATATAATTCTTTAACATAGCGACAAATTCTATTTTGTTAATGACACAAAATATAATTCTTTAACATAGCGACAAATTCTATTTTGTTAATGACACAAAATATAATTCTTTAACATAGCGACAAATTCTATTTTGTTAATGACACAAAATATAATTCTTTAACATAGCGACAAATTCTATTTTGTTAATGACACAAAATATAATTCTTTAACATAGCGACAAATTCTATTTTGTTAATGACACAAAATATAATTCTTTAACATAGCGACAAATTCTATTTTGTTAATGACACAAAATATAATTCTTTAACATAGCGACAAATTCTATTTTGTTAATGACACAAAATATAATTCTTTAACATAGCGACAAATTCTATTTTGTTAATGACACAAAATATAATTCTTTAACATAGCGACAAATTCTATTTTGTTAATGACACAAAATATAATTCTTTAACATATAGAGCTTTCTTATTTTATAAATACACAAATTTGTTCATTCAACATACGGTGCTTGTATTCTATTATAACACAAATTTGTTCATTCAACATACGGTGCTAATTTTCTTATTTTGATATTGACAAAAGTGTCAATTTACATACGGTGTTCATTTTCTTATTTTGATATTGACAAAAGTGTCAATTTACATACGGTGTTCATTTTCTTATTTTGATATTGACAAAAGTGTCAATTTACATACGGTGTTCATTTTCTTATTTTGATATTGACAAAAGTGTCAATTTACATACGGTGTTCATTTTCTTATTTTGATATTGACAAAAGTGTCAATTTACATACGGTGTTCATTTTCTTATTTTGATATTGACAAAAGTGTCAATTTACATACGGTGTTCATTTTCTTATTTTGATATTGACAAAAAGTGTCAATTTACATACGGTGTTCATTTTCTTATTTTGATATTGACAAAAGTGTCAATTTACATACGGTGTTCATTTTCTTATTTTGATATTGACAAAAGTGTCAATTTACATACGGTGTTCATTTTCTTATTTTGATATTGACAAAAGTGTCAATTTACATACGGTGTTCATTTTCTTATTTTGATATTGACAAAAGTGTCAATTTACATACGGTGTTCATTTTCTTATTTTGATATATAATAATGTTAATATAACATACAATGAACAATTCTGATATGTTAACATTTTAACATATAAACATGTCACACAACATACATGAACAATTTTAATTTTGACATATCAACATGTCACACAACATACATGAACGATTTTTAATTTATAATTTTTATATTGTAACATCTCAACATACAGTGGGTTTTGACATAGCATACGCATACAGATTAAGTCATAGCAGATTCACATACAGTTTATATCATAGCAGATTCACATACATGTATGATTATAAATGCGAACATCCATAATTAAAACATAATTACTTAAATAAAATAAATAGGATTCTCACCTCAATTAGATTAGAGTTTGTTCCCAATTGCTCTGTATTAAAGTTGTATTCGAAGTCACGGTTCCACCGGATCTGAAATTTTCAGAATCGGTGTTCATATGCATAAGTTATTGATGTTTTAAATCAAACAGACTTTTAACAACTGCTTCTGCCACGCTTAAAAGCGTGACAAAATCTGAAGCATACCTCAATTTCAGAATTTGTTCAAAACTTCAAATCGCGATAACTTTTGATTTACTAAACGGTTTTGGGTGCCGTTTTTTGGAGAATGACCGCCTTGGAGAGATCTTTGCACGGCCAGAAGGGGGTGGAGTTCGGTCGAGCGTGGTGGGCCCGGCGTGGCTGCGACCGGCGGACCTTCTCGGGCTCGGGGCGGGCGGCACAGGCGACGGAAAGGGACGGGACTTGTCGGAGATCGAAGAGCTCGGCGAGAGCTTCGAAACGTGTACTCACACGCAAATTTTCGTTGAGAAATGAAGGAGTTATGAGGGTTTGAAGTTTTCAGCCATGATGGGTTTGTGCGGCTCAGCAAAGAGGAAGAAGATGGACGTGAATAGTGTTTTTATATTAAAATATTAGGTTAAACTAATCATTATTTAATTGGCCCGCTTAAGCCCGTTTGAATTTTTAATGAATTTTTAAAGTCAAAAATTTACCTGTTTACACTGAAAAATCAATTATAATTATATATTAATTCTAAAAATTACCAAAAAATCATTTTTAGCTTTGTTTTGATGATACGAACCCAACAAAATTTATTTCGTTCGATTCTGAGACTTTTTGAAAAATGGCTATTTTCAAGGCGAATATATTTAATATTAAAAATACATTTTTAAATAAATATTTTCTGAAACTCGAAACATATAAGTGTTTACTGTTTTTCAATGCAGAAACGTCATTCTGAAACCAATGGAAGTGGTTTCGAGTTCAAATTCCTACATATGTGAAAAATAGCATTTTTGTCCTATGCAAATTTCCCACCGACCTTTCTAAAAATTGAATTAGCCATAACTTTTGATTTCTGCTATGAAATTTCGATTTTTCGGATTCGTTGGAAAGATATTTTTAAATAGATTCTAATATTTTTGGTTTCACTAAAATCCGTTAAATTTTGCATCTTGTATGGTTAGTCAAAGTTCAAGTTTGACTTTTCAAACTACCGCGCCATTTCTAGCTCTTTTTATATTTAAAATTAATTTATTCATTCTAACTTCGATTTGAACCAAATTTGTGATCCTTATTATTTAAAATAGATTATTTTAAATATCGAAACTCATTTAAAATCACTTAAAATAAATTTTAACTTGGCCCCAAAATTCAGGGTCGTTACACACTGTTTTTAAATATAAAAAAAACCCAAATCAAAATCGCGATATGAATCAACGAGCTTTTCTTGGAGCTCGCCCGAAGACTGCATCGCTTGCGAACTGGGATTGGAGGGGCTCGACTTATGGGTTGCTGAGGCTAGGTCTCATCGCGATTTTAGGAGAGGAAGGGGAGCGAAATCGAGAGTCGACGTTGCGAACTGGAGTGGTGCGACAGAGGGTAGTGGGGTGGAGTGTGAATGGGAGAGTCGCGATGCTGATTTTGGGCAAAGAGGATTTGGGCGCGATAGTAGGAAGGTTGTGAAGTTGATTGGATTATATTGAACTGAGTGGAAGGTAGGGGTCTGATATTATGGTAAATAGGAAGACGGAGTTTGCCAGCATAGTATTTGATAAAATGGTAAAATGGTAGAAGTCAATCTTGGGGCTTTATGCAGAAAAAGTGGATTGATTGAGACGGCTTCATAAATTGTTCAAGCAGAAGGTATACATGTTTTACAATAATTATATATACATAGGATATTTTATTTAGCATGTCAATTTAAATTAAATAAATAGTTAATCGAGAAAATAGAATAAATAAATGTAGGTGATAAATAGACTCAGTCAAGACGACTCGGGTAGAAGCATGGTCGCGAAATTGGGATAAACGAGATATTTAACAAAGGAGGAAAAAAACAGGTGAGTAAATCTCACTCAAAGTTTTATTTAAAAATAATTTGTTGATTAGTTTGGATCCATGAATGGATTATTGAAATGTTATGATTATATTAGTTATATTTAGCTTGTTTTTCGAATATATATAGTATTGGTTATTGGATTTCCCGCAATAATATTAGCGGATGCCTGCAGTATCATTAGCGGATGACCCTACGCCCACGTATATAAGTGGATCCTCATTTATACCGCGATATCCTGCCTTGAAGCAGGATTGGTATTATTTATGTGACTAACATCTGTGGATGCAGGAAAAACAGGATGGAGGGATCCAACTGGATTCCTCAAATTTAATTATTATTGTTTACATATTTATATGTGTGTTATGTGTGAATTGGATTGTTGGTTTGCTTATTTGGGGACTTAAATATCACTGGCCCTTGAGATTCACATTTAAAGATATCATAAAAGGGATTTTTAGATTTAAAAAGGAAAAATATATTTTTCTGAATAGAAATTGAGCTTCAGATTTAGCTAGGAAATTACTAACTTGTTTTTAGAAATAAAAACAAGTAGTTGAATTTATGAACGATGTTTATAATTGAGTAGAAAAATTTTCATTTGATAATTCTGAAATGCAAACTCAAGTGTTAATTTGGAAAAGGAAATTTATTTTCCGAAAATAGAAATGGGATTTGAAATCAGAAACTTGTTGTAATATTTAAAACAAGAAGTGTTATTTATAAATGATTTTTATAAATAAAAGAGGGAATTTTATTGGATAATTTATTTAAATCCAGGTATGAACTTAAAAGGGATTTTTTTAAAAAAAAGGGAAAAGAAAGGGAAATTTTACTTTTCGAAATAGAAATGGTATTTCGAATAAATGGAGAAATATTAACTTGTTTTTAAAATAAAAACAAGTTGCTGAAATTATAAACGTTGTTTATAAATAGAAAGGAATATTATCATTCGATAATATAAAACTTTAATTTCAAGTAAGGAATTTAAAGAAGGAAATTTATCTTTCAAAGTGGAAATTTGAATTTCAAATAGAATATGAAATACAAACTTGTTTTATGTATTTAAAACAAGAAGTAAAATTTATAAACGATGTTTATAAATAGAAGGGGATAATTATCATGGGACGATTTGGGTATTTAAAGGCAAATTTGAATTTAAAAAGAGATTTATACCTTGAAATCATTTCAAAAGGGAACGATGGAGTTTATTCCGATATTCGGGATGTAAACTGAATTTAAATAAATCCACACGGATTTATGATTGTAACTCGACTATGTCGAACACCTAGAATAAAATTATATTTCGAAATATATTGGAATTGTATTAAAAGTGAATTTAAGTTTTAATATGAAAATAGATTATGTAAATATAAGTGATGGTAATTAAGTATTTTCAAATCCACTTGAGATTCAAAAGGGAAATCAAATACTCCAAATAAAAATCGAGTTTCAATAGATTATTTAAATGGAAGTTGAATCTAATAAAGAAGTGAATTTATTAACAAGGTTTATAAATGTGATGAAGTAATGTTCATCATGTAATTTGGAAATAAATTTCCAAATGTAAGAAATGGGGTAGAAGGAGAGACTTAAATCGAGTTTGTGTGTTACAAGCTTTCATTCGTCTCAAGATAAGAACGTCGTCGATCAAGGTCTGAGAGGTAATTAAAATACCCCAACTTGAACGACTTCACTATTGTCAAGAGATGATATTAGTTTGTAATGGTAAAGAGATTGAATAAATTGATTTTCCCCATAAAGGAAAATTATAATGTGAATTCGATTATATCGTGTGATATAAAAAAAATTATATCCAATGGAATTGGAATTTTAATGTAGAGGTTGAGCTTTAAATAACTAAAACCAAGTTATGGAATCAGAATGAAGTATTCAATGATTTTTGGAAAATCGAGATGTTAAGTTAGATTTGGGAAATTGTTTTTAAATATTAAAGAATGGAGTTGAGATTTATTTTATAAACGAAGTTTTAAACGTTTATATTTAATTAAAACGAACTCGCCGCAGCGCGGTAGTTCGTAAATTGGCGATTCGAACTTCAATTGAGTATATAGAGCTCAATATAAGTCGAAATTCGATGAAACAAGAAATGCCCGGACCGACTAAATGATAATTTTCTAGTGAAAGAGAAAAATCTAGATTTCGTCGTATAGTTTTGAGTTATGTCAAAATCAAATTTTCAGGAAAAACAGCGCCGTAATCGTTTTTAAACCATAACGGTTTATTAAATAAATAAAAAGGATTTTAAGTGAATAAAATCCAAATTCTGATTTGAAAAATCCAAATCTTGAGTTATCAAATATATGCGAACTCAGGTAGAATGAATGAAGTGATTTTTGGTATAAAAATCAGATTTTGGTTATGGAATAATATTGACTAATAAGAGAAGTTAGTTAATAAAGTTTGAGTGGAACTTAACGTGGGTCATGTAAAGTGGGTTTGTAAAGTAGAATTTGGAATCGAATATGGGACTGGAGTTATAAGTGAAATTCGATTTGTTTATAAGTAAATAAACATATGTTGGAACACTACGGTTTCAAACTAGAAGTGAACAAAGCGATTGAACTAATTAAATGATTAATTAGTGGAATTGTGTGCGATTAAATCCAAATAGTTGTGTGGGTTGAAATAAAGTGAAAATGCAGGTGCATGTATACTAGACAGGTATGGGATAAAGTGAAGGAAGAGTATGAATATTTATATTTAAGTGCCCGACAAAAACGTACACGTTTAAATTTCCAATATGAGGTTTTATGCGCCGAATCGGCAAGCCGCTTGGCTTTTTGATTTTCTTTTTGAATGGAAAGGGCCTAGAGAGGCGAGTTGAGGTTTGAACTATTTTCCGGTACAAAGGAGGTTATGGCGAATTTTTCCGGAAATTTAAGGAGTTAGAATATTTTTAAGAAATTTTGATAATCGAAATCGTTATAACGATATATATAGAATTCGCTAAGAAAATGAATTAAAAATGAATATTAGAAAGGGCCAGTGATTTGGAATTGTATAATGGATGTTTATTTTTCCTTTGATAGTTAAAACACCGGCTATCAAAGATTTATACCATCGTTGTCGATACGGAGAGACCGGTTGGATTTAATATCCAAAAACCACTCCGTAACGGCATAGGCGTTGCGAATTAGATTATGCTGAAAACAATCAAAGGCAAAGTGAAATTCAAAGAGCTGTTATGTTTGTCCAGTCCCAGGACAACTTGTATGGACGAATGTCTGACAGAGTATTCCTAACGGTCACATAAGACGATCTTTTCAAAGTATTACGTCTGGTGGCAGAGAAATTCGTTTCTCTTAGCTTTTATACCCGTAATATTTTTGGAAAGATCAACTAGTGATTTGACGGGTTTCACGATGTGGCATTCAAAGTGTATGGTGGCCAGATGTTCTAAAAGATAGACGTAGCCTCAAGCCTCACAACCGGGAAATGACAAAAATCGGGCAGGCAGTATGGCTATGTGGGTCGCTCCCATTAGGGTGTATAATCACCTATCTAGAGAAATTCCTTTTACTTCTTCAATCTATTTCGATGCTGTCCCTTTTCGGGAAACGGTGGTTTGAGCCCAACCGTTGGTGATATACATTCGATACACTCAAGCGAAATGAGTGGTCGGTCATGTGTGGGCCAGGTTGCAAGACGTTCTTGTTGAACCCAGGTGTATTTTCCTCTAGAGATACATCATCGGAAGGTGGTCCCATACCTAGTCATAGTTGGAATCCAGTCTCCAATAAGCGCCCTGCGATTTTTGATTTTATACTATGTACGTAGAGCGTGAGATGCAAGCATTCTACTATTTGGTTATTTATTTGATTAGACATTATGATAATATCACTGGATTTTGATAACAAAAATGTTTGGGTTATAGTAAGGTAAAAACCGTCCGTGTTTATATGTGGAATGGTCTTACCATTATCCTTTTCTTTCAAAAGATTTTTGAAGTTAAACCATATGGTTGGAGTTTACTCACACCAGTCCCATGACTGACCCAGAGTTTATTTTGTTTGTTTTTCCTAAACTCTTGGGTGCCCTAATTTGTATGGGCAGTCAAGTGTTTCAGGCTTTACAGATACACTTGGAGGAGCTTGAAGCAGGAGGCTTCACCGCTAGTTATTTTAGAGTTATTTCCGCTGTATCAAATATTGTATTGTGCTCTGATGATGGTATGTATATATGGTACAAAATTTAGTATTCAAAGTTATGTTCGTTCCGCTGTGAGGTTCTGTATTGTTATTTCTATTCTTCTTCTATCTTTTCTATTTTCTTTAACCCTAATGACTCGTATTTCTGTAATATTTGAGTTGGACGTGTGTTGTATTAGTCAGCTCAGATAGTATAGATTTGCGGGCCATTACAATTGGTTAGCCCAAAAGGCATAACCAACCATTCAAAGAAGCCACCTGGAGTTCTGAAGGCAATCTTATCTAGGGATGCACATAAACCATATCCAATCCGACCCAACATATCAACCCAATCCAACCCACATAAACCCAGCCAATCCTAGTTCAGGTCGGATATGGTTTACAAGTTGTAACCCATACTATATATGGGTCGAGTGTGATATTTTGTTCTATCGAACCTTATTTTAACCCAACCCAATCCAATATTGGAAAATTAATTTAATACCAGTCCACTTAAAATTAAAATAGTCTAATCCTTGAGTAATGTTTATGTATTCTATAGTAAATATTCAAAAAACATATTTCATGTCAATCCGAATTAGATAGAATTTAGCAAAGATATTTTAAACATCATTTTAATATATTTTAAAATGAAACACTTGTTCCACTATGAAGTGAGTTAATTTCATATGATGTGTTTTGCAATAAAATTATAATTAGATATATGTTATAATGAATCAGTTATTTTAAATGCGTTATGCTAGCTAAAATCTGATATATTATGCTGTTTTTTTATTTAAAAAAATCTCTTATTTATTCATTTTTTATTTGTTCCATGCAATTCAACTTAACCCTACTAAAGCCGACCCAACCCATATCCAACCTTGTATAGGGTCAGATAAAGTATTTGATCTAACCCGACCCAGCCCATACATTGTGCTGCCCTAGTCTTATCAGTGTTGTCCTCTGCCATCCTTAGTTGATGAAATCCCATGGCCAAATCCATCTGCGAGAAAATTGATGCATCTACTAGTTGATCAAACGGGTCATCAATTCTCGGTAGCAGGTGCCTATTCTTTTTAGTGAGCTTATCCATCTCCCTATAGTCCACACATAGACAAAGAGCCGTCCGCCTTAGTTGCGAAGACGACTGGAGCTCCCCACTCTGATATATTTCTCCTAATAAAACCTTTCTCGAACAGCTCCCCTACTTGGTTGCTACGCTCCCTCTTCTCTCTAAGAGTCATGTGGCGCACTAGTACAGAAACTGACTTCACATTCTCTACCAAGTAAATCTGGAAGTCTATCTCATGCCTTAGAGGTATCCCCTTAACCCCCTCAAACACGTTTGGATAGTCACTGACTATGGGTACAGATCGAAGATCGTCAATAGAAGTATCAAGTGATTCTAGAAAATTGAATATCACTGACCCCCCCAGGTCGTAGGAAATTTCGAGAGTTCTACCATGACAAGTAAGATGTCTAACTACTCTCTTTTCACAATCAAAAGTGGCACCATATACATGGCTAGCCAATCCATGGCTAGAATCAAACCATTGCCCAAAAAGCACAACATGTATGCGTCGCGTTCAAACTCAACGCCCAAGATAGAAATTCACAAACCCGTACAAATCATGGATAAATGAGATAATCCTCCTATAGGGTTTGAAACTACTATAGGATTAGAGATTATACTAGTATTAAGGTGCAGACTATCTACTACAGAACTGGATATAAATGAATGTTAAGCGCCAAAATCAAATAGGGTTCTAAAAGGATAGTCAAAAAGGGAAATCAAGCCTTCAACTGTGACTTTCCTACCTCGATCGGGTCCACTAGCCTCTAAAGCATGTACTTGTCCAGAAGTTCCCGCCCTTGTCCTTGCTTACTAGGGCATTGCTTACTGAAGTGTCCCACTTGTCCACAATTAAAGCAGGCTTTCCTCGACTTTCTGAATCCTTCACAAAATGACCCATAGCTCTGCAACCATGATACTTGATATCCTTCTTGATCTAAGCCTTATCAGGCTTTCCTTCTTTCTCTTTCTCTTTCTTTTGCTTTGCTTTCCAAGGCCACCATTTTTGTTTATTGCCCTTAGCTTGTGTCTCCTCAGCCTTACTGTCTTTCTTCTCCTCCTTGGCATCTTCGTGCATAAGAGCCATGTCAACCATACTTTCAAACGTCGCCCCCATCGATATATGAGATAATTCAAGTCCTTGGAGAGGTTGATTCAACCCTCTCGCAAATTTAAGCGTCTTCTTATGGGGTGTATTCACCAAGTTCAGTCCAAATCTCACCAACTGATTGAACTTATTCACATAATCCTTAACAGACATGTCCCCTTCTTTTAAAACCAAGAATCTCTCCGTTTGTAATCCCCCTTCTGCACGAGATAAAAAATTCACCTCGAATATCTGCCTGAAATCATCCCAAGTAGCTACTAGTTGTCCTACCTGCGTTGCTTCCCGCCAGTAAGAAACTTCGTCATTTAGCTGTCATGCAGCCAACTGTATCTTCCTTTAGTTGCCGATCTCGAAAAGACCAAACACATTCTCCGTCTCTCGCAGCCAATTTCATGCTTCAACAAAGCTCTTAGTACCACAGAATGGTTTTCCACCCATAGTGCAGAAGTCTTTACATAACCTAGAAAAGTTATCTCCTCATGGAGATGAAGCAACAGCGGCTACGGTTGGGGTGGGGCATCTCCTTGACCTCTACCAGGTTGGTAGCCTCAAGATACCTACAGAACCATGTCGGTAGTGAAATGACCTCGGGAAGATTAGGTGCCCCAAACATGCTGAAAAGAAAAGAAAAGGGATTCAACAAGAGACCGAGAGAATATAGGATATGGCTTGAGGGGATATGTTTTTCAAAAAAAGATTTTTATTTGAAAATACTTCTCTTTTGAAAACAATTTTTTAAAAACTTTTTATCTGATGTTATAACCTTCAGCTGTGGTACCAATTGTGACACTCCACGTCCGTTTATGTCACTTATAAGAGAATGCATTAAGTTTTGTGAAGCACAATAGGTAAACAGTAAAGAAAGTCAAAAGATAGATAAAATATAAGCAGTAGAAAATTTTAACTTCATTATTAATAGCAAAACTTAGTATCAAAAAGGTTACATCAAAACCAGTTACATCGAATATGTCTCATAAAATATCTCATAAAACAAAACATCAGAGTGCAGTTACATAAAATCATATCCCTCGCCACAAGCCTTAATGGAATAGAGAGCAAGTCAAAACGGTACATCATAGGAAATCCAAGTCCAAGCTAGCAGAGAAAGTCTTAGTCACAAGTGAGTACTTCCACTCCGAGGACCTAAGGGGAAAAGGAAGGGAGAAGCAAAAACAAAAGGGTCAGACATAAAGTCTGGAGAGTTCCAGTAATTTTCAAATATGCATAAAATAGAAATGCCAAGACATGTAAATAAGACCGGATGAGAAAGGTACAGTGTCATATAAGGTAATCAAACTAAACATAACATTAGGATAAACAAAAATAGTAGAAATAATTTATGATCGAGTAATGCTTCACATTCGTATCCCTAAAACAGGTATGCCTGCACCAATACTAGTATAACAAGATTAGGTGTTTGACCTAATTACATAACAGTAGTATTAAAAACAAGATTAACAGTAGGATAAGGTGTACCCTAATTACATAATAGGATTAACTGTTAACCTATTTACTACCCATGCGATTGACTCCCTATTACGTAAATACCCTGTGCTAGCCTTGACAGTAGAGTATATCACTCCCTAACCCAACGACTATATAACACAGACCTATTTACTAGTGTTACATCAGCTTAGTTTCCCTAATCGGACCCATGCACGCTCATGACTCCACCGAAATACGCCCGTACCCACCTTCCCCATGTGAACCTCTTACTATCTAGTTCAGTAAAGCGTGCCCTAGCTCTTACCTAGTGCAAGGCCCTCTAACAAAATACCAACAGGGATACTGACTGATATGGATTCCAAACAGCATATTAACATAAGCCAAATCCCCTAAGATTGTACCCCCAAAACTATGATTTAAGAGTCCCCAAAATCCGATACAACGGTAGAACGAGGGGCCTCTTAGCTTATTAATACTCTTTTTAACCTAGTAGGTTTAGGTTTACTGATAAGCATGGTTGTAATATTACATGTCATTATGTATGTACAACCCTTCGCCAAAACACCTGCCAAATGTATGCAATTTCTACAGTGTTTCAGTTTATTAACCTACATCTAGTACTTACAATATTCTGACATATAATTTGCTTCACATGTCCAATACATATGCATATTATTCATCAACTATGTCCCCAATTTACAACATGTACAGATTTATGAATATTATCCATTTTTACCAATTTACAGCAAATATATACACATTATCCCTTTTTATCAGTTTACAGCAAGTCTAAACATGTATATAATATCCTTTTCCCAAATTATAGTTAAACGGTCCCAATTTAACAACATGCCTAAATTCCTCTAACAGCCCAACTCTGATATACTTATTTAGAAATGGTGATGCTACATATAAGCTAAGGTGCTAATAGAACAGTATCACAACTTAACAGAAACTTGTCGGAACATAAAATCATTCTTAGTACATGATTTTAAACGGAAGAGCTATTATACAATCATCCCATCATAGAATATGGTTACAAAGATTCATGTGTCTAAAAATTAAACATATGAGTACATAAAAAGATAATCTACATAATGTAAGTCTTCACTTCAAAGCATCCAACTAACCATCTAAACCTGAAAAGTTTTAAGTGTAGCATCATGAGCAACACAAACCCAATGAGATAGCTATTTAAGCTTAGTTTTCACATCATTTCTTAGTGGTTTGTATTATAGTTTCATCATGACTCTTTACTTTGAATGTTTCATCAATCCAAAGTTTAAAACAAAAATCACGAAAGACTTCGAAATACTAAGTCAAACAAATTTATGATAACTTCCTTTCATCAAAACTCATATTTTATCCAATTTATAGTTATAAATCTAAACCACACCCTCAACTTGGTTAGATGTTAGAATATGTTATCCCATTGTGGTCGGCATCCCGTCATCAAATAGGATGTACTCTACTCGGCTCGATATCAACATAGAGTAATAGTGCACTACCCAAGATCTATTGTCTTATACCGCACGCCATCGAAGAAATATAATTAAGAAAATGATTCTCAAAAGTAATCTTAAATTACTTTTCTTTAGTATTGAATAAAGTTCTAAATTATTTCTGAATTCAAATCATTTCAAATTAAATTTGAATTGACCTTCCTGTCCGTCGGATCAGTTAGGGATAGCCAGGGAGAGCAGGAAACTATATATTCCAAACTCAAGCCTAGACACTATCCTCTCTGTCACCCTAGAATGTTCCATTCATTCATTTTGAAAGATACTTTATAAATATATGTTTATTCGCGCAACAATTAGGGTATTATATTGGTAATAAGCAAATCTCCTACTTTTAAATTCATGCTTTTTAATGGTTTAAGACAAAACCAAACTATCTCAAATTATTCCAATCTATTTGAAGAAGAACCTCGAAACTACTTGAAATAAAGAAAAGGTAGCATTTAAAAAGTTCTATAAAAAGTTTCAGCATCATAAAATAAAAAATGCAGCGTTTTACAAGTGTTACGACAAGTTTCAGATGGTTTCTGGCTCAAAACGGCTATCTACAGCGTTTCAGGCATGCTATGAAAAGTTGTGGGCGGTTTATAATGGTTTTAGACTAAATTCAGCTACTACAGCGTTTCTGGCCACTATAAAAAGTTCTGTTCAAGGCTATATAATCAATTCAGTGGAAAGACAGCGCTTCAAAAATGCTATAGAAAACTCTGTTTTGATACACTTCAGCATTAGAAACATTCATAAGTGTTTCAATTTTTCAAAGTGTTTCAAATTTCTGAAAATCAGCTTTTTTTGCAGTTTTTGGGTGAAATGTTTGACGCTTTTTCTCTATGATAAAAATAGATTTTGACTCCAAATTTTTTACAGAAAGAAGCTATCTTTGTCTATTTAATTATCATAAAAAGAAACCCTTAAAATTATTTGTCTATTTAATAAATAAAATTTAACAATACAAGGCGGTTTTAATATGTCTAATTCGGGCTGATTTTTACCTTACTTTGCATCCAGTTTTTGGGTATGTAAACGGCCGAATTAGAAAAAAGTACCTAGGTCAAAGTTGTAGTCCTTTGAATTAGCTTTCCAAATTGATAAAGAAGTCGTAATTTTATTAAGAATTGCAAAAGTTATGCCTAAAATACCGAACATCATTTTTAGGGGTTCACATCCAAACATTCACTCATAAATTTCTCAACTTTTCTTTAAAATATGAAATGAATACGTGAAATTAAATAGTTTTTCTCACCTTAGACTTGTATCTTGATCTTCTAATTATCCTCTTGGATTCTCCTAAGCTTCTCCTTTTTATTTTATCTTATTTTTGTTTTGTGAATGTATGAAATGAAGTGAACATTTCATCCCTTTATATAGTTGTTTTTTAAGGCTAGTTTTGTAATTTAGTTTTGGACACTTGTCCACTACATCTTCATGTATTCTTTAGGATGTAGACACATGCCCTGTTATGTGTCTTAAGAGGTTTCTACACATGGACACCTAAGGTGTGTATGTGTCTTAACCTTATTTACTAATAAGATATGTGTTCCTTCCATTTGATGACACGTGTCCCTATCATTTTAAGCCATTTATCTCATTCTAGAATTTGTACACATATATCATTGTAAACTATGTATTATGTATAATATATACATACATATATCATATATATACATATATATATGTATTTATCATACTAAGTATTAGAATTGGATTGAAAAAAATTAGAAACTTTTTCAAACCCATATTTTTTTGAGTTAGGGTGTTACACTCTACCACCCTTAGAAAAAGATTTCGTCCTTGAAATCTAAGCTTCAAACAATTCTGGATAATCTTTACGAATTTCTGACTCCACTTCCCATGATGCTTCGTCTTCGTTATGATGGCTCCATTGAACTTTTACTAAGGGAATTTCTTTCGTTCTTAGTTTCTTAACTTTTCTGTCAAGAATTCGAACAGGTCTTTCAATGTACTTGGTTCCCTTTTTAACTTCAATGTCGCTTAAATCAATCACATGAGATGGGTCAAAAAATGTACTTTCGTAGCATTGATATGTGAAACACATTATGTATACCTGATAATTTCTCAGGTAAATCGAGTTCGTATGCAACTTTCCCAATTTTCCTAGTAATATGAAATGGTCCGATAAATCTCGGTGATAGTTTTGCCTTTTTCTTTCCAAATCGCATAACCCCTCATAACGGAGAAACTTTAAAAAGGACTTGATCACCTACTTCGAAATCCAAATATTTTCTTCTATGATCTGCATAACTCTTTTGCCTACATTGAGCCGCTTGTAATCTTTCCTTTATGATAGAAATTTTCTCAGTTGTTTCCTTCACTAGGTCTGGACCAAGAAGCTCACGATCTTCAACTTCTGCCCAACATACTAGCGAGCGACAAGGCCTTCCGTACAAAGCTTCATATGGGGACATACCAATACTTGCATGATAACTATTGTTATATGCAAAATCGATTAATGGTATGTGAGTTTCCTAGGTGATTTTAAATTCCATTATACAGGACCTTAACATATCTTCTATAATCCGGTTCACCCTTTTAGTTTGTCCATCTGTTTGAGGATGAAAGGTTGTACTCAGGTTTAGTGATGTCCCTAATGCTTTTTGTAGACTTCTCCAAAACCTTGAGGTGAATCTTGAGTCTCTATCTGAAACTATGGTAACTGGTATACCATGTAGTCAAACAATTTCTTTCAAATAGAGTCTACTCAATTTCTCCATTGAGTAAGTCATGTTGTAAGGTATTAAATGTGCTGACTTTGTCAAGCGATCCACCACTACCCATATTGCATCATGACCTTGTTTTGTCATTGGTAATCCAGTGATAAAATCCATTGGTATATGCTCCCATTTCCATTCAGCAATAGGAAGTGGTTGCAAGAGTCCTGCTGGTCGTTGCTACTCTGCTTTAATTTGTTTGCACGTAAGTCACTTTGCAACAAATTTAGCAACGTCCTTCTTCATTCCGTTCCCCCAAAATTGACGCTTAAGATCCTTAAACTTTTTTGTGCTTCCTGGATGCACTATTAGCCTTGAACGATGTGCTTCACTAAGAATTTCATTTTTCAATTCAGTATGATTTGGGACACAAAGTCGATTTTTGAATCTATAACCGCCATCTTTATCAGTGTTCCAATCCACGGATTCCTTATCCTTCATTTTCATAAATAACTCTTTTAGTTCCTCATCTTCTTCTTGGGCTTTCAATATTTTACTTATCAGAGTTTGTTGAATAATAAGATTACGTAGAAGTGCTACTTCATTAATCATGGATCCATTAACCATCCTTGTGCCAGCGTTCATCTCAGCAAGAGTCTCTAGAGCTCTCCATTCTCTTATCATTAAATGAGCTATTACACCATAGCTCTTTCGAATTAACGCATCTACAACTATATTTGCCTTTCCTGGATGATAATGTAACGTAAAATCATAATCTTTTATGAATTCCATCCACCTTCTTTGTCTAATATTTAATTCCTTTTGAGAGAACAAATATTTTAAACTCTTATGATCAGAGTAAACATGGAATTGTTCTCCATAAAGGTAATGTCTCCAAATTTTTAAGGCAAACATAATTGCAGCCAATTCTAAGTCATGAGTTGGATAATTAGTTTCATGGGGCTTTAATTGACGAGAGCCATAAGCAATAACTTTGTCATCCTGCATTAGTATGCACCTTAATCCTTGTCTGCATGCATCAGAATATACTTTATATGGGACTCACTCCTTGGCAAAGACAGAATTGGTGCCTTTGTCAATCTTTTCTTTAAGGTTTCAAATGCTATCTTACATTTTTCATCCTAAATAAACTTAGTTTCCTTACGAGTTAGTTTTGCTAATGGAGATGCAATCTTTGAGAAATCTTGAATAAATCTTCGGTAGTAACCAGCTAATCCTAGAAAACTTCGAACTTCTGTTGGTGTTGTCGGAGGGTTCCATTTCAACACCGCCTCAACCTTTGATGGGTCTACTCCTATTCCATTCTTTGAGACAACATGCCCAAGAAATTTTACTTCCTCCAACCAGAATCACATTTACTTAATTTTGCATATAGCTAATGCTCTTTTAGTGTTTGGAGACATAAACGCAAATGGCATTCATGTTCCTCCTTTGTCTTAGAATAGATAAGGATATCATCAATAAACACAATAACAAAATGATCAAGATATGGATGGAACACACGATTCATTAGATCCATGAATACTGGTGGTGCGTTGGTAAGGCCAAAAGGCATCATCAAGAATTCGTAATGTCCATATCGTGTTTGGAAAGCTGTTTTTGGAATATCTTCTTCTTTTATTCTTAATTGATGATACCTAGATCTTAAGTCAATTTTCGAAAATACAGTAGCTCCTTGGAGTTGATCAAATAAATCATTGATCCGACGTAATGGGTATTTGTTCTTAATTGTTACCTTATCAAGCTCTCGATAATCTACGCATAAACGAAACGTCCCATCATGCTTCTTTACAAACAACACTGGTGCTCCCCAAGGGGATTTACTAGGTCTAATAAATCCTTGATCCTCCATCTCCTTAATTCGTCTCTTTAATTCTTGATTTTCCGTAGGAGACATACGATAAGTTGCTTTAGAAATAGGAGTTGTCCCAGGGATTAAGTCGATGCAAAAGTCAATTTCTCTTTTTGGTGGTAACCCTGGTAATTCTTGAAAAACTTCTTTAAATTCCTTTACTATTGGGATTTGATCCACCATTTGATCCTCATCCTCGATATTGATATGAGCCATATATCCAGATATAAAAGCGTCTTCAACTTTATCACATGAGTAAACAAAGGTTTCATACTCTCGAATTGTAAAACTTATGGTTTTGTTGTGACAATTCAAGATAGCTTGATATTCTGTAAGCCAATCCATCCCAAGGATGATATCAAAGTGTTCCATTGGAAAGATAATTAAATTAGCCACCATATCCTTACCGTTAAAGTTAAGGATACAGTTTCTACATACTTTCTCAAGTTTAGTTCTCCCTCCTACTACGCTATATACTATCAAAGGATTTGATAGTTGTTCAATAAATAATCCTATCTTAGTAGCAAATATTTCGGATATTAGAGAATGTGTGGCACCAGTATCGAATAAAATTCTTGCTTGAAAGTCAAAAATAAACACAGTATCTTCTACTTGAGCTTGTTCAGAAACAACTGCATACACTCGTTCTTGTTGTCCCTTTTTGCCCTTCCTCGGCTTCTTGTAATTTCGAATAATGTGCCTAGGTTAAATGCAATTGTAACACACAATTGGCTTTGTACAATTCGGAGAAATGTGTCCAGTCTCATTGCAACGGAAACATCTCTTCACTTTATCAGGCTCTTTTTCCTATCCCATCGGTCCTTTGCTTCCTCCATTTGGTTTCTTCTTTTTCTCATCTGGTTTCTTTTGATTGTCAGAAAGATTGTTCGGTTTCCTTTTATTTGAAACCTTCCTTTCTTGCTGGAACTGAAGATAGTCTTCTTCCAGAATTAAAACTTCAGCTACTATCATCTCATAAGTTTTACGTCTATCTCCAATAACATGTCTTCTTATGGGAAGAATTAACCCCTTCGCAAATCGTCTAGCACGCTTTTCAGGTGTATCAATTAAGTGATTTCCGAATTGGGATAGTGCTTCAAACTTATTTTGATATTGGGCTACTGGCATACCTTCTTGAGTAAGATTTTGAAATTTTGTCTCCATC
Source organism: Allium sativum (assembly GCA_030737875.1). Lineage (NCBI taxonomy): Eukaryota > Viridiplantae > Streptophyta > Magnoliopsida > Asparagales > Amaryllidaceae > Allium > Allium sativum. The sequence goes on from CM060923.1 coordinate 445,945,963, forward strand.
TTCTCCCTCTCATTCCCTGGGAAATACTTATCCAAAAACTTCACCTTGAATTCTTCCCATGTCATTTGTTCCATCTCATCTAGGACAGTTGTTGTTTGAACTAGCTCCCGCCAATTTCGTGCCTCCTCTGATAATTGAAAGACAGCCAACTTCCTCTTGTCAACTTCATTATATTCAAAAACTTCAAATATATCCTCTAGATGTTGAATCCATTGCTCTGCCTTAATTGGATCTGCACCTCCAACAAATTTGTCAGGTTTCAAGCTTTTAAAACGGCTTAAAAGGTGGTTTGTTGAAGATGTTGAAGAAACTTGCTCCATTTACTTGACAAAAGATGCAAACAGTTCCATAGCATTTGTTTGTGCGAGCCTCTTGACTTTGAGTTGTTGAGTTATTTTGATTTGCCATGACCTTTAATAAAAATATTTTGTTATGGTCACGGATGAAACACACCTTTAGTTATAAAGAATATCTAATAACATACTCAAGTCATGGACACACAAACATATTATATTACTTATAACCCTTAATTACAAACAAAATTTGGGTGTTTATCCACAACCTTCCCAAACTACAGATAGTCATCCACACTACTTGATATATTATCTAATTCTTAACTACCTATTTCATTCTTAATCTATCACAATTATTTCCTTTGATGAAGAAGGGCCCGTTTCCTCCTTTACTGCTCGAGAAGGTCCAGTGACTTCTTGAGAGTAATCATTTGAGCCAACTGTCTCAGACTCCACTTCATCATATTGTTCCACTATTTTATTTGGAAGTCGTTTACGTCTTATATTCCCTCCTTGTGGTTCTAATGCTCCGTCTTGCCTTAGATATTCTAAAGTATATCCATAGTCAGTACATTCTGCCAGTTTAATTGCCATTGCAAAGGTTTCACCTTCTGGCGCAAACGATAAAGAACAAAATCTCTTTTTAGACCGTCTTCATAATCGTTAGCCCTATTATAAACTTCATATATCTCATCAAGGAGAATCATCCTTGCTCTACTCTTAAGCACATTCTTCTCTGTTCTGCGACTTGCAACAACTAATCATTTGTTTGGTGTGGTGGTGCACTTAACACCACCCCATGTATCCCTCGTACACCAAGTTATGTTGCTAGCCATAACTTATAACTGCAAATAGTCATAAAGATGTCAATAATTGTATAAACTTCCTATTCCAACAAATTAAATTGTGATACTATAAAGTTTCCAAAAGCACCCTTTAAACCTTGGCTATGGTACCAACTTTGTAACATGTAACACCCCACCTCCGCCAGGGTGGCTCTTGCAAGCACTCTGACTTTGGAGGGGCGTTTGAATCAGGTAAACATGCATAATGATATATCAAGGCAGAACAAGAACATATGTATATATGTAAACAGAGTAAATAACATAGATAAAACAGCGGAAGATTTCAAACCATTTCAAAACAAGTCTAGTACAACATAATGTCAACTTTCCAAATACACAAGTCTAGATAAAAACAACATTACTGAAAAACTGAAATACATAAGTACTATCCCCAAAATAAGTGATAACCATAGCTAGCTTCATATCAAGACCGTACATGAGCTAAAATCCCACAAGCAAGCAATCAGAAATCCAAGCTAAGCTCCAATATTCCCACCCTGAGAACCTGGGGGGGAAACGGAAGAAAAGAGGCGAAAGAAAACAGGTCAGTCAAAAAGACTGAGTAAGCCCTACTACAATCAATGTAAACTGATAAAGTTAACTGGCATGAGAAGCAGGGATGAACATAAGGATAACAACATACTAGCATGATGATTAACTAACAAGGTAGATAAAGGTGTCATCGCATAATCAGGTTTAAGGTTTTTGCACCACAGGTGTACTAGCAAACTAACATGACTTGAATAAGCAAGTATTGATCCCTTGGCCCAAGCTTTGGCCCAATAACATGAAGTGCCCCTAACACGAGGTCCAATAACATGAAGCGACCCTAATATGAGGTCCAATAACATGGTTTGACCCTAATACGAGGTCTAACCAAACGGTCTAATCGATCGCCTCCCTAAGCCTAACTCGTCACGTGTTGGTGTCAATGCGGCCCAAACATAATTGTAGTCAGACTGTGCAGGGTCTCCCGTCGGGTGTATCAAGCCCTAGGGTGTCAACCCCTGGACACCATAAACATGAGTGCACAGTCTCGATCTACTGGTACCCGTGCATGTTTTCCCCGGCTTCGGACTGTGTGCACGACCATAGTCCGCCCGGAACTACACCGGCGTACCCTTCTGCCGTCGTTTTTGGTCACTTACCTCCAGTCCAGTAATCGTGCTCCCTCCCTAGCATAGACCCTAGGGCCTTAATGATACAAACTTGGGATTACTGCTGGAGTGGACCCCCATTGCTAGGATTTTTCTAGTGGGTTAAGTATGGTTTAACCCTCTTGCTAATCATGGATTAACTTGGTTAAGTGTAACGATGAGTTCACGACTTAACCCTGATTAATCTACCAAGCCCAAATTGGTTAAGTATTAAGTGGACCATGACTTAACCCTAATCACGAGGCATTAATTAATTTAATGCGCCTTAACCTCTCACATTAGACCTTGTTGTGGTTACTAGTTAACCCGGGCGGGTCCGGGTAGCTTTACACCACAACTTGGTCTAACCTCGGGTTCAAGGTACAACATGACCAACTTCTCACATTGGGTCCTATTGTTTGTAGCAACTAGTTAAGCCGGTCGGTTCCGTTTAGGTTTACGCTACAAACTCAACTCAACCTCGAGTTGGTCACACTTATCTTTTCTAAGTGTCATGTCCATCATGTTTCCAAAACATATTACACTTTTCAAGCAATTGGGTAGACCTAACTTAATAGGTAAATTCCCAATGGGTAGACCTAAATTAATAGGTAAATTCCCAATCTTATGTTTTTATGTCTTTTAAGTTTACCCAACCCCAAACGCAATCCCATCGCTTACATATCGCAATTAGCGCATAAAGGATAGAAAGAGGGAACTTGGCATAATCATGACATAAAGGTGTTGAAGCCACAAGTTCAACATGGTGGCATATGAAATGTACACATGTTCATATACTTGCATATTACATTTTTAGGCCTCAAAAGCATGCATAAAACCAAACTTAGCATATTGGTGATACATGGTGATAAATGACATGTAAAAATGGACATAAGCTCGCATTTAGCCTCACATGCAAGTTATCATAAGGGATATGATAACTTACATGTTGCCAAAATGCAACCTTTAGCATAAAGCTTGAAGCTTTATGTTCATATACTCAAGATAAGCTTGCATAACATGATAACATGAACAAAATGATCACCCCAAACTTGCATAACCTAACATGGCAAACTTGCATATAAACTTGTATATTATAACATGATAAACTTGCATATCATAACATGGCAAACTTGCATATAAACTTGCATATTATAACATGATAAACTTGCATATCATAACATGGCAAACTTGCATATAAACTTGCATATCATAACATGATAAACTTGCATATCATAGCATAGCAAACTTGCATATAAACTTGCATATCATAACATGATAAACTTGCATATCATAGCATAGAAAACTTGCATAACATAACATGGTTAACTTGCATATCATATCATAATGATCAAACACCACTTGCATCATTCATTAACTTTAGAGTTTAAATATGAAAGTAGAATAGGGCTTACAATGCTTATGAAGACACAAAAATATGACAAAGCCCTTATGCAACCAATTAAACCCAAAATGCAAGCTTCAATAGAAAAACCCCTAAGCCAAAATGATCAAAACTCTTGCTTTATGGTGTAAATATGGAAACTTGACTTGAATGCAAGCTAATGATGCTCATACAAGTTTGAAAACACTTGTATGCATGGAAAATCTCTCATAGAAATGACTTAGGAATTTTATGAAGAGAGTGGAGGCCATGAGAGGATTGATTTTGCTATAGTTTAGTTGTATGAATGAATAATGATGATTTAGGGTTAGGTTAGGGCCTTATTTATAGAGATTAGGACTAGTTCTAGCCTTAGGATTAAACCCTAGTTCCAATCTCAGCCCTTAAAACCGAATCTGGCCCCCAAACTCAACACAAACCCAAAATGGTGCACCAGGCAAAACTGCCCGGCTGAGTCAAGTCGACAGCCAAGTCGACAGGGCTGTCGACTAGGGTCAACCAAGTCGACTCCCAAGTCGACAGGGCTGTCGACTTGGGTGCTATGGCGGGAATTTTCCCGCCTGGCCCAATCTTACCCTAATTTCCAAATTCAAACTTGAATTTGAAATCTGTTTTTACTTTGAAATTTTCTGAAAACTTCGTTGGGCCTTAATCGGGTCATACGGACTCCGATTTTTGAAAACTCGGACTCTATTTCGCGTATTTTTCCGAGACGAACGCAATGGCATAGCCCGTTTCCCTTGATTCAGATTTTACAATTAAATTCTACCTCGATTTATGTTATAACAGGTTATTGAAAATACGGGTTGTTACATTCTCCCCTCCTTAAAGGATTTCGTCCCCGAAATCTTCAAGTTAGGAAGAACGTATCCTACCATCCAACATCCATCTACTCAAAACATCATCCACGAGCAATCATTGTCCTTACAAGATTCTAAATGTTGTATGAACATATGCAAAGGTGTGTGTATATGTACTTATCTAATGCAAATATCATCAATGCAAATTATGTTAGTGAAATGAATCCATTTGTATGCAATTCCTAACATAATGTATAACATCTATATGTGTGCACATAACATACATCCATATGCAACATCCATGTGATAACACAAAAATTTTCATCCATGAATAAGCATAAACACTCATGCATATGCAATATGAGGAGTGTGTGAGCCGATCTAGTGCCTAACGTGTATAATGCATCCACGAGTAACCACTTGCAAACACTTGCAACCACTTGGAAACATCAAGCATAACATGTTTCAAACACATGTTTCATCCAAAGGGTTTCTACCTAAGGTTCTCATGACAAGATTAACACGATAAACTAGATAATCAAGGCAAACATGGATAGCAAAAGATATGCTACAAAGAGATCGGGAAGATAAGCAAGATATACTCCTTTTGGATTACAAGAAATCCCTTCCTAACCCAACCCATATTCTATAAAAGCCCAAAAGGTTTAGTCAACCTAACGGACCCCTTCAAACCCTGACATGTATTACTAGCCAATAAGTCATACCTCCCGACAGAAATAGGACCGAGAATGGGACCGAGAGGATATACATAAAAAGATAACATGCGAGTAAGTTCCACAGGAAAACAAGGATCAAGGTTATGCTCTTAAAAAGAGATATGATGCGCGTATCTAGCCTTCAGTCTTCTAAGTCACATTTCCTTGAGCTTAACTCCACTGTGCTTTGACCGTCTTTTACTTCATGATTCCTTGGCTTCTTAACTCTTATTTCCAAATATGAGTTGGAACCCATTTCATTGTCGCCTCTCATCTTCCTTTTTCACTTACTCTTCTATCATTCTTGGCTTAAACATAACTATGACCTCATGGTTTCATGCAAGCTCTCCAAAATTCACTAGTGAATCCTGGATCTCGTTTACTTACTATAAAGTATTCCACGTAGCAGAACGTTTCTTGAAAATACCAATCCACGTTGCCAATTGCTCTTACTAACGTGATTTTCTATAACTCATGCTTGAACAAAATGAACCATCCGCCTGTGAATGATAGGCCGTACTTGGATTCAGTTGTTTGCCCATGACTTCCCGTAGACTATCCCAAAACTGGCTAGTAAAGATTAAGTCATGGTTACTAACTATACTTTAGGGAACCCCGTGCAACTGCTTTATTTCTTGAAAGTAAACTGTCGCTAGCTATGATGCAGTCTTTTCGCTCTTTACCGGAGTGAAATGAGCACTCTTCGTGAGTCTACCTACTATGACCCACATGCTCGTATTCCCTTTCTTGATCTAGGCAGTCCATCCACGAAATCCTTCGTGACGCTTTTCCCCCTTCCATTGCGGGGACCTCCAATGGATATAACAGCCCACCGGGCTTCTATGGCTCGGTCTTTAACCCGTTGGCACAACATGCACCTTGGGACAAACTCGGCCACCTCCTCGGGTGAGGTGCATCTTTAAGAACCTTCTTTCTCTCATCGCGTCTTAGCCATCCCTTGTCATCTATAGCGAGGTGACTTACCATCTCGCCTTGAATCAACTTGTCCATGATCTCGACTAACTGCGGGTCTTCTTCCTGCGAAGTCCCTACTTGATCCAGAAGGGTAGGTCTAAGCTCAAGGGACGCTAACTAACTAATTAAACTGAGAGAACTTCTTATTTCAATTGTCCTCGTCGGAGCTTTTCGGTTTTGAACCGCGACCACTTTAGCAGGATCCACCACTAAGCCTTGCTTAGAAACTATGTGCCCAAGAAATCTAACTTCTTTTTCTCCAAAATGACATTTGGAGGACTTGGCCTTCAACTGATGCGCTCTAAGCGTATCCATCACCTCCTTGAGATGTCTAGGATGTTCTTCCTCGTTCTTTAAGAAAGTCATGATATCATCTACAAAGACTACCACAAACTCGTTCAGGAACTCCCTAGACACCCTACTCATCAAGTCCACAAAGTAGGCGGGTGCATTAGTCAAACCGAATGGCATGACCAGCCATTCTAAGAATCCATCCGGAGTTCTGAATGCAGTCTTGTCTATACTATCTTCAGCTACTCTGAGCTGATGGAATCCAGTAGCAAGATCAAGAGGGAACAGATGTTCCTACAAGCTGAACAAATCATCGATCCTTGGTAATGGTTGTCTATTCTCTTGTTCTACTCACGATAATCAACACACATGCGGAGCGAACTGTCCACATTAGTAGCGCATACTACTAGAGCACCCTCCTCGGAAATGCTTCATCGTATGAAGTTCTTCTCAAGCAACTCCTTGACTTGCTTTCTTAACTTTCATCTTACGGGGCCATGTGCCTAACCGGCCACGAAACTATCTTGGCATTATCAATCAGATAAATGCGGAAATCTATCTCTCGTTTAGGGGTAACCCCCTTCACTTCCCCTAAGATATCAGGATATTCTCGGACCACCCTCACCGATTGCAAACTATCAATAGACGAGTTGAGGGATTCAAGATAACACAACATGACGGGACCCATAGGGTTACTAGAAATTTTTAGGGTATTACCGAGGCGAGTCATGAGCCTCTCAAACCTATGCTCAAAAATCAAGAATGGCTCCAAAACTGGACAACCAATCTATGCCCAAAAATCAACCCATACCCCATGAAACCGAGAATATAAGCATCACATGAGAACTCTACACTAAAGATAGAGATTTTCAAATCCACGTAGATAATAGACAAATGGGCGGAAACCCCAATTGGATTTGAAACACACACGGGATCATTAACTAGACTAGTACTTAGGTGCAAACTTCCAACTAAACTAGATGAAATAAACTATGCGATGCACCAGAATCAAACAAAGTACGAACAGGAAAATCAGAAATGTAAACAAGACTTCCAACAGAAACACTACCTCGATCATGAGCTGAAAGAACGATGTTGAGGGGATGAACTCGCCCTCCAGATGGTCTTGCACACTGAGTCTGACCTTGCCCTTGCTTCTTCGGGCAATCTTTACTGAAATGTCCAAACTCACCACAACGATAGCATTCACCACTCTTCCTTTTCCTCTTCTTACAATCCTTAATAAGATGCCCAACTGAACCGCAATAATGGCACTTCCCCTTTTTGTTATTGCCCTTGTTGTTGTTCCCCTTGTTGCCTTGACTCTTGTTCTTGTTCTTGTTCTGATTGCCTTGACTGCTCTGACCACTTGGATTACCCTGATTTCCTTTCCACTGGGAATCAGTCTTCTTGGCTTGAGTATCATTCATCTTGATCTCTTTCTTGTCGCTCCTATTCTCTTCATTGAGTAGGGCCATATTCACCAAACTCTCGAAAGTTGCCCCCAAGGGTATATGAGTCATGGCTAAACCATGTAATGGCTCGTTTAATCCTAGAGCAAAGTATAGGGCCTTCTTCTGAGTTGTGTTAACCAAGTCTAAACCGACCCGAGCCAGTTGATTAAACTTATCTATGTATTCCCTAATAGTCATGTCCCCTTGCTTCAGTGATAGGAACCTTAGTCCAAACTTTCCCCGAAAGTCATCCCAAGTCTCAATTGGCCTAGTAGCGGTGGTGACCACCCACCAACGTGCAACTTCTTCCTTTAGCAACCATACTGCTAATAAAACCTTCCTACGGTCATCTATATCAAAGAAGGCAAAAAGATCTTCGGTTTCTTTCAACCAATTCCTTGCCTCTACATAAGTCTCGGTTCCAAAGAAATTATTGCCACCCATCGCCTTAAAGTCCTTGCAAATCTTTGCAAAGTCAGCTTGAGGATGCTGAGGGGGAGGAGGAAGAGGAACCTCAGCGACAGGAGGAGGAGGAACGTTAATTACCGGAGGGGGAGGAGGAGGAACATCTGCGGGGCCGGCTTCGGTCGCCCTAGCCTACAAAAGTCTCCTATACCAAACAGGTACGTGCACTCCCTCCGAAATGGCAAAGTTATCGGCCATACTGAAAACGAAGAAAAAAATAGATTCAGAATGGAGAAAGACGAAGGAATTTTGCTAATGGCTTCTTTGGGGAATAGCCTTTAAAATAAACTAGACTTTTCTTTGGAAAATACTTTATACTTGGTTTTGAAAATAGTTTTCCAAAAGTTTCAAAAACCTTTTTGTTCCTTCTCGTAAACCATATGCTCTGATACCAAATGTAACACCCCACCTCCGCCAGGGTGGCTCTTGCAAGCACTCTGACTTTGGAGGGGCGTTTGAATCAGGTAAACATGCATAATGATATATCAAGGCAAAACAAGAACATATGTATATATGTAAACAGAGTAAATAACATAGATAAAACAGCGGAAGATTTCAAACCATTTCAAAACAAGTCTAGTACAACATAATGTCAACTTTCCAAATACACAAGTCTAGATAAAAACAACATTACTGAAAAATTGAAATACATAAGTACTATCCCCAAAATAAGTGATAACCATAGCTAGCTTCATAACAAGACCGTACATGAGCTAAAATCCCACAAGCAAGCGATCAGAAATCCAAGCTAAGCTCCAATATTCCCACCCTGAGAACCTGGGGGGGGGGGGGAACGGAAGAAAAGAGGCGAAAGAAAACAGGTCAGTCAAAAAGACTGAGTAAGCCCTACTACAATCAATGTAAACTGATAAAGTTAACTGGCATGAGAAGCAGGGATGAACATAAGGATAACAACATACTAGCATGATGATTAACTAACAAGGTAGATAAAGGTGTCATCGCATAATCAGGTTTAAGGTTTTTGCACCACAGGTGTACTAGCAAACTAACATGACTTGAATAAGCAAGTATTGATCCCTTGGCCCAAGCTTTGGCCCAATAACATGAAGTGCCCCTAACACGAGGTCCAATAACATGAAGCGACCCTAATATGAGGTCCAATAACATGGTTTGACCCTAATACGAGGTCTAACCAAACGGTCTAATCGATCGCCTCCCTAAGCCTAACTCGTCACGTGTTGGTGTCAATGCGGCCCAAACATAATTGTAGTCAGACTGTGCAGGGTCTCCCATCGGGTGTATCAAGCCCTAGGGTGTCAACCCCTGGACACCATAAACATGAGTGCACAGTCTCGATCTACTGGTACCCGTGCATGTTTTCCCCGGCTTCGGACTGTGTGCACGACCATAGTCCGCCCGGAACTACACCGGCGTACCCTTCTGCCGTCGTTTTTGGTCACTTACCTCCAGTCCAGTAATCGTGCTCCCTCCCTAGCCTAGACCCTAGGGCCTTAATGATACAAACTTGGGATTACTGCTGGAGTGGACCCCCATTGCTAGGATTTTTCTAGTGGGTTAAGTACGGTTTAACCCTCTTGCTAATCATGGATTAACTTGGTTAAGTGTAACGATGAGTTCACGACTTAACCCTGATTAATCTACCAAGCCCAAATTGGTTAAGTATTAAGTGGACCATGACTTAACCCTAATCACGAGGCATTAATTAATTTAATGCGCCTTAACCTCTCACATTAGACCTTGTTGTGGTTACTAGTTAACCCGGGCGGGTCCGGGTAGCTTTACACCACAACTTGGTCTAACCTCGGGTTCAAGGTACAACATGACCAACTTCTCACATTGGGTCCTATTGTTTGTAGCAACTAGTTAAGCCGGTCGGTTCCAGTTAGGTTTACGCTACAAACTCAACCCAACCTCGAGTTGGTCACACTTATCTTTTCTAAGTGTCATGTCCATCATGTTTCCAAAACATATTACACTTTTCAAGCAATTGGGTAGACCTAACTTAATAGGTAAATTCCCAATGGGTAGACCTAACTTAATAGGTAAATTCCCAATCTTATGTTTTTATGTCTTTTAAGTTTACCCAACCCCAAACGCAATCCCATCGCTTACATATCGCAATTAGCGCATAAAGGATAGAAAGAGGGAACTTGGCATAATCATGACATAAAGGTGTTGAAGCCACAAGTTCAACATGGTGGCATATGAAATGTACACATGTTCATATACTTGCATATTACATTTTTAGGCCTCAAAAGCATGCATAAAACCAAACTTAGCATATTGGTGATACATGGTGATAAATGACATGTAAAAATGGCCATAAGCTCGCATTTAGCCTCACATGCAAGTTATCATAAGGGATATTATAACTTACATGTTGCCAAAATGCAACCTTTAGCATAAAGCTTGAAGCTTTATGTTCATATACTCAAGATAAGCTTGCATAACATGATAACATGAACAAAATGATCACCCCAAACTTGCATAACCTAACATGGAAAACTTGCATATAAACTTGCATATTATAACATGATAAACTTGCATATCATAACATGGCAAACTTGCATATAAACTTGCATATTATAACATGATAAACTTGCATATCATAACATGGCAAACTTGCATATAAACTTGCATATCATAACATGATAAACTTGCATATCATAGCATAGCAAACTTGCATATAAACTTGCATATCATAACATGATAAACATGCATATCATAGCATAGCAAACTTGCATAACATAACATGGTTAACTTGCATATCATATCATAATGATCAAACACCACTTGCATCATTCATTAACTTTAGAGTTTAAATATGAAAGTAGAATAGGGCTTACAATGCTTATGAAGACACAAAAATATGACAAAGCCCTTATGCAACCAATTAAACCCAAAATGCAAGCTTCAATAGAAAAACCCCTAAGCCAAAATGATCAAAACTCTTGCTTTATGATGTAAATATGGAAACTTGACTTGAATGCAAGCTAATGATGCTCGTACAAGTTTGAAAACACTTGTATGCATGGAAAATCTCTCATAGAAATGACTTAGGAATTTTATGAAGGGAGTGGAGGCCATGAGAGGATTGATTTTGCCATAATTTAGTTGTATGAATGAATAATGATGATTTAGGGTTAGGTTAGGGCCTTATTTATAGAGATTAGGACTAGTTCTAGCCTTAGGATTAAACCCTAGTTCCAATCTCAGCCCTTAAAACCGAATCTGGCCCCCAAACTCAACACAAACCCAAAATGGTGCACCAGGCAAAACTGCCCGGCTGAGCCAAGTCGACAGGGCTGTCGACTAGGGTCAACCAAGTCGACTCCCAAGTCGACAGGGCTGTCGACTTGGGTGCTCTGGCAGGAATTTTCCCGCCTGGCCCAATCTTACCCTAATTTCCAAATTCAAACTTGAATTTGAAATCTGTTTTTACTTTGAAATTTTCTGAAAACTTCGTTGGGCCTTAATCGGGTCATACGGACTCCGATTTTTGAAAACTCGGACTCTATTTCGCGTATTTTTCCGAGACGAACGCAATGGCATAGCCCGTTTCCCTTGATTCAGATTTTACAATTAAATTCTGCCTCGATTTATGTTATAACAGGTTATTGAAAATACGGGTTGTTACATAACACCCCCACTCTGATATACTTATTCAGAAGAGGTGATGCCACATATAAGCCATGGAGCTAATAGAACAGTATCACAACTTAACAAAAACTTATTGGAACATAAAATCATTCTTAGTACATGATTTTAAACGGAAGAGCTATTATACAATCATCCCATCATAGAATATGGTTACAAAGATTCACGTGTCTAATAATTAAACATATGAGTACATAAAAAGATAATCTACATAATGTAAGTCTTTACTTCAAAGCATCCAACTAACCATCTAAACCTGAAAAGTTTTAAGTGTAGCATCATGAGCAACACAAACCCAGTGAGATAGCTATTTAAGCTTAGTTTTCGCATCAATTCTTAGTGGTTTGTATTATAATTTCATCATGACTCTTTACTTTGAAGGTTTCATCAATCCAAAGTTTAAAACAAAAATCACGGAAGACTTCAAAATACTAAATCAAACAAATTTATGACAACTTCCTTTCATCAAAACTCATATTTTATCCAATTCATAGTTATAAATCTAAACCACACCCTCAACTTGGTTAGATGTTAGAATATGTTATCCCATTGCGGTTGGCATCCCGTCATCAAATAGGATGTACTCTACTCAGCTCGATACCAACATAGAGTAATAGTGCACTACCCAAGATCTATTGTCTTATACCGCACCCCATCGAAGAAATATAATCAAGAAAATGATTCTCAAAAGTAATCTTAAATTACTTTTCTTTTGTATTGAATAAATTTCTAAATTATTTCTAAATTCAAATCATTTCAAACTAAATTTGAATTAACCTTCCCGTCCGTCATATCAGTTAGGGATAGCCAGGGAGAGCAGGAAGCTATATTTTCCAAACTCAAGCCTAGACACTATCCTCTCTGTCACCCTAGAACGTTCCAGTCATTCATTTTGAAAGATACCTTATAAATATATGTGTATTCGCGCAACAATCAGGGTATTATATTGGTAATAGAAAAATCTCCTACTTTTAAGTTCATTCTTTTTAAGGGTTTAAGACAAAACCAAACTATCTCAAATTATTCCAATCTATGTTAAGAAGAACCTCGAAACTACTTGAAATAAAGAAAAGGTAGCACTTAAAAAGTACTATAAAAAGTTTCAGCATCATAGAATAATAACTACAGCGTTTTAAAAGTGTTATGACAAGTTTCGGATGGTTTTATGCTCAAAACAACTATCTACAGCATTTCAGGCATGCTATGAAAAGTTCTTGGTGGTTTATAATGGTTTTAGACTAAATTCTGCTACTACAGCGATTCTGGCCGCTATAAAAAGTTCTGGTCGTGTTCAAGGATTTATAATCAATTCAGTGGAAAGACGGCGCTTCAGAAGTGCTATAGAAAACTCTGATTTGATACACTTTAGCGTTAGAAACAATCATAAGCGTTTCAATTTTTCAAAGTGTTTCAATTTCTGAAAATCAGCTTTTTTCCAGCTTTTGGGTGAAATGTTTAACGTTGTTTCTCTATGATAAAAATAGATTTTGACTCCAAATTTTTTACAGAAAGAAGCTATCTTTGTCTACTTAATTATCATAAAAAGAAACCCTTAAATTATTTGTCTATTCAATAAATAAAATTCAACAATACAAGGCGTTTTTAACATGTCTAATTCGGGCTGATTTTTACCTTACTTTGCATCCAGTTTTTGGGTATGTAAACGGTCGAATTAGAAAAAAGTGCCTTGGTCAAAGTTGTAGCCCTTTGAATTAGCTTTCCAAATTGATAGAGAAGTCGTAATTTTATTTAGAACTGCAAAAGTTATGCCTAAAAAATCGAACGTTATTTTTAGGGGTTTACATCCAAACATTCATTCATAAATTTCTCAACTTTTCTTCAAAATATGAAATGAATGCATGAACTTAAATAGTTTTTCTCACTTTAGACTTGTATCTTGATCTTCTAATTATCCTCTTGGATTCTCCTAAGATTCTCCTTTTTATTTTATCTTATTTTTGTTTTGTGAATGTATGAAATGAAGTGAACATTTCATCCCTTTATATAGTTGTTTTTAAGGCTAGTTTTGTAATTTAGTTTTGGACACTTGTCCACTACATCTTCATGTATTCTTTAGGATGTAGACACATGCCCTCTTATGTGTCTTCAGAGGTTTCTACACATGGACACCTAAGGTGTGTATGTGTCTTAACCTTATTTACTTATAAGACATGTGTTCCTTCCATTTGATGACACGTGTCCCTATCATTTTAAGCCATTTATCTCATTCTAGAATTTGTACACATATATCATTTGTAAACTATGTATTATGTATATATTTATACATACATATATCATATATATATATACATATATGTGTATGTATTTATCATACTTAAATATTTGAATCGGATTGAAAAAAAATTAGAAACTTTTCCATACCCAGATTTTTTTTAAGTTAGCGTGTTACAATTCCTTCTTTTATGTCATTCATTATTGCCCCAATTAAACGGACACTCTAATCGGGTATAGCCTAGGCTTCCAAAGGCCTAAGCTAAGCATAAATAAAAAGGGATAACAGAGGAAGGAGAATAGAATCAAATCACAAAGGGATATAAACAAGACTGGAATAAACATAGAAATTGGGAAAAGGAAGATGGATACATATAATTTACTAATTATCCAATAGAAAAGGGCGTATGTTTTACTTATCATAACTGCATAGGTGATTAACAGCGAAAACATGAATAACATTTATCTTACTAACACTGTATATCCTAATCTAATTTTATTTAATTATCATGTTACAGTCTAAGAAATCAGATCTGAAAATGACAGGGAACTCGCAGTGGGTCTTAGTGAAGTAGAGATTAAATCTCTTATATATATATATATATATATATGTATATAACAATATGCCATAGAAAAGTCCAGTTCAACCCTTTTAGTTGTATGTATGCAAGTCCTGAATGTTGTCTCTGTAGATCTAGGCCTCAGCAGCATTCCCCTATTATATGTTTATATTTTTAGAATAATTTCATAGATGTAGAAAATATGAAGAAATTGTGTATTGGAATGGGAGAAGCCGCCTATTTATAAATTCACAGAGTCAACCTTAGCCTATAGATTCTAGGGGTTTTGATCTTAACTGTACATGTAGTGTTGAGTCTGCAACGAACCTGGTTAGAAAATAGTATAGCTTCACAGAGCGAACCTGCCTAGATCTTTAGTAGGTCGACCCACTGACCCATGTGGTCGGGCCAGGCCGATTGTGGGTCGTCCCACAACGGTCTGGTTTCGCGCTTAATTTCCCACTTATTTCGTTTGTATGTTTTTGAATTACTTCTATATTATATTTACACATAAGCTCCTTATATGTTACAAACTTCTAATTCCCATGACTTCTTCATACGTTATCCGTTTTACGTAAACTTGGTGTCTATTTGAACTTGAATTTCGAGACAAACGCAATGGTAATGCCAGTTTCACTTAACTTTGAACATATTAATTAAGTAATACCCACTTTATTATCTTAAAGTATGGTTATAGTGTATTAAAATTTGGGGTGTTACAATGTTTTTCATTGATTACGGAAATTGGTGTTGAATATAAGTTGATATAATACTGTTTGAATTCTTATATTTATTATCAATTAGTTAGGGGGTTATCATGAACGATGTTTTAAATAATATTTGTTCTTTAACCCAGTTTAAAGAAAGATTAAAACTAAGTTAGAGTTTTAATAAATCTTTCAACAAAGATTGGAATACATGAAATAAAGATTAAAACTAAGTTAGAGCTTTAATGAATCTTTAATTAGATTTGAAATGAAAGAAGGTGATTAAACTTACTGAAATAAAAGGGGTGTCAGATATGGAGTACCACAGTTTTTCTCCATGGGATAAATAATATAAGAATGGGAAAATGATTTCCAGGGAAAGATTTAAAAAAGTAGTTAAAAATAATGTAAATCTTTGATACGATTTAGGGAAATAGTTACCAATTTAAAGGATGATTGAGTATAAGAATATTCCCAATATAGAATAAGTTTGAGGACATCTTGAATGTATTAATTGATTCAAAAGATGCAATGGTTATTTAGAATGACCGGGTTTCGACCCATTGTGAATAACTAAACAACCTAATGGAAATGACATTGCCTGTGATAGGAGACCGGAGACCTTTACATCAGAAGGATTGCTCGTTGATGCTATGGGTGGCCACCCAATTATGGGGTTATAGTGACAGTGATTAAACTGTACTTAAAGTGATTCGGGTTGCAAGGGCTTTCACACCCAAGTGGGGTTGTGGAATAAAGCGGCTTCTGTTTCATTCAAAACCCAGAACAAACTATTAGATGGATGTAACAACCTGGAAAATCTGAACCAGTTTGAAAATTTTAAATTGGCTATTTTAATTAATTTTAGAATATTTAAAATAAATATTTTAAATAATAGCGACGAAAAGTGTGTTTGAATCGACGTTTGAAAATAAATATAATTAATTCTAATTATAAACAAGGCCAGAAATGGCGCGGTAGTTTCAAAAATTGAATTCAAACTTTGACTAATTGTACCGGGTGCAAATTAAAACGGATTTTAGTGAAACCAAAAATATTTAAATCTGTTAGTGAATATCTTTCTAACGAATCTGAAAAATCGAAGTTTCATAGCGGGAAGCAAAAGTTATGGCCAAATGAATTTTCAGAAAGGTCGCTATAGAGTTTATATAACCCGTGAAAATGGTCATTTTGCAAACGACCTCAGAATTCGATGAAACCACTTTTGTTGGATCCAGGATGTTAAATTATTGCTAGGTTTCAAATTTCATAATTTTTGAAGCTAGTATGTGAGCGTGGCAAGGGAAAAAGTTTTTGGTCGATTTCTATTAAATTAGATCGACCTGAAAAGGGCCATTTTTCAAACGATCTCAGAATTCGACGAAACTAGTTTTGTTAGGACCGTATTATCAAAACATAGCTAGATTTATTTTTCGGGAATTTTTAGGATCAGTATGTGGCCCCGGCAAATTGAAATGTACGTTCAAATTAAATATTGAATGTTTTATATTTTAATTTGAATGGAAACTGACTCAAACAATCGAATGGGCCTACGAAACATATCCCATTGTGTTCGGAATGGGGGTATTTAGCTAGGGACGACAGTCGTTGGGTTTGGATTGGAGTTCGCGTGTGGAGGGGGGTATTTTTGGATTTTAAATAAATAAAAAAGGGGGCCAATCATCATTCAACGTTGGACTTTCTCTCTCCCCGATACTCCAGGGCGCGCACGACAGAAATCACCTCCCACCTTCCCTCCTCTTTTCCGGCCAAACCACCACGAATTACACTATGCCCCTTTGGAGTTTTTTGAAGAGCTCGGTCTCCTCTCCACATCCATAGCCGGAGCGCCACCTATCGTCGCCTGTAGGAGGAGATCTGACGCCCTAAAGTCAGCGCCTTCGAAGAGTCGCCGTACCCTCCTCCGACCGTCGAACTGACCAACTCCCCCCGGCGCCTGAGCGCCACTCGTCCCCCTTCGACACTGCATAGCCCGATCCTCTTCAAGCTTCACGGATTTCGAGTAAAATCGAAACCTAGTTTCGAACCTTTCAGCTGAGGTACGGCTTTGATAATTTCAAACTGATTTTAACACTCTAAAGCGTTGCAAACTTCTAAAAATCGTATCTTTTTCATTTGTGATCGAAATCCAGTGAAATAAGAGACAACCGGGACCGTGAGGACGTCTTCTACATTCTAGAAGAGACCGAATATTTTTCTGAGCCTTCTGCTATTTTTGGTGGAGTGGAACCCAATGTGAGATTTCTGAATTATAAACGATATGGAAATGACGATGTATAAATTATATATTCGAAGTATGAGTTATATAAGCGTTGTACACCTCATGTATAAGCGTTGTATAAGTTGTATGTTCGATGTATAAGTTATATATGCGTTGTAAAAATTATATATGTGTTGAAATAGAAGTGAAATATACTTATATAAATAAATATATACGCCCCTCGTCCACAAACCATGGACGATATTTATTGGTTATGATTGGTGTGAAAATTGGTTGATAGCGAATGGTTGATTAGAATTGTTTGTGGTTGAAATTGATTGATTGTGGTTGAAAAATATCCGTTTGTGGTTGAGAATTATTTGGTTGAAACCACATAAGATTAGTTTATGGAAAAGGAAAATAATAAACATGCCGCCTGCATGCGAACTAGATGCATGAAATCCCCATTGTCAAAAGCTGCGAGGCTTTAAGGTAGAGCGAGGAGCCGTACTAGGGACGACCCCGGTTTTAACTACCCTGCCGTTATGCTGCCGAAATTTTCTGAAACATTTCTGTGTTTGATTTAAATTTGAATGTGAAAATAAAATTCATGTGTTGAATTAAATTCATGTATTGAATGTTGAAATAAAATTCACGTGTTGAATAAAATTCATGTGTTGAATGGAGTTCGTGTATTGAACAAATTCTTTGAAAGATAAACATAACATTTTTATCATATATATAGATTATATAAAATACCAGTGTTTTAAATAAATTGTTTTAACATCAAAAATAAAAATTTTACTATATATATAAACTATATAAAATAATCGTGTTTTGAAATAAATTGTTTTACAATAAAAATCACATTTTTATTATATATATGAACTATAGAGAATATTCATGTGTTGAATAAAGGAGTAGAACGATAGAAATCATATTTTTATCGTGTGTGTGAAGTCGAAAACATTCATGTGTTGAATATATGGATCGAACAATAAAATTTATATTTTTATTGTGAATACGAAGTGTTATAAATGGTGAGGTGCTGAAATAAATATCAGTGAGAAAAAAATATCATTTTTATCAGATATATGAAATGAATATAGTTTTGAAATCGATGAATGAATTTGTTATATATATAAAAAATAAAATGAATAACGAAGCTGTAGTTCGTGTTTTGAAACCGTGATTTCAAACGATTAGTGCGGGAGATCCGACCATCGGATTTTCCCGAAATCGAAACCGTTGGGTTCGCTTTGGAAATATCTTTCCAACGACACCCACTTTGTGAAGATCCAACAGTTGGATTGTCTGGAATGTTTAATTCAAATCTGAAGAAAAACAGCGCTAGAATCGATTATATATATATATATATATAATTAAATTAAATCGAATAACGACGCTGTAGTTCGTATTTTGAAATCGAAACTTCAAACGAGTGTACCGGGAGATCCGACCGTCGGATTTTCCCAAAACTGAAACCATTGGATTCGTTTTGAAAAGATCTTTCTAATGATATAAAATTTGTGAAGATCCAACGATTAGATTTTCAAATATGTGTAAATCAAATCTGAAGAAAAACAGCGCCACGGCCGCGTTACGGCCCGAAGCGTTGTTTTGAATGAATTGGCTATTTTTAAATAAACAAAAATAGCGATAAATCGTGATAAAATATTATAAACGATATGGAATGGAAATAAACTGAATTTGCTCGGTTTATGTGATATTTGATGGTTGAATGTGTTTGGCGTGAAAATTACATTTAAAAACAGAATTATTGGTGTTGGATAATTTAACCATTGAAATGAATTGATTTAAATTCTAAATATACGTGAATTATTTGAAAAGCCCGAGTTAAATCGCATTTCAAATAATTGATCGGCGATAAGAGGTCGATGATGAAGATGGTGGTTGAAGACCGGAGATCTTCACCTCGGTTGGATGGTAACTGGTGTCTTGATTAGGAGGCATCCCGAAATATAGATAATAAGTGGTGATCGTCCAGACGTACGTGGAGATCGATGGGTATGCGAGGTATATAGTGCCTCCGGTTTCGTTCAGACCAAGAACGAACGTGTAAATGGACTGTGTGTCTGACATTGGATTTTGTTCTGTGCTGATTGATCTCTATTAAATATATATCTGTTTGGCGGTGGAGAATTTATTCTCTTGCTTAACGCCCTTCTCTGAGGCGTACGAGCTCAGAGGTTATATATCGATAGAAATCAGTCGCATAGAGTGAATTGCCTGTGTGGCATGCCTATGTGGCAGATGATCAAGGCTTCTGTTGAAAAGAAAAGTCTTGTGGTTGATGAGCAAAGCACAGCCTGTGTGGCATAGCTTGGTGTATAATGTTGATTCGCGAGCCTCACACCCTGGTATGAACCAGAAATGGGAGAGGACCTCAGGGAGGGCATGCGTTTCCTTCTAGCTAGAGGTGGTGTCAGTGCTTAAACTGGCTGACATTTATATTATTTTCACCTGTGTGGTTGTTGCTGTTGCGAGGCGCCTCAGATATATCGGTGACTATGTGAAGCCGATGGAGTCATTCGTTGGCTCATTGACGCCCCAAAGGGCGGGGAAACGCAGTGTTCAGGCACTTTAATCCACATCGGTGGACCGGCCCTGTCGCTCCAAGGGTCACTCGAGCTCTGATCCTGAGATACAGGATAGAGCATCTCAAATTCGGTAAGGACTATCTTTTGCCTTGGTACATGACGGAAATCCAATTTCCAAATACGATATCGTGCAGTTTTGATTGTAAACCTATATTTGGCGACATGGTGGCATGGGATACTCATGTCGTCTATGATTGATATTTATGATTGTATATAAAATTAGAAACTAACTGGAAACGAGCTAAGATGGGTGGTTTCCTGGGTATTGGTCTGATGTTGGTTTCGGCCTTCGGGGTTAGTACTTAGGGAATCGTTCTCTTACTAATTTACAGTTGGAGTCCGATTAAGAATGAAACGACAAAATTTACATTTTAAGTGATTTTACTTTACATGTATTAAGCATATCTTGGTCGATATAAGGTAAAACTCTATCCTCCGGTTTGCGTTGCATTGTGTGATGGGATTTGAGTCTTATATCGGCTTCATTTTTATAAAAGGCATTGCGATGTTTTAAAAGATTTACTTGTTTAAAGCACTGGCAATCCAATGGAGTAAACCCGTTCGGCGAAAGTGGCGTGGTCCTGTGATTAGCCATATTATGAAATGTGCTAAGTAGATTTCTCATACCAGTCCCATGACTGACTCGTAGTTTGTTTCACTTGCAAATTCGGGTGCCCTTTTTTCTACATGGGCAGCCTTGTATTCAGGTTTTAGCAGGCTCTTTCTGGATAGCTGAAGCTGAAGATGGATTCTATCATTTATCTCTTTTTATGCTGTTCAGCTCCTATTGTACATATTATGTTTGTTTTCCGCTGTAGACATTTATGTATAGCTGAACTGTATTTTGTACTAAGTATGATCCTGTATACTGTGCAACTCTGATGATTATGTTTATCCAGTGCATTATTTGTTCATTATCTGGTGTATTTATTTATTTATGTTCTGCTATTATTTCTGTTTATGTGTTATATTCCAAAGATTACCCTTAACACCGTCGTATCAGGTTTTGGGGTCTTCACATCGTGGTATCAGAGCTTTGGTTAAGCTTAGTTCTGGGATATAACATATTAATGAACTCGTCAGAAATAGAACCAGTAGTGTTCTAGGACGAGTAACTCATTACAGATAGGATCAGTAATGTCCTAGTATGAGTATAGCAGAAAGATAATAACTCGTTAGAGATGGGATCAGAAATGCCTCAGAACGAGTTGAGAGTTATATGTTTATAAATAACGTATTTGTGATTATATATATAGTCTGGTTTTAGAAATATGATTTTTTTTAATATATAAATGATGTATATTTGAAAAGTTAAAAAAAATTGATTGATGTTTGTGTTGTGAGATTGGGATTTGATTAATTAAATTATTACAATGATAATTAATTTAATCAATAAGAGAATGAATGGTAGAATTTATTCGATTAAATCACACATTGAACTGATTAGAGAATAGATAGAAATATATACGTGTGCATTATGTATGTTTGAACAGGTGAATGGATTAGCTGTTGAGTAAAGATTTTAATTGTATGCCCGACAAATAGGTAAACCTTAATGAGTTGGATGCGCAAATTTTATTATTATATCAACTCCTGTAAGTTCCATTGGATGCGGAGTGCTGGTTATTCTGTGTGTAATTAATAAATGTCGCCATAGGATAGTAACAATTAATTTTGAACTACACTGCATGGAATACTTCTCGAAGAGGGCATACTTCTTGAAGATAGCATACTTCATCATATACCACATAAACATTTGGAGCTTGTGTGACGAGGTGGAAGATTTACCATACGAGCAAGAGGCTTGTATGGCGATTGTAACAGCCCGAATTTTAATAACATATTAAAGTCATAAATCATGGCAGAATTAAATTTTAAAATAAGAATAAGGGAAACGGGTTGCGCCGTTGCGTTCATCTCGGAATTCTGGTTGGAAACGAGTCCGAAATTTTGTAAATCGGAGTCCGTATGACCGAGATATGGCCTCTAGAAGTTTCACGAAAAATCAAAAAATGAAAACAGATTTTCGAATTTTGAATTTACCCCAAACAGACTGGGCGGGAAAATTTCCCGCCCAGCCCCAGGTCGACTGGGGAGTCGACCCCCCAGGACCAGGTCGACCTGGGGGTCGACCTCCTTGGTCGGGCCAGGTTGGCCTGGTGCACCTGCTTGCTCCTTTGGATCTGTTCTGTTGGCCTGTGACGAGATTGGATGGTTCAGATCTAAACTAGGGTTAATCTAAGGGCCTAAACTAGTTCTAAATCCTATATAAACCCCCTGATGCCTAAACCCTAATTCACTACAACACATCTAGCCACCATTACTCTGCTGAAATCCCTCTTGGTCATGGCCGCCGTCTCTAATCTTCTTCTTAAGCTTTCTTACGCAATCCAATGAAAAGATGAAGACTTCTACAACAATTCAAGGAGATGAATTAACAACTCTACAACGTTTCTACATCGATTTCAGTTCTTAATTCGCTAGCCATGCTATGTAAGTTCTTGTTACTTTTTAGATTAAAATACTTAATTTTAATATGGCTATGGAATAAAGTGTAATTGGATATAAGCATGTTTATCAATTCAGATCTATTCCTGTTTACCTTTGAACCTTGGGTTTTGAGACTTGTTCATTTCCATTCTTATGTCTAGTTCATGCTCTATTCAGTCGTTGTAAATCAGTTTCTTGGATTCATGTTGATATTATTATCAAGACCTAATCTTATGCCTATCATGATGATTTATGCTGTTTTCTCTCTGATCTTGTTTTATTGCAAAATTCTACCTTTTCCCTATTTATTTTCTTTTGATGAACCTAGATCAATTTCGGATCTAGGCCTAAACCACGATTTTGCGTACGATTGAATACAGGGAAAAGTATGGGAATATTACCTATTTGGATATATGCGATTGGTGGAATTGATGGCATAACATGAAAATTGGATATATGGGTATTAATGCCATTAATATGAAATTTGATAATTGGGTATCGCCATTAAAATGGTAATTGCAAGAATTGGGATTGGCATATGTAATTTTGCTAGAACTTGATAGGTGTAAATTGGCATAAATTTGACATACCTATAAAATGGCATGAACTGAACATATGTAAGTTTAGTATGAATTAGGCATATGTAAAACGGACATGTAATCTAGAACTTGGGCATATTTTAATTATGTGACATTTGTAGCTGAAACACATATGATAATTTATGTCTTGGAAAGGGGCTAATATGAACACGCCTAAGTGGGTTTTGGGTAGTTGGAATATAATAGCCTTAAAGGAGGGATAAATATAAATTGAGATAAGTTGCCTTTAATGGCATAAGATAAATCATGGTAAAATTGGTATGATTTTGCATACCATTAATTGATGAACATAATTGAGTCAATTATGGACATCGTTAAATTAGGAATTAATAATTTGAATAGGGAAATTATGAAGACTGGGGTAAATGATTATAAGTGATAATCAATGCTTAGGACACGAGGTTGGACTCATTTGTGACGTAAAACTGCCCGGACCCGCCCGGCAAATCCAGTAGTCACAAATGGTAGCCCAATGTGAGAGGTCCTAGGCCCAAATTAAAAGCGTAACAGTTGTAAAGACACGAGGTTAGACTCTTTTATGGTGTAAGACTGCCCGGACCCGCCGGGCAAATCCAGCTGCCATAAATGTCAGTCTAATGTGAGAGGTCTTTACAGGGTTACGACCTTAATGAATTAAGAAATACTTAACCAGATATACATGTGGTGGGACATGGGGGTTAAGTGGGTGACATGTGGGTGACATGTGGAAATACGAATAGTAATACTTAACCAACATAACATGGTAATTAGACCAGTGGATAGGGTTAAGTAAACTAAGAACACTTAACCAATATGGTATGAGTGGGTGGGTTAAGTAAGATGACCAAGCTAATGACACTTAACTGTTGTGACATGAATGGTTGAGTTAAGTAAATCTTAATTAATGCCTAAGTGGGAATGATAACTTATGGAATAAAGTAAGTTAGGCGGAACAATAGATAAGATGGGATAACTTATGTAATAAGGAAAGATGTGCTTCATTGTAGATTAAGCAATATGTAAAGACAAGAATGAATTTACAATTGAAGGCGACATAAGTTATATTATAAAAAGGAACAAAACATTGGTTAGGTTGGATAATCCTCTGAGTATCAATCTGATGTTGATTCCGATCTTCGGGGTTGGTATTTAGGGAATTATTCTCTCTCTCCAGTGTGTTTGTAAGTTAAGGGGTACTTGGTTGTAAAGATTGAATAAGAACATGTTATTGTACCATAACGGGGGTTAATGTATGAATCATAGGAATAACATGTTGTGGGCTTATTAATGGACTTAATATAGTGCAAGTTAAGAAGTGAATTAATAAGCAAAGTTGAAGGTTGGTATGAATGGGAATAACCAAGTTAAATGATAAGACTGATGAGGTAGCACAAGCGCATAATTAATGGATAGACATAGGGTCTAATGGCAGATAAAGCCAAGGCGCTTGGTTAAACCCAGACGTTGGGGGTAATATGAATGACATGTAAAATATAACCTATAAACACTTAACCAAGATAAAGCATGTATTAAGACATGAGGATGATGTAGGGGTTAAGTGGGGGACATGGGTAACATGTAAGACATAACTGGTGTATACTTAACCAAAATTTAAGCATGTAATTGGACATGAATAAGAAGGGGGTTAAGTAAGAATTACTAGAGGGGACCAAGCATAGGAGGGAAGCTTGTGTCGAGGAAATGGGACCCTTTTCAGACCAGTAGCCCATTACGTATCTTTGTGAGCTCGACCCATGTCGAGGACGGGACACGCATACTGGGTTTGATTGTAAGAGGTCAAAACGGGTTAGCGGTGGCAACGCAAGTCCAACAGGTTTCATATGTGTGTGTGGACCCGGGCTGGTAGGTAAGACGTTGTTGCATCGTGTAGGTATAAGCCGTGCATCCTCAAGTTGTATCGGGTTGCCACTTTGGGAAATGATACAACCCACTATGGGGCCAGCACGGGTATTTACGAGTTAGGGAGCCGATCGAATGGGGAAGGTAGTGGGTACGACTAGTGGATATAGGAGCAGGCGGCACCTATGACAGCAGCTAGGAGTACAGCTACCATATTATGAATATTGTAATTAGAATGGGGAGGGTAGTGGGTACCACTAGTGGAGGTAGGAGCAGGCGGCACCTATGACAGCAGCTAGGGGTACACGAAACTACCATTATTATTATCACTTATGTTCAGTAGGCAGGATCACCTTATTATATAACACGGGCTACTAGTTGGGACACTAGTAGGGGGTAAGGATCCTTGTTACATAGGACACTAGTTGGAGTACTAGTAAGAATACGGATCATTCCTTGTAAGACACTTGTGAGGATGCTAGTTAGGTGGTGCAGAGAAAATACATATCACAGAAATATTTTAATGGCGAAGCAGAGGATTCTTGTTATGTTCGATAGGAATCTTACGAAATTATACTTAGTTTATCTTGAATGGGAACCTTGCGATGTTACTTGACAAAAATCACATCATGTTAACCTTAGTTATCTTGCCTGTTGCTTATCATGCCATATTATCCTTAACTATTTTTATGCTGAAAGTCACTAGGACTTACTCAGTCTTTATGACTGATCCGTTTTGTTTCTCCTCTTTTTCTTCCGTTCCCCCCCCCCCCCCTAGGTTCGCAGGGTGGGAATACAACTTAGTTCGGATCTTACCAAGCTCCAAAGCTCTTTCATGTATGGCTTGGATTTCTCTTGGCTATGGCTTGCTTTGCTTTATTGGGGAACACTACAGTTTGTTTTTGTGCTTCTTTGCTTTTGAGAAAGACAGATATTTTAACTATGTAATTGGGTATTGGAAGTTGATGGGCTTTTATTGTAAACAATCATATTTAATAAATGATTTTAAGTACTTCCACTTTACTTTCCGCTGTTTTATATATGTCTGTCTTGTAATATTTCTGTTCCAGTACCCATAATGCTCCATTGAAGTTGAGGCATTCCCTTTGTGAGTGACCTTAATGGATGTGGGGTGTTACATTTGGTATCAGAGCAGAAGGTTACCAGACTGGGCAAAAGTTTTCAGAAACCTTCTGAACTAGTTTTCAAAACATTTACAAAGAATCATATTTTCAAGAAAATTTTGTTTTGATTAAAAGGCATATTCCCCAAAGCCATATGCACTATCTTTTGATTCCATCTGGAAATCTCTCCTCTCTCTCTTTTAACCATAATTTCATAGGCATCCGACATATGTCGGAGGGCAAAGAAGTGCCCAACCTCCATTTGTAGCCACAGTAGTTCCATCTGCATCTAATCTTATTTCAAATTGTGTAGAGTTGCCGTGCGTTGGAGGTAGCTTCGAAGGACTTGTCAACAAACTATACAAGAGACTAGTTGTTATAGCTTAATCCACGAAGGAGGAAAAAGGTGAAAGGAAAGAGGCCAAAGTAAAAGAATAGTAGAACCCATGACAAGAGATAGTATCTTTATTATGATAAGGAGGGAGTGTAGTTAAGTATTATAGGACAAGAACAAGGGCAAAGGACAGGATCGTCGAGAGGGCAATTGTATGCTCTCACTACTAGCGTACCTAAGGGAGGTGGTAACGTTACCGTTAAAGGTTTAGCTTTTCTTTTCTATCAACCCGCTAGAACTTTGTTTTTGTACATCACATCCTTTTAATTCTGCTTCGATAGTTGAGTCTCTGCACCTTAGTACTAGCGTATTGGAGGATCCCAATTTTTGTCTCAAATCCTGTTGGGGAATTGGCTCATTTATTCATGATTTGTTTGGATTTGAGAATGTCTATACTAGGTATTGATCTTAGAAGGAATGCTTGTGATTTTTAGGCTAGGAGTGGATTCTAGGGATGGAGTGGTTATCCAATAAGGGTGTCATTCTCGGTTTTGAAAGGAGGGTAGTTAGACTCTTGACTTGCCTCGGTAATGCCCTCGAAATCTAGTGTAACCCTTAGGGTTTTTGCCATGCTTAGTTACCTAGAATCTCTAGATACATTTATTGATCCGCTCGAGTAGTGTTTGCCACTAAGGCGGATGGTTCATTTCACTTATGCATGTGATGTAGAAAATCGCCTTAGTAAGTGCATTGGGCAACATGGTTGACATTTGTTTATTTTCAAGAGATAATTCATCTATGTGGAATACCTTCTAGTAAGTGAACGAGATCCAAGATTCACTAGTAAATTTTGGAGAGCTTACATGGAACCCTCAGTACACAGTTATGTGTAAGCCGAGTATACTAAAAGGAGAATAAGTGAAAATGGAACGAGAGGCAATAGTGAAATGAGTTCCAACTCATATTTTGGAAACAAGAATTAAGAAGCTATGAAATTGTGAAGTTAAAGTCGGTCAAAGCACAATGGAGTTAAGCTCAAGGGAACGTGGCTTAGAAGATTGAAGACTATATTCGTGCATCACATCTCTTTTTAAGAGTATATTCTTGATTCCTTTTTCCTGTAGAGCTTACTTGCATGCTATCTTTTGTGTATATCCTCTCGGTCCTATTCTCAATCCAATTTCTGTTGCAAACCCCATAGGGAGTATGACTCATCTGTTAGTTTTACATGTTGGGGCTTGAGGGTGTCCGTTGGGTTGATTAAACCTTTTGGGTTTTATAGGGTATGGGTTGGTTGTAGGAAGGGATTTCTTGTGACCTAAAAGGAGTCCATCATGCTTAGTTTCCTAGAATCACATATATATTGGTTGGGTTGAGAATTTCTTTGGGTGTCAGTCTGATGTTGATTTCGGTCTTCGGGGCTGGTGCTTAGGGAATTCTTCTCCAAATCAGTATATATATGACGTAGATTTCCAGCTTTGATGGGCGCAGAGTTTTTACTTGCTTATATCATTCGACTATGTCTTTAGGTAGGAACAGTTGGGTGTAAACATGTGTTTGAGACATGTTATGATTGATGGTTGCAAGTGGTTGCAAGTGGTTGCTAGTGGTTGCTAGTGGTTGCTCGTGGATGCATATACACACACATTAGGCACTAGATCGGCTTAGTCACCTTTCATATTGCATATGCATGAGTGTTTACCCTTGTTTGTGGATGAAATTGGATGTGTTATCATACGGATGTTGCATATGGATGAATGTTTGTGCACACATATAGTGTTTATGTGACTAGGACTATTTGCATAAATGTTGGACTCATGGCACTAAACATATTTTGCATCTAGAAGATCAATCAGACCTGATCATTTGCATTAGATAAGGAACATATACACACACTTCTAGCATATGTTCATACAGCATTAGAAATTTCTTAAGGACAATGAATGCATGTGATTGATGATTGAGTAGATGGATGATTGGATGGTAGGACACATTCTTCTTAACTTGAAGATTTCGGGGACGAAATCCTTTAAGGAGGGGAGAATGTAACAACCCGAATTTTAATAACATATTAAAATCATAAATCAAGGAAGAATTAAATTTTAAAATAAGAATAAGGGAAACGGGTTGCGCCGTTGCGTTCGTCTCGGAATTCTGGTTGGAAACGAGTCCGAAATTTCGTAAATCGGAGTCCGTATGATCGAGATATGGCCTCTAGAAGTTTCACGAAAAATCAGAAAACGAAAACAGATTTTCGAATTTCGAATTTTGCCCCAAACAGACTGGGCGGGAAGATTTCCCGCCCAGCCCCAGGTCGACTGGGCAGTCGACCTGGGTGTCGACCTCCTTGGTCGGGCCAGGTTGGCCTGGTGCACCTGCTTGCTCCTTTGGGTCTGTTCTGTTGGCCAGTGACGAGATTGGATGGTTCAGATCTAAACTAGGGTTAATCTAAGGGCCTAAACTAGTTCTAAATCCTATATAAACCCCCCTGATGCCTAAACCCTAATTCACTACAACACATCTAGCCACCATTACTCTGCTGAAATCCCTCTTGGTCATGTCCGCCGTCTCTAATCTTCTTCTTAAGCTTTCTTATGCAATCCAATGCAAAGATGAAGACTTCTACAACAATTCAAAGAGATGAATTAACAACTCTACAACGTTTCTACATCAATTTCATTTCTTAATTCGCTAGCCATGTTATGTAAGTTCTAGTTACTTTTTAGATTAAAATACTTAATTTTAATATGGCTATGGAATAAAGTGTAATTGGATATAAGCATGTTTATCAATTCAGATCTATTCCTGTTTACCTTTGAACCTTGGGTTTTGAGACTTGTTCATCTCCATTCTTATGTCTAGTTCATGCTCTATTCAGTCGTTGTAAATCAGTTTCTTGGATTCATGTTGATATTATTATCAAGACCTAATCTTATGCCTATCATGATGATTTATGCTGTTTTCTCTCTGATCTTGTTTTATTGCAAAATTCTACCTTTTCCCTATTTATTTTCTTTTGATGAACCTAGATCAATTTCGGATCTAGGCCTAAACCACGATTTTGCGTACGATTGAATACGGGGAAAAGTATGGGAATATTACCTATTTGGATATATGCGATTGGTGGAATTGATGGCATAACATGAAAATTGGATATATGGGTATTATTGCCATTAATATGAAATTTGATAATTGGGTATCGCCATTAAAATGGTAATTGCAAGAATTGGGATTGGCATATGTAATTTTGCTAGAACTTGATAGGTGTAAATTGGCATAAATTTGGCATACCTATAAAATGGCATGAACTGAACATATGTAAGTTTGGTATGAATTAGGCATATGTAAAACGGACATGTAATCTAGAACTTGGGCATATGTTAATTATGTGAGATTTGTAGTTGAAACACATATGATAATTTATGTCTTGGAAAGGGGCTAATATGAACACGCCTAAGTGGGTTTTGGGTAGTTGGAATATAATAGCCTTAAAGGAGGGATAAATATAAATTGAGATAAGTTTCCTTTAATGGCATAAGATAAATCGTGGTAAAATTGGTATGATTTTGCATACCATTAATTGATGAACATAATTGAGTCAATTATGGGCATCGTTAAATTAGGAATTAATTAATAATTTGAATAGGGAAATTATTAAGACTGGGGTAAATGATTATAAGTGATAATCAATGCTTAGGACACGAGGTTGGACTCATTTGTAACGTAAAACTGCCCGGATCCGCCCGACAAATCCATTAGTCACAAATGGTAGCCCAATGTGAGAGGTCCTAGGCCCAAATTAAAAGCGTAATAGTTGTAAAGACACAAGGTTAGACTCTTTTATGGTGTAAGACTGCCTGGACCCGCCCGGCAAATCCAGCTGCCATAAATGTCAGTCTAATGTGAGAGGTCTTTACAGGGTTACGGCCTTAATGAATTAAGAAATACTTAACCAGATATACATGTGGTGGGACATGGGGGTTAATTGGGTGACATGTGGGTGACATGTGGGTGACATGTGGAAATACGAATAGTAATACTTAACCAACATAACATGGTAATTAGACCAGTGGGTGGGTTAAGTAAGATGACCAGGCTAATGACATTTAACTGTTGTGACATGAATGGTTGAGTTAAGTAAATCTTAATTAATGCCTAAGTGGGAATGATAACTTATGGAATAAAGTAAGTTAGGCGGAACAATAGATAAGATGGGATAACTTATGTAATAAGGAAAGATGTGCTTCATTGTTGATTAATCAATATGTAAAGACAAGAATGAATTTACAATTGAAGGCGACATAAGTTATATTATAAAAAGGAACAAAACATTGGTTAGGTTGGATAATCCTCTGAGTATCAATCTGATGTTGATTCCGGTCTTCGAGGTTGGTATTTAGGGAATTATTCTCTCTCTCCAGTGTGTTTGTAAGTTAAGGGGTACTTGGTTGTAAAGATTGAATAAGAACATGTTATTGTACCATAACAGGGGTTAATGTATGAATCATAGGAATAACATGTTGTGGGCTTATTAATGGACTTAATATAGTGCAAGTTAAGAATTGAATTAATAAGAAAAGTTGAAGGTTGGTATGAATGGGAATAACCAAGTTAAATGATAAGACTGATGAGGTAGCACAAGCGCATAATTAATGGATAGACATAGGGTCTAATGGCAGATAAAGCTAAGGCGCTTGGTTAAACCCAGACGTTGGGGGTAATATGAATGACATGTAAAATATAACCTATAAGCACTTAACCAAGATAAAGCATGTATTAATACATGAGGATGATGTAGGGGTTAAGTGGGGGACATGGGTAACATGTAAGACATAACTGGTGTATACTTAACCAAAATTTAAGCATGTAAGTGGACATGAATAAGAAGGGGGTTAAGTAAGAATTACTAGAGGGGACCAAGCATAGGAGGGAAGCTTGTGTCGAGGAAAGGGGACCCTTTTCAGACCAGTAGCCCATTACATATCTTTGTGAGCTCGACCCATGTCAAGGATGGGACACGCATACTGGGTTTGATTGTAAGAGGTCAAAACGGGTTAGCGGTGGCAACGCAAGTCCAATGGGTTTCATATGCGTGTATGGACCCGGGCTGGTAGGTAAGACGTTGTTGCATCGTGTAGGTATAAGCCATGCATCCTCAAGTTGTATCGGGTTGCCACTTTGGGAAATGATACACCCCACTGTGGGGCCAACACCGGTATCTACGAATTAGGGAGCCGATCGAATGGGGAAGGTAGTGGGTACGACTAGTGGAGATAGGAGCAGGCGGCACCTATGACAGCAGCTAGGAGTACAGCTACCATATTATGAATATTGTAATTAGAATGGGGAAGGTAGTGGGTACCACTAGTGGAGGTAGGAGCAGGCGACACCTATGACAGCAGCTAGGGGTACACGAAACTACCATTATTATTATCACTTATGTTCAGTAGGCAGGATCACCTTATTATATAACACGGGCTACTAGTTGGGACACTAGTAGGGGGTAAGGATCCTTGTTACATAGGACACTAGTTGGAGTACAAGTAAGAATACGGATCATTCCTTGTAAGACACTTGTGAGGATGCTAGTTAGGTGGTGCAGAGCAAATATATATCACAGAAATATTTTAATGGCGAAGCAGAGGAATCTTGTTATGTTCGATAGGAATCTTACGAAATTATACTTAGTTTATCTTGAATGGGAACCTTGCGATGTTACTTGACAAAAATCACATCATGTTAACCTTAGTTATCTTGCCTGTTGCTTATCTTGTCATCATGCTTATGTTTACTTTCGGTTTACTCATGCCATATTATCCTTAACTATTTTTATGCTGAAAGTCACTAGGACTTACTCAGTCTTTATGACTGATCCGTTTTGTTTCGCCTCTTTTTCTTCCGTCCCCCCCCCCCCCCAGGTTCGCAGGGTGGGAATACAGCTTAGTTCGGATCTTACCAAGCTCCAAAGCTCTTTCATGTATGGCTTGGATTTCTCTTGGCTATGGCTTGCTTTGCTTTATTGGGGAATACTACAGTTTGTTTTTGTGCTTCTTTGCTTTGGAGCAAGACAGATATTTTAACTATGTAATTGGGTATTGGAAGTTGATGGGCTTTTATTGTAAACAATCATATTTAATAAATGATTTTAAGTACTTCCACTTTACTTTCCGCTGTTTTATATATGTCTGTCTTGTAATATTTCTGTTCCAGTACCCATAATGCTCCATTGAAGTTGAGGCATTCCCTTTGTGAGTGACCTTAATGGATGTGGGGTGTTACAGCGATGACTATATATTACAGGTTGAATTGATGACAGATATGGACTATATATTACAGGTTGAATTGATTACTGATATGGACCATATAAAATTGTAACGATAAATTGCCAAATTAATAAAAAAAAACACGGGTCTAGAGATGACAATAAACACGTCGCTCTAGTCTTATAAGGCACAAAAACTATTTATGGGGTGACGAGAATTTATTCTCTGGAGTTATTATCTATACACACTCCCCCGTGGATACTTGAATATATCACTATAAATATGAGTATGCTTATTAGGATTTATTGGGTACCTAATACGGGCCAATAAATTTCCAAACCCCTCCCCGTACAAAGGAGGTTATAGCGAAATTTTTCGAAAATTTAGGGTGTTAGCCAATTTTTTTTTGAAGAATTTCAAAATTCTTAGAAACTAAAAAGTTGAAGAATGGAAGCCAGAATGAAATGGGAGTTAGTAAATTAAACCACTTTCAACTTTGTTCCTTTTCGGGGACGAAAAGTTTAAGTGGGGGAGATTGTAACAACCCGGAAAATCTGAACCAGTTTGAAAATTTTAAATTGGCTATTTTAGTGAATTTTAGAATATTTAAAATAAATATTTTAAATAATAGCGACGAAAAGTGTGTTTGAATCGACGTTTGAAAATAAATATAATTAATTCTAATTATAAACAAGGCCAAAAATGGCGCGGTAGTTTCAAAAATTGAATTCAAACTTTGACTGACTGTACCGGGTGCAAATTAAAACGGATTTTAGTGAAACCAAAAATATTTAAATATGTTAGTGAATATCTTTCTAACAAATCTGAAAAATCGAAGTTTCATAGCGGGAAGCAAAAGTTATGGCCAAATGAATTTTCAGAAAGGTCGCTATAGAGTTTATATAGCCCGTGAAAATGGTCATTTTGCAAATGACCTCAGAATTCGACGAAACCACTTTTGTTGGATCCGGGATGTTTAATTATTGCTAGGTTTCAAATTTCATAATTTTTGAAGCCAGTATGTGAGCGTGGCAAAGGAAAATGTGTTTGGTCGATTTCTATTAAATTGGATCGAACAGAAAAGGGTCATTTTTCAAACGATCTCAGAATTCGACGAAACTAGTTTTGTTGGGACCATATCATCAAAACATAGCTAAATTTATTTTTCGGTAATTTTTAGGATCAGTATGTGGCCCCGGCAAATTGAAATGTACATTCAAATTAAATATTGAATGTTTTATATTTTAATTTGAAGGGAAACTGACCCAAACAATCGAATGGGCATACGAAACATATCCCATTGTGTTCGGAATGGGGGTATTTAACTAGGGACGACAGTCGTTGGGTTTGGATTGGAGTTCGTGTGTGGAGGGGGGTATTTTCGGATTTTAAAGAATTAAATAAATAAAAAAAGGGCCAATCATCATCCAACGTTGGACTTTCTCTCTCCCCGATACTCCAGGGCGCGCATGACGGAAATCACCTCCCACCTTCCCTCCTCTTTTCTGGCCAAACCACCACGAATTACACCCATTTGGAGTTTTTTGAAGAGCTCGGTCTCCTCTCCACATCCATAGCCGGAGCGCCACCTATCGTCGCCTGTAGGAGGAGATCCGACGCCTGTAGGAGGAGATCCGACGCCCTAAAGTCAGCGCCTTCGAAGAGCCGCCGTACCCTCCTACGACCGTCGAACTGACCAACTCCCCTCGGCGCCTGAGCGCCACTCCTCCCCCTTCGACACTGCATAGCCCAATCATCTTCAAGCTTCACGGATTTCGAGTAAAATCGAAACCTAGTTTCGAACCTTTCAGCTGAGGTACGGCTTTGTTAATTTCAAACTGATTTTAACACTCTAAAGCGTTGCAAACTTCTAAAAATCGTATCTTTTTCATTTGTGATCGAAATCCAGTGAAACAAGAGACACCGGGACCGTGAGGACGTCTTCTACATTCTAGAAGAGACCGGATATTTTTTGGAGCCTTCTGCTATTTTTGGTGGAGTGGAACCCAATGTGAGATTTCTGAATTATAAACAATATGGAAATGACGAAGTATAAATTATATATTTGAAGTATGAGTTATATAAGCGTTGTACACCTCATATATAAGCGTTGTATAAGTTGTATGTTCGATGTATAAGTTATATATATGTTGAAATAGAAGTGAAATATACTTATATATATATATATATATACTCCCCTCGTCCACAAACCCTGGACGATATTTATTGGTTATGATTGGTGTGAAAATTGGTTGATAGCGAATCGTTGATTAGAATTGTTTGTGGTTGAAATTGATTGATTGTGGTTGAAAAATACCCGTTTGCGGTTGAGAATTATTTGGTTGAAACCACATAGGATTAGTTTGCGGAAAAGTAAAATAATAAACATGCCGCCTGCGTGCGAACTAGATGCATGAAATCCCCATTGTTAAAAGCTGCGAGGCTTTAAGGTAGAGCGAGGAGCCGTACTAGGGACGGCCCCGGTTTTAACTACCCTGCCGTTATGCTGCCAAAATTTTCTGAAACATTTCTGTGTTTGATTTAAATTTGAATGTGAAAATAAAATTCATGTGTTGAATGTTGAAATAAAATTCACGTGTTGAATAAAATTCATGTGTTGAATTAAATTCATGTGTTGAATGGAGTTCGTGTATTGAATAAATTCTTTGAAAGATAAAAATAACATTTTTATCATATATATAGATTATATAAAATACTAATGTTTTAAATAAATTGTTTTAACATCAAAAATAACATTTTTACTATATATATAAACTATATAAAATAATCGTGTTTTGAAATAAATTGTTTTACAATAAAAATCACATTTTTATTATATATATGAACTATAGGGAATATTCATGTGTTGAATAAAGTAGTAGAACGATAAAAATCATATTTTTATCGTGTGTGTGAAGTCGAAAACATTCATGTGTTGAATATATGAATCGAATAATAAAATCTACATTTTTATTGTGAATACGAAGTGTTATAAATGGTGATGTGCTAAAATAAATATCCATGAGATAAAAATATCATTTTTATCAGATATATGAAATGAATATAGTTTTGAAATCGACGAATGAATTTGTTATATATATATAAAAATATAAATGAAATAAAACGAATAACGAAGCTGCAGTTCGTGTTTTGAATCCATGATTTCAAACGATTACTGCGGGGGATCCGACCATCGGATTTTCCCAAAACCAAAACCGTTGGGTTCGCTTTGGAAATATCTTTCCAACGACACCCACTTTGTGAAGATCCAACGGTTGGATTATCTGGAATGCTTAATACAAATTTAAAGAAAAACAAGGCCAGAATCGATTATATATATATATATATATATATATATATATATATATAATTAAATTAAATCGAATAACGACGCTGCAGTTCGTATTTTGAAATCGAAACTTCAAACGAGTGTATCGGGAGATCCGACCGTCGGATTTTCCCAAAACTAAAACCGTTGGATTCGTTTGAAAAGATCTTTCTAATGATATAAAATTTGTGAAGATCCAACGGTTAGATTTTCAGATATGTGTAAATCAAATCTGAAGAAAAATAGCGCCACGGCCGCGTTACGGCCTGAAGCGTTGTTTTGAATGAATTGGCTATTTTTAAATAAATAAAAAATAGCGATAAATCGTGATAAAATATTATAAACGATATGGAATGGTAATAAACTGAATTTGCTCGGTTTATGTGATATTTGATGGTTGAATGTGTTGCGTGAAAATTACATTTAAAAACAGAATTATTGGTGTCGAATAATTTAACCATTGAAATGAATTGATTTAAATTCTAAATATACGTAAATTATTTGAAAAGGTCGAGTTAAATATAATTTCAAATAATTGATCGGCGATAAGAGGTCGATGATGAAGACGGTGGTTGAAGACCGTAGATCTTCACCTCGGTTGGATGGTAACTGATGTCTTGATTGGGAGGCATCCCGAAATATAGATAATAAGTGGTGATCGTCAAGACGTACGTGGAGATCGATGGGTATGCGAGGTATATAGTGCCTCCGGTTTCGTTCAGACCTAGAACGAACGTGTA
The DNA here is from genome assembly GCA_030737875.1 of Allium sativum. Taxonomy (NCBI): domain Eukaryota; kingdom Viridiplantae; phylum Streptophyta; class Magnoliopsida; order Asparagales; family Amaryllidaceae; genus Allium; species Allium sativum. Next base: position 445,983,040 of record CM060923.1, read on the forward strand.
AATGGACTGTGTGTCTGACATTGGATTTTGTTCTGTGCTTATTGATCTCTATCAAATATATATCTGTTTGGCGGCGGAGAATTTATTCCCTTGCTTAACGCCCTTCTCTGAGAGGTACGGGCTCAGAGGTTATATATCGATAGAAATCAGTCGCATAGAGTGAATTGCTTGTGTGGCATGCCTAAGTGGCAGATGATCAAGGCTTCTGTTGAAAAGAAAAGTCTTGTGGTTGATGATCAAAGCATAGCCTGAGTGGCATAGCTTTGTGTATAACGTTGATTCACGAGCCTCACACCCCGGTATGAACCAGAAACGGGAGAGGAACTCAGGGAGGGCATGCGTTTCCTTCTAGTTAGAGGTGGTGTCAGTGCTTAAACTGGCTGACATTTATATTTTTTTCACCTGTCTGGTTGTTGCTGTTGCGAGGTGCCTCGGATATATCGGTGACTATGTGAAGCCGATGGAGTCATTCGTTGGCTCATTGACGCCCCCAAAGGGCGGGGAAACGCAGTGTTCAGGCATTTTAATCCACATCGGTGGACCGGCCCTGTCGCTCCAAGGGTCACTCGAGCTCTGATCCTGAGACACGGACTAGAGCGTCTCGAATTTGGTAAGGACTATCTTTTGCCTTGGTTCATGACGGAAATCCAATTTCTAAATACGATATCGTGCGGTTTTGATTGTAAACCTATATTTGGCGACATAGTGGCATGGGACGCTAATGTCGTCTATGATTGATATTTATGATTGTATATAAAATTAGAAACTAACTGGAAACGAGCTAAGATGGGTGGTTTCCTGGGTATTGGTCTGATGTTGGTTTCGGCCTTCAGGGTTAATACTTAGGGAATCGTTCTCTTACTAATTTACAGTTGGAGTCTGATTAAGAATGAAACAACAAAATTTACATTTTAAGCGATTTTACTTTACACGTATCAAGCATATCTTGGTCGATATAAGGTAAAACTCTATCCTTCGGTTTGCGTTGCATTGAGTGATGAGACTTGAGTCTTATATCGGCTTCATTTTTATAAAAGGCATTGCGATGTTTTAAAAGATTTACTTGTTTAAAGCACTGGCAATCCAATGGAGTAAACCCGTTCCGCGAAAGTGGCGCGGTCCTATGATTAGCCATATTATGAAATGTGTTAAGTAGATTTCTCACACCAGTCCCATGACTGACTCGTAGTTTGTTTCACTTGCAAACTTGGGTCCCCCTTTTTCTACACGGGCAGCCTTGTATTTAGGTTTTAGCAGGCTCTTTCTGGATAGCTGGAGCTGAAGAAGGATTCTATCATTTATCTCTTTTTATGTTGTTCAGCTCCTATTGTACATATTATGTTTGTTTTCTGCTGTAGACATTTATGTATAGCTGAACTGTATTTTGTACTAAGTATGATCCTGTATACTGTGTAACTCTGATGATTATGTTTATCCAGTGCATTATTTGTTCATTATCTGGTGTATTTATTTATTTTTGTTCTGTTGTTATTTCTGTTTATGTGTTATATTCCAAAGATTACCTTAACACCGTCGTATCGGGTTTTGGGGTCATCACAACGGATGTCATGTGCCTGACGTTGTATTTTACAACATAGCCGATTAGTTTCTTTTGATGTCATATCAGTTGGTGGCGAAAGATTTATTCTCTTTTCTTAACACCCTCCTCCGAAACTTATGTACTCGGAGGTTTTTAATTAATAGACATAGACTATATGTTGTAAATGGACAATGTGGCATGTCAATTGCCGAGCCGATCAAAGCTGGTTTTATAAAGCAGAGCTTTGTGGATGATGATCAAAGCATGGCTGATATAGCTTAGCTTTGTGTTGAAACGTGGCCTTAGAACCTCACAACACGTGAATGGCCTAAAACATGATGACGGACCACCGAGTAAGAACTAACATTTCCTTCTAGCTAAAAGTGATACCATGGTATGAAGTCCAGACATGTTTACTTATGTGGTTGATGGATTGAGGCGCCTCACATGACGGTCAAATACAACTAGATTAATGGTTAGATATGACCAGGGAACGTTATCTTCAAGAGAAACCCAAACTCACTGGGAATTGGTGGGCCAGCTCTACGGCTCCGAAGGATCACATACGTGTGAGTCCTAGGCATCTTGCTAGAGATGATCCGAACGGTTAAGGAAGATCCTTTGCCTTAGTCATTGATGGAATCCAACTTCCCATACGAGCTTACATTTTCATTTGTAACCAAATAGCCTACATAATAGGATGGGTCATTATGCAAGCTAAGATGGATACATTTTTTTCAAATGTGATTTCCACACCTAGACATTAATAATAATATCAAATGTTTTGTTTTAAATAATATCAAGCATGTTCGTCCATTATAAGGTAAAGCTCTACCCTCCGGTATGTGTCACATTGTGTGATGGGACTTGAGTCTTATAATAGCTTCATTTTTCAAAAAAAAAGCATGAATTTCAAAACCTTTGAATCTTGGTTGATGATTGTTTGATATGGGTTAAGGTTTGTTATCTAGTTTTTAGTTTTTAAATTGGTTAATCCAAGCCTAACACGAGTGTTTGACTATCGGGTCAGATCCGAGTGTGTGTTTCAGGTGAGGAGTTTTCAGTTGAATTCGAAAAGCTAGAGTTCTTGCTAGATGGCAGGACGTACTCTACTATTTATATTTGGATGTATAACGACTAGTGATGTAAGAATGTGCTTAAGTAAATGATAAATGTTTTCTACTGTAAAAATTTCCATTGTGAAGTAATATAATGAATATTATATGCTTTTATTGTTCCGATGTGTTTTGCTCTGATAAAATCCCGATGAATCGAGCTTGCGACATTTGATTTTGCGGTACACGAACACTGTGTATGTGCTAAGTATCGACTATCAAAGGTCGGATATTTAGTTTATTGTAGGACCTTCCGAAGATGCTCGCCTTTCAAACAAGACTTGTGTGGTTTATGGTGGGTTCAGAAGGCGAGGATCTACGGGTCATCGCACTAACCATACCAAAAGAAATGACTAAATTAAATATATTGAATTATGGAGTTCAAAGTTTCATAATGGCTTCTGAATGAGTTAAACAATTCGGATCTTCCCTTGTTGGGTTAATGTTAAATAACTAAAATTAGCTTCTGTATACTTTCATAACAACTGTTATACATTACGAAAACATATTACATAAAATGACGTGCATTTTCAATTAATAAACATAACAAAGTTAGTAAAATACAATAAGCCTACAATTGTAGTAATGCTTATTTAGAGCCATATTGCATAAGCCAACTACAACGAATTTCATACGCTTTGTGACCAACAAATTCCATTATGTATTCTGATTGGTATTGCGAATCAAATGTAGAATGATTTTCTTGAAAAACTAATCTCGCGATATTGATTACAAGCTTCCGCAAAACCACCATACGCTTTATGGATTTCTAGATAGGACTTCCTAGCAAGACAATCAGGATGGTTATTATAAACTTCTGTCACCATGTTCCCTAGCATTTCATGGCTTAGACCTACACCTGAACGCAACATAATATCATATATGTGATCAACATCAAGATATGCTTTCATGAGAACAGGTAACTCCAAAGAAGATAAATTAATGGTGGATTTTTTTACTCTGTAGGTTATGTTTAAATTTAGAGAAGAAGATGAATAACCAAGTTTAATAATGCCCTTATTGTTCGAGAAAAATGTAGATCCAAATAGTTACAATATAAAGTATATGTCTGTAAGCATGTTAGCGTAACAGATCTTCCTCTAACATCCTCAACAGGTAAAGCAGGTAGATGGACTGAATATAACTCAAAATCCTCGTATGGGCTATCAAATGATGTCGGTATACGGTCTGGTCGGCCAACCTCTATACCAATCAGCATATAAAAATCTAAAAGAATCAATCATAGCTCAAAATTGGGAAAATGAAATGTATGAGTCGTATGCCACCAACTCTCGCTAAGTGCCTCGGTTATACAACGGTCAACATGTGCAAATGCCCATAACTATAGAAATTCACCAAAAGGCGATGCTAGTATTCTGGTCCTAATCGGGTCAGGTAGTGCATCAAAATATTCGGTAATACACTTATACCAATTACCGTGCATACTAATGTGATGAACCAAAATAAGTGATTTTTAACGTTAATAGTATACTAATCATACTAGTAATTTTAACAATATATGTCAAAGAAGTACTAAGTCATTGGTTAAGAATTAAAATTATATATATGGTGTCACTAGTGCTGAAGTAACACGATATGATAACGTTTATGGCAGCTCATGCAATACTCATAAGTCATTTCCAACAATGTCAGCATAGGGAGTAACATGAGTTGGCCTGGTATTGTCTTTCGATGTGTAACAAATGGTACGTTGACCAACTTTTACAGTTTCGGGCGGCATCTCGACAAATAAACGAAAGAAGAAAATAAAATTGAGGTAAAAAAGGTAAAAAGTGAATTTTTAATTCACGTTTGCGTCTGGTATAGGCAGACGAAGTCATGTGTTTGTTGAAAAGATGCCCAATGTTTTTTTAATTAGGACACCTGGAACTCAGACACTTGTTCAACGGGCACCTAACCAGGTATTTTGTTGGGAAAATACCGGATGTAGAAATTCAAAGTGCACAAAATGTAATTTGTGAACTCCAAACCGTTCGAGATTCTCTAAGCAAAATAATATATCTGCATATACACAGCTTATAGGTACTGTATGGATCATTTAACATCGAAGAGATGTAATATGGTGAAAACCTACATTCACTTAATTCAACAATGGAAAATATTAGAGTTCAGTACTGAAGACATAATAGATCATAATACGGGATTTGAATATGTAATAAATCTGCCATCTCCCTGTTAATAATTAAAATTACTAAATCACCTATATTTTTCAACAAATAAATGCCACATTCTTTTATGTCTAAATCCATCAACAACAATCTAATTTTATGTTTTGTATCAAACTGCAGATATGCATTCATAACGTAATATTAATTATAAAGTTAACTGATTATACTAAATATATATGCAGGTCTGAACCGGCAGAATTTTTCTTTATGTAATGTATTACCTGCAGTAGTGGTAATTTTCAAGTTGGGCCAAAATTCAATAGTCAGAGATTTCCATCTAGCAACGATAATGCTAATTCAAATAAAAAAAAGTCAATCTAACTGAATAAAAAGGAATGCCAAATGTATTGAAGTAGTTTAGCATAATATTCACAAATGAACCTCTATCAAAATAACCAATTTCAATTTACAAAATACAAAGGAAGAAAATGTGACTTGAATCAAACTCAGGAATAAACGTACCCATACTGACCTTAATTAAAAGCTACCCTATGTCCGTAAAATCATCAATAGCTCCTCCTACTTAACCCTACATAATTCAGCTGCCATAAGTATAAAATTGTGTGGTTTCTCCTCTTTCGAAATTGAAAACAGACACTATAAATAGGTTATTGATCAAATTAACACGCTAAATAAAATCTAGTTATAAAATGAATGACAAAAGAAAAATAATACGTTGATTGATAATAGATTGACTTGAAGTAATGTAAATGTGAACATTAGGAACAATAGATTTAAGAAAATTTGGTTACCTAATGAGATAATGAAGGGAAAGAGGGTTGTATTGTAGTTTCTAGAGTGAGAAAGATACGTTGGCTTTCCCAAAACCTAAGTAAATGGTAATTACTTATAGAATGAAAATGAATCCAAACAACTGCAACTAATAACAAAACGTGAGCAAACTCGTCATTGAAAGTAGCTTGAAAAACAAATCCTTGTGCCAATATTCAAGAAAGATAAATTCTGGAAATCACTAATCATAATAAATCACCTCATCAATCAAAATAGTTTTCTTCGTGAGGGTTGAAAGCCATCAGATAAAGCATGAATTAAATGACTCTTGGGAAAATAAACAGAAAATAAATAGAAAATAAGCAGTAGAAAAGGGAAGGAGGAAAAAACATGGGGAAGACGATTGTTGGTGGAAAGAAAAAAAAAAGTGGCAAAGAAGATGTTAACGGTTTTCAGTAAATAGGAGTACTGAGAAGCAATTATGATTGATGCAATTGGGTTGGTGTTAACATTTATGCCCTCGGGTCATTTTTGCTGCGAATAGGGATAATTTCTTCATTTCAAAAGCTTTAAAATGAGGCGTTCCTTTTATATGTAGATAGTTATAAATAATTAGACATATCAATATCTACGGGTTTTAAATATTCATTTTTGTTTAATTAATTTCAAAATGCTACTTTTGAACTTCCAACAAAACCACTGCTATCCTTTTTTTCATTTCAGATACCTACATTAAAAAATAATATTTTCGGATTGCCAATAAAAAAAATTATTGACACAAAATGAATAAAAATTGAGTATAATCTTTGATTTACTCATATATATTAGAAAATTATAATGAGAATATGAAATTTGTGGAATATCAATAGGTATATGAACTTTATTTTAAGGTTTGCAGTAGTGAAATTTACTTTGATATAAAAAATGGATATAGCAACTTAAAGATAATAATTTGAATGATTTTTTTTTTTTGTGAAATTATAAGAAAAAAAATTCGGTTTTACTATTGTTGTTCATAAACACACACCACCTCCACACAAATATACATACATACATATATATAAATATACATGTATATATAATATCAATTTTTGAAGAAAATGTTATATGCGTATAAATTATACATGTACTATCATAAAAGTTTTTTTTTGGCAAGGCCTGCGAAGTTTAATGGCCCCTACCATAAATGTGTGCAAAAATACAGTAAAAAGGAGAAAAGGAGAGATAAGTCATTCCCATTTGCTTTTGACCCCAGCTTCAAATACATAAGGTGACAACATAATTTTATTTTGTATGCAAGTGCAAATGGCATGATACAATTGCAGCCTTCATGTCCTCTTGCCATTAAAAATCCTTTGGTTCCTTTCCTTCCGTACTTCATTTATGATGACCTTGAGCATTAACAACAGCTCATAGGATGTTGCTTCCTTCCATCTAGTTGCTTTATGAATGGTCATCCATTCTTCCTTGTTGTCCTGTAGGGGAACAACATACCATCCCTTGGTTTTTATTTGCCTCCATAGAATTGAGTATAGGAGCATCTAAAATAAAGGTGATGTGTATCTTCCATTCTGGATCTACAAAAAAGACATGTCTTCGAGACATTCATACCTTTACGTGCAAGGTTTGATATAGTCTGAATGCCATTCATATACACCTTCCACAATGTGAAGTTTAATTTTCCATTAGTTTTGACATCCTATATTCTTTGACACCATGGACATTTGCTCATTTGCTCTTCCCTTGTCAAAGCCATATATACCACAGTAGTAGTATGATTGTTTTTTCCTACTCCCCAAGCATACTCATCATGTTGAGTTAGTGGATACCTTTTCCCATCATAGTGCTGCATATCAAGTTAACTACACAATTTCCATACCATGAAAGTTGCATGTATGCTAGAAATGATGATGTTAATGTTTGAGTGTTGTCCAAGCAAAAAAGGGTTTGACACAGGAAGTGTTCTCATCATTACAAACATAGCATGAATTTTTTATCCAATCTAGTCAACGATATTGCTAAAAAAACTGCAGGCCCAAATTCAATTTTTTAAAAAAACTTCAAACTTGCCTCTCGAACCACTGTATTAGCAGACCCAACAGCATCAACGCTGAAACTTCTGCTTTTATAGCCAGCATGGTCTGACAAACCTTCATTGTCTTTTTATGGTGAATATACTAAAGATTTGCGCACTGTGTTGATCACAAATTTTGGCTCAGAAGCCAATCCCTCATTCTCAGAACAGTTTTTTCAGTGGTTAAAGGCATGCATATCTTTGGGGTTCTTAAGGACAGTGTTCAAATATATTATGCATGTTTGATAATTCTTTTGTAGGAGTCCCTATAGGAATTTAAGACGTCATATGACTTGTGGATTGCTGGTTAGACTTGTATTCAAAGATGCTTATAGATTCTTTGTTCTCTTCAAAAGATGGTGGAATTATTTTTCTTTTTCTTGGAACATTTTGTGAATAAAATGTTCCTCAAAAGATGAGGGAAAATGAGAAGTCTTTGCTACAACTTCTTGTTTAGTGGAAATCTCTTGAGGACGTACTTCGAGTGACGCTTTAGGACTGATTTTTTGTTCAGTGTTGTTCCTTTCATTGAATGAATCTAGCAAAATAGCTTTGGGAATCTCAATATCCTATTGAAACATTGCAGTAGAAGAATAAATTGCGACTAGGACTGAATATATTCATGCATCGGAATGATGCATATGGTATAACAATGCATTACTTTAAAGATGGTTCTAAATTCAACAATCAGGCATCACCAATCCATGAAGAATCGTATTTTGTAAAGTTTTAATTTGGGCAAACACTGATTATATAGGTAATTTTGTATCAAATTCCAAAATACAATATTCTCTTAAATAATTTTATTGTCATCAGCAAACTATTGCATAACGCATTAAGTAATAAGTATTACACTAAAAATTGCCTTTAGGGAATTACTAAGACAAAGCTTTCATACATTATCTTTCTAGTGGTCACAATTCTAATATAAAACCATTAATGTATTACCTGCAGCGGTGGTGCTTTCAAGATAAGCCAAAATTCAACTGTTAGGGATGCCCATCCAGCAACGATAATGCTTATTCATATCAAAAGTTAATCAATCCAACTGAATATAAAGGAATGCCAAATGTATTGAAATATTTTAGCATAATATTCACAAATAAGCCTCTGTTAAATATAACCAATTTCAATTTAAAAAAATACAAAGGGAAGAGAATGTTCTTGGAGTCAAACTTGGGAATCATCGTACCCATACTGACCTTGATTAAAAGCTACCACATGTCAACAAAATCATCGGTAACTCCTCCTACTTGACCCTGCATAAATTCGACTACTATAGGTAGAAAATTATGCGACTTCTCCTCTTTCGAAACTGAAAACAAACATTATGAAAAGGTTAGGAATCTCAGTGTCCTATTGAAACATTGCAACAGAAGAATAAATTGCAAATTCATATAACTGAACAAATTCATGCATCATAATGATGCATATGGTATAAAAATGTATAACCTTAAAGATGGGTCTAAATTCTACAGTCGGGATTCCCATCTAGCATCACTAATCCATGAAAAATCGTATTTTGTACAATTTTAAATTGAACGAACACTGATTATATAGGCAATTTTGTGTCAAATTCCTAAATACAGTATATCCTTAAGTAATTTTATTTTCATCAACAAAACTACTTCATAATGCATTAAGTAATAAGTATTATGTTGAAAATCGCCTCTATTGTATTCATACATTGTCTTTCTAGTGGTCATTATTCTAATATAAAACCATTAATGTATTATCTGCAGTAGTGGTACTTTTCAAGATGGGCCAAAATTCAATTGTCAACGATTCCCATTAACAATGATAATGCTAATTCATATCAAAAAATTAACCAATCCAACTGAATAAAAAGGAATGCCAAATGTATTGAAATAGTTTAGCATAATATTCACATATGAACCTCTGTTAAATATAACCAATTTCAATTTACAAAATACATAGGGAAGATAATGTACCTGGAGTCAAACTTGGGAATCATTGTACCCATACTAACCTTAATTAAAAGCTACCCCACGTCGATACAATCATCAGTAACTCATCCTTCTAGACTATGCATAAATTCGACTACCATAAGTAGAAAATTATGGGGTTTCTCCTCCCTTGAAATTGAAAACAAACGCTATGAATAGGTTATTAATCAAATTAACACACTAAATCAAATTTGGTTATAAAATGAATTACAAAAGAAAAATAAAACGCCGATTGATCATAGATTGACTTGTAATAATGTAAATTAAACGTTAGGAGTAGTAGATTTAAGAAAATCAGGTTTCTTGATGAGACTGTGAAGGGAAAGAGGGTTGCGTTGTAGTGTCTGGAGTGAGAAAGATATATTGGCTTTCCCAGAACCTAAGTAAACCGTGATTACTTTATTATAGAACGAAAACGAACCCGAACAACTGCAACTAATAACAAAACGTGGGTAAACTCATCACTAAAAGAAGATTGAAAAAAAAAAAATCTTCTACCAATATTCAAGAAAGATAAATTCTAGACATCACTAATCACAATAAATCAGCCTAACAAACAAAATAGTTCTTTTGGTGAGGTTTGAGAGCCGCCGGATAGAGCATAAATTAAATGACTCTCGAGAAAATAAGCAGTAGTAAAGGGAAGGAGGGAAAAACATAGAGAAGAAGGTTGTCGATGGGCTAAAGAAAAAAGTGGAAAAGAAGACGTTGTTGGTGTTCAGTAAATTGGAGTAGTAGGAAGGAATTATATTGATGCACGTGGGTTGGGGTTGACATTTATGCCCTCTGGTCTTTGTTGCTGTGAATGGGGATAATTTCATCATTTCAAAAGCTTTAAAATGAGGTATTCCTATTATTATTATTATTATTATTTGAGTTGCTTCATGTTGCAGCAACTGTATTTTTGTTCTTTCATTATGCGTTATAGCATTTCTAGCAGTTGTATATTATTTTTTGTTCTTCGTTTGCTTCTCTTTTAAATGGATTGCTCTTGTTTTATAGTAGCAATAGAACTACTACAACATTCCTTTTCCTTCATGAAATTAAACCAAGAATGTTGTTTTATATTACGTTGTTTTCCATGAAGGAGAAGGGATTAAAAGCAACCAATGCATTAAGTAAGTTGCGCATGTTTCATAACTATATTATTATTGTTATTATTATTATCGTTGTTGTTATTGTTCTTATTATTTTGTTGCTTCGTTATTTTTATTTTGTTGCTTCATGTTGCAGCAGCTATTTATTTTATTTTATTATGCACTGTTGCATTTTGTAGCAACTGTATATATTTTTTTCAAATGTTTCTCTTTTAAATGGGTTTCCCTTGCTTTATAGTAGCATCTTATTGTTGCCTCATAGGTAGTAGAACTACTACAACATCCCTTTTCCTTCATGGAATTAAACCAGGAATACTGTTTTATGTCACAGTGTTTTCCATGAACAAGCAAGGATGTTATAAAGCAATCAATGCATTAAATAACTCGTGTATGTGCTTCATAAATATATTATTAATTTTCTTTTCTTTTTATGTTGCTTCATGCTGCAACAACTGCGTTTTCCTTTTTTTATTATGCACGACTGCATTTCGTAGCAACTGTATATTTTTTTTGTTCTTCGCTTGATTCTCTTATAAACGGGTTGCTCTTGCATTGTAATAGCATTCTACTGCTGCCTCACAGGTAGTAGAAAACTACTACAATATCATTTTTCCTTCATGGAATTAAACTGGGAATGTTGATTTATATTACGGTGGTTTTTAGGAAGGAGAAGAGATGTTACCAAGCAACAAATGCAGTAAATAAGTTGTATATGGTTTTCATAGATATATTATTATTTTTCATAATTTTTTTGCTTCATGTTACAGCAGCTGTATTTTTGTTCTTTCATTATGCGCTATTGCATTTTGTAACAACTGTATATTTATTTTTTGTTCTTCATTTGTTTCTCTTTTAAATGGGTTGCTCTTGCTTTGTAGCAGCAATACAACTACTACAACATCCCATTTCTTTCTTGAAATTAAACCAGGAATGTTGTTATATATCACGGTATTTTCCATGAAGAAGAAGATTTTACTACAAAGCAACCAATGCATTAAATAAGTCGTGTATGTTTCATGACTATATAATTAATTTTCTTCTCTTTTGTTGTTGCTTCATGTTGCAGTAGTTGTATTTTTCTTTTCTTTTATTATGTATTGTTGCATTTCATAACAGTTCTATATTTATTTTTTGTTCTTTGTTCGTTTCTCTTTTAAATGATTAGTTCTTGCTTTGCAGTAGCATCCTACTGCTGCCTCATAGGTAGTAGAACTATTACAACATCCCTTTTCCTTCATGGAAATAAACTAGGAATATTGTTTTTTATGATAGTGTTTTCAATAAAGGAGAAGGGATGTTATTATAAAGCAATCCATGCATTAAATAAGTCGTGTATCTTTTTCATATCACTAGCGGAATACATGGTTATTCCACGGCTCAAAGCCGTTGGCGGCCGATCGAGGCCGTTGGAATAGAGTTCACGAGTTCCAACGGATTATTTCTAATGGCTTCAAACGGTGCACACCGTTGGAAACCGTTTAAAAACAATGTCCAAACAGCCGTTGGAAACCGTTGGAAAAACTGGGTTTTTTTATATAACAACAAGCAAATAACCTTCCAGCCACCCCATTTCCAATCCAACCCATTTCCAATCCAATTCCAGTCAGTTCCACATATATACAACACATATATACCAATAACAATATAAACAACCAAAATAAATCAAAAAACATCAATACAAACAAAACAAACCATCCGAACATCAATAAAACAACACATACATGTTCATGAACCAAATACATCAAAGTTACATGTTCGCAAACCATCAAAACAAATCAAAAGTATCATCCTCACCCAGTTTGTGCCAAAATATACAACATTCAAACAAAATGTCACCATCTTCAAGTCATAGAAAACACATACCTCAAGCATCGCCTTCAGAATCACCAGACGACGAAGGACGACTATCATGATTGTGCACTACTTCGCAAACTTCTGATTTAGCTACTCCAACTGCATAGTCTGAAAACGACTATGCTCATGTAGCTGCTCAATCATGGTTCTAAGCTCTTTAATTTCTTCTTTGTATTGGGCCTTCTTAGCTTGTTGAGTCTGCAAATAGAATGAATAGTTAAAATGTTATGTCAGCATATAAAATATTATAATAGTACATATTTAAACGTTAATTTATTGTATGTATGCAAAAGGATTCGTTACCATTAGGTTACCGAAGCCACTACTCTCACCGCCACGTCGTCGAGAGCCAGACATAATATATCTGCCACATTGATACATATACAATTCATAATAACTATGATATGATTAACAATTAAAAAAGTAACACATGCTACACAATTGTCATGTTGTTTATGTGTTGTGTGTGTGATTATACACTTATTGTTGTTAAAATTGGATAACTTGGATAAATGCAGTATTAAACATAGGTAAATGTAATGTGAATAGTTGTGAAAATTACCAGATTTTACTCAGTCCTTGTCGTTTTCTAATTCAGACTCAGTTTCGTGTTCTATGTCGTTTTCCTCTACACTCTCAAATGCATCGACTAATACATTTGTCATATCATTTAAAAGGTCCAAAATCAATTTGATCGTCTGCAATTGTTATTTCAACATTTTCCTCCAGATCTGCTTGATAGGCTTGTTCATCAGGAATATTCTTTCCATCGAACATAAATCTTGCCTTGGTTTTAGAAATTGCAGACCAATCTGCTTTATCCCTTTTAGAGATGGATAAGGGTCATAATAAGCTTGCAGGGCTTGTTTGGCTAGTACAAAAGGGTCGTACTTTTGATAACGTGAGGTATATTTAATTTCTACAAGATTATATTTTGGATGCACGTTAATACCAGAACTTGGAACATTGCTGGACCAGTTGCATCTAAATAAATAAATATCCTCTACGGGCCTTGTAAAATATGTCAGTTGCAAAATCTGAGTTAACTTGCCATAAAAATCATTTATATAACTATTAAGATCGTCACTGCTTTTAAAAAGCACACCAATATTATTTGTTAATTTTTTTAGCACTGTATTCTTTGGTGTTGAATTTATACCCATTATCAAAAAATATTGGATACGTTTTAACTTTTCTTTTCGGTCCATAGGCCAAATGTTTCAGTCCTTCGTCAAGCACCCGATTTACGGGATCAAAATCATAGTTCCCAAACCAACTACTGAAATCTTTGCTTAAATCGCTGCTTGGATTTTGTGATTCATAAATACTGTAAACACAAACACGGTATCTTAGATTATTATTAATACATGTAATTTAAATTTAACAAAACTTGAAAAAAAATGATTACCTGACAAAAGGAGAAACTTCATGACAATTAAGAAGAATATGTGTGCGCTACATGGTAATCTTTATCATTCAGCCATATTTCCACAAATTTTCCAACATGTCGGCCATACTATTTAAAAATAGATAATGTTGCTTCAGAAGAAGAATCTTGTTCAACCCTCTCATCTTTACGTGGAATGCTTCCAAATGATAAGTTCACATGATCATTAAAATAATGAGAGGGAAAAAAGAAGCTTCTTCTTCGATATATGACTTGCAAATAGAACCTTCAACTCGAGCATTTTGTCTCATTTTTTTCTTTAAAAGTACCTAATAAAAAATAGTTCTGTTCAATATTAAGTTCTATTTATAATTAAATTAACATTTGAATACTTAGTATAATAATGTACCTTTCGAATGGATACATCCATCCATATTGCACAGGACCTCGAAGACATTCTTCCTTTGGAAGATGAACAAGTAAATGCTCCATTACATTAAAGAAACCTGGAGGAAATATTTTCTCCAGTTTGAAGAGCGGTACGGGGATTTCTTCTTCAAGTTTAAGTAGACGGTCTACTTTTAACGTAGTTGAACAAAGCTCCTTGTAAAATAAGCTAAATTCTGTTATTACACTCCAAACTTTTTTAGGTAACAATTTTTTAAATGCGATGGGTAACAAATTTTCCGTCATTACATGACAATCATGGTTTTCATTCCACCCAGCCTTCCGTTTTTATAGTCGACACATCTACGAAGATTAGAGGAAATTCCGTTGGAAAAACGTAATTCTTCCACCCATTTTGACTTGGTTGTTATCTAGTTCATAGCATGCTTTGGATTTTTTTACTGTCATTGGGCTTCATATGAAGCTCAGGACGATTGCATATTTCCTCTATATCACGTCTAGATTTTAGATCTTCCTTTGTCTAGCCCTTCACATTCAGAACTGTATTAAACACATTATCAAATACGTTTTTCTCATTATGCATCACGTCAATGTTATGGCAGATTAAGAGATTTTCAAATAAGGCAATTCCCAGAATATATTATGTTTGCACAAGTTATGAATTGTTGATTTACCTTGAATCAATTTGTTTTCCGATTTCATGTATCTTTGTATAACCTTTTACAAGTTCATATATTTCCTCACTTGACCAAACCGTTGGTGGTCATAGAGCCTCATGTCTATTAGACGTGAAGTTTTTTTTTTGTCTCTTTTAAAAGTATGATTAATATGAAGAAAACATCGATGACAATCAAACCATGAAATTTTCTTTCCATACGATAACAAGAATGCTCGTGTTTCTTCCATGCAATAAGGACAAGCAAAACGACCGGCCGTACTCCAACCCGAAAGCATTGCATATGCCGGAAAATCACTAATGGTCCATAACAAAGAAGTTATCCGAAATTTTCTTTTTAGATACGTCATATGTTTCAACTCCTTCAAACCATATTTTTTTTTCAATTCTTCGATTAACTGTTGTAAGTAAACCTCAATACCCTGTGTCGGATCATCAAGGCAAGGGACGAAAACTATGAGAAACATGTATGGAGTTTTCATACATATCCACAGAGGTAGATTGTAAGGTGTGATTATTATAGGCTAAGATGAATATTTAGAACCAAACTGAGAAAACGATGCGAAGCCATCTGTACATAAACCTAGTTTAACATTGCGACTCTCCGCTGCGAAATCGGGATATTTCTTGTCAAAATGTTTCCATGTTTCTCCATGTGGTGGGTGTGTCAACGCGCCTTCTTGAGGTGTTCTCACACTTTGTCATCTCATATGTTGCGCTATTACAGATGATGCATATAACCGTTGAAGTTTAGGAGTGATGGGTAAATAATGCATACGCTTGTACGGAACTTATTTTTCCTTGGTTTGTATCTTTCTTGATTACAAAACTTATATTTTCTAAGATTGTTGTCTTCTTTCCGATACAATATGGTACCCTTTAGACATGTATCTGTTTTCTGATACGGCAAACCGAAAGATGACATAAGTTTTTTCACTTCATAATAATTTTTGCACATTAAATTATCGGATGGAATATGGCGATTAACAGCTTGAACAACAGTCGTAAATCCAGCTTCCGTAAGGTTTTTTTTTTTTGGTCAAGGCCGACTGGTTTTTATAGTGGACTGGCCACTTTTTATTAATAACGTTGAAATACAGGTGTTTTAAGCAACTAACTTAACAATTACAACTAGCTATTTCCGTGCATGGAAATAAAGCCTAGCAACAAAATACATGATAATACATTTATCAAAACGCGTACAGACCCAGAGTACATATTACTTAGGATACATTAAAACATTCCTGCTGAAAAATCCATAGAAGCTGCAACCATGTACTTTAAGATTAGTCATTGTCAAAAATACTCCCCACTCCCATTACGCTCTTCTTGCTCCTCGTGATGTAACCCAGATGAGAGACTGAGCTTGGAGAGTGTAGTGATTGACCCGAACTGTCAGTCCTAGGTGGTGGGGCTTTGTAATCAGGAGGAGCAGCAATGTGAGCATAAGGGTGGTCAGCTTTACTTTTAGATTTCCTCTTCTCAATATTAGCAGTAGCTTCATTCCCATTGCTTGTACTGTTGTCGTTAACTCCATCTAATACAGTGGTGGTAGCCTCCTTACTAGAAGTAGAAGGAGATCGATTCAGAAAACTAGGCCCGAGAGCTAATGAAATTGATTTACTGTTTGGCACTTTAGCATAGTTCAGAGCTCCCTTGAACTGAGAAGTAACACATGCATCATCATTTTTGTTTTTAATCCCTGTTTCATAACTTAAAATAGCAGCTGTGTCAAACCCTGTACCTACAAGAGCATCCTCTTTCTCTTTAAGAACAGTGCGATCAGCATCACCATTGAACACACTAGAAAGCATTTCATCAATTCATCGTATTTCTCCTTCTTCATACTCCCTATCATAACCATCAATTAAATTAGTTTCTTCACTTTGGGATAAAGCTTTAAAACTGTTACTAGCTTCAGCACTAGCTTTACTCACTTGATTCATAACACCAGACTGTGTCGCCTTGCTACTTATAAAGTTATTGGTTTTTTGCTTGTTCAAAACTCTGGTCCATGCTATTTTCTTCAGCTCAGGTTGTATTTTGATTTCATTGCAATGTATTCTGCAGTTACCGATAATTGAGTGTCGCTTTCACATCCATTCCAAAGGTTTTTTTTTAGCATTATTCAATAAATCATATTTTTTTAGCTTCAACATTTGGTTCCACTTCAACATTAACATCGTCATTACCAATTTGAATGGTAGGGAACATTGATCGTGCAACATCTTCAACCATATTTTCTATAAGATTCATGCTTACTTCAACACTATTGACCTCCGTTGACTGTTCTTGAGTATTAGGGGCTATAATTTCTCCATGACAATCCCATAGTAAATAATTGGGTAGGAAACCATATTGGTGCAAATGAATCTTAGCCATATTCGGTATTAAATAGTTCAACAATTTGCACCTACTACATGGACAACGAATTTCTGTATTGTTTCCAATATTACTTATCGCAAATTCAATGAACACTTTTACCCCATTTTCAAAATGTTCACTTATTGCACCAATAATTTCCCTTTATTGATACATCCAGCACCGATCAATAAAGTAGTTGGCCATTTTTCCTACTTTAAAACCTATGATGAAGTAAAAAAAAGTAATCAATAATTTTATATGTTGTTTAAATTTTATTTACTGATTTAGTAAACATGTACTAGTTAATTTTATATTTTTTTTACAAACTTTATTTTTAATAAAAAAAACTTTTGGTTCATTGACGCTTATGTGTCTTCTTCGATGGTCAATCGTCCTACTTTCCATTACAAACACAATAGTAATTATATTTTGTAAATCACATCATTTTAAACGATTTCACAAAATTTCGGCAGCATTTCTCCCGTGTTCCTTATATCGTACACACGTGCGTGTACACTAGGAATGTAAAGAAAATGCCATCGAAATTTTGTGAACCTTTTAAAGTGATATGGTTGACGAAATATAATTACTTTGTAGTGTTTGTAACTTGTCCAATACAGGGAATAATCCGAAAAATGATGTATCAGATGAATATAGATGTCCATTTTATAGAAAAACGAATATCCATATAACGATCATATACAACACTTGCCAGATGGGGCCAAATAATCCGACAAATAATGTATTCGATAAATATTTGTCTATATTAAATTTAAATACAATTTGTTTATATTTATCGTTTCATTACATGTGTACTAAATTATATATTTTGTAATTTACTAAATTCTAACTACGACGATTTCTATTAAAATCATTTATACATCAAATCATTTCGCGTAAGCACAAAACTCAAGTTCACACAAATTATCCAAAACTACAATCACTCAACATAATATACACTTTGTATTTGCATAAATTATACTGTTTCAAACTCTACCACATATACGTTCAATACTAACCAAAACTACATAAATACACGCAAAATACAAAATTAGAAAATTTTGAAATTGCTAATAACTTGATCATTATGGTGATATTAACAGCAATTAGGAGATAACATGACATAATATACATACACTAACAAGTAGGGATCAATCGTAGTTTAAATTAATCCTTAAATCAAAAAACCCTAAATTTTAGGTTTAAAGAAATTAACGGATTTGGAGAGGTAGGAGGGTGGAGACGGGTTGGAAAAGCGCCTAGATGACTTCGGAGGTGGTCAGCGGCCATTTGGGGGGTGGTGGCTGCAGAGTTGGAGGTTGGGAAATGTTGGGTTGGGGAGGAAAAAATGATTTGGGGAAGAGATAATGAAAGCAGGTCGCGGGTCAGGGAGATGTGCAGGAAATTTTTCCAACGGGTTCCATCAGCTGCCAACGGCTATTATTCCATCGGTTTTGCAATGGCTTCCAACAGCTCCTTCAAAGCCGTTAGCGGCCGTTGGAAATCAGACGTTGGAATAGCAGCCTTTTCTAGTAGAGTGTGTGTGTGTATGTTAGTATTATTCTTTTCATTTTTGTGTTGCTTCATGTTGCAACAATTGTATTCTACTTTTTTATTATGCGTTGTTGCATATCATAGCAGCGGTATATTTATTATTTGTTCTTTTTTCCCTCTTTTAAACAAGTTTCTCTTGCTTTATAGTAGCATCCTACTACTGCCTCATAGACAGTAAAACTTCTACAACATCCCTTTCCTTTATGGAATTAAACCACGAATTTTATTTTATATTGCGGTGTTTTCCATGAAGGATGAGGATGTTGCTATAAACCAACCAATGCATTAAATAAGTCATGCATGTTTTCATAAATATATTATTAAGTTTCTTTTTTTGGTGTTGCTTCATGATGCAGCAGTTGCATTTTTCTTTTCTCATTATGCATTGTTGCATTTCGTAGCAGCTATATATCTTTTTCTTCATTTGTTTCTCCTTCAAATGTACTGACGATATTTTCCATCAACACCGGAATTAGGTCTAAGAATGTGGACCTAGGACACAAAAGGGTTTATTTAGTTCCTACAAGCTTGAGTTGATTCACCGTTTCCTAGATATCAAGGTCTTGAGCCCGAAGATTAGTTATTCTTCCTTCAAGAGGAGAATATCACGCTTACGAGACTCGGGCCAACAGTTACCTTGGGATAAGGTTTCCCTAAGCGCAATGCAAGTTAGGAAGCCAAATAGCTTGTTGAAGGGTATTTAGGGAATTCAGCTTACGTAGGATACTTTGTCATGAGGAAGGCAATTGAGAAAATTGGCAATATAGCTGATAAGAAATTTCATGACATTAATCTCAAGTATTGATTCCCTCTTTATTGATCACTTTATAGAGTACATAGAAATTTCTAAGTAAAATTCCCAAATCGATTTGGAAATTAGGGTTTACTCTATAAGAAAAGATTACAAGATTGGAGAATGAGAAAAATTCCCCCAAAATGAGACCCCTGGGGTCTTATTTATAGGAAAAATGGGTCCCTTCTTGATAATATCTAGCGGAAGTCGCTTTCAGATTCAGCAATAAATTCCAGTATCGACCACCATGGTGGCTTTCAGTGCCGAGACCTGGTTTTGGCCTTCCTTTTACTCTTGAGCTTCATCTTCGGGTTTGTTTTCCTTTCGGAACCTAGTCTCGATCCTTAGTGACTTCGTGATTCAAATACTACTTCTGATTGTGCATCGATACCAAGCAGACTGGTATGGATAGCCATCCTATATGCTTTCAGCTTCGAAATCATCACATAGTTCTGATAGTAAATTTTGAGCTCAGCCTTACTTCGATGACATTTGAGTATCGTCTTTGCTTTATCATCCTCTTTAGTTTTGCTACGACATTAAGCATGTTGGTGTGTATAGCCTATCTTCCTATTAGTTTTTGCTCACTCCAACCTCTTTGGATTTGGTGTTGGCTTTGCAACAACAAGGTTTCAGGATCTCATCTGGTGACTTTTAAGTAGCTTCCTAGTCTCGGTATCGATAATAAGAAAATTAGTATCGATAGCCCCCTTTCGGTTCATCCTAGCTTGGCTTCATGCTTCCTACTTCATGACTTTATCATTTCGGTTTCGGTATACATGCTATCGGCAATCCCCATTGTTGACTTCCGGTGGATCGCTTTCGTTGTTAAAACCTCTTTGCCACCATCTTCTGGTATCGGTGCCAAGCTTCCCCGCTTTCACTGGTACCCATAGCACACATTTTAAATTATTTCCCTTCCTGCTTTTGGTATCGATTGCTTCTGCAATCTGGTGTCGGAACAAATGTCTTCGTCTTCGTCTTCTTGCTCATTTCTTGTGTAGGTTGTGTTCCGATTCCACTTTATCTGCACCTGGTGTCGATATTGAAATCCGATAGTAACATTTGCCCCCCAGTAAAGGGGTATTTTTCGACATTACAAATCAAACTTTGACTTTCATTCTTGTACTTTGATTTCCCGCCTTTTGGTATTCTTGATATGTTCTGGCTCATTGATTTGTTCTTGTTTGTTCGGCTAAGATTGAAGGACTGCTTTTGGTATAAAAGCTCTTTCTTTTTCCTGTTTATTTCTTCACCTGCAAGGAACATTGGTTCAAACAAGATTACTGTTCTTCGAAATTTCCACAAATTTTTTCAGGATCTCAAGCTCGATTATCTCTGTAAGTATCTTACTTGATTGAAATTAGGGTTCGAAAAACATTATTCTAGCTCGATTATGAAATCGATTAGGATTCTTATATTTTAAGAATGAATTTGGATGATGAGAATGGTTTAAGCAGCCACTAATGGCGGATATTATAGGGCACTCATTCCCCTTTAACACACTCTTGGGACTTAAAATGTAGAATAAACATATATGAGATTAATCTTTTACTGTAAAGATGATGTTATATTTCCGGTACCGGTGGACTCAACATCAAACCATTGGTGATTCACTTTAGTATCGATTTTTCCAATACTAATATATGTGACCATCTTTCTTTTGATTTAGTGGGTGTCGAAAGAGCGTAAAAGTTCCATAGAGAGTCTTGTTTTCCTTTCGTTTTCAGCATTGGCAAAACTTTAGATTATGACATTTAAATATTTTGATTTTGGCTTCATTGGTACCGGTTTTCAACATTAGTTAGGCTTTCGAATATGATACCCAAACACTTGGTTACAGTTAGACCAACACCAAGCATTATCGATATTTTGACTTCCTCGACATCATAACCTTTCGTCATTTTGGTTTCGGCATCAGCGTAGTTAGCTGGATCATCACCAAATGCTCAACTATTTCTAAGCATATGTTAGGTGTTCTTTTATATATGAATTTTGTTAAAAATTGGATTCTAATGATCCATGTTGTGTTTCAATGTTAATCAAGTTTTTATGATAATTGCCAACTTATGAATGACTCATGCTAGTTTTCTGTAAAAAATGGTACTAATGTGTGTTATGGAACAATATCACCTGGCAGCATTATGTCTGATAAGAAATGCTCTAGCAACTCAAATTTTGGTGCCTTTGTCACCCCTCGGCAAAAAGGGTATACATTCCTCAACCATCACTTATCATTACTCAAGAAGAATTGAACGCCATTTTCAATAGCTTTGGAATGTCTAATGGTGACGTCGTTCCTGTCACCAGACAAGATACCTTCCATAAGCCACCAGAGGGATATTTTGTATACCTGCCATCTACATTTGGCACGGGGGTTTCTTTCCCTTCCCGACTTTTATCTTAAGGCTTTTGCATGACTTAGGAGTTGCTCCCATCTAGCTTTCACCAAATACCTATACTCTACTCTTATGCCTTGAAATTATAGCGCTCGAATCAGGCCAGGCCTCCCTCAACTCCAACCTCCTTCGTCACTTGTTACGTTTTTCTAAAGGAGCGATTCACCCATCCTGCGTGTGAATCCAATAAATAAGTTGATTAGTGACAGTATTAATAAGTCCAAACCCTGGGAAAATCAATTCTTCTATATTAGGTGCTTTTCCGGCATTTCAGGCCACTTTGCTGATCTTGGTGAACTTCTTGCCCTTGTAGAACTACTTATTCCATTTCCATGCCTTGTTTGATTTTTTTTCTTGATCTTGCATCCAAGAAATTAAATTTGAAGGACGGGGAATCTCGGGCTATTGAAATTGTTTTCAAGGCGTTTGAATAATCGAGACGTCGATCACTTTTGTTAACTCCAAACAAACTTCGCCAATATGGCCTTCTTCCCTCTAGGCAGAAGATTTTGGGGCAACCGCCCATTCACTTTTCCGGTGCCAAGAGCTTATCTCCTTGTTCTGATATGTTCAAGCATTGTCTCCTCTGTTTCGGGGTACTTCAGGTAGGATTGTTTTTCTCTTCCAAAGTGATTCCAAACTTTCAAGCGTTAACTTTCTTATTCTTGCTTTCATAACATAGTTATTTTATAATCAGATCCCCGAGCTCTTGAAGACATATCTCCTTTGGAAACTCTAGCCCAGCTTGATTTTGCTGCTAAGAAAAGGCTGGTTGAATCCCTTATCATACAATCATCTAAAACACAGAGGGTTGATACCTCCATCCCTTCTACCGATGTTGACGGGAAAAATTGTCGCACGCCAACACCTAATGTGTGAGTGTGAACAATTATTGAAATAAGCAGTAAATAATGTACATGCGACGAGACACAGCTTTTATAGTGGTTCGGCACTAACGCTTATGTCCACTTTATAATTCTCATTCATCATATCTTTGACCGATTACAAAAGATATTACAATGTTTGTGTACAAAGCTATATGTATGATGAACTTTGAATGAATTATCCTTCTTCTTCTTCGTTGGAAAGCGTTGACTTGGTCAACTATGGGCAAGGTAACTTTAATGTCCAAGAGGTCTAGAGGCGGTGTAGCAAGGCTTGCTAGTGCTCAAGTGTTGAAGGAAAACATGCATGTCATGTTTTAATTACTTATCGCATCTCCCATGGCCATGTTGGAGATGTTGGAAGCCATTAATGAGTTTCTGGAGCTCTTAAGGTCATAAAATTCCAAGGGAGAAGGAACCATTTGAAGGCCAAGGCTTGGGGTATTTATAGGAAGGAGGTTAGGTGGGAGTAGGTGAGCAGCGGGGCCCACAACAGTAATTTTCGCACCCAGAACGAGCCATGTGTAGGAAATTCGCACCTCCTGGTGCGGGTTCGAAATTTTGCACCCCTGCCCGGGGGTCGAAATTTCGAACCCACCAGGGGGTTCGAAATTTCGAACCCACTGGCTGGGTTCGAAATTTCAAACCCACTGGTGGGGTTCGAAATTTTGACCCCACAGGTAGGGTCTGAAATTTCGACCCCACAGGTAGGTTCGAAATTTCGACCCCACTAGTGGGGTGCAAAATCTCGACCCCACTGGTGAGGTGCGAAGTTGATAGTGGATGAGGCGAAAATCCTACTGTCGAGGGAGTCGAAGTCTCTGAATGTGAAGTGAAGGAATCCGCGGTTCTACTGGTCCGAAGTGAAGGAATTTGAGCTTCCGGCATGGAGAAAATTGGATGAATCGGGCGGTGCCCATAGTTTCGACCTAACCGGCTAGGTCGATCGCCGCCTGGACCCGCTGGATGGCTCGCCTTCGGCTCGGATGACGACTTGACTAAGAATCCATTGGGCCCAACAAGGGCCATCTGATAGAGGCTTCGGGTTTCCATGTGTTTGCGACGCGACTTCGACCCAACTGCTTTGTGGTTTTTGATGCTTGAGCGCGTCGTTCGCCAAATACTTGGCATGTGACAGCTTTAACAAAAAAGCATGTCAACACTTGCCCCCAAAACATATCTTGCTTGGTTTTTAAGGAGGATGTGTTTTGCAAGGAGAAGAGATATCCAGAAACTAAAGATAGGAGAAGTCCGGAGCGAGCTTGTACGTTCACAAGATGGAAGAGCCATGACCACGCCGGACCGTATTATCCCGAAAACCAAAGCTGACGAGCCGAAAACCTATGATCTCGTCGGATCATATTAGTAGAAGATCACGATTGCTTAGGATCGCATTAATAGAAAGCCAGAACAACCAGAGTATCTGAAAGACTGGAGGATCCTGGTAACCTGCATAGAAAAGGTGTATACACAAATATATGTGAGCGGCCTTGCCGTGTTGCCGTCAAGGCTTCCATAGGTCATCTTATTCATTTGGTAGACTACATTCAAGGTGATCTCATGTTGGTGAGATAGCCTTGGAAAGTAGCATTCAAGGAAATATAGCCTGAGCGAGATGACCTCGGCAAGTAGTGTAACACCCCACCTCCGCCAATGCCACTCTTGCAAGTGCACTGGCTTTGGAGGGGCGTTAAACGAGGTAAACATGCATACAGATATCACAAGACAGAACATATAAGTAAAACAGAGTAAATAAAGCAGCGGTTAAAACTACTATTTCAAAACCACAGTCAAGTTACATCAAAGTACTGAGTCATTATTTTCCAACTACTACAAGTCTAGAAAACATAAACTGAAAACTAGAAATAACATAAAGTAACTATCCCCAAAGTAGAATAGAGCCATAGCATGCTCAAGTCCAAACCGTACATGAGCTATCCAGAAAAGCAGCTAAAGATCCAGCTAGGTGCTAGTGTTCCCACCCTGAGAACCTGGGGGCGAAACGGAAGAAAAGAGGCCAAAGAAAACGGGTCAGTCAAAAAGACTGGTAAGTCCTACCTACTATTAGTATAAAAACTAATAAAGTTAACTGGACATGTAAAGCAGAGATGAAACATAGGATGATAATTGGCATGGTGAAAAGTTAACAAGATAGATCAAGTGTGGCATCGCATATACAAGGTTAAGTTGCACCAAGTGTGTACTAGTAGTCCAATCCATGTCAAGTATAAACAAGAAATGATCCCTTGGCCCACAGCTGGCCCAATATCATGAGGTGACCTAAATCAAGGTCCAACTACTCGGTCTAGTCGATCGGCTCCCTATAAGCCTAACTCGTCGTGTATCGGTGTCATACGGCTTAATCGTGGAATGTAGTTAACTGTGCAAGGTCCACCCCAGGGTGTATCCAGCCCTAAGGTGTAAACCACAGACACAATTCAAGCACGCACAGTCTAAACCTACTGGTGCCCATGTTCAACTCCGAACTTAATGTGCACGACCATGGTCCGCCTGAACAACCGGTGCACCCTTCAGCCGTCTCTTTTGGTCTCTTACAATCAGTCCAGTAATCGTGCCCCACCCTAGCCTAGTCCAGGGTACCCATGATACTTCCAAGTTGGTTACTGCCGAAAAGGACCACGTAACTAGGATTTCAAGCGGGTTAAGTGTGGTTAACCCTATCCTAACCATGTATTGAGTTGGTCAAGTGTATTCAAGAAGTTCATGACTTAACCCTATCAATACATCGGGTTTAATTGGTTAAGTATTCAAGTAATCCATGTCTTAACCCTACCCATTCCATCGTGTTTAATTGGTTAAGTATATTCAAGTAGTCCATGACTTAACCCTACCAATCCATCGTGTTTAATTGGTTAAGTATTCAAGCAGTCCATGACTTAACCCTACCAATCCATCGTGTTTAATTGGTTAAGCATTCAAATAGTCCATGACTTAACCCTACCATGTGGCATTAATTAACTTAATGCACCCCAACCTCTCACATTAGACTTTGTTGTGGTTACTAGTTAAGCCGGGCGGGTCCGGGTAGCTTTACACCACAACCTAGTCTAACCTCGGGTTTTAAGTGCGATATGACCAACTACTCACATTGGGTCCTATTGTTTGTAGCCACTAGTTAAGCCGGTCGGTTCCAGGTAGATTTATGCTACAAACTCAACCCAACCTCGAGTTGGCCACTTTCATGTCATGTCCACGTTCGTGTTTTCAAGCATAAACACATGTCAAACTTTCATGTCATGTTTTCAAGTCATGTTTTCATGTTATTTAAGTTTGCCCAACTACCCGTAACGTATTCTCATCGCACGTAAATTCGCATCAACGCAAATAGATCAAAGAGGGAACATAACAATATAACAAGGTGGGCATAAGGTGGCAAAGTCTATCACAAGTCAAACATGGTGATATTTGAGGCCAAAAGGGGTTCAACATACTAGCATATGGCCTCAACATGTATGATAGCATAAAAGGTGACTTGGCCTCAAACATATCAAATAGCATAAGGGTGATTTGGCCACTAGCATGCATAATAGCATAAGGGTGATTTGGCCAAAAGCATGCATAATATCATTATGGTGATTTGGCCACAAGCATACTAAGGAACATGAGGGGTTAAGGTTTGGCCATAAGTTAAACATGGTGGCATATGAGGCAAATGTGTTCATAAACTTGCATATTACATTATAAGCCTCAAAACATGCATGATATCAACTTTAGCAAATAGGTGAAACATGATCATAAATGATATGGGATGATAGTTAGTGATTCACATATGACATCATATGCAAAATAACATAAGGTTTATGAGAGATCATAAACTTGCATATTACAATATAAGCCTCAAAACATGCATGTTATCAAACTTTAGCAAATAGGTGAAACATGGCCATAAATGGCATAAGATGATAGCTAGTGATTCGCATATAACATCATATGCAAGATAACATAAGGGTTATGAGAGTTTCTATGTTGCTTTATGCAACATTTCAAATCAAAGTTCATAGCTTTCCATGCACAAAGTCAAGGTGATAGCTTTACAAACATGCATAGAATAAATCTATGCATAACATGATAGAATCAAAGCACAAATCATACTTAGGCCCAAACTCAAACTTGCAATATGTCATATTTAACTTCATAGTTAGAATCTAAGAGTAGAATATGGCTTACAATGCTATGAAGACTTATAAAATAAAATAAGATTGAGACGAAGCCACTAGCAACTCTAAAAAACCCAAATGAATACAAGCTCCAAGAAGCTCCTTTGATTATATGAAGAAAGATCCTTGTTTTAATGAAGAAAGATTGAACTTTGGCCTTGAATTAAGCTTTGAAACTCTCAAACAAGCTTAGGAACTCTCATATGAATGAAGATGGAGGTTATGACAAGAGGGTGGAGGCCATGATTAAACATTTTGGCATAGTTTAGTTGTAGGATTGATTTATGATGATTTAGGCTAGGTATTAGGGTCTTTTTATAGATGATTAGGTTAGTTTAGACCATAGGATTAACCCTAATTCAGATATGGGCCATCAATTCACGTCACTGGCCTCCAAACATGTCTTGAGAAATAAGTCAGGTGCACCCAGGCCAGACTGGCCGACCACCCAAGTCGACAGGGGTGTCGACTGGGCAGTCGACACAGCCTGGGGTGTGTCTACTCCCAAGTCGACTCCTCAGTCGACTTGGGGAGTGGCGGGATCTTTTCCCGCCTATCCTGCCCAGCTGAATTTGAAATCTGTTTTTAAATTTGAATTTTCTGAAAACTTCTATGGGCCTTAACTGGGTCATACGGACTCCGATTTTCGAAAACTCGGACTCTATTTCGCGTATTTTTCCGAGACGAACGCAATGGCACAGCCCGTTTCCCTTGATTCAAATTTTATCATTTAATTCTGCCTTGGTTTATGTTGTAACATGTTATTTAAAAATACGGGTTGTTACATTCTCCCCTCCTTAAAGGATTTCGTCCCCGAAATCTTCAAGTTAGGAAGAACATATCCTACCATCCATCATCCATCTACTCAAAACATCATCCACGTGCAGTCATTGTCCTTAAAGGATTCTAAATGTTGTATGATCATATGCAAAGGTGTGTGTATATGTACTTATCTAATGCGAAAATCAGGTGGTTACTGATTCAATAAACCTCCTTAATGCAAAGTATGTTAGTGAAATGAGTCCACATGTATGCAAATTCCTAGCATAATTCATAATCTCTATATGATTGCACATATCATTCATCCATCTGCAACATCCACGTGATAGCATAACAAGTTTCAACCATGAATAAGCATAAACACTCATGCATATGCAATATGAAAGTGTGTGAGCCGATCTTAGTGCCTAATGTGTATCATGCATCCACGAGTATCCACTTGCAAACACTTGCAAACATCAAGCATAACATGTTTCAAATACATGTTTCATCCAAAGGGTTTCTACCTAAGATTCTCATGACAAGGTTAACGAGATAACAAGATAAACATGGATAGTGAAAGAAAGATATGCTGGCTAGGAAAAGAGATCGAGAATGTACCCTAAAAAAGAAATGGGTGAAGCGCGCGCATCTTCTCCTCGGTTTCCCAAGTTGCGTCCTCTTCGGCTTCACTCCACTGAACCTTTACTAACTTGACTTCTCGATTCGTCAGCTTCTTGATCTCCGTTCCCAAGATACGGATCGGAGCTCGCCTTAGGGTTGCTTCTTTCTCTACCTCCACATCTTCAAGAATGCTAGACTCAACTACCTCGGCTGACTCATATAGGCATTTTCGGAGATGCGAGACACGAAAGACATTATGCCCTCCGGCCAGCTTCTCGCGCAATTCCACCTTATAGGCCATCTTCCCAATTCTCTCTATGATAGGGAAGGGTCCTACGAACCTTGGTGCTATCTTTCCAACTGCTCTAAAACGAACCACATTTTGCAAAGGAGAAACCTTCACGAAAACCATATCTCCAACTTCGAATTCCAAATCTGTCTTTCGCTTGTCAGCATAGGATTTCTATCTGTCTTGGGCCGCTTTCATCCGTCTTCTCACCAATTCAACTTTCTCAGATGTGTCCTGTATCATATCGGGCTCAAGTATAAGCCTATCCGTTGTCTCCTACCAACAAGTTGGTGACCTACACGGCCTCCCATACAGAGCTTCAAATGGTGCCATCCCTATGCTAGCTTGATAGCTATTATTATAACCAAACTCTACAAGAGGGAGGTGGTCTTCCCAAGTACCACCAAAGTCAAGAATGCATAGCCTCAACAGATCTTCTAGTACTCTATTCACCCTCTCGGTTTGGCCATCCGTCTGGGGGTGATAGGCTGTACTTAGATTCAATCGCGTACCCATCGCTTCTTGCAAACTATTCTAGAACTGGATGGTGAAGATTGGGTCACGACCGCTAACTATGCTGGAAGGAACTCCATGCAATCGCACTATCTCTCGAAGATAAACAGATGTTAAACCTGATACAGTCCTCTTGTTCTTTACTGGAAGGAAATGGGTGCTCTTCGTAAGTCTATCAACTATAACCCAAATCCCATAAAGCCCAAATAGTTTGGTCAACTTAATGGACATCCTCACCCCAACTATATATCACAAACAGGCGAGTCATACTCCTTATAGGGTTTGCAACAGAACTAAGATTAAGAATAAGACCGAGAGGATATACTTAAAAGATAGCATGCGAGTAAGCTCTACAGAATAATAGGGATCAAGGATATACTCTTAGAAAGAGATAAAATGCGCGTATCTAGTCTTCAATCTTCTAAGCCGCATTTTCTTGTGCTTAATCCCATTGTGCCTTGACCGTCTTTTAACTTCACAATTCCGTAGCTCTTAATTCTTATTTCCAAAATATGAGTTAGAACTCATTTCACCGTTGCCTCTCGTTCCACTTATTATTTTCCTAAAATACTTGGCTTAAACATAACTGCATGCTCATGGTTTCATGCAAGCTTTCCAAAATTCGTTAGTGAATCCTGGATCTCGTTTACATACCATACGGTATTCTACGCAGAAGAACTATCTCTTGAAAACAAATACCACTCCACATTGCCAAATGTTCTTACTAGGGTGATTTCTATACCTCATGCTTAAGCGAAATGGACCATCTGCCTTAGTGGCGAACACTACTCGATTGGATTACAAATTTCCAATAAAAGTGCCAAGGGATTCTAGATAACTAATCATGACGGAACCCTAAAGGTCACACGAGATTTCGAGGGTATTACCGAGGCGAGTCATGAGCCTCGCAACCCTATGTTCGAAGTCAAGAATGGCTCCATAACTGGACAACCAACCCATGCCCAAAATCAACCCGTATCCCATAAACCCGAGAACATAAGCATCACACACGAATTCTACGCTCAAGATAGAGATTTTCAAATCCATACAAATCGCAGATAGATGGGCGGAACCCCCAATCAGACTTGAAATACTAACGGGATTTTCAACTAGACTAGTACTTAGGTGCAAACTTTCAACAAGATCAGAAATAAAACTATGCGATGCGCCAGAATCAAATAAGGTATGGACAGGGAAATCAGAAATGTAAACATGACTTTCTATAGAAACACTACCTCGATCAAAAGCTGGAAGAGCGAGGGGAGCCTGCAACTGCCCTCCAGAGGGTCCTGCTTGCTGAATTTGCCTTTTCCCTTGTCCTCGCTTTTTCGGGCAATCCTTACTATAGTGTCCAGACTCTCCACAATGAAAGCATTCTCCCAACTTCCTTTTCTTCTTCCTACAGTCTTTGGCTATGTGCCCAGTAATCCCACAGAAGTTGCACTTCCTCCTTTCTCTTGACTTGTTGTCCTTGTTGTTGTTGTTCTTGCCTCCTTTTCCGGAATCTACCTTCTCGCCTTGAGACTCATTTGCCTTGACCTCCTTCTTGCCACCCTTATCTTCCTCTTGAAGCAGGGCCATATTCACCAAACTCTCGAAAGTCGCCCCCATGGGTATATGAGACATGGCCAAACCGCGCAATGGCTCATTCAATCCTAGAGCAAAGCGTAGGGCCTTTTTCTGAGTTGTGTTAATCAAGTCTAGACCGAACCGAGCAAGTTGATTAAACGTATCCACGTATTCCCTAACTGTCATGTCCCCTTGCTTTAGAGATAGGAACCTCTCCATCCGAAGGTTCTCTTATGTCGATGATAGAAACCTCAATCTGAACCTTCTCCTAAATTCATCCCAAGTCCGAATTGGTCTAGTAGTGGTGGTGACTACCCACCAGTATGCAGCTTCCCCTTTCAACAGCCATACCGCTAACAGAACTTTCCTACGGTCTTCTATATCAAAGATAGCAAAGAGGTCTTCAGTTTCCTTTAACCAGTTTCTTGCCTCAACATAAGTCTCTGTCCCAATAAAATTCTTGCCACCCATCGCCTTAAAGTCCTTGCAAATCTTCGCGAAATCCGCTTGTGGATGCGGAGGAGGAGGAGGAACCTCAACTACGGGAGGGGGAGGAATGTTAGCCACGGGGGAAGGAGGAGGAATGTCCGTGGGGCCGGCTTCATTCGCCCTTGCCTCCATGTACCTTCTAAACCAAATAGGTACTGGTATGCCCTCCAGAATGGCAAAATTATTGGCCTTACTGAAACGAAGAAAAAGATAGATTGAGAACGAGGAAACAAAGGATAGTGCTAATGGCTTTTGGGGAATAGCCTTTTAAAATAAACTAGACTTTTCTTGGAAAATACTTAATTGGTTTTGAAAATAGTTTTTCAAAAGGTAAGTTTTAAACACTTTTTTGCTCAAATCTTGTAAACCTTATGCTCTAATACCAAATGTAACACCCCACCTCCGCCAATGCCACTCTTGCAAGTGCACTGGCTTTGGAGGGGCGTTAAACGAGGTAAACATGCATGCAGATATCACAAGACAGAACATA
This sequence comes from Allium sativum, assembly GCA_030737875.1. Lineage (NCBI taxonomy): Eukaryota > Viridiplantae > Streptophyta > Magnoliopsida > Asparagales > Amaryllidaceae > Allium > Allium sativum. The sequence goes on from CM060923.1 coordinate 446,014,984, forward strand.
TAAGTAAAACAGAGTAAATAAAGCAGCGGATAAAACTACTATTTCAAAACCACAGTCAAGTTACATCAAAGTACTGAGTCATTATTTTCCAACTACTACAAGTCTAGAAAACATAAACTGAAAACTGGAAATAACATAAAGTAACTATCCCCAAAGTAGAATAGAGCCATAGCATGCTCAAGTCCAAACCGTACATGAGCTATCCAGAAAAGCAGCTAAAGATCCAGCTAGGTGCTAGTGTTCCCACCCTGAGAACCTAGGGGGGGAACGGAAGAAAAGAGCGAAAGAAAACGGGTCAGTCAAAAAGACTGGTAAGTCCTACCTACTATTAGTATAAAAACTAATAAAGTTAACTGGACATGTAAAGCAGAGATGAAACATAGGATGATAACTGGCATGGTGAAAAGTTAACAAGATAGATCAAGTGTGGCATCGCATATACAAGGTTAAGTTGCACCAAGTGTGTACTAGTATTCCAATCCATGTCAAGTATAAACAAGAAATGATCCCTTGGCCCACAGCTGGCCCAATATCATGAGGTGACCTAAATCAAGGTCCAACTACTCGGTCTAGTCGATCGGCTCCCTATAAGCCTAACTCGTCGTGTATCGGTGTCATACGGCTTAATCGTGGAATGTAGTTAACTGTGCAAGGTCCACCCCAGGGTGTATCCAGCCCTAAGGTGTAAACCACAGACACAATTCAAGCACGCACAGTCTAAACCTACTGGTGCCCATGTTCAACTCCGGACTTAATGTGCACGACCATGGTCCGCCTGAACAACCGGTGCACCCTTCAGCCGTCTCTTTTGGTCTCTTACAATCAGTCCAGTAATCGTGCCCCACCCTAGCCTAGTCCAGGGTACCCATGATACTTCCAAGTTGGTTACTGCTGAAAAGGACTACGTAACTAGGATTTCAAGCGGGTTAAGTGTGGTTAACCCTATCCTAACCATGTATTGAGTTGGTCAAGTGTATTCAAGAAGTTCATGACTTAACCCTATCAATACATCGGGTTTAATTGGTTAAGTATTCAAGTAATCCATGTCTTAACCCTACCAATCCATCGTGTTTAATTGGTTAAGTATATTCAAGTAGTCCATGACTTAACCCTACCAATCCATCATGTTTAATTGGTTAAGTATTCAAGCAGTCCATGACTTAACCCTACCAATCCATCGTGTTTAATTGGTTAAGTATTCAAGTAGTCCATGACTTAACCCTACCATGTGGCATTAATTAACTTAATGCACCCCAACCTCTCACATTAGACTTTGTTGTGGTTACTAGTTAAGCCGGGCGGGTCCGGGTAGCTTTACACCACAACCTGGTCTAACCTCGGGTTTTAAGTGCGATATGACCAACTACTCACATTGGTTCCTATTGTTTGTAGCCACTAGTTAAGCCGGTCGGTTCCGGGTAGATTTATGCTACAAACTCAACCCAACCTCGAGTTGGCCACTTTCATGTCATGTCCACGTTCGTGTTTTCAAGCATAAACACATGTCAAACTTTCATGTCATGTTTTCATGTTATTTAAGTTTGCCCAACTACCCGTAACGTATTCCCATCGCACGTAAATTCGCATCAACGCAAATAGATCAAAGAGGGAACATTACAATATGACAAGGTGGGAATAAGGTGGCAAAGTCTATCACAAGTCAAACATGGTGATATTTGAGGCCAAAAGGGGTTCAACATACTAGCATAAGGCCTCAACATGTATGATAGCATAAAAGGTGACTTGGCCTCAAACGTATCAAATAGCATAAGGGTGATTTGGCCACTAGCATGCATAATAGCATATGGTTGATTTGGCCACAAGCATGCATAATATCATTAGGATGATTTGGCCACAAGCATACTTAGGAACATGAGGGGTTAAGGTTTGGCCACAAGTTAAACATGGTGGCATATGAGGCAAATGTGTTCATAAACTTGCATATTACATTATAAGCCTCAAAACATGCATGATATCAACTTTAGCAAATAGGTGAAACATGATCATAAATGATATGGGATGATAGCTAGTGATTCGCATATGACATCATATGCAAGATAACATAAGGTTTATGAGAGATCATAAACTTGCATATTACAATATAAGCCTCAAAACATGCATGTTATCAAACTTTAGCAAATAGGTGAAACATGGCCATAAATGGCATAAGATGATAGCTAGTGATTCGCATATAACATCATATGCAAGATAACATAAGGGTTATGAGAGTTTCTATGTTGCTTTATGCAACATTTCAAATCAAAGTTCATAGCTTTCCATGCACAAAGTCAAGGTGATAGCTTTACAAACATGCATAGAATAAATCTATGCATAACATGATAGAATCAAAGCACAAATCATACTTAGGCCCAAACTCAAACTTGCAACATGTCATATTTAACTTCATAGTTAGAATCTAAGAGTAGAATAGGGCTTACAATGCTATGAAGACTTATAAAATAAAATAAGATTGAGACGAAGCCACTAGCAACTCTAAAAACCCAAAATGAATACAAGCTCCAAGAAGCTCCTTTGATTATATGAAGAAAGGTCCTTGTTTTAATGAAGAAAGATTGAACTTTGGCCTTGAATTAAGCTTTGAAACTCTCAAACAAGCTTAGGAACTCTCATATAAATGAAGATGGAGGTTATGACAAGAGGGTAGAGGCCATGATTAAACATTTTGGCATAGTTTAGTTGTAGGATTGATTTATGATGATTTAGGCTAGGTATTAGGGTCTTTTTATAGATGATTAGGTTAGTTTAGACCATAGGATTAACCCTAATTCAGATCTGGGCCATCAATTCACGTCACTAGCCTCCAAACATGTCTTGAGAAACAAGTCAGGTGCACCCAGGCCAGACTGGCCGACCACCCAAGTCGACAGGGGTGTCGACTGGGCAGTCGACACAGCTTGGGGTGTGTCGACTCCCAAGTCGACTCCTCAGTCGACTTGGGGAGTGGCGGGATCTTTTCCCGCCTATCCTGCCCAGCTGAATTTGAAATCTGTTTTTAAATTTGAATTTTCTGAAAACTTCTATGGGCCTTAACTGGGTCATACGGACTCCGATTTTCGAAAACTCGGACTCTATTTCGCGTATTTTTCCGAGACGAACGCAATGGCATAGCCCGTTTCCCTTGATTCAAATTTTATCATTTAATTCTGCCTTGGTTTATGTTGTAACATGTTATTTAAAAACACGGGTTGTTACAAGTAGGGTCAGGGAGACCTCAAATGAAGCAAGATCAGCCGAGGCGGCCTTGAATGAGGCAGGGCCAACCGAGTTTATCCGAGGTGATCTTAAACGAGGAAAGATCAGCCGAGGCGACCTTGAACGAGGCAAGGCCAACCGAGTTTATCCGAGGCGATCTTAAACGAGGCAAGATCAGCCAAGGCGACCTTGAACGAGGCAAGACCAGCCGAGTTTATCCGAGGTGATCTTAAATGAGGCAAGATCAGCCGAGGCAACCTTGAACGAGGCAAGGCCAACCGAGTTTATCCGAAGCGATCTTAAATGAGGCAAGATCAGCCGAGGCGACCTTGAACGAGGTAAGGCCAACCGAGTTTATTCGACGCGATCTTAAACGAGGCAAGATCAGCCGAGGCGACCTTGAACGAGGCAAGGCCAACCGAGTTTATCCGAGGCGATCTTAAACGAAGCAAGATCAGCCGAGGTGACCTTGAACGAGGCAAGGCCAACCGAGTTTATCCGAGGCGATCTTAAATGAAGCAAGATCAGCCGAAGGCTGTAAATGGGTTCAAGGCGGCATTACATTGGTAAAACGATCAAGGAATGTTAGGAAATCCATTTTACTGATAACCAGATGGTGCGTTGTCGAACCAAGAGCCTACTTAGGGATTATAGCTTCTCCCGTGCATGGGTAGGTCGACTCCACCATTTACATTTCAGAAAACCAAAAGATAAAACATCATGGGGCCAGAGCCCTAATATCCTTAATTGAGAAAACCAAGAGAGCCAATATCATCGGGCTTGAGAAATCCGAAGGTCGGAACCTTGAGACGAGAAAGCCGTAAATGAGGAGGTCATTATTTGAGAGTCGGAGACCATAAGAAAACCAAAAGACTGGAAAACCAGGAATCCAGGAGACTGGAAGCCGTAAGATACTGGTGCGAAGGGGGCTTGAACCTTCAGCACTAGAGCCAGTGAGAGGTTCAGTTGATGGTGATGCCGCCGGGACGGTTGCTAGTCTCGGGCCTGTCTTGATTTCTTTGAGGGGGCCGGACATGTCCTGGCCTCCCATCCCGAATACGAACGAACCGTGACAGCTCTCCATTTCTGACACGTTCTTCGATAGCATTCCTCAGAAGACGACACTCATTTGTGTTGTGATCATCGATGTCGTGGAATACGCAGTGTCTGCCAGAATCTCTGTCTCTTTGAGTGGGCTCCCGGACGGAAGGCTTTGTGAAGGGAGCTCTGGGATGAACCTCCAGATAGATTTCTTCGAGAGTATGAGTGAGTTCTGAATAAGTCGGAAACCTTGGTTTCCAAGGTGCGTTAAGACCATTTCTTGAAGGGAGTTGCTGGTCTGCAGCAGAAACCTTAGCCTTTCCAGGGTCGGACGGTTCCACGCCCTTTACAACATTCATGTCAACAATCTTTTTGTTATTACCGACCTTCGCATCTTCTTCTCGAAGGAACCTTTCGGCTTCAAAATAGAATTCTCCGAGATCCCTCGGCGGGTCCCGATACAGCGAAGTTTTGAAGTCGGATTCATCCAAGATACCAGACACTACGTCCATCTAAACCATAGATGGATTGGGTCTGTCGACCGAAGTTACTACATCATTAAACCGTTTCAAGAATTTACGCAGAGTCTAGCTGGACTTCTGCTTGATGCCATTGAGAGTCATGACGCTTTTTGGACGGGCGATGTTGATTCTGAATTGTTCCACGAATCGAGTAGCCAAAGCGTCCCAAGAAGTGATGGAGTCTGGCTCCAGCTGCTTATACCACATTGAAGCAATATCCGTTAAGAAAAGAGAAAAGCACTTCGCCATAACATTTTCCGAAGTAGAAAGGACTTCCATATGTCAGATATATCTCGTAAGGTGTGCGGTCGGATCCTTGTGACCATCATAGGGTTCCAGATCCGGTAACTTGAAGTCCGGTGGGTTATATGAGTTTCTTATTTCCAAAGAGAGCAGATTGCGAGTCATACAATCCCAATGGGTAGAAGAAGCGCCACCTCGAATGAACCGACGAAGGACATCCGCGATCTCTGATCCATTCCCGAAAGCGAGCAACTGATTTAAATTATCTAAAGCGGAACTGGTGCCTCCAGTGTTCGAGTTCAAGTTGGGAATCAGTTGGTTGAGGATAAAGTCTGGTTGGATTCCAACTTGAGGTACCACATTAGGCGCAATCCTGGTTCCCGGAACCGTGGAAGCAATATCGTCCAAAGTTGCGCGTGTTGGCGCTTGAGCAACATTTCCTACTGCGGAGCCCGCCACTTGCCCAAGTAAAGTAGTGTCACGGGCTGGAGCGATGTCGGGATTAGGGGTGCCCCTGCATGTAGCAGGACCGGCACCGATGGAAGGAGCGACGTCGGGGTTTGGGGTGCCCCCGCGTGTAGCGGGACCGGCACCGTTGAAAGGAGCGACGTCAGGGGTTTGGGGTGCCCCCACGTGTAGCGGGACCGGCACCGTTGGAAGGAGCAACGTCAGCCTGTTGGCTAGTAGGTGGGGTTGCCCCCGCGTCTCGAGTCGCGGGTGGAAGAACATTGGTGCTAGTTCCAATAATGTCAGCCTGGGCAGTCGGCCTTGAAGCGCTCCTTATTCTATCTTCAATGCGACCGAGGAAGGTATTGAAGGCGTCTTCCTGTCACTCGAGTCGAGCATCAAAATCAGTAGCGAGATTCTTGATCATTCCATCGACGTCTTCTCGAGTGACATGGTTCGATGGAACTTCATTCGAAGAAAGTTCATGGCTTACTTCATCTTCAGCATGAGCTTCAGTAATAGCTGGGAGCTTCTTTCGCTTAACCATGGTGTAAAGCGAGTAAAATTGAAGCCGAGGACGCAGTTTGAAGGCGAATTCGAGTACTTAATCCGATGCAGAGGTCGAAACTGTGCGTCCCCTTCCTGGCGCGCCAAAATGTTGACGGGCAAAATTGTCGCACGCCAACACCCAATGTGTGAGTGTGAACAATTATCAAAATAAGCAGTAAATAATGTAAATGCGTGGAGACACAGCTTTTATAGTTGTTCGGCACTAACGCCTACGTCCACTTTATAATTCTCATTCATCATATCTTTGACCGATTACAAAAGATGTTACAATGTTTGTGTACAAAGCTATATTATTGATGAACTTTGAATGAATTATTCTTCTTCTTCTTCGTTGGAAAGCGTTCACTTGGTCAACTATGGGCAAGGTAACTTTAATGTCCAAGAGGTCTAGAGGTGGTGTAGCAAGGCTTGCTAGTGCTTAAGTGTTGAAGGAAAACATGCATGTCATGTTTTAATTACTTATCTCATCTCTCATGGCTATGTTGGAGGTGTTGGAAGCCATTAATGAGTTTTTGGAGCTCTTAAGGTCCAAAAATTCCAAGGGAGAAGGATCCATTTGAAGGCCAAGGCTTGGGGTATTTATAGGAAGGAGGTTAGGTGGGAGTAGATGAGCAGGGGGGCCTACAACAGTAATTTACGCACCCAGAACGAGCCATGTGCAGGAAATTCGCACCTCCTGGTGCGAGTTCGAAATTTCGCACCCCTGCCCGGGGGTTGAAATTTTGAACCCACTAGGGGGTTCGAAATTTCGAACCCACAGGTGGGGTCCGAAATTTCGACCCCACAGGTAGGTTCGAAATTTCGACCCCACTGGTGGCGTGCGAAATCTCGACCCCACTGGTGAGGTGCGAAATTGATAGTGGATGAGGCGAAAATCATGTTGTTGAGGGAGTCGAAGTCTCTAAATATGAAGTGAAGGAATCCGCGGTTCTACTGGTCCGAAGTGAAGGAATCTGAGCTTCCGACATGGAGAAAATCGGATGAATCGAGCGGTGCCCATAGTTTCGACCCAACCGGCTAGGTCGATCGCTGCCAGGACTGTGGGGCCCCGGACCCCCACCAACGCTGCGCCTGAACCCACTGGACGGCTCGCCTTCGGCTCGGATGACGACTTGACTAAGAATCCATTGGACCCGACAGGGGCCATCTGATAGAGGCTTCGGGTTTCCATGTGTTTGCGACGCGACTTCGACCCAACTGCTTTGTGCTTTTTGATGCTTGAGCGCGTCGTTCGCCAAATACTTGGCGTGTGTCAACAACCGAAGATATTGTTGTTGTATCCGCTGAACATAAAACTCCTGGCCCCATATTTTCTACCACTGAAACTACCTTTGATATTAGTTCTTCCCCTAAAGCGACTCCTGGAAGCAAGTTTGTGGGCGATCCTTTGGCATTAAGCCTTCCGAGTGCATCGAAAATGAGAGAACATGATCCGCTACCACCTTTATCTCCTTAGCAGGACAACCTTTTGAGTTCGCCTTTGTTAACTTTGGACTTTGACGAACTTGTAAGGCTTGCTCTCTCATATGCTGACATTGCTAATACTCCACTGCCTTCTACATCCTCTTACTTGGAGAATTTTTTTCATCATCTCATCAAGAAATAACTTTTTCGGTATAGTCTTATTTTTCTTAATGTTCCTTTTATTTTTGGTTTCATGAAAAATTTGATTTGCCTTTTTTTCTTTTTAGGTGGCTAAAACTTGGCCCTTGCTTCGAGGATCAATTTCTTCGTCTTCCACTGAGATATCCCGACTTAGGGAGGAGAATGTTGCATAGAAAGCTAAAGTTAACCCTTTGACCGCAGCGAAGGATAAGAGTGATGATGAGTGTGAGAGAATAAAGGCCTCTCCTGGGAAAGCTGAGTCAGATCTTGAAAAGGAGAGGCATGCTAAAATCCTCCTACCTGACCAGGTTTTAACTCTTGAGAACACGCAAGCAGAGATGGTAGCCGACCACACTGATGAGATGACAAACTGTCTGGTGCGAAGCGAATTATTTATGAAATCAAAAATACGATTTTTGAATTTCTGAAAGTTCATTTCCCAAAAGTTTCTATGGAATATTATGAGGACGCTCTTTTCCTTACTTTTTCTGACAACTTTCAAAAATGTCCAGATATTGAATTTCCTTCCGTTGCCCCCTATCTGAAGTAGCGTTATGTAAAGGATTAATTTAGCTAAATAGGAATTTAAGTCCCGAAGAACGACAAGACAAAGCTTGTGGGTATCTTATTCATTGAGGACCTGTCAGACGAATTCGATGATGAAGATGAAGACATAGTCGTTGTTGATGATGATGATGGCAATGATGATGATGCCAAACTTGATCCTCGTAGTGGAAGCATCCAGATGAACCTGATAAATATGGTAGTAACCAATCTTCTACTGTTGGTGGTGCACATGATTCTAAGGGAACCAACCCTGATCCCTTGGATACTTCTACTGACCTAGGCCGAAGGAGGCTTTGTCTAAAGAGGGTAGCTTTTCTGAGATGAAGGGGAAAGAACAACATGTTCAACCTATTATTCCTGTTTCTCAGGTGTGGATTTCACTTTTGAAGTGTTTTTCTTCCTTCTTGAGTTTATTGTAATAACTAGTTCCGTAGACCTATCAAAATATGACCCTACCCATCTACACAACCCATTTTACCCTAATTACAACCATGTTGGCTCAACCCATTTATAATTTTTTATCAAATGGGTCATAAAACGGTTGACCCATTTTAAAAGGGTTACAAATGGGTAATTAACCCACTTACCCATTTAACTCTTCCTACATACAAAGTTGCTATTTTTTTGTAAAAACTGCAGTAATTTCTTCATACTGCCTCAGAATCGGATGAGACTTCGACCGATAGATTCCCACCTAAATTCCGGACAGTGTGAAACAGTCAGACGTTTTTCCTTGTGACCGAACACTGCAGTTCTCCAAAGGGACTGCCGGTTGTACTTAGAAAATAACAGGCTAAATTTCCATTTGAACTCTGCCTACATACAGAGTCACTAATTTTTTTTTGTAAAAACTGCAGTAATTTCTTCATACTGCCCCAGAACCGGACGAGACTTCGACCGATGGATTCCCACCTAAATCACGGACAGTGTGAAACATTCGAACGTTTTGCCCTATGACTGAACACTGTCGTTCTCCAAGGGAACTGCAAGTTGTACTTAGAAAATAACAAGCTAAATTTCCATATTTGAACTCTGCCTACATACAGATTGGCTATTTTTTTGTAAAAACTTTAGTAATTTCTCCATACTTCCCCGGAATCGGATGAGACTTCGACCGATTGATTCCCACCTAAATTATGGACAATGCGAAACACTCGGACGTTCTGCCCTGTGACCGAACATTGTAGTTCTCCAAAGGGGCTGCCAGTTGTACTTAGAAAATAACATGCTAAATTCCCATATTTGAACTGTGCATATATACAGAGTCACTATTTTTTGTAAAAACTGCAGTAATTTATTCATACTGCCTAGAACCAGACGAGACTTCGACCGATAGATTCCCACCTAAATCACGGACATTATGAAACACTCGGACGTTTTGCCCTGTGATCGAACACTGTATTTCTCCAATGGGACTATCAGTTGTACTTAGAAAATAACAGACTAAATTCCCATATTTGAACTTTGCCTATATATAGAGATATGCAGTTAAAGCCCCGCTAATGCCCCGCAATATCTGCACTTTAGCCCATAGCACTCTTCCACCGCTACGCTATTTCAGTTTAGCCCCGATAAACAGTAAATCCGCTTTAAGCCCCGCTATATTCCGCTTCATCCGCTAAATTAATGATTTTTAGCACCCGCTTTAGCAATATCAATATACAAAGGTTGATTTTACCAGTTCTCTTTTGAAATAAATAAGAAAGGTAGTTGTAAAGAGCTAATTTTTAAGGTCTAATTGCCCAATATAAAGTAGAAATCTATTATAGACATTTAATCTAGTGCGTATAACCACTATATTCTTTACTAATATTAGCTTCTTCTACAAAGATCATGTGAGGATGATAGCAAACTAATTTTAAATATTTATTTTTTCATTTAATGAACCTTTTTGCATATCCGCTTTATCCCCGCTACAACTTTTTACATTTCCATCGCTATACAACCGCTAAGCGCTTTAACTACACAGATAAGAGTGACTATTTTTTTGTAAAAACTGCAGTAATTACTTCATACTGCCTCGGAACTGGATGGGACTTTAGCCGATAAATTCCAACCTAAATTACGGACAGTGTGAAACACTTGGACATTTTACCCTGTGACCGAACACTGTAGTTCCCCAAGGTGACTGGAAGTTGTACTCAGAAAATAACAGGCTATATCTCTATATTTGAACTCTACCTACATCCAGAGTCGCTATTTTTTTGTAAAAACTACGGTAATTTCTTCATACTGACTCAGAACCGGATGAGACTTCGACCGATAGATTCCCACCTGAATCATGGACAGTATGGAACACTCAGATATTTCGTCCTATGAACGAACAATATAGATTTTCAAGGTGATTAACGTTTATACTTAGAAAACAACAGACTAATTATCATAATTGTATATAAAAAATAAAATAAAACATTTAGATGGGTCAAATGGGTAACCCACTTAGTAGGTAGGTTAGATTAGATAAAGTTTTCAGTTGAATGGGTCAAAATAAATGGATCATAATTGGGTTGGATTAAATTTTGGTTGATCCTCATACGACCTTAATGACCCATTTGACACCTCTAGGACTAACACTCAAAAATAAAAATTGACAAATTTGACATCAAGTGAGATTATATTATTGATGGCAATGTCAAGAAAAAACGAAATTATGTACTGTTGACAAAAAGGGGCTTTACTGAATAAGTCCATATTTTTTATGTTGTAACAAGAAAAGTTTCAGTAATAAGTATGTTAATTAAGTTTTCGTTTTCTAAATAAAAACGTGCAAACTAATTTGCGGTTTTCTTATAGAAAACGCTAACTTGTACTTTTAAAATTTTCGAAATTTTAAATTTGAAAGTTGCAAACTACCTTGCATTTTCTATAAGAAAATGCTTTGTAATTCGCGTTTTCTTATTTTTGGAAGTCTATTTTGAATTGTTTTGATTTTTTTAATTTAGGTTGTAAGTTGATTGTTCGTTCGGGGAATCTTACTTTCTTTGGGCATGATGCCTGGATTTCTCGTATGCCCCTTAAAATTGAATTTAAAGAGCTTTTTGAGAATTGCTGCTTTAAGAATGCTTTGGTTATAGATGTTTATAGAGGGGATTTAGATCCCCAGTGGGAGTTTACCTTCGATAATATTTCAGAAGGGGCAGTGTTAAGGTAATTAGCCTTACTAAAAGCTAAGTTAGCTTTGTATCATTTGGATGACAAGGGGGATTGTATTAGTTGGGGTCTTGATAAGAGTCTGGTGTACTCTGTTAATTCTATGTATAATTTTCTTAATTTTTCTGGTGTTTCTTTGTTCCTTTTTAAGTTTCTTTGGAAGTCTAATTCTCCTCCTAAAGCTAAGTTTCTTATGTGGTTGATTATTCATAAGAAGCTTAATACGGTTGAGCTTTTAAAGAAGAAAAATATTATTTTTGATGTTAAGTGTTGTTTTTGTAGTCTTTTGGATGAAGATGTTGATCATTTATTTTTCTCTTGCGATATCACCAATTATATTTTAAATATGGTTTTAAGGATTTTTGTTTTTGGTTGTTTAAATTCTTTTAGTAACTGTGTTGATTATTGGGATTGTTGTAGATTTGTTTATAATTCCAGGCAGAAATATGTGTTGGATTCTTGAGTTACTATCATTAGTTGGTTCATATGGTTGGAGAGGAATCACAGATTATTTCATTCAATTTCTGTTTCTGTTGACAATTTAATATTTAGGATTGTTACCTAGTGTCTGGATTGGATGTCTAACTCTCACTATAAGTTTTTTGGTGAATCGCGTTTTGAGAGTTTTTTTTATCAAGGTTAGATTTAATTTCAGTTTATTTATTAGAATCAACAGATATTTTAAATGTAATAGATTTCGCATTTATTTTTAATTTGTTTTTTTGGTGTTGCTTGACTCTCTTTTTCTTTTTTTATTCTTCTTCACATACACACACACACACACACACACACACACACACACACACACACACACACACATATATATATATATATATATATATATATATATATATAGGTGATGGTTACTTATGGTTTGGCTTGTTTCTTTCAGGTTTCAGGTAGTTGATTATAGCTGAGGAGCTTAGTGGGAAACTGTCTAGATTGGTGGATGATTTTTGCTTTAAAGCTATTTTGTGTGCGGTTTTGGAGAGTTTTTGTGATGTTCTGTTATCTTTTTTTGTTGTATTTATTTTGAAGTGACTAGTTTTTGTATTGGAGTAGATATACTTCACTATCGGGTGGTGGTTTTGCCAGAATTCGATATTTAAGTATGATGGGCGTTGGTTTATCCGGAGCTCATCTATCCACTTTCCTTTACATTCATATAGTCATGTTTTGTGTTGCTTTTGGCTTCCTTTTTGTTATGTAGTCGGATTTTGTAGTCTTTTTTTTGTTTTTATTATATACGTGTGCCCTCTTCTGTTTAGAAGATCACACATTTTTGCTTTCAAAAAAAAGTATTTCGCGTTTTCTGTTATCCAAAAATAGTAACTAAATTTACAAATTCATTGCAGGAACTTTTCATATAACATCAAAAACAACAATTGGTGGTTCTTTTCTTGTTAACCAAAATGAAAAAATGTTTGACAACATAGTTTACACAAAAAACAAACCAATTTTATAAAATAAACAAAAATACTAGTATAATTACATAGCAGGCAAAGCCACCTCTTTCTTCCTTGATTTTTCCATTTACTAATGGGATTATGAATGAAGGACATAATTACAACAATTATTTTTATTGTCAGACAAATTCTATTCGAACCTCCTAAAATGCTGAGTTGTCCGCCACTTAAACCAAAAATCGTGATGACGAAATTACCCTTTTGCTTACTTATTTTTTTAAAGCTTTAGCCTCCCTCGCACTGCCAGTGCGAGGTTCCTTAGCGTACAACGTAGAGGTACTGCGTGGTATGTTAAGGAACCTCGCACTGACGGTGCGAGATTCCTTATATTACCACGCAGTGTTGCTACGTGGTACGCTAAGAAACCTCGCACTGGCAGTGCAAGGGAGGGTAAATTTGTATTTTTTTTAAACACGGAGGGCAACTCAGTAAAAAGGGAGGAACTTGTGCTTTTTTTCAATTTGGAGTGGGGAGGGGGGCAACTCAGCATTTTAGGAGGTTCGAATAGAATTTGCCCTATTGTCATTTTCTCAAGCACATCAAAAAAACATTCCGCTGAATGTTACATGACGTAACGTTTGTTGGGTAGGTTTTTTACCCCAATTCAGTATTAAGGGGCTGAGTTCTCCCTTTGTTGGAGATGCTCTAATACAAACTACCATTGTATCAGTACAAATTTTATCAGCCGATGGATGGTTAAGCATATTTACATATATGAGGAAAAATTAACTATTATCAAAATAATCCCAAGAATGATATTGCATGACAAAAATCAGGTATTCAAACATTTAGCAAACAGTGTTACATTCAAGCTAAGATGATTCAGCCGTAGGATTTCTGAAGGGCTGAAAAATTGACTAGCTAAGATGATTTCGAGTGTAATCTCACGTGTTCACTTGAGTAGAGTAGCATTTCTATACTTTTTCACGTTGATGGTTATCGCTTTAATAATAAGTTTTCATATCCTAGTTAAAATATAGACAGCAAGGTGCATTTTGTAGAAATGTCAGATGAAGAAATTATGCAGGCAAGTTTATAGTTTATTTAAATAAGGAGTACGACACTTGAATGTAGGAACAAATCAGTTACAACATGTTGTAAAATATACACAAAAATTCATTAAAACTGCAAGGAGATAGAGAACAGATTTAAGCTTAGGCACATTGCTCCGCGGGTACTCCATAAAATCTCTGCATTTAATCCTACGGAACACTACAGAAAACAATGGTGGAGCTGCAACGACCACTGTCTCCAAGTATGGACCTATGGCTGATACTACTACTTTTTCTGCTCACCGCTGCTCTATGTAAAACGCTTTTGTACTTTTCATTACTAACCATCTGCAATAAAGTACAGTAAGATAGGGAAAAGTAAGAACACTGGTAGAATTATCAAATACTCACCTTGATAATGCAAAGCGCACCGACTTATATGCACCTCCGTGTGGTCTCCAGTGTTGATGAGAAAAGAGTTGGGCAAAAGTTTTACTTGCACCCATTTTCCATCATGTTCGATTTCTAAGGCACCAACATCATTTTGACACAGCATAGTGAGAAGACCACGATCAGAGTGAGGCGGCAGTCCCATTGCCAATTCAGGGTGCAGACAAGGATGGTAGAAACTGCCAACACCACTTTGAAAACTTAGGTACTTATCCATGTGTTCTTTCATCCAATTTCAAGCTCTCCCATATAGCTTCAAGTAGTTTTCTTCCTACCTTTCTTGTGCATGTTGAGTAGTATCCCAGTATTTCCCTATTACCAAATGAAATATATCAGTCCAGGCTTCACCAAAAGAACCTTAATTTGTGCATATTTTATAATGTTTCATTTTTCTTAACTGAACCCAGGGGTTTTGAAGGGTCACTAAACTCTGAGTATATGATTATCGTAACAAATTCTCTCCAATATTTCACAATTTGACTTTTACATTGAAACTGGTTCCATGTCGAATTGGAATCAATGGGTCTGTATCTGCATACTCTTTTCTTCTCCTCGGCCGTTGGATCGAAGAACCCTTTCATCATGTCCATCAAATCATTTCTCGGCTTGTTCGATATACCATGATTTACAACCCATGCTGAGGTTAGTATTCGAAAACTCGAGTTCTTTACCTAGAAACAACAAAATGAACAGTAAGTGTGATACTATTAAGTGGTACACAACGGCGTGCACCTGTGTTTCCTTGCGATGAAGAATCCCCACCGTTCACAGACCTTGGCAAGCTGTCTAATGGATTCGTTTCCTTGATTTAGCTCTCTAAAGTGTAAACATTAGTATCATGCGCATATAGCTTTATTTCAACAGACTGACTTCATTTTCTTTTCTTTTGGACTTGAGCGACCAATCTTTTACCACATTTAGCAACATAGCATATCTTCAAACCCTTAAATGCTTCCACTGTCAAGAAATTGGTGAAAAGGTAAGCTTAAGTATTCAAATATTTTGTATATCACAACTTACTTATTCATGGATGTTGTCGGTATAAAAGCTACAAAATTTAACTATCAAGAGAAGGCTACAATGCAAGATTTCCTTTAAACAAAGAAGTCAATATGCCAACTCGGTATTAGTTGATTGCAGTGAACGTGTCAATTTCATGTGAGGTTACATTGTACATTACCTAGTTTATGGAGTCAGTTGCTCCCTAAAAATATTTTGCAGCGCAGTAAATACAGACATGTGGTGATTAACAACTTGTTTTGATTCTACTTGATATTTGAGTATAAAAGTAGTTTTTTTATTCATTTGCAGAGTGAAAGAATACCTGATTTGTGAAGAATGAATTTTCCTTGGGGAGCTCTGGTTGACCCAATTAGTATTTCGTTAGTGCTCCAAGTGGCATCTGTAGGAAGGATACATAGTGCAGGAGTAGCATTGTAAGCTATTATTGTTTACAATGAATAAGGAATGCACTTAGTTGTTTTATCCCTACTTCCATGGATGTAATACTAAAAACTTGTTTTATTTTCCCCCTGTAGATAAGCATCTTGTTTCTAAGGAAAAGGATTAAACAAGACGAGAAAAAATAAATTAGCAAACGATCAGGTACGGCAACTTCATTTAGAGAGGATAATCTAAGAATTTGCAAAAGAAAAACCTAATAACCTGTAAACTAGGAGTTTACGCAAGCTCATCAACCTGAGTAGATGCATTCAATTTTATATTCATTTCCAATGTTTTTCTGGAGATAGCAGGGTAATCAATATTCCTCTCCATTTTTTTTTCTGGAGATAGCAGGGTAATCAATCAAGAGGCTAAGTGTTTGGCATCATAAATTGCTTTGTCATTGCAGCAAAATGGTGGAATTGCAGTAATGGAAAAAATAAAAATAAAGAATTGAGCCCAATATTTTGTCAAAAAAAGGACAACTTTGCCTGTGTTACTAAAATAATGGAGAAGATGGGTGAAGGGTACGTTACCTTGTATAATCATTGAGTTCGTCATGACGAAACCATAGTACATTACCTTGTATAATCATTGAGTTCGCGATGACGAAACCATAATTCTATTTAATAATAGTAAAGTAAAATATTTTGAACCTTGCCCATTAACTTTAGGAGCTAACTTTGTTCTCCATAATTCTCTCAATATCTTGATATTTTATTTTCAAAATCGCATGATTTACCAATTTACAATTATACTACTAAACTTATCACATTATTTTACATCTAAAATAAATACATTTTTTATTAAATAAATCTATAATTATTCAAAAAAACTGACGGTTCTCTAGCAAAATTTTACATTAAAATCCACACATTTGGATTAATCACAAATCCAAAATTTAATGTTAAATTTAGTCAACTAATATTTATTAATAAACCTAAAAAATGGAAGTTTCCTACATGGACATTAGTAAATTGGTTGAAAATAAGTCATTCAGATTCAAATAGGTACAAAATCACGTAACATAAATTATATAGGTTAATGACTACAATAAATTCATTTTATAATTTATTTAATAAATGAATTTATCATACATTAATTGCACTGTAAAATTCCGTTACCTTCAAATACCTTTATTTTTTATTTACCAATTATGTTGACTAAGTTTAAAGTAATTAAATGAATATGGTTAACCAATAATCATTAATCCATGTAATAAATCCTAAAAATCCGAGAATTTAGATATATACAATATCCACATACTTAGGAAAAAATGAATGTTGTTCAAGCAGGAGAGGTGGGAAAGCACATGCCCAGAACGTAGTATCATTACTGTTTATGTACTTATTAAAATGAGGCTCAAAATGATTAGTCATACAATCATGAGATTTTTTCATAGTACTTATAATTAGTATACATAGTTCTAAATATGTGTCATTCATGGGGAACTATTGTGCTTTAGGCTGTTGATTAGAACTCAATAAAATCTGTACTTACACTTGCATTGTACTTATTAAGGTAAAATATGAATAAGCTAGTGGTAACTTGCTTAAGTGTAAACCACATAGCATATAATTTGATTTGGTCCAATTAGCATTGCATTTGCGCTCCATGTGCCATCTGTAGGAAGGATACATAGTACAAGAGTAGCATTGTCAATGATCCGAAGCTATTATTGTTAACAAATGCATAAGGAATGCACTTAGTCCTCCCCGACTGCAAAGGACGTAGTACTTTTTTTTCTCTTTTACACAGGTCTTTTAGTTTCTAAGGAAACGGATAAAACAAGAAGAGAAAAAAATATTAGTAAATGATCGGGTACTGTAATTTCATTTAGAGAGGGTAATTTAAGAATTTACGAAAGGAAAACGGTATGACCGGTGAAGTATGAGTTTATGCAAGCTCGTCAAGCTGAGCAAATGCATTCACCTTTGTATTCCTTTACATTGTTTATCTGGAGATAGCAGTGTAATCAAGCAAGAGGTTAGAGTGTTCAGCAGCCTTAATTGCTTTGTCATTACAGCAAAATGGGGGAACTGTAGCGACGAAAAAATTAAAAAGTGTTTGTAAGATTGAAGGCTAGATCAAGAGTGGAGGAGAACTCTAGTTTAAGCAGGAGCAGCAGAAGCAGCGTGTGCCCAGGCCGCAATATCAAAGTTTTTGAGTAATAATTGCATAAAAATGCACATATCATGCACCTATCACACTCCAATTAGTGCCCTTCAACCAACCAAATACTTCGTAGCCCCCATTTGGGTCACAAGCTAGCATCACCTAGCTCGGCGATATGCTCCCGTAAATTGTGCTATTTGAACCAGTTTAAAATTTTCCATTCGGTGATGTGGGACTATTGCTGTTACTAAATACGTGTACTTTTATTGCACTTGGAATATAACACACTGACTGGACAAATTACATGGATATTAACAGTTGAGATTTTCAGTTATATGTTTATGATTGAAACGCTTCTATTTCTTGTTGTTTCCATGTCTGGCTCCAGAAATAAAAAACTAAAAGTCCATTAATGTTTTACTTGGAATACATACCGGAAAGAAGCTGAACTTGTTTTGTAGCAGCGTTGGCAATTTGCTTATTTAACATCAAATATACTGGAATTTACAAAAATATATCGAACCCTCTAGAATCTCAAAAGATTGATCAAATTCTTGGTATCTACTGAAGTCATGGCCAAATGGCAGTTAATCGAACATGCAAATTTCATCGGCTGTAACATGGAAAATATAACAAATTGAGTCCAATATTTTGTCAAAAAAGCCAACTTCGCCTGCGTTAATAAAATAATGGAGAAGATGGACAAAGCTTACATTACCTTTGTATAATCATTGAGTTTGTCCTGACAAAACCACATCAACTTTTCAAAAAGACTTCCATGGTAAATATTATTACTCTTTCTGTACCTATTATAACAGGGATCAATGATTAGACATACATTCATGAGATGTTTCATATTACTTATAATTAGTCTACACAGTTCTAATTTCTAAATATGTGTCAATCATGGGGTACTATCGTGCTTAAGGCTGTTGATTAGAACTCAATAAAATATGTACTCACACTTATATTGTACTTTTCAAGGTAAATTATATATAAGCTACTGATAACCTGCTTAACTGTAAACCATATAATGTATAATTTGACTTGGTCCAATGAGTATTTCATTAGCGCTCATGTGGCATCCGCAGGAACGATACATAGTGCAGGAGTAGCAATGTCAGCTATTATTGTTTACAATGCACAAGGAATGCACTTAGTCGTTTTACCCCTACTTCCATGGATGTAATACTACGCTTCTTTTTTATTTTCCATGTAGACAGGTATCTTGTTTCTATGGAAATGGATTAAACAAGATGAGAGAAAAATATATTAGTAAATGATCACTGATCAGGTACTGTAATTTTATTTAGAGAGGATAATCTAAGAAGTTGCAAAAGAAATACATAATAACCTGTAACTAGGAGTTTATGCAAGCTCATCAACCTGAGTCAATGCCTTCAATTTTGTATTCCTTTCCATTGTTTTTCTGGAGATAGCAGTTTAATCAATCAAGAGGTTAAAGTGTTTGGCAGCATTCATTGCTATGTCATAACAGCAAAATGGTGTAACTGCAGTGACGGAAGAAATAAAAATAAAAAGCAGGAGTATTTGGAAGGTTGAAGGCTAGATAAAGAGTGGAGAACTCAAGTTCAAGCACAAAACTTCAATTAGCGCCATTCAACCAACCAAATACTTCATAGCTGCCATTTGGGTCACAAGCTAGCATTACCTAGCTCGCCAATATGCAACTTTAAATTGTACTATTTGAACCAGTTTATATTTTTACATTCGGTGATTTGGGACTGTTTTTGTTATCATATACATGTAAATTTATTGCACTTGGAACATGACGCACTGGCTGGACAATTTACATAAATATTAACAGTAGAGATTTTCAATTATATGTTTATGATCGAAACGCCTCTAGTTCCCGCTGTTTCCATGTCTAATTCCAGAAATTAAAACCCAGACGTCCAATAATGCATTAATTGGAATACATACCGTAAAGAAGCTGAACTCGTGCTGTAGCTGTGCTGGCAATTTGCTTATTTAACATCAAATAAATTGGAATTTGCAAAAATAGGTATAACCCTCTAAAATCTCGAGCGACCGAACAGATTCTTGGTATCTGCAAAAGTCATGGCCCAATGCCAGTTAATCATATCTGCAAATTTCGTTGGTTGTAACATGGAAAATATAAATATGCAAATTGAGTCCAATATTTTGTCAACAAAAGGCCAGCTTTGCCTGCATTAATAAAATAATGGGGAAGATGGGTGAAGGGTACATTACCTTGTATAATCATTGAGTTCGTCATGACGAAACCATAGTACATTACCTTGTATAACCATTGAGTTCGTGATGACGAAACATTAGAAATTTTTCAAAAAGAGTTCCATGGTAAATCTACTAAATAATAGTAAAGCAAAAGATTTTAAACCTCTCACATTAACTTTAAGAGCTCTCTTTGTTCTCCTTAATTCTCTCAATATCTTGATATTTTTTCAAAATTGTATGATTTACCAAGCTACAATTATTCTACTAAACTTATCACATTATTTTACGTTTAAATACATGCTTTTTTTTCTATGAAAATACTATAATTTATTTTTTAAAAAAAATCACATTTCTCTAGCAAAATTTTACATTAAAATCCACACATTTGAATCAATTACATAATCCAAAATTTAATGTTAAACTTAGTCAACTAATATTTATTAATAAACCTAAAAGATGAAAGTTTAAGTATATATATTACACGGACATCAATAAATTGGTTGAAAGTAAGTCATTTAGATGCAAATATGTATAATTCACATAACATAAATTATATATGTTAAAGACTACAATAAATTCATTTTATAATTTATTTCATAAACGGGCTTATCATACATTAATTGCTTTGTCATTACAGTAAAATGGAGGAACTGCAGTGACGAAAATAAAATAAAAATAAAGTGTTTGTAAGGCTGGCTAGATCAAGAGTGGAGAAGAACTCTAGTTCAAGCAGTAGTGGTGGGCTGGTTCAAGCAGGAGCAGCGTATGTCCAGGCCGCAATATCAAAGTTTTGATTAATAATTGCATAAAGATCACTAAATTTAACATTAAAATCACATTTCTCTAGCAAAATTTTACATTAAAATCCACACATTTGAGTCAATTACATAATCCAAAATTTAATGTTAAACTTAGTCAACTATTATTTATTAATAAACCTAAAAGATGGAAGTTTTAGTATATATATTACACGAACATCAATAAATTGGTTGAAAGTAAGTCATTTAGATGCAAATATGTATAAATCACATAACATAAGTTATATATGTTAAAGACTACAATAAATTCATTTTATAATTTATTTAATAAATGGACTTATCATACATTAATTGCTTTGTCATTACAGTAAAATGGAGGAACTGCAGTGACGAATAAAAATAAAAATAAAGAAGTGTTTGTAAGGCTGGCTAGATCAAAAGTGAAGAAGAACTCTAGTTCAAGCAGTAGCGGTGGGCTGGTTCAAGCAGGAGCAGCATATGTCCAGGCCGCAATATCAAAGTTTTGATTAATAATTGCATTAAGATGCATAAATCATGCAACTGCCGCACTCCAATTAGTGTCCTTTAACCAACCACATACTTCATATCCCCGATTTGCGTCACAAGCAAGCATTACCTAGCTCAGCGATACGCTCCAGTAAATTGTGCTATTTGAACCAGTTTAAACTTTTCCATTAGGCGATGTGGGACTGTTGCTGTTACGAAATACATGTAATTTTATTGCACTTGGAATATAACACACTGACTGGACAAATTACATGGATATTAACAGTTGAGATTTTCAATTATATGTTTATGATTGAAACGCTTCTATTTCTTGTTGTTTCCATGTCTGGTTCAAGAAATAAAAAATTAGAAGTCCATTAATGTTTTACTTGGAATACATACCGGAAAGAAGCTGAACTTGTTTTGTAGCTGCATTGGCAATTTGCTTATTAAACATCAAATATCCCGGAATCTGCAAAAATAGATCGAATCCTCTAGAATCTCGAAAGATTGATCAAATCTTGGTATCTACGGATGTCAGGGCCAAATTGCAGTTAATCATACATGCAAATTTCATCGGCTGTAACATGGAAAATATAATACAAATTGAGTCCAATATTTTGTCAAAAAAGCCAACTTCGCCTGCATTAATAAAATAATGGAGAAGATGGACGAAGCGTACATTACCTTTGTATAATCATTGAGTTTGTCCTGACAAAACCACAGCAACTTTTCGAAAAGACTTCCATGGTAAATATTATTACTCTTTCCGTACCTATTATAACGGGGATCAATGATTAGACATACATTCATGAGATGTTTCATATTACCTATAATTAGTCTACGCAGTTCTAATTTTAAAATATGTGTCAATCATGGGGTACTATCGTGCTTAAGGCTGTTGATTAGAACTCAATAAAATATATACTCACGCTTGTATTGTACTTCTTAAGGTAAATTATGTATAAGCTAGTGATAACCTGCTTAACTGTAAACCATATAGTGTATAATTTGACTTGGTCCAATGGGCATTTCATTAGCGCTCATGTGGCATGCGCAGGAAGGATACATAGTGCAGGAGTAGCAATGTCAGCTATTATTGTTTACAATGCATAAGGAAAACAGTAAAACCGGTGAAGTAGGAGTTTATGCAAGCTCATCAAGCTGAGCCAATGCATTCAATTTTGTATTACTTTCCATTGTTTTTCTTGAGATAGCAGTGTAATCAAGCAAGAGGTTAGAGTGTTCGGCAACATTAATTGCTTTGTCATTACAGCAAAATGGTGGAACTGCAGTGACGAAAAAATAAAAAATAAAAAATAAAAAAGTGTTTGTAAGATTGAAGGCTAGAACAAGAGTGGAGGAGAACTCTAGTCTAAGCAGGAGCAGCAGAAGCAGCGTATGCCCAGGCCGCAATATCGAAGTTTTGAGTAATAATTGCATAAAGATGCACATATCACGCATTCAATTTTGTATTACTTTCCATTGTTTTTCTTGAGATAGCAGTGTAATCAAGCAAGAGGTTAGAGTGTTCGGCAACATTAATTGCTTTGTCATTACAGCAAAATGGTGGAACTGCAGTGACGAAAAAATAAAAAATAAAAAAGTGTTTGTAAGATTGAAGGCTAGATCAAGAGTGGAGGAGAACTCTAGTTTAAGCAGGAGCAGCGTATGCCCAGGCCGCAATATCGAAGTTTTGAGTAATAATTGCATAAAGATGCACATATCATGCACCTATCACACTCCAATTAGTGCCCTTCGACCAACCAAACACTTCATAGCCCCCATTTGGGTCACAAGCTAGCATTACCTAGCTCGGCGATATGCTCCCGTAAATTGTGCTATTTGAACCAGTTTAAAATTTTCCATTCGGTCATGTGGGACTATTGCTGTTACTAAATACATGTAATTTTATTGCACTTGGGATATAACACACTGGCTGGACAAATTACATGGATATTAACAGTTGAGATTTTCAATTATATGTTTATGATTGAAACGCGTCTATTTCTTGTTGTTTCCATGTCTGATTCCAGAAATAAAAAAACTAAAAGTCCATTAATGTTTTACTTGGAATACATACCAGAAAGAAGCTGAACTTGTTTTGTAGCAGCGTTGGCAATTTGCTTATATAACATCAAATATACCGGAATTTGCAAAAATAGATCAAACCCTCTAGAATCTGGAAAGATTGATCAAATTCTTGGTATCTGCGGAAGTCATGGCCAAATGGCAGTTAATCGTACATGCAAATTTCATCGGCTGTAACATGGAAAATATAATACAAATTGAGTCCAATATTTTGTCAAAAAAGCCAACTTCGCCTGCGTTAATAAAATGTTGGAGAAGATGGACGAACCGTACATTACCTTTGTATAATCATTGAGTTTGTCCTGACAAAACCACAGCAACTTTTCGAAAAGACTTCCATGGCAAATATTATTACTCTTTGCGTACCTATTATAACGGGGCTCAATGATTAGACATACAATCATGAGATGTTTCATATTACTTATAATTAGTCTACACAGTTCTAATTTCTAAATACGTGTCAATCATGGAGTACTATCGTGCTTAAGGCTGTTGATTAGAACTCAATAAAATCTGTACTCACTTATATTGTACTTTTTAAGCTAAAAATTATGTATAAGCTAGTGATAACCTGCTTAAGTGTAAACCATATAGTGTATAATTTGACTTGGTCCAATGAGTATTTCATTAGCGCTCATGTGGCATCCGTAGGAAGGATACATAGTGAAGGAATAGCAATGTCAGCTATTATTGTTCACAATGTATAAGGAAAACAGTATAACCGGTGAAGTAGGAGTTTATGCAAGCTCATCAAGTTGAGCCAATGCATTCAATTTTGTATTCCTTTCCATTATTTTTCTGGAGATGGCAGTGTAATCAAGCAAGAGGTTAGAGTGTTCGGCAGCATTAGTTGCTTTGTCATTACACCAAAATGGTGGAACAGCAGTGACGAAAAAATAAAAAAGTGTTTGTAAGATTGAAGGCTAGATCAAGAGTGGAGGAGAACTCTAGTTTAAGCAGGAGCAGCAGAACCAGCGTGTGCCCAGGCGGCAATATCAAAGTTTTTGAGTAATAATTGCATAAAGATGCACATATCATGCACCTATCACACTCTGATTAGTACCCTTCAACCAACCAAATACTTCGTAGCCCCCATTTGGGTCACAAGCTAGCATTACCTAGCTCGGCGATATGCTCCCCTAAATTGTGCTATTTGAACCAGTTTAAAATTTTCCATTCGGTCATGTGGGACTATTGCTGTTACTAAATACATGTACTTTTATTGCTCTTGGAATATAACACACTGGCTGGACAAATTACATGGATATTAACAGTTGAGATTTTCAATTATATGTTTATGATTGAAACTCGTCTATTTCTTGTTGTTTCCATGTCTGATTCCAGAAATAAAAAAACTAAAAGTCCATTAATGTTTTACTTGGAATACATACCGGAAAGGAGCTGAACTTGTTTTGTAGCTGCATTGGCAATTTGCTTATTTAACATCAAATATCCCGGAATCTGTAAAAATAGATCGAATCCTATAGAATCTCGAAAGATTGATCAAATCTTGGTATCTGCGGATGTCATGGCCAAATTGCAGTTAATCGTACATGCAAATTTCATCGGCTGTAACATGGAAAATATAAAACAAATTGAGTCCAATATTTTGTCAAAAAAGCCAACTTCGCCTGCATTAATAAAATAATGGAGAAGATAGACGAAGCGTACATTACCTTTGTATAATCATTGAGTTTGTCCTGACAAAACCACAGCAACTTTTCGAAAAGACTTCCACGGTAAATATTATTACTCTTTCCGTACCTATTATAACGGGGATCAATGATTAGACATACATTCATAAGATGTTTCATATTACCTATAATTAGTCTACGCAGTTCTAATTTTAAAATATGTGTCAATCATGGGGTACTATCGTGCTTAAGGCTGTTGATTAGAACTCAATAAAATATGCACTCACGCTTGTATTGTACTTCTTAAGGTAAATTATGTATAAGCTAGTGATAACCTGCTTAACTGTAAAAAACCATATAGTGTATAATTTGATTTGGTCCAATGGGCATTTCATTAGCGCTCATGTGGCATGCGCAGGAAGGATACATAGTGCAGGAGTAGCAATGTCAGCTATTATTGTTTACAATGCATAAGGAAAACAGTATAACCCGTGAAGTAGGAGTTTATGCAAGCTCATCAAGCTGAGCAAATGCATTCAATTTTGTATTACTTTCCATTGTTTTTCTTGAGATAGCAGTGTAATCAAGCAAGAGGTTAGAGTGTTCGGCAACATTAATTGCTTTGTCATTACAGCAAAATGGTGGAACTGCAGTGACGAAAAAATAAAAAATAAAAAAGTGTTTGTAAGATTGAAGGCTAGATCAAGAGTGGAGGAGAACTCTAGTTTAAGCAGGAGCAGCAGAAGCAACGTATGCCCAGGCCGCAATATCGAAAAGTTTTGAGTAATAATCGCATAAAGATGCACATATCATGCACCTATCACACTCCAATTAGTGCCCTTCGACCAACCAAATACTTCATAGCCCCCATTTGGGTCACAAGCTAGCATTACCTAGCTCGGCGATATGCTCCCATAAATTGTGCTATTTGAACCAGTTTAAAATTTTCCATTCGGTGATGTGGGACTATTGCTGTGACTAAATACATGTAATTTTATTGCACTTGGACTATAACACACTGGCTGGACAAATTACATGGATATTAACAGTTGAGATTTTCAATTATATGTTTATGATTGAAACGCGTCTATTTCTTGTTGTTTCCATGTCTGATTCCAGAAATAAAAAAACTAAAAGTCCATTAATGTTTTACTTGGAATACATACCAGAAAGAAGCTGAACTTGTTTTGTAGCTGCGTTGGCAATTTGCTTATATACCATCAAATATACTGGAATTTGCAAAAATAGATCAAACCCTCTAGAATCTCGAAAGATTGATCAAATTCTTGGTATCTGCGGAAGTCATGGCCAAATGGCAGTTAATCGTACATGCAAATTTCATCGGCTGTAACATGGAAAATATAATACAAATTGAGTCCAATATTTTGTCAAAAAAGCCAACTTCGCCTGCGTTAATAAAATGTGGGAGAAGATGGACGAACCGTACATTACCTTTGTATAATCATTGAGTTTGTCCTGACAAAACCACAGCAACTTTTCGAAAAGACTTCCATGGTAAATATTATTACTCTTTCCGTACCTATTATAACGGGGCTCAATGATTAGACATACATTCATGAGATGTTTCATATTACTTATAATTGGTCTACACAGTTCTAATTTCTAAATATGTGTCAATCATGGAGTACTATCGTGCTTAAGGCTGTTGATTAGAACTCAATAAAATCTGTACTCACACTTATATTGTACTTTTTAAGCTAAAAATTATGTATAAGCTGGTGATAACCTGCTTAAGTGTAAACCATATAGTGTATAATTTGACTTGGTCCAATGAGTATTTCATTAGCGCTCATGTGGCAGCCGTAGGAAGGATACATAGTGAAGGAATAGCAATGTCAGCTATTATTGTTCACAATGCATAAAGAAAACAGTATAACCGGTGAAGTAGGAGTTTATGCAAGCTCATCAAGTTGAGCCAATGCATTCAATTTTGTATTCCTTTCCATTATTTTTCTGGAGATGGCAGTGTAATCAAGCAAGAGGTTAGAGTGTTCGGCAGCATTAGTTGCTTTGTCATTACACCAAAATGGTGGAACGGCAGCGACCAAAAAATAAAAAAGTGTTTGTAAGATTGAAGGCTAGATCAAGAGTGGAGGAGAACTCTAGTTTAAGCAGGAGCAGCGTGTGCCCAGGCCGCAATATCAAAGTTTTTGAGTACTAATTGCATAAAGATGCACATATCATGCACCTATCACACTCTGATTAGTGCCCTTCAACCAACCAAATACTTCGTAGCCCCCATTTGGGTCACAAGCTAGCGTTACCTAGCTCGGCGATATGCTCCCCTAAATTGTGCTATTTGAACCAGTTTAAAATTTTCCATTCGGTCATGTGGGACTATTGCTGTTACTAAATACATGTACTTTTATTGCACTTGGAATATAACACACTGACTGGACAAATTACATGGATATTAACAGTTGAGATTTTCAATTATATGTTTATGATTGAAACGCTTCTATTTATTGTTGTTTCCATGTCTGGTTCCAAAAATAAAAAACTAAAAGTCCATTAATGTTTTACTTGGAATACATACCGGAAAGAAGCTGAACTTGTTTTGTAGCTGCGTTGGCAATTTGCTTATTTAACATCAAATATACCGGAATCTGCAAAAATAGATCGAACCCTCTAGAATCTCGAAAGATTGATCAAATTCTTGGTATCTGCGGAAGTCATGGCCAAATGGCAGTTAATCGTACATGCAAATTTCATTGGCTGTAACATGGAAAATATAATACAAACTGAGTCCAATATTTTGTCAAAAAAGCCAACTTCGCCTGCGTTAATAAAATAATGGAGAAGATAGACGAAGCGTACATTATCTTTGTATAATCATTGAGTTTGTCCTGACAAAACCACAGCAACTTTTCAAAAAGACTTCCATGGTAAATATTATTACTCTTTCCGTACCTATTATAACGGGGATCAATGATTAGACATACATTCATGAGATGTTTCATATTACTTATAATTAGTCTACGCAGTTCTAATTTCTAAATATGTGTCAATCATGCGGTACTATCGTGCTTAAGGCTGTTGATTAGAACTCAATAAAAAATGTACTCACGCTTATATTGTGCTTTTTAAGGTAAATTATGTATAAGCTAGTGATAACCTGCTTAATTGTGGGACTATGTCTGTTATTAAATACACGAAATTTTATTGCACTTGGAATATAACATACTGAGTGGACAATTTACATGGATATTAACAGCTGAGATTTTCAATTATATGTTAATGATTGAAACCTTCTAGTTCTCGCTGTTACCATGTCCAATTCCAGAAATAAAAACCCAGATGTCCATTAATTTATTACTTGGTATACATTCCGAAAAGAAGCTGAACTTGTGCTGTAGCTGTGGTGGCAATTTGCTTATTTAACATCAAACATATTGGAACTGGCAAAAATACGTTGAACCCTCCAGAATCTCGGGCGAATGATCAAATTATTGATCTCTGTGAAAGTCATGGCCAAATACCAGTTAATCGTACCTGCAAATTTCATTGGTTGTAACATGGAAAATATAAATGTACGAATTGAGTCCAATATTTGTCAAAAATGCCAACTATGCCAGCGTCAATAAAATAATGGAGCTGGATGAAGCCTACGTTACCTTGTATAGTCATTGAGTTCGTCATGACAAGACAATATCAACTTCTCGAAAAGACTTCCATTGTAAATATCATTACTATTTCTGTACCTGTACCTATTACAATGAGGCTCAATGATTAGTCATACATTCATGAGATTTTTCATGATATTTGTAATCAGTCTACACAGTTCCAAATATGTGTCAATCATGGGGCACCATCGTGCTTTAAGCCGTTGATTAGAACTCAACAAAATCGGTACTTACATCCATACTGAACTTTTTAAGCCAAATTATGTATAAGCTAGTGATAACTTGAAGTGTTATGCTTAAGTGTAAACCACATAGTGTATAATTTGATTTGGTAATGCACACGGAGAGACTTGTCATGCAAGGCAAAATGGATTTAGTAATTAGATAAACCGCAGACCATAGCAAAACACGATTTTAGTTGATTGCAAAGAATGAGTTAATTTTAAGTCAAGCTATATTGTACATTACCTAGTTTTTGGAGTCAGTTGCTGCCTAAAAATATTTTTCAGCGCAGTAAATACAGACAAGTGATGATTAACATCTTGTTTTGATTCTACTTGATATCTGAGTATAAAAATAGTTTTTTTTATTTTGACAGTGGAAGAATAACCTGATTCATGAAGAGTGAATTTGCCTTGGGGAGCTCCGGCTGGCCCAATTAGTATTGGGTTAGCGCTCCATGTCGCGTCTGTAGGAAGAATACATAGTGCGAGAGTAGCATTGTAAGCTATTATTGTTTACAATGCATAAGGAATGCACAGTCATTTTTCCCCTACTGCCATGGATGTGATACTAAAAATTTGTTTTTTTCCTTTCGTTTTTTTTTCTTGTAGACAGGTGTTTTTGTTTTTAAGGAAATGGATGAACAAGAAGAGAGAAAATATTAGTGAATGATCGTGTAGTGCGATTTCATTTTAGAGAGGATAATCTAAGAATTTGCGAAAGAAAAACTGTATAACCTGTAAACTAGGAGTTTATGCAAGCTCGTCAACCATAGTCAATGCATTCAATTTATATTCCTTTCCATTGTTTTTCTGGAGATAACAGCGTAATCAATCAAGAGGTTAGAATGTTTGGCAGCATTAATTGCTTTGTCATTACAGCAAAATAGTTGAACCGCAGTGACGAAAAAATAAAAATAAAAGATGTAAGGTTGAAGGCTAGATCAAGAGTGGAGAAGTATTCTAGTTCAAGCGAGAGTGGTGGGCAAGCTTGTGCGATGTTTCTGAGTAATAGTTACATTATAATCTAAGAATTTGTGAAAGAAAAACAATATAACCTGTAAACTAGGAGTTTATGCAAGCTCATCAATCTGAATCAATGCATTCAATTTATATTCTTTTCCATCGTTTTTCTGGAGATAACAGTGTAATTAATCAAGAGGTTAGAGTGTTTGGCAGCATTAATTGCTTTGTCATTAGAGCAAAATTGTGGAACTGCAGTGATGGAAAAAATAAAACTAAAAAGCAAAAAAATAAAAGAAGCAAGGTTGAAGGCTAGATCAACTGTGGAGAAGAATTCTAGTTCAAGCAAGAGCGGTGGGCAAGCGCGTGCGATGTTTTTGAGTAATAGTTGCATTAAGATGCATGCATCATGCACCTGTCACGTTTCAATTAGTGCCCTTCAACCAACCAAATACTTCATTGCCAGAATTTGGGTCACAAGCTAGCATTACCTAGCTCGGCGATACGCCACTATCGATTGTAATATTTGAACCAGTTTGTTTTTTTCCATTCGGTGATGTGTGACTATTTCGGTCATTAAATACATGTAATTTTACTGCACTTGGAATATAACACACTGACTGGACAAATTACATGGATATTAACAGTTGAGACTTCCAATTATATGTTTATGATTGAAACGCTTCTAGTTCCCATTGTTTTCATGTCAGATTCAAGAAATAAAAACCTAGAAGTCCATTAATGTATTATATGGAATACATACCGGAAAGAAGCTGAACTTGTGCTCTAGCTGTGTTGGCAATTTGCTTATTTAACATCAACTATATTGGAATTTGCAAAAATATAACCCTCTAGAATCTCAAGTGACTGATCAAATTCCTGGTATCTGCCGAAGTCATGGCCAAATGCCAGTTAATCGTACCTGCAAATTTCATCGGTTGTAACATGGAAAGTATAATACAAATTGAGTCCAATATTTTATTAAAAAAAAAAGCCAACTTTGCCTGCGTTAATAAAATAATGGGGAAGATGGATGAAGCATACATTACCATGTATAGTCATTGAGTTCGTCCAGACAAAACCATAGCAATTTTTCGAAAAGACTTCCATGGTAAATATTATTACTATTTCTGTACCTATTATAACGAGGCTTAATGATTAGTCATACATTCATGAGATTTTTCATAGTACTTGTAATTAGTCTACACAGTTCCAAATATGTGTCAACCAGGGGGCACTATCGTGTTTTAGGCCAGTTATTCGAACTCAACAAAATCTGTACTAACACTTATATTGTACTTTTTAAGGTAAATTATGTACAAGATATTGATAACTTGCTTAAGTGTAAACCACATAGCGTATAATTTGATTTGTTAACAGATGCAGAACATGCATGGAAAAAAGGATTAAGTAGATAAACCATAGACCATTGCAAAAACTAACGTATGACATAATTCAAAATACAGTGCTTGCAAAAATTTCAAGCTGGTTAAATGCCACTTTTAACTTTCGCCAATTGAACCCTAAAGGTGAACTACCTTTGTTTAACTTCTACTTTAATCATCTGCTCTAACCATCAAAATTACATTTACCTGAAACTAAAACTCTCTTGAAGTTCAAAGCTTTCCCATCCTCCAACTTCATACCATAATTCACCCCCATTATTAAGTGAGAGTTGTGAGAAAATTTGTATTGTAAGATTTGCAAGAAACTTAAGTATTGTAAGTTAAAGTGAGAACTGATGTATCCAAGCTAGGTATAGTATAAAGATTTGTAAGTATACTATTAACTGAAAATTGATGCGTCCAAGTTAAGTGAGAAACTTTTAAGTATTGTAAATTAAGTACAAAAAAATTGATATGTATTATTAGGAGTTCCAAGGACTCTTAGTTTTGTCTACTATGAATATCATGTATCTATATGGTTGCAAACATGATTGGTGATGATGTTGGTTGTCGATATGGTTGTGTCTAATAAATTCAGTAGATTTAAATCCTCTTCCCCAAAAATTTAAAGAAAACCAACAAAGTTTGGCAACTTAGACTACAAAGCTGCACAAAAAATACACAAAGTTGATAATATAAACAAAAATGAAGATGGAACATTTACGCTTATCTGGCAAATCCACATCTTTTTTCCTTATCTATTTTCCATTTAAGAATGGGCGAATATGCATGAAGGACATGATTACATCAATTGCTTCCATAATTTTACTATCATTTTCTGAAGCACGTCATATTACCGTATAATCTCAACACACATTAGAACCACATTACCAAAAAAATCGATAAATTCTTTGAACTCAAGCAGGCAGGAAACATCATGTAACAGTTAAATTCAATTTTGGATCCAATAAAGTAAACGCCTTTCCAAAATAAGCAGATCTTCCTCTGATCAAGTTGCAAAATGCATGTTAGTCAACTTTAGTCTTCAACTGAGAGTATAAATATATTTTGTCTAGACATATAATCAAACCGAGGACTAAGAGAAAAGACATAAAGTATACATGATGCAACCATTTGAGGGTATCCAGTGATATTTTATATGGTATGGTAATTAGCTGATGCACTAAAGTCCAACTGAACGTTATTTTAAGTCCCCTTTGTTGAAACAATGCTAAAATGTAGAAAACATCAGTGCCTAATACATGGTGCCATTGTATCGTTGAAAATTCAAGTCGACAAGGGAATATTGAGAAATAATCATGGCATTCCAACATCTAGGAATTTAATCAAACAGAACTTAAGCTAAGTATATTTTCATGTTTCAGGAAAAAAAAAATCTAAATAAACTCAAGTACCATATTACATGACAAAATTAGGTTTTGGAATGATCAGTGTTTCAACATTAATACCATGCTCAAATTGCTTTATTTCAACAAACTTGTTTCATTTTTTTCTATTTTAGGACTTGAATGATAAACAATTTACCCTGTTTAACAACATGATGCATCATCAAATATCTTTAGCAAGTTTCCACTTTCAAGAAAATGATGAGAAAAGTATGAGTAAATGTTCAAAATTTTCTTATACCGATCACTTAATAGATATCAAACCCATTTACCATGGATGTGTTCAGTATAAGAATAACAAATTAAATGCTCATGAAGTAGAACATTTAAGTTTTTGAAATCCTGCAAACAAAGAAGTCAATATATCACCTAAAATATGTCAACTCGGATTTGGTCAGCATTGCGAAGAATGCATACTACTAGACACAATCCTAAATGCTATAGTAGAGTTTCGTGTTCAGGTACAGTCTACATTATTGTTGTCAAAAAAAAAAAAAAAATGTCTTACGATTTAGATCATGATTCAGATCGGATCCCTCTGTCTGCAATTTGATTTACATTCCGATTCAAACATATCAAGACCAGTTCACCTCATACAAATATGTTTAATATAGATTCACAGATCCAATTATAATGTTTTAAAGATAAAACAAAAAAGGGAATTGGAGAGAAAAATTAAGTTCTAAGGTTGAAGTTCAAACATCAAAATCACACTAGAAGCGCATACGAAACTTTAAATGTGGATATTTCAAATCTACGATTTACGATTTAAAGTCCGTTTCAAATTAAAATTTACAACTTAAATACCATTTTTAAAACCTTGGCCTGCATTACCTAGTTTTGAAGTGCATTAATTACGGACAAGTGATGATCAACCTAAGTCAATGGAGGAGACTGAATATTCCCTTGAGGTCTTTTTGTGTACATAGCAGTGTATTTAACGAAGAGGTTAGAGGTTTTGGCAACATTATTTGCTCTATAATTAAAGCAAAATGGTGGTGGAGCAGAAGAACAAGCGTGAATTGTAGTAATGCACAAAAAATAAAAAGAGTTTGTGAGGTTGAAGGCTAAATCAAGAATGGAGAAAAACTCTTGTTTAAGCAGGAGATATGGGCAAGTGGATGCCCAGGCAGTCGAGTAGCCAAAGTCAAGCTTTTAAGTAATAAAGGACACCAGACGCACATGTCATGTGGCTATCACACTCCAATTAGCGCCCTTCGACCAACCAAACACTTTGTAGCCCCCATTTGGGTCACAAGCTAGCATTACCAAGCGCAACAGTATGCTATTCTAAATGATACCATTTATACCAGTTTATATTTTGACATTCTGTGATGTGAGACCAATTTTGTTATTGAATACATGTAATTTTATGGCACTTGGAATATAACATAATGACTGGATAAAACAGGTTATTTGTTGCTGTCATTTTACATGGATATTAACAGTTGAGAATAAAAATTATATGCTTGTGATTGAAACGCTTCTCATTCTCATTGTTTCCATGTCTAATGCCAGAAGAAGAAAAAAAACCTAGAAGTCCATTAATATTTAACCGGAATTTCTCCTTAAAAGAAGGTGAGCTTTGAAGATTGGGAATACAAAGCATCAACCAGGTTCGATAAAGAGGCATCAAATTACTTTTGTAAGGGCAGCCGCCAAGACTTCAGTGTAAAGGTGATGTTCGAATTCATATGCTGAAATAACTTTTTTTTTTTTAAAAAAAGAACTGATCAAGGTTTTCGTTTTCTTCTGCTTCAACGGCGATTTTAACCTAAACTTTAAAAGTTTAAGTTCAGTTTACAAAATTTCTACACATAAACGTAGTACGAAAAAAATTGCAATGTAAAAACAAAAACAAAAACTCGACGATATACGTCTGAAGATGGAAATACAAATAATAAACCATATGTTTGAAGAAGAGCAGCAGAGTGTTTGCAGTGCTACTATCATATACACCTAATGCTTTGGACTGCAGTACAATGTGTGCATGTGCCATGTTGAAGAAGCAAAAATCAAGTTCGCAGGTAACTTCTCCAATCCTTACTATGTTTTAGGATGGGTTACCATATGCTCTATGCCATGGATGGCTGGTTGTCCAATTTCATAATAGGCAGAAGAAAAGGAAAAAAGAAAATAATGCTTATAGTGAAGCGCTTCATGGCCCCCATTTCAGTTGCAAGCCAGCATACCAAGATTGGGAGACATGAAACAGTACTTGGTGCCATTTAAATCAATTTATACTTTTCCATCTGGTGATGTGGTACTACTTTTATGATTTCCCATTTATCGCTTCCTTAAGACTAACTGCATTTTGTGTCAGAAATACAAGATTCAAATGCGCACAAGGGTTTAATGACAAATCATAGATAAAATCACCTTTGAATAGATCTACGCAAAATGAATCTACCGCGATTTGACTTCTAGCCACCTGATAAACAGCCGTTTACATAACGTGAACTGATAAACAGAAGTACATAACGTGAAAAAACAAACACGCAATACGTCCTTTCAAACTGTTTCGTTATTGCCGAAGCAAGCAATTGGGGTAAGTTTCCATCAGGCTCAGTTTAGATGCCTATTTAAGAACAGCAATCGAAAGTAAAAATAGAATACTGGAGGATAAAACTGATTCTAAATTACACATCAGTACCAAGTTCTGTTCTTCTTCCCCTTCCACACCACCCTCTGGCATATTATGAGAAAGTACCCACATCAAGCCCACATTTGTACGAATAAATACGCCGCTAGGGCAAAGAGCATGGATTAATTAAATACTAAAGGACAAGGAGAAGGGAATTTTACTAGCAACCTCGATAATCGGAAACAACGTAATGGAAGCAGCTCTAACAACAACCACATTCATCCTCATCTGTTGTGAAGTTATGACTCTAGCCTCAAATGCGTACGGACTGGACAAGACCGACGTTGCCTTCTCTCACTGTGGAGAGACGGCATCGAGCTGAAGGCGGACCGGAAAAGTTCGGTGGTAGTATTAGGGTTTCTGGCGGTGATCTTCTGAGAGTGCGTGGTTGTGTATCGATGGACGCAAGTGAAGGAGGAGGGGATAGGAAGGAAATGGTATGGAGGCTGCTGGAAAAGGAAACGGTTCAGCTCTGTATCCAAATATGGTTGCACAAAACATAATAGTTCGTTTGTCACCTTTGCTTTTTCACGAGTTCGGCTATTTTGGAAAGAGAAGCGCTATAAAAGACGAAAAATACAAGTAATAAAAACGCTGATTATTAAATGGTATGAGACTGCGAAAATCACTGAGAAGTTGTTGGGCCAAATTATTAGAAACTTAAACAGAATAACAGCAAAATTTTAGGCTGTTTAAGTTTCAATATAGGCCACTAAATATTTATTTTTAAAGACAATACCTTACTATTTTTAAATCGGCCTCAAATCTCGCACGAGGTTATTTTCTTCTTCTTCTTCGATCGGTCTGACATTT
Organism: Allium sativum; assembly: GCA_030737875.1. NCBI lineage: Eukaryota > Viridiplantae > Streptophyta > Magnoliopsida > Asparagales > Amaryllidaceae > Allium > Allium sativum. The sequence continues at coordinate 446,051,093 of CM060923.1, forward strand.
TCTTTCTCGATCCCTATTTCCGGTGCATTTTCTCGTCTTCTTCTACAATTGCGTTTCCATGGGTTGATGTTCTACTTTGTCAATCTTAAATTCGGTCTTCAAGATGTCGATTTCGAATAAGCATCATGCTTGAAGTTGTGTTTTCATTAGTTTAAGTTTTGTTTTTCTAATCAGCGCTGTAATTTTATTTCAAAAATTAAAATTACGATCAGTGATTTTGACTCATATTCGGTGATTAATACTTTCTTTCGGTAGTAACAACAAGTTTTTTTATTATTGTTATTGATGAAGAAACATATCTTTTAATCTTTGATTTGAATACTATTTAGGTTTTTTCCATTTAGTTACATCATTTACATTAGATTCAATGAAATTGTAATGTTGTGTTTAATTAGCTTTATTTCAGTTTTTGCGTAACGGTTTTTGTTTTTCTAAGATCATTTTAATTTAACTTAAAAGTATGCTTGTTTTAAATTTCGTGACTGTAGTTATTATATAATTTGTACTGTTGTATTGATCATAATCTTTTGAATGAAGATGTTTCCTTTTTAATCAAACATTCTATGATATAGAGTTTTTTAGTGGTTATATATCAGTTTTGTTTTAATATAGTAGCAGTTTTGTGCGCATCAGTCTTATATTATTAGGTATCAGTTTTATGTCTGTGAGTATTATAATTGTCTAATGTAAGTATCAGTTTTAAATATTTGTTTTGTTTATTTAATAAATTACTTTTGCAGTGATATCAATAGTCTTTTTGCTCTATTTGTATTCAGTGATTTACTTTAGCACTCGTTTGTCCGCGGATTGCTCATTTTATGAATTAAAGAATGAAATAAGTCGGCATTGGTCTCAACTAACTCTTAAGGTGAAAGAATATCAATTGGAAAATACGAGTGATGGTTCTATTTCAATTTCATCTAATGTTTCAATACATTCATCGTCTAGTGGGTCTTTATGTTTGCATAGCAAAAATTAGTTAAAAGATATGATGAAGAGAGGTTTTACATTATCCATTTTCGATTTTATTGGTTTTTGTTTTGAAGGCGCTTATGATTTTAGAGAACTTTTAATGGCATATCTTATTCAAAATGGATACGAGTTACCTTTCTTTTTTTTTTTTTTTTTTTTTTTTTGAAAATAGTTCTATTAGGATTACATCGCTTGCTCTTCAACTTCAAGTGGATATTCTTTTAAAGTGCACGTTTCTTGTGATTTCAGACAACCTAATAGATTTTTTATTCAGAATTTGGTTAATGAGCATTCTTCTGGTGGTGGCCTTAGAAATTTGAATGATCCTCACCTTTCTTTGTTCATTTATTACATCTTTGATAATTAATGAAAATCGAGATCATCCTAGTAAGAAACCTAGAAATATCGTTGATGATTTTCATTGAAAGCATAATCTTGAGTTGTCTTACTCTTTTGCATACCATGGAAAGCAACTTGCTTTAATAGAATTGCATGGTAATGATGTCATGTCTTATAACGATTTGAGCTTGTATTTAGAGGCGTTAAAGAAACATAATCTGGGTACTCATATTGACATGGAAGTTAATGTCTGTAAGAATGAATTTGAAAGAGTCTTTGTTGGTCTAGGTGCTCGTATTCTTGGTTTCAAACATTGCTAAATTATGATATTTCTATATGTTACTCAGTTAAAGGGGAGGCCAGGTGTATTGATGTGGGCTACAAAGAATGGTAATCAAGATATGTTGTAGTTGTTTGTTGATTTAAGTTATGCTGTTATTTTTCAATTGATTTGGTAAATCATTAGTATTTGTTTCAAGTGCCTGATAGTATCATTCTGTATTTTGTATATGCTACAACATTTTTTCCTTTTTTTTCCTTTTTTTTTTCCTTTTTTTGCTTTCGATGTCTACTTTTGTCGGTATCATTTATTATTAGTAACAGTATTATACTTCTATTTCTAATTTTTAAGTATTGGCCTCTAGTGTATGGTAGTGTCAGTTTTTAGTATTAGCTTTTAAATACCAGTTTTTAGTGTCGGATGGTATCAGTTTTTTTGTTATAGCTATTGTAACGACTCGCCATTTTAAACAATGGAATTTGCTCAAAATGGTGGGTCGTTACACTTGGTGTCAGAGCTTAGGTTGAGCGAACATCTAAGCCAATGGGAGTGTGATGACCCTAGATTTTCACACTAATTAATTATGTTATTTAAAGAGGTTAAGCATCTTAGAAATAGATATGTATGATTAATAAGTAAATGACATTTGAGTGTGCATGTTAAATAGGTGTACATTATCTGTGTTTAAATTGTATTAATTTCTGAAAACGATATGAATATATATATATATATATATATATATATATATAAATTGATGCGATGTAAAGAAAATAAGAATATTCAGCAATTGATATACATGTATAAAAATAATTGTATGTAATTGAAAACAACAGCAGAATATAATGCGTGCATGATTGAAGTACAAGAACTCTAGAAATACAAATATATACATATGAATGCTGGATATCAGATGCAATGTATATATGTATATAAATCACTTTAAATGTGATATAATACATACACATAGTATTGACTGAAATAAGAACTAATAAGGTGTATATAATGACCCTTGTGTATATATACATGCTGTGTGAAAATAAAATTATGTATAAATGATCAAAATACAAAGAAGAGTGCCTAGGATTAAAATATTATGTTGAAATTAGTTAGCATGTGACAACTTATACTATTTGTATGTATAACTAAAAATATGCAGGCACGTGGAAGAAAGAGATAAAAACATACAAATGGCAAGGCAAGAGCAAAGATAAAAATGGCAACAATTAAAATAACTTTTCTTCCCAGTAAAAGTAACCAGTGTGATTTTCCAGCAAACAAATTCTCTAACAAAAAATGTGTAAAGTAAAATGGCTGGCTTAGAAAGTTTAGATGGCTGGAGGTAATATTAGTGGCTTAAAACCTAATTTTACCTACGGTATATTAGACGTTTCTCAATACTAAAACCGTAATATGCCACCATATAAACCAATAGGGGGTAGACCTTGCTAGGCTAGTTGATTCTCCGGATAAAACAAAATAAAAATGGGGATAGTAGAGGCATAAAAAAGAGCATGAAGCTGGATTAGGATAAAAGAGGGTAGGGATTAGAAAGGACTGATGATAGGAGAATAGTGGTGAGTAAATCTCACTTAAATGTGGCATTAAGCCCTAATGAAGACAGCCTTAATTCTTTAAGAATAATTTGCATATTTATCTACTAGTGATTGTGTTTGGCTGTGACTGATGGAATAAGTATTTTAATGGTTTTATATGTCTTGGTTGAGATGATTGTTGTGTAATGATTTTAATAACACTGTTTGACGAAGGATGATAAGAATATAAGAAAACATCCTTTTACCCCCAATTAGCATGCTTTACTGTTGAATGTTTGTAGGAAAACAGTGAATATAAACTATAGGGAATAACCTCCAAAATAAATAAAATGATGTAAACTGCTTTTATAAATATTGCTATCAAATGTGGTCTGAGTCTTGGGGAATACAAGGTAGCAGGCTAGGAAGAAACTGCTTATGTATTGTATTTAATAAAAATGAGGTAACTAAGGGTGCAATGGTTATCATATCCTAAGCTACAATTTACTTAAGAATTTCCTTAATATATATATATATATATATATATATATATATACACACACACACATAGATACACACGCGCAATGTGACTTAACTAGGCTTATAAAACATATAAGGCTTAGTTGAAGCATAGGCTACAGGAAAAGAGACTTTAAGATTTTCCTTATCCAAACATCCATCGCCACATATTGTTGGCAATATAAATTCATAAAGAGAATATACAAGAAAAACTTGATTTATATATATGTTGAGAATTATAATTTGCATGTTTGTTGCTAATTATAAATGAATAAATAAGTTGCCTCATATTCTTATTGAATGTTATATTAGTTGCTACATAAACATGAATGGATATGGAATGCTATATGCATGAATTTACTTCTGAGAGTAGATGGGAACTCAGGGGAGTAATATGCTTTGAGTGAGAAAAAAGATAGGAAACTTAGTAAAATAACAAAGGACTTAGGTCGGATAAGCTACATTGATCAGCTTGGCATGATGAACAATGCAAGCATGTACATGGCTTGTGATATGCGATACTATATATGTTGGATTGAAGAGGACGAAGATAGCTTCAAGTCGGAGGTGGCCGTTCACAAATCAGAGTTCGCACGTGGAAGTTATAAGCTGTAAGGTGCAGATTTTCTGTGTGCAGGTGCGACAGACGTTTGTCGTATGAGATGACAGACATCTGTTGTCAGGGTTGCATTTTCCCGAGAGCTCAGACAGACGTCTGTCATATTGGGGACAGACGTCTGTGCTGAGTGCAGGTACCCAATAAATTTTTGGAAGTGGACAGACATCTGTCAGGAGGTTCGATAGACGTCTGAGCGGGTTCTAGGCTATTTTCGGGCTGGAAATTAGCAAGCTGATTTGTGACTAATTCGGGACCAATTTGGGTAATTGGCCAACCTCTATATAAGCTATTTTCTGAAGTGAACTAGGTAGAGCTTGAAGACTTGATTTGGGATCAAGGGTTTATTCTCAAGGGAGAATTAGGGTTTATAGCCTAATTCCAATTTTTCAATTCTATTCTCCTCAAACTTTTTCTATATTGAAATATAGTGATTATAATCAATCTCTTGTATTCCTTTCATCGTGGTAATAAAATACTCTCTCCAAAGTGGATGTACACTAACAAATAGTGGAACCACTATAAATCCTTGTGTGATTTATTTTTTCTACTTTGTCATTAGTTTCTTGCTTGTGATTGAGATTTGGATTGTTCGTGATTGGTTGATATTGGTTTTGTGACTAGAGTTATTGCCTTGGTTGTTTTTGCAAGTCTAACAACGATCTAGTCTTCCGCTAGCGCATTGTGGTTTAGATATCGGATTCGAGTGGTCTTGAATTGGATTAATCACAACAGTTACAACAGTTGGTATCATAGCTGTTTTGGTGCTTGTTAGGTGTTTATGAAAATGCCGGAGATGGATAGTAGCTCGGTAAGTCCTTCAACCGGAAGTCCGAATATTGTGGCGCCTTATGTACGGGATTCATATGCGGCGTCGGGTTCTCAATTGGTTATTGACAAGTGGAATGGTGATAATGACTTTGAGAAGTGGCAGTGGAAAATGAAAGCGGTTCTTAGGCGGAATCAGGTGCACCGAGTAGTATTTGATACTCACTTATTGCCAAGTGATATCTCAGATGTTGAGAGAGAGGAGATGGAGGAATGGGCTTACACTACTTTTCAACCTGCTATGGGGGAGAATGTGATCTCCAAAAATTAGTGGTGAGACTACCGCTAAAGGTATTTGGGTCAAGTTGGAAGAACTTTATATGAAGAAATCGCTCACTAGTCGTTTGATTGTGTTGCGAACGTTTTACACCTTCAAGATGAAGGAGGGTAATTCACTTAAGGCACATTTGAATCCTTTGATGACTTGCTCATGAAGATGAAGGCCGTTGATTTAAAGATTGAGGAAGAGCAAAAAGCGATGATATTATTGTGTTCGTTGTCGGACCGTTATACGGGTTTCTCAAATAGTTTGATCTATGGCCGAGATACCTTGACTCTAGATGATGTCAAGACGGGTCTTCTTAGTGAGCAGTTGAGAGATCAAATTAAGGAGATGAGTGAGGGTAGTAGTGGAGCTAGTAGTAGTCACGGGTTGTTTGTGGAGAAAGAAAAGAATGTGAAGAAAGGAAATCGGGGGCGTTCTAAATCAAGAAAACCCGGTGGAAGAGGTAAATCGAAAGAGAGAAATGGCAAGTGCTTTATTTGTAAGATTCCGGGACATTGGAAAAATGGATGTCCGGATAAAGATAAGAAGGAAGTAGCGTCTTCATCCGTGGCGGTGGAGAGTAGGGATGGCGAGATAGAAGTAGAGTGGCGATGGAGAGTAGCAACGGGTGTTTCGGGTAACGAGTGGGTACTCGATTCGGGAGCGTCGTATCATATGACGCCAAATAGAAATTGTTTTTCATCCTTTGAGGTCAAAGAGGGAAATGCAATTGCTATGGGAAATGGTGTTATTTGCAAGTCGATGGGCAGTGGCTCCATGCAAATAAGGATGTTTGATGGAGTTGTTCGCACGCTCACCAATGTTTGCTATGTTCCGGGACTTAGGAAGTCACTTATATCTTTGGGGCAATTGGATTCTCTAGGATGCAATATCACTATCGAAAAGGATTGCTTGAGGGTTTCGAAGGGGGCACTTGTGGTTATGAAAGGTGTAAGGACTCATGGTATATATTTGCTTCAAGGTGTGACCGTAGGAGGTGAGACTTGTGTGGGTGTTGATAGTTCTCGTGACTTGGATGCGACACGGTTGTGGCATTTGAGATTGGGTCATGTCTCGGAGAGGAGTTTGGATATTCTTCGGAAGCGGGAGATGATCGAGGGTGAGAGTTTCAACAAACTAGTGTTTTGCGAGGAATGTGTCATGGGGAAGAAAACAAGGGTATCATTTGATGAAGGCAAGCATGACTCAAAGGCGGTTCTTGAGTATGTTCATTCGGATGTTTGGGGACCGACACCGGTTGCTTCTTTGAGAGGAGCAAGGTATTATATTTCTTTCATTAATGATTTGTCTTGAAAGGTATGGGTGTATGTAATGGGGGCCAAGTCGGAGGCATTTGCTAGGTTCAAAGTGTGGAAGGCTCTTGTTGAGAATGAGAGTGGTAAGACTTTGAAGGTGTTAAGGACCGACAATGGCGGTGAATATGTCTGGCGTGAATTCTTGGAGCATTGTAAGCATCACAGAATCCAGAGACATTTTACTACACCAGAAGATCCGCAATCTAATGGAGTAGCGGAGAGAATGAACCGAACTCTACTTGAGAAATCTCGATGCTTGAGATTGACATCGGGTTTGTCTAAGGATTTTGGGCCAAAGCTTTGTCAATAGGGGTGCATATTGTAAATCGAATTCCGTGCTCGGCCATTGGTAACAAAATTCCGGAGGAAGTGTGGAAAGGGAAGAGTGTTGACTTGACATATGTTTGTGTGTTTGGTAGCCCGGTTTTTGTGCATGATCCAGGGAATGATAAGCTTGGACCTAGAGCATTCAAAGGGGTCTTGCTTGGTTTCACGGATGGCGTGAAAAGGCTATCGGATTTGGAATCCGGAAACGAAGAAGGTTGTTGATTCTCGTCATGTCACTTTTGATGAGTCGGCTTTATTCAAGGTGAATGAGAGCTCATCGGACGTTCCAGATTTGGTTCATGATGAATCAAAAGAGAAGGAAGTCCTTCCCACATTCCGTCCAAGTGGTAGTAGAGTTGAACAAGCTCGTAGGGTTCAAGCGGTTGATGAAACATCACATAGTCCATATGGTTCCTCTAGTGATGATGTTGGTGATGTACATGATACTAGAGAAGTTTCGACTCAAGGTGGAGCCGAAAAGGGTTTGGGTGATAGTATTGCTACTCGGGTTGGTCGACGTGCAATAAGGCCTCCCGAAAGATATGGTGATTGGATCTACCTTAGCTTTTGTGATCATTTGGACTTTGCTCTCAATGTAGTCCAAGATGAGCCGATGGGCCTTGATGACGTCATGGAGTCGAGAGAGAGCTCGAAGTGGATTTGCGCCATGGAGGAAGAGATGCAATCGCTTATGAAGAACCAAACTTGGGAGTTGGTTCCACTTCCTCAAGCAAAACCGTGCTATAGGGTGCAAATGGATTTACAAGGTGAAGGATGATGGAAGGTACAAAGCAAGGTTAGTGGCAAAGGGGTTCTCACAAAGAAAAGGAAAGGAGTATGATGAAATTTTAGCACCGGTGGTTCGTCATACATCTATCCGGGTTTTACTAGCCATAGTTGTTATCCATGACTTGGAGTTGGAGCAACTTGATGTGAAAACCGCCTTCTTGCATGGAGACTTGGATGAAGACATCTACATGGAACAACCGGAAGGGTTGGTTATAGATGGTAAGTCTAAATTGGTTTGCAAGTTGTAGAAATCACTATATGGGTTGAAGCAATCGCCTAGACAATGGTACAAGAGATTTGATCATTTCATGCTTGAAAGTGGCTTCCATCGAAGCATCAAGGATGCTTGCATATATTTCAAGAGGTTGAGAAATTATTGTTGGGTGTATTTACTCTTGTATGTGGATGATATGCTCATTGCTTCCAAGGATCAAAATGAAATCAACAAGTTGAAGATGCTTTTGAACTCGGAATTTGAAATGAAAGATCTTGGAGAAGCAAGAAAAATCTTGGGCATGGAAATTGGAAGGGACCGAAAGTGTAACGACCCAAGGATTTTCGACCCCGAAAATCGAGATAAAATCACCATGTCGACTATTCAAGCATCGAAAACACTAGATTGTCAATAGAAAGAAATTAGAGGGTGAGAATAGAAAGAAAGAAACATTAGAATAGAAGTAAGAAGAAGAACACATATCAGAATCTCACAGTGGAATGAATAAAATATAATATCAAAATCTTTATACAAAAGAACTATATATACATACCAATCATCAGAGTACAACATATATCAGACACAACGGAATAAAAACTGTAAATAACTAGCGGTGAAGCCTCCTGCTTCTTGCTCCTGAAACTCCAAGCGAAACCTAACCTGGAACGTACTCGGTCTGACCCGAGCACATTTGAAGCAAAGCAAAATACACTGGGTCAGTCTGGAATACTATCAGTGATAAATTCACAGCACACACACTTGTTTAACTTTGGAAAATTCTTTCTGTAATCAAAGGATAATAGCAAGACCAGCCCACACATAAACACAAACAGTTTTACCTTACTATAACCCAAAACGTTTTCGAAATCATAACTTATTTTGATATTATCATAGTGTCCAAATACAAGCAAATAACAATCTAGTGGAATGCTTGCATCTCACGCTCCACATATATAGTATAAAATCAAAAACCACAGGCGCTTGTTGGATATTGGATTCCAACCTTGACAAGGTATGGGACCACACCTTCCGAATGTGTATCTCTAGAGGCGAATACACTGGGATCAACAAGAACGTCTTGTAAACCGGCCGTCACATGACCGACCACTCATTTCTCTTGAGTATATCGAATGTATATCACCGACGGTTGGGATCAGCAACCGCCTCCCGAAAAGGGACAGCATCGAAATATAGATTAAAGAAGCAAATGGATTTTCTCTAGATAGGTGATCATACACCCTAATGGGAGCGACCCACATAGTCATGCCGCCTGCCCGATTTTTATCATTTCCCGGTTGATGAGGCTTGAGGCCAGAACTTAACTTTAAAACATCCGGTCATCTTTCACTTTGAATACCACATTGTCAGATCCGCCAGATCACACTTGATTGACGTCCACAAAAATACTCTAGTTTATTTGGCTAGAGAATAACCATTTCTCCGCCATCAACTATGGTACGTTTGGAGAAATCAACGCATGTAATTCCTTTGGAAATACTCTGTCAGACATCCATCCATACAAGTCATCCAGGAACAGGATGAGCCGAAGGTACTCTCCTACTGCATCTCATATACGAATCACCCTATGGATCAGTAGCAAGTAGTCCTTGCAACCCGTGGATTTCAACCACGACAGAATCACAAATCAAAATAACTCTGGTTGCAAGACAGAGGAATTTGACGAGTAGTCCTTCCACTTATGAAGATCCACGGCCTTCAATTGCTCCATCTTCGATTACCATCTTCACGTATTTGTTGGTCGGAATGGTATTCGAATATAATTCGATTCCGGACTTTCCATACCAACAAGCGTATTGGTCAGGTTTTGATAGTCGGTGATTTAACTATCAAATAATAGATGTGTGAGTAACATGAGTTTGCTGATCCAGCACTTGACCCTACTCGGCCCCTTTAAAATATATGTATATACTTAATGATATAAACCAAATTTCCTCTGATTCACTCTAAATGATTTACTTTGATTGATTAACTCTAACTTGACTAACTCGACTTATTTAACTCAACCGGACTAACTTGACTTGATTACTCCAATCGACTAACTAATATTCGACTTACTCCATTCGCTTGACTCTAGATCGCAGCGATCACAATGGTTATGCCTGATTCCCTCAGGAAACATCCGACCGCCGTAGGCTATCTACAGCCCTGCAAATTACGCAAGCAGTCGTACGCAATGGCAACTCTTCCTGAATAACTATGTTTGACTAACTCTATTTCAAATACTATATTCGATCAACTCTAATTGAATAACAAATGTTCAATAAAATTTGAAATCAATATTCTTATTTCTTTTGAAACTAATATTGTTATTATTTAATTCCCAAAACCTTGCATTAGAGTTCGATATTCCTCGTATAGGGTAAAACCAATTCTCAACACCTTCCCTCATTCCAAACTAATACCATTCCTCGATAATAGTGAAATCAAACAAGTTAGGGTATTTTAGTTACCTCTCAGACCTTGATTGACAACGTTCTTAACTCAGAATAATAATAGTTTGTCACTTAAACACCGATACTAAAATCTCGTTTACCACTTTGATTTTTAAATCTGGTTTTATAAACCATTCCTTACTTTTAAAACCTTTGTTCGAATATCTCATCACTTAGTTTCTTTAAAGTATCATTCTAATTCGAATTCGCCTTACTTAATTTGAAACATTAAGCAAAAATCTTATTTAAGTCTTTACACTCACTTCCAATTTCATTTACCATGTTTGTTGAACACTGGGTCATAAATCACTTTAAAATCTCTTAATCGAACTTATCACCACCTAATTATTTCTTACTTGGCTTCAAATTGAAATCATTACTTTAAATCATTTTTAAATAAAAGAATAATTAGCTTCTACACTAACTATATTAAAATATAGTTAACTTTGACCTTAATCAAAAATAGGATTATTATCATTTTCTACAAGCTTATTCAAGAATAATTAAGGTTATTAACAATAACCAATTCAATAATTTCTTTATATTATAGTTAATCGAAGATTAAATAATATTTAACACTATTCGCTAAACCTTAACGAAAATTTAAATCAATATTTATTCCTTGGTCCATTTTGCTCGAAAACGGTGGATTTTACCAACCGTACATATCAGTTAACTATTAACTGATTTCGTTTGTCATTTCCCCTTCTTAATTTATTCAAATAACTTAAATTGATTTAAAATTACTATTTAATTGTACAAAGATACCGTTATTCTACTTTACCACCCCATAGGTGATTTCTTTGCCTTTCTAGCTCTTAAATCCTGTATAAACCACTTATACAATTTCTTATATAAACTTGATTTAAAACATATATTTGTAAGTTTCAAAATCTAAATATTTACACAAAATAATTGAAGAACTTTAATTCAGTTATAAAAGAATTTATAATTTCAACTGCGTCAATTCACCGAATGATCAACTGACGTAAAAAACAACACATTTTAGGCCATTCACTGCCAATTACCCAATCAACACTGTCGGTTGATTTTAAACACAACACAGGTGAATATTTATTCAACCATCAACATACAGACAGGTTTTGGTGTCAGTCGGGGTGAACAATTCATATATATGCACAACAAACAAAAATACAGTTTATTTGAGGAATCCTATTGGATCCCTCCAACCTGTCCTTCTCTGCATCACAGATATCAGTTGATAAAAATATACGAATTAAATAAATGACAGAATATAAATAACTGCAACCAATCAAACCATAACAACCAATTTGCATCCATCGCATCTAATCAACCAATTTATACTGTAAATTGTAGATTATATTTTTCTATGAATTTACCACATCACAGGACTCCAGAAGGTGTGAGAATTAACTCACCAGTATTTATTCTGGTTGACGGTTGACGCTTTTGTTGCATCTAATTTGAGTCAAGCGTTCAAAATTTGCTGAAATTTCAACTGCATCAGATCGACTCCTAGTCAGTGCCATCGTCTAGGTCTCGTCCCTGCGATCCCAACGAATCCAGTTTCATCAGATTCCGTTCACGTATGAGTGAGATACGCTTATTTAAAGTTATATATATAAATATGATAATTAAATAGGTTTAGTCATAAATTAAAAACATTAATTACCTTAACAAACCCATGCCACGCCATTAAAATCTGCATGCTCCATTCACCGCTTCACGCGATTTCCCCGATGGAAACTCCTGAACCTCGATTACTCTATCTTCTTCACCCTCTTCTTCTTAAAAATGAACGCCTCCATCCTTCAAACCGCCAGCGCCGCCTCATCAGAAGACCGGACCCCGACCTACTGCCCTCGCCGGAACCGGGACTCCACCGTGCCCATACGCCAGCGTCGCCCCCCTCGATTTATCCCCCAAATCGCTGGAATTCTGGTTTCCCAAAATTTCATTTAGACCCCAAATTCTCCGACCACAAGCAACTTCGACCCCCCAAACCACCACCATACCCTCCGCCTTCCATCACCACTTCGATCACCCTCACAGACCCCCACCTGACACTGACCAGAACCGCCGGATTTTGGTCAAAATCATTTTCAGCTTTCAAAAAAAACAACCCAGAACTGATCTTCGTTCATCTCCCTCTCCCAGCCACCACACACGTCGAAACACTACCGGACCACCGCCAAATGAAAGCCCAGTCTTCCCTCTTCCACCTCCCACTGGTCTCCCCACCTGAAACTCCTCCATTGCCGAGAAAATGACCATAATCCGAAAGTCAATCCTGGTCGTTTATCGCGATTTCCGGCCACCACCCTCGACAAAACCTCCCCAACTTTTCTCAGCAACTAGATCTCATCCCGATCTATCACTTTCCCTTTGGAATCCCCATTGAATTCATCCCGGATTGGAAGATATAAATTAAAACGTAGATAGGGGCTTTTCTGCAAATTTCAGGCGAAAATATAAAGGTGGGCTGAATTTCCTGGTTGGAGGGTGATGGAACTTTCTATTTATAAAGGGAAAATAATATTTATTTATCTCGATGTGACGAACGATATTTTATTTCATACCTATCGCGTTTTCAAACGTTGTTTATTCGCTCCTGAGCTCACGTACAAACCCCGTTCGTGTTACGAATGGACGGCATGATAAAATTTGACGATACGGTCCTAATGAAACTTGTTTCGTCGAATTCCGAGTCCATTTTCTCAAATAGCGTTCGTACACGTCCAAATTGATCGAATTAATTTGCATTTTATTTTTCCACGCTCACATAATAACACCGTTCTGCATTCAACTTGAAAATCTAGCAATAATTTACTGTTACGGTCCCAACAAAATTTGTTTCGTCGAAAACAAAGGTCGTTTGAAGAAATTCCCTTTTATAGCTACTAATTTGAATTAAAATAAATTAATTTTGAAATACTTTAATATAATGATAATAAAATATTGAAATTGGTCAGACACGACCAGAATATCGTATACTATCATAATAAAATATCACGGGTTGAATTTGAAGTCAAATCGATATTTTAAAAATTTAAAAACCCCTTTATTTAATATAAATAACGATATAACATATAAAGGAAATTCCACAGCGACTTTTTCAAAATTTGATTTGGACATAAAACAAAATCTACAACATGAAAACTCGATTTTTCTCTGCCATTGGAAAGATATTGTCAAACCGGTCCCGACGTTTCTTGTTTCGAGAAAATTCGACTTATTTTGAACCCGGTATGACCAATTGAAGTTGAAAACGCCAAATTGCGAACTGCCGCGCTGCTGTAGTTCGTTATTTGATTAAATTATAAACCATATCGCTCGACCATCGTTAAATAAACGAAATCGTCATTGTAAATTTAATATAACCAATATTTGACCAATTTAAACTGCCCGATCACAATATATTACAAATTCTATATTTCCCCAAATATTTTTGAAATTAAAATATTATTTTATTATTTATTTAAATAATATATTCCAAATAAAATTGTTAAATTCGATCATTTAAATTCAAACCAATATTTTAAATAATTAAATAATCCAAATAAATTAGCAGAAAATACGGGTCGTTACATTCCTTCCCTCTTAAAATAATTTCGTCCTCGAAATTGCTAAGGTAGAAAGAATGTCACAACCCATTGTCTTTATAATAATAATAAATTTAAAATTCAATTTTATTTCCAAAACAAGTTTAATCAGTCGTAAAACCAATTTATTTCAAATAAAAGAATTTCCCAAAATCTTCAAAAAATTTCTAACACCTTAAATTTGGAAAAATTTCGGCAGAGTCTCCCCTGTATGGAGGACATCTGCAATATCGCAGGTTCAAGAAATATATATACATCGACTCTCATGGTCGGAAAAACCAAAATCCAAACTCAAAACCCAAACAAAACCAAAATTTCATATTTTCGTAGGCGTACCTTTTTGCGAGCACTATTACGTGATAAGCGATATATTATATGCGAGCTCGCTTAGTTATTTTGCAGCTCTATTCAAACTGGATTCAATTACCTCCAGAATTTTCTCTTGAATGGATTTTTAAGCTGAATTTGCACTTCTGCACCTGTTTCTCAACTCAAATGAACTTTATTAGTTCCCAAAACAAATGTCAATTATGTTCTAAACATCCATATCATCCACAAAATTCAAACCACACGAGATTATAATTATTAATAACCACTTCATTTATATTTTTGATTATCTTCTCGGATTTATTAAAATTTGGATTGATTTATTCAACTTATTTATTTCATCTTGGTTTTAACCAAGTCGATCATTTCCAAGTTTTATATTCATGAGATCGAGCACACATCCAAACATATCACAAAAATCAGCATTAACAAATCAATCAATTGCTCATATTATAATAATCTATAAAATCCTTACCTTTATTATTCTATAAAATAAATTGGGCAAAACAAAATTCAAAAACAAATTTTAATATCAAATTACAAATACGCGTTCTCATATATATACACTGTTGGCTAGCTTTTTGACCAAGCCACGAAGGTTCACACGCAAGAAGAAAATATGAAGTCTTATCCCTCTAGTTCACGAAAAGTCAGATCACAGTCGTTCAACCATCCACAGGTCGGATCGCCCCCCTTCGGTTCGCCCTATCGGTTCGCTACGAACCCATACGAACCGATCCATCCCTGTAAGCTCGTTCCGATCCGATTCCTAAAGATGCAGTGAAGACTTTAACCCATTCTATCATGATCCGAGATACATGGATCTCACGACACCTGTCCACAACTGTCATATTGACCAATTCTTCCTCAAGCTACTATCCAATCCGATATTCTCGGGATTTGCGCCACGTGTGACCGCGATCTGTCTGACAGAATCAACTATAAATAGCCCAGAGATTGGCATTTTTCAGGATCTTTTGGCAGTATTGAGTATTGATTCTACCATTATTGTCATACCACTATTTCTTATCAGTTTTATTTCAAGGTTACTGAGAGAAATCATAATTGTAAGAGTGAGTTTGAGAGAAATCGTTGGTTGTACTAGCATTCAAAGTATAATCAATAGCATATAAAGTGGACGTAGGCTCATTAACGCCGAACCACTATAAACCTTGTGTGTTCTCTGCTTTTTCCTCATTTTTCAATTAAAATTTTCTACGAATCAGAACAATTTGGGTGTTAGAGCCAAATTTTGATTTAACATTTTGGTGCTTTCACTGAGAATTGAACCTAGGACATTGGATTGTTTCTCCATTGTTTGGATATTCAAGTCTGAAGAAAACAGTCCCGAAACCTCACTGTTCAGACCTTTGAAGATTTCAACAATACCTGATATCATGGCTGGAAAGAAGTCTAAGGAAGTGCGAGCTTCACAGGCGAGTGAAGCTGCGGATGAAGCGATTGAAGAAAGCGTGCATGAACAGGTCAACGAAAGACCCTCGGATCGCGGAATGGAGATGGCGAACCGAACCGTGGAGGGCGATCCGAACCGAACCGTTGAAGGGGTCGTCACCCGGTCCCACGATAACACCACCAACCCCCTCTCCCAATGTTACCACGATCCGAACCCAGGGGGGTGCTGCGAGCCACCGACACCGATCCACCACGATCCGAGGAGATGACCGGATTACAACTCGACCTGGAAAGGAGCCTATGGCTCGCTCTTCCCGTCCTGGTCCCTCTGTTCGACCTGGCTCAAGCTCTCTGCGCATAAGGGAAAATGTTGATGATCAGTATGACCCCTCTGCTCCAGTTACTGAAGGGGATCTCTCTCGCTTCGTTGAAATGTGGGATAGGCTGTTTGATGAAATAACTGCTCAAAGGCAGGAAAACTCCATGCTGCGACAGAATTTGACTGCTATGGATAGACGTCCGAATGATCTTATAAGGCAAAGAACGCCTCCTCCAATCCGTCCGCTCATCCCAGAGTACTCTTCTTCATCGGAGGAATCGCCAAGACCTCCGCGGCGACCGTATGAGCGGGCTGAAAACATAGAGCAGCTCCGATTTGGAACCTTGCCATCACGGGAGGAAGAGACACTTGGTGAAGGACCCTCAAACTGCAACTTGAATAATCATGCCGCAACTCCTAGAGCTCGAGTTGTGAATAATCCTGTTGAGAATAGACCACCTCAGCTCCTCCGCCATGCAAATACTCATAGTAACAGGGGGCAGCGAAGCCCAATCCGAGCTCCGGACTTCGTGGATGTTCCTAGAAGAGAGATCGGAGAATTCCACCGAGCTAGAAGCACTGACCCCGAGCCTCCGATGACCAGTGCAAATGTTGCAGCTATGGTCCATCAAATCCTGGCGGATAGCCGTGGACAAAGGAATGAAGACTGGGGAATTGATCGCAGCCACACCCCTTTTACCGACGACATTGTAGATGTAACATTCCCGAGGCGCTTCAACATGCCTCAAATGAACCGTTACGCGGGTAGATCTAATCCAATCCAACATCTAATGAGATATTCTTGGTAAATGACCGCTGCCGCAGCTTCCGACGCTGTAAAGTGCAAAGCATTCCCTATATTCCTGGAGGATGCAGCATTATTATGGTTTACTCGCTTACCAGCAAGATCAATTTCCAATTTCAGGGAATTGAGTGAAAAGTTCGTAGAACAGTTCCGCATTTACACACAAAGGTCGAAAAGTGTGATTGACCTGTTCCTTGTCAAACAACGACCAGGTGGGAGTTTGAGGGGGTATCTGGATCGTTTCAACCTAGCCGCCACCGAAGTGAAGGATCCCCATGAGCCGACAGTTGTGGCAGCCCTAATTGATGGGGTAGATAAAGATACTGAATTTGGGAGATACCTGGCCGGTAAACCACCTCATACTAGAGAATTGTTTTACGAGAAAGCAAACGTACGCTTACGTCAGGAGGAGGTATATGCTAACCGGGAGATGAAAAAGGCAAATAAGGAGGAAATCCAAAGTAATGTCGCCATCAAGCAAACCGGAGACAGCTCGGGAAAGGTTGAAGTCAACGTTGGAAACCGAAACCAGGGTGGCGGCCGCCAATCAGGGAACAATGGTAACAACAGTAATGGCAATAATCAGAAGAGAAATCGGGGGAACGATTCCTAGAGAAGGACCCGTCCTAGGTCTTTCGAAAGTTATACGCCAATAAATGATACTTTGGAGAATATATTCGTCGACTCGTACAACATTCTCCAACATAAAAGGCCTCCTCCAAGAGATTCGACGGAGAAAGAACGTGAGACGGGGAAGTTTTGTCTCTTCCATCAGACTCACGGCCACTCTACAAATGAATGCCGTCATCTGAGAGGCGTAGTTGAGAGGTTGCTCCGAGAAGGGAAGTTGGATGAGTACCGGGTGATTCCTAGAGACAGGAGGCAAGCTATTCAGACCCCGAACCAAAACCAGAATCAACCTACCGCCAGGCCAACTGTCCAGCAAAAAGGAAAAGATCTTGTTATCAATACCATAATCAGAGGGCTTCACCTAGCCGGGCATAGTTTCAGGGCGATGGACCAGTACGTAAACGCAGCAAAGCATCATCTCGAGGCAGAAGATTGCAGCAACCCTGAAGACAATGTCCCGGTAAAACAACAAAAGATGATGTCAGACGACGTCATTTTCCGCGACCGAGAGAGTAATGGAGTCCACGCTCCGACCGAAGATCCATTTGTAATCACAGTTCCTATTGGCTCGGCCACTGTCTATAAAGTTTTAGTGGATAACGGGAGTTCAGTCAACATTTTATTCAAAAAGACGTTCGATTTAATGAACCTTGAATTGAAAGATTTAAAGCCATGTGAAGGATGGATCCGTGGATTTAACGGGGCTTCAACTACTCCAATGGGATATGTAGAACTGCCAGTGACACTTGGGGAAGGAGAACGCCATAGAGTGAGAATTCTTCCCTTCGTAGTTTTGGATATTGAATCGCCTTATAATGCCTTCTTGGGCCGACCGACCCTAGCAAAGTTTAGAGCTTGTATAGCCCCCTGGTGCTTGTTACTGAAGTTTCCTACGGAAGCTGGTGTTGGCATAGTCAGAGGAGATCAGGTTGTTGCATGTGCATGTTACATTGTAGAGCTAAAGCTACTCCGTAAAGGAGAAGATATTGAGATTAAAGACGCTTCTCCCCCCACGAGGGAGGAGACGTCATAACAATTAAAGAAAATCACTATACGTGAGTCGCCCAGAGAACTGCCCGAGGATATAGATCCCAGAGAGGACGAAGAGACTAGGGGCAGATTGGCGGCTCCCAGCGAAACGATTGTGGATGAACCAATCGACGATAGCGACCCAGAGAAGGTCCTGAAGATTGGATCCAGTTCGAGCTAAAGAACTGACGGATTCCTGAAAGATAACTTGGATGTATTTGCTTGGACCCACCCAGACATGTGTGGGATATCTCCATCAATCATGAGCCATTCATTGAACATTAACCCAAAGCACCCCCCCTGTAAAACAAAAAAGGCGAATGCTGGGCCCAGAGAGGTCCGCAGCCTTGAAAGAAGAAGTTGAAAAGTTAAGGAGTAACGGGTTCATCAGAGACTCAACCTACCCAGATTGGATTTCAAATCCAGTTTTGGTAAAGAAGGCCAATGGAAAGTGGCGTACATGTATTGATTTTTCGGATTTGAATAAAGCCTACCCAAAAGATAGCTTTCCGTTACCCAGAATTGATCACTTGGTAGATTCAACGGCAGGTCATGAGCTTCTCTCTTTCATGGATGCTTATTCAGGATATAACCAGATTCCTATGCATGTTCCAGATCAAGAACACATCAGCTTCATTACTGATCTGGGGTTATACTACTACGTGGTAATGCCTTTTGGTTTGAAGTACGCAGGCGCTACATATCAACGGTTAGTGAACAGAATGTTCTATAACCAGATTGGGAAAACGATGGAGGTGTACGTTGACGACATGTTGGTTAAGTCCAGACAATCGTCCGATCACACTACAAACTTGGCAGAGATATTTGGTATTCTTCGAAAGTATGGGATGAAACTCAACCTAATGAAATGCTCATTTGGAGTTGCATCCGGGAAAATCTTGGGATTCATTGTTAGCTCGCGCGGGATTGAAATTAATCCAGACCAGATTGCAGCCATCAAAGACATTCAGGAGCCTAGACAAATCAAAGATGTGCAGAGCCTTGCGGGGAAAGTAGTGGCATTAAGTAGATTTATCTCTAGAGCGACAGACAAATGCATCCCGTTCTTTGAATTGATAAAGCGAGGAAAATGCAATTTTAAGTGGACCCCTGATTGCATTGAAGCATTTCAGAACCTGCTGAATCATCTGGAGAGATCTCTGATACTGTCTAAGCCGGTGGATCACGAGGATTTATTCGTGTACTTAGCGGTGTCGTCCCACGTGATCAGCTCAGCGTTAGTGAGAGAAGAAGACAAGGTTCAAAGGCCAGTGTACTACGTGATTAAAAATTGGCGGCAGCTGAACGCAATTATCCGAGGATCGAAAAGCTGGCGTACAGTTTATTGATTGCATCTAGGAAACTTCGACATTATTTCCAAGCTCATCCTATCACCGTGTACACAGATCATCGGCTCAAGCAAGTTCTACAGAGACCAGAAGCTTCTGGAAGGTTGCTTAAGTGGAACATTGAACTGAGTCAATTTGATTTAAATTTTCAGTCCCGACGGTCAATACGGGGGCAAGTGCTGGCAGATTTCATAGCAGAATTTACTGCCTCGGAGGACGACATGGTAAACGAAGAGACTGACCTACCAAAGTTACTTCTCGATCCTAGTGCATGGAAATTGTATATTGATGGTGCTAGGAATGATAAACGATCTGGTGCCGGAGTGGTGTTTGAAACTCCTGAGAAAAGACTGATATCTTATGCTATCCGGTTGGAATTTCACACCACTAACAACGACTCCGAATATGAAGCCCTGATAGTCGGGTTGAGGATCGCAAAAGAATTAAAGATCGCGAAGCTGGACATATTTTGTGACTCCAAGTTGGTTGTAAATCAGGTTTCTGGAAAATTTCGAGCTAAGAGCCCAAGATTGATTTCGTATTTGGAGAAAGTAAAGGAGTTGCTGATAGGTTTTGATTACTACAGTATCTCTCATATTCCACGGTCAGAGAACCAACAGGCAGATAAATTAGCCAAGATGGCTAGTTCCGACGACCCTGAAGAGATCAGACTTGCCCCAGTTAAAGTGCTTCGGTTCCCTAGTATAGATCAGATGGAAATTGATCTAGTACTAGAAACTGAACCAGAAAGGGAGTCATGGATGACCCCTCTAAAGAATTTCCTAATGAATGGAACGCTTCCGACCAAGATGAGGGAGAGGCGTAAGGTAATTCGTAAAGCTTCCCGATATGTTCTGCAAGACGGAGTCCTGTACAGACAGGGATTTTCGATGCCTCTCCTTCGGTGTATAGCCCATGACGACATCAAACGTGTACTACAGGAAGTGCATGAGGGTGAATGTGGCGATCACACTGGAGGACAAGCTCTGGCAAAAAAGGTGTTGCGTTATGGTTGTTTCTGGCCTACCATAAACAAAGACGCAACAAAGCACGCGCGACGTTGCGATGCTTGCCAAAGATTTTCGAGGATTCCCAGGGCACCTCCTGGTCAATTAAAAATAATGACAAGTATGTGGCCTTTCGCTATGTGGGGAATTGATATCATTGGAACCCTCCCTATAGCAAAAGGCGGAGCAAAGTTCGCCATTGTAGCTGTAGACTACTTCACCAAGTGGGTTGAGGCCGAACTGTTGACTGCAATTACAACCAAGCGAGTGATCAATTTCGTTGTTAGGAACATTATTTGCCAGTTCGGGATTCCGAAGATCGTCATAACTAACAATGGAACCCAATTTGACAGCAGCGAATTCAGGAACTTCTGCCAGAAGTACCACATTGAGAAACGGTACACCTCTGTGGCACACCCGCAGTCGAACGGACAGATCGAAGCAGCAAATAAAGTGATTAAGTCCATTATCAAAAGAAGATTGAAGCGGGACAAAGCTATGTGGGTCGATAAGTTATCCTTGGCATTATGGGCCTGTAGGACGACATATAAATCGGCAATAGGCCATATCCTCTTCTCCCTTGCTTTTGGAGCGGAAGCGGTCATCCCGGTTGAGCTAAAAGTACCATCTCACCGAGTTACTTATTACGATCCGATGACTAATAACGAGTTGCTCCTTGAATCCCTAGATTCAATAGAAGAGAAGAGGGATGAAGCAGACATGCGTGCCTTGAGACACAAGCAACATGTCGCTCGATACTACAACAAAAAGGTTCGAGCCCGAAACTTTGAACCCGGAGACTTGGTTCTGAAGCGTGTCTTTCCACCCCCGACTCATATGGGTGCGAAGTGGGAAGGACCGTACTCCATTCTATAAAAGCTTGATAATGGAACCTTCAAGCTAGCTACAGTGGATGGAGAAGAAATCCCCAGAGTGTGGAATGCCCAACATTTGCGGCCTTATCTGATATAAAGATGTCGGATTTATTCTTTTGTTTCATAGGACCATGTAAAAGGCACGACTTGCCTAGAATAGTCCAATTTTTTTTTAAGCAAGGGATTATAAAGTGGATGTAGGTTACGATTTGACCGAACCACTATAAAAATACCGTGTGTCGTTTACCTTTATTGCATTATTATTTATCCGCTCTTCTATCTTTATGAAATTTGCTAAAAACTATGCGGCAATCACAGGAACATGTGACTCCAGGTGCCTTCCATTGGGATGGAGAGCAATCCGCATCTTGAACTTTGAAGGTACAATAGAGTGAATCACATCATTGACAGAACTCTAACCTTGGCGACCGCCAGCAGAGTATAAAAGCGTCCATGATTGAGCGCTGAGAAAGAGCTCTTACCCCGCTAAAAGATCGGGGGGCGACTGAACAGCCGAGCTCGAACTCTAACCTTGGCGACCGCCAGGAGAGTATAAAAGCGTCCATGATTGAGCGCTGAGAAAGAGCTCTTACCCCGCTGAAGGATCGAGGGGCGACTGAATAGCTGAGCTCGAACTCTAACCTTGGCGACCGCCAGGAAAGTATAAAAGCATCCATGATTGAGCGCTGAGAAAGAGCTCTTACCCCGCTGAAGGATCGGGGGGGCGACTGAGCAGCCAAGCTCGAGCTCTAACCTTGACGACCGCCAGGAGAGTATAAAAACATCTGCGATTAAGCGCTGACAAGGATGCTGGAGACTCGGTATCCCCAGAATTCCCGCCCCGTTAAAGGATCGGTGAGCAGATCATGATACGAGTTCGAACTTTAACCTGCTGATGGATCGGGAAAGCATAGAGGCACCGGAGATTCGGCGCCTCAAGGACTATAATTCTACTAAAAAATTCCAAGTCCCCCGTGCTCAAATATAGGGGCAACATGCATAGAAATTGTTAAATTTTTTCTGTTGCTTGAATGATTTGTGATATAATTTTAGTTTGGTTATAGCCAAATGACTTGTGACTAAGTATGAAGAGTTTATTGACTGCAGGTACACGATGACGCAAAAGAAATAAACTTTCATTCATAAACTGCGAACCTACAAGATAAAGAGGAACCTAAACAAAAGTGAGGGCCATTCTCACAATTACATTTCATGGCCAGTGGAAAGCCTAAAAATCCTAAGGACAAAATATGAACTGATATCTGCATCCTACTTATGCTGGGGGGAGGGGGCTATGTAGACTTCTTGCTCTTTTTATGCTTCCCCGACTCCTCCTTGACAACATCCGAACGACCACCTTTTTTCCTCTTCCTCTTATCAACAAGAGGCTCCGGTGAAGAACAAGAGGATTGAGAGGCTAGTTGTGAAGTTATTGATCGGGAGGAAAATCTTACGACCAACCCAGTTTTGGGGTCGATCTCGGAAATAGGGGGCACATATACTGGAACCTGTCCCCCTCTCATAAGGAGCAACTGCTCCTCCTCCTCGGCCGGTTGTTCAGCCATGGTTTCCTCATCATCGCCTCTGCTCTCTTTGGTAATGGCGACTTCCTCTTCATCGCCGTCGTGGCGTCCGTCCATGTCTCTCAAAGCCTCGATGGGTTCAGCATCTGGGGGGACATCGGGACCAACACTTGGCAGGATGTCAATCTTCTCTGCCTCTGCCTTCTTTTCAGCATCCTTGTCAACTGGCCCGCCACCTGTATCATGAGAAACAAATGTTATTTTGGGAGAAAATGTGGTTTGCTCAGTTGATTGTCCGACAAGACGACGACAAGTGACAATTGCTTTGGCAAGTTCTGGAGAAAATATAGAGAAACCTTCCGCCGATCCTCCATCCAAGCTAGCAGCAGAATCCCCGACAACCGGAGGAGTTGGACCCAGAGGAATAAATGGATAATCTGGATTGTATTCCTCAATTTCGGAGGCCTTGGGCTCTGCAGCTGAGCTCGGTCCTTCTTCCATTTTTTCTTTGCCCTTCGCCTGAGTTTTCTCTTTCTCAATTTCTTCTTGGAGTAGGCGTCTGCCTTTCTCTAAATCCTCCGGTTCATTATCCCTAAGAATGGTCCGCATCAACTCATTCTCATCAATCTCATCAACTCCTAATCGTTGTTTCTCGCTCTCAACGATTGCATCCCATATGTTGGCTAGAGTGACATGGTAGTTTGGGATCCAGGAGATGTTACGGGTCTTGATGACCTGACCAATGAAGTCGAACAACATTTCTTCAAATCCTTCGATCTCCTTCTCTCTCTCGAGGAGCTTTTCATTAGAAATAGTAGCCATTTCAATGGCACTCTCCACATTATTTTCAGCAAGAATAGCGCGCTTCTCTGCACGCGCGAGTTGATCATTCAGAATCACCTTCTCCTTTTTGGCCAGAGCTAAGCTATCTTTCAAACTTGCCTTTTCTTTCTCCCAAGCAGCTCTTTCGACATCGAAGTGATCCTGTGCTGTTTTCAGTTCGGTGTTGGCCATCCTGAGATCTTCCACCTCTTTCTTCAATAACGCTCACTCTTTGCTATTGGAATCAAGCTCATTATGGAAACGTTGCCTGGCCTCCTCCAGCTCTGTTTTGTAAGTTTTAGCGTCTCGTTGAGCCAAGGCAAGCAAAGATTGTGCATCTTCTAAGTCCTTTTCCATTTTTGCCCTGGCCCTTTCATTGTTATCTATCTTCACTTTGGACCTATGCGCTTCCATCTCAAGCGTTCGGATGACGTCTGAAAGATTGACAGCATGTTTCTTCATCGCCTTATACTGCTTGGCTACATGGCAAATATGTCCGATGACTTCGGTATCCCAGTTCCTAGGGACTGGTTCCAAGGATGGAACGAACATCATCCTTTCGAAGAAGATATCGGGGAATTGTTCTCGTAACTTTTCCAGCTTGGCCTGAGTCTCAGGACCATGAATATAATCTCGTGACCCGGGGGCACTCAAACTTTGTTGGCTGGAAGGGACAATGTCAATTTTCTCCCTCTCATAATCCTTGTTGGGATCCTTGCTTTCATCCTTAGGCTCATGGCGCTTTTTGGAGGATCTGCTGTGAGAGGGTGCACTCTTCTGAGGGGTTAAGTCTTTGGGAAGTTGTTTTCCCCCTGTAGGTGGCACCGGATGGCTGGGAGGCTTTCCAGAGGTTTGTTTAAATGGAGATCTGGACTGTGAAGAAGTAGGCTTGTGAGAATCCCGGGGCCAATGACTATCTCCCCCTCGGTTGCTGCTACGAGCCCGCTCGGGATTTGGATGAAGACTAGGTGTGCCTTCACGAAGAGAACGATAGGAATAAGATCGTTTGCAAGACATCTTTCCTGCAAAACAAACAAGAACATATTAAAACCTTGAATACTGTTGATATAAAAGTGTGGGGTCAGGCAGTGCATGTGATTTGTGCATCCCATATAATTTCCCCTAATAGACCAGGGCCCAAAGTCAGGCTCATCTGAGTAGTCTCTCGTTCTCCAACTGGAACAGTTGTTTCCTCAGAAATGGGGAAAAATGGCTCCCCTTCGAAGTCTCCCTGTGTATATACATCATCAGGTAAAGGAATTTTTCTCAGTTCTTTAAATAGCTGCTCCTCTGTTAAATCATCGGGAGCAGCAGGTTCAACCGGTAGAGAGGCCCTTGAGGGGAAACCCCCCGGAGAGACTGGGATCTCCTTAGACTCGTCAGCACGGGCCTCATCTCCTCTATATACGTTTAGGTCTTCGTCGTCCTGGATGATTATCGGCGAAGGACTCTTACGAAATTTAGTTGTTTCTGCTGCCCGTGACGTTCCTTTTCCCTCATTTGGGGGCACGTATTTGTAAGGTTTACCGCCCGCACCAAGTCCAAACCTTATATCCAGAAGGCGGTGCTTGTGAAGATTCTCGTCAGTAATGCATTTCTTGATCTTTAGGAAGTCAGATTTGCTTTGCAGAAGAAGGGACAGTCGATTATTGTACACCGAGCCTTCCGTCTTGGGAAAGACGTGATCTGCTTAGAGAAAAGAAGCATGTTAATGCTTCGATTTCTTAAACAAGTTATTCATTCAAAGGTTTAAAATTTACTTGATTTAAGCCATCTTCTTGAACACCCGGCCTGTCTCTTTATATAGAACCAATCGGCCTTGGGATCCCCTATGTTGTTGTACTCGTCAGACAAAACCTTCCTATTTACTACCGATTCGAAGAAAGAAAAATTTGGGGTTGCCGAGGAGCGATGCTTGAAAAGGTAAAAAAAATTCAAATCTTTAAACGTGAGGTCAGTTTGCAGGATTTCCGCATATGCGATGTATAGGGTGTCTAGGGCTGCATAGGCATTGGGATGAAGCTGCATTGGAGCAATACCCAATCGTTTTAGGGTCTCAATGACGATTGGAGGAAACGGAGGAATAGCACCAACCCAGCACATAAGTCGGCTTATTGTCATATACCCCTCCGGAGCCAAATGAGGTCTATCTTCGCTGCTGGGTGTCCTCACATCATCCCAGGGGATCCCGTGTCTCAAGCAAATTCTCTTAAGCTTTATGTCATCAAGTTTGGAAGCTAAAGAGTCAGTGAATTTCTCTATTTCTATTGCACCAGGAATTTCGTTGGGAGCTCGATCATCTACTTCGGACTCCTCATCAAGCGAGGTACTCTCGGACGGATTCGATTCTGTTTCTGCCTCATATTTGGATCCAGAATCCGCACCCTCTGGATTAATTGGAAGAACCTCGGGGTTGTGGTGCTCATACACCTCGGGATCCGTCTCTGTATCAGATCTTGAAGGGGAACGGTTATCCGACATTACTATTTAGGCGAGTAAACATGAGAAATAATAATATAATTACCCGTCCCCCGTGTGTGCAAGTGCAAGTGTGTGCATGTGCATGTCTTAAAGAAAAAGCGTAAAGGTTATCAAGATCATCGAAGTATTAGTCGTCATATGTGGTCAAGTTATGCATTTGGTCATTCTAGAAAGTCCGTCTTGAAGGCTCTAACCTAACTGTCCATTGATGTATTGGAATTAAGTTGCATTGTTTATTTTTCAAGTTCATTGGATCGTGAAACGAGTTCGGATCGTGGTATCTTCTCGGATCGTGAAACGAAGTCGGATCGTGAAGCAAGTATGGACCCACGGCAAAAGCGCTAACTCATTAAAGTGCATCGCGTCGGATCGTGAAGCCAGATTGGATTGCGATGACTCCTTACGATCCACAGCTCATCACCGCGACCCGATCCTTTCTCCAAATCCTACTCCTTCCATTTACTCCTACCACGATCCGCTGCCTCGCCTTTGCCACGATCCGCTGCCTCGCCTTTGCCATGATCTGCTGCCTCGCCATTGCCACGACCTATCCTACCCTGCTCCTTCTTCATCTCCCTCCTTCTCCTTCACCTCCATTATTCAAACGACAAAACCCATCGGCCGTGCCACCGCTACTCCTAAGACCTTAAAACACCACAAACTCCGCCAGATCTTCTTTCAAATCGGAAAACTTGAGAGAAACAAAGATGAAAATGCATTAAGGTCTTGATTAATATAATTACCTATTTGTTTCAACTAAAATCACGAAAAGAAATTGTCTCTTGGGGATCGCAAACTGGGGTTTGGAATAAAGGACCGATGGCAGCTGTATAAAGAAAGAAGAAGGGAAGGATAAGGAGGAGGGGCCGGATATATATATAGGCAAACTTGTGGCCTTTGATCTTCCGTTCCTTGCCTTATTCGAACCATGGGGGCCTGGTGGGCCGCGGATCCGAGCCCAGTGAAGAAAGAAGAGGCCGCTCCCCCGCGTGGCTCGTGATAAAGGAAAGGAAGCCCATCGCGTTTCGTGAAGAGGCCCGGATTCTCACCAAAAATCGAGGCGAACGGCTCACCCCACGAATCGTAAGACGCTTACGCGATCTGAACCGACCGACGACAGACG
The DNA here is from genome assembly GCA_030737875.1 of Allium sativum. Lineage (NCBI taxonomy): Eukaryota > Viridiplantae > Streptophyta > Magnoliopsida > Asparagales > Amaryllidaceae > Allium > Allium sativum. The sequence continues at coordinate 446,078,830 of CM060923.1, forward strand.
GAAGTGAAAGTTTAGAAATGTTTACAAAAAATTCAAAAATTACCTGGTAAATTCGACAACGAAGTCTCCAAAAAATTCCAGAGATGAGAATTGTCCGGAAAGCAAGGAAATGATTAAAGATTTAACCGATATTTATACTTGTCAAAGGATACGACTTTTTGAAGAAACATGACATTTCAGATGGACGTGACCATTGATTTGCATCTCCATATGAAAAGACGTCCCTGCAGCTTCGAAGCATGTTCCATTCTCGATAAAACATACTTCGAGGGGGCAAAATGTTGGCTAGCTTTTTGACCAAGCCACCAAGGTTCACACGCAAGAAGAAAATATGAAGTCTCATCCCTCTAGTTCACGAAAAGTCAGATCACAGTCGCTCAACCATCCATAGGTCGGATCGCCCCCCTTCGGTTCGCCCTGTCGGTTCGCTACGAACCCATACGAACCGATCCATCCCTGTAAGCTCGTTCCGATCCGATTCCTAAAGATGCATTGAAGACTTTGACCTATTCTATCACGATCCGAGATACATGGATCTCACGACACCTGTCCACAACTGTCATATTGACCAATTCTTCCTCAAGCTACGATCCGATCCGATATTCTCGGGATTTGCGCCACGTGTGACCGCGATCCGCCTGACAGAATCAGCTATAAATAGCCCAGAGATTGGCATTTTTCAGGATCTTTTGGCAGTATTGAGTATTGATTCTACCATTACTGTCATACCACTATTTCTTATCAGTTTTATTTCGTGGTTACTGAGAGAAATCATAATTGTAAGAGTGAGTTTGAGAGAAATCGTTGGTTGTACTAGCATTCAAAGTATAATCAATAGCATATAAAGTGGACGTAGGCTCATTAACGCCGAACCACTATAAACCTTGTGTGTTCCCTGCTTTTTCCTCATTTTTCAGCTATAATTTTCTACGAATCAGAACAATTTGGGTGTTAGAGCCAAATTTTGATCTAACATACACAAACTCAATCTAGGGTATTACTAACCCTATCTCTATTGAGTCACACCACAGAGCCAAGGTTATCACTAAACCAATAGCTCTGATACTACTGTAACGACCCAAGGATTTTTGACCGCGAAATTCGACATAAAATACCATGCCGACTATTCAAGCATCGAAAACACTGGATTTCAATAGAAAGAAATTAGAGGGTGAGAATAGAAAGAAAGAAATATCAGAATAGAAGAAAGAAGAAGAACATATATCAGAATCTCACAGTGGAACGAATAAAATATAATATCAAAATTTTTATACAAAAGAACTATATATACATACCAATCATCAGAGTATAGCATATATCAGAACAGCGGAATAATAACTGTAAATAACTAGCGGTGAAGCCTCCTGCTTCTAGCTACTGAAACTCCAAGCGAAACCTAACCTGGAACATACTCGGTCTGACCCAAGCACATTTGAAGCAAAGCAAAATACACCGGGTCAGTCTGGAATACTATCAGTGATAAATTCACAGCACACACACTTGTTTAACTTTGGAAAATTCTTTCTGAAATCAAAGGATAATAGTAAGACCAGCCCACACATAAACATGGACGGTTTTTACCTTACTATAACCTCAAACGTTTTTGAAGTCATAACTTATTCTGATATTGTCATAGTGTCTAAATACAAATAAATAACAATTTAATGGAACGCTTGCATCTCACGCTCCACATATATAGTATAAAATCATAAAATCAAAAACCGCGGGCGCTTATTGGATATTGGATTCCAACCTTGACAAGGTATGGGACCACCTTCTGAACGTGTATCTCTAGAGGAGAATACACTGGGTTCAACAAGAACGTCTTGCAACCCGGCCCTCACATGATCGACTACTCATTTCTCTTGAGTGTATTGAATGTATATCACCGACGGTTGGGATCAGCAACCGCCTCCCGAAAAGGGACAGCATCGAAATATAGATTAAAGAAGCAAATGGATTTTCTCTAGATAGGTGATCATACACCCTAATGGGAGTGACCCACATAGCCATGCTGCCTTCCCGATTTTTGTCATTTCCCGGTTGATGAGGCTTGAGGCCAAAGCTTAACTTTAAAACATCTGGTCATCTTTCACTTTGAATGCCACATTGTCAGATCCGCCAGATCACACTTGATTGACGTCCACAAAAATACTCTAGTTTATTTGGCTAGGGAATAACCATTTCTCCGCCATCAACTATGGTACGTTTGGAGAAATCAACGCACGTAATTCCTTTGGAAACACTCTGTCAGACATCCGTCCATACAAGTCATCCAGGAACAGGATGAACTGAAGGTACTCTCCTACTGCATCTCATATAGGAATCACCCCATAGATCAGTAGCAAGTAGTCCTTGCAACCCGTGGATTTCAACCACGATAGAATCACAAATCAAAATAACTCTGGTTGCAAGCCAGAGGAATTTGACGAGTAGTCCTTCTGCTTATGAAGATCCACGGCCTTCAATTGCTCCATCTTCGATTACCATCTTCACGTATTTGTTGGTCGGAATGGTATTCGAATATAGTTCGATTCCGGACTTTCCATACCAACAAGCGTATTGGTCAGGTTTTGATAGTCGGTGATTTAACTATCAAATAATAGATGTGTGAGTAACATGAGTTTGCTGATCCAGCACTTGACCCTACTCGGCCCCTTTAAAATATATGTATATACTTAATGATATAAACCAAATTTCCTCTGATTAACTCTGACTGATTTACTTTGATCGATTAACTCTAACTTGACTAACTCGACTTATTTAACTCAAATGGACTAACTTGACTTGATTACTCCTATCGACTAACTAATATTCGACTTACTCCATTCGCTTGACTCTAGATCGCAGCGATCACAATGGTTATGCCTGATTCCCTCAGGAAACATCCGACCGCAGTAGGCTATCTGCAGTCCTGCGAATTACGCTGGCAGTCGTACATAATGGCAACTCTTCCTGAATAACTATGTTTGACTAACTCTATTTCAAATACTATATTCGATCAACTCTAATTGAATAACAAATGTTCAATAAAATTTGAAATCAATATTCTTATTTCTTTTGAAACTAATATTGCAATATTATTTAATTCCCAAAACCTTGCATTAGAGTTCGATATTCCTCGTATAGGGTAAAACCAATTCTCAACACCTTCCCTCGTTCCAAACTAATACCATTCCTCGATAATAGTGATATCAACCAAGTTGGGGTATTTTAGTTAACTCTCAGACCTTGATCGATGAAGTTCTTAACTCAGAATAATAATAGTTTGTCACTTAAACACCGATACTAAAATCTCGTTTACCACTTTGATTTTTAAATCTGGTTTTATAAACCATTCCTTACTTTTAAAACCTTTGTTCGAATATCTCATCACTTAATTTCTTTAAAGTATCATTCCAATTCGAATTCTCCTTACTTAATTTGAAACATTAAGCAAAAATCTTATTTAAGTCTTTACAATCACTTCCAATTTCATTTACCATGTTTGTTGAACACTGGGTCATAAATCACTTTAAAATCTCTTAATCAAACTTATCACCACCTAATTATTTCTTACTTGGCTTCAAATTGAAATCATTACTTTAAATCATTTTTAAATAAAAGAATAATTAGCTTTAACACTAACTATATTAAAATATAGTTAACTTTGACCTTAGTCAAAAATAGGATTATTATCATTTTCTACAAGCTTATTCAAGAATAATTAAGGTTATTAACAATAACCAATTCAATAATTTCTTTATATTATAGTTAATCGAAGATTAACTAATATTTCACACTATTCGCTAAACCTTAACGAATATTTAAATCAATGTTTAATCCTTGGTCCATTTTGCTCGAAAACGGTGGATTTTACCAACCGTACATATCAGTTAACTATTAACTGATTTCGTTTGTCATTTCCCCTTCTTAATTTAATCAAATAACTTAATTGATTTAAAATTACTATTTTATTGTATAAAGATACCGTTATTCTACTTTACCACCCCACAGGCGATTTCTTTGCCTTTCTAGCTCTTAAATCGTGTATAAACCACTTATATAATTTCTTATATAAACTTGATTTAAAACATATATTTGTAAGTTTCAAAATCTAAATATTTACACAAAATAATTGAAGAACTTTAATTCAGTTATAAAAGAATTTATAATTTCAACTGCGTCAATTCACCGAATGATCAACTGACGTCAGAAACAACAAATTTTAGGCCATTCACTGCCAATTACCCAATCAACACTGTCGGTTGATTTTAAACACAACACAGGTGAATATTTATTCAACCATCAACATACAGACAGGTTTTGGTGTCAGTCGGGGTGAACAATTCATATATATGCACAACAAACAAAAATACAGTTTATTTGAGGAATCCTATTGGATCCCTCCAACCTGTCCTTCTCTGCATCACAGATATCAGTTGATAAAAATATATGAATTAAATAAATGACGGAATATAAATAACCGCAACCAATCAAACCATAACAACCAATTTGCATCCATCGCATCCAATCAACCAATTTATACTGTAAATTGTAGATTATATTTTTCTATGGATTTACCACATCACAGGACTCCAGAACGTGTGACAATTAACTCACCAGTGTTTATTCTGATTGACGATTGACGTGTTTGTTGCATCTAATTTGAGTCGAGCGTTCAAAATTTGCTGAAATTTCAAATGCGTCAGATCGACTCCTAGTCAGTGCCATCGTCTAGATCTCGTCCCTGCGATCCCAACGGATCCTGGTTCGTCAGATTCCGTTCACGTATGAGTGAGATACACTTATTTAAATTTTTTTATATAAATATGATAATTAAATAAGTTTAGTCATAAATTAAAAACATTAATTACCTTAACAAACCCATGCCACGTCATTAAAATCCACATGCTCCATTCACCGCTTCACGCGATTTCTCCAATTGAAACTCCTGAACCCCGATTACTCTATCTACTTCACCCTCTTCTTCTTAAAAACGAATGCCTCCATCCTTCAAACGGCTAGCGCCGACTCATCAGAAGACCGGACCCCGACCTGCTGCCCTCGCCGGAACCGGGACTCCACTGTGCCCATACGCCAGTGTCGCCCCCCCTCGATTTATCCCCCAAATCGCCGGAATTCCAGTTTCCCCCAATTTCATTTAGTCCCCAAATTCTCCGACCAGAAGCAACTTCGTCCCCCCAAACCACCACTATACCCTCGGCCTTCCATCACCGTTTCGATCACCCTCACGGACCCCCACCTGACACTGACCAGAACCGCCGGATTTTGGTCAAAATCATTTTCAGCTTTAAAAAAAAACAACCAAAACTGATCTTCGTTCATCTCCCTCTCTCAGCCACCACACACGTCGAAACACTACCGGACCAGTGCCAAATGAAAGCCCAGTCTTCCCTCTTCCACCTCCCACTGGTCTCCCCACCTGAAACTCCTCCATTGCCGAGAAATTGACCATAATCTTAAAGTCAATCCTGGCCGTTTATCGCGATTTCCGGCCACCACCCTCGACGAAACCTCACCAACTTTTCTCAGCAGCTAGATCTCATCCCGATCTATCACTTTCCCTTTGGAACCCCCATTGAATTCATCTCGGATTGGAAGATATAAATCAAAACGTAGATAGGGGCTTTTCTGCAAATTTCTGGCGAAAATATAAAGGTGGGCTGAATTTCCTGGTTGGAGGGTGATGGAACTTTCTATTTATAAAGGGAAAATAATATTTATTCATCTCAATGTGACGAACGATATTTTATTTCGTATCTATCGCGTTTTCGAACATTGTTTATTCGCTCATGTGCTCACGTGCAAACCCCGTTCGAGTTGCGAATGGACGACATGATAAAATTTGACGATACGGTCCTAATGAAACTTGTTTCGTCGAATTCCGAGTCCATTTGCTCAATTAGCGTTTGTACACGCACTACAACAAAATGACCCTATTACAACGGTGGAACACCGTTGTAATAGGTTTTTACAACGGTGGGCAAACCGTCGTGTCTTAAGAAGTTGTAATAGCCTAATATCTTTTACAACTTTTCTGCACTGTTGCAAAACCGTTGTAATATGTATATTTTACAACTTTTTTCCACCGTTGTAATAAACTTTATTACAACATTTATGCACCGTTGTGATTGATATTTGGGTTTTAAAAAAAATAAATTTTGCAAATGCAACAAAAGCTGAATAAACAGAAAACAAATTGATATAAATTCAAAGCAACAGATCCATTCATACAAAAAACATTACAACTTTATATTCAAAATGCAAAAAATGAATCATACATCATCACGTTAATATATCAATTCTTCATTACAAATAATGATTACAAATTAGTACCATCCAAAAACTTTGCTTCAACTATCAGCTTGCTTCATCTTTGCACTTCCTCAACTTCCCCACCAACACAAGACACCACCTGCACAATCACAAAACATGCATATATATAAACATAACCTTAAGCTTGTTGTAAACATAAAATGGTGGATATCTACTTTTCTTCCAAGTTGGATGAGGAGTTGAAACTATGTAAAATGCAATGCATGTATTTTTGTAGTAATCTAAGAGTATATAAGAGTTTTACTGGTTTAAGAAATACGTAATGACCATGAACTGCTTCGCTCTTTTAATGTGTTTAAGTTAATTAAGGTAATGAAAGATGATAGCAAGGATTAAGTCAAAAAGGCTGTTAAAGAATTTTGTTTTAACTGTATATATTTTCTGAAGCAAATGAAATGAGATTTAAAGCATGGTATGTTTAGACAGTCATGAGAAATGTATCATTAGTGAAATTCTTAGTTTCAATCACTAACTTAAAAGTTTGGATTGGAATAGCTAAACGAATGTACTGGAAATGAATCATTCTTCTTACGTTAAAAGGGAGTTTTCATGAGGTTGTTTTCATTGCTAATAAACTGGAATTGAGTACAGCTGTATGTTAAAAATGAGTTTGCATGAGTTTGATTTTATTGCTAATAATCTGAGACTGAATACAACCGTGAATATAAAATAAAGTTAAGAGATATTATATAAAAGACATGAGTATGTGAAGCTGCGTTGATGTGATAGCATTTAGCTGTCATGATAAGGTGTATGGATGTAGATAAATTCATATATAAATGAACGTATTTGGCAGTATGGCCATAGAATTGGACACAATTGTATATTTAAACCGGTGAGGTAATTATTTGGTACCAGTTACGAGCTTACAATACAAATATGATTACAATAGTCAAACTAGTTCCGTATTTGCACACAACTGCAAAAATAAGCAGCACGGTGTTTATTCTAATCAATACAACAATAAATTGAGCAAACAAAAGTAATGGGTATAAAGAAGTAGAACTAACCAGACAGAAGAATTGCTATGCTGCTTTAGCTGTTGAAGTACATCAATCTCGATCATAGCATCCTCACGATACTTATCTACAGCTCGAACAATTTTTACGGCTACCATTTCTTTACCTTCCCTGTCCCAACTCCCAACACTCCAATACTTGACCAAACGTGCCTTCGCCTATCTTATATATGAGAAGCGCAACAACTGAAAAAACAAAATAAAACTTATCATGTCTTCAAAACTTAAATAGTAAAAGAAACTAAAAAGGAATCAAAACGTTAGTCTACACTGTACAGTACAACAAAGATGTACAAGTAAATTGTAAGGAAAAAGGAAAAGATACTATCAGAATCCTCCAGCGTGCACCTAATGTTTGATGCTAATAAAAAGCATCAATATTTGTACAACACAAATGCTATGATTATGTAGTAAATCTCTCACATGCACCCACTCAATCACATGCACTACAAATTGGCTAAGGAAAGACTTACGGTATGGTTAAGTACAAACAATTCAAAAACAGATCTCCAAAAGCCATTATCTTCATCTTGACAGATATTCACTACATTTTAAAATCAACTAAAGCATTACAGGAAATGGAAGGAATGAGTGTATTACATATATTAAATGGTTAGCACCTTCAATCAATTGTTACCCAATACCCATGATTTCGTTTTCGAATTTGTTATTACCCTCGATCAAATACAATTCCGTTGACCTATCAGATAGAACCATTGCTTTATCATTTCCTATCTCAATTAAAAACTAAAAACAGTTTTATCATGTCCATTATATAACAATTTTATTGGAGTCTGCCTAAGGTTGTATTCCCTTATTCATAATTGTAGTCACTTTAACAACCCAATAGAATAGTTCTGAAAATGTCAAAACTTATCAACACACTTATATATAAACAGCGAAAACAATTACTTCTCCATCCAACGAGGAAGGCGAGGATCACGAAAAGTTGGTCTGAGCTCCCATCCTTGGATTCCTTCCAAAATCTTTGTCTTTCCAGGAAGCACGGCAAGCAAAAGTGCTGATACCCCGTTTATCAACCTTGCTATATTGTTTAAGGACTCATAAGTGAATGTTTTCACCGACCTGCATAAGAACCCACAAACAAACAACCATTATCACATGAAGCAAAAAAATGTACACAATTTAAGCAAACATTCTGCACAAGCCCCCAAAATCAAACTGGTTTCACCTCTGGAAAAAAGAAAGAGGAGACCACAGCTTCATATTACATCATCAGGAACCTCATTCTCACATTCATTCAGATTACCAGACAGGCGATACAAAAAAAAAATGAATAAAAAACATATAAAAATTAAGTAGGTGTCGGTTTTCTATCTACGAAGGCAAGACACATCAAATGCTCAAATTTAAACATCACCGTAGTTTATAGCAGTTAAAAAAAATAGTTTATCGATCAACATGAGGTCTAACGATGCTTATCGTATCCAAAGATATAATCAGAACGACATTCAATCATTGAATAAGCAAACTGAAAAGAAAATGAATGAGAATCTTACTCTTTCGTAACGGCGAGGACATTATCCACGAATCGCTGCAGCATAATCGATTCTGCGATCAAAGAAATCAACAAAAAAAGGAGATAAATGCGAGGAAGAATGGGGGGTGAAAATCCGTTTTGGACTTATTAAAGGTCATAGTGCCTAAAAGAGGGAAATACACTAACCTTAAACCCGATTAGCTTCCAGATCTCGATTTCTCTCCGTAGTTCCTCTATTTGGTTTACGATTTCCCTCAGATCTACTGTCGCTCTTCCTTGGAAACCATTTCTCTCACAAATTCGTTCTATTTGATGTGAGACGTTGGTCGATTTGTTGATTTCCCCAATTCGATTTCTAGGGCTTCGGCCATTTTTAAGTTTTTTTTTAGAACGAGAGAATGAAATGGAAACCGACGACCTGTTTCCTTTTATTTGCTTCATACGGCTAGGGTTTCACCATTGCCAATGTCCATTTTGCCCTTAGATTTAATGTTAACTCTTATAAAACTTAAGCCCCAAATCATAACACTTAAACAAAATTTTCATGTCACATACACAATATACAAACAAATGTGTATGTTAATTCACCATTTTAATCATGCACAATTTCACATATTCATCATGTACATATCACAAATGATTTATTTATTTATTTATTCACCCCAAATATTATGGATTTAATTGAAATCAATATAATCTAGGATCATCAAAGTTGGGTTCTCACATTTCTACTTAGTTATAACGGAGTAAAAACTATTAAAAGCTTATAATGTATATGTCACCTAAATATTAATTAATAAGCAGTTAACATTAACTATTAAACATTAATTACCACTTATTAACTATTAATTATTTAATAATAATTAATAAATATTATTGATTCCTAAGTTTACTATTAATTATTAATTATTATTAAATATTAATATAATTAGTTATTAAATATAGATATTATAAACATGAAGTTTGTAATGGGCATCTATTACAACTAACAAAACAAAAAGTTGTTAAAATACGTTTATTACAACTTTAGGTTTATTACAACTTTAGGGTATTGACAGTTGTAAAAAACCATTTATTACAACGGTGCTTTTACCACCGTTGTAAAAAACCATTTATTACAACGGTGCTTTTACCACCGTTGTAAAAAACCATTTATTACAACGGTGCTTTTACCACCGTTGTAAAATTAAAGTTGTAATATGGTGTTTTTGTTGTAGTGACGTCCAAATTGATCGAATTAATTTGCATTTTATTTTGCTACGCTCACAGAATAACACCATTTTGCATGCAACTTGAAAATCTAGCAATAATTTACTGTTACGGTCCCAACAAAATTTGTTTTGTCGAAAACAGAGGTCGTTTGAAGAAAGTCCCTTTTATAACTACCAGTTTGAATTAAAATAAATTAATTTTAAAATACTTTAATATAATAATAATAAAATATTGAAATTGGCCATACACGACCAGAATATCGTATACTACCATAATAAAATATCACGGGTTGAATTTGAAGTCAAATCAATATTTTAAATTTTTAAAAAACCCTTTATTTAATATAAATAACGATATAATATATAAAGGAAATTCCATAGCGACTTTTTCAAAATTTGATTTGGACATAAAACAAAATCTACAACATGAAAACTCGATTTTTCTGTGCCATTGGAAAGATATCGTAAAACCGGTCCCGACGTTTCTTGTTTCGAGGAAATCCGACTTATTTTGAACACGGTACGACCAATTGAAGTTCAAAACGCCAAATCGCGAACTGCCGCGCCGCTGCAGCTCGTCATTTAATTAAATTATAAACTATATCGCTCGACCATCGTTAAATAAACGAAATCGTCATTGTAAATTTAATATAAGGATAAATTAACAAGAATAATCTGAAGTTTTACGTATCTTCCCATATTAATCCGAAGTTTGGATTATTTTTAATTAATCCCAAGTTTGGGGGGTCCCTTCCCATATTGATCCCGATGACTTATTAACTTGTTGCAACAAGTTATCAAACTTAAATTCATCTTCCCCAAACTAGTTTCCCACTCCAGAAAAATCGTTTAGGGAAGACGAATTCAAGTTTGATAAGTGGCTACAACAAGTTAATAAGTCATCGGGATCAATATGGGAAGGGACCCCCTAAACTTGGGATTATTTAAAAATAATCCAAACTTCGGATTAATATAGGAAGACACGTTAAACTTCGGATTATTCTTGTTAATCAATCCTTAATATAACCAATATTTGACCAATTTAAACTGCCCAATCATAATATATTTCAAATTCTATATTTCCCCATATATTTTTGAAATTAAAATATTATTTTATTATTTATTTAAATAATATATTCCAAATAAAATTGTTAAATTCGATCATTTAAATTCAAACCAATATTTTAAATAATTAAAATAATTAAATAATCCAAATAAATTAGCAGAAAATACGGGTCGTTACAGAAAGCGTTTTGAGTTAAGATTGACTCAAAAGGAATACATAAAGAAAGTGCTTTGCCGGTTTAGCACGGAGGATGCAAAGGCGTTAAATACACCTTTACCTTTGCATATGAAGCTTTCAGATAAGGGATCACCTATCAGGGATAAAGACAAGGCTTATATGGTAAAGGTGCCATATGCAAGTGCGGTTGGTAGTTTGATGTACGCAATGGTGTGTACAAGGCCCGATATTGCAAATGTCGTTGGGGTGGTTAGTCGGTATATGGCTAATCCGGGGAAATCGCATTGGGAAGCCGTGAAGGCTATTATGAGATACTTGAAAGGCACAGCATCTCATGGACTTGTCTTTGGCGGTAGTGATGAGAGCAGTTGCAAGTTGGTTAGTTATTGTGATTCGGACTACGCCGGTGATAGGGATCGGAGGAAATCAACTTCCGGGTATGTCTTCACACTTGGCGGGACAACCATTAGTTGGAGATCGCGATTGCAAACCGTAGTTGCTTTATCTACTACGGAGGCGGAGTTGATTGCCGCTGTAGAAGCGGCCAAGGAGGCACTCTACTTGAAGCGATTGTTGTGTGACTTGGGTTTCGAACATGAGAGTGTTGATGTTCGATGTGATAGCCAAAGTGCTATCCATTTGGCGGAGAATTTGGACTTTAGCTCACGGACCAAGCATATTGAGGTGAGGGAGTCATTTCTTGTAGCCATGGATGAGGGTAAGCTAGTATACCTTCGGAAAGTGCACACAAAGGATAATGCGGCGGATATGTTTACAAAGGCATTGCTATATGGGAAGTTCGAGCATTGCTCGAACTTAATTCGCTTGTTGAGTTGCTAGGTGCCACGGGGTGGCATGAGGTGGAGAGAGTGATTTTGTGTTTGATGGAAAAGGAATAGCGGTGAGAGACTGGAAATCTGTCTTCAAGGTAAGTACTCGTTACACTCCTGAGTACATTGTCTTTTGGTGAGATAGTTTTTGGTTTGAATGTTTTCAACACTACATTGGAGGGTGGGGCCTTTGTCTGAACTCGTTGGTGTAGTGCAATGGGCGGTGGCCATGCCGGAGCTCATTGGGAAAACATTCAAGTTGCTTGGTCGAAGGTAGAAGGAAGTGCATGGTGCATTGGAGCTTGGAGTTGAGATGGTTATAGTATCGAGGTGGAGTATTGTGATATGCGATACTATATATGTTGTATTGAAGAGGATGAAGATAGCTTCGAGTCGGAGGTGACCGTTCGCAAATCGGATTTCGCACGTGGAAGTTATAAGCTGTAAGGTGCAGGTATTCTGTGTGCAGGTGTATGAGATGACAGACGTCCGTTGTCAGGGTTACATTTTCCCGAGAGCTCAGACAGACGTCTGTCATATTGGGGACAAACGTCTGTGCTGAGTGCAGGTACCCAATAAATTTCTGGAAGTGGACAAACATCTGTCAGGTGGTTCGACAGACGTCTGAGCGGGTTCTGGGCTATTTTCGGGTTGGAAATTAGCAAGCTGATTTGTGACTAATTCGAGGGCAATTTGGGTAATTGGCCAACCTCTATATAAGTTATTTTCTGAAGTGAATTAGGTAGAGCTTGAAGACTTGATTTGGGATCAAAGGTTTATTCTCAAGGGAGAATTAGGGTTTATAGTTTAATTCCAATTCTTCAATTCTATTCTCCTCAAACACTTTTCTATATTGAAATATATTGATTATTGGATCAATCTCTTGTATTCCTTTCATCGTGGTAATAAAATACTCTCTCCAAAGTGGATGTACACTAACAAGATGTTAGTGGAACCACTATAAATACTTGTGTGATTTATTTTTGCTACTTTTTCATTAGTTTTTTGCTTGTGATTGAGATTTGGATTGTTCGTGATTGGTTGATATTGGTTTTGTGACTAGAGTTATTGCTTTGGTTGTTTTTGCAAGTCTAACAATGATCTAGTGTTCCGCTAGCGCATTGTGGTTTAAATATCGGATTCGAGTGATCTTGAATCGGATTAATCACAACGGTTACAACATTGTTTAGGCCTTGGGATCCGAGTGTGATGGGTTAACAGTGATTTTGTCCCAGATGATGTGCACATAGAGTTCAAGGGTTAGCTTTGATCTGGATGAATTGATAAGTTATTAAATGAATTTATGATAGGAATAAGCCAACTGACTTGTAAGTGATAGCACTTGAGTAGGAAGAAAGAGGGCATGAGGAGTCAATCTGGGATGATCAAGCATTTGATTCATGGGTTTAGATTAATGCTTATGCACAATTGTTTGCTTAGACAACTATCAAATACCCTTGAATAATTGATTCAAAATGCTGAAAGTAATAAAGATGGAAATATTGATATATGCACACACACATTATGTTATTTCAGTGACACAAAAACATGCACATGGGAACTGCCTATTTCCACTAAATACTAAAGCAACACTCTTGACTAATTTAATGTATTAATCACATATATTAAGTGAATTACTTACACCATACATATAGTTTGACCCTTTTTGATTTCCTTGCAATCATCTAGGGTGTCTCGTTCTTGGTGAGGCAGCTCAGAGATTGTTCGCCAGGAAAAGATGCATGGTTTTGCAAGTTGCTGGGTTCGGGGATTGCTGAAATTAAATGGTTAGTAGGATGCAATAATATTAAATGAATTAAATTACTTTGTTTTTATCGACAAGGATGTATGATGGATGATACATTTTATATCTTCAGAAAAACTAATTAAAAATGACTTGTTGTAACTAAGGTAATTGTACAAATGAATGAAAAGAGCAAATAAAACATTCGGCTGTACATAAGATAATATATACTCAAGGCCAAAGCCCTACTCAGCCCATCAGCATTACAATTTGGTCCACCGTGTATTTCATTATCTGTATCATAAAAGCCTATATATAAGGCTCAAAACTGTTTGTAATATTCATTCAATACAATCAGAAGTTTTGTTTCTTTTGCAATATCAAAATCAATCATTCAAAATTGCAAATAGATTTTATTCAAAACTCTTTTTTGGTATCAGAGCTAAAGCTCAACGACGAAATCAATTAAAACAATTCTCTGTTGTGGAAAAAGAAATTAACCCATTAGAAAATTATCATCATTTGGGTTAATCCTCTCATCTGAGTTGAAAACTCATCATTTGAGAGTTGGCCTTCATCTCAGATCAGTGCCTCGCCAAACTTTAATTTGGCTGCATCAAATCTGATCTGCTCCAGCCGTAACAGTAAAAGAATCAAGGAAAATCACCATCTACGACCAAGAAAACCAAGAAATCAACTCAAGAAAGTGCCATATAAGTGCTTATCGTCAGAAAACCATCATCATTTGATAGGCATCTGATTGCATCATACCTGAGCATCATTCAAGACATTCAGCATCAAGAAGGTGACCTGTCTTGAATCTCAACTGTTTGTTGATTTCTGATCATTTCTGTTCATCGGAGAGTTCATCATGGTGGCCTCAACTCCTGTTCAAGGCTCTGTTCTTGGATCAACTGCATCCTCTAATCCACCTGTGCCACCACTAACAGCAGTTGATCAACTGGTCAAGACTGTGATAAGCCCTCAAAGTCAACTCATCACAACCAAGCTTGATGAAAACAACTATCTGTTGTGGAAGTTTCAGGTGAAAACCGCTATTGAAGGATATGGATTAGAGGGACACTTGTATGGTACCCTGCAAATACCAGCAAAGCTTGTGACTGATCAAGAAAACAAGTTTATACCAAATGAAGAATATACAAAGTATCACAGACAAGACAGACTGATAAGTGCATGGCCGTTATCATCAATAAGCAACAACCTTCTATCACAAGTAATAGGATGCAATTCTGCAAATGAAATATGGGACAACATTGAAAAGAACTTCAATTCTCAATCCTCTGCAAAAATCATGCAATACAGAAGGCAGTTACACAATTCAAGAAAGGATAACAGCAACATGAGAGAATATTTGGCAAGAATTAAAAACATATGTGACAAGTTAGAGGCTGCTGGTCAAAAGGTTCCTGAATCTGAACATGTTATGACTATTTTACATGGATTAGGAAATGAGTATGAGGCCGTAGAGGCAATCATTTCCTCTCAAAGAGTGACTCCACCAATTGAAGAGGTACACTCAATACTCTTGGCACATGAAGCAAGATTGGAAAGCAAGAAACCACAAGAACTGGATCTATCAATCAATTATGCCAACAGTTTCAAAGGCAAAGATACAAGAAACAATAATCAAACACAAAGGGGTGGTTTCAGTGGTCGAGCCAGAGGAAGGGGTAGGAACAACAACACAGGAAATAGACCAAAGTGTCAAATATGTGAAAGAGTTGGACACACTGCACTCAAGTGCTATTTTAGGTTCAACCAGAATTACACCTCAGATCAGACCAATACAAATCAAAGGAACCCTAATGCTAATATGGCAAATGTTCAATCAGATCAAGGGACTCAAAGTGACAGCACAGGACAATCATACATTGCAAGAATAGATCACATAAATGATGAAACCTAGTATCCTGATTCTGGAGCTACAAATCATCTAACAAACAATCTGGAAAATCTCAACACTGGATGCAGGGAGTACAAAGGTAACAAATCAGTTAGCATGGGAAATGGTGAGTCAATCTCTATTACTCATACTGGTAGTGGATACATCAATGGCAATAAACATTTAATTCTAAATAACTTACTAAGAGTCCCTGATATCAAGAAAAATCTTTTAAGTGTATCACAATTTGCTAATGACAATCAAGTATATTTTGAATTTCACCCAAAGTATTGCTTGATCAGGGACATACTTACTAAAACTATTTTATTACAGGGCAATGAAAGCAAAGGACTATACAAGTTCACTACCAGTCACTACAATAGTGATATGAAGAAAAGTATGCTGTGTAATCACAGTGAAGTCAATGATGAAAATCACTGTAATACCTTAGATGTGTGGCATAATAAACTTGGTCATCCAAGTTATGATATTGTAAAGTCTATTCTTGTTGAAAACAATGTCAAATTTGACAAAAATCACTCATATCATGTTTGTAAATACTGTCAAATGGGCAAGAGTCACAAATTACCTTTTAATGCTTCTGAATCTGAATACACAGAACCCCTAAACTTAATTGCAACTGACTTGTGGGGTCCTTCACCAATCGGTTCAGATTATGGATACAGATATTACATTGCCTTTGTAGATGCTTTTAGTAGATATACATGGATTTATTTTATGAAGTGCAAGTCTGAAACATGTAATATAGTTATACACTTCATAACTCAAGTGGAAAAACAGACTAATGCACATGTGAAAATTTTTCAGTCAGATGGTGGAACTGAATACAAACCACTAAAGGACTATTTTTCTGAAAGAGGAATAGTTCACAGAACTACATGTCCTTATACATCTGAACAGAATGGTCTTGTGGAAAGGAAACATAGACATATTGTTGAAACTGGGTTGACACTCCCAGCTAATGCCAAAATGCCATTGAAATTTTGGCCAGAATCCTTTAGTACTGCTGTTTATTTAATAAACAGACTACCTACTAAAGTTCTTAAAGGCAATAATCCTCATGAAAAGCTATTGAATGTCAAACCAGATTATCACTACCTAAAAACTTTTGGTACCCATACACCAGACCATACAATAGACACAAATTGGACTTTAGGTTTAAGCCATGTACCTTTATAGGTTATGCTCATAATCAAAAAGGGTATAAATGTTTAGATGAAAATGGCAAACTCTTTGTAAGCAGACATGTTGTGTTCAATGAAAAAGTATTCCCATATCAATCTGAAAGCATAAAAACTACAAACAAAATATATGACACAAGTGTATCCATACCATCTATACCTGTGTACTCTGATATAATAAGTGCAGGTGAACCAATGCATGAGAATGTCAGATCAGTGCCATCTGTCAGTAACACTGATCCGCATTCAGACCATATCAGTGAATCACCTACAAGAGATGACAACAATCAACACATCAATGATGATCAAAACAGGGAAGATGAAGAAGGAATCAATCAAAGTGAGAGTCAGGAACAACCTGTGTATGTACCTCAGGCAACATCCATACACCCTATGGTAACAAGAGCAAAAAGTGTGATTTTCAAACCCAAACTTTTCACACCTGTTACTCCTACTTGAAGAACCAACAAGTTATGATCAAGCAAAGACAAATACAAGATGGAAAGAAGCCATGAATGAAGAATATCAAGCACTCATACAGAATAAAACTTGGACTTTAGTGAAACCACCAAGGGACAAGAATATAATTGGGTGTAAATGGACCTACATAATAAAGAGGAACCCAGATGGAAGTATAAACAGATACAAAGCCAGACTAGTTGCAAAGGGATATACTCAACAACTAGGATTTGATTACAAGGAGACATTCTCTCCAGTAGTTAAATCATCAACAATCAGGATTATTCTCAGCAGCAAGGGGTGGATTCTAAGGCAACTTGATGTCAATAATGCATTTCTCAATGGCATACTTAAAGAGGATGTATATATGACTCAACCACATGGATATTGTGAAATCTCAGAATATGTTTGCAAGCTCAACAAGGCTATATATGGACTAAAACAGGCTCCTAGAGTTTGGTTTGACAAATTGAAAAACACATTGCACGCAATGAATTTTCAATCTACCAAATCAGATAACTCTCTATTTATCAAAACCAGCAAGCATTCTACAATTTATGTCCTAATATATGTTGATGATCTCATTGTGACAGGTAATAGTACAGATGAGATTGAATCAATTATCAAAAGGCTGGATAAAGAATTCTCTGTCAAAGATCTGGGACAGCTAAATTACTTTTTGGGAATAGAAGTCATAAAAAGGTCATCAACAGAAATCATCTTGTCTCAAAAGAAATACATAGCTGAACTACTGGAAAGGACACAGATGAGCAATGCAAAGGGAATGCCTATTCCCATGATTAGCAGTCAGCATTACTCAAAACACATGGGAGAACCCATATGTAACATTAAACAGTATAGAAGTGTAGTTGGTGCTTTACAGTATGCAACTATCACTAGACCAGATATTGTGTTTAGTGTGAATAAAGTTTGTCAATTTATGCAGGCTCCTCTGGACAATCATTGAAAAGCAGTAAAGAGAATTCTGAGATATCTAAAGGCTACAATGAACTATGGACTGCACATAAAGGCAAGCAACAACTACAATATAACTGGATATGCTGATGCAGATTGGGCATCAGACCCTGATGACAGGAAATCTACAACTGGATATTGTATTTTTATGGGGAAACAACATTGTATCATGGTGTTCTAAGAAGCAATCTATAATATCTAGGTTAAGTGCTAAAGCTGAATACAGTAGTGTGGCTAATGCTACATCAGAAATAATGTGGATAACTTCTCTACTCTCTGAATTAAATATCAAAACAGACAAATCGATCTTATGGTGTGATAATCAAAGTGCAATATACATGACATCAAATCCTATTTTACACTCAAGGACTAAGCACATTGAAATAAATCAACATTTCGTCAGAGATCAAGTAATAAAGGGGACCATAGAGGTCAGACACGTACCTGCTACTTACCAACGAGCTGATACACTAACGAAAGCCTTATCATCTCAAAACTTCACAAAATTTCGAGATGAGCTAAAGGTCATTGAAATCACTCACCACAAATCAGAAGCCAAGCTCACCAGAGATCGTCAATCCAACACAGACTTGAAAGGAGGAAGCTTCTCTGTCAAAAACCCTAACATCGACAACACAAGTGAAGCTACTGTCAGTAAAGTTCATATCTGGAATTCCAGAGAAAATCAAAGCAAATTGAGTGAAGAAGGAAGAGAGAATAGTCACGCATCTTTGAAGATTTGTTCAAGGATGTCTGAATCGACAGATCGCCATATCAAAGGGCATGAAGAGAAAAACCCTAATCTCGATTTGAGGGGGAGTAAAAGAGCAAATAAAATAGTCGGCTGTACATAAGATAATATATACTCAAGGCCAAAGCCCACTTACTCAGCCCATCAGCATTACAATTTGGTCCACCGTGTATTTCATTATCTGTATCATAAAAGCCTATATATAAGGCTCAAAATTGTTTGTAATATTCATTCAATACAATCAGAAGTTTTATTTCTTTTGGAATATCAAAATCAATCATTCAAAATTGCAAATAGATTTTATTCAAAACTCTTTTATAAATGTTAAATTTTCTATGAAGCTGGATAATGATTGGGATTGTGAAATTTAAGAGTACCATGTAGGGTATGGCATATGATTGATATAAGCATGCATTGTCTTCCTTATACAGCAAGGTATAACACAAATAGGCTATATATATATATATATATATATATATATATATATATGTGTGTGTGTGTGTGTGTGTGTGTGTGTGTGTGTGTGTGTACACACACACACATACATAATGAAAATACAGCAAGGCAATTTACTTAAGTGTTATATATATGTGTGTATATATATATATATATATATATATATGTATATATATATATATATATACATATATATGTATGTATATTTTCATTATGTATATATGTGTGTGTGTATATATATATATATATATATATATATATATATATATATATATATATATATATATACACACACACACATACACATACATAATGAAAATACAGCAAGGCAATTTACTTAAGTGTTTATACTAATAAACAGAGTATGAATTATTTATTGGCTAAAATGTTTAAGCTAATGAATTCAAGTTTACTAGAATAGTTTTGTTTGATGAAATGGTTGGGTTGTGACATGAAAATTGCTGAGATATTAGCTTAAAATGTAAAGCTTGTGTTGTTAATGCTTTTATAGTTAACTCTGAACTAAAAATGAACTAAATGAATCTGGATATAGTTAAAGTTATTCTTAAGTTAAATGCACTTTGCATGTGATTCCCCAGGAAGCTGCATGTTAGAAATAAGATGAGCACATATAAATGCATTAAATTTTACCTAAAATAAGTATTAAAGCATCGTGACATTATATATATATATATATATATATATATATATATATATATATATATATATATATGTATGTATGTATGTATGTATGTATGTATATAGGAATTGATAGGATATTCAAGCATAGGACAAAGTATGGCCGAATATTTGATTTATCCCTGTGCAAATGATCCTAAGTGATAGTATATTCATGTGAATAGCATATAGGTTAGATAAATATAGTGTACAAGCTATATTATAGGTACAAAAACTCTATATAAATGACACCGCCTTGACTTGTCTTCTACAGGAAGTAGTACAAATAAAGGAGCTCTGTTAGCTGTAATTTAAACTTACGTATATAGCAGAGTGGCATGACATTTTTTTACTGAGAATACAATTCCTTTTTGTCAATGGGACTCGTTCCTTTAAATGAGGCATACATTTTAATCAAATCGCCTGAATGATATCACTCAGTTATAATAAATCTTTGGGTTAAAAACTCTACTTATTTGTTGTAACATCAGCACTACAAAATGCAAGGATTTGGTAATGTGTATGCTTTTATTATCAATCCAGAAATAAACATGTATCAGAAGGAATTGAAATCAGTAGAATATGCCTTGATATTATACACTTATTTGTGCCTATTGCCAGGATGTTTATACGAACCTGGTAGTAAAACATTATGGCATTATATGTGTATGCATTGATAAGGAAGGCTGGCTTGGTAATATAAGTGTGTCCAGGCACGTTCTTATATATGCATGTAAATTGTTCACGTATATCAACTATGTTCACATATAAAAGGAATAAGAACTAAAATATATGATATAGGCTATGAGTACTAGAAACTTAAATATAGATGCACTAGGAAATATATAAATATATAGCTATGCCTTAGTATCACAAGCACATGTGTATGTGATGGGTAATGAAGATTGGCCTGGTTAGAAATTATGATCTGACATGTGCCAATATGTATCTCAAGCATGTCATATAAAACCAAACAACAAGCTACACTTCAAAAATCTAGGGATTCAAGATCGTTGTATATGTGTACAAAAATCTAAAAGGCATAGTTAATGCATATGCATGTGCAAACATTACAAGAATATACGTCATTAATAACGCGCTATTCTGAAGTGTTATTGATTAGGGCTAGATACATTTTTTTTATACATAGTTTTGTTTTGATTGTGATTTGTAATGCTCTGTTACCCAAAAAAATTTGTAACCCTCCCAAATTCCTTCGTCTCCCTCCCAACAAAAGTATTTGCGTTCTCCACTAGATTTTGCTTCCCCCAAAATAAATTTCTTCTCTAGAACATTTCTTCACACCGTTCTATTCCATGCTTTGATTTCTAGAACCCTAATTCCAATATTTTCTTCTTGGCTTTGTTGGAGCTTTTCCGGAAGCCTTCTCAACATCAATAGCGACTAGGTTTTCTACCCGCGGCCTCTTTTCTTTTCTCTAAACGCTCGCGTTTTTCATCCTCCTTTTCCCTTGTTTTCCACGCTATCTTCTCCCATTAGCCTAGCTTTCATCATCGTTACTGAGTTGTTTCTTCCTTTTTACCTTACCAGAACTCAATTCCCCTTCCCCTGTTACCACCCTTGCCTTTCTTCTATCATATGTGTTGATTTCTGTGCACCCCTTTCAATTTGTGTCTCCTTGAGCCACTTGCCTCCCTTATCTCCATTTGTGTCGAACCGTAGATCTGCTTAATCACAGGCTGCCACGTAGCGAGTCCTTTTCACCTAATCACTGCATAGTAGTTAGGCTATAGTTTGTTGGGACTGTTGATTGTTCTACGACAAGCTTGGGGTCTCTGGTCTTGGTAGAATGTGGTCTTCTTACACATCTACAGCTGGCTTGTGATTTGGATTGGCTACATAGCTGTTGGTCTTCGGATTTCGCTTTGAAATCCCGCATCTGACAACTAGGAAGTGTTGCCTTTCCGGTGGTGTTATGCTTTTGGTTGCTGGTAAGGGATGAAGTAAGGATTGTGGTTTATTTTCCAAATTGTACTGTGTCCGTGCTACTATGTTTGGTGCAATTTGGTTTGAAAATCTGCAACTTTATAGTTTGGAATCCCCTTGGTAAAGATCTACTTCATGAAATGATTCCATTTGTTGTATCAATGTCTATGCCAAGGTTCTGTTTGCAAAAAAATAAAAAATAAAATTATTTGAGCTTTTATCCTTTTTATCCTTTTCTTCCAATTATATCAATCCGTTTTCCGTTATTTTTTCGAAGAATATCGGTTAGTTTCGTATGTGTTTTTGGGTATGTCAATATAGGTGAAAATAATGGAAACAATTTATTCTATTATTTTGTCGTTTCTGAAAGAAACCCTTCAAAAGATCCTTTTGTTTTATGGCTTAATGGAGTTCCGGGATGCTCTAGCTTTGATGGGTTCATTTATGAACATGATCAGTATTTTTTTTGCTCTTTTTTTGGTAGAATACACAATGAAATTCTCCTAAATTGCTACCTTTTTTTTCCCCGAAAAATGTATTAATTTTCAGGCCCATTCAATTTTGAGGCTGGAAAAGAAGCTGGACAATTACCAAAGCTACATCTGAATCCTTATAGTTGTTGAAAATATAACTATTTAACATGAGGCAATAACCCCATTATTAAACTACATTCGTATACAAGTAAGAATAACAATTTTCACATGTTCAGAGAATGTTTAGTTTCAATTAACCCCCTACTGTTGAAGTTTTTACATACATATGCCTTTTTAATGTTGATACATGTTGCATTAGAGAATTTGCAACTTGCTTCAGCCGTGTACGTTTTTAAAGTCTTAGAAACATATAAAATTCAGGTTTTGGACATTAGTTTGCAAGCTAAATTTATCTGTTGATCATTTTTTTCCTTTCACATGCTGATAGTATCCATTCAACTATAATCAGTTATGCAGTCTAAAAGCATCGTTAATAAAACCTTGTTGTTGCTAGTGCTGCTCTTGTCACTGGCATTCACTTGCTCCAGGTATTATCATGTTGCTTGCTCAGTTCTATTGTATTTAACTTGTATTTTTCTTTTCTCTAAATTTTCTGAGTATGCGTAGACAAATTCTGAATTTGTTAAAAGGTGGAGAAATGAAGTACAAGAAGATGTTCAATCTAGGTTTGCTACAAAATAACTTGTATTTTCTGCATCTCCTAGCAAAATAACTTAATACTTGTATTTTCTCTCTGGCAAGGAAGCAAGCATACTTAGGGAAATATTAATCAGTTAATGAAATATTAATTGTGTCAGTCGTTATAAAGTCATATACACCTTCTTGTACTTCGTTTCTTGCATATTCTCTCTGGCAAGCAAGCATGGCATATGCTACAAAATAACTTGTATTTTTTGCATCTCCTTCAGTTCATAACGTTGGAGGTGCTATAGGTTCAACGCATGTTAATATTTAATTTAGTGGGATCTTTATATTGTAGTTGTTTAGACATTGCCCATCCTTCAGTCATTTCTTGTGGAATGGCTGTTATTTATCAAGGGAAAAATAACTCAAACTTGATCGCTTTTGACTGCTTCTCAAGTTCAGAAATGATACTTCCTCTGATTGCCATGTCAATTATAACTGTTGGTACAAATATCTATGCTTCTGATCTCTATTATGAATAAAAAACGTTTATATAATATAAAGTTCAGTGATTTTTTGGTAATATCAATATTGTCTTTTTTAATTTTATTATTTCTGATTTATGGTATTGCAATTTATATTCATTTTTCAACCTTCCAACGAGCTATTTGCACTCCATTGATTTTGATTGTTGGGTTTACTATGGTGTAACTGATGTAAGTTAAAATCACGATTCATCGAAGAAATCTTCTGGTAAGAACAAAGTTATTTTGATTCAAAGGCACTAATGGTGCATATATATACAGGAAACAAAAGCAGCCTTCATGTAACATGCCCAAAATGTAAATAGGACTTCTGTCTCGATTGTGATATTTATATTCATGAAAGTTTGCATAATTTTCCTGGCTGCGAAAGTCGGCATGGATTTAGTGGTTAAGGTGTTGTTGTTTTTTTCTTTCCAAAATTCACTCGTTATTTAGTTTGTGTTCATTTACTAATTCTAATATATTTTGTTTTTGGGTATTGACATGACTGCAGCGAATTTCTTCACCACAATATCAAGATGAGAACGGTTGATGACTCCAATTTTGCGCCACTCTAAATTTGATTTCCTTGATCTTGGATTCAATTTTTAATATGTTAAAGTTGCTATGTAAAGGTAAATTAGTTGTTACATCTTGCGTTAGATTTTTCTTCAATTCATGTCATTTATTTATCATCATTTGCGATAGGAACAATCTCTGTGCAAGGTAAATATTGAAAAGGACAATATTTGTTACTTAGTCTTGTAGTGATTAGCAACCGTAGTCTGCTGTATTGTTATTTGGTCGCTTGTTCGGTCTTCCAATGATTTTGACTTCTTGTGCAGTCTTCCAATGATTTTTCTTCAATTCAATGATTTTTCTTCATTATTTGTGGTTGTTTGTTGTTGCAGTTGGGTGGGGAAGGATATGGTGATGATGAATCTATCATGTGATGTTGCGTGAGGCTCTGTGAAGGAGGTTTAGGTCCGTGGATGTTGAGGAGGGTTTCAGGTTGTGGTGGTCGGGCAAGCTACACGGTGTTGTCTTGGAGGCGCAGGCATGTCGCAAACTCACAATAGACGTACCCAAGCTTAGTGCTTCAGCTTACATTGTTAAGGTTATAACATGTCTTCCTCTTCTTTTAGTTATATTTTACAAGCTTACAGTTCAAATTTTTTGATACATCATTTCTATATCTAAATAAGATTAGGCATTTCTGTTAATAGTTTCAGATGTTTTGCCCTCCTCCTTCACCGTGTACTTTGGTGCTTATGTTCAGTTGGTATATCTTGTGAGAAGTTACGAGAATATTTTTCGTATGTGTAGCATTGCTCATACTTATGATAATTCATAAAATCTTATGATGTAGAGAGATATTAGTTTAAGTTCCCGTGTTTAGTTAGCATTTTGCAACTTTTTGAAGTAGTTTTTTTTTTTTTTCTGTCGTAAGGTATAATAAAATTCACCATTGACAAAACAAAACAACTTCAAGTGCTTGCAAATTTCATTCCAAGGCAGTTAAATGTGAGAATCTTTGAATGTATACTTGCAAATTTCTAACTATAACTTGATTTCCTTTGAACGATATTTAATTTCAAATGCTTGTAGGTTTAAAATTTTGGAGCTTTTATCTTGGACAAAAAAAATTAAACTGTGAAAGTCAACTAATATTAATTTCAAGCTTTGTACTTTCCTATTTCGTGTCATGATTAAATAATCTGTATGATTCGATATTCTTCTATAGGATTTGTTCTACTATATTTTTGAAAATTTTCCAGCCTTCAATCAAGTTTTGAGCATTCAATCTTATTACCTTATAGTGTTATTTTGTTCTGCATACATATACTGAGAATGGCTTGGATTGATAATAATGTCCTATCGAATGGATAAAGCCACAAACCACTTAATGCTGAGAATATAGTACTTGGGCATGTAGTATATTTTGCAACTTAGGGAAAATACAACTGACACAATTAACGAAATATTAATTGTATTTTGCAAGCATACTTAAGGAAATGAAGTACAAGAAGCTGTATTTGACTTTATAACACTACAACAAAAACACCATATTACAACTTTAATTTTACAACGGTGGTAAAATCACCATTGTAATAAATGTTTTTTTACAATTTTTTTCCAGAAAAGTTGTAATAAACTTATTTTTAACAACTGTGTTGTTTTGACTGTTGTAATAAAAGCCTATCACAACTTTTATTTTTTGAATGTTGTAATATATAACTACACTACAACAAAAATACCATATTAATAATTAATAAAAATTCGATAATTAATAAAAATATTAATACTCAATAACTATTGTTTAATAATAATAATAAATAGTTTATTTGAAAATATGTAATAACTAATATTAATAATTTCTTTTCGCTATATAATAATTAATAAATAATAATTATGTATTATTATTAGAAATTAAGAATAAATAAATAATAATTAGTTTTTAGTAATAATTAATTAATTTTTGTAATCAATAAATAAGAAGTAAGAATCACTAATTAAAAAGTAATAATTAAATAATTACTTTTAAATATTTTAATAAAAATTTCAAGCAATTTATATAATATTCTATTATAATTTTTCATAAAATAAAAATCATAAGATAGAATAAACTCTGTAAATAGGTCATGCGCCTCTAGAAATAATTCCAGTCATCACCATTTAGTTGTTGGTGTTCTCGGACTAACCGTCCAATCTTGACTATCATTGTTGGCCACTGCGCTGCAGCACGGGTTCGGGGGCATTGCCCCTGAATTTTTTTTAATGCCTTTTTCTCTTGAAAATGAAAAATCATCATTAAATAATAATAACAACTAATAATTAATTAAAATAATAAATATTAATAATTAACTTAAAATATGAAATAATTCATCTTAATAATTAGTAATTATAATTAAAAATTGATAATCAATTATTAAATTAATTCAAAGTCCTACCTTAGATCTAATTTACGTTGAACGTTGTATGGGTATGATGCAAAATGTTGTTGGCTCCAAATTCAAATTTCACATCGGTTCCAAAGCCAAATTTTTGGCTCCAAAGCCAAATTTTCCGATACATTAATTTACGCTCCCTCTTCTCTCTCCCTACCTAACTTCAGTCCTCGCTTCGAAACCCAAACCTGATAAAATCCCTAATCTCGCATAGCTCTTAAATTATGACCATCCCTTCGTCACCACCGCTTCGAAAGAAAGAAGAGAACACAATTTTTCTTTGTTTGTTGAGTCCGAAGGCTTCAGATCTAAAGCGTGCGTGCTTCTCCCTTGAAGTCAGCTTTAAAAAGAACATTCTCTTGTTAATTAAATCAGAAAGATAAGTCCTTTTTACTTGTTTTACTTACATCAGTCTACACTTTTACTTTACTGCTAATGGTATTCATTGCTATTGAATTACTGGATAATAGCTGTTAGGTTTAGACAATTTCGAGCTTTGATTTCTGTTGCATGCGACATTATCAACTTTTCTTTGTTATTTGCTGACAATCAACTGCATTCTAATATCTCAGCAAGTGCTGCCTTTCGCTTAAATTGAGTTGCTCATGTATATCATTGCTGCAGTCAATGCCTAAGCTGATAAACGTTTGAGTTATCTTGCTTCTTTAACAAAGTATATGCACGATTAGCTTTCTCTGGTTCTAATATAACTAACCTAATTTTGTTATTAGAGAACTGTGGTCGAGACTTGTTAGAGCAACAAGGACGTTGATTGCATGCTGGATCTACTAGGGAAAGGTTATGGTGGTAAGATCATTTTGCAAAAACAAGAGTATAATTTTTATCCATTAGACATACTTGTATTTCAGCTTAACAAAACTTCAAATTCAATGCTTGAGCTATGTAAATATTACTTTGAGAATTGTGATATGTTCTGATGGATTTGGATGATATAATCTTAAAATCATAATCAGTTAATTTACCATACAGGGGCGTGCGTTATGGTGTTTAGGAAGTGTGGATATTGATGTGGCTTCGCCAAGCTGTTGTGTAGAGGTTTAAGCGGCGGATGTGAGCTTGTGTTTTGAGCGGCTCTAGGTTACAGTTTATGAGCATGCTGATTATGATGGGTTACTGTGTATACAGCAAGCAGAAAAACTGAGGTCCAAAGCATCTCATTTTGAGGCTCATTCGAATCATGGCAAGTCAATTATTCATACTTAATTTGTATTTTTGTATCAATTTATATCAATACCGATTGACATGTTTAGCTGACGATTAAGAATATATGCATGAATTGATTTTATTAGTTCTTTTGATATAGTTCTACTTAGGAGAGATTAGGACCATTAAGTTGGAGAGTATGCATATGCTATGAAAGCACTGCAATTGCTGTCCGAGGCACCAATTGTTGTCTGAGGCTTGCATACAACAATTGTTCTAATTGGAGCTTACAATATGTTGTAATTTATAATATTGTTCTAATTGGAGCTTACAGTATATTGTTCTAATTGGAGCTTACATACAATAATTGTTCTAATTGAAGCTTACAATACATTGTTGTAACTAGAAGCAACATGAGGAGCATCAACATCAGCAAGTCCAAGGTCTTCGTACCAACCAAGTCCGTTTGGGTCCTACTCGTATCTGCCATCCTTATCCACTCCAGCCAGCCAGGGAAGCACTGCAGGGTCCACTTCCTCTACGTTCAGCCTGATAGCGCCGAAAACGTTCGAGCCAAGAAGCAAAGAGGTATAATCAGAACCTTAAGTTATGTTCGTTTTTCAATTAGACTTATTTTTATAGATTTGTTTTTTTGCTCCAGTATTTTATATAAATTCTGTACATACTAGTTAATTCAAAAGTGTGTAGAAGCATAAAGCTAATTTATGTTTAATTTTACAGTTAACGGACAATGAAGTAGAGGAATCAAAGGCTGCTTTGATGATTTTTGGAATCATTCAGAGTCGTGTCATCTAGAAAAGAAGACAGGAATGTAACCAAAGAAAAAGCTTGAAAAAGAAGTGGTATCTTCTGCATTAACATGTAAAATCATAGATGATGTGTAATTTGGACTTGAGATGGGTTTTGACTAGTGGAAAAAAAATTGTGTATGTGCTTTGTTGGAGTACACTTTTAATTAAGGATGTTATGGTAACGGTTGTACTTTTATACTTTTTTATATGGTATATGTATCAAAGAATGAATCATGATGCATTTAAACTTACATCTATTTCTTATGTTATTTATCTATTTATTGTTGCACATATAATATATATATATATATATATATATTCTTATGCATATAATGTGGATATATTACAAATGTTTGTAATAAAATACATCACAACGAAAAAAATTATAATAACAACGGTGCATAACTGCTGTAATAATGTTTATTACAACGGTGGGAAAAAGTTGTAAAATATACATATTACAACGGTGTTGCAACGGTGCAAAAAAGTTGTAAAAGATTTTAGTCTATTACAACTTCTTAATACACGACGGTTTGTCCATCGTTGTAAAATGTATATTACAACGGTTTTACACCGTTGTAATATGGTTATTTTGTTGTAGTGTAACAGTTGACATAATTAACGAAACTTTGTATTGCAAAATATTAATCTAGGATGAACTTCTTGAGCGTCATACTGAGGGAAGAAGAGGGTTTTGAATATAAAAATCGATTGTTGATTCTATTGTTATCCTTATCAAGGAAATACCAGATGCTAAAGAAAATGGATTGTTTCATCTTTGTGAGTTCATTGAGGACTGTGCATTCACATTCCTATCAACTCAGGTATTCTGTAATTAATTTTCAGGCTTTGGGACAGATTTAGTATATTTTCTATATCCCTATGCTTTGAAATTATTTTTCGTCTCAATCTCGTGGCTCCATGAACTTGTTATTATATAGTATAAATGGTTTTAAACTTATTAAATTAATTTAACAAAGAAATATTACAAATTATATATCATATTTATATTATATAGTATGCTACTTTTTAGTCATTTGCAACTTATATCAACTGTACTTTTCAATATTATAAGGTAAATTTCCTACTTTTGTTGCTTAATTACTAGAATTTGATAATTAACTAAAGGATTAATTATTTTAAAATGTAGCTCCTTTGGTAAATAAAAATACAGTGAGTAATTATTGCTTTAATATTAATTCGTGGACTATATAGATAACTTTTGTAAACTACTGCAGTTCAACTTGAACATGTAATAATTTTATTGAATGATTACTATTTAGAAAAAGTTTTTCCAATGCATTAATTAACAATGATTTCACAAAAATAGTTTTAAATTTTGTGTTTTTCTGTCCTTAATTGCTAACATACACCGAGTTATTCCAATTATGCATAATTTTGTCTTGCATATTTCATTTCTTATAACTGAAAATTGAATGTATGTTTTAATGTATTCCCAGAACCGTATTCTACTTTCTGAGATATTATGGACATATACTACATTACATATTAGAGTGGGATCCCCTTGATTATATAGATGATAGTAAGTACATTATTGTGATATGTGTAAAATCCAACAATTCCAAATATGTCATTCCAGTATAATCAAAATTTTACTTTGGTGGTTATTGTCATTATCATGAATATAATTCCAGTCACGAATTTATTTTCTTTGCCAGTTTTTCGATTTTGGCATTGGATGATTTATATTGTGACAGTCCGATTTAAGAACAATGATAAGAATCAATGTGTAGCAAGTCCAATTGCTTAGACAAGGCATTTAAGCCTTTGTCATTCCATGCTATCAAATATATTAGTTTATCAGATGGTGGTTCTCTCTTAAAGGATTTAAATGCTGTGCAGCTAGAATTTTAAGGTTGCCACTGTTCTTGAACCAAAGAAGTTAATGGAAAATAAGCTAACATTTATTTACTTCCCATTAACTGTCAATTTTATGTGGATGATTATTTAAATAGAAATTTATGTGGATGTTTACTTCCCAGTAAATAACATTTATTTAAATAGCAATTTGGAAGTGCTTTTCAAATAGAAAGTCACTGCACGGTCAACTGCATTTAACGGTGATATGGATAATTATGTGCCTATTAGAGCATCTCCAACAGTGGAGGAAATTCATGTTAAGGGGTGTAATTTCGCTTATTTTTGCACCCAACAGTTGTTACGGCGTGTAATATGAAGGGAAATGTTACGGGCTCAATTCAGAGTCCTGAATGGGGGCGCGCGAGCCGATTTTATCGGCTCGTGATGTCGCGAGCCGATAAAATCGGCTCGTGGCTATTTTTTTTTCCCAACTATTTTTACCATATTTTACCATATACAAAACCAAGCCCATTAATTTTTTTATAAAATAAACTCCGAAACGTAATAATAATAAATGATTACTAAGAGAAAAACCAATTTTTTTTTTTTACGTTTTACCCTAGTTTGTCATATACAAAAACATAACCGATATTTATTTCGTACCATAAACTTAGAAGCATAATAATATATGATTAATAACTCTTACGAATACAAGAGAACGAGTTGGTACAATAGAAAATGACAACATCTTTACTGCATACATGATTGATAAGTTCAGACTAAAATAAAACACAAATTCAGATAATGGTCGTCCACTAACCCGAAGGAGTTATAAAGGAGTTTAAAACTAGGGTCGTCCACTAACCCGTGATATTTACACGTATATAAAAAGGAGTTCAAAAGGAGTTTAAAAGGAGGGTCGTCCACTTATCCTCATAATGTAAACATTTAAGCACCCGAAGGAGTTAAAAAGGAGTTATAAAGGAGTTTAAAACTAGGGTCGTCCACTAACCCGTGTTATTTAAACGTATATACAAAGGAGTTAAAAAGGATTTTATAAGGAGGGTCGTCCACTTACCCTCATTATTTAAACATGTAAACATTTAAGTACCAGGTTTGGCGCTTGGCAAAGTACCAAAACTTGGCAAGGTAACGGTTTGCAATAAAACAAGCATACACTACACAGAATATATGAAAGGAGCAAACATTACACAGAACATAGGACACGCGCAAACAGTACACAGAACATATGAAATGGCACATATCGCAGAACACATAGAAAAATAACATACAGTCCAAAACATCGAGACATACACATACATACATCGAGCCATACATATATACACCGCGACATACAGAAATATAAATCATGATAAATCTGCGGCATCATCATCATCACCATCCAAAGACATGTCGTCTCCGCTATCAGATGGGTCATAATACGGAATATCGTCATCACAACTTCCAACCACGTCATCCCCTCCATCAACGTCATCCCCTCCAACAACGTCGCCCCCTCCAGCAACGTCGCCCCCTCCAACAACGTCGCCCCCTCCAACTCCTCCTCCTACTCCTGGACCTCCTACTCCCGAACCACCTGCTCCAGAACCACCTCCTCCTGAACCACCTGCTCCTGAGCCACCAGTACACGACCCTACAATGGTACCTGATGCTGCTGTCCCCCCACCCTCTGCTGCAGCTAATCTGGCCTGTAAGTCATATATCTGCTCCTGCAATCCCTGCACAATCGCCTGGTGCTCCTGATACATGGACTGAGTCCGTAGCAGTGCCATATGCTGAATAGCCGCGATATGTATCCTATGCTGGTCCAACCTGGGTGCATACTGCATATATAGAACATATAAAATCAGTTTCTACAGCATATAACATACAACGTAAATTCACAAGTACAAATGTTACCTCATGTGACGGATATAATCCAGCAGTAGGGACACCATACACCATGTCTGCAGGTGGGTAAACAATAGGCAGGGCTATCTGTGCCCCGCTAAGATCATATGTCTGAAATGTATTGGCGAGAGCAAAATCCTGCGGAGGGTCGGATATCTGTGAAGGGGTCGGGTCGAAAGTAAACGGCGGAGGGTGAACTCTACCACTCACCAATCGGGGTCCAATGTGATAGGAGTTCACACCCCGCATATAATCCGGCAGCAAGTACCGTCTAGGAGCTACCCGAACCCAGTAAGGACCAAACTCTGCGTCGGGTAAGTGAAAGTCAGTCGTATCAATCCATCCTGCCTGTCTCAATCCAGCCACATACTGTCTCCCTATAACACGCTGAGGCCCGAAAATATCAAGTGGCAAAGGTGGATCTACGGGTACGCGCAGCTCACCGGTACTCTGGTAATAACATCGGTCTCCCAAGTACCAAACAGAAAGGTGGGCCGGTGGGAAGAAGAGGACACGTCGAGTAGATAAGCTGCATGCAATGGCTAATGGATGGGCATCAGGTACTGGGCCACCGGCTGCAAGTAACATCCAAAAGAAGCCCAAGGTGCTCGTAATATGTTCCCCCTCTCCCTCATATCCAACTGGGTACGAGCCTCCATCAAGTCGTGTCTCACACCAGAAGGAGAACGCTGAACTACGTGAACACTCTCCCATCTACTCATCCATGGGAAAAAGGTCTCAGCAGCATGACTGGCGGTGTGCTGTATGTGTGGGTGCATATTGGCCGTGTACTCGTAGTACCAGCACGGCAACATGTACCAAAAACCATACATCTGCTGAACCTCTCTAAAAACATAGGAGTCAAGAGCGGTGTATAGATAACCCAGTATGGCAGAGCCCCAATCAAACATATGCAGCTGATCTAAATCGACTAGTGCTGCTAGGTAGCCAAGCCTAATCGAACTCTGTTGGTTCGTAAAGAACGTCGAACCAAGGAGGTATAAAATGGTAGCCCTGTACACTATGTCGTGGAAATCTATCACATCTACATGCGCTGTAATATACTCAAGTAAATATGTGCAGGGAACGGCACCATTAGCTATACGAGCCGCATCCAAACCTGGCAAATACTGTATGTAGGACTCGGGTGACTCAAACTGGGAATCAAATGGAGGTATGACTCTATCTGGAAGGCCTATCTCAATCCCCGAAAGCATGTAAAAATCGGCTAGGGTGATACCTAGCTCAAAATCCGGGAAGTGAAAGGTGTGTGTCGTAGGCCACCATCTCTCTGATAAGGCTTCGACCAAAGGTCGATTGAAGGACTGAGGAGGTATAATACGTAAAAAACGTCCGAATGGACTGCCAAATAGCCTCTCTCGAATATCCAGAGGTAATATGTCTAAGGCTGATGATACAAACTTCGCCCAACTCCCGCGAACGAAGATGTACCGAGTCTATTAAAATAATACCAGTTAAATGACTATTTAACTGTTAAATGAGTATTAAAGTTCGTACTACTAACGTATAACAAACCACTACATGGTAAATGCACTAATAAAGTTTTAACAGTTAAATGACTATTTAACAGCTAAATGACTATTTAACTAGTACATGCATTAATTTATACTATTTAAATGACTATTGACGTTCAACCTACTAAACCATATAACGTACATGCACTAAACTATAACGTAAAACGACCAGATCATACTTTTTAATAGTTAACTAACTGCGAATATTATAAAAAGTAAAACTAATACCTGAACGGCGGCCATCGCGGCAACTAATCGATGGGTGAATCCCTGTGGCATCTCGTGGAGGATACGTAAGTCCTCAATCGTCGTCCCCGCTGGTGGAGGAAGGTGTACTGGACCAGACATGTCGTCTGGCATAACTCTAACTGTGCATCTCCCGCTCTTCGTCACGCGTGGCGGCATCCCGACGTTGGAACGATTAAAAAAGAAATTAAAAAGGAGGAAATTAAAATTAAACTAATATAACAAACCCCACCCCCCCTCCCGAGCCATATATAGGCTCGGGACAGGCGCGAGCCGATTTTATCGGCTCGCGAGCCGATAAAATCGGCTCGCAGACTGCGAGCCGATAAAATCGGCTCGCGCCCGTTGGGAGATATCAAAGATATCTCCCGTAATGTTACGGGCCGTAACGTTACGGCCCGTAACACTGTTGGAGATGCTCTTAGCTTTACCTCTTATCCATGCTATTACGTGTATATAGAAATTCAAAATATTCAAGCATTTTGAGGCCTTCATTCCATTAAAACCCAACTGAAGAGCACAAAAATTGTTTGATGGATCCACTATGGTACCAACTATTTAATTTCCTAATAGTTAAAGCTGTGGATATCGAATGATGTGCTTAAATCAGATGTTTATTGGGCAGGTGTGTTAGTTCTATGCCCATTAAAAAATTGGGCCAGCTCTAAATATATGACAGTTTAGAGTGGAATATAAATCAGTTTTTAGTTTATTGTTTGAAATTTATGGCTGAGCAGTGGAATATAAATCACTTCTCTGCTCCATATTAATGACAGTTTAGAGTGTAGTATTGATTTTTATAGCATGCGCTCTTCAAATAAATATAGCAATTTAGATGTAGTTTTAAAACAAGAAGTCACTACTCGACCAATTGCGTTTTAATGGTGATATGGATAATTATGTGCCTATTAGTTTTACTCTTTGGTCATGATATTACTGGATTTTAACCAAGTGAGTTAGGACTTAAGATATATATGCACAATCCAAAGTAATATGACAAACCATATTCTTTATTTTCGCCTTCTTCTTTATTGTAAATTATAATTTAATATGAAAAAAATATTACATTTGAACCCAATTCAAACATTCTAGTTAACCAAGTTTATTAAAATTTACAATTCAAGCAAATCTCTGTTTATTATAACAGAAGAAGTTCATTGTCTTTCGTGGAAATATCCAAATTCCAAACCACCCATACTGGTTATAAATTTCAATGGCCAATCCCTAGAGGCATTGTGAACATGTTCATGTAAAAAAGTATCATTCCTTATTTTTAAACAACATCAACATTTCGTTCTTTAACTTGTAAATCAATTATTAAAACAAATGTTTTTCTTTTCTTTTACGGCTAAGAAGTTGGAGCAGGCAGAGAATCAGTTAACTCATACGCGTTTTGGCTCTTTCATAACACCATCACAACGGAAAATGGGCCTGAACCAATGGTTGAAGCTTGGCTACTTCTAGTTTTAAATGTGAACTATGTTTTATCTTTTGTTAACTTAAATTGATAATAATATGGAATTGAAAACATATGTATTGAATTAGGTAACTCATGTATTGAGCTTATTTTTTGTTAGTTGATGCTTTATTTTGTTATTATGAATATGTGTTACATTTGTTGATGATTATTATATTTTATTCGTTTATATATTGGTCTTCAAATTGATATGCAAATCCATTTTGATTAATATAATTAAAATGTACTATGTATGAGCTGTAAAAAGATTTAGCAATACTATAACATGATAATTTAATAGCATCATATGGTCGCTATCGAATAAACAAGTTATAGTGGCAAAATTGTGTTATAAAGATTCTCACTTTCATTGAGATTTAGATGTATTATAGCGGCGAGAACGAGCTATTGTCTTTAAATAACACAGCGACAAATTTGTGCTATAAAACCATGCTCTTTTATAGCGGCTGTTTTACTGTTATTAATATTCAACATTTTTTTATAACATGTCGATATATAACGTTTATCGAACCACTATAGTAGTCATTAATAGCGGCTATATGCCACTATAAAAGACAATTTCTGTTGTAGTGAAAATTTCTCTAATGCAATGTATTTTAGTTTAAATAAAAAAGCACACACTTTTCTGGAAATTAAATGTCCTAAGATATAAGAAAGAGGTTCATATTATAAACTAGATTTAGAATATAATAGAGTTTCTAACAGTTTTGAGATGGTTTCAAGACATAGCAAAAACGCCACAATCCAATTTTAACTTATAATAAGATAGTTTGTGATGCCTAAATTAAACTCAATTTGTCGATTTATAGAATGACTTTTATAATAGGAAAACAATTGCTTTACCTCTATTTTTCTATATGGTGGTAAGTAAATCTTCAACTAATCAAATATCTTTTGCTATTGAAATTAAACTCGGATACACAGCAAAGAGACTTGTGTATCTCCATATACAAAAGTTATTCCTGTTTGATTTATACTAATATTTTATATTGATAAAGAAGGATCCTGGAATTGAATGATTGAAAGGAGATAACCCTGGTTTGTGTAAATGACAAATAAATAAATTAAAAATTGGAAAAAATTAAGGGGCTCATCTTGAAAAGTACCACTGCAGTAGACAATACATTAATGGTTTTATATTAGAATTATGACCACTAGAAAGATAATGTATGAAACCATTGTCTTAGTAATTCAATATAGGCAATTTTCAGCATAGTACTTATTACTTAATGCGTTATGCAGTAGTTTTGTTCATGAATATAAAATTACTTAATGGTATATTGTATTTAAGAATTTAATACAAAATTTCCTATAGAATCAGTGTTTGTACAAATTGGAACTGTACAAAATACGATTCTTCAAAGATTGGTGATGCTAGATGGGCACCCTGACTGTTGAATTTAGACCCATCTTTAAGGTTATACATTGTTACACCATAGGCACCATTCTGATGCATGAATATGTTCAGTCCTGTAACAACCCGGAAATGCGAGCTAATTTAAAATTTTTATTTTGGCAATTTTAGTGAATTTTGAATATTTAAAATAGATTATTTTAAATAATAGCGACGAGAAATTTATTTTTGATAGAATTCGAACGTATATATTTATTTGAATCGTCGTTAGAATATAAATTTTTATTTTAAATTATAAAAGGAATTGAAAATGGCGCGGTAGTTCGATAATTCGATTTCAAAGTTCAAAGGAATGTACCGAGTGTAAAATAAACCGGATTTTAACGAAGCCAAAAATATTTGAATCTAATAGAGAATATCTTTCCAACGAATCCGAAAAATCGAAATTTCATAGTGGGAATAAAAAGATATGCCCAATTGAAAATTCTGAATAGTCGGTATGGAATTCAGGCCCTTAAAAATGGAAATTTTGCAAACGATCTCGGGTTTCGACGAAACCACTTTTGTTGGATTCGTGGTGTCAAGTTATTGCTAGATTCCAATTTTCATAATTTTTCGAATCAATATGTGAGCGTGGCAAAGGAAAACATGTTTGACCAGTTTTAGTTGATTTTAATCGACTGGAAAATGGCCATTTTTCAAACGGTCTCAGAATTCGACGAAACTTGTTCTGTTAGCACTGTATCGTCAATACGAAGCTAGAAATATTTTTCGGGAATTTTTCGAGTTAGTATATGGCCCTAGTAAATTGAAATGTGCATTCAAATTCAATATATAGAGTTATATTTTGATTTTGACAAAAACTGATCGAAGCGATCGAATCAGCCTACGATACATATCCCATTGTGTTCGGAGTGGGGGTAATTAGCTATGGGCGACAGGCGGTGGGTTTCGTTTCGAGTCCGAAATAAAAAGTTACTTTTTGAAAATTAAACTAATTAAAATATATATATATATAAGTAACCCCTCCCTCCCCTTATTCCTTTCCATCCCCGATCCTTTTCAGATAAAAAGAAAGAAAGAAAAGGGAGGAGCCGCGCGGCCTTCCCGCCACCGCCCAAGGCGGCGCCGTCCACCGTGACCCCCTCCCCCTTGCAGCGCCTCCTCCTCTTCTCTCCCTCCTTCCTCCATCTCGAAACCCCCCCCCCTCAATCGAACCTACATGAGCCCTGGAACCCAAAAACCGCCGCCGCTACCCCTTTAGCCGCCCCCACCAGCCGCTATTTCCCCCTCCTTCCTCTCTCTCTTCCCCTATGCTAAGACCGCTCCAATCCACTGCCACAACCCTAACCTGCCGCCACCACCATCCAAGAAGACCACCGCTACCATTCCCTTGCTCCGCCGACCACTCTAAGGCTGCGCCACCTCTGTGGGCCCATGCCGGTGAGTTTTTAATTATATTTTCATTTATTTGGTTAAGGAAAAATATAATATTTGGTTAAGGAAAAATATAATATTATAGGAAGGTAAAAGATATAATTTTTATATTATAGGAAGGTTAAAGATATAACTTTTATATTTTATAAAGAATAAAGATTCAATTTTTATCATATGTGAAATATAAAAATATAATTTTTATAAAGTAGAAGTATTAAAAATACGATTTTCATATTATATAGATAGTAAAAATTTGACCTTTAGACGTGTAGCGAAATAAAAAATTCGATTTTTATATATTGAATAGCGAAGTAAAAATGTGATCTTTATATATGTAGAGAATACGGGTAACGAAAATGACAAAAGGCGAGAATGGCGAAGATTTCCTACATAAGAAGAGGCGTTTGGATTAGCTATTGGTGAGAACTTATCACCTTTAATTTAATTTTCTAGTTAAAATATATACTAGGATGCAGACGGTGTTTAGTAGCACCCGACACCCGTCGTCCACAGACCATGGACAGCTTGTATGATTGTTTGTTTGATTTTGCTGTGTAGTTGATTGTGTGATGTGGTGTGAAATGAAACAAAATATTTATATAGTTAAAATATTTTATAGTTGAAAATAGAATTTTTAACGTGTGTATGAAATGAAATAAATTAATATAAACAAATCGAACGATTTGTTTATACACACACATTTGACTGATATTGATTGGGACGATAAATTTTACACATCGCCCAACTGCACAAAAAAAAATCTGTGTTTGATTGTTTGAAACCCCACACGGGTATTGGAATGATATATGACATACACTAATCCCAATAATTAGCGGTATGTCGATCGATTGATTGACAGACTGTTATAAGCGTTAAATATTTATATTTGATGCTTATGCAGTGTAGAACGCACTTTGGATGATGATTGATGATTTATCATTGTTGTTATATACGTGTGGTAGAAAATCCATATAATTAACATTATATGGTAATTGATTGGGCCTCATTCCAGTTTTGAAATAGAATATTTGAAAATAGAAATATATGAAGCCGTGTTGATTAGATTGACGCCATTTCGACGTGAACGATATTTATATCGATTTTATTCATTTTATAATGAATATCGAAAGTGATTTCAAAATCTGATATTTTGAAAAGAATTGAAATTCAACTTAAACTGAATAGAAATGAATTAGAATTGAAATTGAATAGAAATGAATTCGAATTGAAATTGAATTGGATTGAAAACGAACTGAAATTGAATTAGAAATCAATTTGAATTGAAATCAATTTGAAATGAAATTAAAACGAATTTATATTGAAAAAAATTCAATCTTGAATTGAATTTGAAAATAAAGTTGAAATCATTTCAAAAACAAATTTAAAACGATTTATAAAACACGTTTTAAAAGGAAATCGACGAGGTATATATTATATATATTATATATATAATATAATGGCCTGAATAGAACGTGCCGCGCTGCGGTCGCGAATTTCGACTATTGACTTCGAATAGATATTGCGGGAGATCCGACCGTCGGATTCTCCTAAAACTGGAACCGTTGGGTTCGTATCGAAAAGAGCTTTCTAATGAATATTAGAAATTTGAAATCTAACGGTTGGATTTGGAATTATGTCCAAATCAAATTTGGAAAAGGTCGCTGTAAGTGCAGTTCGACGACCGTTGATGGAAATCGACTGTACGGGCCTTGATAAAATTATTAAAAATAGTAATAATTTGTGTAAAATCATAAGAAGTGACTTGGGAAGAATCAGGATGAAAAACTCCATATTTGAAAAGATAAAAATAGATTTTTATCGAAATGAACTAGTTTTGAACTAGAATTAAAATTCTATTTATTTTTAAATAAATAAATTGGATTTGAAAAGGGTTTTAAAAGTAATCAGAATTTCCAATAATTGAATTGGAATGGATTTGAATCGAAATTGTCTTTGGATTATTTCGTTGTTGGATTTCGTGATTACACAGATATTGTTATGGAAATTTGAAAGATATTTATATCGTTATTTACAATACGATATTTGTTGGTCGTAGAATTTGATATTGAATATAAGCCGATATATTTTCTATTCAGAGCCTTGTATTTAATATCAAATGTGATTTGGGTTTGTTGTGAATGGTGTCTTTATTAACACTGTTCTTAAGCCCAGTTGAGAAAAAGATTAAGTCTTTTTATTTAGATTTAATGAAGTGCGCCAATTAAATAATATTTAATTGGAATTGAATTGAAATTGATTTTTGGGTTTATCGTGAACAGTGTTTTAAATAACACTTGTTCTTTAACCCGATAATTAATGGAATGTGATTTTGGGTTGTCGTGAACGGTATCTTCAATAATACTATTCTTAGACCCAAAGGAGTTAAGAAAATCAGAAACTAACTAGAGATTAGTTAAGTTGAATGATTTTTGGGGTATTGATCTGATGTTGGTTTCGGCCTTCGAGGTTAATACTTAGGGAATTGCTCACTTGCTAATTTACGGTTAGGGACTGATTGAAATGTGATGTGATTTTGGGGTTTATCGTGAACCGTGTTTTAAATGACACTGATTCTTTTACCCAGTTAAAGATTAAAACTAAGTGGAGTTTTAATGAATCTTTAATTAGATTGAAAAGATCAAGAATGGAGTATCACTAGTTTTGCTCCAGGCAATAGTTAAATCTTTAATTAGATTTGAACGTGAAATGGTAATTGAATTTACCGATAACACGTGGTGTTAGATATGAAGTATTACCAGTTTTACTTCATGGGATGAATAGGGTGGGGTTGGGAAATTTAACAATTGATTACTTCGGCAAGGTTCGTTAATCTCGACTAGTTTGGATAAACCAAAATTTGGTTTGAATTGATTTTCAAAGGATGATTAAAGAATAAATTTAAAGGAATTTATCTTTGATAAAATTAATGGGAACCTTTCCCTAAGAATGTGAAATTTAGAAACTAACTGTAGGTTGGCTATGCAGAGTGATTTCCTGGGTATTGATCTGATATTGGTTTCGGCCTTCGGGGTTTATATTTGGGGAATTATTCTCTTGATTAATTTACGGTTAGTGACTGATGAATTGGAATGAGGCGTATGTTGTGTTTGTGTAGCACATGTTTATTATATACGCGAGTTATTCAGAAAGACCGGGTTTATCCCATTCTGAATAACTGATTCGACGTGGTGTCGAAGATGAAGACGGTGGTTGAAGACCGGAGGTCTTCACGTCGTTTGGATAATTACTGATGACCTTGATTGGGCCGTACACCCAAAAGGAGAGAATCAGTTGGTGACCGTCCTGACGTACTTGGAGATCGATGGATATGCGGGGTACTAGGTGCCTCCGTTTTCGTTCAGACCCAGAACGAACTTGTAAATGGACTGTGTGTCTGACATCGGATTTCATTCTGTGTGACTGATATCGGTTGCATAGAGTGGTTTGCCTGTGTGGCATGCTAAAATGCAAATGATCAAGGCTTTTGTTGAAAAGCAAAGTCTTGTGGTGATGATCAAAGCACCACCTGTGTGGCATAGCTTTGTGTAACGTTGATTCGCGAGCCTCACACCCCGATAGTGGACCAGAAACGGGAGAGGACCTCAAGGAGGGCATGCGTTTCCTTCTAGTTAGAAGTGGCGTCAGTGATTTTACACGCCCTGACGAGTTTGACTTATGTGGTTGTTGCTGTT
Source organism: Allium sativum (assembly GCA_030737875.1). NCBI lineage: Eukaryota > Viridiplantae > Streptophyta > Magnoliopsida > Asparagales > Amaryllidaceae > Allium > Allium sativum. Next base: position 446,121,126 of record CM060923.1, read on the forward strand.
GCGAGGCGCCTCGGTTATATCGGATTCGGCCGATGCATTCTGGTCGGCAGACGGACCAGACTTACGCCCCAAAGGGCGGGGAAACGCAGTGTTCAGGATTTCGTCTAATCCACATCGGTGGACCAGCCCTATCTCTCCAAGGTCGCTCGATCTCTGACCTGAGACATGGGCTAGATTGTCTCGAATCGGTAAGGACTATCTTTTTCCTTGGTCACAGATGGAAATCCAACTTCCAATACGTGATATTTGCGGTTTTGATTGTAGAGCCTAGTATTGGCGACATAGTAGCATGGGATGCTATGCCACCTATGATTGATATTTATAATTGAAATTGTTATGACACTATACACTTATTATAGTATCAAATGATTTGTTTTAAAACGTACCGAGCATGTTTGGCTATTATAAGGGAAAACCCAATCCCCCGGCTTGCGTTGCATTATGTGATAGGACCTGGGTCTTATAATAGCTTCATTTTTCCGAAAAGCATTGCGCTGTTTTGTTATATGCACTGGTATTCCTGGGAGGAAACCCATTCCGTGCTATACGGCGTGGTCCCTTGATATATCTGATTTAAAGTAAAGTTTTAAATAACTTTTATAGTTCTCACACCAGTCCCATGACTGACCTGGAGTTTATTGTTTTAACCTAAACTCTGGATGTCCTTATTTTGACACGGGAAGCTATTAATTTTGGTTTTGCAGATTTATATTCACAGGATCCTGGTTTACAGCTGGAATGATATCCGGAAAGCTTTGTATCCGTATATCTCCTTCAGTTGTGTTTTGTAGTATTTTCCGCTGTTATGTAATGTATTGTAATCTCTGATATTTATCGAATGTGTAATATTTATTCATACTCTGTATATTCCTGTATTCTGATGGAATTGTTGTAATATACAATGAAGTGTTCTTCCGTCTGCGTTCTTTTGTGTGTTGTTCTCAAAGTATCTGCTCTTTACTTACCGGGGAAGTTACGGGTCCTTACAGTGGTATCAGAGCTTTGGTTTACAAAGCTCAGAGAACAAGACACGTTAGAACCATACGAAAGAATTCATCAGAAATTGGATTAGTAATATCCAATAAGAATGACTTGTTAGAGATAGGATCAGTAGTATCCTAGAACGAGTGTGAAGAGTATGTTTTTAAAATGAAAACAAATTTTGTTTTGAAATTTAAATCACTTATTCGTATTTGATTATTTATTTTATATTGAATTTGGACAATCCAATATATAAAGATTTTGCATATATGTCTTGCAAACGTGTATTCGAAGTTTTAATGACTTGGATAGTTATAGAATCACACTCTAGTGCCCGGGGATAATTCTGGTGACGGGGCACCATCGCCAGTATTTATTTTCGAGTTTCGAAAGTGAGATTTCTATATATTTCCAATTAACTGGTGTGAGAACCGAAATTAGATAGGGCTTATTGTTGTGATTTGGCATCAAAAATGTGATTTTTGGCTATATATCAAAGTTATGCATTGGCAATGATAACCAACTAATTGATTGCTGATTGTGTTGTTCGATTATTGGTTGATTAATTAAAATTTGAACCATATAGCCAATTTGAACCAAATAGTGAATTGTATTGAAAATTAGTTGCATTTGCATGCATATACATGTATTTACACTGAACAGGTCATAGCAAAGAGGCTAGAGCAGAAGAATAAAATTGTTTGCCCGACAAATAGGTACATGTTTACCATAATTTACTATTTTGTTTGGGTGATGATGAATTTATGAGCCGATTGGCTAGCCGCTTGGCTTTTTTCCTTTTCTTTTTGAGATCAAAGGGCCTGTATGGCAATTTCGGGATTTTCCCGGTGCTCCCGGTGCAGGGGAGGTTATGGCGAAATTTTTCGGAAATTTAGGGCGTTAGCCAAATTTTTGAAAAATTTGAAAAGTTCTTAGAAACTGAAAAGTTGAAGAACTTAAGCCGTAGTCAAAATAATGAAAGTTGAGTTGATTAGTTAAACGACTTTCGGCTTCGTTCCTTTTCAGGACAAAAAGTTTTAAGTGGGGGAGATTGTAACAACCCGGAAATGCGAGCCAATTTAAAATTTTTATTTTGGCAATTTTAGTGAATTTTGAATATTTAAAATGGATTATTTTAAATAATAGCGACAAGAAATTTATTTTTGATTGAATTCGAACGTATATATTTATTTGAATCGTCGTTAGAATATAAATATTTATTTTAAATTATAAAAGGAATTGAAAATGATGCGGTAGTTCGATAATTCGATTTCAAAGTTCAAAGGAATGTACCGGGTGTAAAATAAACCGGATTTTAACGAAACCAAAAATATTTGAATCTAATAGAGAATATCTTTCCAAGAATCCGAAAAATCAAAATTTCATAGCGGGAATAAAAAGATATGCCTAGTTGAAAATTCTGAATAGTCGCTATGGAATTCAGGCCCTTAAAAATGGAAATTTTGCAAACGATCTTGGGTTTCGACGAAACCACTTTTGTTGGATCCGTGGCGTCAAATTATTGCTAGATTCCAATTTTCATAATTTTTCGAATCAATATGTGAGCGTGGCAAAGGAAAACGTGTTTGACCAGTTTTAGTTGATTTTAATCGACTGGAAAATGGCCATTTTTCAAACTTTCTCAGAATTTGACGAAACTTGTTTTGTTAGGAGCGTATCGTCAATACGAAGCTAGAAAATATTTTTCGGGAATTTTTCGAGTTAGTATATGGCCCTAGTAAATTGAAATGTGCGTTCAAATTCAATATATAGAGTTATATTTTGATTTTGACAAAAACTGATCGAAGCGATCGAATCAGCCTACGATACATATCCCATTGTGTTCGGAGTGGTGGTAATTAGCTATGGGCGACAGGCGGTGGGTTTCGTTTCGATTCCGAAATAAAAAGTTACCTTTTGAAAATTAAATTAATTAAAATAAATATATATATTTTTATAAGTAGCCCCTCCCTCCCCTTATTCCTTTCCATCCCCGATCCTTTTCAGATAAAAAAAAGGGAGGAGCCGCGCTGCCCTCCCGCCACCGCCCAAGGCGACGCCGTCCACCGTGACCCCCTCCCCCTTGCAGCGCCTCCTCCTCTTCTCTCCCTCCTTCCTCCATCTCGAAACCCCCTCCCTCAATCGAACCCACGTGAGCCCCTGGAACCCAAAAACCGCCGCCGCTACCCTTCAGCCGCCCCCACCAGCCACTATTTCCCCCTCCTTCCTCTCTCTCTTCCCCTATGGTAAGACCGCTCCAATCCGCTGCCACAACCCTAACCTGCCGCCACCACTATCCAAGAAGACCACCGCTGCCATTCCCTTGCTCCGCCGACCACTTCAAGGCTGCGCCACCTCTGTGGGCCCATGCCAGTGAGTTTTTAATTATATTTTCATTTATTTGGTTAAGAAAAAATATAATATTTGGTTAAGGAAAAATATAATATTATAGGAAGGTAAAAGATATAATTTTTATATTATAGGATGGTTAAAGATATAATTTTTATATTTTAGAAAGAATAAAGATTCGATTTTTATCATATGTGAAATATAAAAATATAATTTTTATAAAGTAGAAGTATTAAAAATACGATTTTTATATTATATGGATAGTAAAAATTTGACCTTTAGACGTGTAGCGAAATAAAAAATTCGATTTTTATATATTGAATAGCGAAGTAAAAATGTGATCTTTATATATGTAGAGAATACGGGCAACAAAAATGACAAAAAGGCGAGAATGGCGAAGATTTCCTACATAAGAAGAGGCGTTTGGATTAGCTATTGGTGAGAACTTCTCACCTTTAATTTAATTTTCTAGTTAAAATATATACTAGGATGCAGATGGTGTTTAGTAGCACCCGACACCCATCGTCCACAGACCATGGACGGCTTGTATGCTTGTTTGTTTGATTTTGCTATGTAGTTGGTTGTGTGATGTGAAATAAAATATTTATATAGTTAAAATATTTTATAGTTGAAAATAGAATTTTTAACATGTATATGAAATGAAATAAATTAATATAAACAAATCGAACGATTTGTTTATATACACACATTTGACTGATATTGATTGGGGCGATAAATTTTAGACATCGCCCAACTGCACAAACAAAATATGTGTTTGATTGTTTGAAACCCCACACGGGTATTGGGATGATATATGACATACACTAATCCCAATAATTAGCGGTATGTCGATCGATTGATTGACATACTATTATAAGCGTTAAATATTTATATTTGATGCTTATGCAGTGTAGAACGCACTTTGGATGATGGTTGATGATTTATCGTTGCTGTTATATACGTGTGGTAGAAAATCCATATAATTAACATTATATGGTAATTGATTGGGCCTCATTCCAGTTTTAAAATAGAATATTTGAAAATAGAAATATATGAAGCCGTGTTGATTAGATTGACGCCATTTCGAAGTGAACGATATTTATATTGATTTTATTCATTTTATAATGAATATCGAAAGTGATTTCAAAATCTGATATTTTGAAAAGAATTGAAATTCGAATTAAACTGAACAGAAATGAATTTAAATTGAATAGAAATGAATTCGAATTGAAATTGAATTGGATTGAAAACGAACTGAAATTGAATTAGAAATCAATTTGAATTGAAATCAATTTGAAATGAAATTAAAACGAATTTATATTGAAAAAAAATTCAATCTTGAATTGAATTTGAAAATAAAGTTGAAATCGTTTCAAAAACGAATTTAAAACGATTTATAAAACACGTTTTAAAAGGAAATCGAAGAAGTATATATTATATATATTATATATATAATATAATGGCCTGAATAGAACGCGCCGTGCTGCAGTAGTTCGCGAATTTTGACCATTGACTTCGAATGGATATTGCGGGAGATCTGACCGTCGGATTCTCCTAAAACCGGAACCGTTGGGTTCGTATCGAAAAGATCTTTCTAACGAATATTAGAAATTTGAAATCTAACGGATGGATTTGGAATTATGTTCAAATCAAATTTGGAAAAGGTCGCTGTAAGTGCAGTTCGACGACCGTTGATGGAAATCGACTGTACGGGCCTTGATAAAATTATTAAAAATAGTAATAATTTGTGTAAAATCATAAGAAATGACTTGGGAAGAATCGGGATGAAAAACTCCATATCTGAAAAGATAAAAATAGATTTTTATGAACTAGTTTTGAACTAGAATTAAAATTCTATTTATTTTTAAATAAATAAATTGGATTTGAAAAGGGTTTTAAAAGTAATCAGAATTTCCAATAATTGAATTGGAATGGATTTGAATCGAAATTGTCTTTGGATTATTTCAATGTTGGATTTCGTGATTACACAGATATTGTTATGGAAGTTTAAAAGATATTTATATCGTTATTTCCAATACGATATTTGTTGGTCGTAGAATTTGATATTAAATATAAGCCGGTATATTTTCTATTCAGAGCCTTGTATTTAATATCAAATGTGATTTGGGTTTGTTGTGAATGGTGTCTTTATTAATACCGTTCTTAAGCCCAGTTGAGAAAAAGATTAAATCTTTTTATTTAGATTTAATGAAGTGTACCAATTAAATAATATTTAATTGGAATTGAATTGGAATTGATTTTTGGGTTTATCGTGAACAGTGTTTTAAATAACACTTGTTCTTTAACCCGATAATTAATGGAATGTGATTTTGGGTTGTCGTGAACGGTATCTTCAATAATACTGTTCTTAGACCCAAAGGAGTTAAGAAAATCAGAAACTAACTGGAGATTAGTTAAGTTGAATGGTTTCTGGGGTATTGATCTGATGTTGGTTTCGGCCTTCGGGGTTAATACTTAGGTAATTGCTCACTTGCTAATTTACGGTTAGGGACTGATTGAAATGTGATGTGATTTTGGGGTTTATCATGAACCTTGTTTTAAATGACACTGATTCTTTAACCCAGTTAAAGATTAAAACTAAGTGGAGTTTTAATGAATTTTTAATTAGATTGAAAAGATCGAGAATGGAGTATCACCAGTTTTGCTCCAGGCGATAGTTAAATATTTAATTAGATTTGAAAGTGAAATGGTATTTGAATTTACCGATAACACCGTGGTGTTAGATATGAAGTATTACCAGTTTTACTTCATGGGATGAACATGTTGGGGTAGGGAAATTTAACAATTGATTACTTCGGTAAGGTTCGTTAATCCCGACTAGTTTGGATAAACCAAAATTTGGTTTGAATTGATTTTCAAAGGATGATTAAAGAATAAATTTAAAGGAATTTATCTTTGATAAAATTAATGGTAACCGTTCCCTAAGAATCTGAAATTTAGAAACTAACTGTAGGTTGGCTATGCAGAGTGATTTCCTGGGTATTGATCTGATGTTGGTTTCGGCCTTCGGGGTTAATATTTGGGGAATTATTCTCTTGATTAATTTACGGTTAGTGACTGATGAATTGGAATGAGGTGTATGTTGTGTTTGTGTAACACATGTTTATTATATATGCGAGTTATTCAGAAAGACCGGGTTTATACCATTCTGAATAACTGATTTGACGTGGTTTCGAAGATGAAGACGGTGGTTGAAGACCGGAGGTCTTCACGTCGTTTGGATAATTACTGATGATCTTGATTGGGCCGTACACCCAAGAGGAGAGAATCAGTTGGTGATCGTCCATACGTACTTGGAGATCGATGGATATGCGGGGTACTAGGTGCCTCCGGTTTCGTTCAGACCCAGAACGGACTTGTAAATGGACCGTGTGTCTGACATTGGATTTCATTCTGTGTGACTGATATCGGTTGCATAGAGTGGTTTGCCTGTGTGGCATGCTAAGATGCAAATGATCAAGGCTTCTGTTGAAAAGCAAAGTCTTGTGGTGATGATCAAAGCACCGCCTGTGTGGCATAGCTTTGTGTAACGTTGATTCGCGAGCCTCACACCCCGGTAGTGGACCAGAAACGGGAGAGGAAACTCGTTCCGTGTTGTACGGCGTGGTCCCTTGATATATCTGATTTAAAGTAAAGTTTTAAATAACCGTTTTAGTTCTCACACCAGTCCCATGACTAACCTGGAGTTTATTGTTTTAACCTAAACTCTGGGTGCCCTTATTTTGACCTGAGCAGCTAGTAGTTTTGGTTTTGCAGATTTATATTCACAGGATCCTGGTTTACGGCTGGAACGATATCCGGAAAGCTTTGTATCCATATATCTCCTTCAATTGTGTTTTGTAGTATTTTCCGTTGTTATGTAATGTATTGTAATCTCTGATATTTATCGAATGTGTAATATTTATTCATACTCTATGTATTCCTGTATTCTGATGGAATTGTTGTAATATACAATGAAGTGTTCTTCCATCTGCGTTCTTTTGTGTGTTGTTCGCAAAGTATCCGCTCTTTCCTTACCGGGGAAGTTACGGGTCCTTACAAGTCCTATGAATTTGCAATTTATTCTTCTGCTGCAATGTATCAATAGGACATTGAGATTCCCAACCTTTTCGTAATGTTTGTTTTCAATTTTGAAATAGGTGAATCTGCATAATTTTCTACTTATCATAGTGGAATTTATGCAGGGTCAAGTAGTAGGAGTTACTGATGATTTTACTGGCATGAGGTAACTTTTAATTAAGCTCAATATGGGTACGATGATTTCTAAGTTTGACTCCAGGAACATTTTCTTCCCTTTATATTTTGTAAATTGAAATTGGTTGTATTTAACAGAGGTTTGTTTGTGAATATTAGGCTAAAATATTTCAATACATTTGGCATTCCTTTATATTCAGTTGGATTGATTATTTTTTAATATGAGTTAGCATTGTCGTTGCTAGATAGGCATCCCTAACTGTTGAATTTTCCCATCTTGGAAAGCACCATTGCTACGGGTAACACATTATGGTTTTAGATTAGAAATGTGACCACTAGAAAGATAATGTATGAAATCATTGTCTTAGTAATTCCCTAGAGGAAATTTTCAGTGTAATACTTATTAATTAATGCACTATGCAGTATTTTGTTGATGACAATAAAATTCTTTAAGGGTATATTGTATCTAGAATATGATACAAAATTGAATATATAATCAATGTTAGTTCAAATTAAGACTTTATAAAATACAATTCATCATGGATTGGTGATGCCTGACTATTGAATTTAGATCCAACTTTAAAGTAATGCGTTGTTATACCATATGCGTCATTCCAATGCATGAATATGTTCAGTCCTATGAAGTCGCAATTTATTCTTCTACTGCAACGTTTCAATAGGATATTGAGATTCTCAAAGCTATGCTACCAAAACCATTTAATGAAAGCAATGACACTAAACAGAAAATCGGTCCTAAAGCACCACTCGTAGTACGTCCTTAAGAGATTTTGTAACACCCCGTAATTTTAAAATATTAAAACTGACAAATTCAAGAATACTTAATTTTTAGAAGAAGAATTAAGTGAAACGGGTTACGCCATTGTGTTCGTCTTGGAATTCTGCTTGAATAGAGTCTGAGTTTGCATAAAATGGACATCGTATGAAGAAGTTATGAAGCTCGGAAGATTTAAAGTTTAAAGCGGTAAAAACAGAAAAACCCATCACCAGTCGACCGCCCATTTTTCACCATTCGACCGTTTTTAAACAGAAGTGAAAACTGTTAATCGGTTGAAATTGGCCTGTCGACTGGTTGATTCTGGGCAGTTTCCAGATGTCATGTTTTTCTAATTTAGGTGGTTCGGATGGTTCCTAATCAAATCCGAAGGTCCTAATTCACCTAATACACTTATAAATAAACACCTAAACCTAACCTTAATCTCATTGTTTTCTTCAACCCTAATCCATGGTGCCGCCATGCTGCTACTCTAAATCCAATTAAATTTAGCTTTTCTGCTTCAACAATCAAAGTAGAGATTATTCAAGATCTGTTTTGTTACGACAACGCCTAATTCTCTTTTCTAAGAATCCTATCACTGTGAGTTTATGTTACTTTCACATATAATTAAACTTAAAAGTAATTGTGGTAGGATTGTAAATTGGATCTAATGTATATGCCTGTAAATAAGATGAATCATATAAAGTTTTGTAATTTGTTATCCATCAGATTCATACCCAATTGCTATTATCATATGCCTGTCTAATCTATTTTATCGTTATTCATTTCACATGCCTATATATATGTTTGTGCCAATTTTGATGTTTTACCTCTCTTCCCTTCTTCTTCTTCTTCTTCTTCTTTTTCCTTTTGAGATTAGGCTAATTTCGAGCCTAAGCATATTAGTTGAGATTTACGTATGAATAACGTTGGGATGATTGGGAAAAGTTTGGAAAATATGTAATAAAATGAGATTTGGCATAAATTGTTGATAACTATGAAATTGGTTTGGGCATAATTTGGTACAACTTGTACACATGGAATAATAGGCATAACTTGAATCAACATTATAAGCATAATTGGAAATTATGGGAAATTGAAATACATTAATTAAGACTTGAAATTGGGCATGAATAAAAAGGAAAAGATAATGAACGCCTAAGACACGAGGTTAGATTGGTTTGCGGTAGAAGTCTGCCCAGAACCACCCGACATATCCAGCAACCGCAAATGGCAGCCTAATGTGAGAGGTCAAAGGCAGAAATTAGATGCATAACAGTGCTAAGAAACGAGGTTAGATTCGGATTGCGGTAGAAGTCTGCCAGGAACCGCCTGACATATCCAGCAACCGCAAATGGTAATCTAATGTGGGAGGTCTTGCAGAATCATGAATATAATGAATTAATGAACACTTAACCAAGATAAGACATGTGGTAAGACATGGGGATAATAAAAGGGTTAAGTGGGTGACATGGGTAGCATGTGAAATATAATTAATGAACGCTTAACCAAGATAAGGCATGTGGTAAGACATGGGAATAATAAAAAGGGGGTTAAGTGGGAAATCCTAATGGGAACCAAGTGCAGGAGGGAAGCTTGTGTCAAGAAGGGGGACCCTTTTCAACTAGTAACCCATTTTTAGTATCTATATGAGCTCGAACTAGGTTGAGGATGGGATACGCTTACTGGGATTGATTGTAAGAGGTCAAAAGAGTAAAGAGCGATGGCAACGCAAGTCCAACGGAGTCATGTGCATGCGTGGGTCCGAGTTGGTAGGTAAGACGTTGTTGTATCGTGTAGGTATAAGCCGTGCATTTTAGTAGTATCAGGTTGCCACTTTAGGGAGTGATACACCTTACTATGGGTCCAACACAGGTATTTACTAGTTAGGGATCCGATCGAATGGGGAGGGTAGTGGGTACAACTAGTGGGGGTAGGAGCAAGTGGGAACCTACGAGAGCAGCTAGGAGTACACGAAGCTACCATTATTATTATTAGTAGGAAGGGATCACCTTTTAGTATGAGACTAGTATTGGTGCGGTGCTGGAAATATCTTATAGTGGTTAGAAGCGCAATCTATGTTATACCTTGTTCATCTTATTTACCTTATCATACTTGCTTATGTTACAGTCATTTCTTATATCTAGTTTATGTTCTTATCTTGTTACTTTACTAATTATATTGTTAAAGTCACTGGACTCGCCATACTTTATGTCTGACCTTTTTAGTTTCGCCTCTTTTTTCCTTCCCCCCTCCCCCAGTTTTTGAGGGTGGAACTAGCAAGGCTTGATTTTGATTTCTCTCTCTCTACTGGTAGTGCTTGGAAGTGCTGAAAGTAGTGCTTAGCTTTGTATCTCTTTCATATGGCATTTTAGAATGGGATTATGGTTTTACTTTTATGTACTTTGAAAATAATTTTGTTCAAGATGGATATTTGTGTACTTGGCTTTAGTATGTGGTTTTGATGTTGTAACCAGATATGTTTTTCTTTTCCGCGGCAATAAATAAATTTTGAATTTTTAAGTACCATTTTATATATTTGTCTTGTGATGTTCTGTTCTATATCCTTGTAACGCTCCATGAAAATTAATGCATTCCCTTAGTGAGTGACATTAATGGACTTGGGTGTCACAGATTTCCACTAAACAAGTGGTTGTAGCAAAGGCTTCTCGTTTACCCTCATCTTTTGAGGAACTTTTTATTCACAAAATGATTCCAAAAAAAAAAAGAAAAAATGATTTCACTGTTTGTTGAAGAGAAAAAGAAATTATAAGCATATTTGAAGACAAGTCTAACCAAAGTCCACAAATCATATGACGTCGCAAATTCCTATAGAGACTCCTGCAAAATAATTATCAAATATGCATAATATATTAATAGGAACGCCATCCTTAGGAAGCTCCAAGATATGCATGTCTTTAACCACTGAAAAAAAAACTGTTCTGGAAATGAGGGATTGGTTTTTGAGCCAAAATTTGTTATCATCACAGTGCGTAAATCTTTAATATATTCTCCATCAAAAGACAACGAGGGTTTGTTAGACCACACTAGCTATAAAAGAAGAAGTATTTTCATTGTTGATGTTATTGGATCTGCCAATACATTGGTTCGATAGGCAAGTTTAAAGCTTTTAAAAAAAAAATTGAATCCGGGCCTATAAAAAAATTAGCATTATCATTGACTAAATTGGATAAAAAATTCGTGCTCTGTATGTAACGATGAGAATTTTTCGTATGTCAGACCTTTTTTCGCTTAGAAAACACTCAAACATTAACATCATCATTTCCAATGTACATGCAACTTTTATGATATGGAAACAGTGAAGACAACACTTAATCGACTCTCACTACGTATTCCTATCACCCATCTACTGTCTACCGGCTTCTTCTAGTCGCGGCGGCTTATCTAGGTCTAATTGGGTTCAACTTTTCTTGCTCTATGGTTCTTCTCTTCTCATTTTTGTGTGACTTATGTAGTGTGTAACGTAAGATAACTCGGCGAGTCCACTCTCTTCATTACCGAGTGATTTTTTGTCCTACTTTTAACTGACTTAGCCAGTAGGAATAGGTACGGAAATAAGTGAATGTTCCTCTGTTAAAATTGTAGCTGCTTCATGGTTTGAAATAGATTTGGTTTCGGCTTGGCTTGTGGAAGTTTGATTGGTCTGACGTAGATTATTGGCGTGCGCAGTTTCTTCTACTTCCACTTATTGAACTCGCGACTTCCTGACTTCAGTTTGGTGTGTATTTGTTATACTAATCTACTGTGTATGCTCATTGGAAGCACTGCTATCTCTAGCACGTTGAGTGATTTCTAGGTTTCACTATGTTCTAGTCTGTATTATAGTTGGGTTGGTATCCTTGGTGGTTATGGATTATCTTGTGCATGTCAATTTCGTCTTGTTGGAGCTTACTGTAGGCTTTAATTGGCATTTGTTTGGTCTTTGTTTGTGGGTTTGTTGTTTTTGGGGATTCTATGTACGTTTGTTTCATGGCTTTAACCTTATGGTTATGTTTCATTTGTCATTGACTATGGTCTTCTGTTTGGAATGTATAGTTGGGTTATCTACTTGTTTGATCTCCTTGGCACGACATGAGATGCTATGACACTAAAATGTGTTGATTTGGTCTAATGAGTATACCTGACTATGCCTCCTTCAACCTCAATCATATGCATACATCATCTATGGTCCCAGGCTTTCATGTAATTTTTTCCATGTTTAACGATGTTATGTACTACCTTTCCATGGTGATTGCTTTAGACATGTCCTCAGCAACTTCTAGCATTAATTTCCTATGTCAAATGTTGTAGTTAGGACGACTTCTGCTATTGGTGGTGGGGTTGTTCCAGATTGGCGTACTTCGCCTCAATCCTTTTGTAAAGAGCTCAAGAAACATGCTTGCAGTCTTCTACTGTTGCATTGTCATGTCACTTCAAAGGATGGATACAACATGTTGTGCTCTATAATGCTACACTTCCCCACTAGCTTCATGCTTCTTGTTGTAACCAGTGTACTAACATGTACTATTTTTTATGGTAGCTTGTAATGTAATTTGGTTCAATGTACTCTTTATTGTTTTGTGCTCGAATATGTGATCCCTTACATGGAACACTTATTGTAGTCTAGTCAGTTAAGGCTAGCTCCAGTGTTGTAAGCCTGTTAGGCAGAGCGGACAGAACAGTATGCACTCCGCTAAAGGTGGACGATCCACCTTAAAAACCGAACTAGTTGATTGTATATTAACAATCACCTGTATGATACTGTATTTTTTTATTATTAGTTACAATAAAAGTGCTTGCGGTCACCTTAAAAACCATCGGCTTTGCCAAAAAATAGTGAAGTTAACATGATATGGCAACACTATAATGGGAAAATATATCCACTAACTCAACGGGATGAGTATGCTTGGCCAGCTGGGAAAAACAACCATCATTCTGATGTGGTGTATATATATGGCTTTGACAGGGGAAGAGCAAATGAGCAAAATGCACATGGTATAAAAGAATATATAATGTCAAAACTAATGAAAAATTAAACTTCACATATGGAAAGTGTATAAGAATGGCATTCAGACTCTATCGAACCTTGCTCGTAATGGTATGAATGTCTCAAAGACATGTCTTTTTTGCAGATTCAGAAAGGAAGATACACATCACCTTTATTTTAGATGCTCTCATACTCAATTCTATGGAGGAAAATAAAAACTAGGGGAGGGTATGTTGTTCCCTTACAGCACCGCAAGGAAGAATAGATGACCATTTATAAAGCAACTAGGTGGAAGGAAGCAATATCCTATGAGCTGCTGATAATGCTCAAGGTTGTCATAAATGAAGTATGGAAGGAAAGGAATCAAAGGATTTTTAATGGAAAGAGGGCAGGAAGGCTGCAATTGTATCATGCTGTAACATCCTAAGATTTTGCGATAATTTAAATTATTAAATTTAATGTGATTTTGGAAAAAGGTGGCTTAAATATAAAAAAATTATTTTGATATGTTGATTTATAATGATATTTGAAACTTATATATTGAAATATTTTGATTTATGTAATTTATAATTGAAATACAAAAATTTAAGTATTTTGATAATCAATATGGAATTCATATAAAAAGAAATTTTATTCATGAAATTCATTTGAATTCTATTTTGGTTTGATTAGAGATTTTAAACTGTTGAATTCAATTTTAAAGTTAAATTTGAAAATTTTATTTATAAATGTGTGAAATTTTGCATTTTTGCAAACAATCTTAGAATTCAGTGAAATTAATTTTATTGAATCAGCAATGGTAAATTATTTTATGATCTAAAATTTCATAGCCATCGGAATTATAGTTTGATCATAAAATTAAAACGCATATAAATTTATATGTACAATTCAGTTAAATAATCAAGTTTATAGAAGAAACTGCTAGAGACTTTGGAATTGGGCTTTGAAATCTATTCCATTGCATTCAGAAGGCGTCAAAACCTATTATTAGGCAGTAAGCGAGCCTGATTTGGACTCAGTCCGAATTTTGGCTTAAATAAACGATTAACGATGAAAATATTATTAAAATAATACTCTAAACCTAATATGTTCAGGTTACCGCTCTATTCATTTCGATGGCCGCTATTCCTCCCTTATTATCTTCTAATCTACTCAACAAAATTCAAAAATTTATGAACCAAAGTTATAGAGCTAGACGAGATCTTCAGATCTATACGGATGATCATATACTTTTCAATCTATATTTGCGAGAATCTGGACATGAATGTCACATGGGTTTCAATGTCAAATGCGAAATTATGACCACCAAGTTCGACGATGCTTGGGGCGGTGGCGGAGCTTGGCATGGCGGGCAATGCGATGGTAGTGGATCAGGGTCTGGAGCGACGGATTTTGGTGCGAAAATTAATAGAATCAAGAAGGGTTGGGTTAGATTTTCCTGGAAGCTTTAAGCAATGAAGAACGAGCTTAAGGAGACACGCTGATGTGTCACGTTTTAATTGGGTGGGAATTTGTTTTTAATTATTTATCTAATTTAAAGTTCATACATTCAAACCTATATAACTTCTTCATACGATTTCAATTTGACACGCAGTTGGTTGCGTTGGAATCGTATCGATGAGCTCTTTGCGATGACACTGATTTGGATAGATTCTAAGACAGTTAAATTTTGGACTAAATTTTGGATTCCAATCTCGTTTGAAATCGATGTGAGTGATTAAACCCACTCACGCCTAACTAAAGTATTCTCATATTAGTTGAATTAAATTCATGTCATGGTATGATTGTACGGTCTGCTGTTTAATTGTTTAAATTGCTTATTTATGTTAAATCCGCATAGACTGTATAATTTAGTTTAGTTGTTATAAAATTTGTACAGTTTGAATTTAATTTATTGTTTAAAGTCTCATACATAATGGCTAGTACACAGATATTATACTGAACTGTTTATATGTGTTAATTTTGGTGGATGCCTTGAATTTATATATTTAATGTATTGATATGTCATTCATCTTGTTATCGATATTATTTACATATGTTGCTGATTTTGTTGATTAATCCCAACCATCACCCTAGATGTTACAGGCATCGAATAAAACCAGGATTGATCATTAAAATGAATTAAGAACGTAGGTTGAAATGATAAATACCTATGACCCTGATTTGGATTGAAATGATATATATCATTTCCCAAAATACTAAAATTAAAATTTAATTATTACTTGGCCATAGGATAGAAAATTATATACGGTCACCGGTTGGTTAAATAAAAATTAATTTTGACCCTGAATTTTGGAATATCGTTTTAAGACAATATAAATGATATTATTAATCGATTTTCTTTAAATTTGAACTTTGAGGTTTAAAATTTTAAAGAATTCATAATTGTGGATAACTGAAGTTAAAGCTGTATTGAATATGAAATTAATTTATCGAAATTTAAATTGTTTATCCATCTTTTATATTTTACTTTAAATTAACTTAATTCATAGTAATAATTGAATTCTGAACTCGAGATTTTTATAAACGAATAATTCAAAGTAAGAATGATAATTGAAATTCAATTATTTGAATTGAATTATTAAATCGAATTGTTTGAAATCGAACTGTTGAATTGAATCGAATATGAATTGGAAGTCAAATCCCTTTTGAATTAAGATATTGCAATTTAGTCGAATTGATTTGAAACTAAAATATGATTTCCTGTTTGGTTAAATTTTGAAGATATGATTCTAATTCCAACTATAGTATTTTAAACCATTTTATAAACTATTTTATAATAATTATTTTCTTTATAAACTATTTACCTTATAGCTATTTTATTTTATTACTTATTTTAAATAAACCATTTTTATTATCAACTATTTATTTATAAACTATTTTAATATTTAACTATAAATTTTACTAAATCTGTAATTTCAATTTTAAATATAAATTATTTATTTCAAACTATTTCAATTATATATCTAAACTATTTTAAATATATTTTCAACTATTTTAATATTCAAATTATTTTATAGTTGGAATTGTTTCAAGATTTAAGTTTGGTTTTTAATAGAGATTTTAATGTGAAATAGTCTATCTCGACCATTGAAACGATTTTTTAAGAAAATATGATATTTTGATATGAAGTACGAACCTCTTGAAATGTAAAAGAACCGACCGGTGTGAAAAATGTAAACGTTTGGTTGTTAAAAAGATTGTGATCAGATATTGTCATATTCTCTGCCAATACCCAAAACCACTTTAACAACTGTGTACACGGTGGAGTTCCAATATGAAGTAGGATGGATTTGGAGGCGATTACTGGATATGAAGAAAGAGAACGATGATGGATAGCCTTGACCTTCAGGTCATAATTAAAATGACTTAAACAGGAGCCATACCCAGGTTAATGCATGTGAGCTAGTTCCTCTTAGCAGACATGCTTCTTCGATACCATATGCATGAGAACGATTGATTGGGAGTATTATCTGGTTGGACGGTAGTCGTGGCTATGCGTTACCATCGGCCTAGGTCTGCAATCCGGTAGAATCGCTACTGATGGGTATTGCCTTGATGCCTTGTCATATTTATCCTGATCGAGCCCCCTACGATTTTGATTTAACGTTGTCATATCACGGCGCATCCCTATCCATCGACGTATTGGTGTATTGTATTCAAACTGTACGACAATGGTATAAACGGTGTAAGGGTAATAATGGTAATCTTGCTTACACTGTTTTAATATTTTATAATTAACCATAGGCACTATTATAATAGCGTATTATATTATATAGTATCTAGTTTGATGGATCCTTAAGAGATGGAATTTCCCAAAACATATCTTAAGTTATTGCACTCATATTATCACATGAAATTGATTCAACTAATATGAGAATATTTTAGTGCTAATCCGAGTATTTTTGTCTTTCATTTGTGCTTGGGTCAGCCTGAGTTTTCAGTTATTGAAGACAATGTTATGAGGATGAAGATGGAGCTCAACAAACGTATTTATTATTATTACTCCACTGCAAACATTGGTATGTTTATGATAGTTAATTATGATAATTGTTGTAAAATAAAATCAAATGTATGTTTTAGCCACTTCATGAACTGTAATTTAATTATTATATTTTGTCCTTCCGCTGCGAGATTATGTGTTTGTTTTTCTTCTTCTCTTTTTTTCTTATATAAATCCAAATAACTATCCGTATTTTTGATTTGTTTATGCTGACATTGAGGATAATTGTCGATTTGATCGGTCAAAAATCTCGTATGTTACACATGCCATTTGTAGTCGCATACAAAATGAAAGTATGTTGTCACCATATGTATTTGGCTAGGATTGGATATTTTTTCTGTCTTCTGCTTTTTCGTCCATTCCTTCCAACTGTTTCCAAAATTTCCGGCTTCCGCTTTTTTCCAAAAAATATATTTTCGGAAGGAATTCCTTCTATTAAGTAACGGAAAAAACTGGTAAATTTCTACAATTTCCATGGTATACAGTTCCTTCCAAAATTAGATTTAATTGGGCCGCACCCCCTGGCCAACTATCCTTCTCCTACGTGAAAATCGGTTTCTCGTATGAAATTTCAGCCGAAACTTAAAAAAAACACAATCCCAATTAGAAAAATAACCCTAACCCTAATTTAATACCCTTTCCTCAACAGCTGAAAGCCCACTCAGAGTTGTCGCTGAAATCTGCCGTCATACCACTCTATTAGGTACACCATCAATTCAATTTCATTTCTTTCGGTTGTGTTTTTTCTTCATTATTTTTTCTGATTTGCTTACATGTAGTTTTTTTAGATTAAACATATATATTTTGATGCAAGTTGAGTATTTTTATCTTCAAATTTGATTAACCTTCTAATGTCTATGTGTTGCTGTTCCTTTCAAAAATGATCAGATCTGGCCAAAAAATCTATCACGGTGATTGTTGTTCTTTCAGAATCAGCAATTATTGCTTTTTCTACCTAATTTCTATTTCAAAGTTTTTTCTTGTGATTTGGTTTCTAGTGAAGGTTAAGTTTGAGCCTACTAATTTAGCTAATCCCACTATTCCCTGAGTTACTCTTCTTAATATTATTTTTACAAGGATACTACTCGAGCATTTTAAAAGTTTGGTTTGATATTTGTGGTTTCATAATACTGTCTTGTATAAATTTTCTAGTTTTCATTCAAAGTAGTAAATTTTTATACCAAATATCATGCTGTTTATGTAATATCAACTCCCACCATTTATATTGAAAACTAGGTGCGCATGTAAATGTAATCAGTGATCATGTGGTAGTACTTCAAAAATCAGAACCTTATTAAACAAACATAATGGGTTAAAATATTATTGTACTAAAGTTGATATTAAAATGGAGATTAATATTTATAGATGTAACACCCCACCTCCGCCAGGGTTACTCTTGCAAGCACACTGGCTTTGGAGGGGCGTTTAAACAAGGTAAACATGCATGCAGATATCACAAGACAGAATATATAAGTAAAATAGAGTAAATAAAGCAGCGGATAAACTAGCATTTCAAAACCAGAGTTAAGTTACAACAAAGTACTCATTATTTTCCAACAAACAAAGTCTAGAGAAAAGCATAAACTGAAAAACTGAAATGCGTAAAGTACTATCCCCAAAGTGAAGTGATAAACCATAGCTAGCTCAATGTCCAAAACCGTACATGAGCAAATCCAGTAAGCAAGCTATAAAGATCCAAGCCAATGTTCCCACCCTGAGAACCTGAGGGGGGGGGGGGGGGGGAAACGGAAGAAAAGAGGCGAAAGAAAACAGGTCAGTCAAAAAGACTGGTAAGCCCTAACTACTATCTGTCCATGAACTAGTAAAGTTAACTGGCATGAGAAGTTGAGATGAACATAAGGATAACAACATGCTGACATGAAGATTAACTAACAAGATAGATAAAGGTGTCATCGCGTAATCAAGGTTAAGTTTTGCACCACGGGTGTACTAGCACTCTAACATGTCAAGTAAAAACAAGAATTGATCCCTTGGCCCAAGCTTGGCCCAACATCATGAGGTGACCTAAATCAAGGTCCAACTACACGGTCTAGTCGATCGACTCCCTATAAGCCTAACTCGTCAAGTGTCGGTGTCATACGGCTTAATCATGTAATGTAGTTGACTGTGCAGGGTCCACCCCTAGGGTGTATCAGGCCCTACGCTGTAACCCTCAGACACAATTCCAGGATGCACAGTCTAAACCTACCGGTGCCCGTGTTCAACTCCGGACTTAATGTGCACGACCATGGTCCGCCTGAACAACCGGTGCATTATTCAGCCGTCTCTTTTGGTCTCTTACAATCAGTCCAGTAATCGTGCCCCACCCTAGCCTAGTCCTAGGGTCTTATGATACTATCTAGAGGGTTACTGCTGAAAAGGACCACGCAACTAGGGTTTCTTAACGGGTTAAATGTGGTTAACCCGATCCAAACGTGGATTAAATTGGTTAAGCGTACCCAAGGTTCCTGACTTAACCCCGATTAACCCATCAAGCCCAAATTGGTTAAGTATTAAGTGGACCATGACTTAACCCTAATCAGGAGGCATTAATTAACTTAATGCGCTTTAACCTCTCACATTAGACTTTGTTGTGGTTACTAGTTAAGCCGGGCGGGTACGGGTAGCTTTACACCACAACTAGGTCTAACCTCGGGTTCGAGCACAACATGACCAACTTCTCACATTGGGTCCTATTGTTTGTAGCCACTAGTTAAGCCGGGCGGGTCCGGGTAGATTTATGCTACAAACTCAACCCAACCTCGAGTTGGCCACTCTCATATTTTCTAAGTGTCATGTCCATTATGTTTCCAAAACATAATTACAAGTTAACATATCACGTTATGTTATAAAAACCATGTTCATGTCATTATGTTACCCAACCCCAACATAATCCCATCGTTTACATAATCGCAACAACGCATAAAGGATAAAATAGGGAATTTGGCATAACCATGACAAAAAGGTGTTGAAGCCACAAGTTTAACATGGTGGCATATGAAATGTACATATGTTCATATACTTGCATATTGCATTATTAGGCTTCAAAAGCATGCATAAAACCAAACTTAGCATATAAGTGATATATGGTGATGAATGACATGTAGAAGTTGCTAGAAGTTCGCATTTAGCCTCACATGCAAGCTATCATAAGGGATATGATAACTTCCATGTTGCCAAAATGCAACCTTTAACATAAAGCTTGAAGCTTTAGGCCCACAAACTCAAGTTTAACTTGCATAACATGATAACATGTGTATAATGATCAACCCAAACTTGCATAACATAGCAACATGTGTCATACATAATGATTGAACCAACTTGCATAACATAATGATCAACCAAACTTGCATATCATAATGATCAACCAAACTTGCATATCATAATAATCAACCAAACTTGCATATCATAATGATCAACCCCAAACTTGCATCATTCATTTAACTTTAGAGTTCAATAAAAAGAAAGTAGAAAAGGGCTTACAATGCTATGAAGACACAAGTGAATATTATTTATAAAGATTGAGACGAAGCCCTTATGCAATCACCAAAAAGACCCAAATATGCAAGCTTCAAATGAAAAACCCTTGAGCCAAATCAATAAAAATCCTTGCTTTGTAATAGAAATGTTGCAACTTGACTTGAATGCAAACTAAGAACACTCATACAAGCTTGAATACACTTGTATGAACTCAAAATCTCTCACATAAATAAACTTAGGAATTTTAGCATGAGAGTGGAGGCCATGAGAGAAACAAATTTGACATAGTTTAGTTGTAGGGTTGAATAATGATGATTTAGGCTAGGTTTAGGGGTCTTTTTATAGAAGATTAGGATAGTATTAGCCATAGGATTAACCCTAGATTCAATCAGAGCCATCAAATCCCGTCACTAGCCTCCAAAACAGGTCCAAACAGCCAAAATGGTGCACCAGGTTGCCTGGGTCCGACCAGGCAGGTCGACCCCCAGGTCGACCCTGGGGTCGAATCCCCAGTCGACCTGGGGGGGGAGGTCGACTCCCCAGTTGACCCCCAGGTCGACCCCCTGGGTCTAGCGGGAATTTTCCCGCCACTTCTAAAAATTGAAAATTTTGAATCTGTTTTGAATTTGAATTTTTCGTGAAACTTTGCGAGGCCATATCTCGGTCATACGGACTCCGATTTTCGAAAACTCGGACTCTATTTCGCGTATTTTTCCGAGACGAACGCAATGGCATAGCCCGTTTCCCATGATTCAGATTTTACAGTTTAATTCTGCCTTGATTTACGTTATAACATGTTATTCAAAAATACGGGTTGTTACATTCTCCCCTCCTTAAAGGATTTCGTCCCCGAAATCTCCAAGTTAGGAAGAACGTATCCTACCATCCATCATCCATCTACTCAAAACATCATCCACGTGCAGTCATTGTCCTTAAAGGATTTTAAATGCTGTATGATCATATGCAAAGGTGTGTGTATATGTACTTATCTAATGCAAAAATCAGGCGGTTACTGATACAGTAAACCTCCTTAATGCAAAGCATGTTAGTGAAATGAGTCCATATGTATGCAAATTCATAACATAATTTATAATCTCTACATGAGTGCACATATCATTCATCCATATGCAACATCCACGTGATAGCATAACAAGTTTTCATCCATGAATAAGCATAAACACTCATGCATATGCAACATGAAAGTGTGTGAGCCGATCTTAGTGCCTAATGTGTATCGTGCATCCACGAGTATTCACGTGCAAACACTTGCAACTACTTGCAACCATCAAGCATAACATGTTTCAAATACATGTTTCATCCAAAGGGTTTCTACCTAAGGTCCCCATGACAAGTTTAACGAGATAACAAGATAAAAATGGATAAAAAGAAAGATATGCTAAGAGGTCGAGAATGTACCCTCAAAGAAGGAACGGATAAAGCCCACGCATCTTCTCCTCGGTTTCCCAAGTTGCGTCCTCATCGGCTTCACTCCACTGAACTTTCACCAATTTGACTTCTCGATTCCTTAGCTTCTTGATCTCTGTCCCCAAAATACGAATCAGAGATTTTCTCAGGGTTGCCTCTTTCTCTACCTCAATGTCTTCAAGAATGCTTGGTTCAACCACCTCAGCGGACTCATGCAGGCACTTTCGGAGATGCGAGACATGAAAGACATTATGCACTCCGGCTAGCTTCTCGGGCAATTCCACCTCATAGGCCATCTTCCCAATTCTCTCTATGATAGGGAAGGGTCCTACGAGCCTTGGTGCCAGCTTCCCTACTACTCCAAAACGTACCACATTACGCAAAGGAGAAACCTTCACGAAAACCATATCCCCAACTTCGAATTCCAAATCTGCCCTTCGCTTGTCAGCATAGGATTTATGTCTATCTTTGGCCGCTTTCATCCTTCTTCTCACCAATTCAACTTTCTCGGATGTGTCCCGTATCATATTAGGCCCAAGTATAAGTCTATCTGTTGTCTCCCACCAACAAGATGGTGACCTACACGGCCTCCCATACAAAGCTTCAAATGGTGCCATCCCTATGCTGGCTTGATAGCTATTATTATAAGCAAACTCTACAAGAGGAAGGTGGTCTTCCCAAGTACCACCGAAGTCGAGAACACAAAGCTTCAAGAGATCTTCTAGCACTCTATTCACCCTTTCGGTTTGGCCATCCGTCTGGGGGTGATAGGCTGTACTCAGATTCAATCGCGTACCCATCGCTTCTTGCAAACTGTTCCAGAACTGGCTAGTGAAAATCGGGTCACGATCGCTAACTATGCTAGAAGGAACTCCATGCATCCGTACTATCTCTCGAAGATAAATAGATGCTAGCCATGATGCGGTCCTCTTTCTCTTTACTGGGATGAAGTGAGCACTCTTCGTAAGTCTGTCAACTATGACCCATATGCTCGTATTCCCTTTCCTTGACCTAGGCAATCCATCCACGAAATCCATAGAAATACTCTCCCACTTCCATTGCGGGACCTCCAATGGATGTAATAGCCCACCTGGTTTCTTTGACTCTGCTTTCACTTGTTGGCACACCATGCACTTTGAAACATACTCTGCCACATCTTTCTTCATTCCATCCCAAAAGAAAATACGCTTCATATCTCTATACATCTTATCTCCTCCCGGATGTATAGTCATCTTCGAGTGATGTGCTTCTTCAAGAACCTTATGCACCAAGTCTCCTACTTGTGGAACGCATAGCCTTCCATCACGCCTTAGCCAACCCTTATCATCAATAGTATATCTAGTGAGGTGACTAGACGTCTCACCACGAATCAAACTGTCCATGACCTCGACTATCTGTGGATCTTTCTTCTGCGAAGCCCCAACTTGATCAAGAAGTGTGGGTCTAAGCTCAAGGGATGCTAATGAACCCGTCATTGACTCAACAGCCGTCGTGAAATCAAAGGTTGCCAAGAATTCTAAGTTCTTCGTCTCAATGAACAAGGGACTCAAAGTCAACCTCCTTCTGCTTAGTGCATCCGCCACAACATTACCCTTGCCAGGGGTATAAGCTATCTCGAAGTCATAAGATGCCAAGAATTCCATCTATCTTTGCTGCCTTAGATTCAGATCTTTTTGCGAGAAGAGGCATTTGAGTGACTTGTGATCAGTATACAACTCAAACCTTTCGCCTAGAAGATAGTGGCGCCAGGATTTGAGTGCAAAGACGATCGCTGCTAACTCCAAATCATGAGTGGGATAGTTCTTCTCATGAACTTTAAGTTGCCTACCCCCATAACATATCACTCTTCCCTCTTGCATTAAAACAGCACCTAACCCCATGCCACATGCATCTGTGTACACGGTAAACATCTTACCATTATCGGGTAATGCCAAAACTGGAGCTGAGGTAAGGGCTCTCTTGAGCCTTTGAAAAGCAAGCTCACACTCCAAGTCCCATGCAAAGACTGAGTTCTTCTTTATCAACTTAGTAAGAGGGGCCGAAATCTTAGCGAAGTCCTTGATGAACTTCCTATAGTAGCCCGCCAGACCGAGAAAGCTTCTTACTTCGGTTGCATTCCTAGGAGTCTTCCAGTCTTGAACTACAACCACTTTCGTGGGATCCACCGCTATGCCTTGCTTAGAAACTATATGTCCAAGAAACCGAACTTCCCTTCTCCAGAAATGACATTTGGAGAATTTGGCTTTCAACTGATGCGCTCTAAGCGTATCCATCACTTCCTTGAGATGCCTAACATGCTCTTCCTCATCCTTTGAGAAGATCAGAATATCATCCACGAAAACAACAACAAACTTGTTGAGGAACTCCCTGAACACCCTACTCATCGAGTCCACAAAGTATGCGGGTGCATTAGTCAATCCGAATGGCATGACAAGCCATTCAAAGAATCCATCTGGAGTCCTAAACGCAGTTTTATCAATGCTATCCTCAGCTACTCTAAGCTGATGGAATCCGGTGGCTAGATCGAGCTGAGAGAAAACAGAAGCACCTACAAGCTGGTCAAAGAGATCATCAATCCTCGGTAACGGGTGCCTATTGTTCTTTGTCATCTTGTTCAACTCTCGATAATCAACACATAGACGAAGCGAACCATCCGCCTTAGTAGCGAATACCACCGGAGCACCCCATTCAGAAATGCTTCGTCTAATAAAATTCTTCTCAAGCAATTCCTTGATTTGCTTACTGAGCTCCCTTCTTTCTCGAGGGGCCATGTGCCTAACGGGCAATGATACTGGCTTGGCATTATCGACTAGATAAATGCGAAAATCTATCTCTCGTTTAGGGGGTAACCCCTTAACTTCTTCAAAGACATCGGGATAGTCTCGGACCACCCTTACAGATTGCAGATCATCGGTGGACGAGTCGAGAGATTCAAGATAATACAACATGACGGGACCTCTAGGGTTACAAGAAATTTCTAGGGTATTACCGAGGCGGGTCATGAGCCTCACCACCCTATGTTCACAATCGAGAATGGCTCCATAACTGGACAACCAATCCATGCCCAAGATCAACCCATATCCCGTGAACCCGAGAACATAAGCGTTACACGTGAATTCTACAGTCAAGATAGAAATCTTCAAATCCACACAAATCATAGATAGATGGGCGGAACCCCCAATTGGATTTGAAACACAAACGGGATCCTCAACTAGGCTAGTACTTAGGTGCAAATTTTCAACAAGATCAGAAGAAATAAAACTATGCGATGCGCTAGAATCAAATAAGGTGCGAACAGGATAATCAGAAATATAAAAAAGACTTTCTACAGAAATACTACCTCGATCCTGAACTGGAGCAGCGTTGAGAGCATGCATTTGCCCTCCAGAAGGTCCTGCACGCTGATTCTGCCCTTGCTTCTTAGGGCAATCCTTGCTAAAATGTCCGGTCTCTCCACAATGAAAGCATTCGCCCGACTTCCTCTTCCTTTTCTTACAGTCTTTAGCTATGTGCCCAACATTCCCATAGTAGTGGCATTTTCTTGGATCCTTTGCCTTGGCCTTGTTGCCCTTGTTGTTCTTGTTGTTTTCGTTGTTCTGATTGCTCTGATTTCCTTCCCCCTTGGAGTCTGTCTTCTTGGCTTGAGTCTCACTAGCCTTGACTTCCTTCTTGTCATTCTTATTATCTCCTTGAAGCAATGCCATGTCCACTAGGCCTTCAAAAGTGGCCCCCATGTGTATATGAGATAGGGCTAAACCTTGTAATGGCTCGTTCAACCCTCGTGCAAAGCGCAAAGCCTTCTTCTGGGGAGTATTAACCATGTCCAAACCGAATCGGGCGAGCTTGTTAAACTCATTCACATACTCCCTCACTGTTATGTCCCCTTGCTTCAAAGATATAAACTTCTCCAATTGCAGATTCGCCTCAGCTGATGATAGAAACTTAAGCCCAAATCTTGTCCTAAAGTCGGCCCAAGTCTCTATAGGCCTCGTAGCATTGGTGACCTCCCACCAATAAGCAGCTTCTTCTTTTAATAGCCATGCTGCCAATAAAACCTTTCTATGGTCTTCCACATCAAAGATAGCGAAAAGATCTTCGGTTTCTTTCAACCAATTTCGTGCGTCCACAAAAGTCTCCGTCCCAATAAAGTTCTTGCCACCCATCGCCTTAAAGTCTTTGCAAATCTTAGCGAAATCCGCTTGTGGATTCTGAGGAGGAGGAGGTGGAGGAACCTCAGTTATATTGGGGGTATTTGCTGGGCCCACATCGTTGGCCCTAGCTTCCAAGTACCTCCGGAACTATCCGGGAATGGTCACTCCCTCGGGAAGGTTAAGATCGGCCATACTGAAAAAGGAAAAAGATAGATTCAGAACGAAGAAACGAAGGATAGTGCTATGGCTTTTGGGGAATAGCCTTTAAAATAACTAGACTTTTCTTGGAAAATACTTAATTGGTTTTGAAAATAGTTTTTCAAAAGGTAAGTTTTTAAAAACACTTTTGCTCAAATCTTGTAAACCTTATGCTCTGATACCAAATGTAACACCCCACCTCCGCCAGGGTAACTCTTGCAAGCACACTGGCTTTGGAGGGGCGTTTAAACAAGGTAAACATGCATGCAGATATCACAAGACAGAATATATAAGTAAAACAGAGTAAATAAAGCAGCGGATAAACTAGCATTTCAAAACCAGAGTTAAGTTACAACAAAGTACTCATTATTTTCCAATAAACAAAGTCTAGAGAAAAGCATAAACTGAAAAACTGGAATGCGTAAAGTACTATCCCTAAAGTGAAGTGATAAACCATAGCTAGCTCAATGTCCAAAACCGTACATGAGCAAATCCAGTAAGCAAGCTATAAATATCCAAGCTAAGCTCCAATGTTCCCACCCTGAGAACCTGAGGGGGGGGGGGGGGGAAACGGAAGAAAAGAGGCGAAAGAAAACAGGTCAGTCAAAAAGATTGGTAAGCCCTAACTACTATCTGTCCATGAACTAGTAAAGTTAACTGGCATGAGAAGTTGAGATGAACATAAGGATAACAACATGCTGGCATGATGATTAACTAACAAGATAGATAAAGGTGTCATCGCATAATCAAGGTTAAGTTTTGCACCACGGGTGTACTAGCACTCTGACATGTCAAGTAAAAAACAAGAATTGATCCCTTGGCCCAAGCTTGGCCCAACATCATGAGGTGACCTAAATCAAGGTCCAACTACACGGTCTAGTCGATCGGCTCCCTATAAGCCTAACTCGTCAAGTGTCGGTGTCATACGGCTTAATCATGTAATGTAGTTGACTGTGCAGGGTCCACCCCTAGGGTGTATCAGGCCCTACGGTGTAACCCTCAGACACAATTCCAGGATGCACAGTCTAAACCTACCGGTGCCCGTGTTCAACTCCGGACTTAATGTGCACGACCATGGTCCGCCTGAACAACCGGTGCATCATTCAGCCGTCTCTTTTGGTCTCTTACAATCAACCCAGTAATCGTGCCCCACCACTACAACAAAATAATCATATTACAACTGTTCATTCGCAACTTGCATAAAATAGCAGTTGTGATAGATACTTTATAACAAAATTAATTATATTCAAGTACATTTTTAACAACTGTATTTATGTAGCAGTTGTAATATAAATCTATAATAACTGCCGATTTCTATGTAGTTGTAAATATCCATCTATAATCACTGTTTTTTTGGAGTTGTAATACTTATGTCAGCGTTCCCTGGCATTCTAACTTAAAAAATTATAAAAAATTAGAAGTAAGGCTACGAAATATTTTCAGGCCGCTCTTTCACAAAATTCCTAATATCCCAACCTCGCTGTGTCCTTTACTTCCACGATTTAAACAAATCACCGTCCATCCATCCACGTTATCCACCGATCTCCTTCAACTACCTTTACGAAACCCTAATCGAATCTATTGATTGCCATCAGATCTCCTTCAACAACTATCGCTTTCACGAAACCCAAGTCGAATCGTCAGATCTCCTTCAACAACCGGTCGGTTTCATGAAACCCTAGTCGAATCGTCAGAGCTCCTTCAACAACCGGTCGCTGCGTTTGGAAAGGACGCGTTTCCGGTTTCTTGGTGAGGAACTGCCGTAATTTTGAAGATCGTTTCTGGGTAAAATTAGTTTCCTCTTGTAGTATTTTAAATAGTATCTGCACTTTTAAATTTTAAAATTTTATCGGTTTTGTTGTTGATAATCATTGGCCATGTCTGTTGGAGTTTGTTTTTGCCATGTCTTTGTGAGGAACTGTACATTTCTGGGTAATTTTAGCGGGTTCAAAGTAAAATGTTTCAACCGTAATAACTATGTATCATAAAATAAATGAGAACATCTTACGTTGCTAAGTTATGTTTAGTCATCGTTGGCACTTAAAGGCAGACCCATCCTGCCGATGAGTAGATGGTGAAAGTCCGCTGTCAAATTTGATTTTAGGGTTAGGCACGGAGTAATGAGTTGAAGAATGGGACTCATAATAGCTGATTCAGATAAACTAAAATTGGCTAAACCTATAAACTGTCTATGGACTTGTTGTAATAAACCAATTAGAGAGAAAATTAGTAAGCGATGTTGGGGAGAAGATAGGGTAAAGTTTTCATTACCACTATGCAAGCATGGCGCAGCAGCTGTTATCATTACCACTATGCAAACTGTTAAATAGAAAAGAATGAATTGAGATAGGTAAAGGTATTTTTTTTTGTATTTCTCTATTTATTTTTTATGATAATCAAACAATAGTTGAACTATAGATTCCATTTGAGCTTTTGTAGTTCATGGCTTTATGGCGCTATGATATGTGCGTCAGTGCAATATGAATATTTTTCCTTTTTTTAAATAATAATAATATAGGAGCGGCATTTCAAGTAAACAAAGCCTTCTTTTTGATGTCTAGGTGGTACAAGCCCATGACTTCTAGAACCTCTCCATAGAATGTGATAGCACTAACCATTGAGCTAGTGATTCTAGAATGGTACAGTATAAGTTCTAACCTTGAAAAGTTCAAAATGTGCCAAGAGGTAGCGGTTAGTTTGATACAGAGTATTGTGTGTTACATTTTCAATACGTCAAATGACACAAGGGAAAAAAGGTGTTAGAAAATGCAAATCATTTTCTAAGAAAGGGGAAAATGGAAATATGACTTTTTATATTTTGCAAAAGGTACAAAAAACAAGAAAATGTCATTTTTGTAAAATTTTATATGTTTAATCCATTTTCCAAATCATCCATTTTCACCTTCGCCTCTCTTATGCATTTTTGAAATGCATGTTGACAACGTAAAACACTGCCATCTATTTTTTTTTAAGAAACATGTGTGCCTATGAATTTTCAGCATTAGCTATATGCTGTTATGGGTAATGCTTAAGCCCTAGATTTGAGTCTGACGCTTTGGCACTTATTGATGCTATAGTGCTTCACCTTATCTTTTTATATTTCCATTGATTGGCACCTTGTATTTTTGTGGATTTTTTACTCTTACCGCTATTCTCTGCATTTAAGCAACATAATATTTCCGTATTAGTCATCAATTTCTAAGCTGTAATACGATAATTGACTATAAAGTAAGCACCAAAAGGACTTCAGTTCTAAAATTGTAAGGAGTAGGTATTAAATATATGTGCAGGGAATGTTTTCTTAGGACCTTTCATTTCACACCAAAGATTTTACCTTCACTGATTGTGCAGGGAATATCGGTTGTGTTGTTAATAATCATTGGCCATGTCTGTTGTTGGAGTTCGTTTTTGTTATGTTCACCTAATCTATCAAAACCAAAGAAATCTATTTATGGTTGATGTAAACAGACGTGATGATCATGTCCTAGTTCAGGTTTTTAACAACCAAACCAAAGAAATCGGATGTCCAGATATATTTAGAACAAGGAATAGATATCAAAATATAAAAAATTAAAGAAAGAGACAATATTTTGAAACCCAATTCTTAAAAACTAAACTAATTGAACAGTGGAATACTACAGTGATAGGTTCATGCAGTTTATGTTAAAATACTACGGTGATAGCTTATTGAATCACATATTGATTTACTTGAGTTTTTTATTTATCAAAGCAACTTTATATCGTACTGTACATGGTTGTTTACATATTTGTTTGATGTTACAGTAGTTGCATGTTAAAACAATACTATATATGATATGTGGTTAATTATTTACAAATTTTTTTTTTCTTCAGGTTGATCACTTAATAAAATAAGCTTGAAAGGTTTGCATCCATGGGTAGGAACAAGCAACATCAAGCAGAGGTAATTGTCTTGATCCTTACTGTTAATGTAAAAAATCATATTTAGCATGTTTTGCATGTACATTAACCATTTAAAGCCGCCCCCTTGACAAGTCACGCACAAGAAATCATAATATTAAAAATATACACGGCAGCTCAACTGTTGATTAATAGGAACAGACCTAAAACTGCTTCCATTTGTTAGCAGTACACAAAAGTCACAGGAGCCATAATTGTCCTTGCACTTTGCTTCCTGGAATTTTGGTACTTAAAACTTGCACTTTACTACCTGGAATTTTGTATCATTAGGTCCTTCGGTGCAGTCTGAAGGAGAAAATTGGTCAGGTCTGATAATGAGCGGCCACCAGACTGCTGATCAAATGATAAACTGCAAAATTATTTACCCATTTTATCTGAAAGAAAGTACATTTTGTGATTTTGTAAAACCGGGAAGAGATTTTTGTAAGTATGATATTCTTGCCTCATTCACTGACCTTCAAAAAACCAAAACATATTAACAATAGCTTACTGTTATCTTTCTTTCTTTAACTCTACAAACAATTTCTCTTTCTATAATTAGTGTGGAGATTAAATGCTATATTAAATCACATGATTTCTATCCTTTCTTTGCATTATATTTTTTCTGTTAATATATCGAGCTGAAGCCCAGCAGCACACTCATTTCTAGCTATGTTGCTTAAAGACATTGATTCTAGCAGACTACATTTTTGGTAGTCGCCGATATAGCGCCATTAATACAACAATCTTAACATAATATAATTTTAACCTACTTATTCTGAAAACAATGCTAGCATACCATAATTTTAACCTAATTAATAGTATTTAATTAGGGAAATAAAATAACAATCTTAGCAAATGATAATTCGCTGTATTAGTTTTGTACACAATAAACAATGTTTAATAAGAATGGAGCAACTTATAGCTTGCACGTGAGTCAGTAGGTGTTCAGTTGCTTTGCTTCATGGATGTGAGATGTTGTCTAATTGAAAGAAGATACAAACTGTGGGTTATAAACACATTTATTTTAAATTGCTTTACTGTGCTCGGCTTTGCACCTTAGGTACATATTCGTGAAGTTGTCATAAGAAAGGTTCATTTAATAATGAATCTGTAAATAAGATCCATATTTCATTCTTAGTCCATGGTTCTAGCAAAAGAGATCAGAAGCTTGTGAATTTTTATTTTTATTTGGGTTGAATATTCTGAAAATTGCACATATGCACAATTTTTTAAAGCATAAACTTCTGTTTTACCCTGTGTCAATTCTGAATATATGGTAATAGCATATGCTCCATGGTTAGAGCTAATATCATACGACATTAATTCTGAATAACATCCTGTGTCAATCCAAATTTCCTGATTTTTATTGCAGTGGAAAGACAAATCTGACACATGTTATCCGTCTATATGCCAGTGGTCTGTTAGAAGGAAGGATAAATCTTTTTTTTCATCACCAACTAGAGGCAGAACATAGAGTATATATATAGCTTGTAGCTATTTTCTTTAGCCTCTAATTAAGTTTGATTGGTTTAAGATATATTTCCAGACAGTGATGGATTTGCCAATAGAACTTTTATCTGCTGCAATTACAAAGGATCACTTTTCGTTTTCTCAACAATTAGATGACATATTATGTGTGGTCATATTTTACCGATTAAAGCGTCTAAATAGTGATTTCATATATGTCTGTTTTCTCGGTAGTTATCGATGTTATTTATATTTTTCATTGTCCAATTGGACATTATTTACATTCATGCTTTCATTATAAAATAGATACATCGTCATAAACTTACCGTTATTGATTGAAATAAAATTAAAATAAACAAGATTTACTATTATTTTCTATGGATGATCAATTTTTATTTATTATTATTATCAAACAAGAATGCTACAGGAGTCATAACCATTTATGGCATTTTTTTACTTCTTATAATAGACCCTAAATGATGCCGTTATTTCAGTAGAATACTTTTTAATAGTACAACATGACTATACACCAATAGTATGTTAGAAGGATAAATTGATCTTCTTATTACCACTAGAGACAAGGCATGGAATCTATTTTCTTTAGTCTCAAATCAAATGCAATTTTAAATAAATCTAGTTAAACAGAAAATACAAACACAAAATTTTCCATCTAGCTTTAATGAGAAATTAGAGTCTAGTGTCTAATTAGGCCAATATGAGAGACTGAAAAGCTAAGCAGCGGATGAATTTTACACTTAACTATGTGGACTGTGGACCTGCTATTAACAATATAAGTTAGTAGTTGGTTGGAAATGAGTGAAAAGTGTTCTTGTATGACCTGCTATTAACACATTGGTTGTAAATGAGGTCCATCACATCTGACTGACGCACATTCAGCCCTTGATATTCAGAGGCTGAATATTAAGGGGTGAATAGCCTAAAAATATCCTCAATATAATCAGGCGTTTATTTAGTAGGCATGACTGTGGGCTCAATTAAATAAGCACCCAACCCAGTTCAGGATTCTGAATCGAAAACTGAATATTATCCTTAATATTAGGGGAGTCGCCTCTGTTGGAGAGCTCCCTCTCTACTATTCTGTATTTTGGAGCTCTGTTGGAGTCTTGGGGATGATCTGATAAATGGTACATTTTGATTTATATAGTCTTCTATAGTCATGATCTACATCGGATATTTTGGCATCTCTAAAGTTTATATGAAGTACATAACCAATGGCCAGCTGTTTATAGTTATTTGGTTTATTTTTGTATTTTAGATTTTTATTTAGAGTAGCCAATTATTATTTATTTACCAATAGTCGTTAGTTTTTGTTTTTGTTTTTTCTGAAAAAGAAATGCTAACCATTAGTAGAATAACAACATGTTTTGGGTTTACAGTTTGCGGTATACAGTTTGAGATTCTTAGAAATAGAAACGCTAACCATTAAAGTGAGATTCTTAGAAAAATTTGCTGTTATATTTCATTTGTGGTTATAACTTACATGTTCCCTCTCTTTTTACAACTATCTAACCCTTCACATCATTGTTCTACATAATTCTCGTCTCTTTTCTTTTCCTTCCACTTCTCCCTATTTTTCTATTTTTACTTATATGTGTAGTGTACACTTGTGTGACAATGTATATAGTCCGCCTCTTCTTATTTGTACAAGATTGAGAAAACGAAATTCTCGTTAGTAATTTTTTACAGTCAGAAGTAATGAATTTCACTTTTGAAATAATGTTTTGCTTTATTTAAGCTATGCGGGATATATTTTCCAGTACTGCAAATTTAAGTATAGGTCTGTATGGGAATTATATAGGATTCCAGTTTCGTAATTCGAATATGATAGACTTGGACAAAAATAACTCACATATAGTGGGATAATAAGAGGACCCAAAGTACATGCATGATTTTGGCACAAATAATATGAGTAGAATAAGAATACATGAAGAAATTAAGAACTGGACAAAGCTCGGCAAGCCAGAGAAAATGACAACTTTTTTTTGGCAAGGCAGAAAATGACATATTTTGGACTTGCACAACCATATAATGGAATACTATGTATTCCGTCATAAAAACACCCAAAATTTTCAAGGAACAGTATCATTGAATGAAGATGGTGTGTCAAAGGTATTTGGTCGCGTACAAAGAGGTAGAATAAGAGGACTTGGTTTTGGGGTTGCACCAACTCAGTTCGTAGCTCGTATGAGTAGTTCCAAAAAAGTACGTGAGATGGGAAATCAATTTTCTACCTTACAGACTCAAATGAAAGAGCTTTCTGATATGTTCATGGCTGTAAGTTATAACCGATTTAATGTATTAATGAGTAATTGATAAGCGCTTAAAAATTAATTAGTGATTTTTTTTAACAGAATATCAATGGTAAACAAAATGCAGTGGAAGAACCAATGACTCCACGTGGTAATACGCCACAGGTATTTCTTATTATTTTTTTCCTTTTTTCAATGACCAACGGTTACCTCCTCATTTTTACACCTTCCAAAAGGGTCTTGATTGAACCAGTTTTGACCGTTAATGATCATAGCTTGTTAGTGTTTTTTTTTATAAACATATAGTATACTCGCCTATGGTAATACTGCAATATGCACAAAGATTTTGGAAATTATGACCAGTTTTGATCGTTAATAACCAGTTTTGAAATATTAGAACTATAATATACTCGCCTATACACGAAGATTCTGGAAATCATCCATGGCGGAAACCAAAGCAGGTAACACCCTGTGGTGATACTGCAATTGCAAATCAGGACCTAGATCCGTTTAATAGTGTTTTTTCATAAACATATATAATCAAATATTAGTAGTGTTGTTTTACTATTCCTTATTTAGCATACAAAAATAGGGAAATGTGTTTTGTACAAATTTAAAATAAGAATTTCGGTTTGCTTTTGCTGTTAAAACATACGCATCGCGATTTTTTCAGTGACAGCATCCTTGTATGTGTAATGGAATAAACGAAAATTATGACCTTATCTGAAAACATGCATTATACTAATATTAACTAATAAAAATCTAGTATTAGTTAGTAGTAATCAATATGCAATTTTGTTTCAAGATTCTCACAATATTTTCATCCTATGTACCACTTCACATATTCACATTTTTATACAAATTTTTCTCAATCTAAGCATTTGCATTGAATCAAATACGTCAAGCATGTTTAATAGCTTAAAGCATGTTTAATTTATATGAATGACTGGAAGGATGTTACGCCCTGTGCATGACATATTAAGATGTAAAAAACTACAAAAGAAAATTTCATCGAGGAATATAGTAGAAATTCTCAACAAATGTTATTTTTTCAAAGCCTACTTTTACTAAATTTATTTTACAAACTGAGTTTAACTCCTATTAGAAAATTTTACTTGGTAACACTACAATAAAGTAATATCTTTCTGTCTTTACATGGGACATAGATGTATTCAATATAACCACATGCCGATATGAAAGACGACATACAAATAATTATTCTCTTTTTCCTAGCATTAACAAGGAAATTTAAATAACGAAATGAACATAAAATAGTTAAGTTTCACAGTTGTGGATTGCTATTATTTGGCTGAAATCGCATCAAATGCAATCTCTGGTTTATGAAATGAATATAAATATTACAAAACATGTTGATGCATCAAAACCATAAGTGTTGTAGGGTCCAAAGCTGGTGGTATATTTTACCACAAATCATATCATCAAATGAAGGGTTCTAGATAACCAACAAAACACAAGAAAGGCGAGGTCTGAAAAATATTTTGTATAGGTAATGTTTAGAGAAAATAAAATGAGGAATGAATAAGAAACTTTTATAGAGACTGAATTTAAATATAATCCTAAATTCCGTATGCACAAACAGGCATTTGATCAAAAAAAAATAAAAAAATTGATGTCCTGGTAATTTTTCGGTGTTTACAGTTTTAAATCCCCTTTAGTTCAGAAATTGATAACCATAAAAATATCGCAGGCCTGTAAACTTAACTACAAATCTCGACTAGGATGATGTGCATACCTGGCATCATTAGAAAGTTCAAAATTAGTTTCCATTTCTTTTTTTATAAACCTGTTTGAGATTTTAGAAGTTCCAATCACTTTCAAAAACTCCAATATTTTGGTTACGATTTTAGGTAGTTCAATTACATACAAGCTTTGTTTTCACTAAATACAAATCAGTAGGTAGTTCTACTTATAGTTCAATCAAAACCTTACCATACTTATGCATGTTGAACCATTTATTATTGAGTTTTATTGTTAGTTTCCATGTTCATCTTTTTTCCAGAGTTAACTTGAAAACCAAGCTTTGCTGATAAATTTTGGGAAAGGATGTGTGTCAAATACATACTATGAGTACCTTCATGCCTCCTGTTGGTGTTCTCGCCTATGCATTCAGTTCAAATAACATATACATACTTATACTGCTGTCTCCCATTAATTAAACTGATTGTTTTGCATAGTTTTACTTTGAAATTCCTACAATTTTTATTCCTATAATAATGTAGTTGCCGCAAAAAATAATTTCAGTGCTGATAGCGTTCACGTTGACTTAGTTAGTTGCCGCAGCAAATAATTTCAGTGCTGACTGTCTGCTGGGAAGGGGAGGATTTGGTCAAATTTATAAAAGAAAATTAGAGCGTAGAAAAGGGGGATATGGTCCAGCTCATACTGAAAAATTAAATAATGCAGTCTATGTATGTATCAAACTTTAATATACTCATCAAATTTTAATCTATTTCATTTATTATGTTGTCAAACTCTGAATTTTCCGATTACAAAGAAATATTCATGACTTTATTTGGTTGTGGCTCTAAGGAGGCTTCATCCCTTTGTTCCGGAAAGACTTCCAAGTTTTTGCAAAGGAGTGACAGTGCTAAGCAAGCTATCACTTGATAGCTTTAACCTTAACGTGGTTGATTTGATTGGATATCGTATCAACCAGGATCAAAGAGTTCTAGTGTACGAGTACATGGCAAATGGATCACTTGAAGTCCATCTTCTCAGTATGTATTACATATACATAATTGTTAATATGTATGTTGTAGAGTGATCATGAAATGGGAATAATTTTTATGTTGATGCAGGATGTAGTTTAGATATGAAGCCTCTCGATTGGAGAACACGGATAGAAATCGCGATGGATGTGGCTGATATGGAAATGCATTTGATAGAACTTGTTCTGCCGAAGGAATAAATCTTGTTGCATGGGTAAGTGCTATTTTCTTTTTTTCTTATTCTCAGTTCAAACATTTATTTGTTAAAGAGTTGAAAAGAGCAATAATATATTGTCTTGTGTATGCAAATGATAGTTAGTACATAGTTCAAATAACATATACAGGCTTATACTGCTATCTCGCCTGTGCTCTTTTGAGATTCTACATTAATAATTGGCAAGTGCTACACTGATTGTCACGCTCATGCTGGCTGTCATGTCAGTAAAAATGTGCTCCAACATAGTTAATTCCATGCGATATTTCCATTGCATCTGAATTTGTACTCGTATCATTAAACACCAAATCTGTCAATAAGATCAGGAACTCTCCGTGTCGTAGCACGGATTCGCTCTAGTCTATAATAGGAACAACAATTATTAAAAACATAGTTAATTCCTGTAAACACAGAATGTTTTAAAACGTTCTCCTATTGATGTCTACTTTGGTTGTTGCCGTTTATTGTTTTGTGCACGCTATTTGATAACTATATTTACATTTAATTGTTTGTTATTCTTTTGCAGTCATATCGGAGTAGCAATAATTTCCCAACTGGTGGTAATACACAAGTCATTTCTAGAAAGTGCAAACTATTGAGTTGGCAAAGAAATGTTGTAGA
Source organism: Allium sativum (assembly GCA_030737875.1). Lineage (NCBI taxonomy): Eukaryota > Viridiplantae > Streptophyta > Magnoliopsida > Asparagales > Amaryllidaceae > Allium > Allium sativum. Next base: position 446,158,912 of record CM060923.1, read on the forward strand.
AGCAATAATTGCATAAAGTGATCCTGCTGTTTTAGTGCACCATATACCATTAGGAACAAATGTTTGAAGGTTTGTGTAACACCCCACACCCGCTATAGTCACTCACTAAGGGAATGCCATAGCATCGGTGGAGTATTTTAGTGAATATAGAACAGAAAAATTACACCAAGACAGATATAAACAGTATTTGAAATTTAAAACATCATCTCATAACAGCGGAAATAAACATGTCTGGTTACATCATAAAACCATGATAAAAGTCAAGTACAATATCTGTCAAAATAAAGAAGTACATAATCCCACTCTCTCATACAATAGCCATAAGAAAAGAAAAGATAACTGGATAACTGGAGCTTTACATCTACCCAAGCTCCTCAAGACTGGAAACAGAAATCCGATCAAGCTCTACTACCGCTAGGATCCACCGTAGGACCTGAGGGTTGGGAAAAAGATAAAAACAACGGGGTCAGACATAAGTCTGAGTGAGTCCTATAACTTTAACAATACAATCATTAAAGTAACCAGAGAAGACATAAACTTGACCTACGGTAATATCTGGGGATGAATGGCTACACTAAGCAGCTTGGTAGACTTAGGATAAACTAAGATAACCGTCAGGACGCATCTACCCACCCAAGGATAATTACGAACTGCACCACACCAGTCATTCCTACTTAAAGGTTGATCCCTTCCAAGGACTTAGAAAATTTCCCCAGTAGTTTCATGTACCCCTAGCCCACTACATAGGTGCCGTCTGCCCCTATCTCCACTAGGTGTACCCAGTAATTCTTACCCAGTAGTTTCGTGTACCCCTACATAGGTGCCGTCTGCCCCTATCTTCATTAGGTGTACCCACTACTCCCCAAGCGATCGGCTCCCTACCGTAGATACCCGTGCTGGTCCCACAGTGGGGTGTATCACTCCCCTAAAGTGGCTACCCAATACTAACGGTGCACGGCTTTATATCTACACGATGCAACAACGGCTTATCTACCAGCCCGGGCCCACACACGCATATGAAACCCGTTGGACTTGCGTTGCCACCGCTAACCCGTTTTGGCCTCTTATAATCAAGCCCAATATGCGTGTCCCGTCACTCGACATGGGTCGAGCCCACAAAGATACGTTTGGGATATTGGTTGAAATGGGCCCCCACAAGCTACCCACTTAAGCTTGTCAAATATCTAGTGTATCCCACTTAACCCTTTAATCATGTTTAATTACATGTTTCCACTTGGTTAAGTATTCTAATCGTATTTTCTATTGTCACCCAAGGCAACCCACTAGATTCCACATGCCACCCAAGGCAACCACCAAATTTCCTCATGCCACCCAAGGCACCCACTTAACCCCTCATGTCCCACTACATGCTATTATGGTTAAGTGTTTCTTAATTAATTAAGACCGTGATCTCCCGTAAAGACCTCCCACATTAGACTGGCTGTTATGACCGCCTGGTTAAGCCGGTAGAATCCGGGCAGTCTTACGTCATAACAGAGTCTAACCTCGTGTCTTTACCTTAATCACGTATTTAATTTATGGCTAAGACCTCTCACATTGGGCTGACATTTGTAGCAACTGGTTAAGCCGGTCGGGTCCGGGCAGTTTTACACTACAAATGAGTCCAACCTCGTGTCTTAGTCGATTAATTACACCTAATTAATCATCCCCATATTAATTATCCCTAATTAATATCAAGTTTTCCATAACATGGGTAGACCTAACTCAATAGGTAAATTCCCATGGGGTAGACCTAACTCAATAGGTAAATTCCCACTTATGGTAATTTATTTTTTATGGTATGCTTAATCATACCCAAACATTCATTTATTAACATATTTACCAACCCCATCGTTCCCCACGTAAATCGTTCTCGTTACATGACATAATAAGGGGAAGATCATCACAAATATCATGGGTTTAGCATACAACTTTGTCATGGGTTAAGAGGATGTCAACTTGCATATATGAGCATATATTAACCCAACTACATATAACCCAAACTTGCGTATTATCATACACATGATTTGCATAACATGTTGCACATGAGCTTGCATATTATTATACACATATCTTGCATAACATGTTGAACTTGCATATAGTCATTCTCATAACTTGCATAACATGTTAAACATGCATTTAAGCATACACATAACTTGCATAAGCATTCACATACTTGCATAAGCATTCACATACTTGCATAAACATGCATAACTTGCATATCATGTCATTTAAGCATATACATATCTTGCATAAGCATTCATATACTCGCATAAGCATGCATAACTTGCATATCACATAAATCTTGCATTTAAACATATATATGACTTGCATAAGCATCCATACACTTGCATAAGCATGCATAACTTGCATATCACATTAAACTTGCATTTAAACATATACTTAACTTGCATAACTCACTTTGCTAAACATGCATAATTCCACTTATTAAATATGCATAAATCCACTTGCTAAACATGCATATATCAACTTGTTAAACATGCATAAATCAACTTATTAAGCATGCATAAACCAACTTATCAAATATGCATAAACATAGAACAACATAGAGTAACATATCATTATTCATGATTCAAACTCACTAATCCGCATTTAAGACCATAAGTCTCATTACACCCAATCTACTTACTTTAACAATTGATGTTAAAGTGATAGAAACTCACCAAACTCAAGATTAGCAACCTTATGAAGTAGAATTAGTTGCTAACTATGAAGATAATGATGATTAAAGATTGATTAGAGAGGAATTAGCTTGCAACTTTCTTCTTAGATTAGTGGAGGCTTCTCTTAGGATTTAATTTGGCGGCATGAGGCCTTCATTTCTATTTTTAGTATGGATTAAGGTAGGTTTAGGGTGTATTTATAGATTAAGAGAGTGTTTTAGGCCCTTAGATTAACCCTAGATTAATTTAGGACCCTTAGATTTAGGAAATCTCTAGAACCAGCCCTCCAAGCCAGCCTAGAACCCAACCTGGTGCACCAAGGTTCACTGAACGGTGCCACCCTGTCGACAGGCAAGTCGACAGGCATGTCGACACCCCTGTCGACAGGCCTGTCGACAGCCCTGTCGACATGGGTTGGGCGGGAAGCTTCCCGCCTGACCCCGCCTGGCCCATTCCAAATCTGAATTTAAATTTAAATTCCTAAATCTGTTTTTAGCTCTAATTTTTCTGCAAACTTCCTTGGGCCATAACTGGGCCATACGGACTCCGATTTTCGAAAACTCGGACTCTATTTCGCGTATTTTTCCGAGACGAACGCAATAACACAGCCCGTTACCCCCAATTCCCACATCTGAGATTATTTATCCTATAATTAGTGAATTTTAGTATTAACTAAAATTCGGGGTGTTACATTCTCCCCTCCTTAAAGGATTTCGTCCCCGAAATCTCTAGGCTAAGGAGAATGCATATCCTACCATTCAAACAACCATCTACTCAAATCATCAACCACGGGCATCCATTGTCCTTAAACAGTTTCTAATGATGTATGAGCATATGCAAATGGTGTGTGTATATGTTCCCTATCTAATGTATGAACATATGCAAACCATGATAGTGCCATGCATCCATTATGTATGCGAGAAAACCCTATCGACACATACAATATCTACATGAGTGCACAATCATTCACCAAAATGCATCATCCATGTGATAGCACAACCATTATACATCCATAAATATATTTTCCTACACACAATTTTTATGCAATATGCAATATGAAGTGACTGAGCCGATCTAGTGCCTAGAGTGTGTGTATATGCATCCACGAGCAACCACTAGCAAGCACTTGCATCCACTTGCATCCATCAACCATAACATGTCTCAAACACATGTTTCAACCATATGTTTACCCTATCTAAAGGTCAAAGGTACTAACGAGAGGACATACTAAAGATAAGATAAGTACTAGACAAGCGATAAAGGAGAAAGTAAAGACATACCCTCAAAAAGAAATGGGTATAATGAACGCATCTTCGCTTCCGTCTCCCAAGTCGCGTTGCTCTCATCTTCTCCCCATTGCACCTTGACTAGTTGAACCTCTCGATTCCTCAATTTCCTAGTCTCTGACCCAAGGATGCGAGTAGGAGCTCGTCGAATCGTCGCATTACGCTCTACCTCTACATCTCTAAGCAAGCTTGGCTCTACCACCTCTGCGGTCTCATGTAAGCACTTCCTCAAATGGGACACATGGAATACATCATGAACACCACTAAGTCTGTCGGGCAACTCCACCCTATATGCCATCCGTCCAATCCTTTCCTTGATAGGAAATGGCCCAACAAACCTCGGTGCTAACTTCCCAACGGATCCGAAGCGAACAACATTTCTCAATGGAGATACCTTGACAAAAACCATGTCCCCAACCTCAAACTCAAGATCCGTCCTTCTCTTGTCCGCATAAGATTTTTGCCTATCCTGCGCTGCTTTCATCCTTCTTCGAATCAAGTCAATCTTCTCAGAAGTCTCCCTAATCATATCAGGCCCAAGCAAGATCTTATCCGTAGATTCCCACCAACATGTAGGTGATCGACAAGGCCTTCCATAGAGAGCTTCGAAAGGAGCCATACCAATACTGGACTGAAAGCTGTTATTATATGCGAACTCCACCAATGGAAGATGCTCTTCCCATGTACCTCCAAAATCTAGGATACAAAGCCTCAAAAGGTCTTCTAGAACACGATTCACCCTCTCAGTCTGGCCGTCCGTCTGAGGATGATATGCGGTGCTCAGACACAATTGAGTCCCCACTGCTTCTTGCAAACTTCTCCAAAATTCGCTAGTGAAGATAGGATCTCAATCACTCACTATGCTAGAGGGTACCCCATGCAATCGAACTATCTCTCGAAGATATACAGAAGCTAGCCATGGAGCGGTCCTCTTGCTCTTCACAGGTATGAAATGGGCGCTCTTAGTAAGTCTATCTACCACCACCCAAATTCCTGTATTACCCTTCCTCGACCTGGGTAACCCGTCAATAAAATCCATCGAGACGCTATCCCACTTCCATTGCGGAACCTCCAATGGGTGAAGCAACCCACCTGGTTTCCTTTGCTCCGCCTTCACTTGCTGGCACACCAAACATCGAGCGACATACTCGGCCACATCTTTCTTCATACCGGCCCAGAAGAAAACCCTCTTCATGTCTTGGTACATCTTGTCCCCACCGGGATGAATGGTCATCCTAGAACGGTGTGCGTCATCAAGAATAGCCTTCCTCAAACCCTCGTCTTGCGGTACACAAAGTCTACCGTCTCTACGCAAGTACCCCTTATCGTCTAGGGTGTACCTACTCAAATGGCTGGACGACTCCCCCCTTATGAGCTTCTCTACTAACTCAACCAACTGTGGGTCGCCCCTCTGTGCTTCTCCAATCTGCCCCAAAAGAGTAGGTCTAACTTCCAAAGAAGCTAGCAAACCGGGTACATAGTCAACGGAAGGTCTGAAATCAAACATCGAGATAAACTCCAAGTCTCGTCGTTCCACGAACAATGGACTCAAGGACAACCTCTTCCTACTCAAGGCGTCCGCCACCACGTTACCCTTGCCAGGGGTATACGCTATCTCGAAATCATAAGATGCTAAGAACTCCATCCACCTTTGCTGTCTTAAGTTTAAATCTTTCTGAGAGAACAAGTACTTCAAAGATTTATGGTCAGTGAACAACTCGAATCTCTCACCAAGAAGATAATGGCGCCAAATCTTAAGCGCAAAAACAATAGCGGCCAGCTCTAGATCATGGGTAGGGTAATTTTTCTCATGTGCCCTCAACTGCCTTCCACCATAGGCTATTACCCTTCCCTCTTGCATTAAGACTGCGCCAAGTCCTGTCCCACAGGCATCGGTATAGACAACAAATGGCTTGCTCCCATCTGGCAACACTAAAACTGGAGCGGTGGTTAAAGCTCTCTTTAACCGTCGGAACGCATCATCACAATCTACGTCCCATGTGAAAACAAGTTTCTTCTTTGTTAAGCGGGTTAATGGGGCTGATATCTTCGCGAAGTCTTTAATAAACTTCCTATAATAACCCGCCAACCCCAAGAAACTTCTTACTTCCGTAGCATTCTTCGGAATCTTCCAATCCTGAATTGATACTACCTTCGCGGGATCCACAGCTATCCCTTCCTTGGAGACCACGTGCCCCAAGAATCGTACTTCCTTCCTCCAGAAGTGACATTTAGAGAATTTAGCCTTAAGGCTATGTGCTCGAAGAGTCCTCAACACTTCCCCAAGATGTAGGGCATGCTCTTCTTCACTCTTAGAAAATACTAAGATATCATCCACAAAGACCACCACGAATTTATTAAGGAACTCCCTGAACACCCTACTCATCAAATCAACAAAGTATGCAGGGGCGTTCGTCAACCCAAATGGCATCACCAGCCACTCATAGAAACCTTCCGGAGTCCTAAAGGCAGTCTTGTCTATGCTATCCTCAGCCACCCTCAACTGATGAAACCCCGTGGCCAAGTCCAACTGAGAAAATACTGAAGCGCCAACCAACTGATCGAAAAGATCATCTATTCTCGGCAATGGGTGTCTATTCTTCTTTGTGAGCTTGTTGAGTTCTCTATAATCAACACAAAGTCTGAGGGACCCATCTGCCTTCGTAGCAAATACTACTGGAGCACCCCACTCCGATATGCTCCGTCTTATGAACCCCTTCTCAAGCAACTCCCCTACTTGCTTATGGAGTTCCCTCCTCTCACGAGGAGCCATGTGGCGCACTGGTAAAGATACCGGTTTAGCATTATCCACCAAATATATTCGGAAGTCAATCTCCCGCTTCGGAGGTAAGCCCTTCACCTCCTCAAACACATCCGGATATTCCCGGACCACTCTCATAGATTGCAAACTCTCGACCGAAGCGTCAAGCGATTCAAGATAACTTAGCATAACAGAGTCCATGGGATTACAAGAAATCTCGAGAGTGTTACCCAAACGGGTCATGAGCCTAACAACTCTCCTTTCGCAATCAAGAACGGCACCATTACTGGATAACCAGTCCATGCCCAAAATCAACCCATAGCCCGTGAAGCCCAACACAAAAGCATCACATCTAAACTCAATGCTAAGTATAGAAATCTTCAAACCCAAACATATCATGGACAAATAAGTGGAGCCCCCAATTGGGTTTGAAACAACCAAGGGATCATCTACCAGACTGGTGTCTAAGTGCAGTAACTCAACTAATGATGATGAGATAAACGAATGCGATGCGCCTGAATCAAACAATGTACGGACAGGATGGTCAAATAGAAAAACCAGACTTTCAACGGAAATAGTTCTACCTCTCTCCTGAATCGGTGGAACCGCGAGAGCCTGTACTTGCCCCCTAGCCTGACTCGGTGCCATAAGAGCTTGCACCTGTCCTCCTGAGGTAGATCCCGTCCTTTGCCCCTTCTTAGGGCAATCCTTCACTAAGTGCCCTGCTTCGCCACAGTGGAAGCAACTGGTCTTCTTCTTCTTGCGACAATCCTTGCTTAGGTGGCCAGGTGTCCCACAATTGGAACACTTCTTCTTCTTGCCCTTGCCACCGTTGCCTTTCCCACCTTTGCTTTGCTGTTGTTGAGGTCTCTTTTGATCTCCCTTCTTCTCGGGTGCCTTATTAGCATTAGGACCCTTCTCTTCCTCATACATGAGTGCCATGTCAACTAGCTTCTCAAAGGTGGCCCCCATAGGGTATGAGTCATAGCCAACCCATGCATAGGTTCATTTAAGCCTTTCACGAACCGCAAAGCCTTCTTCTCCGGTGTATTCACCATGTCTAGGCCAAACCTTGCCAATTGATTAAACTTGTTAACATATTCCTTCACCGAAAGATTTCCTTGCTTTAGAGTCAAGAATCTTTCCATATACAAGTTTTCCTCCGCCCTTGAGAGAAACTTTGCCACAAATCTTTGCCTAAAATCCGCCCAAGAGTCAACGGGGCGTTCTCCATTAGTAACTTCCCACCAGAATGTGGCCTCTCCCTTCATTAACCAAGCAGCCAACTTGACTTTCTTCCCTTCTTCCATCTCAAAGATATCTATCAACTCTTCCACCTCCTTAAGCCAATCTCTAGCCTCCACAAAGGTTTCAGATCCTTGAAAAGGTTTCCCTCCCATAGCTTTAAATTCCTTGCAGGTCTTAGCAAAATTATCCGTGCGAGGAGGAGGGGGAGGAGGAAGATCGGGTGCTACGGTTGGTGGAGGAATATTTGCTGGACCCGTAGTGGTGGCCCTAGCCTCCATCAATCTCCTATACCATACTGGTACCGTCACACCCTCCGGAAGATTAAGATTCTCGGCCATGCTGAAACGAAAAAGGAAAGATTCAAAACGGAGAATTCGAAGGATATAGATATGGCTATTGGGGATTATGCTTTTCTTTCAAAAACTTTTCTCTTAAAAGACATGTTTTTGAAAATATCTTTTCAAAAAAATAGTTTTCTAAAAATTTTATCTGTTCCGGTAACCTTTGCTCTGATACCACGTGTAACACCCCACGCCCGCTATAGTCACTCACTAAGGGAATGCCATAGCATCGGTGGAGTATTTTAGTGAATATAGAACAGAAAAATTACACCAAGACAGATATAAACAGTATTTGAAATTTAAAACATCATCTCATAACAGCGGAAATAAACATGTCTGGTTACATCATAAAACCATGATAAAAGTCAAGTACAATATCTGTCAAAATAAAGAAGTACATAATCCCACTCTCTCATACAATAGCCATAAGAAAAGAAAAGATAACTGGATAACTGGAGCTTTACATCTACCCAAGCTCCTCAAGACTGGAAACAGAAATCCGATCAAGCTCTACTACCGCTAGGATCCACCGTAGGACCTGAGGGTTGGGAAAAAGATAAAAACAACGGGGTCAGACATAAGTCTGAGTGAGTCCTATAACTTTAACAATACAATCATTAAAGTAACCAGAGAAGACATAAACTTGACCTACGGTAATATCTGGGGATGAATGGCTACACTAAGCAGCTTGGTAGACTTAGGATAAACTAAGATAACCGTCAGGACGCATCTACCCACCCAAGGATAATTACTAACTGCACCACACCAGTCATTCCTACTTAAAGGTTGATCCCTTCCAAGGACTTAGAAAATTTCCCCAGTAGTTTCATGTACCCCTAGCCCACTACATAGGTGCCGTCTGCCCCTATCTCCACTAGGTGTACCCAGTAATTCTTACCCAGTAGTTTCGTGTACCCCTACATAGGTGCCGTCTGCCCCTATCTTCATTAGGTGTACCCACTACTCCCCAAGCGATCGGCTCCCTACCGTAGATACCCGTGCTGGTCCCACAGTGGGGTGTATCACTCCCCTAAAGTGGCTACCCAATACTAACGGTGCACGGCTTTATATCTACACGATGCAACAACGACTTATCTACCAGCCCGGGCCCACACACGCATATGAAACCCGTTGGACTTGCGTTGCCACCGCTAACCCGTTTTGGTCTCTTATAATCAAGCCCAATATGCGTGTCCCGTCACTCGACATGGGTCGAGCCCACAAAGATACGTTTGGGATATTGGTTGAAATGGGCCCCCACAAGCTACCCACTTAAGCTTGTCAAATATCTAGTGTATCCCACTTAACCCTTTAATCATGTTTAATTACATGTTTCCACTTGGTTAAGTATTCTAATCGTATTTTCTATTGCCACCCAAGGCAACCCACTAGATTCCACATGCCACCCAAGGCAACCACCAAATTTCCTCATGCCACCCAAGGCACCCACTTAACCCCTCATGTCCCACTACATGCTATTATGGTTAAGTGTTTCTTAATTAATTAAGACCGTGATCTCCCGTAAAGACCTCCCACATTAGACTGGCTGTTATGACCGCCTGGTTAAGCCGGTAGAATCCGGGCAGTCTTACGTCATAACAGAGTCTAACCTCGTGTCTTTACCTTAATCATGTATTTAATTTATGGCTAAGACCTCTCACATTGGGCTGACATTTGTAGCAACTGGTTAAGCCGGTCGGGTCCGGGCAGTTTTACACTACAAATGAGTCCAACCTCGTGTCTTAGTCGATTAATTACACCTAATTAATCACCCCCATATTAATTATCCCTAATTAATATCAAGTTTTCCATAACATGGGTAGACCTAAATCAATAGGTAAATTCCCATGGGGTTGACCTAACTCAATAGGTAAATTCCCACTTATGGTAATTTATTTTTTATGGTATGCTTAATCATCCCCAAACATTCATTTATTAACATATTTACCAACCCCATCGTTCCCCACGTAAATCGTTCTCGTTACATGACATAATAAGGGGAAGATCATCACAAATATCATGGGTTTAGCATACAACTTTGTCATGGGTTAAGAGGATGTCAACTTGCATATATGAGCATATATTAACCCAACTACATATAACCCAAACTTGCATATTATCATACACATGATTTGCATAACATGTTGCATATGAGCTTGCATATTATTATACACATATCTTGCATAACATGTTGAACTTGCATATAGTCATTCTCATAACTTGCATAACATGTTAAACATGCATTTAAGCATACACATAACTTGCATAAGCATTCACATACTTGCATAAGCATTCACATACTTGCATAAACATGCATAACTTGCATATCATGTCATTTAAGCATATACATATCTTGCATAAGCATTCATATACTCGCATAAGCATGCATAACTTGCATATCACATAAATCTTGCATTTAAACATATATATGACTTGCATAAGCATCCATACACTTGCATAAGCATGCATAACTTGCATATCACATTAAACTTGCATTTAAACATATACTTAACTTGCATAACTCACTTTGCTAAACATGCATAATTCCACTTATTAAATATGCATAAATCCACTTGCTAAACATGCATATATCAACTTGTTAAACATGCATAAATCAACTTATTAAGCATGCATAAACCAACTTATCAAATATGCATAAACATAGAACAACATAGAGTAACATATCATTATTCATGATTCAAACTCACTAATCCGCATTTAAGACCATAAGTCTCATTACACCCAATCTACTTACTTTAACAATTGATGTTAAAGTGATAGAAACTCACCAAACTCAAGATTAGCAACCTTATGAAGTAGAATTAGTTGCTAACTATGAAGATAATGATGATTAAAGATTGATTAGAGAGGAATTAGCTTGCAACTTTCTTCTTAGATTAGTGGAGGCTTCTCTTAGGATTTAATTTGGCGGCATGAGGCCTTCATTTCTATTTTTAGTATGGATTAAGGTAGGTTTAGGGTGTATTTATAGATTAAGAGAGTGTTTTAGGCCCTTAGATTAACCCTAGATTAATTTAGGACCCTTAGATTTAGGAAATCTCTAGAACCAGCCCTCCAAGCCAGCCTAGAACCCAACCTGGTGCACCCAGGTTCACTGAACGGTGCCACCCTGTCGACAGGCAAGTCGACAGGCATGTCGACACCCCTGTCGACAGGCCTGTCGACATGGGTTGGGCGGGAAGCTTCCCGCCTGACCCCGCCTGGCCCATTCCAAATCTGAATTTAAATTTAAATTCCTAAATCTGTTTTTAGCTCTAATTTTTCTGCAAACTTCCTTGGGCCATAACCGGGCCATACGGACTCCGATTTTCGAAAACTCGGACTCTATTTCGCGTTTTTTTCCGAGACGAACGCAATAACGCCGCCCGTTACCCCCAATTCCCACATCTGAGATTATTTATCCTATAATTAGTGAATTTTAGTATTAACTAAAATTCGGGGTGTTACAGTTTGGGTTGATATGGTGGTGAATCCTCAAGCTATTTTATATAGGCCTACTTCAGATATCTATACTATTGGGCAAGCGGTTGGGATGACTGTCGCTTGGCATAAGGAGTACATCTCTTTTGATTGGTGCGTATATGTACTTATATTTGGCTATGATTTGACTATGTTATGGATTTGGCTATGCTATATAATGAAGTTATAAATTCAAAAACAGTGTAAGTTGAATTGTTTATTACAATTATAAATGCGAACGGATCGTGTTATTTCAAGTAACTTGAAACTGCTGTAGTTATTATTAATGAAATATTTGTTTTATTTGTAATGCTTTAAAATTTTATGGTTAATAGCAGCTATAAAAGTACTGAGTGCAATTTTTAGTTGTAGTAGATTGTGTTACAATTAGTACAACTGTTAGTAACAGTTGTGAGTCTTTTGCAACTGCTAACAATTGTTGTGAAAGGAATTTATAACAATAGTTAGCAGCTGTTACAATAAGTAAAAATGGTGTTTACAACAGCCATAAGCAGTTGGGAAAAGAATTTTTACAACTGTAATTGACAATTGTCAATAAATCTGTTACAACTGTCATTAATGGTTGTAATAAAACTTTTTAAAACTGCCCAAAACAGTTGTAAAATAGACCTGTTATTACAACTCCAGATATTAAGACTGCTGTCACCAGTTGTTATAACCGTATTACAACTGTTATTAATCGTTGTAATAAACATTTTTACAACTGTCCGAAACAGTTGTAAAATAAACCCGCTATTACAACTCCGGATATTAAGACTGTTGGGCGCGAGTTGTAATACACCTATTACAACTGTTTTTGGTAGTTGCAAAAGGGTATTTCTGTTGTAGTGCACCCTAGCCTAGTCCTAGGGTCTTATGATACTATCTAGAGGGTTACTGCTGAAAAGGACCACGCAACTAGGGTTTCTTAACGGGTTAAATGTGGTTAACCCGATCCAAACGTGGATTAAAGTGGTTAAGCGTACCCAAGGTTCCTGACTTAACCCCGATTAACCCATCAAGCCCAAATTGGTTAAGTATTAAGTGGACCATGACTGAACCCTAATCAGGAGGCATTAATTAACTTAATGCGCTTTAACCTCTCACATTAGACTTTGTTGTGGTTACTAGTTAAGCCGGGCGGGTCCGGGTAGCTTTACACCACAACTAGGTCTATCCTCGGGTTCGAGCACAACATGACCAACTTCTCACATTGGGTCCTATTGTTTGTAGCCACTAGTTAAGCCGGGCGGGTCCGGGTAGATTTATGCTACAAACTCAACCCAATCTCGAGTTGGCCACTCTCATATTTTCTAAGTGTCATGTCCATTATGTTTCCAAAACATAATTACAAGTTAACATATCACGTTATGTTATAAAAACCATGTTCATGTCATTATGTTACCCAACCCCAACGTAATCCCATCGTTTACATAATCGCAACAACGCATAAAGGATAAAATAGGGAATTCGGCATAACCATGACAAAAAGGTGTTGAAGCCACAAGTTTAACATGGTGGCATATTAAATGTACATATGTTCATATACTTGCATATTGCATTATTAGGCTTCAAAAGCATGCATAAAACCAAACTTAGCATATAAGTGATACATGGTGATGAATGACATGTAGAAGTTGCTAGAAGTTCGCATTTAGCCTCACATGCAAGCTATCATAAGGGATATGATAACTTCCATGTTGCCAAAATGCAACCTTTAACATAAAGCTTGAAGCTTTAGGCCCACAAACTCAAGTTTAACTTGCATAACATGATAACATGTGTATAATGATCAACCCAAACTTGCATAACATAGCAACATGTGACATACATAATGATTGAACCAACTTGCATAACATAATGATCAACCAAACTTGCATATCATAATGATCAACCAAACTTGCATATCATAATAATCAACCAAACTTGCATATCATAATGATCAACCCCAAACTTGCATCATTCATTTAACTTTAGAGTTCAATAAAAAGAAAGTAGAAAAGGGCTTACAATGCTATGAAGACACAAGTGAATATTATTTATAAAGATTGAGACGAAGCCCTTATGCAATCACCAAAAAGACCCAAATATGCAAGCTCCAAATGAAAAACCCTTGAGCCAAATCAATAAAAATCCTTGCTTTGTAATAGAAATGTTGCAACTTGACTTGAGTGCAAACTAAGAACACTCATACAAGCTTGAATGCACTTGTATGAACTCAAAATCTCTCATATAAATAAACTTAGGAATTTTAGCATGAGAGTGGAGGCCATGAGAGAAACAAATTTGACATAGTTTAGTTGTAGGGTTGAATAATGATGATTTAGGCTAGGTTTAGGGGTCTTTTTATAGAAGATTAGGATAGTATTAGCCATAGGATTAACCCTAGATTCAATCAGAGCCGTCAAATCCCGTCACTAGCCTCCAAAACAGGTCCAAACAGCCAAAATGGTGCACCAGGTTGCCTGGGTCCGACCAGGCAGGTCGACCCCCAGGTCAACCCTGGGGTCGACTCCCCAGTCGACCTGGGGGGGGGGAGGGGAGGTCGACTCTTCAGTCGACCCTCAGGTCGACCCCCTGGGTCTGGCGGGAATTTTCCCGCCACTTCTGAAAATTGAAAATTTTGAATCTGTTTTGAATTTGAATTTTTCGTGAAACTTTGCGAGGCCATATCTCGGTCATACGGACTCCGATTTTCTAAAACTCGGACTCTATTTCGTGTATTTTTCCGAGACGAACGCAATGGCATAGCCCGTTTCCCTTGATTCAGATTTTACAGTTTAATTCTGCCTTGATTTATGTTATAACATGTTATTCAAAAATACGGGTTGTTACAATAGATGTTTTGCTTAAGGCGGACTCTTTCAGCAACAATTTTTAAATGCAAGTTGATAAATGTTTTGCATATAAAAATTATCATTATTAATTGAACTCGATATGTATACTGAATTACTTGTCCGAAACTAGGTGAAATATAATTTGGTTATTCCAGTCACTGTTTTCATTGATCTTTTTTTCTTTTGTCTATCTGGTATGGTGGCGAATGGTTGTAGTTTAGCATGTAAAATATGTTAGATGTGTGGATAAAAATGAGACCAAAAAATAATCTGGTAGAATAAAGCCTTGGCAAAATAACAAGAAGTTTTGGGTTTAAATTAGTCCTAACCATTAAACATTGGGCATTTGTTTTTATTTTGTTTAACTATAACAACCCGGATTTTCAGACCAAAATTAAAATTTTATTTTGGCTATTTTAATAGATTTTGAGTATTTAAAATGATTTATTTTAAATGATAACAAGTAAAAATTTATTTAAATCAAAATTATAATGTATAAATTTTTTTAAATATAAAACGAGCCTGCAATGGCGTGGTAGTTTGAAAATTCGGTTTCAAATTTCAAATGAATGTACATGATTCAAAATAAATAGGATTTCAGTAAAAACGGAAACATTTGAATCTGCTTAATAATATCTTTCTAACGAATCTGAAAAATCCAGATTTCATAACGAGAATTAAAAGTTATGTCCATATTAAAATTGAAAATAGTCGCTATGGAATTTTTGTATATTTTATATAATATATATTGCCCTTAAAAATAGCCATTTTGCAAATGACCTCCATTTTCGACGACACCACTTTTGTTGGATCCGAAATGTCAAATCATCGCTAGATTCCAATTTTCATAATTTTTGAAATTAATATGTGTGCGTCGTGAATTTAAATGCGTTTGGCACTTTTAGTTTAAATTTAATCGACCAGAAAATGGCCGTTTTTCAAACGGCCTCCAAATTTGATGAAATTAGTTTTGTTAGGACCGTATCACCAAAACATCGCTAGATTTATTTTTCTGGAATTTTTGAAGCCAGCATATGGTCCCGGTAAATTAAAATGTACGTTGAAATCAATTTTGAAAGCTATATTAACTTATATTTTAATTTTGATGAAAACTGATCGAAACGATCAAATTGGCTTGCGCGACACATCCCATTGCCTTCAGCATGGGAGTAATTAGCTAGGGATGATAGTCGTTGGATCCGATTTGGAGTTCGAAGGAAAAATTAACTTTTTGGAATTAAAAATAATTAAATATATATATATATATATATATGTATTATAACCCCCTATTTTCTCTCTCCCCGTTCATTAAAAAAAACAACGGAAATCGCTTCAGCTCTAGCCATCGCTCCCCCTCCCACCGTCGCTCCCCACCCCCAGGCGCGCCTCCACCTACCGCGCCTCCGCCCCCCTTTCCAGCCACCGCGTCGCACCCTCCTCCTTCCTCCTCTCTCCAATTAAAACCCTAACCCCTCCTTATAACCCCAAATCAGCCCAGCACCGCCACAGTGGGACCCGCCGCCACCACTTCACCATCTCTGCCTCCCCCAGTCGACTGCCGCCGACCCTTAGCCCCATCTCCGACCATTGGACCCCCACTCTTTCACCAAAAATCCAACTTTTATAAATTCCAATGTTCACAATAAACACCCTGACCTATTTTAGCACATATCTCCCAAACGGTGTGCTTCTAGCCAAAACTCCATGCCAAAATCGAAGAGCACGATTTTCTGTTCGATTTGAGTATATGGAAGTCAGATTTTGGATTGCGGAGTTGTTCAGTAAACGCATCCAAAATCTATTGTCTGATTTATGTCTTTTCGCGATTTCAGGCGAAACGGAGCATTTTCGGGAAAAAAGGCCGCTAGGAGAAAGTTGTCCGAAATGGCGCTTTTAAGTTAAAAACAAGACGGCGTGAAGATTGGAGTTCGTTTACAAATTCTAGAACCAGAACAGCAAATCAGAACGTCAGAAAACGACGGCAGGGTAGATCCTAATGTGAGAACTCCTTCTCACTCTTGTTTATTTTACAATCAAATATATTTTAGGATGCAAACGGGGCTTAGAAACCCCCGACACTATTTATTGTACAAACCCTGTTTGTTGTTTGGATTGTATTGGGAAAATTGACTGTATTGTGATGTATTGAATGTGATTGACTATTGTGCATGCCGCGAGCCAGTATCAGGAGAGAGGTAGTGCTAGACATTACTCCGGTTTTAACATCACGCCGTTATAACGCCGAAATTTTATGAAATAAATATTATTCGTTAAAAATATCAATTTTAATGTGTATATGAACTGTATAAAATATTCATGTGTTGAATAAAATATTTGAACAATAAAAATATTATTTTTATTGAATGCATGAACTATATAAAATAGTCAAGTGTTGAAATAAATATTTTATCATTAAAAATATAATTTTTAACGTATATATGAACGACATAAAATTCTCCTGAAACGAAAATAAATATTCATTTACAAATCGGACGATTTGTTTATGTACATCCATTTAACTGATATTGATTGGGACATAAATTTTACACATCGCCCAACTGCACAAATAAATATGTGTTTGTTGGTTGAAACCCCATACGGGTATTGGGATGATATTTGGCAGAACTAATCCCAATTGTTTAGTTATATGTCAATCGATGGGTTGATCGACTGTTGTAAGCGTTAATTATTTATATTTAATGCTTATGCAGTTGTGTAATGCACTCTGGATGATGGATGATTGTTTATCATTGTTGTTGTATACATGTGATGTATGAAGTCCATATAAATAATATTATATGGTAATTGGATGAGTCTGATTGTAATTGAGAAATAACGAATATTTTAAAATAACGAATATTTTATAATAATATTCAGTAAAGGATAAAAATGTGAATTTGATATCCAATTTTGGATGGACACGAAAATATTGAAATGTGTGAAGCCGTGTTGATTAGATTTGCGCCATTTTAAAGCGAATGATATTTATATCGATTTTATTCATTTTTATAATGAATATCGGAAAGGAAATGATTTCAAAATCTGATATTTTGAAAATATTATCATTTAAATATTATAATGATAAGGAATATTCAGTTTTGATTTAAAATTGAAATGAAAGTGGGAATCGTTTTAAAACGAATTTACAAACGATTTATAAAATATGTTATATTTAATGGCCTGAATAGAACACATCGCGCCGTGACCGTTCGCGAATTTCGACCATTGGCTTCGAATTGACATTACGGAAGATCCGACAGTTGGATTCTCCTAAAACTAGAACCGTTGGGTTGGGTTCGTATCGAAAAGAGCTTTCCAATGAATATACGAGATTTGAAATCTAACGATTGGATTTGGAATTATGTCCAAATCAAATTTGTAAAAGGTTGCTGTAAATGTAGTTCGATGACCGTTTATGGAAATCGACTGAAAGGGCCTTAATAAAATTATTAAAAATATTAATAATTTGTGTAAAATCATAACAAATCATTTGGAAAGAATTAGGATGAAAAATTCCACGTTTGTAAAAATAAAAATATTTTTTTATCAAAATGAACTAGTTATTAACTAGATTTAAAATCCAATAATTTTTAAATAAATAAATTGGATTTGTAAAAGGGTTTTAATATAACCAGAAATTTCCAATCTATGAGAATGGATTTGAATAGAATTCATCTCCGGAATATTTAAATATTGGATTCCGTGACTATACGGATATTGTGGAGGAATTTGGAAGATATACATACATACATACATACATACATACATACATACATACATATATATATATCGTTATTCCCCATACGATATGTGTTTGTTTCAGAATTTGATGTTGAATATAAGCCGATATAGTTTCTATTCAGAGCCTTATATTTAGTATTAAATTGGATTTTGGGTTTGTCGTGAATTGTGTCTTAAATAACACTATTCCTAAACTTTGTGTGAAAAGAATAAATCTTTTAATTAAGATTATTAGAGTTTCCATTTATATTAAATAATTGGAATAAAACGGAATGTGAATTGGGTTTATTGTAAACTATGTTTTTAACGACATTCGTTCTTTAACCCGATTAACAGTGAAATGTGATTTGGAATATATAAATCTTTTATTAAGTTTAATGGAAAATTTCCATAGTAAAGTTTTCCAATTTAATAAAATAATTTGGAATGGAATGGAATTCGATTTGGTAATAATCGAAGTGAGCTTCTGTGGAGGAAGACTGTTAATATATATGGAATTTAAAAGGCTTTGTCTTATTCCTTTTATATTATTAGTCGGATATGGAAATTGATATCGATTATATATTGATCTATTTTCCGCGAAGATTCCATAATTAATGGAATGTGATTTTGGTTTGTCGTGAACTATGTTTTAAATGACATTGGTTCTTTAACCCAGCTAAAGACAGGATTATATGTCTAACATTGTATTTCGAATTGTATTGTTGATCTCTGCTAAATATATATCTGTTTAGTGGTGGAGAATTTATTCTCTTACTTAACACCCTTCCCTGAGACGTACGAGCTTAGAGGTTATATATTGGTAGAAATCAGTGGTACGGTGTAGATTGTCGATGTGACATGTTTGTGTTTCCAAAGTTGAATAATCATTAATAATGATTGTTGAAAGATTAAAACTAAGTGGACTTTTAACAAATCTTTAATTAGATTGAAATGGGAATGTGATAATTTAAATTATCAAATTTGGGAAATGATTGAGAATGGAGTATCGCTTGTTTTGCTCCAAGCGATAGTTAAATCTTTAATTAGATTTGAATGGGAAATGAGAATTAATTTTACCGATAACACCGTGGTGTTAGATATGGAGTATTACCAGTTTTGCTCCATGGGATGAATTGATTGGGATTGGGAAATAAAACAAATGATTACTTCGATAAGGTGCGCTGATCCCAACTAGTTTGGATAAACCATAATTTGGTTTGAATTGATATCCAAAGGAAGATTAAAGAACAAATCTAAAGAATTTATCTTTGATAAAATTAATGGTAACCTTTCCCTAATGATGTGAATATTTGAATAAAAGAATATTCAGAATTGGAATGAGGAGTATGTTGTGTTTTTGTAGCACTTGACTATAAGATACGTGAATTATTCGGAAAGGCCGGGTTTATACTCATTCTGAATAATTGATTCGATGATAAGTCGACGATGAAGACGGTGGTTAAAGACCAGAGTTCTTTACATCGTTTGGATGATTACTGATGTCTTGATTGGGCTGTACACTCAAGACAAGGTAACAAGTGGTGATCGTCCAGACATACTTAGAGATCAACCGGATATGCGAGGACCTTTCTCCTGTATTGGACATATGGGACGAGGAATAAGGTGCCTCCGGTTTCGTTCAGACCCAGAACGAACTAGTAAATGGATGTGTGTCTGACATTGGATTTTATTTTGTTTTGATTGATCTCTATTAAATATATATCTGTTTGGTGGTAGAGAATTTATTCTCTTTCTTAACACCCTTCTCTGAGACGTACGAGCTTTGAGGTTATATATCGATAGACATCAGTCGCATGGCGTTAATTGCCTGTGTGGCATGCTGAGATGCAAATGATTAAGGCTTCTTGTTGAAAAGCAGAGTCTCATGGTTGATGATCAAAGCACGATTTTAAATAGCATAACTTTGTGTATAGCGTTCATTCGCGAGCCTCACACCTCAGTATGAGTCAAAAACGGGATCGTGACTACAGGGAGTGCACGATGTTTCTTTCTAGATATGGGTGGTGTCATGATATGGAGCCCGGACATTTATATTTTATACCTATGTGGATGATGGATAGCAAGGCGCCTCGGATATATTGGTCACTACGGGGCCGATGGATAAGTCCGATGGGACCGGGAAACGTGTGTTCAGGAATAATTAATCTACTAACGTAAGTGTAGACCGGCCTTGAAGATTCAAGGGTTCACTGCGGGGGATCCTGAGGCATTTGCTAGAGTGTCTCGAATCGGTGAGGAGCGATCCTTGGCCTCGATTCATAGATGGAATGCAATTTCCAATACATGACATTTCGGTTTTAATTGCAGAACTAGTATGGCAACATAATAGCATGGGATACTATGTCGTCTATGATTGATACATTTATATTTGAAGTTGATTTTGACACTATATAGGAATGTCAAAATGATTTTCTTTAAACGTACGAAGCATGTTTGCCTATTATATGGGAAAACTCTATCCTCCGGCTTGCGTTGCATTGTGTGATGGGACCTAAGTCTTATAATAGCTTCATTTTCCAAAAAGCATTGCGCTGTTTATAAAGTGTTCTGCACTAGTATTCTTGGGAGAAAACCCATTCCGTGTTATACGGCATGGTCCCTTGATTTACTTTATTTCTAAAGTAAAGATTTAATAACTGTTTTAGTTCTCAGACCAGTCCCATGACTGACATAGAGTTTATTGTTTTAACCTAAACTCTATGTACCCCTATTTTCCACACGGGCAGCTACTAGTTTGGTTTTGCAGATATTATTTTCGCAGGACCCTGGATTTACAACTGAAGCTATATTCGGAATGCTCTGTATCCATGTATTTCTTTCAGTTGTGTTATGCATTATTTTTCCGCTGCTTTTGTAATTTAAATCCCTAATATTTTTTTCTGATGTATATTATTTATTCATACTCTGTTGTATTCTTGTACTCTGATGTAATTGTTGTAATAAGCAATGATATATTCTTCTGTTTGTGCTCTGATTTGTCGTGTTCTCAACTCAATTCGGGCTTTCCCATAAGAGCTCGGGTCGTTTCATTAACAGGTGTTCTTTGTTGAAATTTTTGATTATGTTACAAAAACGGTAACATATATTTTGAATGAAAACAAACACTGTCGAAGATCATCACAGTACAACAACCAGTGAAGTATGATAAAGGTTGAAAGACTCGACTATTCTTAAGTTTCTAGATTTGATTACTCTTAAATTTCAATACTAGTTGTAGGTTTTAAAATGGTCTCTCCTGGAAAGCCTTAGACGAATTGGTTGCCTTGGATGGGTAAATAGATAAAGATGCTCGTGTATTTTTATATATCATTATCTAATCATCTTATTGTATAAATATTGAAGTTTTTGATAACCATAAAAATGTTAATAGCCCAAAGTAGTGAACTCTTTATAGAATCCTTAACTGAATAAGATTTACTTAAGTTGTGTCTTTAATTTGTTTTAATAGTAAACTTGGATATCTATTTACTTAATTGAATAACATTTGTATTACATATAATAGGCAAAAGATGTTTCAAATAGGAGACACTCACTTACCAATTTTGTTGATCCTCCAGTTAATATCGAGCTTAATTTGAAGGATTTTGAGCCTGTATTATATGTTGTAGTGCTTTATGTTGCAAGTTCAAGCAGGGGAAGTCCAACAACTAAAGATGTTTAATAAGTTTCTTATATAGGTTTAAGAGGGTCTAATAGAGTTTCTAAGCATCAGCAGCTTCATCATTTTTCCTACCTATATATAATGCACATGAAACGTCAAGGTTGCATCTTAAGAAAAGAAACCACAGAGTATCTCGGGTAGTAGTGCACTCATTAGCATTCCAATATGGGTGTCATCATTAGTACTGCGAAGTACATATCAGGATGTAAAAAAGGTACAATCGGTGGTTTAATGAGAGGTTTTTCATCCATAGAGTCTTCTAGTAATGCAACAAAAGAAAAGGTTCGGCTTCATTTACACTTTCAAGTAAAAAACATACTACTACTTTTGTGTTTTACGCATTTGATACTGACTAGGACGATTCATGTAGAAGTAAAACCGATATTGGTATAAACATACTACTACTTCTGTTTTACCTTGCTAACTTAATGTCTTTGTTGTTCTATTAAACTTATGTTCATTTATATAACGTCTATGGTTATTCCAAACCATGTTTTTATCATAGGGTTGTCTATTTAACAACTTATACGCCGTCAAGGAAGTATCATAGCTAGAAAAATATGTTAGTTGAGTGTCATCCCTGTGTTGTTCTTAAATTAAAAATTTAAGTCATAGATAAAGTAGCTAATGTAGAATTGTGGTTTTACCAACAAAATATTATCTGTTGCTTTGTAAATTGGATAATTTATGAGCTTGTGTTCATGTCCAAAATTATGGTTGCAATTTCATTGTAAACTAATTAAGTTTTACTTTTCATGTGCAGAGCAAAAAGTTTCTAAAGAGATGTGTTATTTTGCAGCGAGTGTTCATTCTTTAAGAGCATTAGTGTTTATTTAAGAATTGTAACCTATTTAAATTTATATGCAGTTTCTGTGAGTTTGCTGTGGCAGTTTTGCATTATTTGTTGTTGTTTTTCCAGTGTATGATGCAGTTTTTTTTTTTCATTCTTTATTGCATATTTGTGCTTCTTATGATGCAAATATTGGACTGAGTGAATGATCATTCTCTACATTATATATGTTGGGATATAGTTTGTGCGTTTTTTGTGGCAGTTTTGCATTATTTGTTGTTTTTCCAGTATGTGATGCAGTTTTTTCATTTTTACTACAGATTTGTGCTTGTATGATGCAGTTTTCTCATTTTAGCTTTAATGGTTTGTTGCCAAATGCCCAAAACCCAATTTGATGCATACTCTTCTTTTGAAATTTTGTTGTCGGAAAAATACAGAGTTCCACTTTTCCGTCCTTTTCTTCCGGTTTCCACCTATTGGAATTCCGGGGTTAAATGTATGGAATACGGAACAAGTATTAATTTTCCATTAACAATCAGATGAAACGAAAAACGTGTCGGTTGGTACGGAAAGTTTCTGTCCCCATCCCTATATTTGACGCTAGGGTCAAAAGCAAATGGGCATGACTTATCTCCCCCTTTGTCTTTTTTACTGTATTTTGGCACACGTTTATGGCAGGGGTCATTCAATCCCACAGGCTTTGCCCACAAAAAAAAAACTTTTATGATAGTGCATGCATAATTCATACTAATATAACATTTTCTTTAAAAATTGATATTTCATATATGTATGTATGTATGTATTGATATGTGCGTGGAGGCGGTGTGTGTTTATGCATAATAATAGTAAAATCGAATTTTTTTCTCATAATTTCAAAAAAATTCATTCAAATTATGATCTTGAAGTTATTATATCCATTTTTTTATATCATTGTAAATTTCACTACTCTAAACCATAAAATTAGGTTCATATACCTATTGACATTCCATAAATTTCATTTTCTCATAATATTTTTCTAATATATATGAGTAAATCAAATATTACACTCAATTTTTATTCTTTTCGTTTCAACAATTTTTTTATTAGCAATCTAAAAATATTATTTTTTAATATAGGTATCTGAGATGAAAAAAAGGACAGCAGTGGTTTTGTTGGAAGTTCAAAAGTAGCATTTTGAACTTAATTAAACAAAACTGAATATTTAGAACCCATAGATATTGATATATCTAGTTTTATAACTATCTATATATAATAGGTATACCTCAATTTGAATCTTTTTAAATGACGAGATTATCCCCATTTGCAGCAACAATGACCCAAGGGCATAAATGTCAACCCCAACCCATGTGCAAGTGCATCAATCAGAATTGCTTCTCACTACTCCCATTTACTGAACACAACCAACATTTTCTTCACCACTTTTTTTTCTTCTCACCAACAACTGTCTTCCCCATGTTTTTTTCCTCCTTCCCTTTTCTACTACTTACTTTCTACATATTTTCCCGAGAGTCATTTAGTTTATGCTGTATCCTATGGCTCTCAACCCTTACGAGGAAACCTATTTTTTTTGATAAGGTGATTTATTATGATTAGTGATTTCTAGAATTTATCTTTCTTGAATATTGGAAAAAGGATTTGTTTATCAAGCTTCTTTCAGTGATGAGTTTACTCATGTTTTGTTATTAGTTGCAGTTGTTTGGGTTCGTTTTTGTTCCATAAGAAAGTAATCACCGATTACACTACAACAAATTGACCATATTACAACGGTGGAAAACCGTTGTAAATACTTTCTACAACGGTGACGTAACCGTCATATATTAAGAAATTATAATAGACTAAAATCCTTTAGTACTGTAATGCACCGTTGCGACACCATTGTGATTTCGTATATTTTACAACTATTTTTCACAGTTGTAATAAAATGGTATAACAACTGTTAGTGAACAGTTGTAATATCTACTACTACTATTTTTTACCATTGTGACTTCATAATTTTACAACTCTTTCCAACTATTTTAATATATTTTATTACAGCAATTTTTTTATAGTTGTAATATATGCACGAATTATGTATATTACTAATCAGATAATTCATTCATATATTAATAATAATATGATCCATATATCAATGCAACAAATATAACTAAGAGTAATCATTCATATGTATTAATTATCATAGTATTCGATCAAAATACAATACATAACCAACTTAATCCGTCACAAAAAACATAACCATTTCAAAATATATAGATCGATTCAACACAAAAAGTACATATAAAGGATAAAAGTTGTCCAAAACATAATCATTTGTAGCATTTTCCCACTTCCTCTCTTCGTTTCAAAACATAATCAACACCTCCTTCAACAACCACCAATTCGGAAGAGAACAACCAAAACAACTTCAAACAATCAACAACCAATTCACCTTAAATACTGACACAACAGCTCCCCACCTTTGCCTATCACTATTCTACTTCATCACACTTCCCTCATCCACATTTCAGTGCTTCTTCCACATGTCTGAAGCAAACCAAAACAATAATCCACATTTCATCAAACCGAGCTCTGCGTTCTTTTATACATCATTTCGCATCAGTCTCAATACACGGTTTAGATAAGTTGTACTCGTACCCATCAATAACAAAAAAAAACAGGGTAAGTTTTAACGTTCATACCTAGTGAGATGCTTGAGATTATGCTCAAAATGGAACATCGTACTTTTTTTTAGATTAGCAGTAGGTTCGCATATGTCCTTCCACTTGAAGTACTCAATCCAACATCTGGCAACATCAATAGTTTAACCGCAATAAAGAATTCATAGGGAAATTTTAGGAGGTGGAGCTTTAATTCGAGTGTTGTAGGATTCGCAGTTGGGCATTTGTCCCCCATAATAGGGACCTCGAATTGGTTAGTGCTAATATAGTCATTGCATAGAATCCATACCTTATAACGGTAGTCCATTGGCATCAGTGTAACAGGGATTTTAGACCGTTCAAATCGACAATGATCAACACATGTCGACCCAAACAGATCGCAAATGCAGGTAGTTACTAGGGAAAAATAAAAGAAAGGAAGAAGAAGAGACACACAGAATCTCACAATAGATGGATAAATATAATAACTCAATTAACAATTCAAAAGCAGTTGAAATATATACATTTGACTATAATGTACAATGATTATCAGAGTTACACATACACAGATATATACAACAAGGCAACGGAAACAAAGTGCAGCGGGAAAATCATATATATAATAGATGTACCAAATCTTTGTCTTCGTTCTCCAAGGAAAGATAATCTTTGCTAACTACAACTTCTGCTGACACAGACGTATTGCATAAAAAGAAATACAACAAACATTCGGATGCAGTAAGAATTAAATCATTCAACAAACATTAAGAATTAAATCATTCTCATATTAGTTAGATTAAAATACGAAATAACATGAGTGTTACGGGTGCAGTAATCTAAAGAAATGTTGTGGGAAATTCATCAGACCACATCGCTAACGCGGAACGGGTTTACTCCATGTGAATTCCTGTACATAAAATTTGCAGACGGTTTTGAAAAATGAAGTTATCATAAGCTCGTCCCACATCACATAATGCAAGCACACACCAAATGGTCGAGTTTTGCTTTATAATGACCAAAAATGCTTTCATATGTGAAAATTTTCTTTTAATACTAATATTAGTGCATAGTTTTGAAAACCATTTTGCAAATAAATATATTAATCTTAGCAAGCATAGTGGCTATGCCCACATACGTAATTTACAAATAAAACGAAAGGCTCGTATTGGTTGTTCGGTTTTCCAATATGATGGTTCCTGACACGAAAGATCAATCGAGGACACGAAGCTAAGTACCTCCGGTTAACATCCAGACACGGACACCGAATACATAGCGCAAAGTATATATCCCGATTTTCATCCAGATATCGGACATCGTATATACTTTATTTTCCCCACGTTTCGCAAGTAGATCTACCGCCAAAGCTTTCGAGTTTCAATAGACATTCATATGTATACAACCTATCCGCTAGTTTACCAACAATATGGGGTGTGAGGTTCATCGAGGCCACGATATACAGAAAGCTACGCTTCAATAAACCAAGTTTTGGTTATCACTAGCTCATTTCATAACTCGAGTATGCCACATTGACAATTCACGACGTGTCACTGATTTCTATTAGTACATAACCTCTAAGTTCATATGTCTTAGAGATGAGAATAATTTATTGCCACAAACTCGATATATATTAGCAGAGATCAGTGCTACGCAGTCAATTTCAGTGTCAGACACATAATCAATACAAGTTCATTCTGGGTCTGAACGGAACGATAATCCAAAAATCTCTAAATATATTTAGATCTTATGCCACTTATAACTTCTATAGTGTGATTGGCCCAAACGAGACATCAGCAGTCAATCCGAATAATTTGAAGATTCTCGGTCTTTACTTATCGCCTTCCAAATCTTTGATTTCTTTATAACGTCGTATTATTACTTGGAATGGTTTTCGAACATATATTCGATCCCGGTCTTCCCAAGTAATACGCGCATTTTTAAAACAATAGTCATGGGTCATTTCAGATTTCCCATTTAAATCTCCTTTCAAATTTTTATTGATTCAGTTATAATCAATGTTGGATTTATTCTACTTTCCATAAACCTCGTTATCGCTTTAACCCCTTTAATGAAATTCAATATTCATTTTCAAATCTTATATTTCAAAACATAATTCCTTTATTCGTTATCATTTTCACAAGTTTCCAAAAATGGCCAAATCTTAATTTGGTTTAGATTCCATTCCCGATAATTCAGACAATCCATATTTCAAAATAGAATATACTTCTCATATCAAATATCATAATCCTTTCAAACTGGTTTATAATCAAATTATAATATATTTCATATCGAGATATCATAATCATTTTGGAACCAATTCATATTCAAATTAGAATGAAATTTCATATTAATATCATGATCATTTAAATATCGATTATTGTTCAAAGGAAAACACATTTTTATTTCAAATCTCAGTTCGAATCAATGGTTTAAATCGAGAACAATTCCAATTTAGGAAGAAGTTAAAATTATTTAAATAACTTGAAAAATAGATGATTATAAAAAAACCCTTCGTTTTTTTGAAAATGTAATAATTAGAGTATAGTAAAATAATTTAAATCACTACATATATATATACACTTATATTAAAATGCTTTACAAAAATATTTATTTAATAAATAATTTAATTTAATTTAATTCAAAACTATAGGTATATAGATAGTTAACAAATTTTAAACCATAATTATTTTTTCTTCAAATTTCAATAACTTGAGATTTATTTGATGCCTATAACATCTAGGGTGAACAATGGGATTAACTGGCACAAATAAACATACACATCATATACTAAATAACGGGAATAATTTACGTTAACGATATCCATTCAGTGATCAGTACAAGGCACCCATCACAACCATTTCATCCAAACAGCCAATATTATATCATCTCCCTGGTTAACAAATGTCAGGGTTTCAGACTAGCAATTTAATTTCGAATAAATAATTTAACGTCGATTAAGCAATCATCAACAATCAATCACAACCAGACAATACAATTTATTTCATAATTTAACTTAATAAATATGGGAATAATTTAGTTAATTGTGAGAGAGAAATTCACTCACCTTTTGTATGAAGTCCACATAAAGCTTACAATTTGACGGTCTTCAAATGCTTCCAAACCAGTGTCATCTTATCTGGAATTTCGATACATTCCAGCGAAAGAAACTTCTCTCACGATCAGCAAAGTAGAACAACGCACATCACTCATTTTCTACCATCTCTAGTCCAGCTTTGCAAAACATGGCAACAATTATTTATTTATTTATTTATTTTGAAAGAAAGGATCAGGGAATTTTACAGAAGAAGGGAAAAGAATTCGATTTTTAAAAGAGGGGAATGAGATTGTATGAAGGAATAAAAATATGTGGATATAAATAAGGCGTAGAAGCGATTCAAGTAGAACGAAAGAACAAGAGGAAAAAGATGAATCAAATATAGAAAGAAACGTTAATAGATGGGATAACATTTATTGTCATGAACATGTAAACGTATGCTAACCATAATTTGTTTAAATTCCAATTTTTTTTTATTAATTACAGTATTGATTAGTTAAAGTAACGTTAATTCCTGTTCACTAAATTTTGAAACCAAGCATTTAGAATTAAATGGTAACTAATTACACTAACTTTCCAATTGAATTGCCATTACAACAAGTTGTTTTATTAATACAAATATAAACTAGCGTTTTATAAATTTAGTTCACACTATATTAAATTCATATTTGCACGTACAAATCCTTGTTTGCTCATTTTTGTTAAATGTTATTAACATCTAAATTTGGAAATTAATTTCAACTAAACTTCCTTTATAGTCAACCATTTTAATTTCCATTTTGTTAAACTTTTTTTATCATAACATTTTATAATTAATGAATTCCAATACACGTTCTACTTAAAATATACCAAGTATGTTACTACAAATCAAATAGTCCTTCAATAGCATTGTAAATTTATTTTTGTTTACATATAAACTCAAATTCAACTATTTAGTAAATTACAACAATTATATAGCAACATTTCGTTTATTTAAATATGCCATTAACTTCATGCTAACATGATCTTGGTTCATCTTAAATTGCAATAAATTATTGATTACCATTTGAATTCCCTAAATCCATATTATGTTCATAAATTCTCTTTTTATGCCTAATTTGAATTCAAAATAACATAAAGAATCAACTTGTTTTAAAAAAAAAATCAAATTCAAATAAATGGACTAATTAAATTAATACATATGCTTGTATTTAATTTATATGAATCAATTTACATCGGTGTATATTCATCAAATCACTATTCTACATTTAAAATTCGTATAAATGTCGTAATCAACTACATAAATTGTAACTTGTCGCAAATTAATTTCACTCTTTAATTAAAAGATAACATATATTAACAAATGTCTTTTCTC
Organism: Allium sativum; assembly: GCA_030737875.1. NCBI lineage: Eukaryota > Viridiplantae > Streptophyta > Magnoliopsida > Asparagales > Amaryllidaceae > Allium > Allium sativum. The sequence continues at coordinate 446,188,783 of CM060923.1, forward strand.
AATTAATTACATCCAAATCCTTACCAATGAATTATTGTTTAAATTTATTCTTAAATCTCACCTTTTTAATTGCCATAAATCATAATGTTTAAATTCCATTTGCCAAGTTTGGTTATAATATATTAATTAATGGATTCAAATGAAACTGGTCATAACGTACAACTATAAATATTCCTATTTATGTCGTATACATATGAAACTAAATCAATGCATGTTAATATATTTTCTTAACAACTCCAAGTTATTTCCCATATTTAAACTAAAATAATTGTCCTTACCTTAGTTTCTTATTTTTAAACCTTATGTCCTTTAAATTTGCCAATACTATTCCTAAATAAATTTAAATTGGCAAAATTTTAATTATCAAAATTTTAGGGTTGTTACACTCTCCCCCCACTAAATACTTTTCGTCCCCAAAAAGAAATGAAGTTAGGAAGTTGTACATTTATATATTTTTAATAACAAAATTTAAATTTAACTTTGAGAATGCTAACTTTTATTGATAGTTGAATATAAATTATTGATATAACATTCATATACTTGGCCATTATTACATATTCAATTTTATCTGTATTTCCAAAAATCCTATCGACTTATTTTTTATATTAAACAAATATTTCATCGAAGTTATATTAATAATTTATTAGATTTCCTAATTTGTTTATTTATTTTCATTTATTTTCCTAAGTTAAATCAATTCTAGCAATTCATTTGCTATTTCTTCATTGTTTCAAGTTATGTAACTCTATCTGATCGAATTAAGTAGCAATAACTAAGTTGATATCATTTATTGTAATAGCTTAAATTTCATTTTATATAACTAAAGTGTCAATTTCTATACATTTTTTTCATTCACGCCCGCATAATATTCGATTAAGATCATATTAGCATTTTAACTTTTTAAGCATTTCGATAAGTTATATTCATGCTTTAGAATGCAATTAAATATTATAAAAGTAAATATATGCTACTTAATTTATTATTATACCTATTATTGTTCCAATTTATTATTTTCCATCTTTAAGTGTTGAAACTTCGATTTGTATTTTTTTCCTTTATACCAAGGTTTCCATTTCTTGTTTCCCCATTTATTTGTTTCTATGAATCGAGGTTTGTTTTACTTTCATTACTTGAAAATCATTTATTAATAGAGAATATAAGAATTTCAAATTATAGGTTTTACAATTTTTAGAATAATATATGTGTGTGTGTATATATATATACACACGCACACCAAATGATACTTTAACGGACAAAACAAAGATTCATGTATAGAAGGCTGTAACTAAGTGATCTCCCCAACTTAAACTCTCGAAAATACATTTCAATTATGCATGCACTCATCACCAAAATTATTTTCCATTGTCCAACAGAGGAAATATAACACTTACATCTTTAATGTAATTTGAAATAAATTCTATCAAAAATACTACCATATAGTACTTATATCACAACCAATTTATTTTCAACATTTGTACCTAAGCTTCCAAAAGTACCAAAATCTAAATTCTCAAATCTTTATTTAATTCATTTTATTTGCAAGTCCTAATTGTTATTAATCATATTTATAAGATTTCATTTTTTTATATAAAATCATCCAATATTCAATAGCTCAAAATATTAACTAATTAATAAACGATAAGAATCTAGTACTATCATCCCCTAATAACCAACATAATAAGAATAAATAAAATTTCAAAATATACTTTTTATGTATAAGAAAATATACTCCAAAACAATATTGTTTCCTTTGTCCCTTTCGAGTTTATAGAAATCCCTATCGATGCCAAGCCATCCCACGTATCGACTAGAATTCATAAATACTCAAGGAACAAATTAACACAATTATCAAAATTACAAATACGCTCCCTCATATACACTCAAACTCATTCTAGGGTACTACTACCCTATCTCTAATGAGTTAATCCCAAATAGCACCGAGGTTTTCGCTAAACCAAAGCTCTGATACCAAATGTAACGATCTGGGTTTTCAACCATTCAAATCGACAATGATCAACACATGCCGACCCAAACAGATCGCAAATACAGGTAGTTATTGGGGGAAAAATAAAAGAAAGGAAGAAGAAGAAACAATCAAAGAATCTTATAGTGAATGGATAAATATAATAACCCAATTAACAATTCAAAAGCAGTTGAAATATATACATTTGACTATAGTATACAATGATTACCAGAGTTGTACATACACTGATATATACAACAAGGCAGCGGAAAAAAGTGCCGTGGAAAATTCATATATATAATAGATGTATACCAAATCTTCGTCTTCGTTCTGCAAGGCAAGGTAATCTTCGCTAATTGCAACTTCGGCTGACCCGAGCGTATTGCATAAAAAGGAACACAACAAACACTCGGATCATAACTAAATCGTTCTCATATTAGTCAAATTAAAATACGAAATAACATGAGTGTTATGGGTGCAGTAATCTAAAGAAATGTTATGGGAAATTCACCAGACCACGCCGCTAACGCGGAATGGGATTACTCCATGTGAATTCCCGTACATAAAATTCGCAAATGGTTTTGAAAAAATGAAGTTATCATAAGCTCGTCCTACATCACATAATGGATGTGCACTCCAAATGAGCGAGTTTTATCTTATGTTGACCAAAAATGCTTTCATACGTGAAAATCTTCTTTTAATACTAATATTAATCCATAGTGTTGAAAACCATTTCATAAATAAATATTGCAAGCATAGTGGCTATGCCCACATACATAATTTACAAACAAAACAAAAGGCTCGTATTGGTTGTTAGGTTTTCCAATATGATGTTTTCTAACATGAAAGATCAATCGAGGACACAAAGCTAAGTATCTCCCGGTTAACATCCAAATACGGACACCGAATACAAAGCGCAAAGTATATATCCCAATTTTCATCCAGACATCGGACACCGTATATACTTTTTTTTCCCCAGGTTTCGCAAGTAGATCTACCGCTGAAGCTTTCGAATTTCAACACAGATTCATATGTATACAGCCTAACCGCTAGTTTAAAATCAATCCGGGGTGTGAGGTTCGTCGAGGTCATGATATACATAAAGCTACGCTTCAATAAACCAAGCATTGATCATCGCTAGCTCATTTCATAACTCGAGTATGCCATGTTGACAATTCGCGACGTGTCACCGATTTTTATCAATACATAACCTCTAAGTTCATACGTCTTAGAGATGAGAATAATTCATTGCCACAAATTCGATATATATTAGCAGAGATTAGTGCTACTCAGTCAATTACAATGTCATACACACGATCCATGCAAATCCGTTCCGGGTCTGAACGGAACAATAATCCATAAATCTCTAAATATATTTAGATATCATGCCACTTACAACCTCGTATCGGATGATCGGCCTAAACGAGACATTAGCAGTCAATTCAAATAATTCGAAGATTCTCAGTCTTTACTTGTCACCTTCCAATTCTTTGATTCCTTTATATAGTCGTATTATTACTTGGAATGGTTTTCGAACATATATTCACTCCCGGTTTTCCAAGTAATACACGCATTTTTAAAATAATAGTTATGGATCATTTTAGATTTCCCATTTAAATCTCTTTTCAAATTGTTATTGATTCAGTTATAATCAAGGTTGGATTTATTCTAGTTTCCATAAACCTCGTTATCACTTTAACCCCTTTTGTGAAATTCAATATTCATTTTCAAATCTTATATTTCATAACATAATTCCTTTATTCGTTATCATTTTCATAAATTTCAAAATACCAAATCTTAATTTGGTTTAGATTCCATTCGCAATAATTCAAATAATTCAAATTTCAAAATAGAATATACTTCTCATATCAAATATCATAATCCTTTCAAACCAGTTTATATTCAAAATATAATATATTTCATATCGAGATATCATAATCATTTCAAAATCAATACATATTCAAATTAGAATGAAATTTCATATAAATATCATGATTATTTAAACATTGTTTTTTATTCCAAAGAGAACATATTTTTATTTCAAATCTTAATCTGAATCAATGGTTTAAATTGAGAACAATTCCAATTTGGGAAGAAATTACAAATATTTAAATAACTTGCAAACATATGATTATAATAAAACGCTTTTTTTTGAAAATATAATAATTAGAGTATAATAAAATAATTTAAATCACTATATATGTACTTATATTAAAAAGCTTTACCAAAATATATTTTTTAATAAATAATATAATTTAATTTAAAACTGTAGGCATATAGATAGTTAACAAACTTTAAACCATAATTGTTCTTTCTTCAAATTTCATTAACTTGAGATTTATTTGATGCCCCTAACATCTAGGGTGAATAATGGGATTATTTGGCACAAATAAACATGCACATCATATATTGAATAATGGGAATAATTTACATTAATGATATCCATTTAGAAATCAGTACAAGGCACCCATCACAACCATTTCATCCAAACAACCAATATTATATCGTTTCACTAGTTAACAAATGTCGGGTTTCAGACTAGTAATTTAATTTCGAATAAATAATTTAATGTCGATTCTAAATTTAACATTGTAATTAACTTGTATGTAAATTTAAGCAACCATCAACAATCAATCACAACCAGACAGTCCAATTTATTTCAAAATTTAATTTAATAAATATGGGAACAATTCAGTTAATTTTGAGCGAGAAATTCACTCACCTTTTGTTCGAAGCCTATAGAAAGCTTAAAATTTGACAGTCTTCAAATGCATCCAAACCAGTATCATCTTATCCGGAATTTTGATATATTCCAGTGAAAGAAACTTCTTTCACAATCAACAAAGTAGAATGTAACGACCTGGAAATCCGTACCTTTTGAATCGACAATAATCCACACATGTCTAACTCAAAACTGTACGTATTTACAGATTGTTAAATGATGATCTATATCTTCAACCATTATAGTCAAAAATATAGATAATCAAGGGGATTAATTTAGAATTAGAAAGAAAGAAGAAAACAAGCACATAATCTCGCAACGGAATGAACAAAATATAATAATCAAATAACAGTTCATGAAGCTGTTAAAATAAACATTTGATCATTTTACAACATTTATCAGAGTTATACATTTATATACATAACTGATAATACAGAGTAATGCAACAGAATAGTAGTGGAATACAATAGTAATAATAGTATACAATCTTCGTCTTCATCCTTCAGAAGATAACCTTTGAAACTGGAATGCTCAAGTCTGACCCGAGCGTAATAGCATGAAAATAAAACAAGCTCGGATCAGGCAAAAATATCCTCATCTAAGTAAAATCGATATCATATGAACATGCACACACATAACTCAAGAGATGTTACGGGAAATTTCCATCTCCTAAGGATCCGTCAAACTAGATACTATATAATATAATTTCGCTATTATACTAGTGTCTATTCACAAATACTTGTCAGAAAAATAGCGTAAGCGGGGTTACATTGATTACCCTTACACAGTTTATAAGCAGATAGTCTATGCAGGTCCTGTAACACATACAGTAAAATGTCAGTAGCTAGTGAGTCCCCTATAGACCTATGCCAGAAATCAAAATCGTAGTTGTCTCGCATAAGGATAAACGTATGACAAGGCACATGAGGCAATACCCAAAGTAGTATGCTACTAGTTTTCCTGATCCAGACTGGTGGTTACCCCTAACGGCCCACCGTAGACATCCACCCCATATCGAATCAAAGGAAAATATATTCCATCAAGGGTGCGCACCAACAAAACAACAACAACAAAATAGTAATAGTACGGACCCGAGGCCCAGGAAAATCGAAGAGCAGATGTCCACTAAGAGGTAGTCAAGCCTCATTTGGTCTGGCACGGCTCATGTTTTAGTCATTTCAAATCGACACAAGTGTCGGGGTCATCCATTATCGTTCACTTTCTTCAATCCAGTAATCGCCTCCAAAAACATCCTACTTCATTTCTGGAACTCCACCACGTACACAGTTGTTAAAGTGGTTCCAACATTGACAGAGAATATGTCAATAAGAGGTCCCGGTCTCTTTAACAACAAAACGTCATGTTACACACCGATTGGTATTTTATATTTCAAAAGTGAATCGTTATAATATCAAAATATCACATTTAACTAAACCAATTTCACTTTAAAGTATCATATTATTTTAATCACAATAATATTTACTTTCAGAATTTATATTCACTTTGAGATAAATTTCAATTTCGATAATTGGTTATAACTTCAATTAACCACATTTCATTCGAATTATTTAATTTACTTCAAAAATATAGTGTTGAATTCATTTCTGATTTTAACATCAAAATGATCATATTTACTTTTACATCACAAATTTAAATGTAAACACTTTTCACTTCTAAAACGGTTTGTAAGTTTGAAATAGTTTTGGGGTTTAAATAAATTTTTGATTAGTTGTAAATAAATTTGGGAGATTTGGAATAGATTGGAAATCAAAACAGTTTGAGTGTTGGAAATGGTTTTAGGTGTATAAAATATTTTATAAAATAAACTACTTGTATATCTAGAAAGAATAGGTTTTTTTGAAAACAATTTATATAAATTTGTTTATATAGAAATAATTTCAAATCAACTGTTACTTTCTATTTTCAATAAATATGAACCTAAGTTCAGAACTCAAAACAAACCAAATCGATTTCCAATATCCAGTCCAAATCAATTCCCAAAATCAAATTTATTTGAGAACAATCCATTTTAAAGGATAACTTCCAATTTCGAAATATTATTTGAATCTATTCGATTCAAATCAAATCCAAGTTTAAGTTCAAGTTCATAATATTTTTTTTTTTTTATTTCAATTTGAATTTAATTTCAAAGTTTAAATAAAGATTTAAACCTTTGAAATAATTCAATTTCAACTTTTCAAATTCAATTCAAATTAAATTTCAAAGTTTAAATAAATATTTAAACATTTGAAATAGATTAAATTATAATCATTTCAATTCTAATTTAATTTCAAAGTTTAAATACATATTTAAACCTTTGAAATAATTCAATTTCAACATTTCAACTATAATTCAATTTGGAATGATTTCAATTCATCACCAATTTTAGTTCAAATTTCAATTTAACAAATTTAGATCATTTTAGTTTGAATTAAATTTCAAAGTTTAAATAAAGATTTAAACCTTTGAAATAATTCAAATTATAATCAATTTTAGTTCAAATTTCAAAATAACAAATTTAGATCATTTCAAGTTGAATTAAATTTCAAACGTTTAAATAAAGATTTAAACCTTTGAAATAATTCAATTTCAACATTTCAACTTCAAATTCCAATGTATAATTCAATTTAAATAATTTCAATTTATTTTCTTTACACAGAATCACTTATTTAAATCGGTTTCACAAATTCTAAAATTTATAGATTTAACCAATCCGGTGTCCGTATGATAATTCTCTATCCTATGGCCAAGTTCAGATTTTAAATTTTAATTTCAGGGAATGGATATATATCATTTCAATCCAAAGGTCAGATGTCATAGGTATATATCATTTCAACCTATTTCTTAATTTATTCGAAATGATAGTTTATGATGATGCCCGTAACATCCAAGGTGATAACAATGATATAAAAATATAGACAACATCCATACAATTCAATATATCCATAAATAAACATCCATCACAATCATCATCCAAAACATTTCAATTTGCAATGCTTAACTGATTATACATGTTAGGGTTTAACTAGCAATTTGATACAAAAATAAACTAACTTCAATTTAATTTCTAGCAGTTTAAATTAGATGTCCATTTAAAAATAGCAACCAACAACCAAATAATCAAATCAGTCACAGATTTCAATTTCACAAAAATGTGAATATTTTTGCAGGTGTGAGAAAACTCACCTTCGTTTGAATCTGAAAATCTAACGAATTTAAATCCTGACAGTCCAACGTCATTGCCTAGGTCTCGTCGATATAAACATGTCGCCGCTTGTTTCACTCGAAATGGGCCTCGTATGAATAAGATACCGAATTTTAAACGTTGCATATTATTATACCTCAATAAAAAAATTAAAATTAAATTTATTAATTACCTTTAATAACCAATCCACGTCGGTACAACACCAAAACAGCAAAGACCATACTCATATTCGATCCCCTCTTTACTAGCTTCTTCTTCTTCTTCACATTTCCATTTCATGCGTCTACACTTTTACCCCTTTTTATATATTTAACCTGCTATATCCATGCATGCACCCAGATCCTAGCAAGGCCCAAGCCCAACCATGCAAACAAAACTCCACTGCCAACCTCATGCGCAAGCAATTTTGAGCAAAACAGGGGACTTAACTGAAAATCCACTTTATATGAATAGTGCTTCATATTGCATACGTCTGCCACTTTCTTTCTTTCTTTTCTTCTTTAAGCCCATGCATGCAAATGAACTAAACAATATCTTCTCCTTATCATATCTCTCTCTCTCTCTGGTTCACTAAATCAATTGCCATCTTCACCGTTGAACACAACACCGAATGATACACCATCCGGTACATCTAACCCCAACCCCTATATTTTCCATTAACCGTCACGAATGCTACCCACCGCTGTTTCAAGTCGGACATGAATGAAAAGTATTGATATTTTCGTCCTCTACAACTTTCGTGTTTAGGACTTTTGGTGGAAATGAATGTAGAGAGAGATAAAAATTATAACAGAGGAGTGTGTCCATATTTGAAATGAAAAGAACAAAAAAAATTGAAAACAAAATGACTCTCTGTTCCACCAAACTGAAAAAAAAAACAAAGTTTAAGAAGTTTCTAGAGAAGAGAAAGAAGTGGAAGTGTTTCCCGAATGAAAATGATGAATAATAATGTGTGTTTTCATTTGCAGTGAAACCTAAAAGAAGTGGCAAATGAAAAAAGAATGTGTGGAGTTACTGGAAGGTAAGAGAAGAGAAAAGGTGGTTGGAATGGAAATGAGAAAATGAAACCATCTGTTGCCATGCATGTGTCCATTCTCTCCTTTTCTTTTCTTTTTCTTTTCTTTTTCTTTCCCAATAAAGTGCCCAACCAAGTATATATGTGTTAATAAAAATGAACACGTTCCTTCTTGCTTGCATGCATGCATTTTTGTGGATAAAATGAATATTTGGTTCTCAGGAACCATGCGTGATATGTAAAACAAAATGGAGTTTCCTTCCTTGCGTAGACAAAAATGAGGGGGGAAAAACAAATGAACTCAGTTGCTTTGAAGAAGAAGAAGAGTGAGATTAAGAAAGCAAGTAAGGGAAAGTAGTGAAGAAAAAGAAGAAGAGAAGAAGATAAAGGGGAAAGATTTGCTTGCTGTAGGTCTATGAAGTGGATTGCCAGGAAGAAGAGAAAATGGAAAATGTGAGGGGACGGCCTTGCGTTGGAAATTGGAATAATAAAAATAACGTGTCCCCATTTCTATATGTGAAGTCCCTCCTTGTTACGTGCCCATCCCACACTTGATTCATGCGTGAATTATATGCCAAAATAATAATTTATTCTCTCTTCCATGATCCATGCGCATGTGCCGTAGGCTATATTTACTTCTTTGCTCAATAATAGAAAAAGAAACGTACAGAGATATGCTTGCATTGATGAGGGAAGGGACGTGTATTAAATGAGAGTGTGGTGTGTGTATATATTAATACTTCGTCAGTAGGGCAAATGCATTAAATGAGAATTGAGTGAAGTGAGAGGGTGTGAGGTTTGCATAAATGAAGAAACGTGCTGATGTATGAGAATAATAATGACACATAAAATATGCTTTTAAATTGTAATGTTTTGTGCACCCCGTTACGTAAAACTCCATTCACCTATGAACCGCTACAGACAAAAATAAAAATAACGTTGTGTCGAGCAATCCACCACGATCGCAAAAATATAATAAAATAGACAAATCAACTTATTCTATGAAATATTGAAAACGCTGATATAGGACGCAAAATACTTCAAATAAAAAGCTTTTTATTTTTCAAAATAAAAATTACAGAAAAATTCTTTAAATTAAAATAAACATACGTCTCAAAAAATCTTGTGACATTTCAAAACCAATATTTTATTATATTTAAATCCATATTTAACGATGTAAATTCTCAACATCGACCGTAAATTCTTATAAAATTCATTAAAAATAAATTTTTATTGGACCCAGAATTTAGGGTTGTTACGTAGAACAACACACATCACTCATTTTCTACCATCTCTAGTCCAGATTTGCAAAACATAACAGCAATTATTCTTTTTTTTTTTGAAACAAAGGATAAGGGAATTTTACAGAACAAGGAAAAGGAATTCGATTTTGAAAAGTGGGGAATGAGATTGAATAAGGGAATAAAAATACGAGATATAAATAAGGGGTAGAAGCTATTCAAGTAGAACGGAAGAATAGGAGGAAAAAGATGAACCAAATGCAGAAAGAGACGTGAATAAATGAGATAACATTTAATGTCGTGAACATGTAAACGTTATACTAGCCATAATTTGTTTAAATTCCAAAATAAATTTATTAGTTACAGTATTAATTAATTAAAGTAACATTAATTCCTATCCACTAATTTTTGAAACCAAGCATTTAGAATTAAATGGTAACTAATTACAATAACTTTCCAATTGAATTGTCAATACAACAAGTTGTTTTATTCATAAAAAAATATAAACTAGCATTTTATATATTTAGTTGATACTATATTAAATTCATATTTGCACGTATAAATCCTTGTTCACTCATTTTTGTTAAATGTTATTAACATCTAAATTTGGAAACAAATTTCAACTTAACTTCCTTTATAGTTAACCATTTTAATTTCCATTCTATTTTATTTCACTTTTTTTATCATAACATTTTACAATTAATGAATTCCAATACACATTCTACTTAAAATATACTTACCATGTATGTTACTACAAATCAAATAGTCCTTCAATAGCATTGTAAATTTATTTTTGTTTACACTCAAATTCAATTATTTAGTAAATTACAACAATTACATAGCAACATTTCTTTTATTTACATATGTCATTAACTTCATGCTAACATGATCTTTGTTCATCTTAAATTACAATAAATTTATTGATTACCATTTGAATTCCCTAAATCCATATTACATTCGTAAATTCTCTTTTTATGCCTAATTGGAATTCAAAATAACATAAAGAATCAGCTTGTTTTCAAAAAAAAAAAAATTTCAAATTCAAATAAATGGACTAATTCAATAAATACATACATTTGTATTTAATTTAAATGAATCAATTTGCATCGGTGTATATTCATCAAATCACTATTCTACATTTAAAGTTTTATTTCGTATTAATGTCGTAATCAACTACATAAATTGTAACTTGTCCCAAATTAATTTCACTCTTTAATTAAAAGATAACATATATTAACAAATGTCTTTTCTCAATTAATTACATCCAAATCCTTACCAATGAATTACAGTTTGTATTGATTCTTAAATCTCACCTTTTTAATTGCCATAAATCACAATGTTTAAATTCTATTTGACAAGTTTGAGTATAATATATCAATTAAGGGATTCACATGAAACTGGTCATAACGTACAACTCTAAATATTCCTATTCCTATCATATACATATATAACTAAATCAGTTCATGCTAATATATTTTTCTTTGCAATTCCTGGTTATGTCCCATATTTAAACTAAAATAAATGTCCTTACCTTAATTTCTTATTTTTTGAACCTTATGTCCTTTAAATTTTACAACACTTATCCTAAATAAATTTAAATTGGCAAAATTTTAATTATCAAAATTTCAGGGTTGTTACAATCAGCATTGCTTGAATCTCTTCACCAAGTTTCCTTCAGTGATTTGACAAATCAGCTATTGATTTGGAGCATTTCGACATGAATATTGATTATGAGTCATCGTCTCGCTTAAACATTCAGCATGCAGTGTGTGAACACAATTGAAAACTCTTTTCTCATTCAATGAGTCAAATAGATACACGTAACAAATTGGGCGGTGTTTTTTCATTGAGTTATCCACACAACTATGCTTATCACGTAGGCCATTTGAATATCAAGATCCACATTTTTTGCACGGAAATAATTATCCTTCTCTCCAACTCGACAGATTCCACAGTCATCCCAATGATACTTCCCTTTCGTTGTATCATCGTACTTTTTCTAGATCAGTAGTATGTTCGTGTAAGTCCTTCCACTTGAAGTATTCAATCCAACATCTCACAACATCAATTGTTACTGCAAGGGATTGTAACAGCTTGAAACAACACCACTTACAATCCAACAAGCTCACTCTACACTTCAACCACTGCACCCCATCGTTAACTCATTTCGATCAAACCACCTTCTAGAACTTTACCAACCAAATAAAATTCCTTGCCATCACCCTATTAAACAAACATGTATGTATGTGTGTGTGTGTATATATATATGTATATATATATATATATATATGTATATACACACACACACACACAACTCAATCACCAAGATACAAACCCATCCCATGCATATGACACATATTCAAAAGTCTAGTGTACTTCGAGCACACATATTGTAGCATGCGACGTCCATCCTCTTATGTGCGAACTTGCAGTCCCTGGACCATTCCTCTCTCTTAGCAGTTCCACTATTAAAAAATGCAGGCCTTGATCACCATAAATGATGATTAATGTGCTCATAAAACTTAATATCAGACCACTGTTCAATTTCCAGTTACTGCATCATGTAAATCTACAATTGGTCTCCTGAACCCACAAAAGTAGTATATATGAATTCCATTACAATGTAGACAACAGGAGAAACATCTTCTTCATTAATGTGTTGTTCGTTGCCAGGTCCTGTACCATGCATGCATCTGGTTAATGCAATTTATCAGGATGAAGTTGGCAAATGACAGTGAGTGTATGATGAGTAGCAGCACTGCTGCAACAACATTCTCCAGCCTCTCCAGCTCGTCACCAATCTACCATCGGCAATCATATCACTATTGTCGAAACCAACAAACATTACTTAACGTCAAAACACAATTGCCTGAATTATCATCTTCAACATCACTTACTGATCTCCCTTCTATTCGAAATTTTATCCGAACTCGTCCACCTATAACTCCACAACAACATCCCAAAATCAATTTCACTACTATAAAACAGTTCATCTGCATCAGTCGTTACCCCCTGTTGCATTGGTCGAACGACCGATGCAAATGAAGATAGACGCAAAAGAAAGATTTTTAATGCGTCGGTTGAATGACTGATCAAATGATGATTATTTGCATCGGTCGTTTGTTAACGGCCGATGCAGAAAATAGAATATTCACATTGGTCTTTGATAGGAAACCGATGCATTTTAACACAAATAGTTAAACTATTGTGGTTTTTTTGCATCATTTCTTTTTAAAGCCCGATGCAACTGATTTTTAGCTGTATTAGTTGCTTTATGATAATTGATGCAATAAACACATATTCCACCTAAAGTAAAAAAAGAATTTATCCCGTTTCAAGTTTTATGACATAAAATAGTATCATGTCGCATTTAAGAAATATTATAAAACAAAAATAAAATAAACAAAAATACATTATGGTGGATAAATAGAAATTAAATAAATATTATACAAGAACGATAAATAATAAACTGATGAACAAGCTCTGTACTTGATATAATGTTATTATAATGTATAACAATTATATATATGAATCTTTTCCTTCACTTTCCACACTTAATTTCTTGCTTTCAATCGAACAACTTCCTTCTTCCTTGCGAAGAAAAATTTCAACTGCATGAAAACATTTGACATTACAACCAAAACCAACAATTAATATGTACTGTGCATTCCACTGATCAAACTAAACATTAAAAATAGAATTATATGATAAATTCATGAAATATAAAAATGTAATACTGTATCATTTGTTACCCTTAACTACTTCCAGTGATACAAATTAGGACATGTCCAAGGTTTGGGTTCCCCATGCCATATCCTGCAATGATAATCATTATACTTAGAGGTAAAAATGTCGTTTAACCAATTTTAATATGGACAATGAGAATTGACAAAGAGACTTCAAACTCTGGACTAGAGGTCTAGGGCATTAACCAATGAACTACAATATCAAACACAAACTAATGCATAGTGCAAAATTATATCTACGATACATGCATAATTAGTTCATTGGTAATTGTTACTACCAAAATTAACACCGAGACAGGCTATCGGTGAAGGGGTACCAAACCGTCACTTGCATAAGAGAATAATCCGAATGCAAGGTAACCGTCACCATCAGCAAGGAAGGAAGCTTGAAGATGATGAAAAAGGGAGAATACCGATAGGGTAGCCTCGACACACAAGGTAGTCAACGGAAGCTCAAATCCAAAGGAAACCTATAACCGGGAGCCAAGGGAAGCGAAAGGGTATCAACATTAACTTGCTTAATGTCGATACAAAGATGAAGGAAAGTGTCAAAACAAAGAGGAGCCTTCCGGAAGCCAATTATTGGGACTAAAAAAAGGAACAAATGATCGCTGAAAGGTGGCTTCAAGAGACAACTAATTATGCTCCGGAAGTATCCTTACGGAAGGACTGAAACCCAATCTAGAGGTCTACCGAAGGAAAGTCAAAGTTATAGAAGCAAAAGGTTATCTACATTAACTTGCTTAGTGTCGATACCGAAAGGGGATGAAAACACCCAAAGCTTAAATATCTTAAGCACAAAGGCAAACTTCACGAAGAATCAATGGCAAGAACGAGAGCTCATGACCGGAAGCTCATAACAGAAAGCCTTTCTCAAAACTATCCATACCAACAGGTTTGGTATCGATACAAAGGAGATAGAAATAACATCAAAGAGGAGCTTCTAAGCCTAAGACCATCCTTCCGAGAGCCAAGATCGGCACCTTAAAAGCAATGTTACACTTATCAACAAGGTCAAAAGAGTGGCCGAGAGAAAAGCAAGCGAAACCAAAAGGAAAAAGCGGCTGACACGTAGCTTTTGCATCCAAAAGAGGATTCTGCAGACCCAATATCAAAAGGGGCCCTGATTCATCTATAAATAAGACCCTAGGGGTCTCATTTTGGGGCCGATTTCTCATTTCTCAATCTTGTACTCTTTTCTTCTAGAGTAAACCTTAATTTCCAAATCGATTTGGGGATTTCTATTGTAATCACTTATGTACTTAGAATCGAAGATCAATAAAGAGTGAATTAATACTTAGAGTGATTTCTATGAGCTTCTTAGTTATTTTCGCTACAAAGTATCTTATATTTTCTACATGGTAAAGATTTCTTATGCAAGCTTAAGCCTTTCCTCGATATCTCTACATAACCCATTCCTATAGGCAATTTAGATTTCTATTTTGTGTTGTGCTTAGGGAACCCTTATCCCAAAGTAACTGTTGGGTCTTAAGTCACGTAAGCATGATACTCCCCCCTCGAGGGAAGAGTAATTATTCTTTCGGACTTTAGACCTTGATATCTAGGAAAAGATGAACAAACTCAAACTTGTAGCAACTAAATAACCCCATTTTTCCTTAGGTCCGCTTGAGTAAACCTATCTCCAGTTTTGGCGAAAAATATCGTTAACATTTTTATGCTAGAGGGAGGGGTTGAACCTCCGACCTTGTGATCAACCTTACCCCATATCTAATTGTGATGTTGGGTCTTGGATTGGACTAAGCTTTGAAGAAGCAGAAATCATGAATAGAAGGTCTCTACGAGTAACTAATAAGTTTACCATGGTTACATCAAGTATAAATGGGTCATAGACGGTCAAGAAGGTTAAGTTAGAAACCTTACATATTCTAGATAAGGAAAGAGATGTAGAGCCTTATGATCCTCATCATTAGAAAATTAACCCTATCTATTTGGGACCAACGCCGATCTTTTCCTAAGAAATTCTACAATAGAGGGATATAACTCCTTTCTTCGTATCAAGGAAGCCATCCAAACATAGGCTAGGGGACGTTATTTGGATGAAGGATTGAGAAAGGTTCCGTTTACCTTGATGCAAAAGAGTTTAAGAAGGTTACGCCTTTGTCATAGGACACATCTAAAAGAAAGTTCGACGACAAAGAAAAGAAAATGGAATCGAGTAATAAAAAGGTTAAGTTCCAACATCAAAAGAAAGCCTTCGATTCAAGATTTCCAAAAAGATGTGAGCTTACTACATTGATTGAGGGTATCTACTTCCTGACTAAGCATGAGTTAAACTTTGGCCATCAATAAAGAAGAACCCTAAGAACAAAGTTAAGTTGGGAGGACCTTATTGCTTCTACCATATGATGAATGAGCATGAAACCAATCATTACAGAGTCCTAATAGGGATGATTATCATTTTCTTGAGCCAGGGAAAGCTACACAGATATGTAAAGAAAAAATAGTTAACTACAGTAACAGGTTCTTTGAGAAAAGGGTTGTCTACATAATTGCGAGAATGGAAACTCTCTTAAAACTCAGAACGACCAAAGGAGGCTCAAAGCATAAAGGGATAAAAATCCTTGTCACCACCAAGGCACCCCCCCGAGGGGGGGGGTGATGTTTAAGCCTTTGTCCGTGCCCAAATCAGAAAGGGCTAGGTTAAAGCATCGTAAGCGTAAGCCTCCAATCCTTGCTAGACATGGTCGGGACGGAGCATCAAATTTGCATGCCCCACCTCTACTTGTAGAAGAGTATGCCATTCCTTTGCTATGAACTAAGCACTTCCTACCTCTGCTCGCAGAAGATCACATCCTACCTTTGCTTATGTTCCGCATTACCCGCAGAAGGGAGCGCAAACCCTTATCATCGCCTACGATGGCTAAGATAAGGCACCCCTTGGAGGGGGTGAAGTGTAAGCCTCTATCATCGCCTATGATGGCCAAGGCAGAGCATCAAAATATTAAGCTTTAATTCTGCGTCTACGATGGCTCGGTTTAAGCATCTAAGCCTTTTCGTCGCCTACAATGGCCGGGGTAAGGCTCCTTCTGGAGCGAGGTCGGGTAAGTCCTTGAGTCCTGCTTGTGAAAAAGCTGGCCAAGCGCACCAGATGCACAGGCCCAGAGAGTGGCCAACAAGGCATGTACATCCTCATCTTTGACAATCAAAAGCCCTGGGAGTGGCTCAAGAAGCACGTGCATCCTCTGCTTGCTAAATCGAACCCAAAGAGGGTAACAAACCTAAATGTCATAAATGAGTTTCTGGCCTTCTACTAAATACCGGAATCCGGATTGATTTGAAATTTCTACAAAATACCATAAGTGGATCTATGGCTCTCTATTAAATAACCTGAATCTGGATTGGCTCTTGACTTCTATTATTAGTAGGTGAAGAATTCCCGGACTTCATTCAAAAACTCTAATCCGAAGTATGGACCAAAGCTTCTAATCATTGCCAGAAGGGCATTATGGACATCTCTTGTTAATACCCTAATTTGGGTTACGACGATTTAAATTTTCACTCCTAGAGTAGGATTTGCAAAACAAAACTTATAGGGAAATCCGAAGTCTACTATTTAAAAGCTTTAGAATGAAGATAGTAGTCTTCCATCTTGCTCAGGGAGATTTCTTAAACCTATTATGCACAAATCATTATTATTTCTATTCAATACAAGGAAAAATCACGTGTTAAGTAATACACACAATTTACAAATCTATTTACAAAGATTACATCATTGACTATCCATATATAGAGGCGTATACATTATGGTTACGAACACAATCATGTATCTTCCTCTTCTTCATCCTCAGATAGGGGGGGGGGATTGATAGCATGACGAATCACGATGCTTAGGAGCTCGTTAAGTTTACATATCTTTCTACTAATCTCACTAAAGTTACCAGAGGGTTTGATCTGAAGTTTCAAAGCTCTATCATAAGATCTACACATAAGCCCTTAGAGACTTATTGTCTTTCTCTAACTCAAATATGTTCATACGTAGATCATGCTTTTCCTCTTGCAAATGTCTGATTTAGTCAACGTACAACTAAATATGAGTGGATGTATCCTCAATTAATTTGGTGTTGTAAATACTTTTCATCTTACTATCACTCTCTTACACCACTCAGAAACGACTGATTTTTCTAACCCTCGAGGGTGTTCTTCAAGTAAAAATAATTTTGAGAGGCTGAAGCTCTAGGCTCAATCGCGGCGTCGGAAGGCTGAGACACCGTTATAATAGGAATGTTCTTGGAAGAATATTCCCATGTCTTACGTTTTGCATTAACATTATCTAGCTTGATCTCCAAGTTAGTCACGCTTTGGTGTAAATCTATTAATTCATCTTCGAAATCAATAGATCGTTTGATTTTTATATGCTTCTTTAATCCAAGAATAATTCTATCTTTTCCCTCTATTTGGCCTTTTAGGGCATCCATTCTCTCAATCATGTTCTTGATAGATAAATCTTGAAATAAGATCATTCTCTCTCTAGATACAGAAGGTCCCTCACTTGAAATACCCCTTTTCTCAACAACAATTGGCACTCCATCTTGAGACGGGAAGGTTTCATGTTGATCCACCTACTCAAAAAAATTAAAAAATAGTTATGCATAAGTCTTCTTACCTACAAGAGTGGCACTACGTTTCTAGATAGAAGAATTGCGTGAAATTTATTCAAAACCAGAGTTTAATTGCTTTGACAAATGTATGTATCAAAAAGAATTACAAGGGTCCAAACTCACTCCCCAATACAATTATCGTTTACATATCAGCTCAACATGTTCAATCCTAAATCTTTTTAAGATCATCTCACGGTCTTCACCCAAAAAGTTAAAGAGGAGTTGAGGTAATTTCATATAAATACTGTTAAGATCTTTTAGAAAACATTTTCTCCCAAGCACATGAGATGATGTTGTTGAGAGCTCCTTTTTTCAATTTAGAAGTCAAACATAACACATCTTTATGGTAAACAAGGTTCTGTCATAATGTGAATATAAAAATTAACAACCATAAATAACAATAGAATTACTAAAATATTTCCACATTCATAACATCAAATTTATAGATACTCCTTCTGTTCATACAAGACCGACCTCTTAAACAGTTCAGTGATAAACCTATCCTTGTTCTATTTAAGCTTTTCTGAGGGAAGGTCCCTAGGAATTGAGTGAACCCTTTCAAGGTTCCAACAATCCCGAGATGTGGGTCAGTTCCAAGCTAATCTAAATAACGCCTGTGGAGGCGGCGTATTAAACCCCCATTGTGACCCTCTAGAAAAGAAAAGTCTACGATTATGTACTGTTTATAAACTTCATACAAGAATTTAACTAAAATATCTCTATCCTCAATCAAAATCTAAAATAAGGTCATCAACTCCTGGTTTTCCTCCCGAATGGCTTCCCTGTGCCCGCGGGCTCTCTTTATTATGGGTGTAGCTTCGTGCTCCTTGTAAAACATAAGTTTAGATGTGCTCTTCTCCAGATCATGATATTTTCGAGATAAAGCATTATAGTCTTTTAACAACCTTTCTTACTCCATATGGGATAGAGTTATTTCCAATTGTTTTTTGTCTAACTGCTCTAAGTCGTGAGACGATATTTCTTTTGGTCTACGTAATGTAATAACAGCAAACTTTTTACCACCATATATATCTAAGTAAAAAATTCTATGAAATTTGTTATTAGTTATTAATTAACTATTTATAAGAATCTTATTTTAATTGGAATCTTACTTTACTAGTATTTATCTATGGCCCTACGCAAATATGATCCAGAGGCTTATATGGTTCGAAAAAGAAAAAAGTATTGCCAAAGCAAAAGCTATACATAGGAAAGAGGAACCTCAGGTTGGGTAAGTTGTTCTCTTCCTAAAGAACAGAAGTGCCACCTTTCTTAGCTAGAGGAGTATTAGAGTCTCGAGTAGCACGAGCACTTACAACATCGGGACCTGTTCTTGTGGAATCATGTAAAAACCCCCAGCAGCTGCAGAAGGATGACTTCCGTCTTTATCATGCTCATCTCGGCGATAATCACTATCAGGACCATCACTATCATCACCTCCATCATCACCAACAAAAGATGAATCTTCCTCTGTTAACCCTGTTAAAAACACGGGTCAGAAATAATCAGTCAAATGCACGTGAAATGGATTATTAACATTTAAATGGCAAGGAATGGTGTTATTTTAATATAACGGGTTTATCGATCGATTTTATTCATTTTTAATGAACATCAAAAAGAGGAGATTTCGAAATCTAATATTTTGATAATATTATCAATTTAATATGATAAAGATATAGAATATTCAATTTTTATTTAAAATTGAAAATGAAGTTAAATCATTTTGAAACGAATTTATAAACGATTTATAAAGTACGTTTAAAGGAAATCGATGAAACATGTATATAATATATATTATATATTTAATGACCTGAATAGAACGCGCCGCGCAGTGATCGTTCGTGAATTTCGACCATTAACTTCAAATCAGAATAACGGGAGATCCGACCGTCAGATTCTCCTAAAACCAGAACTTTTGGGTTCGTATCGAAAAGAGATTTCCAATAAATATAAGAAGTTTGAAATCTAACGGTTGGATTCGGAAAAATATCCAAATCAAATTTGAAAAAGGTCACTATGGATGCAGTTCGGCGGCCGATATTTGAAACGACTGTACGGGTGATATTAAATTTATTAAAAATATGAAAAAATAATGTAAAATCATAATAAATGGTTTGGAAAGAATTTGGATGGAAATTGAAATTTTATAAAGAAAAAATATATTTTTATCAAAAATGAACTAGTTATTAACAAGTATAAAAATCCAATTAATTAATATTTAATTTGAATTAAAGAGAATAAATTGGGTTTTGGGTTGTCATGAACGGTGTCTTTAATAACACTGTTCTTAAACCCTGATTAGAAAAGAATAATTCTTTTAAATAAGATTTAATGTAGTTTTCCTATTAATATTTAATTGGAATTAAATAGAATATAATTTTGGAATTTATAAATCTTTTAATTAAGGTCATTAGAGTTTCCAATTACATTTAGTGATTGGAATAAAACGAAATGTGGATTGGGTTTATTGTGGACAGTGTTTTAAACGACATTTGTTCTTTAACCCAATTAACAGTGAAAAGATAATTTGAATTTATAAGTCTTTTATTAAGAGTTAAAGGTAAATTTTCCAAAGTAAAGTTTTCCAATTTAATATGTTAAAGTTGAATTGAGTGGACTTCGATTTGGTAATAATCGAGATAAGCTTCTGTAAATGAAGACCATTAATATGTATGGAATTTAAAAGGCTTTGCCATTATTCCATTTATATTATTAGTCTGATACGAAAATTTATATTGATTATATATTGATTTGATTTCTGTGAAGATTCCATTTTGATGGAAGATGATTTTGGGTTTATCGTGAACAACGTTTTTTTTAAATAACATTTGTTCTTACACCTAGTTAAAGATAAGATTAATTTCTTAAATTTGAATAATCATAAAGTAATGATTTTTGATATTAAAACCAAATTGGAGTTTTACTAAATTAGATTGAAATGGATACGAGATAATTAGTTTTATCAAATTCTTGAAATGATCGAGAATGGAGTACCCCCAGTTTTACTCCAGGCGATAGATAAATCTTTAATTAGATTTGAACGTGAAATGGTAATTAAATTTACAGATAACGCCGTAGGTGTTAGATATGGAGTACTACCAGTTTTGCTCCGTGGGATGGATAAGTTGGGATTGGGATTAATAATAAATGATTACTTCGGTAAGGTTCGCTAATCCCGACTAGTTAAATAAATCTTTTGAAAATGATATTCAAAAGAAGATTAAAGAATAAATTTAAAAGAATTTATCTTTGATAAAATTAATGGGAACCTTTGCCTAATAATATGAATATTTTATTTAAAGAATATTCTGAATTGGAATGAGGCGTATGATGTGTTTTACAGCACTTATTTATAAAATACGCAAATTATTCGAAAAGACCGAGTTTAACCCATTTTGAATAATTTCTACGATGATTAAGAGTCGAAGATGAAGACGGTGATTGAAGACCGGAGTTCTTCACATCGTTTGGGTGATTACTGATGTCTTGATTGGGCCATACACCCAAGAAAAGGTAGTAGGTGGTGATCATCCAAACGTACTTGGAGATTGACGGATATGCGAGGGCCTCTCTCCTATATTGGACATATGGGACGAGGAATAAGGTGCCTTCGATTTCGTTTAGACCCAGAACGGACTTGTAATGGATAATATGTCTGACGTTGTATTCCTTTATGCTGTATTCGTTGATATCTGCTAAATATATATTTGTTTGGTGGCGGGGAATTTATTTTCTTGTTTAACACCCTTCCCTGAGACGTACGAGCTTAGAGGTTATATATTGGCAGAAATCAATGGTATGGTAAGGACTGACAATGTGGCATGCCAAGATGCAAATGATCAAGGCTTTTGTTGAAAAGAAAAGCCTTGTGGATGATGATCAAAGCACAGCTTTAACTAGCATATCTTTGTGTACAATGTTACTTCGCGAGCCTCACACCCGGTATGATGGTGAACGATTTGTTTGATTAGTTGGTTTGGCCAATGTACTTTATAGATATATGGATTTGGTCGGCCGAGTTGTGTTGGGTGTGGTCGCTCCACACCTGGAAATTAGGATAGGTCATTTCTGTCGAATCCCATGGGGATAGAGCATATTGATGCTCATCCAAAGTGCGTAGTATATGTATTATGGTGTTTTCTCTTGCCGAGACGTAAGCCGTGGAGATACATTCGCGATAGATCTTTCAAATCAGCAACCATCATGATAGAAACCCAATTTTCCATTACGAGCTTTACGGTTTTAGTTGTATACCTATATGGTGACATAATATATTATGCAGCTTACATGATATATTATGCCACCTAGGATTGATGCATTTATATTCGAAATTGATTTCTACACTATGCACTTATAGTATAAAAGATGAATTTCACGTATTAAGCATTTTTCTTGACCATTATAAGGTAAAACTCCATCCTTCGGTTGGCGTTGCATGGGACTTGAGTCTTATAATGGTTTCATTTTTCTAAAGAGCATTGCGTTGTTTATTTTATGCACTGGTATTCTTGGAAAGAAACCCATTCCATGTTAGCGGCGAGGTCCCTTGATTTACCTAACTTTAAAATAAAGTTAATATCTGTTTTTAGTTCTCGCACCAGTCCCATGACTGACCTGGAGTTTATTTTTTTAACCTAAACCCTGGGTGCCCCTTTTTTCCAAACGGGCAGCTAGTAGTTTTGGTTTTGCAGATATTATATTCACAGGATCCTGGTTTACAGCTGGAGCTATATTCGGGACGCCCTGTATTCGTGTATCTCTTACAGTTGTGTTATGTATTATTTTTCCACTGCTTTGTAATTTAAAACTCTGATATTGTATTTCCAATGTGTAATATTTATTTATACTCTAATATATTCTTGTACTCTGATGTAATTGTTGTAATAAGCAATGAAATGTTCTTTTGTTTTGTGTTCTGATGCGTCGTGTTCTCAAAGCAATCCGGGCTTTCCTTTATGGGGAAGTCTGGGTCATTACAATCCGCAAAGCTGGATTCCCTAAAAAGTTCACTCATCCTACTCTGCCTCCGTACAATGGGACTTCTAATCCAAATCACTTTCTGTATAAATATGAATGACATATGAATCCAGCCAAAGTGATAGATGAGATCAAGTGCCTGTACTTCCCTCTCTATCTTGAAGGCGTGGCATCATTATGGCTCACAAGGCTGCAACCAAAATCCGTTGACCGATTTGATGATTTGACTCTAAAATTCAAGGAGCAGTTTAGGCTGCAAGCTACAAAGGATAAGGATGATATCTCTTTGACATCAATGAAGCAATATCCGGGAGAGTCTGTTAAAGCTTTTCTCAAGAGGTTCAATACTACTTTGTCCGAAGTAGGAAATCCCGAGCCCCGCATATCTTGATGTCACTAATCGGTGCCATAGATGAGAAGAGTGAATTTGGTAGATGGATCAAATTGAAAGAACCAAACACGCTTGAGAAATTCTGTAAAAAAGCAGAGGAGTATATGAGAGTGGACAATAATCATGTGCCTCTTCAGATTATTGATGCTAACTGATTTCTTGAAGCTCCTAAAAATGATGCTACACAATGTAACCAGAAGAACACTCAGGGGCAGAAATGTGCCAACGATGGGAAGGGCAACAAAGATTATAAGAAGTTTCGCCTTTTTAGCTCATCAGAGCTGATGACTTTGAATGACACTCCTGAGAATATCTATCTTGCAACAAATAATTCCAAAGAACATGCAGAACCAAATCCGATAAGAGTAGGTGATAAGGAGACAAACTCGAGAAAGTTCTGTAGGTTTCACAACCAGCCTGGTCATAACACTAATGAATGCCGACATTTGAAGAACCTCATAGAGGAATTTATCAGGAAAAACAGGCTGCAGCAGTATGTAAAAAACCCACAAGCCTCAAACTCTGCTCCATCTCTTCAGGGGCAATTGCACTCGCAAATCAAACAGGTACAAGTAATGAAACCCCAGCACGAGGTTATACAAGGCAAGACATTGGCTAACCACCGTCAATTGGCTCTCCAACTTCGATGGCTCGGAATAAGTGATCATTATCGCCACAACTTTACTTCATGCTTTACTTCATGTTGCATTTGAACTTCATATAACAGTCTGTAATGTTCTACAAACATTGTACTGAGCATTAGCTCTGTGACTAAGAGCATATCTGGCTGAATAAATTTCTTGCTTGCAAAATTTTATGTCAAATCAAAACTTGTTTAAAATATGATTTCACCACTACAAGAAAAATGATTTTTTGTAGCGCTCAAAAAATGCCACCAACCGTTTTTGGTGGTGTTTTGATAATTGTTACGAGAAAACATGCCACTAAAAATAAAAAATATTTGTTCCACTTTTAATAAAAGCCACTGTAAATACTTTTATTGGAATGTTTTCCAAATGCCACCATAAATATTTCTGTAGCGCTTTAAAAATGTCATAAAAAAGGTTTTTGATGCTACTAATAAAATTTCCAATTTTACCCCTAATTTACGGTTGTGTTTACTCAACACCACTACATGTATTTCTGTAGCATTTTTGAAACGCTATTAAAAATTATTGATTAATTTATTGTATTTTTTCATGCAATTATTTCTTGCTAATAGTCTATTTTGTTTCTATAATATCAATCAATAATCATTCACATAATCATCATGTTCAAACAATTAAAAAACAATTAACCATATAATCAAATAGAATATGCATAACTGTTAGACCAAAAATTGGTTCTAACACCTAAATTAGTTATGATTTCAATGAAATAGAATCAAAAAGCAATAAAGAACACACAATTTTTAGTGGTTCGGCGTTAAAGAGCCTACGTCCACTTTGTTTTCTTTTAATTGATGATTTGGATACAAATACAGCAATGATTCTCACTCAACTTCACAAGTACAATGCATAAACTCACTCAAATCTCTCAAAAATAGACTTTAAGAGATGATTTTGATTTGAATGTAGTTATGAAATTCGGCTATGGAGGAAGTTAGAACTGAGAATTTGCCAAAAGATCCTTTCAAATGCCTCCAGATGGTGTATTTATAGGTGAAAAACCTCTTCGAAGTTGCTCTGGTTCGGAATTGCGTGGCACCCATCCCACAAGAGTCGGGTTCGGAGGCTTCCAGATGGTGACAGCGCATCGATTTGGTGGGAGAAATGGTCAAGCTTGGTTCGGGTCTTCAGGGAACGTGTGTAGCAACGGTCACAGGCTCAGAGAAAGGGGTTCGGATCGGCTGCCTCCGATCCGATCCGATGAAGCCTCTTGCTTTACGATGTTGCTGACGTATTCCTCTGATCCGATCCGATGAGGCCATTTGCTCCATGATATTGCTGACATACTTCTCCGATCCGATCCGATATGGTGTCTACGTTCTTGATCTCTACTTGCTTCCTGCGCTATCTTCCTCCAATCCGAACTGATTGGTGGCTTTCTCACTGTTTGCTCTTTGTGTAGCCTAGTTCACAAAGTAGGCTAACATTTTGCCCCCTCGAAGTACACTCTTATTTAAGATAAAGTGTGCTTTGAAGCCATTTACAAAACATCCTTTGAATTAGAACCACTGAATGATCGCCTCCATTTACTTGTAGTGTCGTGTCGCTTCGTAAAGTCATGCCTTTCGCTGCCTATATGTACCCACAAACCATATGAATTACTTTCTTCATTTTAAAACAACGTTGAGAGCTCCTTTTAATGTCCAGTGATTCTTTCAGGTGAGCCTTTTTTCAATTTCTCCTCGAATTCAACCTTCATAACAAGTCCATGTGTATAATCTTCTTCGGTTCGGACTCCGATCCGAATGGATTCCCCTTCTGTATTACTCATCAGTGAGCTAACAGGCCACAATGCATTGGTGGGCTTGAATCTTGGTCCGAACGGGGTGAAGCAGGCTGGGAATACGAGTGGTCACCTTAATTTTATATAAATCTGCCTCCCATCTTCTTCTTCCTCTTCTTCCTTTATCACTCTCGCATAAACTGATTCTGCATCGAAACCCAAAAACTCCAAAAACCCCGAAACTCTCTCTTTCTTCCTTAAATTAAACAACTAGATAGGTTTAATGTCTCGAATCACTTTACTGTAATCGATTTCAATTTAATTTTGTGGTAAAATTGAGCGATTCGACCACGTTGTTTGTTTAATCCAAACACCGCCGCCTTCTCTCTCCTCGCCTTCGTCGTTGGTGGTTCTGTCATCACCTCGAGGCACTGGGAGAGGGGATTAGAAACTTAATGGATAGTTGAGCACGTGAGTGCTTGGTTTTAATTGGGTTCTGTGAAATGGAGTTAGGCTTGATATTGGTTATATGAGGTGGAAAATGGGGAAGATGAAGAAGAGGAGAGGAACTAGGATCAGTTCAGGTGGAGAAACGTTGGAGTGAAGGAAGGGGAAAGGCGCCTACAAGACCGGATCGGGTCGGAGCAGAAAAATGCAAAAGAGATAAAACAAAACCCACCTGGTCGGATCAAATGGTGTTTACAAGGCCGAATCGGGTCGGAGCAGAAAAAGGCAAAAGAAAGGGAAAACAAAACCTACCTGATCGGATCGGGTGGGAATAAGGGACATGGAGAAGAAGGATTATTCAAGCTGATCCGATCCGCTCCGAAAGCCTACATCCGAGCCGATCCGGTTTTACTCACTGAGTGCAAACGTCCGCTTCCGATCGAAACATGACCTTGCCCTCCGATCCGATCCCAATATAGTTATCTGAACCGAACCGAAACAGCCTAACTTAATGTGCAAAAAAAAATTCCAACTATCTTAATCAATGCTTGGCATAACCTTCAACTTGACGAACAGTTAGGATAGCGCCTTTCGAACATAACAAACATCAAGAACTATTCTGACACATTATTACTTCTTTGAATCTTCATATCACGCTTTCATGTGTTTGCTCTGCATTTTTGTTATACTTAGCACACATTTAGTTCACATACACACGCGGGGGACACGGGCAACTTTACTCTGATTCTTGCTATTGTTTCTTCAATAGTCTAGTGATCATGGCCGAGAGACGTTCATCTAGGTTAGCAAAGAAGATGGAAGTTGCGGAAACTTCTGAGAAAGTTACCATTGATGACATATCTTCTTCTTCAGACCCTGAATGGGACGACGAGGGCCCAGATTATGAAGTAGGAGCGCATAACAATGAAACGCCTTCTGATAGCGAAGTTTCTCTGGGCTATGAGGAGGAAGGAGGGATTGGAGACAATCGAGCTCCTGATGAGTTTGAGTCTGCCATTATATTGGAGTCACCCAAAGACTCTGTTGAATCAACGATTGATGATGACAGACTTGTTCGCATATGCTTAAAGCACGGGATACTAAAAAGGGATACCCTCGTGCCATCGAAAACTGACCGTCCTCACAATCCCCCTAAAGGATTGATGGCAATTACTCGATTGATGTGTTTGGTAGGGGCTATTCCACCGTTTTCGCCTTTTATTGTCGACTTTCTGAGATAGATGTGGATTGCCCCCTGTAGTTACATCCCAACTCCTATGCTTACTTATATACCTTATATATAGCATACAAAGAAATTTTAGGTACAGAGCTCACTTTCGACGATGTCCACTTTTTTAATAATTTTAAGCATCAGACTCAAGAGACTCCTTCCTTTTCCTATTTCGAATCAGTCCCAAAAAGGAAAATTATTTCAGCTCCATTTAGCAGCAAGACCGACGATTCTAAGCTAGAATGGTTTTATATCAGGCAACAGCCGGGGTGCGCCAGGAGATGGACAAAATCAAGTATGGCATCGATTTTCTAGATCTCCATTTTGAATGTTCATATCGATACATTAACCTGCTTTCTTTCTTGCTTGCAGTTGATAACCCAAAACAAATATCGGGTCAAGTGTACTTTGATCAGATGCATCGGCTCCTTAATGGCGACCAAAAATTTCTAACCATCGATGAAGTCCTTAAGGATGAATACCTTCATCATCACGGGTTATTGTCCATTACCCGCAGCATAGGTCATGGGTCGGGTCCATATGTATACATCCCCCTCGTGGACATAATTCCTGAAACGGGCGAGGGCTCGAAAAGTCCAGTACTACCTCTTCGGACTTCACCTTCTCCATCTTCAACTCAAGACGATGAGCTGGCCAACATAGCCAAAAAGCACCGAGAAGGGTACTTCGTCCCTGTGGATGCTATTTCTCCTGAGAAATCACTATCTCCTAAAGAACTGCCAATAGACGCTTCCTACGGAGATGCCCCTATTACCGATGATCCTACATTTCTGGGTTTAGGAGATCTCCCCCACTTGAAACTATCTATACTTCAGAGGATTTTGGCACAAATCCTTTAGTTTTTACTTCTTTAGAGGAGACTACTCCCGTTAAGGCCAAAGAGCCCACTCGCGCTGGCTTGGCTTCAGACTCGAGTTTGTCGGGGGAAACACCACTTAGGATGCACTTAACACAATAGCACCACACTTCACAACACTTACTTCTCATGAGAATACTGATTCTGAATTCCACTTACATTGTTGCGTAGGTACAATGTCTCGCCCTTACTATGACATCAAGAAAATACGTCGCAGCATGACTAGACCCCCTTCCGATGTTGAGTATGATCGCCGTGAAAGCCGGGGTAGAGATGACACAAGGCCTCATGATTCTTATCAGTCGCGCACCTCGCGCTCTCGCTCCCCCGTTTGGTCAGATCTAGAACGATACAAAAGCTACCAGGGTCGTCGAGGAGAAGACACATCGCAGTCCAAAGACCAAACTTCTCCTCAAGACAAACGCAGTCGGGAAAGGAGCCTGTGACGATCCAAACTTCCCCGTAAAGGAAAGACTGGATTGCCTTGAGAACGACACACATCAGAACATAAGCTGAAGAACAATTTATCGCTGATAACAACAATTATATCAGAGTACGAGAATATAACATAGTATGAATACTTATTACAGAAATAGAAATACAATAATATCAGAGTTTTAAATTACATTTAAATAGCAGCGGAAAAATGATACAAATATACAGCTGGAAGGAATACACGGATACAGAGCTTTCCGAATACCTCTTCAGCTGTAAGCCACGATCTTGTAAATATATCTGCAAAAAGCTACTCGACTGCCCGTGTGGAAAATAAGGGCACCCGAGTTTGCCAGTAAAACAAACTACAGGTCAGTCAAAGGACTGGTGTGAGAAATCTTACTTATCCTATTAAATAATAAGGCTAATCACAGGACCACACCATTAACGCGGAACGGGTTTACTCCATTGGATTGCCAGTGCATAAATTAAAGTAAATCGTTAAACAACGCAATGCTTTTTAGAAAAATGAAACCATTATAAGACCCAAGTCCCATCACACAATGCAACGCAAACTGGAGGATAGGGTTTTACCTCATAAAGGTCAAAAATGCTTGATACGATAAAACGGAGTTAATATTAGTGTGTATATCTATGGGTATATATATTTTGAAATCAATTTCAATCATAATGTATTAATCACAGACGGCATAGTACCCCATCCCACTATGTCGCCATACTAGTTCTACAATCAAAACCGCAAGGTCGTATTGGAAATTGGATTTCCATCATGAGTCGAGGCTAGGGGCAAGCCCCTCTCCGATTCGAGACACTCTAGCAAATGCCTCAGGATCCCCCGCAGTGAACCCTTGGAAGCGGTAGGGTCGGTCCCCGCCTATCGGCAGTGGATTGGTTATGCCTGAACACACGCTTCCCGGTTCCTTTGAACCTATAATATGACCACTATCGGCCTATAAAAATCCGAGGCGCCTCAAAATCCATCATCCACATAAGTAAAATGCCAGGCCGTGTTAAAGCACTGACACTACCACTAGCTAGAAAGAAACTTGTGCACTCCCTACGGTCCATATCCCGTTTTTGACTCATACCGGGGTGTGAGGCTCGCGAAGTCACGATATACACAAAACTATGCCGTAATAGGCTATGCTTTGATCATCCCACAAGGCCCTGCTTTTCAACAAAAGCCTTGATCATATGCATCTTGGCGTGCCACATTGACAATTCACGCCATGTGATCAGTCACTATTAATATACACCGGGGTGTTAAGTAGAGAATAAATCCTCCACCACCAACCGACATACATTAACAGAAATCGATTTAATTCACACGGAACGAAATCCAATGTCAGACACGCATCCATTTATTAGCTTATGCTCTGGGTCTGAGCGAAAACCAAATCCGAACAATCAACAATAGTCCGGACGGCCGCCACTGAAATCCCTTCAAGGTAGCTACTCTCATCAGGGTCTCTGTAGCAACACATCCATTCGATGTGAAGATCGTCGGTCTTCAACCACCGACTTCATCTTCGAATCTTCATCGTCGTAGAAATTATTCGGAATGGGTTAAACCCGGTCTTTCCGATTAACTCTCGTATTTTTATAATTAAAAATCGAGTACTATAAAAACACATCCAACGTCTCATGCCAATTCAGAATATTCTTTTAAATAATATATTCAAATTATTCTATCAAAGATAAATTCTTCAAATTTATTCTTAAATCTTTCTTTTAAAGATTTATTAAAAAAAACCCAATTTGGTTTTTAAATATCAAAAATCATTATTCAATGATTATTTAAATTTAAGAAATTAATCTTATCTTTAACTAGGTTAAAGAACTAATGTCATTTAAAACATAGTTCACAATAAACCCAAAATCGACTTCCATTAGATATGGAATCTTCACAGGAATCAAATCAATATATGATCGTTATAAATTTCTGTATCCGACCAATAATATAAATGGAATAACGGCAAAGCCTCTTAAATTCCATATGTAGTATCGATCTTCTTTTACAGAAGCTTATCTCGATTATTATTAATTCAAATTCCATTCAACTCCAATTTAATATATTAAATTGGAAAACTTGGCTTTTGGAAAATTCCCATTTAAATCTTAATAAAAGTTTTATAAATTCCAAATCATATTTTCACTGACAATTGTGTTAAAGAACACATGTCGCTTAAAAACATAGTTCACAATAAACCCAACTCACATTACATCTTATTTCAATTACTAGATATAATTGAAAACTTAAATAATCTTAAATTAAATATTTTTTTTTATATGGGGTTTAAGAACAGTGTTATTTAAGACACTATTCACGACAAACCCAAAATCCAATCTATTTAATTTAACTTCAATTAAATATTAACATATTGGAAAACTTAATTAAATCTAAATTTAATGATTTATTCTAGTTAATAACTAGTTCATATCAATGAATATGTTTTTCTAGAATATATTCTTTTTCCAAAAATATTCTTTATTGGAATGTGACTCAATCAACAAACATATATTGCATGAAATCAACAAGCACGATAAATAATTATCAAACATCCAATTAACAACCAAAGTGAATTCTACACTAAATGTTGTGACTAGTGTAGATCAAATATCATCCCAACACCCGTGCGGGGTTTCATCCAGCAATCAGATAATAAATTATTTGTGCACTTGGGCGATGTGTAAAAATTATCAACCCAATCACATAAACAAGTCGGATGACTTGTAAATGGAAGTGTACTGTTCAATTTGAATATACTAATAATATATTTAACACACCAAACACTTCAACATCACAGACATATGTTTCAAGCCATAGCTAATATCATATTTTTAACATATGATCTTTTTATTGTAACTAAGCGACAATAAAAATATTAACTTTTATTTCTAATCTTCTTATTGTTAACCAATGACAATAAAAATCTTAACTTTGTTTCTATTCTTTTTACTGGTAACAAACAACAATAAAAATCTTAACCTTATTTCTATTCCTTTTTATTGTTAACAAGCGACAATAAAAATGCAACTCATAAATCCAGTCTTTTATTGAATATAAATTATCAATAAAAATCTATCTTTTATTCCAACTCTTGTTATTGTAAATAAATGATAAATAAAATATATTCTTTCAATTAAAAACAATATTACATGAGAGTGTAATCTTCTAACTCTATTCTTTTTAATGATATCAATATTACATGTAAATGTAACATTCTAATTCTATTATCTTTAACGATAATTCTGTCTAATCTCTTCAACATAACAAAATATGACGATTTTGTCCAATCTTTTAAAGTAAACAAAAATGTCATTTTTGTCTTCATTCTTTTAAAGTAAACAAAAATGCTAACCTTTCTTTTATCCTTTTTAATGATCAAAAATGTAATCTTTCTTCTTAATTCATTCTTTTAAATCTAACAAAAATGTCTCTTTTATTTCATTTTTTTAAATCTGACAAAAATGTCTCTTTTATTTTATTCTTTTAAATCTGACAAAAATGTCTCTTTTATTTTATTCTTTTAAATCTGACAAAAATGTCTCTTTTATTTTATTCCTTTTTAATATATATAAGAATATATAAAGATGTTCATTCTTTTGCGTAATCCTTTTTAATATATAAGAATATTCATCTTCTATTTCACTACATGTTCTATTTATCAAAAATTTTAATTTTTGATTTGAATAACACATTTCAAATAAAATGTTGTTTTTATTTTCCTAACCATCTTCTAATCGAAAATGTTAATTTTTGATTTGAATAACGCATTTCTAATTCAATCTTTTTAATGATTCTAAAATGACGGTGAAATATGACATGTTTTTATTCTAATATCATATTTGCTAACAAAACGGTCTTTTTATACTAATGTTACATTTCTAAAATAAAAATGTACTTTATTACAAAGATAACATTTTATAACAAATGTTATTTATATACATTTCAACAAAAATGATGACGAGATTTCTATTTTCAATCTTTAAATAAAAACATAACCATATTAAAAATGCAATCCTTTTAATGCAAACAAAATTATATAAAAAATGCAACTTTGAAATCAGTTCTTTTTATTGTCTCTAATTTGACAATGAAAATGCATCTTTAAAAACTATTCTTTTTATGTAGACAGTACTGCATCAAAATGTGTATTCTATTTTGTTGAAAATCTAGTTCAACAAAATAACACAAAATGTGTATTCATGTTTTATTGCAAAATTGCTGATTTAATAAATTATCAAAATTTTGGTTTACATATATGTTGAAAATTTCTAAATCTACATATTTGCAAAATATGTTGTTTTATACATGTGATCCTTTTTTTATATATATAAACAAAAATTATGTATTTTTGTTTAAATCAAATTCTAATTAATAGAAGTGTAAATTTAACAATACAATGAACAAAATAGTAAATTTGTTCAATCTAATTCTAATAAACAGAATCGTTTCAATTCCAACAGTACAATAAACAAAATGATAATTTTGTTATAGCCTAATTCAAATTTACAGAAATGTTAATTTCAATCATTCTATCGCCACATCACAAAATCAAACAAACAGATGTATAATCTACATTTAACACAGGATAATAACAGCTTGAATCAACTGTAGATTAACA
Organism: Allium sativum; assembly: GCA_030737875.1. Classification (NCBI taxonomy): domain Eukaryota; kingdom Viridiplantae; phylum Streptophyta; class Magnoliopsida; order Asparagales; family Amaryllidaceae; genus Allium; species Allium sativum. The sequence goes on from CM060923.1 coordinate 446,222,692, forward strand.
ACAATAATTTCAGAAATTATTTCTAATTATGAAAGAAAGGAATAAATAGATATCTCACATTGGTTTTATTTCAGAACGGTTCAGTTTTGAAATTTCCTGGAATTCAGATGTGCTCCGTTTCAGTTCTAGTCTTTTTCATAACGTAGTATTTTCTGTTGTGATTCCAACGCTTCCTGTTTCGTGGAATTTCGTTATCGTATGTGAGAGATACGAGTTTACAAAGCTTGTTAACATTTTAAAATTAATTAATAAATTAATTTAGACATAAAAACCACCTTCTTCTATCAACAGGTTTCAGGCCGATGCTTCAGGTTCGGGTTCCGTTCTAGGGTTGAGGTTTGCTCGCGGATCGAGGCACTGGAGCTCGATCAGGACACGCCACGACCAAGCGGGGGAAGAGGCGCTCAAGGGGGTCCCACCAGTGGCGAACTCGGTGGTGGGCTTGACCCACGGCGACGGTTTGTTCGACGCGACTTTAGTGGTGCGGTTCTCCTCGTTCGTGCCACCAGAGAAGTTCTTACCGTACTGATTTGAAGAGGGTGTGGTCCTCTTCAAAATCGCCTAAGGAGCTCGGTTTGATTTGATGTGGATTGATCGTCTTTAATGGAGGAAGATTGATGCTTTTCTGGCCATGAACTGTGAATGAGGCGGCTGGAACGAAGAGGAATAGGGTTGCGTATTTTGAACCGTATTTATACTAGTATTTTAGTGTATTTAATATTTATTTAAATTATTTCATTCAAGAAAATATTCGTTCGTTGATACTAACTCCGTATCGAACCCAACGAGTGTCGCCCGAAGCTAATAACCCCCGTCCCGGACACAATGGAATATGTTTCATAACCCAGTTCGGCTGTTACGATATGTTTTTCTTTAAATTAAATTATAAATCATTTAATTATTAAATTCAAACGTACATTTTAAATTACCGGGGCCACATACGACCTCTAAAAATTCCAGAAAAATTATTTCTAGTTATGTTTTGACGATACGGTTCTAACAAGACTAATTTCGTCGAATTCTGAGACTGTTGGAAAAATGGCCATTTTCTAGTCGATTAAATTTTGACTGAAACAGTCAAAAAACGTTTTCCTTTGCCACGCTCACATATTAATTCGAAAAATTATGAAAATTGAAATCTAGCAATAATTTGACATTCCGGTTCCAACAAAAGTGGGTTCGTCGAAAACCGAGGTCGTTTGAAAAATGACTATTTTTAAGGCTAATATATTTAATATTAAAAATACACTTTTAAACAAATATGTTCTGAAACTCAAAATATATAAGTGTTTACTGTTTTTCAATGCAGGAACGTCATTCTGAACTCAATGGAAGTGGTTTCGAGTCGAAATTCCCTCATATGTGAAAAGTAGCCTTTCGGGCCCTATATAATATATATATATAAATTCTACAACGACCTTTCTAAAAATTGAATTGGCCATAACTTTTGATTTTTAAAACGAAATTTCAGTTTTTCAGATTCTTGGAAAGATATGATTAAACAGATTTAAGTATTTCTGGTTTCACTTAATTCTGATTTATTTTGAATCCTGTACATTCAGTCAAAGTTCAAATTCAAATTTCAAACTACAACACTGTTTTAAACTCTTTTTATAATTAAATTGAATTTATTCGTTTTAAAATAATTTTTTTCGTTATTATTTAAAATAAATTATTCCAAATATTAAAAATCCATTAAAATTTCTAAAATAAAAATTTTAAATTGGCCCCAAAATTCCGGGTCGTTACAATCGCCCCCACTTAAAATCTTTGCGTCCTCGAAAAGGAACGGGGCTGAAAGTTGTTTAATTTTACCAACTCAACTTTATTGGTTTACATAATTTTGTTAGTTAAATTAATTATCATTTCAATACTTTTATTAGTTAAACTAATAATCAAACATCACAACCAGCAATCCATTGGGTGATTAACTTTTCAAATATATATAACTTTTATATATAGCCAAAAATCATATTTTTAGTGCAAATCACAGCAATGTGTACTGACTAAGTGTTGGTTCTCATACCAGTCAATGGAAATATATAGAAATTTCACTTTCGAGACTCGAACATAAATACTGGTGATGGTTGACCTATCACCAGAATTACCTCCGGGTGACTAGAGTGTGATTCTATATCTATCCAGTATATTAAAACTTCGAATATCTGTTAATTACTCGTATATTCGAAATCTTTATATACTCGATTGTCCATATTAAAATAATAATAAAATAAGTATTTTAAGATAAAATTTTCAAAACTAAATTTGTTCTCATTTTTATTTTAAAAGAAAATAATACTCTTCACACTCGTTCAAGGATAATACTGACCCCATCTCTAACGAGTTATTCTCATTGGATATTACTAATCCAATCTCTGATGAATTCTTTCATTTGGTTCTAATGTGTCTTGTTCTCGAGCTCTGTAAACCAAAGCTCTAATACCAAATGTGACGACACAAACTTCACCATAAAGGAAAGACTGGATTGCCTTGAGAACGACAAACATCAGAACATAAACTGAAGAACAATTTATCGCTGATAACAACAATTACATCAGAGTACGAGAATATAACAGAGTATGAATACTTATTACAGAAATAGAAATACAATAATATCAGAGTTTTAAATTACATTTAAATAGCAGCGGAAAAATGATACAAATATACAACTGGAAGGAATACACGGATACGGAGCTTTCCGAATACCTCTTCAGCTGTAAGCCAGGATCCTGTAAATATATCTGCAAAAAGCTACTCGACTGCCCGTGTGGAAAATAAGGGCACCCGAGTTTGCCAGTGAAACAAACTACAGGTCAGTCAAAGGATTGGTGTGAGAAATCTTACTTATCCTATTAAATAATAAGGCTAATCACAGGACCACGCCACTAACGCGGAACGGGTTTACTCCATTGGATTGTTGGTGCATAAATTAAAGTAAATCGTTAAATAACGCAATGCTTTTTAGAAAAATGAAACCATTATAAGACCCAAGTCCCATCACACAATGCAACGCAAGCCGTAGGATAGGGTTTTACCTTATAAAGGTCAAAAATGCTTGATACGATAAAACAGAGTTAATATTAGTGTGTATATCTATGGGTATATATATTTCAAAATCAATTTCAATCATAATGTATTAATCATAAACGACATAGTACCCCATCCTACTATGTCGCCATACTAGTTCTACAATCAAAACCGCAAGGTCGTATTGGAAATTGGATTTCCATCCTGAGTCGAGGCTAGGGGAAAGCTCCTCTCTGATTCGAGACACTCTAGAAAATGCCTCAGGATCCCCCACAGTGAACTCTTGGATGCGGTAGGGCCGATACTCGCCTATCGGTAGTGGATTGGTTATGCCTGAACACACGCTTCCCGGTTCCTTTGAACCTATAATATGACCACTATCGGCCTATAAAAATCCGAGGCGCCTCAAAATCCATCATCCACATAAGTAAAATGCCAGGCCGTGTTAAAGCACTGACACTACCACTAGCTAGAAAGAAACGTGTGCACTCCCTACGGTCCATATCCCGTTTTTGACTCATACCGGGGTGTGAGGCTCGCGAAGTCACGATATACACAAAGCTATGTCGTAATAGGCTATGCTTTGATCATCCCAAAAGGCCCTGCTTTTCAACAAAAGCCTTGATCATATGCATCTTGGCGTACCACATTGACAATTCACGCCATGCGATTAGTCACTATTAATATACACCGGGGTGTTAAGTAGAGAATAAATCCTCCACCACCATCCGACATACATTAACAGAAATCGATTTAATTCACACGGAACGAAATCCAATGTCACACACGCATCCATTTATTAGCTTATGCTCTGGGTCTGAGCGAAAACCAAATCCGAACAATCAACAATAGTCTGGACGGCCGCCACTGAAATCCCTTCAAGGTAGCTACTCCCATCAGGGTCTCTGTAGCAACACATCCATTCGATGTGAAGATAGTCGGTCTTCAACCACCGTCTTCATCTTCGATTCTTCATCATCGTAGATATTATTCGGAATGGGTTAAACCCGGTCTTTCCGAATAACTCTCGTATTTTTATAATTAAAAATCGAGTACTATAAAAACACATCCAACGTCTCATTCCAATTCAGAATATTCTTTTAAATAAAATATTCAAATTATTCTATCAAAGATAAATTCTTCAAATTTATTCTTAAATCTTTCTTTTAAAGATTTATTAAAAAAACCCAATTTGGTTTTTAAATATCAAAAATCATTATTCAATGATTATTTAAATTTAAGAAATTAATCTTATCTTTAACTAGGTTAAAGAACTAATGTCATTTAAAACATATTTCACAATAAACCCAAAATTGACTTCCATTATATATGGAATCTTCACAGGAATCAAATCAATATATGATCATTATAAATTTCTATATTCGACCAATAATATAAATGGAATAACGGCAAAGCCTCTTAAATTCCATATGTAGTATCGATCTTCTTTTACAGAAGCTTATCTCGATTATTATTAATTCGAATTCCATTCAACTCCAATTTAATATATTAAATTGGAAAACTTGGGTTTTGGAAAATTCCCATTTAAATCTTAATAGAAGTTTTATAAATTCCAAATCATATTTTCACTGACAGTTGCGTTAAAGAACACATGTCGCTTAAAAACATAGTTCACAATAAACCCAACTCACATTACATCTTATTTCAATTACTAGATATAATTGAAAACTTTAATAATCTTAAATTAAAGATTTTTTTTATATGGGGTTTAAGAACAGTGTTATTTAAGACACTATTCACGACAAACCCAAAATCCAATCTATTTAATTTAACTTCAATTAAATATTAACATATTGGAAAACTTTATTAAATCTAAATTTAATGATTTATTCTAGTTAATAACTAGTTCATATCAATGAATATGCTTTTCTAAAATATATTCTTTTTCTAAAAATATTCTTTATTGGAATGTGACTCAATCAACAAACATATATTGCATGAAATCAACAAGCACGATAAATAATTATCAAACATCCAATTAACAACCAAAGTAAATTCTACACTAAATGTTGTGACTAGTGTAGATCAAATATCATCCCAACACCTGTGCGGGGTTTCATCCAACAATCAGATAATAAATTATTTGTGCACTTGGGCGATATGTAAAAATTATCAACCCATTCACATAAACAAGTCGGATGACTTGTAAATGGAAGTGTACTGTTCAGTTTGAATATACTAATAATATATTTAACACACCAAACACTTCAACATCACAGACATATGTTTCAAGCCATAGCTAATATCATATTTTTAACATATGATCTTTTTATTGTAACTAATCGACAATAAAAATATTAACCTTTATTTCTAATCTTCTTATTGTTAACCAATAACAATAAAAATCTTAACTTTGTTTCTATTCTTTTTACTGGTAACAAATAACAATAAATATCTTAACCTTATTTCTAATCCTTTTTATTGTTAACAAGCGACAATAAAAATGCAACTCATAAATCCAGTCTTTTATTGAATATAAATTGTCAATAAAAATCTATCTTTTATTCCAACTCTTGTTATTGTAAATAAGTGATAAATAAAATATATTCTTTCAATTAAAAACAATATTACATGAGAGTGTAATCTTCTAACTCTATTCTTTTTAATGATATCAATATTACATGTAAATGTAACATTCTAATTCTATTATCTTTAACGATAATTCTGTCTAATCTCTTCAACGTAACAAAATATGATGATTTTTTCCAATCTTTTAAAGTAAACAAAAATGTCATTTTTGTCTTCATTCTTTTAAAGTGAACAAAAATGCTAACCTTTCTTTTATCCTTTTTAATGATCAAAAATGTAATCTTTCTTCTTAATTCATTTTTTAAATCTGACAAAAATGTCTCTTTTATTTCATTCTTTTAAATCTGACAAAAATGTCTCTTTTATTTTATTCTTTTAAATCTGACAAAAATGACTCTTTTATTTTATTCTTTTAAATCTGACAAAAATGTCTCTTTTATTTTATTCCTTTTTAATATATATAAGAATATATAAAGATGTTCATTCTTTTGTGTAATCCTTTTTAATATATATGAATATTCATCTTCTATTTCACTACATGTTCTATTTATCAAAAATGTTAGTTTTTGATTTGAATAACACATTTCAAATAAAATGTTGTTTTCATTTTCCTAACCAACTTCTAATCAAAAATGTTAATTTTTGATTTGAATAACACATTTCTAATTCAATCTTTTTAATGATTCTAAAATGACGGTGAAATATGACATGTTTTTATTCTAATATCATATTTGCTAACAAAACGGTCTTTTTATACTAATGTTACATTTCTAAAATAAAAATGTACTTTTATTACAAAGATAACATTTTATAACAAATGTTATTTATATCTATTTTAACAAAAATGATAACGATGATTTCTATTTTCAATCTTTAAATAAAAACATAACCATATTAAAAATGCAATCCTTTTAATGCAAACAAAATTATATAAAAAATGCAACTTTGAAATCAGTTCTTTTTATTGTCTCTAATTTGACAATGAAAATGCATCTTTAAAAACTATTCTTTTTATGTAGATAGTACTACATCAAAATGTGTATTCTATTTTGTTGAAAATCTAGTTCAACAAAATAACACAAAATGTGTATTCATGTTTTATTGCAAAATTGCTGATTTAATAAATTATCAAAATTCTGGTTTACATATATGTTGAAAATTTCTAAATCTACATATTTGCAAAATATGTTGTTTTATACATGCGATCCTTTTTTTTATATATATAAACAAAAATTATGTATTTTTGCTTAAATCAAATTCTAATTAACAGAAGTGTAAATTTAACAATACAATGAACAAAATAGTAAATTTGTTCAATCTAATTCTAATTAACAGAATCGTTTCTATTCCAACAGTATAATAAACAAAATGATAATTTTGATTTGTCCTAATTCAAATTTACAGAAATGTTAATTTCAATCATTCTACCGCCACATCACAAAATCAATCAAACAGATGTATAATCTGCATTTAACACAGGATAATAACAGCTTGAATCAACTGTAGATTAACAACAATAATTTCAGAAATTATTTCTAATTATGAAAGAAAGGAATAAATAGATATCTCACATTGGTTTTATTTCAGAACGGTTCAGTTTTGAAATTTCCTGGAATTCAGATGTGCTCCGTTTCAGTTCTAGTCTTTTTCATAACGTAGTATTTTCTGTTGTGATTTCAACGCTTCCTGTTTCATGGAATTTCGTTATCGTATGTGAGAGATACGAGTTTACAAAGCTTGTTAACATTTTAAAATTAATTAATAAATTAATTTAGACATAAAAACCACCTTCTTCTATCAACAGGTTTCAGGCAGATGCTTCAGGTTCGGGTTCCGTTCTAGGGTTGAGGTTTGCTCGCGGATCGAGGCACTGGAGCTCGATCAGGACACGCCACGACCAAGCGGGGGAAGAGGCGCTCAAGGGGGTCCCACCAGTGGAGAACTCGGTGGTGGCCTTGACCCACGGCGGCGGTTTGTTCGACGCATCTTTAGGGGTGCGGTTCTCCTCGTTCGTGCCACCAGGGAAGTTCTTACCGTACTGATTTGAAAAGGGTGTGGTCCTCTTCAAAATCGCCTAAGGAGCTCGGTTTGATTTGATGCGGATTGATCGTTTTTAATGGAGGAAGATTGATGCTTTTCTGGCCATGAATCGTGAATGAGGCGGCTGGAACGAAGAGGAATAGGGTTGCGTATTTTGAACCGTATTTATACTAGTATTTTAGTGTATTTAATATTTATTTAAATTATTTCATTCAAGAAAATATTCGTTCGTTGATACTAACTCCGTATCGAACCCAACGAGTGTCGCCCCTAGCTAATAACCCCCGTCCCAGACACAATGGAATATGTTTTATAACCCAGTTCGGTTGTTACGATATGTTTTTCTTTAAATTAAATTATAAATCATTTAATTATTAAATTCAAACGTACATTTTAAATTACCGGGGCCACATACGACCTCTAAAAATTCCAAAAAAATTATTTCTAGTTATGTTTTGACGATATGGTTCTAACAAGACTAACTTCGTCGAATTCTGAGACTGTTGGAAAAATGGCCATTTTCTAGTCGATTAAATTTTGATTGAAAGAGTCAAAACACGTTTTCCTTTGCCACGCTCACATATTAATTCGAAAAATTATGAAAATTGAAATCTAGCAATAATTTGACATTCCGGTTCCAACAAAAGTGGTTTCGTCGAAAACCGAGGTCGTTTGAAAAATGACTATTTTTAAGGCCAATATATTTAATATTAAAAATACACTTTTAAACAAATATATTCCGAAACTCAAAATATATAAGTGTTTACTCTTTTTCAATGCAGGAACATCATTCCAAACTCAATGGAAGTGGTTTCGAGTCGAAATTCCCTCATATGTGAAAAGTAGCCTTTCGGGCCCTATATAATATATATATAAATTCTAGAGCGACATTTCTAAAAATTGAATTGGCCATAACTTTTGATTTTTAAAACGAAATTTCAGTTTTTCAGATTCGTTGGAAAGATATGATTAAACAGATTTAAATATTTCTAGTTTCACTCAATTCTGATTTATTTTGAATCCTGTACATTCAGTCAAAGTTCAAATTCAAATTTCAAACTGCAGCGCTGTTTTAAACTCCTTTTATAATTAAATTGAATTTATTCGTTTTAAAATAAATTTTTAGTCATTATTATTTAAAATAAATTATTCTAAATATTAAAAATCCATTAAAATTTCTAAAATAAAAATTTTAAATTGGCCCCAAAATTCCGAGTCGTTACAGAGCCCGCCGAAAGATACCGACTCACGAGGCAAACATAAGGTTTCTGATAAGCGGCCTAGAAAGGGTGATGCAGCCATCGTGCCCACAAAACATAAGGATACTGAACTAACATACTGCCAACCTCCACCGCTAGATGCTGAGTCTAAAGTTAAGCGGGCATATCTGGAGAAGCAATTCCCCGACCATTATTTTGAAAATCTGACTTTCTTACCTGCTCTCGAGTCTATTTCCTCGAGGTGGGCAGACGAGGCAAAGAAAAGATTGACGCAGTCGAAAAAAAATATTCGGAGGTGTTCAAGTATTCACATAACCTCTCCAGAATCATTCGAACTTTAATTACGGATATTAATTTGATCAAAAAGACCGCAGACGCCGACGCAAAAGCCTTGAAAAATTTGGAGAAGGACCTCGAGGAACAGGCCCAACTTGTTATCGCTCAATGAGACGCTACCAACTTTAAACATCAATTTGAAGAGTTACAAAAGCGTTATCATGACTTGCTAGAATCTCATAGTCAAGGGCGCTTGGAGTTGAAAAAGCAAGCAGAAGATGCTAAGTCGGATAACGCCAAAATGCAACTTGCTTACAATACTCGTTAGCAAGAAAAAGCCGAGTTAGCGAGAAAGAATGCTGAATTGGAGAAGAGAAACGCTGATTTGGCTTCCAAGTTGATGGAGGCCGATAATAGGGCTGCCCTAGCGGAGGGTAATGTGGAAAATGTTATTAAGTCCGCCGAAGAGACTCGCAAGCAGCTGTCAGAGGCCCAAGAAGAAGTGCATGGCTTCGGCGAATTACTGATCGAATTCGTCGCGCACATCATTCGTCGCCGAAACATCTTTTGGATTGAAGATTATCCAACTACCTTGGTTCAAGTATGGAGTCAAATTATCAAATGGGAGAAAGAAGAGCTTAAGGTAGACTCCATTGACGAAGATAAACTCATGGAAAAATATCTGAGAGATGATGAGCCGGCATGTCTGGCCGAAGGGCGTCACCTCATCGCCGCTGCTATGGAGGAGGAGAAGCAGATGGCCAAACAAAACAACATCCCTGAGGCTGGTTCTTCTTCTACTACCGCTGAAACTTCTGAAGTCGAGGGATATGACCCCGAAAACCCGGGGATCCCTCAGGCATCTCTCTTATCTCCCATACCCGAGACGGCGTCAGAGACGGTCGTCACTCCAGCTGGGAAATCATCGGAAGGTATTTCTACCTTTTCACCCCAATTCGTCAAGGCTGTCTCTACTTTTCATCACATAGTTGGGCAATCGATGGAGGATCCTTTATTTTCTCCTGAGTTGATAACTGTTGCTTCTCATTCTGGAGGTGTTGAACCGACCGAGAAGACTGATGTGCCCCAGGGAACGACCATCAGAGCAAAATCCGCGGAGAAGGCTCAAGGAGAAAAGGATAAGGCTGCCACAGTAGAGTCAGGAGGGGGAGCTGAATTGTCTAAGGCTGATGCTCCTCATGATGACGAGATGATAGATGCATTGAAAGACGATGGCGGTAGCGATGGACATGAGGAAGACCCTGATGTGGCTATAGTCGGGGATTCAAAAAGCGCTGATGACATCACTTTGGCTGAAATGAAAGCCGAACGAGACAAATGTATGTAGCTAAAAGTTGAAGACCTGACCCTGAAATCCTTAAGCCTCTTTCAGTGGTGGATCCTAGATCAATGTTAGTTGTTAAGCTTTCAACTAGATCTATTACAGAAGAGCTTGCTAAAAAGTCTTCTCTTGATTCCAGTGTTCCGACTCCTGGGAAAAAAATCAACCGATTCTAGCACTTCGGTTACAGGGAAGAAAAAGTCGAAACGCATTATGACCAATGCTGAAAAGGAAGCTAAGGCTGCTCAGAAAGCTGCCAAAAAATCCAAGTCCGATCCAAAGCCCGAATGACAGAGTACTTTGTTATTGGTCCACAACTGTTGCAGCAAGCGCGGCCCTCGCATCTTATTTTTTGCTCATTTTCCTTGTACAAACTCACATGTTTGCAAATAAAAATAGTTTATTTCCTGCAATGTCTAATGATCGTTAGTTCAACACTTAAGTGAAAATACAAAAGTATGTCATATTAAAGTTATATAATGAAGTCACTATTGAGGGGAATATGTATGCACATATATGCCCCCAGTTAATCTTGGATAACCGAGCCAGAATCATTCAAGATTGATTAACTTAAAAAATCCAAATGCCCCCGATTCTCTGATAGGGCCATATTCCTTTCGTCATTGATGCCTATTCTTTCTAGCATCTTTATACTCTCCTGTCTCATAACCAACTTAGAGTTTCGCTGAGGCGATCTCTCGTTTGGGTGCACCTTCACGCCTCAGGGGACGTCGTCTTCCCGTCCTTTATACTCTCTCTCAATTCTTGAGAGTTAGAGTTAAGAATGTCGTCTTCCCATTCTTCTGTATTTTATCGCATGATCGACGCTAGTCTATGAATTAGAAAAGCGCGACATTTGTAATAAATTCTGCAAGCATACAGGTGTGTGGCATACAGGTCGAACACAGGGAGGTAGATTAAAATTAAATTATTTATCCAATCTCTTGGGCGAGTTAGACGAAGCCTGGAGATTTGTTTTGAAAACAATAAAATTGAAATTGCAAACTTATGATTATCGTCGAATCTAATCGAACGATTAATCACAAAAAAAGTAAATAGCAAAGCAAGAACAAGAATGCAGAAATTAAAATTGCAAGAAAAGAAGAACAACAAAAGGTAATTTAGGATTGTCGTTGAAACTAATCAAACGACTAATCTCTAAGTAAAAAATTGTAAAATACAATTGGTGCTCTACCGAATCTAATCGTGTAGACAACACTAATTGCTAAGAAATTAGAAAATAGCAAAAAAATAAAAAGAGAAAGAAGAACTTTTATTAGAACAATGGAATAAGAGATGAGATGAGATGGTTACAATGGGTATACATGTGTTTTATAGCTGAATTGCTAAACCCTAATCAAATCTATTAATATATGGGCTTTTTTTTATTCCATCAAGATTATGATAGATCCTCTTCTTATCCCTCTTTGCCATGTGTCAATCAGAAGATTTTAAAAAATCTTTTCTACAAATCTCCTTCCAAAAGCAAATATGCTAGCCCAATATGAACATAATTAGCCTTCAATGACCACTTCTTATGCAATCTTCATGTATATGGCATCAATTCTTCACTTTAAAGGCTGTATAAGGCTTGAACAACTCATCTGTAAAAACATCAAAATAATACCCAATGTAATATTTATTTATATACAAAAGATAATATATAAAAGCATAAAATAAACACATTTTTATGTCAATCAAATGCCCCCACACTTATCTTTTACTCGTCCTCGAGTAAAACAAGAAATGAAAAACTAACTAGATAGGTCACACTTTCGTAGGAAACACGATTGCATTGAGCGTATGCAACAAGCCGTTAAACCTCTAGGTGTCCCTAGTAGGACGAGTGGTGTCTCGTGAGGGTTTTCAGCGGATACTACCCACAAAATCCAAATGCAGTATGCTATGATTCTAATGAAACTACATGAATGCAATGGACATATGCAGATAAAAACGAAAAATGAAAACACGACTTATTTCAGGAAAGTGGTACAACGAATTAAGTTAACAATTTCTAATCAGTTGATTTTATTTTAGATACCTCGACTTGTCACAAATTTTTCAATATAAATCAAGTTTTCAAATGTTAAATTCCAGTTTGGTCAGTTGGTTCGGTCGATAACATAGTGCAGCCATGAAATAAATTCTTAGTTTGCTTGGCACAGTTTGCAAAGTGGTATTCTAATTTTCTCATGTATGGCTAGTCAAATCAATAAGGTCAAGAAGTGTTTGGGTATCATCGCTTATTCTTTATTCTATAAAATTTTAAGATTTATGATTAAGTACATACACCTAACTAAAAAGACCAAGGTTTACCACCCATGCACTGCCTCGCGGACTAATGGAGATTAGGTAAAGAGCTTGGCGGATTGTGCAGGCCGACTTTGACTTTGTCAACAACGTATCGGTAATCCTTAGGTGTCCAATCCCATAAAATGAGACCAAGATATTCCAACTTTGACTTTGTCAACAACGTGTCGGATAGAGCTTGGCGGGTTTGCACACCAACGCTCGATATACAAGCAATGTTGGATACCCTTGGAATACTATTATTATTATTATCGAAAGTATAAGCACAAAAGAGAGTTACGCGAATTCAACTTAACACAACTTAGTTTTAAAGATTTGAAAAGCCAATATAAGTATTTTAAGTCCTCCACTTATTTTAACAAAGTCTACAATATAGAATAGATTTCATGGCCATCACCTAAGAATCTCCCTATGTACCGGTTACACTATTATCCCTCAAAATTAAACTTTTCATTACATTTCTTATTCGATCTAAGTTGAGAGAAAAAAATACTATCAACTGGCTAAAAATTGTAAACTTATTTTGCTGTATCAATTGAAAATGAGTCGTATTTTTAAAAAAATTATGGTATGTTACTACAATCTAAAATGTATGATGGTCCTATTTAAATGGCTGAAAATGAAAAGAAATAAAAACAAAGAAAGAAGAAAATGGATGAAATGCAGACTCCCCCCCCACTTGAACTAAACAGTGTCCACACTGTGAACGTTTCCTAAATTTGAAAGATCGCACCCAAAGGTGAATGTGATGCAAAATTATTTGAAGAATGAAATGGAGTTTAGCCACTATATGCGAATGAAAATCATATGTACAATGATATATGTGTTTGCGATGTATGCGATGCAAAGAATTCCACCAACTTTTCCCCCCACACTTGGTTCTAGCTCGATGAGTCCCATTCCCACTGTGTCCAGACATGTTTTCTAATAAGCAAAGGTTTTTGAAAATCATCTCATCTTTATACCTCGATTTGTAGTTCAGGAGATAAATATCTAGGGTCATCCTAACAAGAAGTTTTTCAATCAAATTAACATTCCATAAATAGTTCACGTGTTCAACAAATTTGTCAGTGTAATTTTTCAAGAATTTGTGATCGTATATAAATTCAGTGAAATTTGAATTCTGAGATTTGTTCAAGAGTATGTGATCACCTTTCTTGATTGGCAACGTATTATCGACACTGACAATTTCACGTTCATTTGAATATTCAAAATCAAAATTTTCAAACTTGGATTGGTGGCTTGATTCTGTTTCATCCTTGTCAATTAAAAGTTTTAGTTCATCTACGAAAAGTTCTTCGAAAGATAACGTGGACACGTCAATTGAAGTATGAGAAACTTCCTGAAATGGTAAATGTGGCGTGTCATCAACAATGGTTTCTACCTTGTCGATCTGTCCTATTCCGGGTTCTTGGTCCTTCGGAGGAGAAGGTGTCGACACAGGAAGTGGAAGAAGTAAAGTTATAGAAGAAGGTTTGTTGGGAGTGCCAACAGTCAAAGAAGAGATAGTGTCAGGGTTGCCGACATCAGAAAAAGAGATGTTGGGATTGCCAACATTAGAAGAAGGTGGGGATTTGGAAGGTTCAGACGAATTGGCCTCGGTTGCCATTGGAAGAGCGTCAAGATTTTCGATTGGGGTCAGAATCAAATGATTGTCGGGATTGGAGTCAGAATTAAGGCTTTCATCCTCATATAAACCAAAGAATTCATGATCATTAAAGTCCTTTTCCAAATTTGAAGTGAAAAATTCCACATTTTCGTTTTGTTCAATTTCAAAAATTTCAACTTTTTCGCAGCCTGAAAGGGGAAGATCAAAATCTGAGCTCAAATCTTTCTCTTGAAAAGAATCGAAGTCCAAGTCATTTACTGGATTGTGAACAACTTCATTTAGATCGTTTTTCTCAATTTCAAAAGTTGTTGTTTGAAAATTTTCACTATCAGTAAAGAATGGATTATCTTCTGATTCATCGCCTGTTTGAATTTGATTTTGTTGCTCTCGCTGTTCTTTCAAAGTTGTCATTAAACAAAGAAGTTCATCTATCTTTCTATCTCTTTCATTAAGCTGTCTATCGATCCTTTCTACCCTCTCTCTAAAAACGTTAAGATGGTATTCTTCAGAATCGTCGATTAGAGAACTCTCGTTTTGGATTTCTTGATTCTCAAAATTATAATCCATATCAATTTCACAATCAAAATTATTTCCAATGTGGTGGTTGTTTGAATTTTCATTTTGATATTGGAAATCATTTTGATCATAAAAATTATGTTTGTAACCAAAACTGTTAAAATTCGAGGGAAAATTGCAATCTTGGTTATATTCAAGATGTGGATATGGGTTGTTATTTTGATCGATTTGAAAATCATTTTCATATCCAAAATTATTTTCGAATTGGTTTCCAACTCCATACTGATGTGGGTCAAAGCTATATTGGGATTCAAAATCGTTTTGATGTGGGTGTGGCCCATAATCGAAATTATTGAAATTTGAATTGAAATCATCATTTCGATTATATCTATGATTTTGAAAATGTTGGTCAGTTGGAAAATTTTGAAAATTGTTGACATTGGCTTCACAAAAATTTGGAAAATCTTGTTTCATGAGATGTAATTCGTATTCATATTCTTCAAGAGGACGTCTACTCCGGTTATTATCCCACATCTCTCTCAAAGACTTTTTTGAATCAGACATTTGAATGAAGTCGACGGAAGACAGAAATTAATCTCAAAATAATATAAAATGTCGAGTAGTGCTCTATTAATTAACTGACTCAATTGGAAGGGGGAAGAGGGTCTTATGGCCGTTCACGTATAGTATAAACTAAGGGATACGACCAATGTTTTACGGGTAGTATGCAACCTCTTTTGCTAATAGTTCAATAAATTGAACTAATATATATCCGCGATCCAATTATATGAGACAGTCACTTCACAAAGCACAACTTTTCAATTATATTATTTTGAAAATCAAAATCACGTGTTAAAATTGAAAATCGACGAGAGTGATTAGTTATGGAAAATCGTTCCTCACCACAGATTCAGAAATATCAACAACACAACAGTCACAGAAATATAAATTGCAGAATTAAAATTTACATTCAAGCCGCTGCCCCTGCAGAAATTTTTTACAACAATTGTCTATATATTTGCAGCAGAGCACCTGTAGAGTTAAAAGAAATTTACAGTGGGGTATGGCTGTCCATCCGAAAAAAATGAGTAGCGTCAATGATTGAAATCTCACTATTTGCAATTTCTTCTGATTTCTGAATTCTTGATTTGTTGCTTGAACTCCAGTCACTTTGTCCTTGGTTTGAAACTCTTTTTTTTTATTTTTGGGCTTTTTTTTAATGAAGTAAATAACAAAAAAAAAACACAAGAAAATATGAGGCTGTGGTAGGTTAAAAAAAAAATTTGGAATTTTTTTTTGAGAGAATGCTTGTGGATGGGGTTGGTTTGTGCGTTGTGGCAGAAGTGTGGTGGGAAGGAGGGATTGAAGAAGATGGTGCTGAAGTGTAGATTGAAAAAAAAAATGTGGTGAAATGAGATTGTGTGAGAGAGAGGGGTATTTGATCAGAGGGGAAAAAAATGAAGCAGGGAAGAATAATGGAAAAAAATTATGTCCTTGCCTTTTTTTTTATTAGTGTTGAAAATCGGACAAATAGGAAAGAAACAAATGACAAAAAAAAAAAAAAAATGGGAAGAGAGATTTCAGAAAAGAAAGAGAATTGTAAAGGAAGAAAGGAAAGTAATTGTAAAAGATTTGGAAAAGAAATTGAGAAGGGAAAGCAATAAAAGAGAAGACAAAAACAGAAAGAATTTTTTCTTTTGTTTATTGTTGTAAAATTAGAAGAGAGAGAAAAAAATGAGAAAGGAAAAACTTGAAAAGGGAAAGAAATAAATGGAGAAAGAAAGAAAATTAATTACAAGGCAGAGAAGAGAAATTTATAAAAGGATTTTTTTTTTCTTCAGCAAATTGTAAAAGAAGAAAGGATGTGAGATATTAGTAAGAGGAGAAACAAATGAAAGGAAGGAGAAAGAAGTTGAAAATAGGGAAGAATTAAAAGAAAAATGGCAAGATTTTTTTTTTTTGAACTTGTAAAAGAAGAATGAGAAGTAATTATATAGAAAATTGGAAAGGAGGAATAAAGAGGAAAGAAATCAAAAGAGGATTTTTTTTTTTTTTTTTTGAAAAGAAAGGAAATTTGTAAGAGAAGAAAAGAAATCAATGTATTGAGAACAAGAAAGACAAAAGAAGAAAGGAAAAAAAAGTTGCAAAAGAGGAATCGTTTTTTTTTTTGAAATTTACAAAAAGAAAAAGACAATTGGATAGAAAGTGGAAAGATGGAAAGAATAAAGGAAAATTGATAGTTGTTTTTTTTTTTTAATGAAGGAGAGAGTAGGAAAGAAATAAATGAAAAAATGGAAAGAGAGATTGTAAAAGGTTAATGAGAAATGCAATTGGAAAGAATTTAAAAAAAAAATGCAAGTTTTTTTTATGAAAATTTGAACAAGAAGAAAGGGAAAGAAATGAATGGGAAAAAGCAAAACAAAAATGGAAAAAAATAATAAAAGAGGAAGGAAATAAGAGAAAAAAGCAAGGTTTTTTGAGTAGAGAGGAAGGGTAGAAGAAATTGAGGAAAGAAATAAAAGCAGACAAAAACAAGAAAGAAATCAAAGTAGGCAGAGAAGAAATTGCAAATTTTTTTTTTTTTTTTTTTTTTAGAAAGTTGTAGACAAAAGATGGAAACAAATAAAAAGAAAAGGAAAGAGAAAAGAAAAATGTGAAAATCAGCAAGGTGGTAGAAAGATGGAAAGAAATTGAAGAAAAATTAGCAACTTTTTTTTTTTTTTTTTTGTATATATTTTTTTTCTTCTTGAAGGAATTAGATTGGAAGAAATGCAAAATAAAAAAAAGGAAAGAAATAAATGAAAAAAAAAGAAGGAAAATTAAAAGAAAAAAGGCAAGATTTTTTTTTTTGAAAGATTGTAAAAGAAGAAATGAATATAAAAGTAGGAAGGAGGATTGAAAAATGAAATGAATATAAAAGTAGGAAGGAGGATTGAAAAATGGAAAGGAATAATTGAAAATAGGAAAAGAAATTGAAAGAAAATAAAGGCAAGAAATTATTATTTTCTCTTGCTTAGTTCATGACAGTATCAATGTAATTAATACGCCACATCACTAATTGAGATTTTTTCTATATGTACAAGAAACAAAAATATATACAAAATAAAATAAAAACTAAAACGAATCGGAAATTAAATAAACAATAAAATTCAATCGTTACCTCCCCGGCAACGGCGCCAAAAACTTGATCGACGCTAGTCTATGAATTAGAAAAGCGCGACATTTGTAATAAATTCTGCAAGCATACAGGTGTGTAGCATACAGGTCGAACACAGGGAGGTAGATTAAAATTAAATTATTTATCCAATCTCTTGGGCGAGGTAGACGAAGCCTGGAGATTTGTTTTGAAAACAATAAAATTGAAATTGCAAACTTATGATTATCGTCGAATCTAATCGAACGATTAATCACAAAAAAAGTAAATAGCAAAGCAAGAACAAGAATGCAAAAATTAAAATTGCAAGAAAAGAAGAACAACAAAAGGTAATTTAGGATTGTCGTTGAAACTAATCAAACGACTAATCTCTAAGTAAAAAATTGTAAAATACAATTGGTGCTCTACCGAATCTAATCGTGTAGACAACACTAATTGCTAAGAAATTAGAAAATAGCAAAAAAATAAAAAGAGAAAGAAGAACTTTTATTAGAACAATGGAATAAGAGATGAGATGAGATGGTTACAATGGGTATACATGTGCTTTTATAGCTGAATTGCTAAACCCTAATCAAATCTATTAATATATGGGCTTTTTTTTATTCCATCAAGATTATGATAGATCCTCTTCTTATCCCTCTTTGCCATGTGTCAATCAGAAGATTTTAAAAAATCTTTTCTACAAATCTCCTTCCAAAAGCAAATATGCTAGCCCAATATGAACATAATTAGCCTTCAATGACCACTTCTTATGCAATCTTCATGTATATGGCATCAATTCTTCACTTTAAAGGCTGTATAAGGCTTGAACAACTCATCTGTAAAAACATCAAAATAATACCCAGCGTAATATTTATTTATATACAAAAGATAATATATAAAAGCATAAAATAAACACATTTTTATGTCAATCATCGCACAAACAGTCATTTTATTTGTTACTGCACATAGGTCATTTCCAACTTTCCAAATTTAATTTAACATTTCATGTTTCACAGTCATGATAGAATAATTGTCCAAGATATAAATAATGCAGGAAGGTAAATGACACATGATATTTTTATAGTGGTTCAGCTAAGTCGTAGCTTACATCCACTTTATAATCCTTTGTTCACATAAACAGACTTTTTAAGGCAAGTCATGCCTTTTTACACAGCTTATGAAAACAAAATAAATGACATTTCATATTTAGCTCAGATATTGTTGTAGGTGCTGAGCGTTCCAGGCTCTAGGAATCTCCTCACCTTCCACGGTCATTAGCTTGAATGCTCCTGTATCATGCTTCCGTTGGATGGTGTATGGCCCTTCCCATTTTGGACCCAATTGGGTTGGAGGCGGGAAGACTCGTTTCAGTGCTAGGTCTCCTGGTTCAAAGGTTTTAAGGCGAACCTTCCGGTCATAATAACGTGCTACTTGATGTCAATGTCTTGGGGCATGCAAGTCGGCTTCATCTCTTTTTTCTTCAATCATATAAAGAGATTCTAGAAAGAGCGCTTTATTTGTCCTCGGGTCATAGTACGCAACTCGATGAGAAGGGACTTCCAATTCTACCGGGATCACTGCTTCTGACCCAAAGGAAAGTGAATAGGGAGTATGGTCGGTGGCCATCTTAAAGGTCGTCCTGTAGGCGCATAAAGATAATGGCAACTCATCTACCCATCTAGCTTTGGCCTGCTCCAACCGCTTCTTTAGAATTGATTTAATGACTTTATTTACGGCTTCGACCTAGCCATTTGACTGCGGGTGAGCCACTGCAGTGTATCGTTTGTCAATCTTATATTTCTGGCAGAAGTTTTTGAACTTGACGCTGTCAAATTGCATCCCATTATCGGTTATGATGGCCTTCGAAATCCCAAATCGACAAATAATGTTTCTGACCACAAAACTGATCACCTTCCTCGTCGTGATGGTTGCTAGAGGTTCAGTTTCCACACATTTTGTGAAGTAGTCCACGACAACAATCGCATACTTAGCTCCTCCTCTGGCAATATATAGCACTCCAATAATGTCAGTTCCCCACATGGCAAACGGCCACGGACTTACCATTGATTTGAGCTGAGTCTGTGGCGCTATGGGAACTTTGGCATACCTTTGACATCTATCGCAGCGTCGTGAATAATCAGCCGCGTCTCTATTCATGGTAGGCCATAAATATCCATACCGTAACACTTTCTTTGCTGGGGTTTGGCCTCCAGTGTCATCTCCACACTCCCCTTCATGCACCGCTTGCAGTACACGTTTGATGTCGTCGTGTGCGATACACCGTAACAGGGGCATTGAAAACCCTTGATGATAAGGATGTCGTCCTGTAAAATGTATCTTGCAGCCTTGCGTCTTACAGCTCGTCTTTCACTCATTTTTAACAGGAGGGTTCCATTCTTGAGAAAATTCTTAATTGATGTCATCCGGGATTCTCTTTCTGGTTCAACTTCCAAGGCTAGCTCTGTTTCCATTAGGTCGAAACTTGGTTAATCCAATACCTCTATCGGAACCATTTCGGTTTCTTTAAGATTATCAGAACTTGCTAGCTTCGCCAGTCGATCTGCTTTCTGATTTTCCGCTCTTGGAATGTGTTTCATGCTATAATGCTCCAAACCTTCCAATAACTCCTTTACCTTTTTGAGATAGGTGATGAGTCAAGGCCCTTTAGCAGCAAATTCTTCCCGAAATTGACATACAACTATCTTGGAATCGCAATATATATCTAGTTTCTTCACTCCCAAATCTTTGACGAGTTTCAGCCCGATAATCAGGGCTTCATACTCGGAGTCGTTGTTAGTAGCAGCGAACTCTAACCGTAATGCATAGTAGATATATTGTCCTTCAGGAGTTATCCAAACAACTCCGGCGCCGGACTTTCTATCATTCTTAGCCCCGTCCGTATCTAATTTCCACGGACTAAGCTCTAACTCTTGATCCAAAGCAACTACCTTGTCCCCCACCGTTTCCTCTTCACGAATTGTAAATTCTTCTATAAAGTGAGCCAAGGCCTGCCCCCTTATTGATCTTCGCGGCTGAAAGTTCAAATCAAACTGACTCAGCTCGATATTCCATTTAAGTAACCGCCCTGATGCCTCAGGTTTATGCAGCACTTGTCTCAAAGGTTGATCAGTATATACAACTATTGGGTGTGCCTGAAAATAATGGCGAAGTTTGCGGGAAGCGATCAGGAGGCTATAAGCAAGCTTCTCTATCTTCGGATAGTTATGTTCTGCAGCATCTAGTTTTTTGCTTACGTAATACACAGGTTTTTGGACTTTATCCTCTTCACGTACTAGTGCTGCACTGACAGTATGAGATGATACCGCCAAGTAGGCGAATAAATCCTCATGTTGCACAGGCTTTGATAATATTGGAGGCTTTTCTAAGAAGTCTAACAGATTCTGGAACGCCTCCACACAGTCGGGAGTCCACTCAAAATTTCGCTTTCCCCGTTTTATGAGATTGAAGAAAGGTGCACACTTGTCTGTTGCATTGGAGATAAATCTGCCCAGTGCTGCAACCTTCCCAGCTAAGCTTTGAACATTCCTAATCTTTCGCGCTCCTCTATATTCCGGATTGCTGCTAATTGGTCTGGGTTGATTTCAATTCCTCTGGAACTCACGATAAATCCAAGGAACTTGCCTGATGCCACGCCAAAAGAACACTTCAAGGGGTCCAACTTCATCCCATACCTTCGTAGTATGCCGAACATTTCTGCTAAGTCCTTCGTATGATCGGGTGATTGCTAGGATTTCACGAGCATATCATCTATGTAAACTTCCATTGTTCTCCCGATTTGATTGTAAAACATGCGGTTGACTAGGCGCTGATACGTGGCTCCTGCATTTTTTTAACCCAAATGACATTACCACATAACAATATAATCCTAAGTCTGTGATAAAGCTTGTATGCTCTTGATCTGGTATGTGCATGGGAATTTGATTGTACCCAGAATAAGCGTCCATAAAGGATAAAAGTTCATGCCCGGTAGTTGAATCTACTAGTTGATCAATTCTGGGGAGGGGAAAGCTATCCTTCGGGCAAGCCTTGTTCAAATTAGAAAAGTCAATACACGTTCTCCACTTCCCATTGGACTTTTTGACCAGGACAGGATTCGATATCCAATCGGGATATTTCGAATCCTTAATGAATCCGTTACCTTTTAATTTCTCTACTTCTTTCAAAGCTGTTGACCGCTCTGGACCCAACATCCGTCTCTTCTGCTTGACTGGTGGGTGCTTTGGATTAATACACAAAGAGTGGCTTATAATGGTAGGTGAAATCCCACACATGGCAGCATGAGTCCATGCAAACACATCCAGATTTGCCTTTAAGAAATCAGCCAATTCTCTCGCTCTAACTGGATCCAGTTGCAAGCCGATTTTCAGTACTTTTGTTGGATCAGTTTCATCAATAGGTATATCGATTGTTATTTCGTTGGGAGTTGCCTTCATGTCCCCGGGTTCTCTATCCTCTCTGGGATTTATATCCTCGAGCACGTCTGAGGGCGACTCACTTGGGGCAGGACCCCTTAATTGTTATGCTGAGGCCTCCTTTGGAGGGGTGGAATCATCCTTAGCATCTATATTCAACCCTTTCATTAACATCTTTAACTCTGCCACGTAACAAGCTCGTCCCGTAGCTTGGTCGTCCCTCATCGTCCCAACTCTTGAGTCAGTAGGGAATTTAAGAAGCAAGCACCAAGGCGTAATACATGCCCTAAATTCGGCAAGGCCCGGTCGGCCTAGGAAGGCATTGTAAGGTGACTCCAAATCCAAAACTACAAACGGCAAGATCATGTGACTGGTAATTCCAAAAAACCCATCGGAGCTGTAGATGCCCGTTAAAGCCACGTATCCATCCTTGACATGGCTTTAAGTCTTTTGCTTCGAGCCTCATTTGTTCGTTTCTTGAAGAGGATATTGACCGAGCTTCCGTTGTCCACTAACACCTTATGGACTAGAGCGTGGCCAATTGTCGTGGTAATCACTAGTGGATCGTCGGTTGGAGATTGAACTCCAGAATCATCTCTATTGCGGAACACGACATCATCTGACATTGTTTTTTGTTGTTTTATTGGAGTGACGTCTTCAAGGCTACTACATTCTCCTACTTCAAAATGCTTGGCGGCGTTGACGTACTGGTCCATTGCTTTAAAACTACGACCAACTAAGTGAGGTCCGCCTATAATAGAGTTAATAACGATCCTCTTACCTTTTTGCTGAGTTGTGGGTTTTGAAGCAGGCTGGTCTTGGTTCGGGGCTTGTCCCCCTTGCTCCCTGTCCCTTGGGGCAGCTTTGTACTCATCCAACTTCCCTTCTCGCAGCAATTTTTCGATGATATCCCTCAAATGAAGGCACTCATTGGTGGAATGACCGTGTGTACCATGAAATAAGCAAAACTTTCCTGTTTCAATCTCTTTCTCAGTAGAATCTCTGGGTGGTGGTTTTTTGTACTGCAATATGCCGTATGTATCTAAATAAATGTTCTCCAACGTATCATTTAACGGTGTGTAATTTTCAAAAGTCTGGAATCTGGGTCTTTTATTAGAGCTATTCCCTCGGTTTCTGTTCCTTCTATTTCCGTTCCCATTTCTGTTGCTATTACCCCCACTCTGGTTGCCAACATTTACTTCCACCTTTCCTGAACTGTCACCAGATTGTTTCACAGCAACATTACTCTGGACACCTTCCTTCGAGGCCCCTTCGGACTTTCTCTTCCGATTTGCCTTAGCTTCTTCTCGTCTTAAGCGGACATTTGCCTTTTCATAGAACAATTCTCTAGTAGGAGGTGGTTTTCCGGCCAAGAAATCCCTGAACTCTGTATCAGGATCTACCCCTTCTATCAAGGCCATCAGGATAGAGGGCTCATGGGGATCACTAACTTCGGTGACGGCCAGGTTGAAGCGATCCAGATATGACTTCAAAGATTCTCCTTGGGCCTATTTAATTCGTGACAATTCTATGATGGTCTTGGACTTTTGGGCATGGAGTCGAAACTGATTCATGAATCACTCACTCAGCTCTCCGAAATTTGATACCGACCGAGGAAGGAGTCGGGTGAACCACATCAACGCTACATCTTCAAGATAGATTGGAAAAGCTTTGCGTTTTACGGCGTCCGGAGCTGCTGCCGCATTGATGAACCATGCATATCTCATCAGATGCTGCCCTGAGTCTGTCCTTCCTGAATATCGATCCATCTGAGGCAAGTTGAATCGCTGGGGGAACTGGAAATTCAGTATGTCATCTGTGAAGGGGGTATGACTTCGTTCAATGCCCCAATCTTCATTAGTATAGTGCCGACTTTCGGACATGATCTTGCGCACCATTGCCCATACATCGGCATTTGTTAATCTCTGCACAGGCTCTCTTGATCTGATGTTCGGATTACCCCTGGGTTCTTGATCAGGGGATAACCTCCTATTTCTGGAAGCAGCTTCTCTACGTTGCTCTCTGTGTTCCCAGTCGATCTCAGGAGGTAGAGGTTGGAGAAGCTATTGCTGCGTGGAGTTGGTAATATTAGGATCTCTGGGTAAGACGTGGGATCCGCGCATGGGTAGCAACATAGGCTATTGTACGCTCGGGTCATCAGGGCCTAAGGCATGACCAGCATCTTCTCGTGATCCCAAAGATCCAAAAGTCAATTGATCAAGGTTCTGAGGTCGTTCAAGCAGCCTCCTCTCGCGAGGGCGTTCCTCTTCCGAAGAAGATGAATCATCTGTAGTAAGACGGCGTATTGGGGAAGGAGACTTCTGCCTCCGAAGCTCTTGTAGTTCTCTATCCATAGTGATCATGTTTTCCTGCATGCGAAGGTTGTCACGCCTTTGGGCTTCCAATGCTTCTTTAGTGCTCTGAAGTATGTTAAGAAAACGTGAAAAATCTCCCTGAGTAATGGGTGCAGATGGATCAGGCTGAACATTGGTCATCGTGGCTGGAATCAGAGCGTTGGAGGGAGCTCGAGTAGAAGTTCCAGCTTCAATCTGGTTCGGATCGGATTGGTTCATAGCAGCCTGGTCGGGGCGGTTCGGATGGAGATTATGCGTGCCCCCGACCTCATTAAATCGGATCGGATCAGTGCCTTCCACCCGGTTCGGATCGGCACCTCCGATCCGATTCGGATCCTCCTGATCGGAGCGATCTGCTCTAGAGCTTTGAGCGCGCGACCTTGTTAACACAATAGCTTGCTGATCTTCTCTAGAATCATTTCCCCTAGCGCCTTGCACTTCTTTTCCTTTGGTCTTAGCCATAACACTTGATTCTTCAATGGTTAGTCAACAAGTACTGAAAGATGTCGGAGAGAAGGGATTAACTTCTTTGAACTTGAAAGTCCAAATAGTAGAATGATAACCCAAAAAAGGCTAAGAATTCGAAAGGCTCTCAGTGAAAGCACCAAAATGTTAGACCAAAAATTGGTTCTAACACCCAAATTAGCTATGATTTTAATGAAATAGAATCAAAAAGCAACAAAGAACACACGATTTGTAGTGGTTCAGCATTAAAGAGCATACGTCCACTTTGTTTTCTTTTAATTGATGATTTGGATACAAATACAACAATGATTCTCACTCAACTTCACAATTACAATGCATAAACTCACTCAAATCTCTCAAAAATAGACTTTAAGTGATTTTTTTGATCTGAATGTAGTTATGAAATTCGGCTATGGAGGAAGTTAGAACTGAGAATTTGCCAAAAGATCCTTTTAAATGCCTCCAGATGGTGTATTTATAGGTGAAAAACCTCTTCGAAGTGGCTCCGGTTCGGAATTGCGTGGCACCCATCCCACAAGACTTGGGTTCGGAGGCTTCCCGATGGTGACAACGCAATGATTTGGTGGGAGATCGTGGGAGAAATGGTCAAGCTTTGTTCGAGTCTTCAGGGAACATGTGTAGCAACGGTCACAGGCTCAGAGCAAGGGGTTCGGATCGGTTGTCCGTTCAGATGAAACCTCTTGCTTTACGATGTTGCTGATGTATTCCTCCGATCCGATCCGATGAGGCCATTTGCTCCATGATGTTGCTGACGTACTTCTTCGATCCGATCCGATACGGTGTCTGCGTTCTTGATCTCTACTTGCTTCCTGTGCTATCTTCCTCCGATCCAAACTGATTGGTGGCTTTCTCACTGTTTGCTCTTTGTGTAGCCTAGTTCACAAATTAGGCTAACAATAACCATTTCAATACAATAGTTTTCTGAATAAATGACCAAAATCGCATATAAGAACCATTAATATACTAATTTACACATCTAGTACAAAGAAAATGTTATACCTAACTAGTACTTACAAAACGCTTGATTACCCATAATTCTTTGTTCTATACACCCCCGTTAGTTTCCCTGATCCTGCCATCATGCTCGAGCATACCCTATAAGTTTGAAATATACAAATAAAATTTCCATGTTAAAGTATCAACTGTCACTTTTGTTCTTCCCTTTCAGTAAATGTAACTTACAGAAGTTGATCTTTAGTGTACATTGTGTACTGCTCACAAGCCTTGTCCAAAAATTGAATCCTTTGAGACTGCATTGAGCAGTGTATACAGTAGTAACAACCAGCAATGAAGGTTGGATCAAAAATCAAGGGCAAACATACATCTTGGAAAGCCATAGAGTGAATGTTGCATGCATCTCCACCATTTGCCGTGTTACCCGCTGATGCTGAAACACTTTCAGTTGCTTGAGCAATAGCTGCTTTATGCTGGATGGTCTATAATCAACATAACTAACATAATCAACATAACCACCTTAAAAGTAAATGACTGCACTTAACTATTGAATTTTCTAGTTCATATTTTCTCCATAAAACAGAGTATTTGGTCTACCTTTTTCATACACGTTATCCATACATCTCAAATATGTTTAATAATTTGGTACACATGAAATGTTTACAAGTTGAAATCTAGTTATGAATCAGAAAGAAAATTTGAATTCCATCAATTGATCTAAATAATATGTTCCTTGTCGTATGTTGTTTGATAAAGTAGCAGCTGTTATTAACGAAGTATAAAAAATATAGTTCTTTGTTAAAAATGTGTTCCAATCTATATTTTATACATTTCCATCATAGTACATACTCCTATGCATTTAAAACTTATTCTCAGTTGCTAAAAACACATTCCTGGCTATTTTTCAATTAAACAACACTAGTAAGAGACATGCTAAGAAATGTTGGCTTTCAACAAGGTTTAAGAAATCAAATATACTTCAAGACTCACAATGAATAATTCAATAAAAAGCATGTAAAGAAAATGACTGCATCAAGATGTCTGTAACACCAACTTGAAATAAGGCTATTTTATGATCTATATCAAATTTAACAATTAGTAAAGCATAAATGAAGGAACAGAAACAATCATACCTTAATCAGATAACAAATTAAATAAGCAGTACTTGAGAGCCATTTCTAGCTGCTCATTTTTGGTGAATAAAATCCATTAAACGTGTTACTTTAACAAATTCCTTCTTGTATCAAGGCTAAATTTTGTATTCATTCCACTTATTAGATAGTTGAAACTAACTAGCCTTTTCCGATTCCTTTCTTTTCAGCTGAATCTCAGTACTAGGAAGATTCTCGATCTTTGCAACAACATCAAGGAATTCCAAATAATCAGGATCTAATGTTGATCATAAGAAACATCAATGAATACATACAAGCATGCTTACATGTGTGCATATACATGTAAGTATGTTTATATGTGTCTCCTTACATGTATATGGTACATGTGGTGGATGACTAGGAAAAGACAAGGTTTGAGTATTATTATTATTTAGAACAAGAAAGGTACATTCTTCAAGTAGAGAACTCATAAGACTGGGTTTATATATAACAGAGAAACATACATACCTTTGAGTATAGTTCCTTCACGACCATCCTTTTTAGAAGACAGTTTAAGGACACTCTGTGATGGTGCGTACTCTACAAGTACCTTATATTGAGAACCTAGGTTGGGTGACAAC
Source organism: Allium sativum (assembly GCA_030737875.1). Classification (NCBI taxonomy): domain Eukaryota; kingdom Viridiplantae; phylum Streptophyta; class Magnoliopsida; order Asparagales; family Amaryllidaceae; genus Allium; species Allium sativum. The sequence goes on from CM060923.1 coordinate 446,250,677, forward strand.
CAGATGCCTACAATAAAATGATCACTGTTTCCAGTTAAATAATAAAAAACATTATAGCTATTCCGTCAAACAGTTCCAAAGAGTGTTCATATATTTTTAAACTTGATTAGCACTATTTTCTCATCCATTCTACATCCCTTAAGTAAGAGTTAGAAGTATACTTACGAGTGAATTACAATAAATGTAATACATATTTATGATAGATGTCTATAATTCACTTATGATAGACTTATTATTACTACTACTATACGAACTCACTTATTTTCTACATCCCTCAAGTTGGGATTACGTTTTAGATTTTGAATTTTTAATATGGTCAATAATGTGGAATGAAGGGGACATTTGTACCAATCACGTCAAGTAAAAAAAAATACCCATTTGCAAAGACATCAAGATGGGCCTATTTGAATTATACTAAAGTTTTTCAATTTTGGTAGAGCATTGAAATACTAAATTAAATCGTAGGACAAACCAAGAGACACTCAACCTAGCATTAAAATTCATTTACGGTTATGAAGTCAATGAAGTTCAATGTCCAGCCAAACCCTAGTAACAATATGCAATTTACTGAAGCTATTTCATAGTACGAATCCATGAAAGAGTACATAAGACTGCATTGATCAAATCGCTTGTCATCATTTGAACTTAGTTTCTTTATTATAGGAAATTTCTTTCATGTTTACAGTAATATGACACATTTTGAATGTATTTTTCATACATTTTTAAGATGAAACTATTGACTGATACCTCTTCTATTTTAATGTGCTCTTGATATTGATTGATACCCAACTATGTATATTAGAGTATACATACTTATTAATCACTGTACTTCAGAGTTCCAAAAAAATCAGCACAGTATGATTTAGTTCCTGATGCATTTTCGAGTTATTTAATCTATTCATTGAGTTTGATGGACTATAAGTGGTATTTGATAAAAAGCCTTAAATTTAACGAAGTTAAATGTAAATAGACCTTTTTTAATATGATGCACAAAAACCGCTAAGTCTCCTCCAGAGCAAAAAGCTCTATCTTCTCCCTGGATGCAATGCATCAGTCAGTAATATATTATGTTATGGGATCCCAGGTTAAGACGTACAATATCTGAAAAGATAAATTTTGTGAATGAGAAACTAAAATGAATCAGATTATGATTATGATCTTGACTTTAGAATCATCTTCATAGTCGCTATAAAGTTTCAGGATTTTCAAAACCTGAATTAAATTGCCATCCTAACGACATGAGTAAACTAAATTTTAAGTATACATGCTTACAAAATGTTTGTAAATGCTCAACTCCAGTGACAAAGAAGTCGCATATGATGTAAACTTCAAACTAAATTTGCACTCTAGTTACTTAACTCTAACTCAAAAATAAAATAAAATTTAACAAACATTAAAGACAGGAAAAAGGTGAAATTACCATTTCGGGGGTGATAGCATTCAGCTGCTTAGGAATAGTTAACGTTAGTATTCTTGCACCTCCTCTTGCGTTTACCAGTACCTTCATATAAAAAGATTTTGGCATCAACAGTCATCTCACATATAAATAGTAATGGTAATTTGTTTTATATTATACACCATTGTACTGTACCATAGTAGCAATTTTTTATGGTCCTGCATATGGCAGCGACATGATGCTCTGCTCATTGCAGCAATCCTCTATTGTCTTAGGCATTTTTTCCCTAAGCCGCCGCTGCATATCACAGCAGCAACCTACTGCTTCTTTAGGCACGCCAAAATTAAATAATCACATCTCCTTCTTACTTGTTACAACCAAAATTGCATATATGAATTAGGTATACTCTAACGACAGAAATTCCCTCATATATTACACTCGCATATAAAAATTCATATTCATATATCATTTAATCAACATCTCCTCGAAAAAGTGTAAATATCGTCTTCTCTTTTCAATATCACGTATCGATAATGGTTTACCCACATATTTAAGCTTTTTGGATACCATCTACCATGCTAATATATGAATTAAACTACCAAATTAGAACTAAAAAAAAAACTATGCATAACCATTCTACAGCAAAATAGTACTATTTTTCAATTGCAAACTCCATGTCAACTTGTTCACTCTAACTATTTCAACTATTTTGGTATATAAGACGGAACTAGATGTCAACTCTTTTCATCAATGACAAACTCTACATACTAAGTTCTACGGAAAGTGGAGGAAGGTTTGTTCCATACATACAAACTCTACATATATGCTATGTTCCTAATGTGATGTCATTTAATAACATGCATGACTTCTGTATGCTGCTATTTGCTAGACTAGCCAAAAGCTAAGTACTGACACTATTGGAAAAAATAATTCACATAACAATGGATCACTGCGTTATTCACATAATAGTAAAACTAAAAGCACAATATTTTTTTGTTAAAAAAAATGAAATAAAAACATCAAAACTTTTAGGGCAACAAAAAAATCGGATCAATGAATAAACGAAAAGATCAAAACTTCATTGACTAGTGTTTATTTTGCTATTTTATTTTTTTAGTTCACTTTACTTCCTTTTTTAGCAAAGATGGACGTTTTTTCCCGTGACTAGTCTACTTTTAAAACAATAAGTAATAATACATTAGCAACTAGTAGGGTTAATTTCTATCTACTACCTGTAGTTTTAACAGTGGCCTAACCACTTCTAGCTTACTCCAGAATCAATCTTAAAACATATATCACACACACCATGTAGAGTGAAAACTTTGAAATAGAACATTACATAAACACCTTAACTAATCACCACGTAGGGTGAACCCACAGAAAGACAGATAAACAAAAAGCTACAAGAAAAAAATGGCTGATACGTAGAAAATATGAATACCTAGCTAAACGAAGAGCAAATAAATGACATAAACCAAGAGGCAACACCCAAATCAACATCTTAACAGCATAACCTTAAAGAAGAAAGATTATCTCAAAAAAGATCCGGAACAACCGGATTATGAATGCATCGAGCAAATCCCTAGCGACACCGTTTCTAAACAGGCCAACTCCAAGCACATCGAGCAAATTCCTAGCAACATCGATGAAATAAAAACTACCCTAGCCTTATTAAAAAAACTTGGATCTAATTAAATGAATGATTGGGAAGAAAATATACATCGGGAAAGAAAAGATAGCAACATCAATGTCGATTGAGGCAGCGACCTCTTCTAGGGTGACTAACGTTTGAGGCAGAACGATCAACTGAAAAATAATATGTCATGGCCCGCAAATCCATACTATCTGAGCTGACTAATACAACACATGTCCACCTCAAATAATACAGAAATATGAGTCATTAGGGTTAAAGAAAATAGGAAAGATGGAAGAAGAACAAAAGAACACATCAGAATCTCACAGCGGAACGAATAAAATATATTATATAACATAACTTTGAAATATAAATATGTTTTGTATATACATACCATATCAGAGTACAACATAACACTTGATACAACGGAAATAACTCTAAATAACTAAAGGTGTGTATCTGAAAAGCCTGAAACACTTGACAGCCCGTACAAATTTGGGCACCCAAGAGTTTAAGAAAAAAAAAAAAAAAACTCTGGGTCAGTCATGGGACTGGTATGAGTAAACTCCAACCATATTGTTTAACTTTGAAAATCCTTTGAAAGAAAGGGTAATAGTAAGACCGGCCCACACATAAACATGGATGGTTTTTACCTTACTGTAACCAAAACATTTTTGATATCAAAATCCAGTGATATTATAATAATGTATAATCAAATAAATAACCAAATAGTAGAACACTTGCATCTCACGCTCTACATATATAGTATAAACTCGAAAACCACAGGGTGCTTATTGGAGATTGGATTCCAACTATGACAAGGTATGGGACAACCTCTCGATCAGTGCACTCTAGAAGGGGTACACTGGGGGTTCAGCAAGAACATCTTGCAACCCGGCCACACAAGACCGCCCACTCATTTAGCTTGAGTGTAGAGAATATATTGTTACCCACAGTTATTGCCCATCTAACCGTAATCCGTAAGATAAAAAATCGAGAGAAGAACAAATAATGAATTTTCTCTAGATCGGTGACAAATATACCCTGCTTTGGTATGACCCAACTAGCCATAATGCCTGTCCGATTTTTGTCATTTCCCGATTGATGAGGCTTGAGGCTACGTATATCTTTTTAGAATATCCGGTCACCATACACTTTGAATGTCACATCGTCAAACCCGCAAATCACTAGTTAATCTCCTCAAAATACCACGGGTATAAAAAGCTAAGAGAAAAAAATTTCTTAGCCACCAGACGTAATACCTTGAAAATTTCGTCTTATGTGATCTGTTAGGCTTACTCTATCAGACATTCGTCCATACAAGTTGTCCGGGGTCTGGACAAACATAACAGCCCTTGCATTTCACTCCATCTTCCATTATCTGCAGCATAATCTAATTCGCAATGCCTATGCCTATACAGAGTGGTTTCTAGATATTAGATCCGACCAGTCTCTCCGTATAGACAATGGTCAAAAATCTTTGACAACCGGTGATTTAAGTATCAAAGAAAAATAAACATCCATCAACCAATTAAACAATCACTGGCCCCTTTTAATTAACACTCATTCATGAACTATTTTCCAATTTCCTTATTGAATTCTATATATATCGACATATTGATTTCTGTTATCAAAATTTCTCAAAATTATTCTAACTCATAAAAATTTCGGAAAGTTTCACCAGAACCTCCTTTGTACCAGTCAATATTTCAAATCACACCTCTCCTCTCTAGGCCCTTTCCAATCAAAAAGAAAATCAAAAAGCCAAACGGCTTGCCTATTCGGTGCATAAAAACTCATATGGAATTTAAACATGTACCTTTTTGTCAGGCACTTAAATTATAAATCTTCACTCTCTTCATACTCTTCATCTCATACCTGTTTGTCATATACTCGTCTAATTCCCATTCATTTCAACTTTAATATTTCAATCACATTCACATTATTCCCAATTTACGCTTTTTACTTAATCGACTTTCAGTTTGAACTTCTCACGTTCGAATATATTTTTATTCGCTTGTATATAAAAGTCGAATTCAGTCTCCATGTCAAATTCCAAAATTTAATTCAAGTTCCATACTTGGGTTCCTAAATTTAATTAACACCTTTAAATTACCTTAACAAAGTTAAATTCAGCCAAAAACCTTATTAACTAATTTCAAAGAAATTAGTTATCTGCATTCAATAGTTAAAAATCTGATTTTTTATTCTAAAAATTGATCCACTTACTCGACTTGAGTTCATATTTAATAAACAACTCAAATCCGGTTTTCACTAATGAAAATTCGAATTTTATTCACTAAAATCCCTTTTATTTAATTAAATAAACCATTAAGGTTTTAAAACGATTATTGCACTGTTTTCCTGAAAATTTGGTTTTTGACATAACTCAAAATCTATAAGACGAAATTTAGATTTTTTTTCTTCTATTAGAAAACTATAAATCAATATGTCTGGATGTTTCTATTTTTGTCAAATTCCGACTTATATCGAGTTCTATATACTCAATTGAGGTTCGAAACACCAAATTACGAACTATCGCGCTGCGGTGGGTTCAATTTAATTAATTTAAACATAAACGTTTAAAAACTTCGTTTATAAAATAATTCAACTCCATTTCAATAAATTAAAAATAAATTAAGCCCCTTACTAACTTCATAAATTCAGATTATTTAGCTCGACGATTTCTTTATGCCACATTCATAACTCAATTATGAATTTAATCAAAACTCAATTCCTATATTCAATTCCAATTCCTTCAATTATTTATAAAATTCGATATACTCGAATTTCAATTATAAATTCCTTTTTATGGGAATAGTCAATTTATTCAACATCATTTACCATTACAAACTAATATCATCCATTGATAATAGTTAAGTCGTTCAGGTTGGGGTATTTTATTTACCTCTCACACCTTGACCGACAATGCTCTTATCTTGAAACAGATAAGTGTTTGTAATACAAAACTGAAATTACTTATTGTAAAAATCCCATCTTCTATTCCATTTAAAAATATGATTTTTAAATGGCATCCCTTATATTGAGAAAAAAAAACTATTTCCAATTTATCAAATGAAGACTACTTCAATATATTTAAAACATTGTTTATATATCAACTTCCTTATTTTATATTTAACAAACTTTCATTTAAAATTCTGTTTAAAACTCGATTCCTCATTTGAAATATTTTATTATTATATCTTATATATATGATCATATAATCTACTTTCTTATTAAAATTCTAATTTTGTATTTAATACAGTTCCAATATCTTTGGATATAAAAATTTATTTCTATAAATCTGACTCTGTTGAATTCAAATCATAAATCTGTATGAATTTATTTCAATCCAATTTATTCCGAACATCGGAATAAATTTCAATGTTTTCTTCTCGAAAGATTCCAAATTCATTTATATTTGTTCTTGAATTAGAATTTCAAATTATCAGTGATATTTAGTTTACTTTATTTATAAATACCATTTATAAATTTCACTTCTTGGTTTAAATATTAAAACAAGCTTTGATTTAAAATTCCATTTGGAAATCCAATTTTCACTTCAGAAAAAAATCTTTCCTTTCTAAATTCATACATGAATTAAAATTTTTAGTATTATCAAATGATAATATTTCTTTCCATTTACAAACACCGTTTATAAATTCAACTATTTGTGTTTATTATTAAAAATAATTTAACATTTCTCAATCCATTCAAAATGCCATTTCCATTTCGAAAAGTAAAATTTCTTTTTTAAATCTAAAATTCCCTTTTTAATATTTTAAAATATAATATCTAGGGCCAATGATATTTAAACATCCACATACACCAATCATCAATCCAATTCAGCGCATCACACACATATAAACATATAAACAGTAATAAATAAATTTAAGGAATCCAGTTGGATCCCTTCAATCTGTTTTTCCTGCATCCACAAATGTCAGAATACATAAATAATACCAATCCTGCTTCAAGGCAGGATATCGCATTATAAAAGGTCATCCAATCATATACCGTGGGGGCGATAGGGTCATCTGCTAATGATACTGCGGGCATCCGCTAATGATACTGCGGGAATATTCAATATATATATAATAGCCCCAAACACCAAGCCTAAATAACTAATATATATATATATATAATAACCGCAAATTATCAATAATTAGCAATGCAATCAATCAATCAACAAACAACACATAAATATTTGTATTAAATAAAAATTCAATTATAATAAATCATAATCGAACCGAGGAGTGAGTTTACTCACCTTGATTTTTATTTGGAGAATATCATTTAAATGTTGTATCTTCATGGCTACGAATCAACCTGATTCCTCTCGAATGAATTTATTTGCACCTATAGTTATTATTTTATTTTATTTACCAGTTAAGCTATATAAATTTAAACTAACTTAACAAATATAAATGAATACTCCTATATAATTTAAATTCTAAAACATACACCTTACTGTCTTTAAATTAGTTGATCAAGCCATGAAGCAATACGCCGACCAATTCTACTGAAAATAGCCCACTGCCTTGTTACTACATCATTTACATTGACCTTAAACCTCATCATCCTTATCACTATCCAAAAAAGCCTCCTTCAACTGTCCTGCCACTGCCATCCAAACACTACACTGCCTTGCCTCATCTTACTGCAACCAACCCCCTCTAATCACGATCCAAATTAACTTCAATACCATCCTAACAAACTCACTACTCTTTTCCTTATCGCAACCCCAGCTAAACAGTAAAACAATGACATTTTTCTTTCTTTATTTCGATCTACACCATCAGCCTTCGTAGAAACAACCCCAAACTCCCCTCCATCCCAACAATAACTATATTTCAAGTCACGAGCTTCACATTCCAAAAGAAAAAAGTTAAGCTCATCCAACACCTCACTGCCATAACCAGTCACCAAAAAATAATAATCAACCTCCTTTTATGTCAACATCACTAAATTCGAATGCCAGTCACCTTACAATATGACAAAAACCCAAATCCGTGCTTTATGAATCACAACACCTCTCTCCATGTTGGAATCCCCACAGGAACAACATACCCAAAATCGCGAGCTCCTTCAGTTGGTGTCGAGCATCAATTAAACTCGTGGATTTCCAATGCTATCCCCCTTTTTGTTCTCTTCCTGCCATCCGCAGCTTCAATTCCCCCAACAATCAACGAGCCTAAGTCCTAAATCATCGTTGATTCGCGAGTGTTGAGCGTCGAGCTTCCATGGTTTCGGAAATTCATTAATCGCGATTCTGATTTCCCTTTCCCTTTTTTTCTAGTTTAATTTGCTAATTTATCTCGAGTTAAAAAGAAGGGGATGGGGAAAACTGCGAAATGAAATTTTAAAGGAAGGGCTTTAAAAAATGGTTTTCTGTTGGATTTGGAAGCGACGAGTAATTTATAGATGAACGAGACGACCATTCATACCCACCATTAATTCACTGTCTTCCTTCGTAGTGAAGGAGGGGAACAAAATTTTCAAGCTCGAGGAAGAAATTAGTCTGCGCGATGTTAAGGTGTTGTCTATACTTAGATAAGATGATTTTATTTTTGTTTTAATTAGTTTATATAATTTTGTAATTAAAATATCTCATTAAACTTAATTCGAAACCCCGAACCGTTATTCAACCGTAAGGACTGATGTTCCCAACATTATTCACTATTATGAATTCAATAGAACAGTTTCTGAAATTTAACTCAACTATAGAGAAGAGATAACAAATTAACAGTTTAAATTAAATTCGATTTAAAGTATAAATCGATTTCAAACAGTTAAATCCCTTAATAATAAATTATTATTATCCTTTATATTCAAATAAAATTTATATCGATTGACTGAATTGTTTTTAATTTAGTTTTAAATTTTGAATTCGATTGTATTTCCTTTTCGTATCACAGTAATCCGATATACTCAAAATTTAATCATATACCAATTATTAAATCAATAAATTCCTTAAAATCCATTTATTATTCCAAATCAATATTTAAAATAAAATTTAAATATCAAATATTGAATGGCTAAAATTCTGGGATGTTACATTTCTTCTCCATTACAAGAATTTCGTCCCCGAAATTACTAAGGCAGAAGAAATGCTATAGACCCGTTAACTTTTCAAAATCCACTTTGTTATAACTCAGTATTTCATACTTCCTTCATATGCATTCAGATTGATTCTAATCCATTTATTTATTTCGTTTATGATAAACGAAAATTTTCTGTGCACATTTGGTATTATCTGGTTAATATAATAACCAATTATCTATTTTATTATTATTTTTTTTTTTTGCTTTTAATTGATTTCAAATCAATTCTTCAGCTTCACTTTTACCAATTCAATTTATTTAACTTGCGTAAGTTAAATTTTAAATTCCAGAATTCAAATACCTAGATTTTATTTCAAATTCTCTTGAAATAATACACATACATATATTTGTAACCATCTAAAATTCAAAATATATGAATTTCTCAAATCAACTTGTTTTCTCAAATAAATTTTCATTATAAATCTTTAAAAAGTTAGCAATCCATCACTTAGAAACTCGAAAATGAACACTGATGATGCTGCAGTCATCATCAGAATTATTTTCCAGTCACTGAAATGAGTTCAGTGCTTTATCACTTTCAAAATGATTTTTATTCAAAATCCTTCCAAAACATAGGTATATTATTTTAATATACTTTGGAAAAATATTTTCCAACTATCCGGGATTTAAATTCCAATTCTGGTTTAAATCTAATTTAATTTCATCTCATTTGTATATATTATTCATATGCAAATTCTATTTGATTATATGTAACCATTTCAATTTAATTTGATTATAATCTCAATCAACACAGCCATGTATTATAATAATTGCGGAAAATTATTCTTTTATATCAAAATATAATTTTGTACAAATTTATTTCATCTCCCAGCTTTTAAAACAATACTATGTCAAATTACTCTGTTCAAGTGTTTAGAAACACCTGTCGACACAGTTGTACATCCTGTACTGACCAGAATTCATAAACACTTGATAAACCAAACAACACAATATAAAACAATTTTTATAACAAATTACAAATATGCTCTCTCATATATATACACTCAACTCATTCTAGGGTACTACTGACCCTGTCTCTAAAGAGTAAACCCCCACCAAAGCCTAGTTTTTCGCTCAACCTAAGCTCTGATACTAACTGTGATGGACCGCAAATCCATACAATCTGAGCTGACTAATACAACACACGTCCAACCCAAATAATACGGAAATACGAGCCATTAGGGTTAAAGAAAATAGGAAAGATAAAAGAAGAACAAAAGGGCACATCAGAATCTCACAGCGGAATGAATAAAATACATTATATAACATAACTTTGAAATATAAATCTATTTTGTATATACATACCATATCAGAGTACAACATAACATTCGATACATTGGAAATAACTTTAAATAACTAACGGTGAAGCCTTCTACTTCAAGCTCTTCCAAGTGTATCTGTAAAAGCCCAAAACACTTAACTGCCCGTACAAATTTGGGCACCCAAGAGTTTAGGAAAAATCAAAACAAAATAAACTCTGGGTCAGTCATGGGACTGGTATGAGTAAACTCCAACCTTATTGTTTAACTTTGAATATCCTTTGAAAGAAAGGGTAATAGTAAGACCGACCCACACATAAACATGGACGGTTTTTACCTTACTATAACCAAAACATTTTTGATATCAAAATCCAGTGATATTATAATAATGTCTAATCAAATAAATAACCAAATAGCAGAACACTTGCATCTCACGCTATATATATACAGTATAAAATCAAAAACCGCAGGGCGCTTATTGGAGATTGGATTCCAACTATGACAAGGTATGGGAACACCTCCCAATCAGTGTACTCTATAGGGGATACACTGGGGTTCAGCAAGAACATCTTGCAACCCGGCCACACATGACCGCCCACTCATTTAGATTGAGTGTAGCGAATATATTATCACCCACGGTTTTTGGCCATCCAACCGTAATCCGTAAGATGCAGAATCAAAAGAAGAACAAATAATGTATTTTCTCTAGATTGGTGACAAATGTACCTTGCTTGGGTATGACCCAACAAGCCATGCTGCCTGCCCGATTTTTGTCATTTCCAAGTTGATGAGGCTTGAGGCTACGTATATCTTTTTAGAATATCTGGCCACTATACACATTGAATGTCACATCGTCAAACCCGCAAATCAGTAGTTGATCTCCTCAAAATATTACAGGTATAAAAAGCTAAGAGAAACGAATTTCTCCACCACCAGATGTTATACCTTGAAAAGATCATCTTACGTGATCTGTTAGGCTTACTCGGTCAGACATTCGTCCATACAAGTTGTCCTGGTTCTGGACAAACATAACAGCCCTTGCATTTCACTCCGTCTTCCATTATCTGCCGCATAATCTAATTCACAACACCTATGCCTATACGGAGTGGTTTTCGGGTATTAAATCCAACCGGTCTCTCCGTATATAGACAATGATGGTTAAAAATCTTTGATAGCCAGTGATTTAACTAACAAAAGAAAATAAAATCCATCAATCAATTAAACAATCACTGGCCCCTTTTAATTAATATTCATTCATGAACTATTTTCCACTTTCCTTATTGAATTCTATATGTATCGACATATTGATTTCTGTTATCAAAATTTCTCAAAATTATTCTGACTCCTTAAAATTTCGGAAAATTTCGCCAGAACCTCCTTTGTACCGATCAATAGTTCAAACCCCAACTCTCCTCTCTAGGCCCTTTCCAATCAAAAAGAAAATCAAAAAGCCAAGCGGCTTGCCTATTCGGTGCACAAAAACTCATATGGAATTTAACCATGTACCTTTTTGTTGGGCACTTAAATTATAAATATTCACTCTCTTCATACCCTTCATCTCATACCTGTCTGTCATATACTCGTCTAATTCCCATTCATTTCAACTTTAATATTTCAATCACATTCACTTTATTCCCAATTTGCACTTTTTACTTAATCTTCTTTCAGTTTGAACTTCTCACGTTTAAATATATTTTTAGCTTATATATATATATAAGTCGAATTCAGTCTCCATGTCAAATTCCAAAATTTAATTCAAGTTCCATACTTGGGTTCCTAAATTTAATTAACTCCTTTAAATTACTTTAACAAAGTTAAATTCGGCCAAAACCTTATTAACTAATTTCAAAGAAATTAGTTATCTCCATTCAATAGTTAAAAATCTGAATTTTTATTCTAAAAATCGATCCATTTACTCGACTTGAGTTCATATTTAATAAATAGCTCAAATCTGGTTTTCACTAATGAAAATTCGAATTTTTATTCACTAAAATCCCTTTTATTTAATTAAACAAACCGTTATGGTTTTAAAATGATTATGGCGCTGTTTTCCAGAAAATTTGATTTTTGACATAATTCAAAATCTATAAGACGAAATTTAGATTTTTTTTTCTCTTCCATTAGAAAAATATAAATCAGTAGGTTTGGACATTTCTGGTGTCGTTGAATTCTGACTTATATCGAGTTCTATATACTCAATTGAAGTTCGAAATGCCAAATTACGAACTGCCGCGCTGCAGCGGGTTCGTTTTAATTAATTTAAACATAAACGTTTAAAAATTTCATTTATAAATTAATTCAACACCATTTCAATAAATTAAAAATAAATTAAGCCCGTTACCCCAATCTAACTTCATAAGTTCACATTATTCAACTCGACGATTTCTTTATGCCACATTCATAATTCAGTTATGAATTTAATCAAAAGTCAACTCCTATATTCAATTCCAATTCCTTAAATTATTTATAAAATTTGATATACTCGAATTTCAATTATAAATTCCTTTTTATGGGAATAATCAATTTATTCAACATCATTTACCATTACAAACTAATATCATCCCTTGATAATAGTGAAGTCGTTCAAGTTGGAGTATTTTATTTACCTCTCACACCTTGACCGACAATGCTCTTATCTCTAGACAGATAAGAGTTTGTAATACAAAACTGAAATTGCTTATCATAAAAATCCCATCTTCTATTCCATTTAAAAATATGATTTTTAAATGGAATCCCTTATATTGGGAAAAAAATCTATTTCCAATTTCTCAAATGAAGATTACTTCAATATATTTAAAACATTGTTTATATATCAACTTCCTTATTTTATATTTAACAAGCTTCCATTTGAAATTCTGTTTAAAACTCGATTCCTTATTTGAAATATTTTGTTATTATAACTTATATATATGATCATATAATCTATTTTCATATTAAAATTCTAGTTTTCTATTTAATACAGTTCCAATATCTTTGGAAATAAAAATTTATTTCTATAAATTTGACTCTGTTGAGTTCAAATCATAAATCTATATGAATTTATTTCAATCAAATTTATTCCGAACATCGGAATAAATTTCAATGTTTTCTTCTCGAAAGATTCCAAATTCATTTATATTTATTCTTGAATTCAAATTTCAAATTATCAATGATACTTAATTTACTTTATTTATAAATTTCACTTCTTAGTTTAAATATTAAAACAAGCTTTGATTTAAAATTCTATTTGGAAATCCAATTTCCACATCAAAAAAAAAATCTTTCCTTTTTAAATTCATGCCTGAATTTAAAATTTTAATATTACCAATTGATAATATTTCTTTCCATTTATAAGCACCGTTAATAAATTCAACTACTTGTTTTTATTATTAAAACAAGTTAATATTTCTCAATCCATTCGAAATGCGATTTCCATTTCGGAAAGTAAAATTTTTCCTTTTTAAATCCAACAATCCCTTTTTGATATTATAAAATGTAATATCTAGGGCCAGTGATATTTAAACATCCACATACACCAATCCTCAATCAATTCAGCGCATCACACACATATAAACATATAAACAACAATAAATAAATTTGATGAATCCAGTTGGATCCCTTTAATATGTTTTTCCTGCATCCACTAATGTCAAAATACATAAATAATACCAATCCTAGTTCAAGGCAGGATATCGCGGTATAAAAGGTCATCCACTCATATATCATAGGAGATAGGGTCATCTGCTAATGATACTGCGGGCATCCGCTAATGATACAGCGGGAATATCCAATATATATATATTAGCCACAGCCACCAAGCATAAATAACTAATATATATAATAACCACAAGTTATCAATAATTAGCAATGCAATCAATCAACAAACAATACATAAATATTTGTATTAAATAAAAATTCGATTATAATAAATTATAATCGAACCAAGGAGTGAGTTTACTCACCTTGATTTTTATTGGGGGAATATCCATTTAAATGTTGTATCTTCGTGGCTACGAATCAACTCGATTCCTCTCGAATGAATTTATTTGCACCTATAGTTATTATTTTAATTTATTTATCAATTAAAATATATAAATTTAAACTAGCTTTACAAATATAAATAAATTTTAATATAATTTAAATTCTAAAACATATACCTTACTGTTCTTTAAATTAGTTGATCAAGCCATGAAGCAATACGCCGACCAATTCTGCTAAAAGTAGCCCACTGCCTTGTTACTACATCATTTACATTGACCTTAAACCTCATCAACCTTATCACTGTCCAAAAGAGCCTCCTTCATCTATCTTGCCACTGCCATCCAAACACTACACTGCCTTGCCTCATCTTACTGCAACCAACCCCTCTAATCACAGTCCAAATTAACTTCAATACCATCCTAAGGAACTCACTTCTCTTTTCCTTATCGCAACCCCAGCTGAATAGTAAAACAATGACATTTTTCTTTCTTTATTTCGATCTACACTAGCAGCCTTCACAGTAACAACACTGAACCCCTCTCCATCCCAACAACAATTGTATTTCAAGTCACGAGCTTCACATTCCAAAAGAAAAAAGTTAAGCTCCTCCAACACCTCACTGCCGTAACCAGTCACCAAAAAAAAATCAACCTCCTTTATATCAACATCACTAAATTCGAATGCCAGTCACCTTACAATGTGGCTAAAACCTTAATCCATGCTTTATGAATCACAGCACCTCTCTCCAAGTCGGAATCCCCACAGGAACAACATACCCAAAATCGCGAGCTCCTTCAGTTGGTGTCGAGCATCGATTGAACTCGTGGCTTTCCAACGCTATCCCCCTTTTTGTTCTCTTCCTGCCATTCGCGGCTTCAATTCCCCTAACAGTCAACGATCCTAAGTCCTAAATCATCGTTGATTCGCGAGTGCCGAGCGTCAAGCTTCCAGGGTTTTAGAAATTCATTAATCACGATACGCGATTCTGATTTCCCTTTTCCTTTTTTTAATTTAATTTGCAAATCGATCTCGAGTCAAAAAGAAGGGGATGGGGAAAACTGCAAAATGAAATTTTAGGGGAAGGGCTTTAAAAAAAGATTTTCTGTTGGATTTGGAAGCGACAAGTAATTTATAGATGAACGAGACGACCATTCATACCCACCATTAATTCACTGTCTTCCTTCGTAGTGAAGGAGGGGAACAAAATTTTCAAGCACTAGGAAGAAATTAGTCTGCGCGATGTTAAGGTGTTGTTTGTACTTAGAGTAGATGATTTGATTTTTGTTTTAATTAGTTTGTATAATTTTATAATTAAAATTTCTCATTGCCCTTCCTTAATTCGAAACCCCAAACCATTATTTAACCATTGCGACTGATGTTCCCAACGTTCTTCACTATTCTGAATTCAACGGAACAGTTTCTGAAATTTAATTCGACTATAGAGAAGAGATAACAAATTAGCATTTTAAATTAAATTCGATTTAAAATATAAATCTATTTCAAACAATTAAATCCCTCGATAATAAATTATTATTATCCTTTATATTCAAGTAAAATTTATATCGATCGTCTGAATTGTTTTTAATTTAGTTTTAAATTCTAATTCGATTTTATTTCATTTTCGTATCACAGTAGTCCGATATACTCAAAATTTAATCATGTACCGATTATTAAATTAATAAATTCCTTTAAAATCCATTTATTATTCCAAATCAATATTTAAAATAAAATTTAAGTATTTAATATAAAATGGCTAAAATTCCGGAATGTTACATAATAAGCGCTGGATTGAATAAACGAAAGTGGACAAAAGCTAGGGATTTTTACGGCAGAAAAACATTTGGGGGAAAGGGAACGAGCGTAAAAAAATTCGAAGTATGAGCGGAGAGGAATCGAAAATTGATGGGCACGTTTATTTTGGACCACGCGGACTATTTTTTTTGGCGGGGAAGTGAAATTTTATTTGCCGCGTTTGTATTATGAATGATAACACCTTTTCTTGCATTTGCAAATAAAACCCACTGATTATTGCAAAAAAAAAACCATTTTTCTTGTAGTGTCATATTGTAGGCTATCTGTCGAGTGCTTGTTCCTTAAAATCTGATGAAGCATAGCGACCCAACAACTCGTTCAAGTGCTAGATGATGTAAATATCAGCATGCAGAAATAGAAAAGCATCACCCTGAAAAGTGGGTGGGAAGAGTCGCAAAGATTCAAAAAATGAACAATCCCCACGAAAAACAAACGAGAAGGTTGTGACTTTCATCGAACGGTAACTTCCCCAAGTGAGAGGTTCAAAGCCCTAGTTCCTAAACTGAGATAGCCTGCCAAGTCAAGCATCCGACAAAGGAACTGGTACCTTCCCCGTGGAACGATACAACAGCCGTCCAATTCATTTGCATAACATTTGAGATAAAATGACAAAATTCATTTGTGTAGCATCTGATTATCTCAGATGTGAATAATGACAAAATTCATTTACGTAGCATTTGATTATCTCATATGTGAAGAATGATGAAATTCATTTGCGTAGCATTCGATTATCTTAGATGTGAAGAATGACGAAATTCATTTGCATAGCATCTGATGATCTCAGAAGTGAAGAATGACGAAATTCATTTGAATAGCATTTGATTATCTCAGATGTGAAGAATAACGAAATTTATTTGCGTAGCACCTGATCATCTCAGATGTGAAGAATGATGAAATTCATTTGCGCAGCATCTGATCATCTCTGATGTTAAGAATGATGAAATTCATTTGCGTAGCATCTGATTATCTCAATTATAAAGAATGACGAAATTCATTTGCATAGCATCTGATTATCTCAGATGTGAAGAATGACGAAATTCATTTGCGTAGCATCTAATTATCTCAGATGTGAAGAATGAAGAAATTCATTTGCGTAGCATCTGATTATCTCAGATGTGAAGATTGAGGGAATTCATTTGCGTAGCATCTGATCATCTCAGATGTGAAGAATGAGGGAATCCATTTACATAACATCTGATCATCTTAGATGTGAAGAATGATGAAATCCATTTGCGTAGCATCTGATCATCTCAGATGTGAATAATGCTGAAATCCATTTGCATAGCATCTAATTATTTCAGATGTGAAGAATGTCGGGCCTATAATTAACTCGCATAGTGTCTGATAGCTCAGACGCGACAAGTGTTGGGGCAAAATCCAAAGACCTCCCAGAGAAGGGGAACTAAATTAAAAAAACTCCCTTAGCGGGGGCACAAAATACAAGACTTTCCCTAATAGAGCCATGAAAAATATAAGACCTTCCCTTGAGGGGGCACAAAGAAATAGAAACTTCTCTAAGTAGAAGCGCTAAACCAGTCAGTAAATTCGAATTCCTATTCAGTTGACAAGTTTAAATAACTTTAGCCAACAAAGTAGAAGCGTCTAGTGCATCAAACACAATCAAGGAAACTTGACAAGAATATCACATTGAGCCCTTGCGACTCATGACGACTCACGGTACTGAGGCAACACAACCATATAATAGTTGAATAATGCCTGGGAAAAATACAGTGGGTCCATCGCGACATTGCAACAAGCCAATATCCAGTATACTCTTATCAAAAAAGCTAATACACTTGGTTTGATTTTGCCTTCAAAAATGGGGCATTTTAAAAATTCGGCAAAATCTATATGCTCGATAGGTCGATAAAACTCACTGCACCGATAAAGATCAACCTGGGAAACCCAATTAGAATCTCTTAACGCAAAGGCTTCCTCGTCTGCAAAGCTCCAACCATAAATAACTCAAAAAAAAAAAAAACCAACGATATTTTGCTTCAAATCGGAAGATAAGCGATGTTTAAAAGGCAACTGTGCGAATGTGGCATAGTTCGAATCTAACAGAGCAGTAACACTTCTCAAAGAATTGAAGCCAATACACATCAACAGTTTCAATAAGGGATATAAAAGAAGATTGAGCAATAATTAAGCACTGGGGCAAGCCGACGTGAAATGGAGATTCAAGATTTTATATATCCCAGGATGATCCATGGTGTCAAAGATTAATTAAATTCCAATTTCTAAATCTAACCGAGCTACTGCAGCATGCCTAAAAATAGACAATCGGCAAATTCTTCTTTCCCTGGCAATCTTGCGGAAAATTCGGAAATGCCAAAATAAGTGTGCGCTTAGTTAAAGACATAGTCAATTAGCATATAATGGCATCTTCCCGGCAAATTGTCAAGAGAATAAGGAATAACCAAAGATTGGTTTGGTTACAATCCAAAAGCTGCAATCATTCTAGCCTTAAAAACTTAAAACAAAGTTCCAGTTTGAACAGGTTGTAGCAGTGGAGGAAAGCACAAGTAACATGCTAGTTACGAGTTCTATTTGTTGTTGTTCACTGCAGAAAGTGTTCTTTTCTTCGGTAAAAATTCAATGACAAAACAAGTTCGTAAAACAAGCAATTTAGCATGGATTGGCCACAACCGTTTCAATGAAAATCGAGTACGACCAATTCATCACAAATTTCACTTGTTCTATGCGCTCAAGTCCGAGTTAAAGCTGGGGATTTCACAAACAGGCACGGTGTTGTCAACAACAAATACTTGAATTTAAAACTAAAGCGTTTGTTAGCGCAACAAGATTCGTGCAATAGAGCATTTCAAAAGCGGATTTGAGTTCGAATTATCACGAACAAGCTTTTAAGTGTTCAATATTAAAATTTTGACCAAATTTGGATCAAATACACAAGTTCCATATGCAATAGCTCATGTTCAGAAGCTAAAAGCAAAATGAAGCGACTCGAGCCCAAGTTCATTATTAAAATATCTACAGCCGAGAAGTGAAAAAGTGAGCAAACACCAACACAAGAAGGCCAAGTTTTGGTCCAAATATAAAAAGAACATCCAAGTAAAAATGATCTGATCCATCTTAAACATTTATCTATGATCTATCCAAGTGCATTAACACAAAATATATTAACAACAACGTTCGTTTCGAAGCTCTCATTTTTCACAATTAAAAATACAAGCTTCTAGGGTAAATGTTAACCTTGTTAAAATCACGAGTCAGAAATAATCAGTCAAATGCACATGAAATAGATCGTTAACATTTAAGTGCCAAGGATTGGTATTATGTTAATATAATGGGTCGGTCAGCTTCAACGTGCATGGATCAGCCACTTTAGTTCAAGATGGGTCGGTCGGTCACGTTGAACATCATGGGTCGGTTGCCCACTTAAGTATGAGTTGGTACCTTACAATTATATGGACACATCAACTCACTTTCACATTCAGAAAACATGCAGCGTATGGATGCACCACTTTCATTCTTTTATATGAAGCTGTTATATTATAAAGAATATAATAATTGGTACGATGTAACATAATGATACATACAAAGCTACGTGACACCCAAAGGTTTTATATATGTTATGCATGAATCGGTGTTAATGGAATATATGGTTCAACTTCTATTATAAAGTATGAATGAGCAGCATACAATATATGGCATCCATTGAGCACTATGACACCACATGCGCCAATATTATCTCGAATACAAGAATTGGCTACAATAATAAGTAAGCGGTCGACATCTAAAATACGTTTTGGATCAGTACTAAAACTGTAAAGTGGTCGGTTTCGTTTACTTTAAAAACATGAAGTATATCATAATGGAAACTACAGAACACAGCTGTAATAACCCGGAAATCTGGGCCAGTTTAAAATTTTTATTTTGGCAATTTTAGCGAATTTTGATTATTTAAAATGAATTATTTTAAATAATAATGACGAGAAATTTATTTTGAATAGAATTCGAACGTATATATTATATAAATCGTCGTTGGAATATAAATAATTATTTATATATATAAAAGAAATTGAAAATGACGCGGTAGTTCGATAATTCAATTTCAAAATTCAAATGAATGTACTGGGTTCAAAATAAACCGGATTTTAGCGAAACCAAAAATATTTGAATCTATTTGTGAATATCTTTCCAACGAATCCGAAAGATTGGAATTTCATAGCGGGAGTAAAAAGTTATGCCCAGTTGAAATTTCAGAATAGTCGCTATGGAATTTCGGCCCTTAAAAATGGCCATTTTGCAAACGACCTCCGATTTCGACGAAACCACTTTTGTTGGATCCATGATGTTAAATTAATGCTAGGTTTCAAATTTCATAGTGTTTCGAATCAATATGTGAGCGTGGCAAAGGAAAACGTGTTTAACCAGTTTTAGTTGATTTTAATCGACTGGAAAATGGCCATTTTTCAAACGGTCTCAGAATTCGACGAAACTAGTTTTGTTAGGACCGTATCGTCAATACGAAACTAGAAAATATTTTTCTGTAATTTTTCGAGCTAGTATTGCGTTCGAATTCAATATACAGAGTTATATGTTGATTTTGACAAAAACTGATCGAAACAGTCGAATCAGCCTGCGATACATATCCCAATGTGTTTGGAATGGGGGTAATTAGCTAAGGACGACAGTCGGCGGGTCTCATTTCGAGTTCGTATTTTAAAGTACCTTTTGAAATTATAAATAATTAAATAAAAAAAACCTTCTCTCTTTATCCCCTTACCCTCTCAGGCCCCCCCCCCCCCGTTCATTACAGTCAACCGAGAGAAAGAAAAAAAAACCCTAATCAATCGCGACCCCACCACCCAGGCGCCGGCGGCGCCGCGATTTACCCCCCTACTGAGGCGTGCACCCCCCTTCCTGCTGAGCTCCGACCCCCCCCCCCTTCTTGTTGAGCCGCGCACCCCCCCCTTTCCTCCTGAGACGTGCACCCCCCCTTCAGCTCCGATCCCCCCTCGCGCATCCCTCCCCTCCTTTCAATATCCGATGCCGCCACTTAAAGACCGACGCACATCTCCAGTTGCCGCGAGCTCAGGCTCCGCACCCGCCTGCACCTCCCTAGGTTGCCGCCTCCACCCACGAAATTCTGAAGCCGGAAACCGACGTGAGTTTTTCCCCTTTCTGCAATTTGATTTTTTTTTTTTTATATAAAATGCTTCATTGACTTTATGAAATGTTTTATTGATTTTATATAAAAAATATATACATACATACATACATATATATATGTATGTATGTAAAGATGCGTTTTTAAGGAATTAAAAATATAATCTTTATCTGTATGAAATCATTGTAAAAATACGATCTTTATATAGTAGAAAGATTAAAAATACGATCTTTATATAGTAGAAAGATTAAAAATACGATCCTTATATAGTAGAAAGATTAAAAATAAGATCTTTATATAGTAGAAAGATTAAAATTTCGATTTTTATATATTGAATAGCGAAGAAAAAATTCGATTTTTATATATTGAATAGCAAAGTAAAAATTCGATTTTTATATATTGAATAGCGAAGTAAAAATTCGATTTTTATATATTGAATAGCGAATTAAAAATTCGATTTTTATATATTGAATAGCGAAGTAAAAATTCGATTTTTATATATTGAATAGCGAAGTAAAAATTCAATTTTTATATATATTGAATAGCGAAGTAAAAATTCGATTTTTATATATATTGAATAGCGAAGTAAAAATTCGATTTTTATATATTGAATAGCGAAGTAAAAAATTCGATTTTTATATATTGAATAGCGAAGTAAAAACTCGATTTTTATATATTGAATAACGAAGTAAAAATGTGATTTTTATATATGTAGTGGCTACGGGCAACAAAGTGACAAAAGGCGAGAACGACGAAGATTTCTACGTGAGAAGAGTCGTTGCGTTGGTTTAGCTAGTCGGTGAGAACTTCTCACTTTTGATTTTATTTTCTAGTTATATAAATATATACTAGGATGCAGACGGTGTTTAGTAGCACCCGTCGTCCACAGACCATGGACGGCTTGTATGCTTGTTTGCTTGATTTTGATGTGTAGTTGATTGTGGGATGTGATGTGAAATAAAATAAAATATTTATATAGTTGAAAATATTTTATAGCTAAAAATAGAATTTTTAATGTGTATATGAAATGAAATAAAAATAAACAGATCGGACGATTTGTTTATATACACACATTTGACTGATATTGATTGGGACGATAAATTTTACACATCGCCCAACTGCACAAATAAAATCTGTGTTTGATTGTTTGAAAACCCCACACGGGTATTGGGATGATATAGGACATACCCTAATCCCAATAATTAGTTGTATGTCGATCGATTGATTGACAGACTGTCATGAGCGTTAAATATTTATATTTGATGCATATACAGTGTAGAATGCACTTTGGATGATGGTTGATTATTCCTCGTTGTGATTGTATACATGTGTTGTAGAAAATCCATATAATTAACATTATATGGTAATTGATTGGGCCTTATTCCAGTTTTGAAAAAGAAATATTTGAAATAGAATATTTGAAAATAGAAATATATGAAGCTGTGTTGATTAGATTGACGCCATTTTGATGTGAACGATATTTATATCGATTTTATTCAAATTTCAATGTATAATTGAAAATGATTTCGAAATTTGAATTATATTGAAAATAATCGAAATTCAAATTGAAATTGAATAGAATTGAATTCAAATTGAAATTGAATAGAACTGAATTCAAATTGAAATTGAATAGAAATGAATTCGAATTGAAACTGAATAGAAATGAATTCGAATTGAAATTGAATAGAAATGAATACGAATTGAAATTGAATTTAAAATGAACTGAAATTGAATTAGAAATCAATTTGAATTGAGATCAATTTGAAATGAATTTAAAACGAATTTATATTGGAAAAATTCAATTTTGATTTGAATTTGAAATGACGTTGAAATCGTTTCGAAAACGAATTTGAAACGATTTATAAAATACGTTTTAAAAGGAAATCGACAAAGTATACATTATACATATTATATATATATATAATATAATGGCCTGAATAGAACACGCCGCGCCGCGGCAGTTCGCGACTTTCGACCATTGACTTCGAATGGATATTACGGGAGATCCGACCGTCGGATTTTCCTAAAACCGGAACTGTTGGGTTAGTATCGAAAAGAGCTTTCTAACAAATGTGAGAAATTAGAAATCTAACGGTTGGATTTAGAATTATGTCCAAATCAAATTTGGAAAAGGTCGATGTAAGTGCAGTTCGATGGCCGTTGATGGAAATCGACTGTATGGGCCTTGATAAAATTATTAAAAATAGTAATAATTTGTGTAAAATCATAAGAAATGATTTGTGACGAATTGGGATGAAAAACTCCATATTTGAAAAGATAAAAATAGATTTTTATCGAAATGAACTAGTTTTGAACTAGAATAGTAATTTATTTATTTTTAAAATAAATAAAGTGAGTGTGAAATGGTTTCGAAATATAACCAGAATTTCCAATAATTGAATTGGAATGGATTTAAATCGAAATTGTCTTTGGAATATTCCGATGTTGGATTTCGTGATCATACAGATGTTGTTATGGAAATTTGAAAGATATATATATATATACATATATATATCGTTATTTCCAATACGATATTTGTTGGTCGTAGAATTTGATGTTGAATATAAGCCGTTATATTTTCTATTCAGAGCCTTGTATTAAATATCAAATGTGATTTGGGTTTGTCGTGAATGGTGTTTTCATTAACACTGTTCTTAAGCCCAGTTGAGAAAAGATTAAATCTTTTTATTTAGATTTAATGAAGTGTACCAATTAAATAATATTTAATTGAAATGGTATTGATTTTTGGGTTTATCATGAATAGTGTTTTAAATAACACTTGTTCTTTAACCCGATAATTAATGGAATGTGATTTTGGGTTTATCGTGAACCGTGTTTTAAATGACACTGATTCTTTAACCCAGTTAAAGATTAAAACTAAGTGGAGTTTTAATGAATCTTTAATTAGATTAAAAAGGTGTTAGAATGGAGTATCACCAGTTTTACTCTAAGTGATAGTTAAATCTTTAATTAGATTTGAATGTGAAATGGTAATTGAATTTACCGATAACATTGTGGTGTTAGATATGAAGTATTACCAGCTTTACTTCATGGGATGAATAGGTGGGGATTGGGAAATAAAATAAATGATTACTCCGGTGTGGTTCGCTAATCCCGACTAGTTTGAATTGATATTCAAAGAAGATTAAAGAATAAATCTAAAGAATTTATCTTCGATAAAATTAATGGGAACTTTTCCCAAAGTACAAGAATATCTGAACAAAAGAATATTCTGAATTGGAATGAGGCGTATGTTGTGTTTTTGTAACACTTGTTTATTATATACGCGAGTTATTCAGAAAGACCGGGTTCATCCCATTCTGAATAACTGATTCGACGTGGTGTCGAAGATGAAGACGGTGGTCGAAGACCGGAGGTCTTCAAGTCGTTTGGGTGATTACTGATGATCTTGATTAGGAAGTACACCCAAGAAGATGGAAACAGTTGGTGATCGTCTAGACGTACTTGGAGATCGATGGATATGCGGGGTACTAGGTGCCTCCGGTTTTGTTCAGACCCAGAACGGACTTGTAAATGGACTGTGTGTCTGACATTGGATTTTAGTCTGTGTGATTGATTTCTATTAAATATATATCTGTTTGGCGGCGAAGGATTTATTCTCTTGCTTAACGCCCTTCTCTGAGACGTACGAGCTCAGGGGTTATATACTGATGGATATCAAACGCATGGAGTGAATAACCTGTGTGGCATGCCTAAGTGGCAATTGATCAAGGCTTCTGTTGAAAAGCAAAGTCTAGTGGTGATGATCAAAGCACGACCTTTGTGGCGTAGCTTTGTGTAGCGTTGTTTCACGAGCTTCACACCCGGTATGAACCAAAAAGGGAGACGGACCTCAGGGAGGGCATGCGTTTCCTTCTAGCTAGAAGTGGCGTCAGTGGTTTTACATGCCCTGACGAGTTTGACTTATATGGTTGTTGCTGTTGCGAGGCGCCTCGGATATATCGGTCGATCTGGGACCGATGGAGTCATTGGACTCATTGACACCCCATAGGGTGGGGAGACGTAGTGTTCAGGCATAATAATCCACATCGGTGGACCGGCCCTGACGATCCAAGGGGCAGTTGCGGCTGTTCCTGAGACACGGGCTAGAGCGTCTCGAATCGGTTGAGGGCTATCTTTTGCCTCGGTTCATAGATGGAAATCCAATTTCCAAATACGTGACATTTGTGGTTTTATTTGTAGAGCCTAGTATGGCGACATAGTGGGATGGGGCGCTTATGCCGTCTATGATTGATACTTATGATTTGAAGTTGTTTTATACACTATGCACTTATGATAGTATCAAATGATTTGTTTTAAACGTATCAAGCATTCTTGGCTATTATAAGGTAAAAACCCTATCCTCCGGCTTGCGTTGCATTGTGTGATGGGAACCGGGTCTTATAATAGCTTCATTTTTTCCTCATTTAGCATTGCGTTGTTTGTTTTATGCACTGGTGTTCTTGGGAGGAAACTCGTTCCGTGTTATACGGCGTGGTCCCTTGATTTACCTAACTTTAAAAATAAAGATTAATAACTGTTTTAGTTCTCACACCAGTCCCATGACTGACCTAGAGTTTATTGTTTTAACCTAAACTCTGGGTGCCCTTATTTTGACACGGGCAGCTAGTAGTTTTGGTTTTGCAGATTGATATTCACAGGATCCTGGTTTACAGCTGGAACGATATCCGGAAAGCTTTGTATCCGTATATCTCCTTCAGTTGTATTTTGTATTATTTTCCGCTGCTATGTATTTAAATGTAATTTAAATCTCTGATATTTCTGTGTAATATTCATTTATACTCTGTATATTCCTGTAATCTGATGCATTGTTGTAATATACAATGAAATGTTCTTCCGTCTGCGTTCTATTATGGCTTGTTCTCGAACTATCCGCTCTTTCCTCACCGGGGAAGTAACTGGTTTTCACAGTTGGTATCAGAGCTTTGGTTTACAAAGCTCAGAGAACATGACACATTAGAACCAAACAAAAGAATTCATCAGAAATTGGATTAGTAATACCCAATGGGAATGACTCGTTAGAGATGGGATCAGTAGTATCCTAGCACGAGTGTGAAGAGTATATTTTTAAAATGAAACCAATTTTTGTTTTGAAAATTTAAATCAATTATTCGTATTTGGTTATTTATTTATGTTGATTTGGACAATCCAGTATATAAAGATTTTGCATGCACGTCTGATCCACGGGTATTCGAGATTTTAATATACTGGATAGATATAGAATCACACTCTAGTCACCCGGAGATGGTTCTGATGATTGAAGCTTCATCATCGGAATTAGTGTTCGAGTGTCGAAGGTGTGATATTTATATATTTCCTATTGACTGGTGTGAGAACCAAAATTAGATAGGGCCTATTGTTGTGATTTGGCATCAAAAATGTGATTTTTGACTATATAGCAAAATTATGTGTTTGAAACGTTAATCCACTAAATTGATTGATGTTTGTGTTGTTTGTCTATTTGTTTGCTAATTTTGAACCATTTAGCCTAATTGAACCGAATAGTGAATTGTATTGGAAATTTGTCGCATTTGCATGCATATACATGTACTTACATTGAACAGGTCATGGCAAAGAGGCTAGAGCAGAAGAATAAAATTGTTTGCCCGACAAATAGGTACATGTTTACCATAATTTACTGTTTTGTTTGGGTGATGATGATTTTATGAGCCGATTGGCTTTTTCTTTTTCTTTTTGAGATCAGAAGGCCTGTATGGCAATTTCGGGATTTTCCCGTTGCTCCTGGTGCAGGGGAGGTTATGGCGAAAATTTTCAAAAATTTAGGGTGTTAGCCAAGTTTTTGAGAAATTTGAAAAGTTCTTAGAAACTGAAAAGTTGAAGAACTTAAGCCGTAGTCAAAACAAAGAAAGTTGAGTTGATTTGTGAAACAACTTTCGGCTTTGTTCCTTTTCAGGGACGAAAAGTTTTAAGTGGGGGAGATTGTAATAACCCGGAAATCTGGGCCAGTTTAAAATTTTTATTTAGGCAATTTTAGCGAATTTTGATTATTTAAAATGAATTATTTTAAATAATAACGACAAAAAATTTATTTTGAATAGAATTCGAATGTATATATTATATAGATCGTCGTTGGAATATAAATAATTTTTTTATATATAAAAGAAATTGAAAATGACGCGGTAGTTCGATAATTCGATTTCAAAATTCAAATGAATGTACCGGGTTCAAAATAAACCGAATTTTAGCGAAACCAAAAATATTTGAATCTATTTGTGAATATCTTTCCAACGAATCCGAAAGATTGGAATTTCATAGCGGGAGTAAAAAGTTATGCCCAGTTGAAATTTCAAAATAGTCGCCATGGAATTTCGGCCCTTAAAAATGGCCATTTTGCAAACGACCTCGAATTTCGACGAAACCACTTTTGTTGGATCCGTGATGTTAAATTAATGCTAGGTTTCAAATTTCATAATGTTTCGAATCAATATGTGAGCGTGGCAAAGGAAAACGTGTTTGACCAGTTTTAGTTGATTTTAATCGACGGGAAAATGGCCATTTTTCAAACGGTCTTAGAATTCGATGAAACTAGTTTTGTTAGGACTGTATCGTCAATACGAAGCTAGAAAATATTTTTCTGGAATTTTTCGAGGTAGTATGTGACCCCAGTAAATTAAAATGTGCGTTCGAATTCAATATACAGAGTTATATTTCGATTTTGACGAAAACTGATCGAAACAGTCGAATCAGCCTGCGATACATATCCCAATGTGTTCGGAATGAGGGTAATTAGCTATGGACGACAGTCGGTGGGTCTCATTTCGAGTTCGTATTTTAAAGTACCTTTTTGAAATTTAAAATAATTAAATAAAAAAACCTTCTCTCTTTATCCCCTTACCCTCTCAGCCCCTCCTCCCCCCGTTCATTACAGTCAACCGAGAGAAAGAAAAAAAAATCAATCGCGACCCCCCTCCGCAGGCGCCGGCGGCGCCGCGATTTACCCCCCCCCCCCCCCTTCCTGATGAGCCGCGCACCCCCCTTCCTGCTGAGCTCCGACCCCCCCTTCCTGCTGAGCCGCGCACACCCCCCCTTCCTGCTGAGACTCGCACCCCCCGCTTCAGCTCCGACCCCCCCTCGCGCACCCCTCCCCTCCTTTCAATATCCGATGCCGCCACTTGAAGACCGATGCCCATCTCTAGTTTCCGCGAGCTCAGGCTCCGCACCTGCCTGCGCCTCCCTAGGTTGTCGCCTCCACCCACGAAATTCTGAAGCCGGAAACCGACGTGAGTTTTTCCCCTTTCTGCAATTTGATTTTTTTATATAAAATGCTTCATTGACTTTATGAAATGTTTGATTGATTTTATATAAAAAAAATATACATATACATATACATATATATATATATATATATATATATGTAAAGATGCGGTTTTAAGGAATTAAAAATATAATCTTTATCTGTATGAAATCATTGTAAAACTGTGATCTTTATATAGTAGAAAGACTAAAAATACGATCTTTATATAGTAGAAAGATTAAAAATACGATCTTTATATATAATAGAAAGATTAAAAATACGATCTTTATATAGTAGAAAGATTAAAAATTCGATTTTTATATATTGAATAGCGAAGTAAAAATTCGATTTTTATATATTGAATAGCGAAGTAAAAATTCGATTTTTATATATTGAATAGCGAAGTAAAAATCGATTTTTATATATTGAATAGCGAAGTAAAAATTCGATTTTTATATATTGAATAGCGAAGTAAAAATGTGATTTTTGTATATGTAGTGGCTACGGGCAACAAAGTGACAAAAGGCGAGAACGGCGAAGATTTCTACATGAGAAGAGTCGTGGCGTTGGTTTAGCTAGTCGGTGAGAACTTCTCACTTTTGATTTTATTTTCTAGTTATATAAATATATACTAGGATGCAGACGGTGTTTAGTAGCACCCGACACCCGTCGTCTACAGACCATGGACGGCTTGTATGCTTGTTTGCTTGATTTTGATGTGTAGTTGATTATGGGATGTGACGTGAAATGAAATAAAATATTTATATAGTTGAAAATATTTTATAGCTAAAAATAGAATTTTTAATGTGTATATGAAATGAAATAAAAATAAACAGATCGGACGATTTGTTTATATACACACATTTGACTGATATTGATTGGGACGATAAATTTTACACATCGCCCAACTACACAAATAAAATCTGTGTTTGATTGTTTGAAAACCCCACATGGGTATTGGGATGATACAGGACATACCCTAATCCCAATAATTAGTTGTATGTCGATCGATTGATTGACAGACTGTCATGAGCGTTAAATATTTATATTTGATGCTTATACAGTGTAGAATGCACCTAGGATGATGGTTGATTATTCCTCGTTGTGATTGTATACATGTGTTGTAGAAAATCCATATAATTAACATTATATGGTAATTGATTGGGCCTCATTCCAGTTTTGAAAAAGAAATATTTGAAATAGAATATTTGGAAATAGAAATATATTAAGCCGTGTTGATTAGATTGACGCCATTTTGACGTGAATGATATTTATATCGTTTTTATTCAAATTTCAATGTATAATTGAAAATGATTTCGAAATTTGAATTATATTGAAAATAATCGTAATTCAAATTGAAATTGAATTCAAATTGAATAGAATTGAATTCAAATTGAAATTGAATAGAACTGAATTCAAATTTAAATTGAATAGAAATGAATTCGAATTGAAACTGAATAGAAATGAATTCGAATAGAAATGAATTCGAATTGAAATTGAATTGAAAACGAACTGAAATTGAATTAGAAATCAATTTGAATTGAGATCAATTTGAAATGAATTTAAAACGAATTTATATTGGAAAAATACAATTTTGATTTGAAATGAAGTTGAAATCGTTTCGAAAACGAATTTAAAACGATTTATAAAATACATTTTAAAAGGAAATCGACGAAGTATATATTATATATATTATATAATGGCCTGAATAGAACGCGCCGCGCCACGGCAGTTCGCGACTTTCGACCATTGACTTCGAATGGATATTACGGGAGATCCGACCGTCGAATTCTCCTAAAACTGGAACCATTGGGTTCATATCGAAAAGAGCTTTCTAACGAATGTGAGAAATTAGAAATCTAACGGTTGGATTTGGAATTATGTCCAAATCAAATTTGGAAAAGGTCGCTGTAAGTGCAGTTCGATGGCCGTTGATGGAAATCGACTGTACGGGCCTTAATAAAATTATTAAAAATAGTAATAATTTGTGTAAAATCATAAGAAATGATTTGTGAAGAATTGGGATGAAAAACTCCATATTTGAAAAGATAAAAATAGATTTTTATCGAAATGAACTAGTTTTGAACTAGAATAGTAATTTATTTATTTTTAAAATAAATAAAGTGAGTTTGAAATGGTTTTGAAATATAACCAGAATTTCCAATAATTGAATTGGAACGGATTTAAATCAAAATTGTCTTTGGAATATTCCGATGTTGGATTTCGTGATCATACATATGTTGTTATGGAAATTTGAAAGATATATATATATATATATATGTATATATATATATATATATATATCGTTATTTCCAATACGATATTTGTTGGCCGTAGAATTTGATGTTGAATATAAGCCGATATATTTTCTATTCAGAGCCTTGTATTAAATATCAAATGTGATTTGGGTTTGTCGTGAATGGTGTTTTCATTAACACTGTTCTTAAGCCCAGTTGAGAAAAGATTAAATCTTTTTATTTAGATTTAATGAAGTGTACAAATTAAATAATATTTAATTGAAATGGTATTGATTTTTGGGTTTATCGTGAACAGTATTTTAAATAACACTTGTTCTTTAACCCGATAATTAATGGAATGTGATTTTGGGTTTATCGTGAACCGTGTTTTAAATGACACTGATTCTTTAACCCAGTTAAAGATTAAAACTAAGTGGAGTTTTAATGAATCTTTAATTAGATTAAAAAGGTGTTAGAATGGAGTATCACCAGTTTTACTCCAGGCGATAGTTAAATCTTTAATTAGATTTGAACGTGAAATGGTAATTGAATTTACCGATAACACCGTGGTGTTAGATATGAAGTATTACCAGTTTTACTTCATGGGATGAATAGGTGGGGATTGGGAAATAAAATAAATGATTACTCCGGTGTGGTTCGCTAATCCTGACTAGTTTGAATTGATATTCAAAGAAGATTAAAGAATAAATTTAAAGAATTTATCTTTTATAAAATTAATGGGAACTTTTCCCAAAGTACAAGAATATCTGAACAAAAGAATATTCTGAATTGGAATGAGGCGTATGTTGTGTTTTTGTAACACTTGTTTATTATATACGCGAGTTATTCAGAAACACCGGGTTCATCCCATTCTGAATAACTGATTCGACGTGGTGTCAAAGATGAAGACGGTGGTCGAAGACCGGAGGTCTTCAAGTCGTTTGGGTGATTACTGATGATCTTGATTGGGATTGTTGGACCGAAATTTGGGCCTAACACCCAAACTCTATGTGAAAACCTCACAATCACAGAATAAATGCAGAAAAAGCAGTAAAATAAGAGGAGACACCCGAGATTTTTATAGTGGTTCGGCTCAATCCAAGCCTACGTCCACTTTATAGTTTCTTTAATCCTAAGAAGCTATTACAATGTTGTTTGTTTGTTGTTTATACACGAAATCCTCGTGTTTACAAGGAAGAAGAGGAGATTAAAGGGGAGATTATACACGAAAACCTTGTGTTGTAATGTGGAATTCGACTTCTAGGTTATGCAATAGCCTTGCGAAGAACCATAGTTGAAGCCATGAAGAGTTAGAGTTCCAAAAGTCCCCTGAAATGACCATCTCCTGGTGTATTTATAGGTGTAGAGAAGCAGCTATGTGCTCGGAATTGGATCGGATCGGAGGGGCACGTGGCAGGCCCTGAGGTGATCTCGGAAGCAGTGGAGAAATGGTCTTCAAATCGTGCTAGGACAGGTGTAAGCCGATCCGGATAAATAGGAGGTGGTTACGCCTGAAGTATAGGTCAAAGCTGCTGCGTCTGAGCAGGTGCAGGGGGGTCGGTTCGGACTTCCGATCCGAACCGAGTTGGGGTCTTCAATCCGAAGACTTCATGTGCCAGTGTGCTCGAAGGTGAAGCGGATCTGGTTTGCCCCTTCCGATCCGGTCCGAACTGATGAGAATGGGAGCTGTGACAAGCTAGTGTGCCAGAGACGTTCGGATCGGGTCCTCCGTCCTTCCGAGCCGATCCGGAGCATTCCAACCGAAGGCAAGACGTGTTGCTACACATCTGGTGCAAGGCGGGTCGGGTCGGACTGGCTCTCTCCGATCCGAACCGAGGTGCCTGTATACGAGCTAAGATTCAAAATCATGCGAGGTGATTGGACATGACGGGATCGGGTTTGCTTCCGCCGATCCGAACTGTTAAAGGGTGATGCTAATTCCAGAATTCATGTCTCCGGTTCTGCATACATGCACGGAAACGGGCGTAACTTTCAAACCGTATGTCCGATTGAGCCAAACCAAAGCTCAAACTGAAGCTAATTCAGATATCTACAAGAGTTACAAAGCATAGCTTCGTAATCGCTGTTTTCGGGCCCAAAAAAGGTCATCTGATAGGAGTTTCGGGCCTTTCTTTGTTTGTGATGCGATTTCGACCAAATCGATGCTTGTCTTCTGTCGATGTTTCCAATACTCTAGTGTGTTGTTTATCAGAGATTTCATATGTGAATGCTTTGACTAAAAAGAGGGTCAACATTCTGCCCCCCAGAACATATCTTGCTGGTTGAAGGAAGATGTGTTCTGGATAATCCAAGGCCACGCCGGGCCTGCCAGCTGCAAGTATAATCCATACCTGCGAAGAAGAGAAAGCAAACAGGTATGTCAAAACCTAACAAAACCGATTACACTTTCGAGCATAAACCATGTTTGGGCGTTTGTTTGAGCATAAACCACACTCAAGACACGTTCTAATCATCCTGCCAAAACCTGACGAAGGACCTAACCTTCCGGGTATAAGCCATACCAGGAAGTTCAAACTGAGCATAAACCATACTCGAGTTTTATTGAGTTCCTTTGCCAGATCCTGACAAAACAATAAGCCGTTCCAGAGTACAATCCATACTTAAGAATCCTAGTGAGTACAATCCATACTCATGTGGGATAGAGCCATGCTTGCCAAAACCTGACAAGACAGTCTGTCCCTAGGCATAATCCATGCCTAGGGGTCCGAGATAAGTATAAGCCATACTTTAGTTGAGATTGAGAATCCTGCCACAACCTGACAAGATACTTAAATTGCCAAACATAATCCATGCTCGGAAAGTCCTTCCTTATTCAATTCAAAGTACAAAACCAAAGCAAATCCTGATTGGTTTGTCATCGAGCCTAGAGCACGCTTTGGAGCTAAATCCTAACCCCAAACGTGTGTACTTCGATTTTGCCAATCGGAAAACCTAAAGAAAGCAAAGAAACATATCTTAAATCCTAAGAAATGAAGGAAATCCAGGCTGATCTCATCCAGATCAGTTGATGATGAGCCCGCGAGAGCTCGATCCAGGGTCATTCCCTCTCCGGGGAGCAGGTGGTGGTAGCAGAGGTGCTGGCGCCGTTGGTTGTTTCACATACTCGGGTAGCACTCCACGTCTAACCCGTTCCTCAATCAGATCTCGCAAATGTCTACAGTCATTTGTGTCATGACCGTCCATATCGTGAAATATGCAATATTTCCCAGAATTGCGTTCTCTTTGCGATGGCTCCCTCCTGGGAGGCTTTGGATAGGAGACGTCACTGTTTGTGTTCACGTAGATGTCAATTAGTGACGAATTGAGTTCTGTGTACTTTTCATATCTGGGCCCTCTCCGGGGCTGAGTGTTGCGGTCATTCCTGACGGCAACTTTTCCTTTGCCTTTACCAGAATCAGACGGTTCTCCGTCTTTGAGCATGTTAACATCGAGAATTTTCTTTTCGGACGTTGCGTATTCTTCACGCAGAAATCTATCCGATTCAAGATAGAACTCGCTGAGATTCCGTGGTGGGTCTCGGTATAATGATTTTTTGAACTCCGAGTTGTCTGGAACGCCGGATACTGCCGCCATCAATACCATAGATGGCTCAGGTTGATCAACTGATGCTGCTGCAATGTTAAACCTTTCCAGAAATGACCGCAGAGTTTCTTTAGGCCTCTGCTTGATTGTAGTTGGTGACATTACATTCTTGGGTCGAGCGATGTTGACCCGAAATTGTTCAATGAAGCGAGAGACCAACATGTTCCAGCTGTTGATTGATTCAGATTCCAGCTGCCGAATCCACATAGCAGCTATATCAGTCAAGAAGAGAGGGAAGCATTTTGCCATGACGTTTTCTGATGCCGATTGAACTTCCATATGCCTTTTGTATCGCATCAGGTGCACGGTAGGATCTGTCCTGCCGTTGTAAGGCTCCAGTTGTGGAAGTTTAAATTCTGGAGGATTGCGGGAATTCCTGATTTTCTGTGTGAATGGATTGTGATTGACATCATCCATGTCATTTTGATAAGTGCGGCCTCTCGAGAGGCGTTCAATGAGATTGACGAGCCGATCGCCTTCAAAGAGCTGTTGCAAGTTGCCTAGTTCGGAACTGGTGCCCCCAGCGTTGAGTCCAGAAGAGTTCAGAGAGGCATAGGGAACTTGGAAGGCCATCCGGTTCGGTTCGGAGGTGCCCCCTTGCTGCGGCTCGGAGAAGCGAGGGAGGTTATGGAGAGGTGCACGGTTCGGATCGGATGTGCCGATCCGATCAGGTTCTCCCGTTCCGAACCCGGGAGCTTAATGCTGAAGCTGTGTGGAATTACCGATCCAAACCGGTGCGGAGGTTGGTCGTGCTGGAACGAAGTCTTGATTTCCAGAGGGGAGGCTACTGCCCCCAAGCTCATGTAAGGTAGCGGTTTGGATCGGATCCGAACCGATCCGGTGAGGATTGCCCACCATTTCCATCTGCGTTTGATTCAATTTTGGCCCTCGGTTCAGATCGGATCCGAACCGATCCGGTTTGCAGCTGTTGTTGGGGCTATTTCCGTGATATTTCCAGCGAGTTGTGTGTTGCCACCCGGCCTACCTTCCATCCGAGCGAAGAATTGGTCGATCATCTCCTGTTGTTTGCGGAGGAGATCATCTTGCCTAGCCATCTGGGTTCTCAATTCATCGTAACGCCATCCATCTCTTCTCGCGTCAAGTATGCTGATGGGTTTTCATGTGAGGAA
The DNA here is from genome assembly GCA_030737875.1 of Allium sativum. NCBI lineage: Eukaryota > Viridiplantae > Streptophyta > Magnoliopsida > Asparagales > Amaryllidaceae > Allium > Allium sativum. Next base: position 446,286,221 of record CM060923.1, read on the forward strand.
GCTTCATGGCTTGCTTCGTTTCTCGTGCTTTCGCCTTCAACACGGGAAATATTTCGCTTAGCCATCGATCCAATAGCCAAATAATCAAAGCAGACGTTGAAGTTGTCGTGTGCCCCCCTACCTGGCGCGCCAAAATGTTAGACCGAAATCTGGGCCTAACACCCAAACTCTATGTGAAAACCTCACAATCACAGAATAAATGCTGAAAAAGCAGTAAAATAAGAGGAGACACACGAGATTTTTATAGTGGTTCGGCTCAATCCAAGCCTATGTCCACTTTATAGTTTCTTAAATTCTAAGAAGCTATTACAATGTTGTTTGTTTGCAGTTTATACACGAAATCCTCGTGTTTACAATGAAGAAGAGGAGATTAAAGGGGAGATTATACATGAAATCCTCGTGTTGTAATGTGGAATTCGACTTCTAGGTTATGCAATAGCCTTGCGAAGAACCATAGTTGAAGCCATGAAGAGTTAGAGTTCCAAAAGTCCCCTGAAATGACCACCTCCTGGTGTATTTATAGGTGTAGAGAAGCAGCTAGGTGCTCTGAATTGGATCGGATCGGAGGGGCACGTGGCAGGCCTTGAGGTGATCTCGGAAGCAGTGGAGAAATGGTCTTCAGATCGTGCTAGGACCGGTGTAAGCCGATCCGGATAAATAGGAGGTGGTTACACCTGAAGAACAGGTCAAAGCTGCTGCATCTGAGCAGGTGCAGGGGGGTCGGTTCGGACTTCCGATCTGAACCGAGTTGGGGTCTTCAATCCGAAGACTTCATGTGCAAGTGTGCTCGAAGGTGAAGTGGATATGGTTTTCCCCTTCCGATCTGGTCCGGACTGATGAGAATGGGAGCTGTGACAAGCTAGTGTGCCAGAGACGTTCGGATCGGGTCCTCCGTCCTTCCGAGCCGATCCGGAGCATTCCAACCAAAGGCGAGACGTGTTGCTACACATCTGGTGCAAGGCGGGTCGGGTCGGACTGCCTCTCTCCGATCTGAACCGAGGTGCCTGTATACGAGCTAAGATTCAAAATCATGCGAGGTGATTGGACATGACGGGATCGGGTTTGCTTCCGCCGATCTGAACCGTTAAAGGGTGATCTAATTCCATAATTCATGTCTCCGGTTCTGCATACGTGCACGGAAACGGGCGTAACTTTCAAACCGTAAGTCCGATTGAGCCAAACCAAAGCTCAAACTGAAGCTAATTCAGATATCTACAGGAGTTACAGAGCTTTGCTCTGTAATCGCTGTTTTCGGGCCCAAAAAAGGTCATCTGATAGGAGTTTCGGGCCTTTCTTTGTTTGTGATGCGATTTCGACCAAATCGATGCTTGTCTTCTGACGATGTTTCCAATACTCTAGTGTGTTGTTTATCAGAGATTCCATATGTGACTGCTTTGACTAAAAAGCGGGTCAACAGGGATGTACACCCAAGAAGATGGAAACGGTTGGTGATCGTCCAGACGTACTTGGAGAAAGATGGATATGCGGGGTACTAGGTGCCTCCGGTTTCGTTCAAACCCAGAACGGACTTGTAAATGGACTGTGTGTCTGACATTGGATTTTAGTCTGTGTGATTGATTTCTATTAAATATATATCTGTTTGGCGGCGGAGAATTTATTCTCTTGCTTAACGCCCTTCTCTGAGACATACGAGCTCAGGGGTTATATACTGATGGATATCAAACGCATGGAGTGAATTGCATGTGTGGCATGCCTAAGTGGCAATTGATCAAGGCTTTTGTTGAAAAGCAAAGTCTTGTGGTGATGATCAAAGCACGGACTTTATGGCGTAGCTTTGTGTAGCGTTGTTTCGCGAGCTTCACACCCGGTATGAACTAAAAACGGGAGACGGACCTCAGGGAGGGCATGCGTTTCCTTCTAGCTAGAAGTGGCGTTAGTGGTTTTACACGCCCTGAAGAGTCTGACTTATATGGTTGTTGCTGTTGCGAGGCGCCTCGGATATATCGGTCGATCCGGGACCGATGGAGTCATTGGACTCATTGACACCCCATAGGGTGGGGAGACGTAGTGTTCAGGCATAATAATCCACATCGGTGGACCGGCCCTGACGATCCAAGGGGCAGTTGCGGCTGTTCCTGAGACACGGGCTAGAGCATCTCGAATCGGTTGAGGACTATCTTTTGCCTCGGTTCATAGAAGGAAATCCAATTTCCAAATACGTGACATTTGCGGTTTTATTTGTAGAGCCTAGTATGGCGACATAGTGGGATGGGGCGCTTATGCCGTCTATGATTGATACTTATGATTTGAAGTTGTTTTATACACTATGCACTTATGATAGTATCAAATGATTTGTTTTAAACGTATCAAGCATTCTTGGCTATTATAAGGTAAAAACCCTATCCTCCGGCTTGCGTTGCATTGTTTGATGGGAACTGGGTCTTATAATAGCTTCATTTTTCCTCATTTAGCATTGCGCTGTTTGTTTTATGCACTGGTGTTCTTGGGAGGAAACTCGTTCCGTGTTATACGGCGTGGTCCCTTGATTTACCTAACTTTAAAAATAAAGATTAATAACTGTTTTAGTTCTCACACCAGTCCCATGACTGACCTGGAGTTTATTGTTTTAACCTAAACTCTGGGTGCCCTTATTTTGACATAGGAAGCTAGTAGTTTTGGTTTTGCAGATTGATATTCACAGGATCCTGGTTTACAGCTGGAACGATATCCGGAAAGCTTTGTATCCGTATATCTCCTTCAGTTGTATTTTGTATTATTTTCAGCTGCTATGTATTTAAATGTAATTTAAATCTCTGATATTTCTGTGTAATATTCATTTATACTCTGTATATTCCTGTAATCTGATGCATTGTTGTAATATACAATGAAATGTTCTTCCGTCTGCGTTCTGTTGTGGCTTGTTCTCGAACTATACGCTCTTTCCTCACCGGGGAAGTAACGGGTTTTCACAACAGCACAGACCAGATTCATGTAGTGCAAATATATGTACATGATGAAATGTGGACATTCTGCATGCAAGTTATTCACTTAAGATAACACGGAGTTAGGCACACGTGACAAAACAAGGGATAAAGCCCTTTGAAGTTGATAGCTAAAGGATGCCACGTGGACGTGAATCATTCACGTATGGGTCAGTATCTTATTGAAAAATGGGTCGGTACCTTATATTGGGCAAGCACGGGTTGGTATCAAAATGGAGGAATGGGTCGGTAGTGGAAAGAATCTGGTCGGTGGTGAAAACTGTTGCCAGCTGTAAATTAGACCAGTGGCATTTTCGTAAATATTTTTATGGCCGACCCATAGCCTGCACACCATATTTTCAGCTTTGCCACTACCTTCAAATGATGCCTATAAGTACCCCCATTTCTCTACCATTGGAAGAGGGATTTTCTACCCGAAGGGTTGTCCAAATCATTTCTCCACCACTCTCAAACACTCCAAGCTCCATTAATGGCTTCTCAAACTCATTCCATCTTCCTTCAACAACGAATTGATCAAATCTTCTCCAAAATCCATTAGAAATATCTCAAACTCAATCCAAATGATATCCAACTACCATTAATTCTCTCTCAAGCCTCGATCTAATGCAACATCTTCATGGATCCGATGAAGATCATTTAAGTGTTCAAGTGGTTGAATAAATACACAACTACCATCACAAATCAAAAGATCTCAATCATTCCATCGCGAATTCAAGCGAGATCTAAAGTGAAAAGAGAGAAAAATGTAGAAGATCATTGAAAAGGAGAAATGAATGTAAAAAAGGAGTCGTGTACTTTGTAATTGTTGTAATGAAAATGAAAGCTCTTCCTATAGTGGATGTAGGCTATTTTTAAGCTGAACCACTCTAAAATTCTTTGTTCTTTACTTTTTTGCTTTTTAATTAGTGTTTGTGGCTCCTAAATCTCGAATCATACCCTTAGGTGAAGTGTTCTAAAGACACCTTTGGAGTTGAGGTTATTTTTTAATTTCAACATCCTCTTCATTATCGGAGTCGTTAGAAAGGTCCTGAATGTATAAGAAATCCTCAGCCTTGAGCTTGTCCTTCTTTGGCATCTCAACTCTTTGCTTAGCCAAATTGATCCTTTCCATGACCTTATTCATAATGGAAGGAGGACCAGAGGTAAATTGTTTCTTGCGAAGACTTCGAAAGGTATCAGAAAAGGCATAAAATAAAGCATCCTCTTAGTATTCGGTTTTAATTCGAGGAATATGATCTTGTAAGAATTCAGAGATTTTGTTTTTGGATTCATAAATTATCCGTGCCGCACGAGAAAGTTTGTCATCCCTCTTCTTAAGCTCGCTAGCGTGGTCAACCACCATTTCTAATAGTTGATGCTCAAAGGTTGAAGCCTGGTCAGAAAAAAGTCTCTTCGCCTGCCTCTCCTCTTCAAGGGTTGCTTCAGCCTTATTAAGAGAAGCCTTCAACCTCTCACACTCATTACCGAAATCTATGTTCGCTTCCCGAAGCCGAGTTACCTTGGAAGAAGAAGAAGAGGAATTCGCTTTAAATAAGAGCCTGCTCTTAGTTATTTAAAAAGAAAGTAAATCCTCATCAGGCTTCATATAGGATTAAAGAAGCATTAAGAAGGGAAGAATGTATATCGAAAGCTGCAAATTCACCAGATATTGGTCAAAGTTTTCCCAGTCCATTGGAGTGGAAGGTAATTAAATATTGGTAATTTCGGGGGAAGAAAGGGAAAGCCTTACAAGTTCGCCAAAGTCTGTGGTTGACACAGGAAATCTTGGGGAGCTAACATGTTAAGAAGTGGAAGGCTAGATTATGGCATGCTTATCCTTATCTAGTACACTTGGAGGAATTGGCAGTGAGACATGACTCTCCAGCCCTTAACCAGAAGTACTCTCCGGAGAAACATCAATGTCAACAATAAGATTAGCGGTGGTAGTCGTAAAGCCAGAAGCCTCTTTTTCATCAGTAGCAACTACAACATTTTGTATGAGAGAAGTAGAGACGTCATGCCTTAACCTTTAGGACGACGACTCGATCGATGATTCAGTTAACCTCTTTAGGGCAACAGCATTAGACCGGTTTAAGGCATCTATTGAAGAAATGTTCCCAGAAGCCAAGGTTCCTAATCAAACATAATCACAAGAGAACAAGAATAAGGTAGGAAGCCAACAAACTGAAGTGGCCCTGAGAAAGCATTCCAAATCAAAGTACCTAGAAACAAAAGGGACGAAGCACTGAATGAGCTTGAGCCCAAGATCATATGTTTGGCACCTAAGAAATGAATAGGTGGTTTCCCCAGAATCTCTTGCCCTGTGAGGGGGGGGGGGGGGAGGGGAAGTTATATTAATGCAACTTGTCCGAAGTCAGCAAAACTAATCGACTCCTCAGTTCTTCGAACATCTTAAAAATTACGTCAAAAGCCCATGATTCACTTTCCGTTAAGCAACTTCCCTGATTGTAGGGTCTAAAAAGAAAATGAAGTCAAACAAAGCATAGAAAAAGTATGATTACTCATGACAACAAGAAGACACCAATATCAACAAAATTTCCTGAAATGCTAGCAGGACACCTAATGAAAAAGAATTGGGTTTCCCAAGGCTTGGTCTTGTTAATACTATCGCTAATAATCTTCTTTAAATGGTTGGTGCACAAAATGGGAGAGGATGCCCCTTTCGAGAATCGTATCAATGTCAAGTTTGGTTGGAGGTAAGTGAAGCCTGGCCTGATTCAAGTTCCAAGACATCAAGGCATAAGAGTAAGGTTTAGGTATTCGGCGAAAGTTGGATAGGGGAAACCCCCAAATCCCTTAAAAGCTGAGAAATAAAGGTTGGAAAAGGGAAGAAGCCTCCATGCCAAATGTGTATAGCAGAATATGCAAAATATCCTTTGGGAGGGTTTCTGATGTTATCTCGAGTGGTAGTAGGAATGGCATCCACGTTAGACATCCCAAAGCTATTGAGGATGGTGTTTACTTTTTCCTGAGAAGTAATAAGAGTCTCCTTCAAAGTAAATGGCTTCTTCTTCCGAGAGGTGCTAGGATCACCAGACTTTGATTGGTTAGAGCTCTTTTTATCAGACATAGTGCCGCCAAGTGATATAATTTCATAACACATGCATTAGCACCACATCCTTTTACACGAAATGGGTAAACAGCATGAAAACCTACTATTGCTAGGAATTTAAACTATCACATATCAAGTTAGTTTTAAATATTAATCTTGGCAAAGTTTATGCATGGTTTATGTTTAATTAGAAACAATTAAGCTCATAGTGATGATAAAGTTAGTTGCCCCGGCACCAAAGTTAAAAGAGTGAAAGAAGGGTACCAGAAAGATTAAACTCTCGAAAGAAACTGGTAATGGTTAGACCGGGACCAAATGATCCTAAGTCATCACCAAAAGTCTAGTTAACCTTTCCGGTTGTAACGTCCTGTATTTTCTAGACAATTATTTAAATTATTTTATTGTTTAAAATATTGGTTTGAATTTAAATAATCGAATTTAACCATTCTATTTTGAATATGTTATTATTATAAATAATATAATAATATTTGTTTCCAAAACAGTCGGAAAATGTCGTGTTTGCAATATGATATGAACTGGCAGTTTAAAATGGTTTAATATTGTTTATATTGAAATTATATTAATGATTTCATTTATTAAACGACATCAAAATGTTTAATTCATAATTTAATTATACAACGAGTTGCAGCGGTGCGGTAGTTCGTAATATTGAGTTTTGAACTTTAATTGGCTGTACAAGATGCAATATAAGTTGAATTTTCTCGAAACAAGAAACACTCGGATCTATTTGATAATATCTTTCTAATGAAGGAGAAAAATCGTGTTTTCATATGGTAGATTTTTTTTTATGTCCAAATAAAATTTTTAAATAGTCGATATGGAATTCGTTTATATATTATATCGATTTATTATATAAAATAATGGATTTTTATTTTATTTAATATCGTTTTGGCTTGGAGTCCAACCCAAAATATTTTATTATGGTAGTATATGAAATTCAGGTCGTATATGGCCAGTTATAATAATTTTTTTTATATTATATTGAGGTATATTTAAATGGGTTTATTTTAATGTAAATTGGACCCTTAAAAAGAGTTATTCAAACAGACTCTGTTTTCGACGAAACAAGTTTGATTAGAATACGTATAATTAGTTATTGCTATATTTCTCATTTGAAGCCAAACGGAATTATTTGTCGGTAGACGAAATTTAATGATGAACTGATAAATTAAAATAACGCCGTTGTGCAAAGGGAGACCATTTTCAACAAGATTAATTTGATTAGAACCAGAATGTCAAGACATAACAGTACATTCGTTTTCGTTGTGTTAAGAGTATGTGTGTGTCGGTATGAATTTAACGGTTAACATTAAATAGCGACAGGGCAAAATTAACCGTATAAATTATAAATTTTATTAAGCCCTAAGCAACTAAACAAAGCCCATGCCCGCACTAAGTATAGCCTACCCTAATTCAACCTTAGCTGAAAAGCAAGCCACCTACCCTAAAACCAAGGGTATAACTGACCTCAAATACATACAAAATAACGTCACCTTATATATATATATATATATATATATATATATATATATATATATATATATACTGTACACGCATAAAAAGGACCAAACAACATGTAATTTCTTTTCAGCTTAACCTAATTGCAAAGCTTTCAAACGAGGACTTTTGGACATGCCTAGCCTTCAAATAGGATGCCAAGACACTGCTCTTGTTTTATCACCATCAGCTCCCGTTATGTTGCCATTAACATGCACCATCCACCCAATTTTTTTAACCTAAAACATAGCCACCCCAAATGGAGACCAATTCCTCTGTGCCCAGCACCCCTGTCCCGCATGTGCCCACCAATCAATTCTCCCCATTTTCGCTTTTTTGCATTTAAGTCTCCGAATAATTAAGGGATTTAACTGCAAAAAGCGGAAATCAGGGGGCTGTGATTGGTTAGGGACACAGAGCACATCGAAAACGAGGACAGAAGAATTGGTGCGCCACAAATGGGAGCACATGTGCAGCTCGAGAAATTTTTATCAACTACCCTAAACTTGGCCGACCTACGATTGTACTGATTGAAGTTACACCGTTCTTATCTACTCTTCATGCGCCTATATATATACATGTGAATCTACTCTCTTTTCCTTTCAGCAACTGAAACCAAACCCAAATTCTACAACAAAAAGAAAAGGAAAAATGGCGAGCTGAAACTAAACGAAAAACCCTTCTCCTATATAATCAAAACTAAACCAAAACTGTTTCCGATTTTCTTGTATATACGATTCCTTCGATCCCTCCCACCTAATTGTGCCGTTTCATACCCATGATCAAATCTTCCACTTGAAATCATAATGTGACCATCGGCATCACCCCTTCTTTTCCCCATTCCTCTTATTATATAAGCATTCAAGTTTCAGTTGTCATCACTACACTATCTCTAGTCTTCGCTGTCGGATCTGGGAAGAACCGGAGGTGGCTGGCGTCAGTCGAGGGGAAGTAGCGTTGGCGCGGACTTTAACTTGCAATGGTGGCAGGTGGTCTCTGGCAATCGAGAGGCATTGGGATTTCTAGGGGAGTTATGGTTTTCGAGTCGATTACGAGCGAGGTGGTATAAGCAAGGAGTAGAGACTATAGGCACAAATGACGTAGGAATAGTGGAGACTCCATGGGCTGGATGTATATTAGAGCTTAAACATATTAATAATAACGAGAAAAAAGAGAAGGGATAGTGAAAGTTTCAGCATGGCGTGAGAAGAAGAAGGTCATTGGGTTTGAGAGTCGTTAGTGGTTGAACAGTAGTGCACAATAGAAAGGAGGAGCGGAAGTTGAAGTATGGGAAGAAGAAGTCATGAGGGAGATTCCGTGGCTGGATTATCATTATAAACGTGATTAAGGATTTGAGAATGGGCGGTGAAGTTTGCTTTTAGGCATCGACCCTTATTAAGGAAATAGAATAAAAATAATGGAAAGAAAGGGCTTAAATTGTGAACTAGGAGAGAATTAAGGAAAGGTGGAGTGCACGCGCAAGTCTGGGAATCAGAGAATTGATGGGCCTTTGGACCATACGTGGGAGAATAATAGGTAAGGGGGCCTAACTTTGATTAAGGAAAATGTATAAGGATCTAAACATTTTTATATTAAGTTAGTAACGTGATTAATGTATATATAAATTATTTTAATAGGCATTAATTTGAAATGGACATATTCTGTGCATATATTAACAAAATCATGCAAAACTGAATACAGTGGGATCGTGAAGATGGGAACTAGGTTGCTGAGCAGTTTCGGAGGGAATCGGAAGCAGTCAGATTTCCATTTAATTTTAAATGACATTTTAAAATTAAACAAAATAATACGATGACCCCACCAATCTTAAACAGAGCTGAGTTAACTCTCACACTTTTCTGGACTGCTATGATGTGGTAAATTCATATAATTAAAATAACATTGATATATATATATATATATATATATATATATATATTGGTTGATTGACTGCCTTGGTTGCTTATGATTGATTTAATTGTTGTTGTCGACTATATTATCATCGTTAATTTATATGCAATCATGAAATGTTATAATAATATATGATGCAGGGAAGAACAGATAGAAGGGATCCGACAGGATTCCTTAAATGTGTGTTGTTTATTTTTATATTGTTTACGCATGATCCGATTGAACCTCAAATGACATTGAAACCTGTCTGAATGTTCATGGTTAAACGGATGTGATCGTTGTTGTGATTTTAATCAATCGACAGTATTGATTAAGTGGTTGGCAGGAAGGGGCTAAAATCTATTGTTTCAAGACGTCATGTTGCCATCCGGCGAATTGACGCAGTTTTAAGTTATAAAATTTATTTTTATAACTGAATTAACGTTTTGAGTTTATTTTATTTATAAAAATGAAAAGAAGTTTATAAATATATTTATACGTTATAATCATGTTTTTAATAGGAATTATTAATATTTTGTAATAAGAATTTAATGTCATTAATGAGATTTATGAACTACAATCAGAAACTAACCTGCGAATTAGTAAAAATGGAATAATTGTTTTTATAAAACAATTAACTGATAATTTAAATTTGTTAAGTTATTTAATTAATTTAAGGAGGAAATGATAATGGAAATCAGTTAACAGTCAACTGATATGTATGATTGGCAAAAAGCAACCGTTTTAATTTGAAATTAGTGGTTAGGTTAATTTGATTTAAATAAATCTAATCAATGGTTTTCAAAATATATATTCGTTAACTTAACGAATGTTGTTAGAAGTTAGTTGATCTTTGATTAACTAAAATTTTAAGTGATTATTGAATTGTTTATTCATTTATAAAGTAATTATTATTTAATAACCTTTGTAAAATCATTTAATTATCCTAACTTTATTTAATAATGAAGTTAATGTATGAATGATTAATTTTTGAAATAAACTACCTTTATTCGGTTAATAAAGAAGTAAATTACTATATTAATAATAATTAAAGCTATTGCTCGAATTATTGGCATTCCTTTCCAAAAGGGAATCGAATTATAATGAGATTCTAACTAAGTAAGGGTTAAAAAAGGTTTTTTTGTAAATCCCAGGATTTTATAAACATAAGTTAATAAAGGACTCTCGAGCTAAAGTGATATTGAAGATAAGCTTTGAACATAATAGAAGCGAGGTAATCGAAATGGAATTTACCTGTAAAAGCTATAAAAGGGATTAACATTCAAAAGATTTGGAACTCTCCTTTAAAAAAAATAAAAGTTACGAAACAAACTAGTATGAAAAGGATTAGGATTTATTTCAAATTGTATAAACAAGGTTTGTAAATGTGGTTGTAAGCTAATGCGAAGGTTTCAATTAGAAGTATACTTAATTAAGTGAAGGAAATGGGCATGAAAAGTGGGTTTTCAAATAAAGGAAAATGGTTTATAAAACCAAAATAAATAGGAATGAGAATAATATGTTGGATTATTGAGATAGTTTAACACTGGTTTTAAATTATAAGCTTTTACCTATCTTGAAATAAGAACGTTGTCGATCAAGGTCTGAGAGGTAATTAGAATACCCCAACTTGAATGGCTTCACTATTGTCGAGAGATGGTATAAGTTTGTGACGAGTAAGGGTGTGAAAATGATTTATTATTTTCTTAAGGAATAGTATTACAACTTAAATTTGTAAAAGATCTAGAAATAAAATAAAAGCTATTGGGTCCATAATAATGCCTTATTGACATTATTGATCAATAGTAGATTTGATAAATGCACATATTCAGGGAAATAAGAAAATAGATTGGGTTCGAGGAAAATGTAAATAAAGGATAATGTTGGGTTTGAAATGGAATTGTATATTTGAAATATAATTATAATTTCCATAGGCACGAGTTATTCTAAGGCTAATAAAAACCATTTAAGGTTATATTATAAAAAGCACATTGTTTGATGTTATTTTGGTCGTATAAAATGGTAATTAAATCAGTAGCGAATGGTTAAGAATTACATATATATATATATGTATATGTATATGTATATGTATATGTATATATATATATGTATATGTATATGTATATCGAGATGCCCGAATTTAAGGAAGTGTTGGAAAAGTTTCGAAGTATGAACGATATTTCCAATGGTAAGAGAAATGAAAAGTGGGTTTATAAAACCATAGCGATATTTTCAAATATAAGAAAATATAAAAAGGATTTTGAGAATATATAAACGATGTTCCAAGATAAAGGAAATAAAAGATGTTAATAATGAATATGGTTATATTTCAAGACAAAGGAAATAAAAAGAGAAGTTGATAAAAAGAGTGTTGAGTAATGTTTTCAAAGTAACGAAACCAGAAGAGTTTTGATAAGAAAAAACTAATGGAATTGATTACAAGGAACAATGAAATGGTTTAATGAAATGTTTCATTTAAAGGACCTGAGCTGCCAATGTACTTAACAGTATTGTTATGATTTGATAGTTAAATAATCGACTACCAAAATCTGGCCTTTTTTCGATTGTTGGTACGGAAAGACCGAGATCGAATTATATTCGAAAACCATTCTGACCAGCAAATACGTAACGTTGAAGATATCAGAAGATAGCATTGAAGAACGTGGATCTTCATGAGCGGAAGAACTACTCGTTAAATTTCCCTAGCTAGCTACCAGAGTTATGATGATTTGTGATTCTGTCGTGATTGAAATCTTCAGATTTGCAAGGACTTCTCGCTACTAATCCTTGGGTGATTCCTATTTAAGGATGCGGAAGAAGAGTATCTTTGGTTCATCCTGTTCCTAGATAACTTGTATGGATAAATGTCTGATAGAGTATTTCCTTAAGAATCATATACGTTGATTTTTACAAATATATCAAGTTTGGTGGCGGAGAAATTCTCTTGCTTAACACCCAGAGTGTATTTGAGGACGTCAATTAGTGGTTTGATGGATCTGACGATTTGGCATTCAAAGTGAATGTAAATGTACTAAATGTGACCTCGAGCCTCATCAACTGGGATATGGCACAAAATCGGGTAGGCAGCATGGCTATGTGGGTCGCACCCATTTAAAGGGTATATCATTACCTGATCTGGAGAAATTAAATGTCTTCGGTTATCCCTTTTATTTTTACATATATGTTATCAGTTCGGTTGGCTGGTCCCCAACCATGGTAATGATATATTCGGTACTCTCAAGAGAAACGAGGGGCCGGTCATGTGTAGCCGTGTTGCAATACATTCTTATTGAACCCCAATGTGTTCATCTATGGTGGTACATTGTCAGAAAGGTGGTCCTATACCTTGCCAGGAAATCCATTCTCCAATAAGAGCCCATGGTTTTGATTATATACATATATGTAGAGCGTGAGATGCAAGCGTTCTGCAAGATTATTATTTATTTGTGGTTTGATAGACACTACTATAATATCAGAAAAGATATTGATTTCAAAAATGTTTTGGCTTATAGTAAGGTAAAAACCATCCGTATTTATTTGTGGGCTGGTCTTACTATTATCCTTTTCATTCAAAAAGGATTTTTCAAAGTTAAACAAGTTATTTGTGCTATGAATTTATCATCGAAAGTATTCCAGATTGATCCGGGTGAATTTTGCTTTGCTTCAAATGTGCTAGGGTCAGACCGAGTATATTCCGGGTTAGGTTTCGCTTAGAGTTTCAGGAGCCGGAAGCAGGGGGTTTCATCGTTAGTTATGCAAAGTTTATTTCCGCTATGATTGATGTACGTTGTACTCTGATAAATGGTATGTGTATATATATAGTTTTCTTTTGTATAAAGAGATTTGATATATTATATTTTATTTGTTCCGCTGTGAGATTCTGATGTGTTCTCCTTTTTCTTCTATTATAACATTTCTTTCTTTATACTTCTCATCCTCTAACTTCTTTCTATCAACAGTCTGGGTTTTGGATACTTGGATTTTGGGCAAGTAATACGGGATTATGTATTATTGTCGAAATTTCGAGCATCGAATTTTCCGGGCCGTTACAGTTGGTATCATAGCTATTTGTTTAGTGATTACTTTGGCTCTGTGGCATAACTTAATAAAGATGGGTTAGCAATACCCTAGATTAAGTTTTAATGTATATATTCAAGAGCGCATATTTGTAATATTGATATAAAATTATTTTAAATTATTTTTCCCTAATATATTTCGTAAAGCATTAAAAGTACTGATTTCCTCAAATTATTATAATATGAGGAATTAAATTTACTGATGTTGATTTGAATGATATGTTGGATTGTGTATTTGACTACATGAATATTAACTTGAAAAGGGATAGACTTGGTTGAAAACCAATTTAAAATAATTATGTTGAATAAATTAATCCAAGGTTAATGAAACTGAATGGATATTTACATAAATAAACGGATTGCTAATACTTGGTTATAATTAAACCCATGAGAATTGAGTAAAATGGTATGATTATTTCCAATTGGTTGGAATAAATGATATAGATGATATGCATATCTAAACCTGGTTGACATTGTTTTGAAGACTAATGAAGTTCATTGGAGTTGAGGACAGGTGTAAAAGAGCTAGTTCAACTTTAAAAAATTTATAAGAGAATTCTGGAGTAAATTGAATCTAGTTTGGCATGCTAATCGAGCAAGCATGAGTATATTTATCGTTCATTGCAAAATAACGCTCGCAAAAAGGTAAGCCTACGCAAAATGTAAAATTTTCATTTTATTTAGGTTTTAACATTGGATTTTGGATTTTTTTTGACAGTGTTGGTCGATGTATATATATTTCTTGAACCTGCAATATTGCAGCCGTCCCTCCGTACAGGGGAGACTCTGCCAAAAAATTTCAAAATTTTAAGGTATTAGAATTTTTTTAAGATTTTAGGAAATTTTTGTTATTTGAAATAAATTGATTTTTAAACTATCAGATTAGTCTGAAAATAAAACTAAGTTTTGATTAAATCTTTTTGTAAAGATAATGGGTTGTTGCGTTCTTTCTGCCTTAGTAATTTCGGGGATGAAATTCTTTTAAGGAGGAAGGAATGTAATGTCCCATATTTTCTGGCCAATTATTTAAATTATTTTATTGTTTAAAATATTGGTTTGAATTTAAATAATTGAATTTAACCATTCTATTTTGAATATGTTATTATTGTAAATAATATAATAATATTTTATTTCCAAAACAGTCAGAAAATGTTGTGTGTTGCAATATGATATGAACGGGCAGTTTAAAATGGTTTAATATTGTTTATATTGAAATTATATTAATGATTTTGTTTATTAAATGACGTCAGAATGTTTAATTATAAAATGAGCTGCAGCGGCGCGGTAGTTCGTAATATTGAGTTTTGAACTTTAATTGGCTGTACAAGACCCAATATAAGTTGGATTTTCTCGAAAGAAGAAACGTCCGAATCTATTTGATAATATTTTTCTAATGAAGGAGAAAAATCGAGTTTTCATATGGTTGACTTTGTTTTATGTCCAAATCAAATTTTCAAATAGTCGCTATGGAATTCATTTATAAATTATATCGATTTATCATACAAAATAAAGGATTTTAATTTTATTTAATATAGTTTTGGCTTGGAATCTAACCCAAAATATTTTATTATGGTAGTATATGAAATTCTGTTCGTATATGGCCAATTATAATATTTTATTTTTATTATTATATTGAGGTATTTTTAAATGGTTTATTTTATTGTAAATTGGACCCTTAAAAAGGGACTTTATTCAAACAAACTCCATTTTCGACAAAACAAGTTTTATTGGAAGACGTATAATTAGTTATTGCTATATTTCTGGTTTAAAGCCAAACAGAGTTGTTTGTTGGTAGACGAAATTTAAAGATGAACCGTTGAATTAAAATAACGTCTTTGTGCAAACGAGGACCGTTTTCAACAAGATTAATTTCATTAGAACCGGAATGTCAAGACATAACAATACGTTCGTTTTCGTTGTGTTTGGAGTATGTGTGCGTCGGTATGAATTTAATGGTTAACGTTAAATAGCGGTAGGGAAAAATTAGCTGTATAAATTATAAATTTTATTTAGCCCTAAGCAACTAAACAAGTCCATGCCCACACTAAGTACATCCTACCCTAATTCAGCCTTAGCTGAAAAGCAAGCCACCTACCTAAAACCAAGGGTATAACTGACCCTAAATACATACATAATAATGTCACCTTATATATATATATATATATATATATATATATATATATATATATATATATATATATATATATTGTACTAGCATAGGAAAAGGACCAAACAACTTGTAGTTTCTTTTCAGCTTAACCTAATTGCACAGCTTTCGAATGAGGACTTTTGCACATGCCTAGCCTTCGAATAGGGTGCCAAGACACTGCTCTTATTTTATCACCATCAGCTCCCGTTCAGTTACCATCAACATGCACCATCCACCCTATTTTTTCACCAAAAACACAGCCACCCCTAATGAGAGCATATGTTCAGCTCGAGAAATTTTTATCAGCTACCCTAAACTTGGCCGACCTACGATTGTACTGATTGAAGTTACACACTTCTTATCTACTCCTCATGCGCTTATATATACATATATATATATATATATACACATGTGAACCCACTTCCTTTTCCTTCCAGCAAATGAAACCAAACCCAAATTCCTTTACAAAAAGAAAAGGATAAATGGCGAGCAGAAACCAAACGAAAAAACCTTCTCCTATATAATCAAAACAAAACCAAAACTGTTTCCTATTTTCTTATATATATGATTCCTTCCATCTCCCCCACCTAACAACGCCCTTTCACGCCCATGATCAAATCTTCCACCTGAAATCAGAATGTGACTATCGACATCACCCCTTCTTTTCCCCTTCCTCTTATTATATAAGCTTTCAAGTTTCAGCTGTCATCACTGCACCGTCTCTAGTCTTTGTTGTCGGACCTGGGAAGAGGCGGAGGTGGCTGGCTCGTTCGAGGGGAAGAAGCGTTGGCGCGGACTTCGACTGGCAATGGTGGATGGTGGTCTTTTGCGATCGGGAGGCATTGGGAGTTCCAGCGGAGTTATGGTTGTCGAGATGGTTTCGAACGAGGTGGTGTAAGCAGCGAGTGGGGAATATGAGGCACAAATGACGTGGGAATAGCGGAGACTCCATGCACTGGATGTATGTTAGAGCGCAGACATATTAATAATAACGAGAAAAGAGGGAAGGGATAGCGAAAGTTTCTACATGGCGTGAGAAGAAGATGGGCGTCGGGTTTGAGAGTCGTGAGTGGTTGAATTATAGTGCCCTGTAGAAAGGAGAAGTGGAAGTTGAAGTCTGGGAAGAAGATGTCATGAGGGAGATTATGTCGCTGGATTATCATTAAAAACGTGATTAAGGATTTGAGGATAGGCCATGAAGTTCGCTTTTGGGCTTTGGTCCTTAATAAGGAAATAAAATAAAATAAAAATAATGGAAAGAAAGGGCTTAAATTGTGAACTGGGAGAGAAGTAAGGAAAGGGTGAGTGCACGCGCAAGTCTGGGAATGAGAGAATTGATGGGCCTTTGGACCATACATGGGAGAATAGTAGGTAAGCAGGCCTAATTTTGATTAAGAAAAATGATTAAGGATCTAAACATTAAGTTACTAACATGATTAATGTATATATAAATAATTTTAATAGGCATTAATTTGAAATGGACATATTCTGTGCATATATTAATAGAATCATGCAAAACTGAATACGATGGGATTGTGAAGATGTGAACTAGGTTGTTGACCAGTTTTAGAGAGAATCGGAAGCAGTTAGATTTCCATTTAATTTTAAACAACGATTTAAAATTAAATGAAATAACGCGATGACCACCAACCGTAAACAGAGATGAGTTAACTCTCACGCTTTTCTAGACTGCTATGATGTGGTAAATTCATATTATTAAAATACCATTAATGTAACACCCCGTAATTTTAAAACATGACATAAGAGATAATTAAAGAATACTTAATTTTTATAAGAAGAATTAAGGGAAACGGGTTGTGCCATTGCGTTCGTCTCGGAATTCTGCTTGGAATAGAGTTCGAGTTTGCGTAAATCAGATATCATATGAAGAAGTTATGGAGCTTAGAAGATTTCAGCTTAAAGCAGAATTTAAATTAAAATAATAATTAAAAATAAAAAATGAATTCAAAAATCAAAATCAGCCAAAGGTGGGTGAGTGGGAAATCTCCCGTTGTAATGAGCCAGGGATTTTCGAACCCGAAAATCGATATAAAATAACAATGTTGACTATTCAAGCATCGGAAAGACTCATTCATTAATAGAAAGAAGTTAATGGGTGAGGAATAAAAAGAAAGAAAATTAGAATAGAAGAAGAAGAACACAACTGAACTGCATCCGAGTAAACACGAATTTCACAGCGGAATGAATAAAATATAATATATAACATAGCTTGAAATACAAAACTGTATTTATACTTACAAATTTCATCAGAGTACATCACATGTATATCACAGCAGAAATAACTCTCTATATTTATATCTAACATTGAAGCCTCCTGCTCCGAGCTTCTCCAAGTATATCTGTAAATCCCGACAACTTGACTGCCCGTACAAATTTGGGCACCCAAGAGTTTAAGGGAAAACAAAACAAAATAAACTCTAGGTCAGTCATGGTATTGGTATGAGTAAACTCCAAACATTCGGTTTAACTTTGAAAAATCCTTTTGAAAGGAAAGGATAATAGTAAGAACAACCCACACATAAATATGGATGGTTTTTACCTTACTATAACCCAAAACATTTTTGGAATCAATAATATTCTGATATTATAATAATGTCTAGATACAAGTAAATATCAATCTAGCGGAACACTTGCATCTCGTGCTCTATATATATAGTATACAATCAAAACGGCGGGCGCTTATTGGAGTTTGGATTCCGACTATGACAAGGTATGGAATCATCTGCCAATAGTGTATCTCTAGAGAGGAATACACTGGGTTCAGCAAGAACGTCTAGCAACCCAGCCACACATGACCGACCACTCATTTCTCTTGAGTATATCGAATATATTGTTACCTATGGTTGCTAGAAACATAACCGTTCTCGGGAGATATAGAAGTGAAAAGAAGCAACAAATATGAATATTCTCTAGATGGTGGCAATACACCCTAATGGGGGCAACCCACATAGCCATGATGCCTGCCCGATTTTTATCATTTCCTGGTTGATGAGGCTTGAGGTCATAACCTATCTTTTGATAGATCACACCTCCGTTTACTTTGAATGCCACATCGTCATACCCGCCAAATCACAAATTGATTTCCCCAAAAATACCACGGGTATAAAGCTAAGAGAAACGAATTTCTCCTCCACTAAACGTGAATACATTTGAGGAGATCAAGTTTCGTGATCTATTAGATATACTCTGTCAGACATTCGTCCATACAAGTTGTCCTGGGGCTGGACAAACCGAAGGCACTCTTCCGTAAATCCATCTTAGGAAATTGCTGCATAGGATTGCCAGAAAGCCCTTGCATAAACTCCGTCTTCAAGTATCTTCATCATATTTGATTCGCAATGCTAATGCCGATATGGAGTGTTTTCAGATAATAAATCTGATCCCGGTCTCTCCGTATTGACAACGGAAAAATAGTCAAAAACTTTGACAGTCGGTGATTTAACTATCAAAGGAAAATATGTGTACAAACAACAGTCGTATTCCCAAATGGAAATCTTACCGATCAATCATCAATCAACACTGAACCCTTTTTAATAATCATTTCATTTCCCAATTCCCTTCAATATCTTTACCCAAATATTTCTCTAACTCGTTTGGCTCCTCCTGCTCCTAGGAAAACGTTTCCATCTATTTTGAACTACTTATTTTCTATATTTCAGAAAATATCTCTTTTAACCATCAGGAATTAATTCCATATATCCACAACTCTTATTTTCTATGTTTAGAAAATATACGTTATTATTAACACTGGAAAATATTTCCATATCTTGTTCTTGCATCACTATTCTTCCAGTCTCTAACTGTAAACTAGCGAGTGAACAAATCCCTAAGTATAACCCCCGAAGGCCGAAACCAACATCAGATTGACACACAGAAAGTTGTTCAACATAACTAATCTCCAGTCAGTTTCTAATTTCCTTAACTTCATTTTTAACTCAAAATCATTTCATTTTAAATACTTAGAAACCATTTCTAGTTACATTGGAAACATTTCCAAAATCTATTTATCGATGTGTAAAATATTGATTATAACGGTAATGTTATAATTCCTGCTTCCAAAACATCTAAATTTAAATATAACATCGATTCTTTATTTAGAATAAATAAATAATACTTAATTAATTAAACCTATAAATAATCTTTATTTAAAAACAGAAAGTAAGTATCACTTTCTTGAATCCGATATAATCGAATTCAACGTATGGCTCCCTTTCGAATAATACCTATTCGATAACTCCCTCTCGAATAATTTATATTCGATTTACGTTCCAAACGTTGGGATAAATTCACCGTTTCAGGTCAACTCAATTTCTGAATTCATTTTTGAATTTTTCATTTCCACACATTTACAATTTTTTTTATAACTAATTAACTCTACATTCATTTGTCTAAATCAGTATTCACTTTAAAGCATGAATATTATTCCTTTACAGGAATCCCAACTCGTTTTATCAAATCAAATCTTGATTTGTATAAAGAAATCCATTACAGTTTTAAATCCTGTTTATCGAGTTATTTTATAAATTTATATTCATGCTTCACTTTAAAACTCCATTTATAAATCAGCTTCTTGTTAATTATATATCAAGTTTATACCTTAATCTCGACTTCATATTCGATTTTAAACTTATTGGTTACGAACCAAATATTAATCACCTTGTACATTTCTGAATTTTATAATATATAATTTCCAAAAAAATAAATTAATTAAATAACATTCGACATCATCGAATTCTAATTATAAATCCTTATGCGTTTATATCGATTTTACTCTTATCCCGAACATCAGACCCAATTCCATTATTTCCGTTTTTAATCAATTTCTTAAATTACCTTTTTAATTTATTTAATAATAATTCAACTTCATTTATAAATATCATTTATAAATCAACTACTTGTTTTAAAATAAGTTATTTTATTATAGTTTATTCAAAATTCAACTTCTATTTTAAAATAGAATTTCCCTTTTTAAAACCCCTAAATTCTTTTCCAGTATATTTAATATATTGTACGGTATTTTAATACCAATTATTTCAGGTCGATGTTGTTCGAACACCCCTAAACACATAATAACCAACCATATATTATTTGTCATATCATATAATGCAATATATGAAAACAATTATATAATTCGTTGAGGAATCCAGTTGGATTCCTCTAACCTGTTTCCCTGCATCCACAGATGTTAGTCAACATAAATAACACAATTTCATATCAATATGAAATCATTAAATCAGTATTTATCCAACGACTTCATATATATAACCATCAACCAATTAAATTGTAAACCATCCAAATAACCATCACACACAACATTCAATCAGTTTTATAAAAATTAATTAATGTTTATAAAATTATAAAACTAGACAGAGTTAGTGAGTTTACTTACCTTGGCCGTTAGTCGTTAAATAACGATCAACGGTCGAGTGATTTAACCTAGCGGTTTATTTATCCATAATTTCCAACGAGCTCCACATTGTTCCAAACCAGTTTGTACACATAGCCTTCGCCAATGCAAATCCAACGTAATTCATTTTATCTGATTTTGATATCATATGAAATATACTTACGTGTTATAACCTTGAAATGAATTTCGCGTTATTAACCAAATTAATCAATCCACCATATTCCCTTTTAACCTAAGTTATAATCATAATTTATACTAAATCACTAAACTATATTATCAGTACTTTACCCAACTATTCAGCTAACGGCATGTAACACATTCCATTTCCATTTGCTTCTACACAATTCCATTTCCATTAACCGATTAATGGGGCCTAACTAAGAGAACAGACCTGCGTCTTCTTTCATCCAAATAAAGCTCCCAGTTTAAAGCTTCTTCATCGTTTACAGTGCTTATCTCCTCTCCTCAAGTAACACGCCCGTTCCATGGTTCCATACCAAGCCTACTTCTGATTCACTCCATTGTCGAAAACTGCTCCACTTCATTCACTTATTTTACATATTTCTGGCCTCACGTTAATTCTACACAGCCCATTTACCTCCACTACCCGCAAGTTTCAGTACCCGACCCGAAAACACCACATTGTCCTCCTCATGTTAACGCCACGCTCTAGAAATCCTTCCATGCTTCCAAACACTCCCCTCCTTTCATCGGCCCATTCCCTACTTCAGATCCACATCCGCACCAAAACTGTTATTTTCTTCCTCTTACATTTTTACTCCTCCGTTCCAGAAAGATAAACCCACCATTTCCGAAAAGTATGGCCTCCACTCCCAAGCATATAATATACAGTACCTCTCCTACCCAAAAGCATGTGCATCAATTTCCTCTTCCATAAAAGAAAGCTGCTCTAGTAGAAACGAAAAACAGGAAATGAGGCGGCATTTATAGAGCACGATTTCTAGGCACGCACGTCGATAGACATATAGGGTAGATGGTAGGCGGAGACTTCCTTTGGCGTGAAGCACCAAGTCTACTATGAAACTTCTTTTCCATATAATAGCTGGTCTCTGCATTGATTTAAACTTAGGCATGTGTAAAAGCACAGCATACTGAAATATAGGGTACTGCGTTAGGGAGGGGAGGTTGTACAATACTTAACAGGGAAGCCAATACTCTATATTATTAGATTTATATGTTGATCCTTTCCAGTTAGCTGTCTTTGCTATTATATGTTTGCAGTGCTTTAAAACAGGCGAAGTAACGTTATAATATATATGTAGAGTATGTATTACTTTCACCCATTGAGAACGTAGTTGAACCTTGGCTAGTAGAAGCCCTCTGAACAAGTTGGCATTCATCTTTATCATTGCATAAAACCAAATGGTTTAATATAGGACCGGATAAGAGATGAATATAGACGTCCATTATTAATGTTTTTGCTGGTTTGTAGACACTTAAAAAGATGGGAAAAAATGTTAAACACGGAATGGTTGTTGATCCGTGATGGAGCATTTAGTTTTCAGTAAGAGCCATTGGGAAAAGAGGACTTGTAGTGTACAAGTTTCAGTGGTAGCACGTAAAACATGGACAGTGTGCTCACATTTATCACCAACAGGGTACACCTATTTTCTACAATCCTAGGTCTCCTCTTGTACAAACTATGGTGTGATATTCAAAAATTAGGGTGGTGTCTAGTTCACGGTAGGGAAAATTTAGTCTATCAGAAACGTAAGGATGAAGGAATACATTTTTACTATTTTGCTTAGTTTTAAAATATAGTGTATCTCACTACGAAAGATCATGTTCCCTTACGGACTGTTATAGATAAAAGTAAAAATACGATCGTATCGAGCGATGTGCCACGATCCTAAAAATATAATAATATAGACTAGTTAACTTATTCTGTGAAAACCCAGAATGCTGGTTTAGGGGGTAAAATACTCAAATAAAAAGTTGTTTATTTTCCAAATTAAAAATTACAGAAAAATTCTAAAAATTAAATTATGACTACGTCACCAAAAATTTCGTCCAAATTTGAATTAAATTATCGTACCAATATATTATAATAATTTAATCAGTATATTATAACATCGCTAAAAATCCGGGACGTTACACCTGCTCTAGGATGTCGACCCCCCAAGGGAGTCGACATACGTGTCGACCCCCCTATAGGGGTGTCGACAAGGGTGATGACCCCCATCTGTCTAGATCTACCTGACGAGATTTGGTGGCCTAGGGCTGATGTGTCCTTCTGGGATTGGATGGATGATGTGTTTTTCTTGTTTGGATGGTTTAGATGGATCCTAATCTAATCTAAGGGTCCTAATTCACCTAGAGCATCTATAAAATACCCATAAACGTAACCCTAATCTCATTGTTATTCATCCATGGCGTCTCCATGCCGCTCTAATCTAAATTAACCTAGCCTTTCTTCTCTAACCAAAATCAAAGTAGAGATTTAGAGATAGTTCTTCTTCAACAATCAAATTAGAAGATCAGATCTACATCAATCAAATAGAGATCATTCAAGATCCGAACTGCTACAACAACGCCTAATTCTCTTAATCCTATTGCTGTGAGTCTATGTCACTTTCACATACAATTAAATTAAAAGTAATTGTGATAGGACTGTAAATTGGATCTAATGTATATGCTTGTGACTAAGATAAATCTTATTAAGTTTGTAAATCATTATCTTTTAGACCCATAACCATAAATCTGCCATATGCCTTTTTGATCCAGTTTATCGTTATATGCATGTTTAGGTTTCATATGCATGTTCTTATGTTTACGCCAAATTTGATGTTGATTCTCTTCTCCTCTTCTTTTCCTTTTTTTAATGAGATTAGGCTAACTTCGAGCCTAACATACTGCGTTGATATTTGCGTACGAATAACGTTTGAACGATTGGGAAAAGTTTGGGAAAATTTGTAATAAAATGAGATCATTAGCATAAATCGATTTGAGCATAATTGTGTATAAATTGTATACATGAGATTTGGCATAAGTTGGATTGGGCATAATTGGGTATAATTTGTATACATGAGATTTGGCATAAATTGTTAATAACAATGAACGCAAATTAATTTAGGTGTAATTTGGCATAACATGTATACATAAGATTATAGGCCTAATTTGGATTAAAATTATAAACATAATATAGATTGGAAATTATGGGTAATTGGAATATATTTTAATCCAAGATTTCATATTGGGACTTGAATCAAGAAAGTGATAATGAACGTCTAAAACACGAGGTTAGATTCGAATTGCGGTATAAGACTGCTCGGAACCGCCCGGCACATACAACAACCGCAATTTGGTAATCCAATGTGAGAGGTCAAAGGAAGAAATTAGATACGTAATAATGCAAAGACACGAGGTTGGATTCGGATTGCGGTATAAGACTGCCCGGAACCGCCCGGCATATCCAGCAACCGCAAAACGGCAATCTAATGTAGCAGGTCTTGCAAGATTACGATTATAATGAATTAATGAACCCTTAACCAAGATAAGACATGGGTATGATAAAAGGGTTAAGTGGGTAACATGGGTAGCATGTGAAACATAATTAAAACACTTAACCAAGATGGAACATGTGATTAGACATGGGGATAAAGAGGGGTTAAGTGAGAATTCCTAGTGGGGACTAAGCTTAGGAGGGAAGCTTGTGTAACACCCCACCTCCGCTAGAGTCACTCACAAAGGGAATGCACTAGGTTTGGTGAAGCATTATCGAGGTAAACATGCACAGAAATATTACAAGACAGAACATATATATAAAACAGCGGAAGTAAAACAAATTTCATTACCTCATAAAATAAGGTCTAAAGCCTTTTACATCAGAATACATCAAAACCTGTCTTGCGATAATAAAGAAGCATAAAACCTTTTCATAAATTATCCCCCAAATAAAACAGTAAGGTAGCCATAGCCAAGAAAAGTCCAAGTCATGCATGATGACCTTCAAGCAGAGGAAGTCCGAACTAAACAACAGCATTTCCTCCCTGAAAACCTGGGGGGGGGGGGGGGGGGGACGGAAGACAAAGAGGCGAAAGAAAACGGGGTCAGTCATAAAGACTGGTAAGTCCTATCTACTTCCAGTATAAAAACAGGTAAAGGTAACATGACATGCATAAACTGAAAGTAAACATAAGGATGACGGCAAGATAGATAAACTAAACCAAGATAACTGGGTGAACTACTGAGCAAGATAAACTAAGGTATCATGATAGACTACGGTGTCAAGATAAATCAAGGTATCACATTGTTAGGTTTCTATCAAGTATACTGTCCCAAGGTATTTATCATGTATAACATCCCACTGTATCTATCATGTATATTTGCTCTGCACCTCTCGTACTAGTATCCCAACCCGCGTCATGTGTTAACTATGAATGTCCCTTGCCTAATATCATGTAATGGTCCATGTCAACCTAATATATAGCATATGTAGGTTTTCCCAACTCGTATGTTTCTTTCCATATATAAGTTCAGTCCTTTGCCGTAGGCCATACGGGCTTTCCCATGTAAACGTTTTATCCTTGAAGTTATTTTGGACTGCTACCCTTGATCTAGTTATGTTTCCTTACCATGAACTATCGCGCGTTCACTTAGGATTTATGCCACCTAGGACCACTAGGGATTATGCTACCTAATGAACGTTTCCGTGTCTCGGTTTGGGTTCAGCCACCTAGGGCCACTAGGGATTATGCCACCCGTCAACCGCGCCCTTTATCCCGCATATGTATCGTGAATCGTTTTCCATGTCTAGACGCACATGTTCCTCAATGTGCCATCCGAGTTCCGTGCCAGGGCAAATCAAGAAATACGGAACTCGGTCGGGAGCTTTAAGTCGTCTGCTGATGCAGATATCAAGGTCTGTTTTTGTACCCGTGGCTATGGTCCCACGTGACCCCTCCCTCAACTACTGAAAGGCAATCCAAGAAAAATCATGTATGAGAACTACACTAAGGCCCATAGATGCCCACTTCTAGATAGCCAACCTCACCCATAACTCGATAGCTAATATATGGTCTTTTGGGAGTTCCCTGCCTTTCCGTACGTACACGATTGACTAAAGATGGTAGGTAGTCGGCGACATGCTATCCCGGGGCAAAATCAAGTATCGTCGACTCCACGCTAATCCATCCCAGTCTTTAGGTCGCTCGCATAGCAACCAAGACATACTCTTGGCTCTTCTACCGCAGACCTTAACCCCTGTGAGGCCGGGTTTCATGGACCACTTTCCACCTCACAGAGGGATACCAAGAGTACCCTCACGTTCCCCGAAGCTTCCGCTTCGTCACCCAGTTCGCTGGAGCTTTTATCCAAGTCAGATAACTTGCTCCTCCTCGTATACTAAGCGATGACCTACCGTACCAGGTTACTCATCTCTTTATGAACTAGTCCCATGTCCTTGGCTAAGAATTATTACTTAGTTACACTTAACTAAGGTTTACCACTTAGCTTCATTTTCCGCTATCCTTGTTAACTACGATTCCAACCTAGTCCCCTGAGCTAGGGTTTTGTTAAATGGGTTAAGTGTTGTTATCCAAGTTCATGACTTAACCCGTCTACGAATCATGTCAAGATTGGCTAAGTACTCCAGTCCAAGGCTTAGCCCTACAGGTTGGTTAAGTGTATCAAGAAGCTCATGACTTAACCTTATCAAGTCAAACTGGTTAAGTATTTATTTGTCTTAACCCTATCAGATTATCATGTTAGATTGATTAAATATAGATTATCTTAATCCCATCAGATTATCGAGTCGGATTGGTTAAGTATGGGTTAGCTTAACCCCATCCACTATTCATAATACAATGGTTAAGCCTACTTTTAAAAGGTCTTGTGACTTAACCCTATCAGGTCTACCTATTAGATTGGTTAAGTATAGGTTACTTAACCTCATCAAATTAACACGTATCATTGGTTAAGTATAAGTTACTTAACCCTATTAAATTATCATGTTAAATTGGTTAAGTATTGGTTACTTAACCCCATTGAATTACCAAGTTTAGATTGGTTAAGTGTTTAACTTAACCCCATCGAATTCCCGTGTTTAGATTAGTTAAGTATAGGTTACTTAACCCTATCTTATTACCGTGTTTAGATTAGTTAAGTCTTAATTACTTAACCCCATCTAATTACCGTGTTTAGATTAGTTAAGTCTTAATTACTTAACCCCATCTAATTACCAAGTCGGATTAGTTAAGCGTAAATTACTTAACCCCATCCCCTAATTGTCTTGTATGGTTAAGTGTCATTAAGAAATCAAGCCCGGTCCCACTTAACCTACCCATTCGTGTCATATCGGTTAAGTGTCATTAGTCAAATTTACTTAACCTTATCATGTGGCATTAATTTAATTAATGCACTCTCAACCTCTCACATTAGACCTTGTTGTGGTTACTAATTAAGCCGGGCGGGTCCGGGTAGTTTTACACCACAACCTAGTCTAACCTCGGGTCTTAAGCGCGACATGACCAACTTCTCACATTGGATCCTATTGTTTGTAGCCACTAGTTAAGCCGGGCGGGTCCGGGTAGATTTATGCTACAAACTCAACCCAACCTCGAGTTGGCCACTTTCATGTTTGGTCTAGTGTTATATTACACTTACAACCCATACATGTCTAATTTCAAGTCCCATGTTTACCCCACGTGTCATGCCCCCATTTTGGTTCAATTTACATGTCGTGTTCACATGTAGCCTTGAGTCAAGTTTTCATGTCATATTCAAGTCAAGATTTCGCGTCATGTTCATGTTTATCTAACTACCCCAAAATCGTGTTTTCACTTGAGTAAAAGCGAGTCAACATAGTAGGTATACTATGGCTACATGTAGACCCCAAAACATGCACGATGCCACAAAAGGGATTGGCTCCAAACATGCATGGTATCATAAGGGGGTTTGGCCTTAAAACATGAATGATAGTGTCATATAGGGATTGGCCACAAGCATGCACAATGTCATAAAGGATTTGGCCACAAACTTGCATATTATCATAGGAAATTTGGCCACAAACATGCATATTGTCATAACCGGATTTGATCTTACATAAACATGATATCATAAGGGGGTTGGTTTCATTTACATGCATAAGCCCCAAAGTCCAATTTATGCAACTATTTCACAAGTCAAAGTGGCTCTAAGTGTTCATGCTATCATACTACAAGTAAAGGTCAAATCTTGCATGGCAAACTAAGTCCAATGCAACATGAATAGCATGGTTTAGTCGCTAAAACATAACCCAAAGTCATATGTTCATGATAAAGGGGCAAACTAGGTTCTCATAGGCTAACATACTCATGTTACTTCGCATTTTATCCCATGTCACATCAAAATCATCGTTTAAATCTACAAGTAGCTAGAACTTACATAGCGAGGCTTAGGAAAAGGATCATGCATCATTTTGACGAAGAAAGGTGGCTCCTTTGTCGAAGAACCGTCATGAAACTCGCATAGCAACGTTGATTTGGCCTCTATTTGGTGTAGCAAGCTTGCACCTTTCGATTCGGATCCGATTTGCATGCATAGTCTCTTGGAGTTGGAGATGGAGGCCATGATCACTTGGCATTTGGGCAGCACTTCGTTGCAAGAGTGATTTATGAGGGGTTTAGGGTAGGCTTAGGGTCTTTTTATAGAGATTAGGAGTAGTTTAGGCCGTTAGATTAACCCTAGGATAGATCCAAGCCCTCAAAAATCGTCACAAGCCTCCAAAACCGAGCCAAACAGCAAAACAGGTGCACCAGGCTGCCTGGGTCCAACCAGGCAGGTCGACCCCCAGGTTGACCCTGGGGTCGACTCCCCAGTCGACCTGGTCCCACCCAGGTCGACTCCCAGGTCGACCCCCAGGTCGACCTGGTTCTGGCGGGATTTTTCCCGCCTAGCCTGATTTTTGAAAATTTGAAATCTGTTTTGAATTCTGATTTTTCGTGAAACTTCCGAAGGCCATATCTCGGTCATACGGACTCCGATTTACGAAATTTCGGACTCTATTTCGCGTATTTTTCCGAGACGAACGCAATGGCACAACCCGTTTCTCCTGATTCAGATTTTAACATTTAATTCTGCCTTGATTCTTGTCTTAACACGTTGTTTAAAATTCGGGTTGTTACATTCTCCCCTCCTTTAAGGATTTCGTCCCCGAAATCTCCAAGTTAGGAAGAACGCATCCTACCATCCATCATCCATCTACTCAAAACATCATCCACAGGCAACCATTGTCCTTAGACGATTTCTAATGCCATATGAACATATGCAAAACGTGTGTGTATATGCTCCTTAGCTAATGCTAATGATCAGGCCTGAATGATCTTTCTAATGCAAAATATGTTTAGTGCCATGAGTCCAACATGTATGCAAATAGTCCTAGTCATATAAGTACTATATGCGTGCACAAACATTCATTCATATGCAACATCCGCATGATAACACATTCACATCCATAAACAAGTATAAATACTCGTGCATATGCAACGTGAATCGTGACCGCGTCAATCTAGTATCTAATGTGTATTCGCGCATCCACGAGCAACCACTTGCAACCATATCAATCATAACATGTTTCAAGTACATGTTTACATCCATAGAGCTCTATCTAAGATTCCCACGATAGGATCGAGGAGATAAACAAGACAAACTCCTTACGGGGCTTATAACAGAAACATGACCGAGAGGATATCCACTAAAAGATAACATGCGAGAAAGCTCCACAGGAAAAACCAGGGATCATGGATACAGTCTTCAAAAAGAGGTACGATGCGCGTGTCTAGCCTTACGTCTTCTAAGTCGCGTTTCCTTGAGCTTAATTCCTCGGTGCCTTGACCGCCTTTGACTTCATGATTTCGTAGCTCCTTGATTCCTATTTCCAGGTATGAGTTGGAACTCATTTTACTGTCGCTTCTTATTCCACTTTCACTTATCCTTTCCCTAGTATACTTGGCTCAAACGTATCCACTTACTCATGCAAGCTCTCCAAAATTCACTAGGGAATTCTGGATCTCGTTTGCCGATGCCAATCCATGTTGCCAAGAGTACTTACTAGGGTGATTCCCATAACTCATGCATAAGCGAAACGAACCATCCGCCTTAGCGGCGAATTCTATTCGAACGGATTACCCACAATTGCATCCCGAGATTCTAGGTAACCAACCATGACAGAACCCAAAAGGTTACACGAGACTTCGAGGGTATCACCAAGGTGAGTCAAGAGTCTAACTACCCTCTTTCCAAAACTGAGAATGGCACCCCTTATTGGGTGACCACTTTATCCCTAGAATCCATCCGTAGCCAAGACATGTCATTCTCAAATCCAGACAAGTCATGAAGAAATGGACCAACTCTCCAACCAGATTTTTGGGACAAAACTGGGATCCTCTACCATGCTAGTACTAAGGTGCAGAGACTCAACTATCCAAGTAGACTTAAATGATACGATGATCAAGACAAAGTCTGGACGGGATGATAGAAAAGAACGACTAAACCTTTACCAGAAACGGTACCATTTCTTTTAGGTACCCTAGAAATGGGAGCGTACAATTGCCCGCTCCGATGATCTTGTCCTTGTCCTCCTTGATGGACTAAGCCATACCAACAAGTTGCTTATCCTTAAGCTCGCGTCCTTTATCCTTCCTTGTACCACGGCAACAGGTCTCTCGAGAACCACCTCCATCGTACGGAAAACAACTACGTGGCTAGACAAAGATTAGTCACAGTTAGAGCTACTGTGACTACAGATGGAGGAAAGAAAGGAAAAGAGATTCAATCAAGGAATCAAAGGATAGTGCTAATGGCTTTTGGGGAATAGCCTTTAAAAACTTTTCTTGAAAAATGCTTCTTTGTAAACGGTTTTTCAATTACTTTTCAGAAGGTTTTAAAAACTTTTGCCCAGTCTGGTAACCTCGCTCTGATACCAAATGTAACACCCCACCTCCGCTAGAGTCACTCACAAAGGGAATGCACTAGGTTTGGTGAAGCATTATCGAGGTAAACATGCACAGAAATATTACAAGACAGAACATATATATAAAACAGCGGAAGTAAAACAAATTTCATTACCTCATAAAATAAGGTCTAAAGCCTTTTACATCAGAATACATCAAAACCTGTCTTGCGATAATAAAGAAGCATAAAACCTTTTCATAAATTATCCGCCAAATAAAACAGTAAGGTAGCCATAGCCCAGAAAAGTCCAAGTCATGCATGATGACCTTCAAGCAGAGGAAGTCCGAACTAAACAACAGCATTTCCTCCCTGAAAACCTTGGGGGGGGGGGACGGAAGACAAAGAGGCGAAAGAAAACGGGGTCAGTCATGAAGACTGGTAAGTCCTATCTACTTCCAGTATAAAAACAGGTAAAGGTAACATGACATGCATAAACTGAAAGTAAACATAAGGATGACGGCAAGATAGATAAACTAAACCAAGATAACTGGGTGAACTACTGAGCAAGATAAACTAAGGTATCATGATAGACTACGGTGTCAAGATAAATCAAGGTATCACATTGTTAGGTTTCTATCAAGTATACTGTCCCAAGGTATCTATCATGTATAACATCCCACTGTATATATCATGTATATTTGCTCTGCACCTCTCGTACTAGTATCCCAACCCGCGTCATGTGTTAACTATGAATGTCCCTTGCCCAATGTCATGTAATGGTCCATGTCAACCTAATATATAGCATATGTAGGTTTTCCCAACTCGTATGTTTCTTTCCATGTATAAGTTCAGTCCTTTGCCGTAGGCCATACGGGCTTTCCCATGTAAACGTTTTATCCTTGAAGTTATTTTGGACTGCTACCCTTGATCTAGTTATGTTTCCTTACCATGAACTATCGCGCGTTCACTTAGGATTTATGCCACCTAGGACCACTAGGGATTATGCTACCTAATGAACGTTTCCGTGTCTTGGTTTGGGTTCAGCCACCTAGGGCCACTAGGGATTATGCCACCCGTCAACCGCGCCCTTTATCCCGCGTATGTATCGTGAATCGTTTTCCATGTCTAGACGCACATGTTCCTCAATGTGCCATCCGAGTTCCGTGCCAGGGCAAATCAAGAAATACGGAACTCGGTCGGGAGCTTTAAGTCGTCTGCTGATGCAGATATCAAGGTCTGTTTTTGTACCCGTGGCTATGGTCCCACGTGACCCCTCCCTCAATTACTGAAAGGCAATCCAAGAAAAATCATGTATGAGAACTACACTAAGGCCCATCGATGCCCACTTCCAGATAGCCAACCTCACCCATAACTCGATAGCTAGTATATGGTCTTTTGGGAGTTCCCTGCCTTTCCGTACGTACACGATTGACTAAAGATGGTAGGTAGTCGGTGACATGCTATCCCGGGGCAAAATCAAGTATCGACGACTCCACGCTAATCCATCTCAGTCTTTAGGTCGCTCGCATAGCAACCAAGGCATACTCTTGGCTCTTCTACCGCAGACCTTAACCCCTGTGAGGTCGGGTTTCATGGACCACTTGCCACCTCACAGAGGGATACCAAGAGTACCCTCACGTTCCCCGAAGCTTCCGCTTCGTCACCCAGTTCGCTGGAGCTTTTATCCAAGTCAGATAACTTGCTCCTCCTCGTATACTAAGCGATGACCTACCGTACCAGGTTACTCATCTCTTTATGAACTAGTCCCATGTCCTTGGCTAAGAATTATTATTTAGTTACACTTAACTAAGGTTTACCACTTAGCTTCATTTTCCGCTATCCTTGTTAACTATGATTTCCAACCTAGTCCCCTGAGCTAGGGTTTTGTTAAATGGGTTAAATGTTGTTATCCAAGTTCATGACTTAACCCGTCTACGAATCATGTCAAGATTGGCTAAGTACTCCAGTCCAAGGCTTAGCCCTACAGGTTGGTTAAGTGTACCAAGAAGCTCATGACTTAACCTTATCAAGTCAAACTGGTTAAGTATTTATTTGTCTTAACCCTATCAGATTATCATGTTAGATTGATTAAGTATAGATTATCTTAATCCCATCAGATTATCGAGTCGGATTGGTTAAGTATGGGTTAGCTTAACCCCATCCACTATTCATAATACAATGGTTAAGCCTACTTTTAAAAGGTCTTGTGACTTAACCCTATCAGGTCTACCTATTAGATTGGTTAAGTATAGGTTACTTAACCTCATCAAATTATCACGTATCATTAGTTAAGTATAAGTTAATTAACCCCATTAAATTATCATGTTAAATTGGTTAAGTATTGGTTACTTAACCCCATTGAATTACCAAGTTTAGATTAGTTAAGTGTTTAACTTAACCCCATCGAATTCCCGTGTTTAGATTAGTTAAGTATAGGTTACTTAACCCTATCTAATTACCGTGTTTAGATTAGTTAAGTCTTAATACTTAACCCCATCTAATTACCGTGTTTAGATTAGTTAAGTCTTAATTACTTAACCCCATCTAATTACTAAGTCGGATTAGTTAAGCGTAAATTACTTAACCCCATCCCCTAATTGTCTTGTATGGTTAAGTGTCATTAAGAAATCAAGCCCGGTCCCACTTAACCTACCCATTCGTGTCATATCGGTTAAGTGTCATTAGTCAAATTTACTTAACCTTATCATGTGGCATTAATTTAATTAATGCACTCTCAACCTATCACATTAGACCTTGTTGTGGTTACTAGTTATGCCGGGCGGGTCCGGGTAGTTTTACACCACAACCTAGTCTAACCTCGGGTCTTAAGCGCGACATGACCAACTTCTCACATTGGATCCTATTGTTTGTAGCCACTAGTTAAGCCGGACGGGTCCGGGTAGATTTATGCTACAAACTCAACCCAACCTCGAGTTGGCCACTTTCATGTTTGGTCTAGTGTTATATTACACTTACAACCCATACGTGTCTAATTTCAAGTCCCATGTTTACCCCCACGTGTCATGCCCCCATTTTGGTTCAACTTACATGTCGTGTTCACATGTAGCCTTAAGTCAAGTTTTCATGTCATATTCAAGTCAAGATTTCGCGTCATGTTCATGTTTATCTAACTACCCCAAAATCGTGTTTTCACTTGAGTAAAAGCGAGTCAACATAGTAGGTATACTATGGCTACATGTAGACCCCAAAACATGCACGATGCCACAAAAGGGATTGGCTCCAAACATGCATGGTATCATAAGGGGGTTTGGCCTTAAAACATGAATGATAGTGTCATATAGGGATTGGCCACAAGCATGCACAATGTCATAAAGGATTTGGCCACAAACTTGCATATTATCATAGGAAATTTGGCCACAAACATGCATATTGTCATAACGGGATTTGATCTTACATAAACATGATATCATAAGGGGTTTGGTTTCATTTACATGCATAAGCCCCAAAGTCCAATTTATGCAACTATTTCACAAGTCAAAGTGGCTCTAAGTGTTCATGCTATCATACTACAAGTAAAGGTCAAATCTTGCATGGCAAACGAAGTCCAATGCAACATGAATAGCATGGTTTAGTCGCTAAAACATAACCCAAAGTCATATGTTCATGATAAAGGGGCAAACTAGGTTCTCATAGGCTAACATACTCATGTTACTTCGCATTTTATCCCATGTCACATCAAAATCATCGTTTAAATCTACAAGTAGCTAGAACTTACATAGCGAGGCTTAGGAAAAGGATCATGCATCATTTTGACGAAGAAAGGTGTCTCCTTTGTCGAAGAACCATCATGAAACTCGCATAGCAACGTTGATTTGGCCTCTATTTGGTGTAGCAAGCTTGCACCTTTCGATTCGGATCCGATTTGCATGCATAGTCTCTTGGAGTTGGAGATGGAGGCCATGATCACTTGGCATTTGGGCAGCACTTCGTTACAAGAGTGATTTATGAGGGGTTTAGGGTAGGCTTAGGGTCTTTTTATAGAGATTAGGAGTAGTTTAGGCCGTTAGATTAACCCTAGGATAGATCCAAGCCCTCAAAAATCGTCACAAGCCTCCAAAACCGAGCCAAACAGCAAAACAGGTGCACCAGGCTGCCTGGGTCCGACCAGGCAGGTCGACCCTGGGTTCGACTCCCCAGTCGACCTGGTCCCACCCAGGTCGACTCCCAGGTCGACCCCCAGATCGACCTGGTTTTGGTGGGATTTTTCCCGCCTAGCCTGATTTCTGAAAATTTGAAATCTGTTTTGAATTCTGATTTTTCGTGAAACTTCCGAAGGCCATATCTCGGTCATACGGACTCCGATTTATGAAATTTCGGACTCTATTTCGCGTATTTTTCCGAGACGAACGCAATGGCACAGCCCGTTTCTCCTGATTCAGATTTTAACATTTAAGTCTGCCTTGATTCTTGTCTTAACACATTGTTTAAAATTCCGGTTGTTACAGCTTGTGTCAAGTGGTGGACTCTTTTCAAACAGTAACCCATTTTTGTATCTATATGAGCTTGAACTAGGTCGAGGACGGGGACACACTTACTGGGGTTGATTGTAAGAGGTCATTAAAGAGTTAGCGATGGCAGTGCAAGTCCAACAGAGTCATGTGCATGCGTGGGTCCGGGCTGGTAGGTAAGACGCTATTGCATCGTATAGGTATAAGCCGTGCATTTTAGTAGTATCGGGTTGCCACTTTAGGGAGTGATACACCCTACTGTGGGACCAGTACGGGTATCTACGAGTTAGGGAGCTGATCGAATGGGGAGGGTAGTGGGTACAACTAGTGAAGGTAGGAGCAGGCAGCACCTATGACTGCAGCTAGGAGTACACGAAACTACCATCATCATTATTATTATGTTTAGTAAGAGGGATCAACTTTCCGTATGGGACTAGTATTGGTGCGGTGTAGGAATTATCTTATAGTGATTAGAAGCGCAATCAACGTTATATCTTGTTCATCTTGTTTACCTTGTCATATCTGCTTATGTTACAGTCATCTCTTATATTCAGTTTATGTTCTTATCCTGTTACTTTACTGATTATAGTGTTACAGTGACTAGACTCGCCAGAATTATGTCTGACCCCTTTTTGTTTTGCCTCTTTTCTTTCCTCTCCCCCCGGTCCTCAAGGTGGGACTAGTGGAGCTTGACTTGGATTTCTTTTTTCTTGAAGTGCTTGGAAGTGTGGGAAGTAATGCTCAGCTTTATCTCTTTTCCATTATGGCTATTTGGAGTGGGATTAATGTTTTACTTTTATGTACTATGATAATAATTTTGTTCAAGATGGATATTTGTGTACTTGGCTTAGTATATGGTTTTGATGTTGTAACCAGACATGTTTTACTTTTCCGCTGCAATGAATAAATTTTGAATTTTCTTAAGTACCATTTTATATATCCGTCTTGTGATATTCTGTTCTATACTCTTATAATACTCCATGAAAGTTAATGCATTCCCTTAGTGAGTGACATTAATGGACGTGGGGTGTTACACTTATGCTCATAGCTAAAGGTTACTAAAACAGATAAAAGATTTTGAAAACTGTTTTCAAAAGCATTTTTTTAAGAAGTATTTTCAAAACATGTTTTAAAGAGGGTATTTTCAAGAGAAAGGTTTATTACGAAAAACATAATCCCCAAAAGCCATATATCTATCTTTCGATTCTCTGTTTTAATCTCTTCCTTTTTCCTTTCAGCATGTCTGGGGAAACCATTATACCCGAGGGCGTACAAATACCAGGCTGGTTCAGAAGGTATCTGGAGGCTAGGGCTACTGCCGCAGGCCCAGCAGACGTTCCTCCTCCCCCAGCTGCAGTCGCTCCTCCTCTTCCCCGTGTAGACGCTTTTTCGAAGATATGCAAAGACTTCCGTGCGATGGGCGGAAAACCATTTTATGGAACTGAGACGTTTGTTGAGGCTCAGAATTGGCTCAAGGAAGTGGAGGACTTGTTTGGTATCTTTGAGATAGACGAGGGAAGGAAAGTTCAGCTAGCTGCTCGGTTGATGAAGGATGAAGCTTCGTTTTGGTGGGAAGTGACTAATGGAGGATGTTCAGTGGAGACGTGGATAGACTTCAGACGAAGGTTCGAGTTGAAATTTCTTTCGCAAGCGGAGGAGAGTTTATACATGGAGAGGTTCTTGGCTATGAAACAAAGGAGTTTGTCTGTGAAGGAGTACGTTAACAAGTTAAACTAGTTAGCAAGATTTGGTATGGAATTAGTCAATACACCACATAAGAAAGCTTTGAGATTTGCCAAGGATCTGAACGAACCATTACACGGGTTGGCTATGTCCCACATTCCTAAGGGGGCTACTTTCGAGAATCTTGTTGATATGGCGCTGATACATGAAGAGGAGAAAGGTGCTAGTGTAGTTAAGGCATAGGATAAGAATGTGGATCAAAAGAAAGCACAACAGCAACAAAAGAAAGGTGGCAAGGATAACAAGGGCCAAGGGAAGAAAAGGTGTTTTAATTATGGAACACCGGGCCACTTAAGCAAGGACTGTAGGAAGAAGAAGAAGACGGGTTGCTTCCAATGTGGTGAGGCAGGATATATGATTAAAGACTGCCCGAGGAGGCAAGGACAAGGGCAAGGACAAAGGACAGGACATACTCCTGGAGGGAAGGTTCATGATCTCATGGCACCAGGACAGGAGAGAGGTAGAAACATTTCTGTTGAAAGTTTGATTTTCCTTTTTGATCATCCTATTCAAACTTTGTTTGATTCTGGCACTTCACATTCATTTATATCTGCTTCGTTAGTTGAAACACTGTACCTAAATGCTAGTCTAGTTATGGATCTCGTTGCTATCTCAAATCCTATTGGGGGCACGGCTCATCTTTCTATGTTATGTCGGGATTTGAGAATATATGTGTATGGCATTGAGTACGAATGCAATGCTTATGTGCTTGGCTTCATGGGCTATGGGTTGATTCTAGGAATGGATTGGCTTGCTAGGTATGGTGCCATTCTCGACTGTGAAAAGAGGGTAGTTAGACTGTTGACTAGTTTGGGTAATACTCTCGATATCTCATGTGACCCTAAGGGTTTTGTTATGCTTAGCTACCTAGAATCTCTTGACACATCTATTGATGATTTGCAATCTATTCAAGTAGTCCGTGAGTATGCAGATGTCTTTGAGGAGGTTAGGGGCTTACCTCCAAAACGCAAGATAGATTTTTGAATATATTTGGTGGACAATGCAAATCCAGTTGCATTGTCGGTGCGCCACATGGCTCCAAGACAAAGGAGGGAGCTTAGTAAACAAGTGAAAGAGTTGCTTGAGAAAGGGTTCATAAGAAGAAGTATCTCGGAGTGGGGAGCTCCTGTTGTTTTTGTTACAAAGGCTGATGGTTCACTTAGATTGTGCGTGGACTATAGGGAGCTGAATAAGCTCACGAAGAAGAACAGACACCCATTGTCGAGGATAGATGATTTGTTCGATCAGTTGGTTGGTGCTTCGGTTTTCTCGCAGTTGGACTTAGCTACAGGATTTCATCAGTTGAGGGTAGCTGAGGATAGTATAGATAAGACTGCTTTTAGGACTCCCGACGGTTTCTTCGAATGGCTCGTCATGCCTTTTGGTTTGACGAATGCACCCGCATATTTGGTAGACTTGATGAGTAGGGTGTTTAGGGAGTTTCTAAACAAGTTCGTAGTAGTCTTTGTGGATGATATCTTGATATTTTCTAGAAGCGAGGAAGAACATGCCCTACATCTTAGGAAAGTCTTAGAGACCTTCGAGCACATCAACTCAAAGCTAAGTTCTCCAAATGTCATTTTTGAAGAAAGGAAGTGAGGTTCTTAGGCACGTGGTCTCTAAGGAAGGGATAACAGTTGATCCCGCGAAGGTGGTAGCAATCCAAGATTGGAAGATTCCTAAGAACGTTACAGAAGTAAGAAGTTTTCTTAGTGTAACGACTCAGGGTTTTCGGCTCCGAAAATCGATATAAATACATTACCATATCTCATGCCGATCCTCCAGAACACCGAGAACACCAGAGCGTTTATAGAAAGAAGATAGAGGGTGAGATAAGAGAGAAAGAAATATTAGAATAGAAGAAGAAGAATCACTACAACACAGAGTCTCACATCGCAGCGGAACAAAATATAATACCGAATTAAATCTTTATTGAGAGCTTTAAATAAAACTTACAATATCAGAGTACATCAACGTCACTGGACAGTTATAATAATCTGCCCTTATATACAACACCGCGGAATAATATCATACGTCTGAACTCTTCCAGCCCGTCTCTTTACAGCATCCGATAACCTGAACCTGTACACTCCGGGCTAACCCGATCATTTACAAAACACTGGGTCAGTCTGGTGAACCAGAGTGAGATAAACTTGCACAAAGGGTAAATCATCCAATCATGATTTTAAAGTTCAAAATCTTTTCAAAAGAAAAGGATAATCGTAAGACCAAATCCACTCATAAATACAGACGGTTTTTACCTTATGATAACCCAAAACAGATTTGAAACCAATATCTTTTCTGATATTATAATAATGTCTAAATACAAGTAAATAACAATCTAGTGGAACGCTTGCATCTCACGCTCCACATATATAGTATACAATCAAAACCGCGGGCGCTTATTGGAGATTGGATTCCAACTCTGACAAGGTATGGGACTACCTGCCGATCGTGTATCTCTAGAGACAAACACACTGGGTTTAACACGAACGTCTTGCATCCCGGCCCACATATGACCGACCACTCATTTCACTTGAGTGTATCGAATGTATATTACCGACGGTTGGGATCAGCAACCGCCTCCTGAAAAGGGACAACATCAAATATAGATTAAAGAAACAAATGGAATTTCTCTAGATAGGTGATTATACATCCTAATGGGAGCGACCCACATAGCCACGCTTCCTGCCCGATTTTTGTCATTTCCCGGTGGTGAGGCTTGAGGTTAGAATTCTCCCTTGGAACATCCGACCATCATTTACTTTGAATGCCACATCGTCAGTTCCATCAAATCACTAATTGACGTCCACAAAAGTACTTTGTAGCTGACAGAAGTATGTTTGTAAAAATCAATGTACGAGATTCTTAGGAAATACTCTGTCAGACACTCGTCCGTACAAGTCATCCAGGTACAGGATGAACCGAAGGCACCCTCCTACTGCATCCTAGGAATCACCCTACAGATCAGTAGCGAGTAGTCCTTGCAACCCGTAGATTCCAATCACGACAGAAACAATGTTGAAATATCTCCGGCCGCTAAACCAGCGAAATCCAATCAGTAGTTCTTCCGCTCATGAAGATCAACGGTCTTCAATTTCTCCATCTTCCATAATCATCTTTCACGTATTCGCTGGTCGGAATGGTTTTCGAATATAAATTCGATCCCGGTCTTTCCGTACCAACGATCATATGAGTCAGGTTTGATAGTCGGTGATTTAACTATCAAATAAATAATTGTGAGAATAACATGAGTTTACCAGATTCAGTACCACCACTTGGATTTTTGTTAAAATCCTATTACTTACCACATTCACCTTTAAGCCTTTCGCTTAAAGTCTTATTCCATAAATTTCACTTAATTCCCTTATTAAGTAACATTTATTAACACTTTGCACCTCATTTCTTTTTTATAAATTTCGCTTATAAATCATGGTTTTATATAACCCTTTTATTATCACTTTCCTCTTTACTTGATTCAAACATGAAATAAACATTAATTTAAGCCGTCGCATTTTCTTTATTTTTCCTTTATGAAATCAATTATAAGCTTGATTAATAAATAATAAATATTTTTCCTCTTTACAACTTTAATTCAAAATAATAGATTTAAAATCTATTCTCAGTTATAAAATAATTTTTTTAACTTTAACTTGCTGATTTACCTGATGGTAGATCGATATTTATAAACCGGTTAATTCATAGGCCATGTACTGCCAATCACTCAACCAATAGTACCCATTGGTTTAAACCAAACAAATGGTGAATTTCAGGTCAATATTCAACCATCTAATCAAAACAATTCAATTCAAATAAATAATGGTCTCATAACAGTCTATAATGACAATTCAATACCAGCCACAAAAATCAATCCAAACAATTCATTTTTTAAAACACGTTTATTTTATAAACGTGACCAATAAGGTAACTTACCTCAATTTGAACCAATCGTTAAAAATAACGATTTGGGTTTCACTGAAATTAAACGAAGTTTAATTTCATCAGTTCAAACGATATGTGAATATATCATCAACTAGTCAAATCATTAGCAACCATAGCACACAAAAATAAAAACCCAACTTATAGAATATAAGTGGGGAGAACTGAGTGAGTTTAACTCACCTTTATTTGATTCTGACGTTAAATCAGCTCGTTTCAGTTAAATTAAATGATGTTTAATTTAACTGAAAAATCCAGCTGCTGTCTGCCCTGCTTGGTTCCCTTCCATCATGTAGTACTTGTCTTTACGGTTCCGGTGTTTTTCGTTTCGTCGAATTCTAACCACGTTTGTACTTGAAATCAATATTTAAAGTTTATAAAACCTTTAACTAAGTAAAGTTTGAAATAAAAAAAAAGGGCCTTACTTTATTCTCCGTCCAACCCAACCCGAAATGAACCAAGCCCACTTCTCCCCTTTACCACCTTAAAACATTGGATCCACCCCCCTTTCTTCATATCATCCGCCGCCACAAAAAAAATCAGGAAACCAAACCCTTAACACCGAAAAATGATTCTCCCTTGCCCTTGTTTTCTCCAGCGGAATCCTCAGTTCTCCGTGCTCCTGTTGCTTTACGCCCTACCCTTCGTTCCAAACCCAATCCGAGGCCGAACCCTAGTCACGAAACAGCTAAGTAATTTTTCCCAAAATTTTAATTTCTGTTTTGATTTTTTTTCTGTTTTGAATTTTCCGGTTTCGAATTGGTTGTGTTCTGAAATGTGGTGCGTGACCTATATTTATACTTTGATTTTGATCATGATAAGAATAACGTCAATCTGATTTCGAATCATAGGTTTTTAGACTTAGTTGTGCCTAGATTCTAGGTGATTTTCTTTCTGTTTTCAGCTATGTTGTGAGATCAAACTGTTGGTGATAAACTTACTTTGTGTGTGACGTTTGACAGTGAAATGTGAAGACTTTTTGCTGTATTTTCCTATAATAAGTCTACTCATATATATACAATAATTTGAACTGTTCCTAGGTAGATTCGGTGGAGCTATGAAGCATTTTGTATTGTCATTTCCATATATATTTCTGTTCGGATCTTGGTCCTGTTCAAAATGGATTTCAGTAGACCCTGTATTTGATTTATGGACAACAGTCCTTGTGGATCTGTAGATGAGATTTTCTGTATATAATTGTACCTTTGCTGATTCGATTCTGTAAATTTGATGGTACAATACATATGTATTTGCTTTGCTGTTCGATTTACTGTATAGAAAATCCGAATTTTTATGTGGTATCTTTGTCATTGGAATTCTTTTATCTTTAAATATATTTATACCTATATTTTCTAGCTACTCATAGCTGTTCTTCCTTTTCTGCTCAGGGTTATTTGGTGGTGGACAGTGGTGATGGCTACGCCATAAACAAGGAAGATTTTGTTGGAATTTAAATACATTACATGATATTTTTGAATTTGATTTTTATTTATTGGCAGAACAAATTGTAAACTTCTGTATTTACATGGTTGTGAGTACCATATGTAATACGTATGGCCAGTACCATACCAACTATCATGGCAAATGAATCGAAATGTGTGGTTGTAATTTGTACTTGAACGAATTTAAAATAAAAT
Organism: Allium sativum; assembly: GCA_030737875.1. NCBI lineage: Eukaryota > Viridiplantae > Streptophyta > Magnoliopsida > Asparagales > Amaryllidaceae > Allium > Allium sativum. The sequence goes on from CM060923.1 coordinate 446,328,976, forward strand.
TTGTTGCTGTTTCGCTGAGCAGATTAAATTTATATATATGTACAAGTTTTTTTTTCTTTTCATGTAGTTTCCTAGAACTCCAAAGTGTATATGATGGTATACATACTTATATTCGTTTTTCTTTGTATTTTGTATCATGTATGAATATTATTGTAAATCTTGGTTCACTCTTCTAACTTAAAAAATAACTAAAGCATGATCAAATATCATGATCTTTCATGCATGCATATCGGCTCATGTATCACCTTATCGGCCATGTTGTTTAGCACCCAAAATAAAATAAACTTTTATATAAATTCCAAAACAAATTTCAATAAAATAAAAATAAATTATTACTATTAAAATACTTAAGTAAAAATATCATATACCTTAATATATAAACAAATATGGATTATACGACTTGGTATCAACATTTCGAGTTAACGATATCTAAATTATATTGAAATCCTTATTAAATTAATAAAATAAACGTTATCGTTTATTAACGAAATCCATAGCGACTATTTTAAAATTTGAACTAAATATAACTAACAAATTATAACACAAAATCTCGGTTTTTCTCTTATATTAGAAAAATATACTCAAATCGATTCAAATGCTTCTGGTTTCATAGAATTCCGACTTAAAACGAATTATGTATACTCGGTTGAAGTTCAGAACGAAATTTACGAACTATCACGCCATATCTAGTTCGTTTATAATATAATTATAAATTAAACGTTCTGACGTCGTTTTAATAACGAATATATTTATATAATTCAATATAAACTATATTTAAACCACTTTAAACTGCTCGTTCACATTATACAGCAAATTCAACATTTTCCCAATATCCCGAAAATAAAATATTATTATATTATCAATAAAATTTAAATATTCCAATTAAAATGGTCAAATTCCATTATTTAAACTCGAATCAATATTTTAAATAAATAAAATATTTCAAATAAATGGTCAGAAAATGCGGGACGTTACACTTGGTTTGGCGGGCTATTATAGAAAGTTCATCAAGGACTTTGCTAAGATATCAGCCCAACTTACACGGTTGACGAAAAAAAATTTGACCTTCTCTTGGGATGTTGACTGTGACGATGCTTTCCAACATTTGAAGAGGGCATTTTCAATAGCTCTAGTTTTAGTTTTGCCTGATGGGAGTAAATCGTTCACAGTGTATACTGATGCTTGCGGGACAGGGCTTGGCGCAGTTTTGATGCAAGAGGGAAGGGTGATATGCTATGGTAGAAGGCACTTAAAGGCCCATGAGAAGAATTACCCTACCCACGACTTAGAGTTAGCTACCATAGTTTTTTGCGCTTAAGTCTTGGCATCACTATTGATTTAAACTTAAGGCAACAGAGGTAGATGGAGTTCTTGGCATCCTAGGATTTTGAGATTGAATATACCCCTAGCAAGGGTAACGTTGTAGCTGACGCCTTAAGTAGAAAGAAGTTAATTTTGAGTCCTTTGTTTGTCGACGACAGAGTTTAGAGTATATATCTACCTTTGACTTTAGACCCTCTATCGATTATGTACCCGGTTTGTTGGCATCATTAGAGGTGAGACCTACGATTTTGGGTCAGATAGGTGCGGCATAGTGAGATGACCCACAGTTGATAGAGATGGTAGACAAGCTCATAAGAGGGGAGTCTTCGACCCATCTTAGTAGGCATACTATTGATGACAAAGGTTGGTTGCGTAGGGATGGGAGACTTTGCGTGTCTCGAGACGAGAGTTTGAGAAGAACAATCCTTGAAGAAGCACATCGTTCTAAGATGACCATACATCCCGGTGGTGACAAGATGTATAGGGACATGAAGCGAGTTTTTTTTGGGCTGGAATGAAGAAGGATGTGGCTGAGTTCATTTCTAGATGCTTAGTGTGCTAGCAAGTCAAGGCTGAGCAAAAGAAGCCTAGTGGTTTACTTCACCCTTTAGAGGTTCCACAGTGGAAATGGGAAAGTGTTTCCGTGGATATTGTCGACGCGTTGTCGAGGTCAAGGAAGGGTAATACGAGGATTTGGATAGTAGTGGATAGACTTACCAAGAGCGCCCATTTCATTCCCGTTAAGAGTAAAAGAACAGCGGCATGGTTAGCATCTGTTTATCTCCGAGAGATAGTTCGTCTACACGGCATTCCTTCTAGTATCGTAAGCGACCGAGATCCCATTTTCACCAGTGAGTTTTGGAAGAGCTTGCAAGAGGCGGTAAGAACGCAATTGTGTTTGAGCACTGCTTATCAGCCTCAGACAGACGGCTAAACAGAAAGAGTGAATCAGGTTCTAGAAGATCTTTTGAGGTTATGTATCTTGGACTTTGGAGGGACATGGGAGGAACATCTTCTATTAGTAGAGTTCGCCTACAACAACAACTATCAGACTAGTATTGGCATGGCACCTTTTGAGGCTCTATATGGACGACCTTGCCGATCACTGACTTGTTGGTGGGATTCTACGGATAAGATTTTGCTTAGGCCCGAGATGATAGGGAAACTTCAAAGAAGATAGACTTGATTCGAAGACGCATGAAGACGGCACAGGACCAGCAAAAGTCATATGCTGATAAGAGAAGGACTGATCTTGAGTTCAGTGTTGGAGATATGGTCTTTATTAAAGTATCACTTTTGAGGAATGTAGTTCATTTTGGATCTGTAGGGAAATTGGCACTAAGGTTTGTAGGGCCATTCCCTATTACAGTGCAAATTGGACAGATGACCTACAAAGTGAAGTTGCCCGAGAAGCTTAGTGGTGTTCATGACATATTTCATGTGTCGCATTTGCGGAAGTTTTTACATGATACCGCGGAAGTAGTAGAGCCGAGCATGCTTAGGGAAGTGGAAGTGGATCGAGATGCCACAATTAGACGAGCTCCTACATGCATCCATGGATCGGAGGTCAAGAAGTTACGCAACCGAGTGGTCAAGTTGGTTAAAGTCCAATGGGGAGATGATCAAGGAGACACGACTTAGGAGACTGAAGACAAGATACGTGCATCGTATGCTTTCCTTTTTGAGGGTTTGTTCTTAACTTCTCCTTTTTCTACCGCTTTGTTTATACTCATTCTATCGTTTAGTGTATCATCTCGATTATATCTTCGACCCTTAGGTAGAAAATCCTATGGTTGTAAACATGTGTTTGAGACGTGTTATGTTTGGTGGATGCAAGTAGATGTAAGTGTTTGCTAGTGGTTGCTCGTGGATGCATTTACACACACATTAGGCACTAGATCGGCTCAATCACTTTCATATTGCATATAAATGAGTGTGCATATTTAAGTTAATGGATGTATATTGAATGTATTATCATATGGATGCTGCATTTGAAGGAATGGTTGTGCACTCATATAGAAATGATATGTATCATTAGGATTCTTTTGCATACATAATGGACGCATGGCACTATCATATTTCGCATTAAGGAGGTCAACTGAATCAGTAGACCGCCTGATCTTTGCATTAGATAGGGGACATATACACACTTTTGCATATTTTCATATAGCATTAGAAATCTTTTAACGACAATAGATGCTTATGGATGAGTAGATGGGTGATGGATGGTAGGATACATTCTTCTTAACTTGAAGATTTCAGGGACGAAATCCTTTAAGGAGGGGAGAATGTAACAACCCCTAATTTTAAAACATGACATACGAGATAATTAATGAATACTTAATTTTTATAAGAAGAATTAAGGGAAACAGGTTCCGCCATATCGGAATTCTGCTTGGAATAGAGTCAGAATTTGCATAAATCAGATATCATATGAAGTAGTTATGGAGCTTAGAAGATTTCATCTTAAAGAAGAATTTAAATTAAAATAATAATTAAAAATCAAAAATGAATTCAAAAATCAAAATCAGCCAAATGTGGGTGAGCGGGAAATCTCCCGCTTTAGGGTTTCGACCCCCCTAGGGGAGTCGACATAGGTGTCGACCCCCCTATAGGGGTGTCGACATGGGTTTCGATCCCCCTAGAGGGATGTCGACCCCCATCTGTCTAGATCTAGCTGACGAGTTTTGGGGGCCTAGGGCTGATGTGTCCTTCTGGGATTGGCTGGATGATGTGTTTTTCTGGTTAGGATGGTTCAGATGGATCATAATCTTATCTAAGGGTCCTAATTCACCTAGAGCATCTATAAAATACCCCTAAACCGAACACTAATCTCATTGTTATTCATTCATGGGGCCTCCATGCTGCTCTAATCTAAATTAACCCAGCCTTTCTTCTACAACCAAAATCAAAGTAGAGATTTAGAGATAGTTCTTCTTCAACAATCAAATTAGAAGATCAGATCTACATCAATCAAGTAGAGATCATTCAAGATCCGAACAGCTATAACAACACCTAATTCTCTTAATTCTATTGCTGTGAGTCTATGTCATTTTCACATATAATTAAATTAAAAGTAATTGTGATAGGATTGTAAATTGGATCAAATGTATATGCCTGTGACTGAGATAAATCTTATCAAGTTTGTAAATCATTATCTTTTACATTCATACCCATAAATCTGCCATATGCCTTTCTGATCTAGTTTATCGTTATATGCCTATTTATGTTTCATATGCCTGTTCTTATGTTTACGCCAATTTTGATGTTGATTTTCTTCTCCTCTTCTTTTCCTTTTTTTAATGAGATTAAGCTAACTTCGAGCCTAACATACCGCGTTGAGATTTTCGTAAAAATAACGTTTGAACTATTGGGAAAAGTTTAAGAAAATTTGTAATAAAATGAGATTATTGGCATAAATCAATTTGAGCATAATTGTGTATAAATTGTATACATGAGATTTGACATAAGTTGGATTGGGCATAATTGGGCATAATTTGTATACATGAGGTTTGGCATAAATTGTTAATAACAATGAACGCAAATTAATTTGGGTGTAATTTGGTATAACATGTATACATAAGATATAGGCCTAATTTGGATTAAAATTATAAACATAATTTAGATTGCAAATTATGGGTAATTGGAATACATTTTAATCCAAGATTTAATATTGGGACCTGAATCAAGAAAGTGATAATGAACGCCTAAGACACGAGATTAGATTCGAATTGCGGTATAAGACTACCCGGTACCGCCGGGCACATCCAGCAACCGCAATTTGGTAATCTAATATGAGGGGTCAAAGGCAGAAATCAGATACGTAATAATGCAAAGACACGAGGTTAGATTCGGATTGCAGTATACGACTGCCCGGAACCACCCGGCATATCCAGCAACCGCAAAACGACAATCTAATGTGGGAGGTCTTGCAAGATTATGATTATAATGAATTAATGAACACTTAACCAAGATAAGACATGTGGTAAGACATGGGTATGATAAAAGGGTTAAGTGGGTAACGTGGGTAGCATGTGAAACATAATTAAAACACTTAACCAAGATGAGACATGTGATTAGACATGGGGATAAAGTGGGGTTAAGTGGGGATTCCTAGTGGGGACCAAGCTTAGGAGAGAAGCTTGTGTCAAGTAGGTGGACCCTTTTCAACTAGTAACCCATTTTAGTATCTATATGAGCTCGAACTAGGTCGAGTACGGGGACATGCTTACTGGGGTTGATTGTAAGAGGTCAATAAAGAGTTAGCGATGGCAGTGCAAGTCCAACGGAGTCATGTTCGTGCGTGGGTCCGGGCTGGTAGGTAAGACGCTATTGCATCGTGTAGGTATAAGCCGTGCATTTTAGTAGTATCGGGTTGCCACTTTAGGGAGTGATACACCCTACTATGGGACCAACACGGATATCTACGAGTTAGGGAGCCGATCGAATGGGGAAGGTAGTGGGTACAGCTAGTGGAGGTAGGAGCAGGCAGCACCTATGACAGCAGCTAGGAGTACACGAAACTACCATCATCATTATTATTATTATGTTTAGTAAGAGGGATCAACTTTCCGTATGGGACTAATATTGGTGCGGTGTAGGAATTATCTTATAGTGATTAGAAGCGCAATCAACGTTATATCTTGTTCATCTTGTTTACCTTACAATCATCTCTTATATTCAGTTCATGTTCTTATCCTGTTACTTTACTGATTATTGTGTTATAGTGACTAGACTCGCCAGACTTATGTCTGACCCTTTTTTGTTTCACCTCTTTTCTTTCCTCCCCCCCCCCCCCCCGGTCCTTAGGGTGGGACTTGTGGAGCTTGACTTGTTTCTTTCTTCTTGAAGTGCTTGGAAGTGTGGAAAGTAATGCTCAACTTTATCTCTTTTCCATTATGGCTATTTGGAGTGGGATTATGGTTTTACTTTTATGTACTCTGATACTAATTTTGTTCAAGATGGATATTTGTGTACTTGGATTAGTATATGGTTTTGATGTTATAACCATACATGTTTTACTTTTCCGCTACAATGAATAAATTTAGAATTTTCTTAAGTACCATTTTATATATCTGTCTTGTGATATTCTGTTCTATACTCTTATAATACTCCATGAAAGTTAATGCATTCCCTTAGTGAGTGACACTAATGGACGTGGGGTGTTACAATTAATATATATTTGTTGATTGACTGCCTTGGTTTCTTATGGTTGATTTAATTGTTGTTGTTGATTATATTATCATCGTTAATTTATATGCTATCATGAAATGTTATAATAATCTGTGATGCTGGGAAGAACAGATTGGAGAGATCCGACAGGATTCCTCAAATATCATGTGTGTTGTTTATTTTTATATTGTTTACACAAGAACTGACTGAACCTCAAATGACATTGAAACCTGTCTGAATGTTGATGGTTGAACGGATGTGCTCGTTGTTGTGATTTTAATCAATCGACAGAATTGATTAAGTGGTTGGCAGGAAGGGGCTAAAATCTATTGTTTCAAGATGTCGTGTTGCCATCAGGCGAGTTGATGCAGTTTTAAGTTATAAAATTTATTTTTATAACTGAATTAAGGTTTTGAGTTTATTTTATTTATAAAAATGAAAATAAGTTTATAAATATATTTATACATTATAATCATGTTTTTAATAGGAATGATTAATATTTTATAATAAGAATTTATTTCCATTAATGAGATTTATGAAATGCAATCAGAAACTAACCTACGAGTTAGTAAAAATGGAATAATTGTTTTTATAAAACAATAAACTGATAATTTAAATTAGTTAAGTTATTTAATTAATTTAAGGAGGAAATGATAACGGAAATAAGTTAATAGTCAGCTGATATATATGATTGGAAAAAAGCAACCGTTTTAATTTGAAATTGATGGTTAGGTTAATTTGATTTAAATAAATCTAACCAATGGTTTTCAAAATATATATTCGTTAACTTAATGAATGTTGTTAGAAGTTAGTTGATCTTCGATTAACTAAAATTTTAAGTGATTGTTGAATTGATTATTTATTAATAAAGTATTTATTATTTAATAACCTTTGTAAAATCATTTAATTATTCTACCTTTATTTAATAATGAAGTTAATTGATGAATGATTAATTTTTGAAATAAACTACCTTTATTCAGTTAATGACGAAGTAAATTATTATATTAATAATAACTAAAGCTATTGCTCGAATCATTGGCATTCCTTTCCTCAAGGGAATCGAATTATAACGAGATTCTAACTAAGTAAGGGTTATAAAAGGATTTTGTTGTAAATCATAGGATTTTATAAACATAAGTTAATAAAGGACTGTCAAGCTAAAGTGATATTGAAGATAAGCTTTGAACATAATAGAAGCGAGGTAATCGAAATGGAATTTCCCAGTAAAATCTATAAAAGGGATTAGCATTCAAAAGATTTGGAATTCTCCTTTAAACAAAATAAAAGTTATGAAATAGACTAGAATGAAAAGGATTTGAATTTATTTCAAATCGTATAAACAAGGTTTGTTAATGTGGTTGTAAGCTAATGCAAAGGTTTCAATTAGAAGTTTACTTAATTAAGTAAAGGAAATGGGCATGAAAAGTGGGTTTTCTAATAAAGGAAAATGGTTTATAAAACCAAAATAAATGGGAATGAGAATAATATATTGGATTATTGAGATAGTTTAACATTAGTTTTAAATTATGAGCTTTTATCTATCTTGAGATAAGAACGTTATCGATCAAGGTCTGAGAGGTAATTAGAATACCCCAACTTGAACGGCTTCACTATTGTCGAGAGATGATATTAGTTTGTGATGAGTAAGGGTGTGTAAACGATTTATTATTTTCTTAAAGAATAGTTGCAACTTAAATTTGCAAAAGATCTAGAAATAAAATAAAAGCTATTTGGTCCATAACAATGCCTTATTGACATTATTGATCAATATTAGATTTGATAAATGCACTTATTCAAGGAAATAAGAAAATAGTTTGGGTTCTAGGAAAATGTAAATAAAGGATAATGTTGGGTTTGAAATGGAATTGTATATTCAAAATACAATTATAATTTCCATAGACGCGAGTTATTCTAAGGCTAATAAAAACCATTTAAGGTTATATTATAAAAAGTGCATTATTTGACGTTATTTTGGTCGTATAAAATGGTAATTAAATCTATAGTGAATGGTTAAGTATTATATATATATATATATGTATATATCAAGATGCCTGATTTTAAGGAAGCGTGGAAAAAGTATTGAAGTATAAACGATATTTCCAATGGTAAGGGAAATGAAAAGTGGGTTTATAAAACCATAGCGATATTTTCAAATATAAGAAAATATAGAAAGGATTTTGAGAATATATAAACGATGTTCCAAGATAAAGGAAATAAAAGATGTTGATAATGAATATGGTAATATTTCCAGACAAAGGAAATAAAAAGGGAAGTTCATAAAAAGTGTGTTGAGTAACGTTTTCAAAGTAACGAAACCAGAAGAGTTTTGATAAGATAAAATTTATGGAATCGATTACAAGGAACGATGAAATGGTTTAATGAAATATTTCATATAAAGGACATGAGCTGCCCATGTACTTAACGATATTGTTATGATTTGATAGTTAAATAACCGACTACCAAAATTTGGCCTTTTTTCGATTGTTGGTACGGAAAGACCGGGATCAAATTATATTCAAAAACCATTCCGACCATCAAATACGTAACGTTGATGATATCAGAAGATGGTCGTGATGGAGCATTGAAGACCGTGGATCTTCTTGAGTGGAAGAACTACTCGTTAAATTTCTCTGGCTAGCTACCAGAGTTATGATGACTTGTGATTCTGCCGTGATCGAAATCTTTGGATTTGCAAGGACTTCTCGCTACTGATCCTTGGGTGATTCCTATATAAGGATGCGGTAGAAGAGCGCCTTCGGTTCATCTTGTTCCTGGATGACTTGTATGGACGAATGTTTGATAGAGTATTTCCTTAAGAATCATGTACGTTGATTTTTACAAATATACCTAGTTTGGTGGTAGAGAAATTCTCTTTCTTAACACCCAGAGTGTATTTGTGGACGTCAATTAGTGGTTTAACAGATCTGACGATGTGGCATTCAAAGTGAATGGAAATGTAATAAACGTGACCTCGAGCCTCATCAATCGGGAAATGACACAAAATCGGGTAGGCAGCATGGCTATGTGGGTCGCATCCATTAAAAAGGTATATCAGTACCTAATCTGGAGAAATTAAATGCCTTCGGTTGTACCTTTTATTTTTACATGTATGCTATCGGTTCGGTTGGCTGGCCCCTAATCGTGGTAATGATATATTCGGTACTCTCAAGAGAAATGAGGGGCTGGTCATGTGTAGTCGGATTGCACGACGTTCTTGTTGAATCCCAATGTATTCATCTCTGGAGGTACATTGTCAGAAAGGTGTTCCCATACCTTGCCAGGAAATCCATTCTCCAATAAGAGCTCGCGGTTTTGATTATATACTATATATGTAGAGCGTGAGATGCAAGCGTTCTGCTAGATTATTATTTATTTGTGGCCTGATAGACACTATTATAATATCAGAAAAATATTGATTTCAAAAATGTTTTGGGTTATAGTAAGGTAAAAACCGTCCATATTTATTTGTGGGCTGGTCTTACCATTATCCTTTTCTTTCAAAAAGGATTTTTCAAAGTTAAACAAGTTGTTTGTGCTATGAATTTATCACTGAAAGTATTCCAGACTGATTCGGATGACTTTTGCTTTGCTTCAAATGTACTCGGGTTAGACCAAGTTTATTCCAGGTTAGGTTTCGCTTGGAGTTTCAGTAGCTGGAAGCAGGGGCCTTCACCATTAGTTATACAAAGTTTATTTCGGCTGTGATTGATGTATGTTGTACTCTGATAAATGGTATGTGTGTATATATATATAGTTTTCTTTTGTATAAAGAGATTTGACATATTATATTTTACTTGCTCCGCCGTGAGATTCTGATGTGTTCTCCTTTTTCTTCTATTCTAACATTTCTTTCTACTTCTCATCCTCTAACTTCTTTCTATTAACAGTTTGGGTTTTCGATAGTTGGATTTTTGGCAAGTAAAGTGGGAATGTGTATTATTGTCGAAATTTCGAGCATCGAATTTTCCGGGCCGTTACACCAGTACATGTGAAATCAAAGTCGAATGTTATGGCAACGAAATTCTTAAATTTTACCGACACCAAAACCGAAAAGGAACCAACCTTTCGACAGCCCTTTCGAATGATTCGCTGTTTTTGGACTAATCCGACACTCACATGCTAAATATATACAGGAATTGGTGTCGGTAAAATTGGAGCAAACGAGCCGATAACAGTGATTATGGGTTCACTATCACCGGTGGCATAGAATTTTACTTTGTAGTAGAGAATAACCTTCTTTATGTAAATTTTGTATTTCAAATCCCCAGGAAATTACATTGGAAGGATAGAACATTCGTTTGGTTTGCCATAAATCCCTATCTAAATTGCCTGTGTTGAATAACTCGTACTAAACACGTAAAAATCCTGATCAAATTCCTAATCGATTTAAATACATAGTCTAGATTTCTGCTTATATTCGAAATAAAAATACTTACAGAGGATCAAATTTGAGATTCTCAAAAATCTTGGTAATTCTTAAATAATAATAATCTGGTTTAAGTAAATGATTTTGGAGATAAAAGAATGAAGGAGAATAAGATGTAATATTTATGTCAAATCGTCTTTTAAATCTTAGCCATACAGAAAAGAACCGATCAACGGGTCCGATAGAGGGAGACCAAGAGACAGGGAGTCGAAATGCCGAAAGAAAGTCAAAGTTTGACTTGAAAAGTCGAAATTACCCCTTCACAAGGGAGGCAAATGTTACTACCAAAATTAACACCGAGACAAGCTATCGGTGAAGGGGTGCCGAACAGTCACTTGCATAAGAGAACAATCCGAAAGCAAGGCAACCATCACCATCAGTAAGGAAGGATGCTTGAAAATGATGAAAAAGGGAGAATACCGACATGGTAGCCCCGACACACGAGGTAGTCAACGGAAACTCAAATCCAAAGGAAACCTGTAACCGAGAGCCAAAGGAAGCGAAAGGGGTATCGGCATTAACTTGCTTAATGTCGATACAAAGAGGAACAGAAATGTCAAAGGAAAGAGGAGTCTTTAGGAAGCTAGTTATTGGGACTAATAAAAGAACAAATGATCGTCGAAAGGCAGCTTCAGGAGACAACTAATTATGCTTCGAAAGTATCCTTCCGGAAGGACCAAAACCCACTCTGTAGGTCTACCGAAGGCAAGTCAAAGGTTCTAGAGGAAAAAGGCTATCCGCACCAACTTGCTTGGTGTCGATACCGAAAGGGGATGACAGCTCCCAAAGCTTAAGTATCCGAAGCACGAAGGCAAACTTCACAAAGAATTAATGTCAAGACCGAGAGTTCATGACCAGAAGCTCATAACCGGGAGGCTTTCTCAAAGCTATCTATACCAACAGGCTTGGTATCGATATAAAGTTGATAAAAATAGCATCAAATGGGAGATTCTAAGCACGAGACCATCCTTCTGAGAGCCAAGACCGGCACCCTAAAAGCAATGTTACACCTATCAACAAGGTCAAAAGAGTGGCCGAGAGCAAAGAAAACGAAACCAAAAGGAAAATGCGGTCGACACACAGTTGTTTCATTCAAAAGAGGTTTCTGCGGACCCAATGTCAAAAGGGGCCCTTGTCTATAAATAAGACCCTAGAGGTCTCATTTTTGGGGCCGATTTCTCATTTCTCAATCTTGTGCTCTTTTCTTATAGAGTTAACCCTAATTTCCAAATTGATTTAGGGATTTCTATTGTAATCACTTATGTACTTCGAATCGAAGATCAATAAAGAGTGGATTAATACTTTGAGTGATTTCTATCAGCTTCTTATTAATTTCTGCTACAAAGTATCTTATTTTTTCTAAATGGCAAAGATTTCTTACACAAACTTAAGCCTTTCCTTGATATCTCTACATAACCCCTTCGTACAGACCATTTAGCTTTCTATTTTGTATTGTGCTTAGGGAACCCTTATCCCAAGGTAACTGTTGGGTCTTATGTAACACCCCACCTCCGCCAGGGTGGCTCTTGCAAGCACTCTGACTTTGGAGGGGCGTTTGTACCGGGTAAACATGCATAATGATATATCAAGGCAGAACAAGAACATATGTATATATATATGTAAACAGAGTAAATAAGATAAGTAAAACAACGGAAGATTTCAAACTATTTCAAAACAAGTCTGGTACAACATAATGTCAACTTTTCCAAAAGTCTAGATAAAAACAACATCACTGAAAAACTGAAATACATAAGTACTATCCCCAAAATAAGTGATAACCATAGCTAGCTTCATGTCAAGACCGTACATGAGCTAAAATCCCACAAGCAAGCGATCAGAAATCCAAGCTAAGCTCCAATATTCCCACCCCGAGAACCTGGGGGGGGGGGGGGAAACGGAAGAAAAGAGGCGAAAGAAAAACAGGTCAATCAAAAAGACTGAGTAAGCCCTACTACAATCAATGTAAACTGATAAAGTTAACTGACATGAGAAGCAGGGATGAACATAAGGATAACAACATACTAGCATGATGATTAACTAACAAGGTAGATAAAGGTGTCATCGCATAATCAGGTTTAAGTTTTTCACCACGGGTGTACTAGCATTCTAACATGTCATGTATAAACAAGAATTTATCCCTTGGCCCAAGCTTGGCCCAATATCAGGTGTTGACCTAAGTCAAGATCCAACTTCTTAGTACCAATACTAGTATAACAGGATTAGGTGTTACCCTAATGTCTACATCGAAACAGGACGGAACAGAATGGTCCATAGATAGAGTTCGGGAAAAATGGGCTTTTACCACCCTAACAGATAAAGTACAGAAACGGAATGCTAACAATAATGGGCCTTTGCCACCCTAACAGACGGTACCACGCAGAAACAGACGGGTGTTACCACCCAACAAAACAGACGGTACCAACAGAATCAGACAGAGCTAAGTGTACCCTAAAATCCTACCCAAGCGATCGGCTCCCTAATACATAAATACCCTGTGTCGGCCCCACGATAGGGTGTATCACTCCCTAAAGTGGCAACCAATAGGCACAGGCATATTTACAGATGTCACGGCGTCTTACATCCTCAGAGGCAGACCGGGATCCATGCACGCACATGACCCGGTTGGAACGCACCATCAACACCCATCGCCATTATCAGAGTGAACCACTTATAAGTAGATCAGTAAGCGTGCCCGGACCCTACCTACAGTTGGGTCAAAGTTTTGATACCAGAAAGGGTTACTGACTAATATGGGTCCCAAACAACAAATGACACAAGTATTCCCCCTTGTGTCCCCAGATTAGCAGATTCAGATTAACTTGTTAACAGGGTTCAGACATACAAAGTTCAGACGACCAGTTTCCAGACTAACGGACCAGATAACAGATTTACAGACTTGACTAACCTGGTATGGGTCATACAGATCCACAAAACAGGTTTGTTTAATTTATCAATCAAGTTAGTTTATCCAGACCAGGTATCCAATTGGTTCTTAGCCTTATCAAATTACTGAGTTGGATTGGTTAAGTATAGTTCAACTTAACCCCGTTAAATTACCGAGTTCAGATTGGTTAAGTGTAGATTAACTTAACCCTAACCACTAGTCGTATTTTACGGTTAAGTGTCATTAAGAAATCAAGCCCGGTTTCACTTAACCTACCCATTCATGTCAAATTGGTTAAGTGTCATGAATCAAATTTACTTAACCTTATCATGTAGCATTAATTAATTTAATGCACCTTAACCTCTCACATTAGACCTCGTTGTGGTTACTAGTTAAGCCGGGCGGGTCCGGGTAGCTTTACACCACAACCTAGTCTAACCTCGGGTTCAAGGTACAACATGACCAACTTCTCACATTGGGTCCTATTGTTTGTAGCAACTAGTTAAGCCGGTCGGTTCCGGGTAGGTTTACGCTACAAACTCAACCCAACCTCGAGTTGGTCACACTTATATTTTCTAAGTGTCATGCCCATCATGTTTCCAAAACATATTACAAGTTTTCAAGCATTTGGGTAGACCTAACTTAATAGGTAAATTCCCAATGGGTAGACCTAACTTAATAGGTAAATTCCCAATCTTATGTTTTTATGTCTTTTAAGTTTACCCAACCCCAAACGCAATCCCATCGCTTACATATCGCAATAGCGCATAAAGGATAGAAAGAGGGAACTTGGCATAATCATGACATAAAGGTGTTGAAGCCACAAGTTTAACATGGTGGCATATGAAATGTACATATGTTCATATACTTGCATATTACATTTTTAGGCCTCAAAAGCATGCATAAAACCAAACTTAGCATATTGGTGATACATGGTGATAAATGACATGTAGAAATGGCCATAAGTTCGCATTTAGCCTCACATGCAAGTTATCATAAGAGATATGATAACCTACATGTTGCCAAAATGCAACCTTTAGCATAAAGCTTGAAGCTTTATGTTCATATACTCAAGGTAAGCTTGCATAACATGATAACATGAGTAAAATGATCAACCCAAACTTTCATAACATACATGGCAAACTTACATATCATAACATAGCAAACTTGCATAACATAACATGGCAAACTTGCATAACATAACATGATTAACTTGCATATCATAACATGGCATACTTGCATAATATGACATAGTAAACTTGCATATCATGGCAAACTTGCATATCATAATGATCAACCAAACTTGCATCATTCATTTAACTTTAGAGTTTAAATATGAAAGTAGAAAAGGGCTTACAATGCTTATGAAGACACAAAAATAAGACAAAGCCCTTATGCAATCAAATAGACCCAAAATGCAAGCTCTAATAGAAAAACCCTTGAGCCAAAATGATCAAAACTCTTGCTTTATGATGCAAATATAGAAACTTGACTTGAATGCAAGCTAATGATGCTCATACAAGCTTGAAAACACTTGTATGCATGGAAAATCTCTCATAGAAATGACTTAGGAATTTTATGAAGAGAGTGGAGGCCATGAGAGGAATGATTTTGCCATAGTTTAGTTGTATGAATAAATAATGATGATTTAGGGTTAGGTTAGGGCCTTATTTATAGAGATTAGGACTAGTTTTAGCCTTAGGATTAAACCCTAGTTCCAATCTCAGCCCTCAAAACCGATTCTGGCCCCCAAGCTCAACACAACCCCAAAATGGTGCACCAGGCAAAACTGCCCGGCTGGACCAAGTCGACAGCCAAGTCGACAGGGCTGTCGACTTGGGTCCAAACCAAGTCGACTCCCAAGTCGACAGGGCTGTCGACTTGGGTACTCTGGCGGGAATTTTCCCGCCTGCGCCCAACTGCCCTAATTTCCAAATTCAAACTTGAATTTGAAATCTGTTTTTACTTTGAATTTTTCTGAAAACTTCGTTGGGCCTTAATCGGGTCATACGGACTCTGATTTTCGAAAACTCGGACTCTATTTCGCGTATTTTTCCGAGACGAACGCAATGGCACAGCCCGTTTCCCTTGATTCAGATTTATAAATTAAATTCTGCCTCGATTTATGTTATAACAGGTTATTGAAAATACGGGTTGTTACATCTTAAGTCGCGTAAGCGTGATACTCACCCCTTGAAGGAAGAGTAACTATTCTTTCAGACTTTAGACCTTGATATCTAGGAAATGGTGAACTAAGTCAAACTTGTAGGAACTAAATAACCCTATTTTCCCCTTAGGTCTGCTTCCATACTCCTATCTCCGGTGTTGACGAAAAATATTGTTAACAATAATTATTTTTTATGAAGAATTGTACTTGTACAAACACAAACAAACTAATACATCTAATTTATATTTTTGAATTAGAAACTGACTATCAAGCTTGATATTAAGAGTCCAGCTGTTTGCTGGAAACCACCATGTGGCCTCTTTAATGTTGGAAGTATAATCCTTTAAACAATGAGTTAGACTATGAATGATAGAGAAAACGTTCAACTTGAGGAAACAATTAAGGCTCATCTTTGAAAGACTATCCATACAAGATATTTTAGTTGCCCAAACTAAAAGTTAATTCAAATAAACAAAAAATTGTTATATTATTAAGTTTGTAGAAAAAACTTAAGTTATACAAAAAATTTGACATTTAATTTAGATAGTGGACATATGTAATTCATGGCAGCCAGAATTAACAAATACATGAACGAAATTTATGAATGTATGCATAGTAGCACCCGTGCCAACTAGATTTTTATAATACATACATGTAATTCTAACTCCTTGGACTCTAAGATCTTGGACAGTAAACTCGTGTTTTACCATCTGCGACACAAATAGACCAGATTTATAGATTTTGCTATTTTTCCTCAACCACTACTTAGAAATTCAACTATCTCAAAAATAGAAAAAAAAACTAATATAATAAAGAGCATAAAGATGCACCACGTTGTTCCTCAGAAAACAAAACAAATAAGAAGAAATAATCATAACAAAAGCAAATATAAGCAAAACACACACGCAAGCTTCAACACAACTCAACATAGCACCCTATTCTCTATTCTCACAAATAAAAGCATGCTCACTCAATCAACAAAGTACCACACCCTAAATTAGGCACACCACTTCCTAAATCAATGAAAAAAAATATTTGCTCCTTTTTTTTGATTTGGCAAACCCAAACAAAGAGCAAAAAAGTCATATTCTAGGTTTGTTGAGGATGTCAAATTTGAGAAGCTGACGGATTGAAAGTAATCCAATGCAAAATGCAAGCAATTCTTAAACCGTGCTATACCTCCATAACAAATCTGATCAACCAATATTATGTCCCCTATGCATGTTGAAAATTATTCCAATTCCTATAACAACACTCATAACTTAAAAGCCAAGAAATCTTTCTCCTCCCCCACTCTATACAATATCGTTTATGACAATTTTACATATTCCATAATTAAAATAATGGGTAATGTCAAGAAAATATTTCTGTGAAACTGAGGGTAAAACAAAGACAGATGACTACTATAACCATTGAAAAATACAATCCATCTAGGACTAACTTGCTTATTTCAAAATAAGTAAGTTGTTAAAAACAATTAGAGCAAAGACGAACATAACAATTTCTGTGCAACAAATACTTGAACATAACAGTTTGTCAATGCTTGTTTTCATCAACAAAGATCGAAAACAACAGTTCAACCTTTAGTCTCCCAAATCAAAGGGGAAACATAATATTTATCGTTATTTTCACAACCCAACGCAAAAGAAAAAGAATTGAATCAACTAAAATTACCTCAATGTTATCGTCAACTCCATGCTGAACACTGACAAGCCAAATGCCCCTTCCATCACCAAATGCCTCTCTATTTCTAGCCCACTTATCCCACTTAATCATCTCCCCTCCCCAACTCCCACATACTCAATTCCCACCACCTTGCTCTTAAATCTTATGTACCTATACAAATCGAAATGCTCCACGTGCGATTCCAAGTACTCCAACACCTCGTCATGGGTCGGGAACATCGACGCTTTTGGATCCCAAGGAAAGTCCGAAAACTCTAGCAACTATTGAAAACTCCAATTTTATTAATAAATCAAACAATTAGGGTTGGCTTTGACTGATTTAATAATAGACATCTTCCTTGTTTGTTTTCTACCTCTGGCCCCTTCATTCTTTTTATCGTCAGTCTCTATTACTTCAAATGTAGGATTTAAATTAAAAATAGGGATTTGTTTTTTGATTTGGGAGAAGATTCACGATTTGGGAGAGAGATGGAAGAATTTGAGCAAAAAATGGAGAACAAGCTCACTGGAACGATGCAGATTGCTAATCTAACACGTTGGATTCTAACAAAACGAACCGTGCTGATTTATAGCTGCATTTCACGGTGATCCATTTCGCTAGTTTGGACCAGTAATATAGCAGTGTGCTTCCTGCGTTAGATTTTGAAAACATCTTCTATTATTTAACGTTAAATAACTACGTCTCTAATACACCAAAATGATTAATTATTAAGGATTAATATTATCGCTTCTTAATTAATAAAATATTATTATGTATATATTATTAATAATCTATTATTAGTAATCATCAGTCGTTATATATGGAACAATCTATACGAACACAAAATTATGACAAAAAATAGATATAAAAAATATCAACCACTAGATCTCTCTTTGAACTCCACCTTCCACATAATGACAAACAAATATTGTGGTCCATGACTCATGTCTCTAAATTTTTGTTTAATTTTCCCAATAGCTGCTCCCTATATATATATATATATATATATATAATATCAAAGAGTAAATTAAATATCATTATTAAATCTTAAATATTAAAACACAATAAATAAATAAAATGTTAATATACAGCGACTATTTGGATATAAAATTGGACACAAACTGGGAGACACAAGATTTTGGTCATTATATCCATTTTTCTTTATGTAGAGAAGTGGAATTCATGAAACTCTAGTTAACAATTGATTATTTGTCTTTAAATATTAGTATTGACCATAAAGTATATAGAAATAATTTATGGTTATTGATTAGTAAAAAGTAATTATTAATATTTACTTCTTTTTTTGACAAGACAATTTATAAATTTTAATTACAATTATAACTTAATTGGTAATTATTATGTATATAGTAGTGACTATAAATTATTAGTTTATCACCAATAATTATTAACCATAATATATTAATAATCCTTACTCGTAAATTATAAATAATTACCTATCTCATTATTCATTTATAAATTATTATTTTTTAAGTAATTTTTATCATCTAATAATTATTTAAATAAATTATTAAATTCTTGATATCGCTTCATAAGCACTAAATTTTATGATTAATCATTAGCCAAAATTTTTACATAACTTTTAAAACAGATAGTTTAATAGTAATGATTAATTAATGATTATTGAAAATTAATTGTTTAATAGAAAATGCTTATTATTTACCAAACACTAATTATTTAATATTAACTATTAATTATTTGATATTAATTATCAAATATTAATTATTCAATGTAAGTGATAAACTTTAACTATAATCACATTAGTAATTAATATTAAGCCATAATAAATTATTAAATAAAAATAATAATTATTGAAAATTTATAATGGTTAGTAATTATACATTATTTAATCATTTGCTAGAGTGAAGTATAAATTATATGTTAATTATTAGTTGTTTCGGTGCATTTGCATTATTGAATATTAAAAATTAAATATTAAGCATCACTTCCTTATAATTAAATATTAAATTTTCATTATTGAATATTACTTATTAATCAGATATTAAATGTCAAAAATTAAGTATTTAATATTGGTTATTATTATTATTTCGAACTAATAGATAATTTCACTACAAAAAAACACTGATTTTGCGACAAATTTTAGAAGCGTAAATTTTCATCGGTAATTTGCGATGGATTTCCATGAGATCTACAGGGGATAGTTTCTTGTTTTTTCAATTTTCTTTTCTTTTTATTTATCACTGTCGCCTTGGTCTATCCCTTACTAATCCGCTGCAATTTGTGTCAATTTACCAGCAAATTTTTTTCGTTGCTATTTTCCGTTGGAAACAGAGACAAAATATTGACGGATTTGTTTCAAAGGTATTTTACAATAATATTCCAATGTATTTACAAGAGATATTTATGTTATCTTTGTAAAGGAGGCTTTACTGTTTTTTTTACAATTGTCGACATGTTTAATAATTAATAATTAATTACAATGTGATATTTATATTCTTTATTGTTCGATAGTTGCTTTTATATAGTCAATAATCACAATAAAATAAATAGTATTATTGAGTAATAAATAATATTAATATTAATTAATAATAATTACAAAAAATTATTGAAAATTAAGACTAATATTTCATATTTAATATTTAGTAAATACTTTTTAATAATTAATGATTAATAAACAATCATTGATACTTTAAAAGAAAATTCATTATTTATAATATATATTTAACAATTATAGTTGACCACCATATTTAATATTTATTTTTATAAACATTTAATTTTTTTAGAAATATACCAAAAGGCAAAGTATAAAATTTTAATTGTATTACCTTTGAGTTGAGTTTGACAATCTAACAACTCTTACTTGGTACATTATTTCTCGGTTAGTCACATGACGTAAGTGAGTGGATAAAATATACCGTCTTTGAGTGGAGATCTGAAACCAAAATACGGGGACATTGCGTTGAGGCGTAAGTTCGGATGCATGGTACCCAAAAAAAATTGTCCTTTTTATTAAAAAATAAACCGTATGTGATACATTTTTTATTTCAATTTTTTTTATAGTTAATAAATTATTTTTAAAGTATAAAATAAAATACGTTGTTTTTTATTAAAAAATAAACCGATGTTCGTTCTGCCAAAAACTTGTAAACACGACGGTAAGTTCTTTTTGCCTTCCCTCCTTGTTTTGTTTTTTCCCTCCTAATTTTCAATCGTTGTATGCCGCTCTCTTTTCATTTATGCCGCCTACTTTTTCTCGTTTCCCACTCTCCTTCCTAAACCCTAAATCAAATTCCTCAGCTAACCGATTAAGGCAACGAAGATGCACGCTTTATTCCAATTTGCTTTATCGTTCGTTTGCTGGGATTCCAAGTCCACTTACTAAATGTTGGTAATTCACTTCCATCCCCTTTTGTGACTTCTTTTTGATTTTTTGATTTTTTTTTATTTTTTTGCGGTCGTATACATCTACAACACCCCCTTACTCATCTGTTGCATGTACTTTTGAATCGTAGAAAGCACTGATTCGTTGTTCTTGTCGATTCTTCTTTGCTAGTCAGGAAAATCAATCGCCTATCTTTAGGTCCTCATTTGTAGATCGACGCTCCCATAAATAGAAGCATCATCAACTCTGTAAGTTTATTCGTTACTTTTTCTTAAATTGCATTTTGTTTTTCCCCTCCCATATTTTAGTTTAATTTGCAACCCAGATCTTTAAATATAGCTTAATATTTGACTGTAAATTTTTAATTATTAATAATTATATTTAACCTGGGAAGAATGGGAATAATTCACATGGATTTTTAAATTTTTGGTAACCTATCGATTTCTTAAGTCGGTTGTTTCATATATCTTTCTTTTGGTTCGTATTTTCTATTTGAACACATTTATTCGATATTAAATGCAAAATAATTTCCTTCTGATACATAATAGAAAAATGCTAGTTTGATAAATTTTTGTACCTAGTAGTAGAAGTTGCACTTTATAGCAATCTTAGTCCTTTATTCCATTCGGTTAATTATTATTTTTACTATTTTAAAAAATGTTGTGTCATGCAATTAGATTATGGAATTAGTTGGTTGTAAATATGTTAATTTCCATGTCGAAAATTGCTTGCACAAAATGTTTAGGACCTTGCACAAAGTTGAAAATGAAAAACAAATAATGGTGCCTATAGAAAAAGCAAGCTACAATATTTACCGAATCGGATGGATATCATCAAAATTTCATTATACATCTGGTGCATATGAATTCTAAACTCTGTCGTGAAGTTATAATCATATGAATAAATGTATTGTACTTGGAAATTTATTCATAAAGAAGCATATTAGATATTTTTACAACGTGCAATGTAGTTGAAATGGATTATATAAAGGATCGTACTTGGATGTACCAGCGAAAAGATGGACAAGGTGTAATATTGAGGATTTTTTCAAGGGTATTGATGTTTTTGTAAAATTTTCTTCTAGATAGTTTGGATATCAAGAGACTATATGTCCTTGCAAAAAATATAAAAATGAAACTATTTGGGATGGTGATACCGTTAAATGTCATTTGTGCAAATATGGTTTTATACCTGATTATGAGTTGTGGACATTTCAAGGAGAATTCACCAGTACAACTTGCACTAACGACAATGAGATTAATATGTTTGATCATAATGAGAGTTATAACCAAGAAAATATAATGGAAACCATGGTTTATGATGTTGCAGGTCCACTTCTCCATAATGTGTCAGAAAGAGGTTTAAATGTGGAGGAACCTCTTAATGCAAAAGCGATTTTTTATTTATTTATTATACGCTGTGAATCGACCTTTGTGGAATGGTTGTGAAACTCATACAAAAATTATCTGCAATTGCTAGATATATTGCAATTAAAGAAAAATATAATAGCTTAGAATACGAATTTGATGAGTATCTTAAAGCTAGTAAGGAGATGTTTCCTTCAGATAATGTCTTGGGCGACAGTCATAATAAGATGAAGAAGTTACTAACTTCATTTGGATTACCATATTGTAACAACCCTAAAATTTAGAACCAATTTAAAAATTATTTTTAACATAATTTTATCAGAAATTACGTCAGAATTTAAAATTTCGATTTTTATATCATCGCATAGCCCTTAAAAATAGCCATTTTGCAAATGACCTCTGTTTTCAACGAAACCACTTTAGAATGAAAATAATGATGGTTGAGATTTATTTGGCATAAAGCTATAGAAATGAATTGAATCGTGAATGTCAACTAACTTAACCAAGGAAAGAATTGATTTGATTTATATATATGCGGGAATTATTTGAAAAGGCCGAGTTAAATCTCATTTCAAATAATTAAACGACGACTAAAAGGCAAAGATAATGAAGACGGTAAAAGACCGGCAATCTTCACATCGAATGGATTACTACTGATGCCTTCGATATAGGTATCTCCCTTGAAAAAGCTACAATGGTAGTGGTCCGGACGTACTTGTTGATAGTCAGGATATGCGAGGACCTCTCTCCCGTATTGGACATATGGGATGAAGAATAAGGTGCCTCCGGTTTCATTCAGACCCAAAACGAACTTGTAAATGAATCATGTGTTTGACATTGGATTTCATTTTGTGATGATTGATTTCTGTTAAATATATATTTGTTTGGTGGCGGAGAATTTATTCTTTTGCTTAACACCCTTCTCTGAGACGTATGAGCTTAGAGGTTATATACTGATAGACATCAGTCGTATGGCATGGATTGTTAATATGGCATGCTAAGATGCAAATAATCAAGGCTTTTTGTTGAAAAGTAAAGTCTTGTGGTTGATGATCAAAGTACAACTTTAATTAGCACCGCTTTGTGTATAGCGTTATTTCACGAGTCTCACACCTCGGTATGAGTCAAAAACGGGATAGTGACTGCCGGGAGTGCATGCGTTTCTTTCTAGCTAGAAGTTATGTCATGGTATGGAACCCAAATATTTTTACTTATATGGATGATGGATTGCGAGGCGCCTCGAATATGATTGGTCGACGTACTGGCCATTTTGGAGGTCCGATAGGACCAGGAAACGTATTGTTCAGGAATAACCAATCCACTAAAGTAAGTGTGGACCATCCCCGAAGATCCAAGGTTTGCCCAGAGTGTGTAATCCTGAGGCATTTGCTAGAGTGTCTCGAATCGGAAGGAGCCATCCCTTACCTTGAATCATGATGGAAATCCAATTTCTAATACGACATTGTGCGGTTTTGATTGTAAACCTATATGGCGACATAGTATATGGTACCTATGTCGTCTATGATTGATACATTCATATTGAAATTGTTTTTGAAACATCTAGACACTAATAATAATATCAAATGATTTTTTTATGCGTATCAAGCATATTTGGCCATTATAAGGTAAAACTCTATCATACGGCTTGCGTTGCATTGTGTGATGGGACTTGAGTCTTATAACAGCTTCATTTTTCTAAAAGCATTGCGTTGTTTAAATTATTTACTTTATTTTATGCACTGGCAATCCAATGGACTAAACCCATTCCGTGTTAGCGGCATGGTCCCGTGATTTACCTTATTATTAAATAAGTTAAGTAACTGTAAGATTTCTCATAGTAGTCCTATGACTGACTAGTAGTTTGTTTTTCCCTTGCAAACTCCGGTGCCCCTATTTTTACATGGGCAGCCAAGTAAAGAGGTAACTGGCTTTCTTTTGGGTATGCACCATAGCATTGGGTGCTCTTTTGGCTGAAGATGAAGGCCTATCTTTTTATCAGTTAGTTTGGACTTTTAAGCACTATCTTATGCATATGTATATTTGATTCTGATATAGACTTATTATCTATTTTATGTACTAAGTAGGATCTTGTATCTTTGTAACTCTGATGATGATAACGTTTATGATTCCGCTGTTATGTTGATGTACATTATTTTATGATTTTATGCATTATGTTATTATCTTAAATCTGCTTATGTGACTAATGTGTTATATTCCAATGATTATCCTTGATTCCGTGGCACGGAGGTTTTGGGTTGTGTAACAACCCGAAAATCTGGGCCAGTTTAAAATTTTTATTTTGGCAATTTTAGCGAATTTTGATTATTTAAAATGAATTATTTTAAATAATAAAGACGAGAAATTTATTTTGAATATAATTCAAACGAATATATTTATATAGATCGACGATAGAATATAAATAAATATTTATAATTATAAATAGAATTGAAAATGGCGCGGTAGTTCGATAATTCGATTTCAAACTTCAAATGAATGTACCGGGTGCAAAATAAACCGGATTTTAGTGAAACCAAAAATAATGGAATCTAATTAAAAATATCTTCCCAACGAATCCGAAAAATCAGAATTTCATAGCGGGAATCAAAAGATATGTCCAGTTGAAAATTCTGAATAGTCGCTATGGAATTCAGGCCCTTAAAAATGGAAATTTTGCAAACGACCTCGGAATTCGATGAAACCACTTTTGTTGGGTCCGTGATGTCAAGTTATTGCTAGGTTTCAATTCTCATAATTTTTCGAATCAATATGTGAGCGTGGCAAAGGAAAACGCGTTTGACCAGTTTTAGTTGATTTTAATCGACTGGAAAATGGCCATTTTCCCAACGGTCTCAGAATTCGACGAAACTAGTTTTGTTAAGACCGTATCGTTAATACGAAGCTAGAAAATATTTTTCTGGAATTTTTCGAGTTAGTATGTGACCCCAGTAAATTGAAATGCGCGTTCAAATTCAATATATAGAGTTATATGTTGATTTTAACGGAAACGGATTGAAATGGTCAAATCAGCTTACGATACATATCCCATTGTGTTCGGAATGGGGGTAATATGCTATGGACGACAGGCGGTGGGCCTCGTTTAGAGGTCGTATGTAAAAGTCAACTTTTTGGGATTAAAAATAATTAAATAAAAAATATATATCTCCCCTTCCTCTCCTTTATTTCCTCTGCCCCTCCCCCCCGATTAGAAATCAGAATTCGATAAAAAAAAAGAAAAAAAAACTTTTCATTCCCGTCGCTCCCTCCCCGAACGCCATCGCGCCGCCCAAGCGGGCGCCGCAGCCATGCTCCGGTCCCCTTCCCCCTCCCCATCGCAGCTCCGAACCCCCCTCTCTTGCGTCTCGTCCTCCCTCAAATCGATCCAGGTAAACCCGCACCCCCCCTCTGACCTAAATCAGCACCACCGCGTGAGCCAACCACCTCCCCTTCACCTCTCCCGACCACTGATTCCGGCGCAACACTCCCCCGACCGACCCCCAAACTTCCAGCGCTTAGTCGCCATCTCCGCCGCCACCAATGACGACCGTGGGCCCCCTCTAGCGATCTGAAACCCTAGGAAAATCGCAGTAAGTTTATTTACTTTTAATTTAATTTATAGAATTAGTTAAAATCAGTTTTTATTTTAATTATAAAACATATTTTAAAAATCAGTTTATCTTTATATAAAATATAGTGTGAAATCAGTTTTTGAAGTTTAAAATCAGTTTTAAAATGCAGATTTATATATAGCCAGATAAATATTTGATTTTTAATATAATAGAAAAGTTAGGATCTTTTATTTTCGACAAGATTTGATCTTTATTTTTGAAATGCTATGATGTTCTAGATGTGAAAAACATATAAAGGTAAGGTTTTATTCGTATGAAAAACACATAAAGGTAAGATTTTTATTCGTATGAGAAGGAAAATATATACATGTTTCGAGAAGGGAAAATGAAAATAGCAGAAATAAGAATATAATTTTTATATAACGTAAAGATTAAAAAGATATTTTTTATAAGGTAGAGAATATAAAAATTCGATTTTTATATATTGAATAGTGAAGTAAAAATTCGATTTTTATATATTGAATAGCGTAGTAAAAATTCGATTTTTATATAGTGAATAGCAAAGTAAAAATTCAATTTTTACATATGTAGAGAATACGGGCAGAGAAAGTGACAAGAGGCAAGAACGGCGAAGATTTCTACATAAGAAGAATCGTGGGATTGGATTAGCTATCTGTGAGAATTTCTCACTCTTTAATTTAATTTTCTAGTTATATATATACTAGGATGCAGACGGTGTTTAGTAGCACCCGACACCCGTCATCCACAGACCATGGATGGCTTGTTTGTTTAATTGTTTGGTTGTGTAGTTGGTTAGATTATTTGGTTTGAATTGAATTGTGTGGTGAAATGAAATTGATTTGATTGACGTGTGAATGGCGTGGGCCTCACTAGACCGGGGATAAGGCTTTGTCCCGTTTCTAGTATCGTGCCGTTATGCCACCGAAATTTTCTAAAAATAAGTTAGAAAAATAAAGATAACATTTTATTTAATAAATGAACCGAATAGAATATTCATAGGTTGAATAAAATGGTTTGATCGTTAAAAATATAATTTTTAACGTGAATGTGAATAAATGAATATTCATTTACAAACCAGACGGTTTGTTTATGTACACCTATTTGAAGGACATTGATTGGGACGATAAATTTTACACATCGCCCAACTGCACAAATAAAAATCTGTGTTTGATTGCTTGAAACCCCACACGGGTATTGGGATGATATTTGACGTACACTAATCCCGATTGTTTAGTTGTATGTCGATCGATTGATTGACAAGCTGTTATAAGCATTGAATATTTATATTTGATGCTTATACAGTGTAGAATGCACTTTGGATGATGGTTGATTATTCATCGTTGTTGATATATACATGTGTTGTAGAAAATCCATATAATTAACATTATATGGTAATTGATTGGGCCTCATTCCAGTTTTAAAATAGAAATATTTGAAAAAGAAATATTTGAAATAGACTATTTGAAAATAGGAATATATGAAGCCGTATTGATTAGATTGACGCCATTTTGACGTGAACGATATTTATATCGATTTTATTCATTTTATAATGAATATCGAAAGTGATTTCAAAATCTGATATTTTGAAAAGAATTGAATATAAACGAATTTGAATTGAAATGGAATAGAAATGAATTCGAATTGAAATTGAATTGAATTGAAAACGAAATGAAATTGAATTAGAAATCAATTTTAATTGAAATCAATTTGAAATGAATTTAAAAATGAATTTAAATTGGAATATTCAATTTTGATTTGAAATTGAATATGAAGTTGAAACCGTTTTGAAAATGAATTTAAAACGATTTACAAAGCACGTTTGAATTGAAATCGACGAAGTATATATTATATATATTATATATATATATATATAATGGCCTGAATAGAACGCGCCGCGCCGCGGCAGTTCGCGAATTTCGACCATTGACTTCGAACGGATATTACGGGAGATCCGACCGTCGGATTCTCCTAAAACCGGAACCGTTGGGTTCGTATCGAAAAGAGCTTTCTAACGAATGTGAGAAATTAGAAATCTAACGGTTGGATTTGGAATTATGTCCAAATCAAATTTGAAAAAGGTCGATGTAAGTGCAGTTCGATGGCCATTGATGGAAATCGACTGTACGGGCCTTGATAAAATTATTAAAAATAGTAATAATTTGTGTAAAATCATAAGAAATGATTTGGGAAAAATTGGGATGAAAAACTGCATATCTGAAAAGATAAAAATAGATTTTTATCGAAATGAACTAGTTTTGAACTAGAATTATAATTCTATTTATTTTTAAATAAATTAATTGAATTTGAAATGGTTTTGAGAATAACCAGAATTTCCAATGATTGCATTGGAATGGATTTGAATCGAAATTGCCTTCGGATTATTTCGATGTTGGATTTTGTGGTGATACAGATATTGTTATGGGAATTTGAAAGATATATATATCGTTATTTCCAATACGATATTTATTAGTCGTAGAATTTGATATTGAATATAAGCCGGTATATTTTCTATTCAGAGCCTTGTGTTTAATATCAAATGTGATTTGGGTTTGTCGTGAATGGTGTCTTGACTAACACTGTTCTTGAACCCAGTTGAGAAAAGATTAAATCTTTTTATTTAGATTTAATGAAGTGTACCAATTAAATAATATTTAATTGAAATTGAATTGATATTGATTTTTGGGTTTATCGTGGACAGTGTTTTAGATAACACTCGTTCTTTAACCCGATAATTAATGGAATGTGGTTTTGGGTTTATCGTGAACCGTGTTTTAAATGACACTTATTCTTTAACCCAGTCAAAGATTAAAACTAAGTGGAGTTTTAATGAATCTTTAATTAGATTGAAATGATCGAGAATGGAGTATCACCAGTTTTGCTCCAAGCGATAGTTAAATCTTTAATTAGATTTAAACGTGAAATGGTAATTGAATTTACCGATAACACAGTGGTATTAGATATGAAGTATTACCAGTTTTACTTCATGGGATGAATAGGTTGGGATTGAGAAATTAAAACAAATGATTACTTCAGTAAGGTTCGTTAATCCCGACTAGTTGAATCGAAATTCAAAAGAAGATTAAAGAATAAATTCAAGAAATTTATCTTTGAGAAAATTAATGGGAACCTTTCCCTATGAATGTGAAATTTAGAAACTAACTATCGGTTAGCTAAGCAGAATGGTTTTCTGGATATTGATCTGATGTTGGTTTCGGCCTTCGGGGTTAATATTTGGGGAATTATTCTCTTGTTAATTTACGGTTAGTGACTGATGAATTGGAATGAGGCGTATGTTGTGTTTGTGTAACACTTTTATAAAATATACGCGAGTTATTCGGAAAGACCGGGTTTATCCCATTTTGAATAACTGATACGACGATAAGTCGAAGATGAAGACGATGGTTGAAGACCGGAGGTCTTCACGTCGTTTGGCTGATTACTGATGATCTTGATTGGGCTGTACACCCAAGAAGATGGAAACAGTTGGTGATCGTCCAGATGTACTTGGAGATCGATGGATATGCGGGGTACTAGGTGCCTCCGGTTTCGTTCAGACCCAGAACGGACTTGTAAATGGACTGTGTGTCTGACATTGGATTTTAGTCTGTGTGATTGATTTCTATTAAATATATATCTGTTTGGCGGCGGAGAATTTATTCTCTTGCTTAACGCCCTTCTCTGAGACGTACGAGCTCAGGGGTTATATACTGATGGATATCAAATGCATAGAGTGATTTGCCTGTGTGGCATGCCTAAGTGGCAATTGATCGAGGCTTCTGTTGAAAAGCAAAGTCTTGTGGTGATGATCAAAGCACCGCCTGTGTGGCATAGCTTTGTGTAACGTGAATTCGCGAGCCTCACACCCCGGTTGTGAACCAAAAACGGGAGAAGGACCTCAGGGAGGGCATGCGTTTCTTTCTAGCTAGGGTGGTGTCAGTGACCTACCAGCCCTGACATTTATATACTTTTCACCTGTGTGGTTGTTGCTGTTGCGAGGCGCCTCGGTTTGATCGGACGATCCGGGTCCGATGGAGTCATTTAGTTGGCTCACCTACGCCCCAAAGGGCGGGGAAACGCAGTGTTCAGGCATTTTAATCCACATCGGTGGACCGACCCTGTCGCTCCAAGGGACGATGCGTTCTGTTCCTGAGACACGGGCTAGAGCGTCTCGAATCGATTGAGGACTATCTTTTGCCTTGGTTCATAGATGGAAATCCAACTTCCAAATACGTAACATTTGCGGTTTTATTTGTAGAGCCTAATATGGCGACATGATATATGGTAGCCATGCCGCCTATGATTGATACTTATGATTTGAAATTGTTTTATACACTATGCACTTATAATAGTATCAAATAATCTGTTTTTAAACGTATCAAGCATGCTTTGGCTATTATAAGGGAAAACCCTATCCCTCGGCTTGCGTTGCATTGTGTGATAGGACCTGGGTCTTATAATAGCTTCAATTTTCTCTATCTAACATTGCGCGGTTTGTTTTATGCACTGGTATTCTTGGGAGGAAACCCGTTCCGTGTTATACGGCGTGGTCCCTTGATTTACCTAACTTTAAAAACAAAGATTAATAACTGTTTTAGTTCTCACACCAGTCCCATGACTGACCTGGAGTTTATTGTTTTGACCTAAACTCTGGGTGCCCCTATTTTGACACGGGCAGCTAGTAGTTTTGGTTTTGCAGATTTATATTCACAGGATCCTGGTTTACAGCTGGAACGATATCCGGAAAGCTTTGTATCCGTATATCTCTTCTAGTTGTGTATTGTATTATTTTCGCTGCTATGTATTTAAATTTATTGTAATCTCTGATATTTCTATGTAATATTTATTCATTTATACTCTGTATATTCTTGTAATCTGATGCATTGTTGTAATATACAACGAAATGTTCTTCCGTCTGCGTTCTATTTTGTCGTGTTCTCAAAACGATCAGGCGTTTCGAACGGTCGGGGTCGGTTTAGCGACTGGTTCGGATCGAGCGAAATTCCTTTTCGTCACATTTGGTATCAGAGCTTTGGTTTACAAAGCTAGAGAACAAGGCACATTAGAACCATATGAAAGAATTCATCAGATATTGGATTAGTAATATCCAATGGGTATGACTCGTTAGAGATGGGATCAGTAGTATCCTAGAACGAGTGTGAAGAGTACATTTTTGAAAGTAAAAACAATTTTTGTTTTGAAAATTTAAATCGTTGTATACGTATTTGAATATTTATTTTAGATTGATTAGGACAGTCCAGTATATAAAGATTTTGCATATACGCCTTGCAAACGTGTATTTGAAGTTTTAACATACTGGATAGATATAGAATTACACTCTAGTCGCGCGGGGGTGATTCTGATGATTGATATATCATCATCAGAATTTATATTCGAGTGACGAATGTGTAATATCTATAATTTCCTATTGACTGGTGTGAGAACCAAAATATAGCTAGAATACATTGTTGTGAATTGGCACCAAAAATGAGATTTTTGACTATATATCAAAGTTATGAATTTGAAATGATAATTCACTAATTGATTGATGGTTGTGTTGTTTGATTATTGTTTGAATAATTAAATGTTGAAACTTTAACCAAATTGGTCAAATATTGAACTGTATTGAAATTTGGTCGCATTTGCTTGCATATACATGTGCTTACATTGAACAGGTCATAACAAGGAGGCTAGAGCAGAGAATAAAATTTGTTTGCCCGACAAATAGGTACATGTTTACTACATAATTTACTGTTTTGTTTGGGTGATGATGATTTTATGAGCCTATTGGCTAGCCGCTTGGCTTTTTCTATGTCTCCGTCCTTTATATTTCCCAAAAGAGTGCCTTTCCATTCTCATATAGATCTGCTTATTTTACCCCATAGCCATTATATTGTCTCCTGCTTTTATCCTTCCCCATCGCACTGAGCTTTCCTGTATTGCCTGCACCCTACTCTCACTCATCCCCAAAAGCACTTCTTCCACAGCCATCACAGCTCCCCTCTGCCTTGCTCCTCCCTAGCAACCTCTCCACATCGACTTGCAGTTCACCGAACCCACCGGAAGTCGAACTTACCCAGCACCTCCCCACGTTCATCTACACCTTGCCCTCTCCGACATCCGAACCCAATAGAAGTCGACCCTCACCTGGAGCCAGCGTTGACATTCCCTACAGCATCTCCGGATCGTCACCGCACTAACAACCGAGACACCCTTCTACCGACCTCACCACCAGCGCCTTGCCAAGCCTCCCTATAACGATACGGATTTTGCCTGGAACTAATCGATCGCAAAATCGACTAAGACCGTTCAAAAACCCGAATACGCTAACTTTGGGCATGCAACACATCAGAACAAATAATAGAAGACGTTTATTACATCATAATAATGCAACATCAAAGTACAAAACATCAGAGTACATCGAATATAATAATACAACAGCGGAAGATAAATTTACAATGAATTTTAAGACAATGCAGCGGAACCAATAAAATGATACAGCGGAAGTCTATCAATGCTCTGGACACAACTTTAAGCTTCGATCCAGAATCCTGCTCAATATATCTACAAAATAAGCTACTCGACTGCCCGTGTGGAAAAGAGGGCACCCGAGTTTGCAAAGTGAAACAAACTACGAGTCAGTCGTGGGACTGGTATGAGAAATCTTTCCTAACTTATCTAACAATATGGCTAATCACAGGACCACGCCGCTAATGCGAAACGGGTTTACTCCGTTGGATTTCCAGTGCATGGAATAAAGTAAATTGTTAAACAGTGCAATGCTTTTTATAAAAATGAAACCATTATAAGACTCAAGTCCTATCACACAATGCAACGCAAACCGGAGGATAGAGTTTTACCTTATAATGGTCAAAAATGCTTGATACGATAAAACGGATTTGATACTATTATTAGTGTATATATGTTTCAAAAATATTTCAATCATAATGTATCAATCATAGATGGCATAGCAATCATATACTATGTTGCCATACTAGTTCTACAATCAAAACCGCATGGTGTCGTATTGGAAGTTGGATTTCCATCATGAGTCAAGGCTAGGGACGATCTCCTTACCGATTCGAGACACTCTAGTAATGTCTCAGGATCCCCCGCAGTGAACTCTTGGATCCTGCAGGGCCGGTCAATCAATATACCTTAGTGGATTGACAATTCCTAAACACACATTTCCCGGTCCTATTGAACCTATGATTTGGTCACTATCTACCAATAAATCTGAGGCCTCGTAATCCATCAACCACATAAGTAAAATGTCAGGGCATGCGAAACCATGATACCACTTTTAGCAAGAAAGAAACGTGTGCACTCCCTGCATTCCCATGTCCCGTTTCTGACTCTTATTGGGGAGTGAGGCTCGCGAAGTAACGCTATACACAAAGCTGTGCCGAAATAGGTTATGCTTTGATCATCAACTACAAGGCTCTTCTTTTCAACAAAATCCTTGATCATCTGCATCTTGGCATGCCACATTGACAATCCACGCCATGCAATCGATAACTACTAATATATATCCTTTGAGCTCGTGCGTCTCAGAGAAGGGTGTTAAGCAAGAGAATAAATTCTCCGCCACAAATCAGATATATATTAAATAGAAATCAATTCACATAGAATGAAATTCAACGTCAGACACACATCCATTTACAAGTCCGTTCTGGGTCTGAACGAAACCCGAGACACCTTATTCCTCATCCCGTATGTCCAATACGGAAGAGAGGTACTCACTTATCCGAACGATCAACAAGTACGTCGGGACAACTACCACTTTAACCCTTCCCTAGGAGTGACCCGGTTCAGGGCATCAGTAGTTGCCCATTCGATGTGAAGATCGGCGGTCTTCAACCACCGTCTTCAATGTCTTTAACTTTTAATCGTCGTAGTAATTATTCAGAATGGGTTAAACCCGGTCTTTTCGAATAACTCGCGTATTTTGTAATCAAAAATCAAGTGCTATAAATACACATCATATGCCTCATTCCAATTCAGAATATTCTTTTAATAAAATATTCATATTAAAAGGGAAAGATTCCCATCAATTTTATCCAAGATAAATTCCTTTAAATTTATTCTTTAATCTTCTTTTTAAAGATCCCTTAAAACTCCAATTTGATTTTAATATCAAAAATCATTACTTTATGGTTATTCAACTTTTAAGAACTTAATCTTGTATTTAACTGAGTTAAAGAACCAATGTCATTTAAAACACAGTTCACGATAAACCCAAAATCAACTTCCATTAAATATGGAATTTTCACAGAAATCAAATAGAAATATAATCGATATAAGTTTCCGTATCAGACTAATAATATAAATGTAATAACGACAAAGCTTTTTAAATTCCATATATAGTAACAGTCCTCTTTTACAGAAGCCTATCTCGATTATTATCAAATCGAATTTCCACCCAATTCCAATTTAATATATTAAATTGGAAAAAACATGACTTTGGAAAATTTATTTTTATATCTTAATAAAAAGATTTATAAAATCTAAATCATATTTTTACTGTTAATTGGGCTAAAGAACAAATGTCGTTTAAAACACAGTTCACAATAAGCCCAATTCACATATCATTTTATTCCAATCACTAAATATAATTGGAAACTCTAATAATCTAAATTAAAAGATTTATTCTTTTCATACGGGGTTTAAGAACAGTGTTACTTAAGACACCATCCACGACAACCCAAAATCCAACTCTTTAATTTAATTCCAATTAAATATTAATTAATTGGAAAACTTAATTAAATCTTAATTTAAAAGATTTATTCTAGTTAATAACTAGTTCATTTCGCTAAAAATATATTTTTATCTTTGTGTCCATCCAAAAACGGACATAGAAACATCATTTTATTCTTCGTTGAATATTATTTTAAAATATTCGTTATTTAAAAATATTCTGTATATAAAAAGATTCTTTATGTAAAAATGTTCTTTATATTACAATGTTCTTTATTTAAAAGATATTCTAAATCAGAATGCGACTTAATCATTAACCATATAATTTCGATTATATGGATTTCATACATCGCATGTATACGACAATATTGATAAATAATCCATTCACATCCAGAGTGAAATTTACAACTGTGTGAGCATTAAAATGAATAAATAACACTCATCGCAGTCTGTCAATCCATCGATTGACATACAACTAAATATTGGGACTAATGTATGTCAAATATCATCCCAATACCTGTGTGGGATTTTCAGATAACAACAGTTCATATAAATAAATCATTGGTTAACGAATTTAACCAATTTTAATCCTTTTAACATGTTGATGATAATGAACAAAACATGTTATTATATTCCTAATGCCGAAAAAATGTATTTTACTCGCACAATTTCTATACATGTATCTAATGTCAAATAAAATGTAATTTATTTACATGGCATTATTGCTGATGACAAATAAAAAGATAATTCTCATTTTCCTTTATTTGTATGCAATTTCTATTTTTAATTTTAACAAATAAAAAAGAAATTGTTTTATTTGCATGTATAGTTTCCAATCATAACATATGAAATGTCTCTTTACTCTGTATGCAAGTTTTAATGTAAAATTTGACAATACAAATGTCACTTTGATTTGCATATAAATCTATTGTATAATTTAAAAATAAAATGTCACTTTAATTTACATTCAAATTCTAATGTATGTTTTGACCATGAAAATGATTATTTAACTTACATACATTCCAATGTATGGTTTTGACAAATAAAATGATTCTTATATTTGCATATAAATTCTAATGTATGTTTTGCAAATAAAAATGATTCTTATATTCGCATATAAATTCTAATGTATGTTTTGCAAATAAAAATGTTTCTTATGTTTGCATATAAATTCTATTTCAACAAAATGCATAAAAAGTGATACATTCATTTTGTTGACAATTCTAGTTTGACAAAATTAATATTTTTTCTCAAA
This sequence comes from Allium sativum, assembly GCA_030737875.1. Classification (NCBI taxonomy): domain Eukaryota; kingdom Viridiplantae; phylum Streptophyta; class Magnoliopsida; order Asparagales; family Amaryllidaceae; genus Allium; species Allium sativum. The sequence continues at coordinate 446,364,877 of CM060923.1, forward strand.
CCCAAGTCTATTTAACCAAAAATATAATTTTTGTTATAACTCAAATCTATTTAACAAAAATGTAATTTTTATTATAACTCAAATTTATTTAACAAAATTGTAATTTTTGTTCTCAGCCATCATGTTTTGACAAAAGATAAATTTTTGTTTCAACTATTATATTTTGACAACAATGTGTATTTTGTTTTCAACTAATCTTTTTGACAAAAATGTATATTTCTAATTCAACTATACTAATTAGTCAAAAATGTTCATTTTTTTTTCAACAATTCTAATTTGGCAAAAATGTTCATTTTTGTTTCAACAATTATATTTTGACAAAAAGGCCAATTTTGTTTCAACTATTACAACTTGATAAAAGTGACAATTTTGGTTCCAACTTTAAATGGTATTTTTGTTATGACTCAAATCTCCTTAACAAAAATGTTATTTTTTTCTCTTGTCTAATTAATAAAAATGTAATTTTTGTTGTTCAATCTTTTTATTGAAAACTAAACTACATTAAAAATATAATTTTTAATGTTCTATCTCTTTATTGAAAACAATGAACAATAAAAATATGATCTTTCATGTTACATCCTTTTTTTATTTAAACAAAGTGAAAATAAAACTATGATCTTTAATAACTAATTTTTTTTACTGCAACAAAATTATGGTAAAAATATGTTCTTTAATAACCAATCTTTTTATTACAACTAAAATGACAATAAAACATATCTTTCTATTTTACACTTTTCATTGTAACCAAAATGACAATAAAAATATATCTTTTAATTCTACTCTTTTTATTGTAACTAAAATGACAATAAAAATATACCTTTTCATTCTACTCTTTTTATTCGAAACAATGCTACATAAAAAATGTAATTTTTAATGTAAAATCTTTTCCTAGTTTCTTGCATTACATTAAAATGTAATTTTTTTTAATGTAGGCATGTTTTTATCTTAAAACATGAACATTTTTCTATTTTCTAACATTACATTAAAAATGTGAAATTTTAATGTAAACATGTTTTTATTTAAAACATGAATATTTATCTATTTTCTAACATTACATTAAAAATGTGAAATTTTAATGTAAACATGTTTTTATTTAAAACATGAACATTTATCTATTTTTATTCTAATTCAACAAAATGATAGAAATTGATATTTCACTTTTGTTGAAAACTCTAGCTCAACAAAATGTATAAAAATGGATACATCATTTTTGTTGAAAACTCTAGTTCAACAAAATATATAAAAATTGATAGTTCATTTTTGTTGAAAACTCTAGCTCAACGAAATGTATAAAAATTGATATTTCATTTTTGTTGAAAACCTAGTTCAACAAAATATATAAAAATTGATATTTCATTTTTGTTGAAAACTCTAGTTCAACAAAATATATAAAAATTGACATTTCATTTTTGTTGAAAACTCTAGTTCAAAAAAATGTATAAAAATTGATATTTCATTTTTGGTGAAAACTCTAGTTCAACAAAATGACAAAATTTAAAATTGTATTTTTAAACAAAAATTATATATCTTTTTGTTTCACTCATTTTATCACAACAAAAATGATCTATATGTTTTAACCATTTTATCACAACACAATATCACCAAATTAACAGATCTACATAACGCATCGATCATAGAACAAGTCACGTATCATAACAAATAGAAATTAATAACGGATTGGTGATAATACAATCATGATTAATTTTAATTTATTCAAAAAGAAGAAATAAAATGGAAATCTCACAGTGGGTTTTAATCTTGTGAATTTGTAGATAGGCCCAAATCTATTTCAGACTTTTCCATCATGTAGATTTTTAATTTACGGTCGTAACGCATTCAGTTTCATCAAATTCTGATTAGATTTGAACTAGTTATGGCCAATTAAACATTGCATAAATTAAACGAGTAATTACTGAAATTAATTAGTAATTAATTTAATTAATCCTTCTCTAATCCTCACCCCCTTCATCGTTTTCTTCTTCAGGAGAACCCAAAGCCCGTCGAGTTGAAATCTTCCATCCCGCCGCCTCCAGAGGCCGTCGGCCTCAGATCCAACGTCGCCTCATCGATCGCCGGTCCGACTCCTCCCCGCACCCAGCACCGTCCCCAACTGGGTGAGCCCATCCTCATCCGAAAACGCTGTAAAGATAGCGGCTTTGAGTGGCAATTGCGAGCAGAGCAAGCCACAAAAATTCAACATGTCCGTATAGAAATAAAGAGCAGGAGAATCTCTTTAATTTCCATGAATTAAGTTGTTGAAAATATGGCATGGATTTTAGAGAGGAGATGATAAGAGAGAGAGAGAGAGAGAGATGAATATAGGATTTGTTTTCCTTGATTCTTCCTTCATTTGCAAATGGATTTTGAGGAAATTTTTCTCCATGAATTTTTGAGATGTAGATCTAGATTCAGAAAGGTAGAAGGAGAATTAGAGTTTTCTGATAGAGAATGAGAAATAAAAAGATATATACATGATTTATTTAACTAAGATGCCCCTTTTTATTAGGTAAGTTATAAATAAATTAAACGTCATTTATTAAGGCTAAGGTGGCAATATTTATCTCATGTTCAAAATTCAATAATAAATCACAAAGAGAAAGAGAAAACAAAGAAAATGAATGCATGAGAAATTGTTTGATGTTAATCGTTATAAATTTGTGTGTCTTCTTTAATTTCAAAACATATAACATCATAATTGTAGGGAACATATTAAATTGCACAGACAAGAATAAGGCAACGAAAATGTCTACAAATACATGCAGATAATGTAAACAAGAATAGATATAGAAGGGAATAATATATATATATATATATATATATATGTGTGTGTGTGTGTGTGTGTGTGTGTGTGTGTGTGTGTGTGTGTGTGTGTGTGTGTGAGGATTGTTTGTTTTTAGAGAAAAAAATAACAAGAAAGAAAAGCGGGAAAGGAGAATAAGGGTATGTAAATTTAAGGAATAAGAGTACATAAATAAAATAAGATTCATGAAAATATAATGCATGAAAAGAAATTAATAGGATTAAGGTAAAGAAATTAATATAATAAAGGAAAGAAATAAATGTGCACTTAATGGAGAAAAAAAAGGAAGGAATAATATGTGAAAGATGAATGGAAGACAAGAGGAGTGACATAAGAATAAATAGAAGAAAGAGAAAGGAATTAGAATGGGTAGAGGGTGCATTAACTCTTTAGGTGTTTTGTCTTAATGCGTTTTTTTATTTTTATTTATTTAAGAATTGTAACGTTAAGAAATAAATGAAAGGGAAGAGAGAAAGGTGTAATTCTAATAAAGAAAATTTCTCTCCATTTGTTTGTTTTAGCATATTTTTATTATATTTAAATAGAAATGGGCAACGTATGCATTAAATAGGAAACAATGAATGCTACATTAACGGAGAAATAGAGTGAAGAGAAAGAAGCACTGAATTTGAGGAAATTAGAAAAGGAATAGGAAAGAAAACTTAACTTGCATGAAATGTGAATGGATTGAAAAATTATTTGTGTAATTTATTTTAAAAAAACTTTTTAAATCCAATAATTTAATTTGATAATGGAATTTTTTTTAATTTGATGCTTTTTATAACAAAAACTTCCTTGAAATAAAATTTTAAATTGGTTCTAATTTTCTGGTCTTAAAATCTTTTCGTCTCGAAAAGGAACGAAGCTAAAAGTTGTTTAACTAACCGACTTAATTATCATTCTTTTATTTGTTTAAATAATTTAATTAGTTGAACTAATAATTACACAATACAATCATCAATCAATTAGTTGATTATCTTTTCAAATATATTTAACTTTTATATATTCAAAAATCATATTTTCTAAGATCAGATTATATATATAATCACATATACGTTAATTATAAACTTGTTACTCTCAACTCATTGTAGGGCATTTCTAATCCCATCTCTAACGAGTTTTCTCATTCTAGGATACTACTGATCCTATCTCTAATGAGTATTCTTTTATAGGATATTACTAATCCTACCTCTAATGAGTCTTTTGTTTAGTTCTAAAGAGTTGTACCCCAAAGATTTGAGCTAACCAAAGCTATAATACCAATTGTAACGACACGGATTTTCCCCGGACCTAATCGATCGTAAAATCGACTAAGACCGTTCAAAAACCCGAATAGGCTAACTTTGGGCATACAACACATCAGAACAAATAACAGAAGACTTTTATTACATCATAATAATGCAACATCAGAGTACATAATATCAGAGTACATCGAATATAATAATACAACAGCGGAAGATAATTTTACAATGAATTTTAAGACAGTGCAGCGGAACCAATAAAATGTTACATCGGAAGTCTATCAATGCTCTGAACACAGCTTTAAGCTTCGATCCAGAATCCTGCTCAATATATCTGCAAAATAAGCTACTTGACTGCCCATGTGGAAAAGAGGGCACCGGAGTTTGCAAAGTGAAACAAACTACGAGTCAGTCGTGGGACTAGCATGAGAAATCTTTCCTAACTTATCTAACAATATGGCTAATCACAGGACCACGCCGCTAACGCGGAATGGGTTTACTCCGTTGGATTGCCAGTGCATGGAATAAAGTAAATCGTTAAACAACGCAATGCTTTTTAGAAAAATGAAACCATTATAAGACTCAAGTCCCATCACACAATGCAACGCAAACCGGAGGATAGAGTTTTACCTTAAAATGGTCAAAAATGCTTGATACGATAAAACAGATTTGATACTGTTATTAGTGTATATATGTTTCAAAAACATTTCAATCATAATGTATCAATCATAGACGGCATAGCTACCATATACTATGTCGCTATACTAGTTCTACAATAAAAACCGCATGGTGTCGTATTGGAAGTTGGATTTCCATCATGAGTCAAGGCTAGGGACGATCTCCTTACCGATTCGAGACACTCTAGCAATGTCTTAGGATCCCCCACAGTGAACCCTTGGATCCTGCAGGGCCGGTCCACAAATATACCTTAGTAGGTGGGCAATTCTTGAAAACACGTTTCCCGGTCCTATTGAACCTATAATTTGGTCACTATCGACCAATAAATCCGAGGCCTCGTAATCCATCAACCACATAAGTAAAATATCAAAGCTTGCAAAAACTTGATACCACTTCTAGCTAGAAAGAAACGTGTGCAATCCATGCGTTCCGTTGTCCCGTTTTTGACTCTTACCTGGGTGTGAGGCTCGCGAGGTAACGCTATACACAAAGCTGTGCCGAAATATGCTATGCTTTGATCATCAACCACAAGGCTCTGCTTTTCAACAAAAGCCTTGATCATCTGCATCTTGGCATGCCACATTGACAATCCACGCCATGCAATCGATAACTACCAATATATAACCTCTGAGCTCGTGCGTCTCAAATAAGGGTGTTAAGCAAGAGAATAAATTCTCCGCCATCAATCAGATATATATTAAATAGAAATCAATTCACATAGAATGAAATTCAATGTCAGACACACATCCATTTACAAATCCGTTCCGGGGCTTAACGAAACCGAAGACACCTTATTCCTCGTCCCGTATGTCCAATACAGAAGAGAGGTGCTCGCTTATCCGAACGATCAACAAGCACGTCCGGGCAACTACCACTTTAACCCTTTCCTAGGAGCGACCCAGTTCAGGGCATCAGTAGTTGCCCATTCGATGTGAAGATCGTCGGTCTTCAACCACTGTCTTCAATGTCTTTGACTTATAATCGTCGTAGTAATTATTCAGAATGGGTTAAACCCAGTCTTTCTGAATAACTCACGTATTTTATAATCAAAAATTAAGTGCTAAAAATACACATCATACGCCTCATTCCAATTCAGAATATTCTTTTAATAAAATATTCATATTAAAAGGGAAAGATTCCCATTAATTTTATCCAAGATAAATTCCTTTAAATTTATTCTTTAATCTTCTTTTTAAAGATCCCTTAAAACTCCAATTTGATTTTAATATCAAAAATCATTACTTTATGGTTATTCAACTTTTAAGAACTTAATCTTGTATTTAACTGAGTTAAAGAACCAATGTCATTTAAAACACAGTTCACGATAAACCCAAAATCAACTTCCATTAAATATGGAATTTTCACAGAAATCAAATAGAAATATAATCGATATAAGTTTCCGTATCAGACTAATAATATAAATGTAATAACGGCAAAGCCTTTTAAATTCCATATATAGTAACAGTCCTCTTTTACAGAAGCCTATCTCGATTATTATCAAATCGAATTTCCACCCAATTTCAATTTAATATATTAAATTGGAAAAAAATTTGACTTTGGAAAATTTCTTTTTAAATTTTAATAAAATGATTTATAAATTCTAAATCATATTTTTACTATTAATTGGGCTAAAGAACAAATGTCGTTTAAAACACAGTTCACAATAAGCCCAATTCACATATCATTTTATTCCAATCACTAAATATAATTGGAAACTCTAATAATCTAAGTTAAAAGATTTATTCTTTTCATACGGGGTTTAAGAACAGTGTTATTTAAGACACCATCCCCGACAACCCAAAATCCAACTCTTTTATTTAATTCCAATTAAATATTAATTAATTGGAATACTTAATTAAATCTTAATTTAAAAGATTTATTCTAGTTAATAACTAGTTCATTTCGCTAAAAATATTTTTTTTATCTTTGTGTCCATCCAAAAACAAACATAGAATTCATCATTTTATTCTTCGTTGAATATTATTTTAAACTATTCGTTGTTTAAAAATATTCTATATATAAAAAGATTCTTTATGTAAAAATATTCTTTATATTATAATGTTCTTTGTTTTAAAATATTCTTTATTTTACAATGTTCTTTATTTAAAAGATATTCTGAATCAGAATGCGACTCAATCATTTACTATATAATTTCGGTTATATGAATTTCATACATCACATGCATACGACAATAATGATAAATAATCATTAAATAGTCCATTCATATCCAGAGTGAAATTTACAACTATGTGAGCATTAAAATGAATAAATAACGCTCATTGCAGCCTGTCAATCCATCGATTAACATACAACTAAATATTGGGACTAGTGTATGTCAAATATTATCCCAATACCCGTGTAGGGTTTTCAGACAACAACAATTCATATAAATAAATCATTGGTTAATAAATTTAACCAATTTTAATCCCGCTAACATGTTGATGATAATGAACAAAACATGTTATTATATTCCTAATGCCAAAAAAATGTATTTTACTCGCATAATTTCCTTACATGTATTTAATGTCTAATAAAATGTAATTTATTTACATGGCATTGTTGCTGATGACAAATAAAAAGATAATTCTTATTTTCCTTTATTTGTATGCAATTTCTATTTTTAATTTTAACAAATAAAAAAGAAATTGTTTTATTTGCATGTATAGCTTCCAATCATAACATATGAAATGCCTCTTTACTCTGTACGCAAGTTCTAATGTAAAATTTGACAATACAAATGTCACTTTAATTTGCATATAAATCTATTGTATAATTTAAAAATAAAATGTCACTTTAATTTACATACAAATTCTAATGTATGTTTTGACCATGAAAATGATTCTTTAATTTACATACAAATTCTAATGTATGTTTTTGACAAATAAAATGATTCTTATATTTGCATATAAATTCTAATGTATGTTTTGCAAATAAAAATGATTCTTATATTCGCATATAAATTCTAATGTATGTTTTGCAAATAAAAATGATTCTTATATTTGCATATAAATTCTATTTCAACAAAATGCATAAAAAGTGATACATTCATTTTGTTGACAATTCTAGTTTGACAAAATTAATATTTTTGCTCAAACCTAAGTCTATTTAACCAAAAATATAATTTTTGTTGTAACTCAAATCTATTTAACAAAAATGTAATTTTTGTTATAACTCAAATTTATTTAACAAAATGTAATTTTTGTTCTACCTCGAATCTATTTAACAAAAATGTAATTTTTGTTCTCAACCATCATGTTTTGACAAAAGATATTTTTTTTTCAACTATTATATTTTTGACAACAATGTGTATTTTGTTTTCAACTAATCTATTTGACAAAATTGTATATTTCTAATTCAACTATTCTAATTTGTCAAAAATGTTCATTTTGTTATCAAAAACATTAATAACTAATTCACACGTAAAATGGCTGCCCTCCTCAGATCCCCAAATCCCCAAAATCCCTCCGCGAACTCTGCCTCTGCCTCAAAGACGCTTCCTCCAACCGATCCTCCTCCGATCCCAGTTCCTCCTTCCCCAGATCCTAGACCAACCATTCCTCTTCCTCATTCCTGTAACATCCCATAATTTTCAGTATATTTAAATTTCAATTTAAAATAAATAAAATGGAATATATTGGCGAAAATCAAATTTTTGTAAATTTTTAATAATGATGATTATTTGAATGGAGTATATATGGATTTTAAATTTAGTTATTTAGAAAGGTTGAAATTTGAAATTTTATATTTAAAGAATTTAATAAATTTGAGGGGTTTAATTTAGAAGTGGAAATTCAAATCTAATTGGAAATGTTGAAATATTAAGTTGTTTAAGTTAAAAATTTAAAATTCAAATAACCAAATTTGGGAATTTAAATACTTGAAATATATTTACAAAGTTGTTAAAAGTTAATTTTAATGATAATAATAATGAGGTAAATTACCTTGAGTATAAATGAAATTTTAATTTAGTTATATCGATAATGAATTGAAATTTTGAATTTAATATTTATGAAATTGAACAGAATTGAGTTATTTAAATTATAATTGGAATTTAGATTTTAATTTTTTTATAAAGAATTGAATTCGGGAACTTAATATTTGTGAAATCGATTTATAAAATTTGTTTAAGTCATTATTGGATCAAGTGGAATTTATAAATATTTAAATTTGAATTTAAATAGTTAATCGAATAATTGAATATTTTATTTAGTTAATTAACGGTGAAATTTAATTGTTTTGGCGACTGTCTCGGAATTCGACGAAACTAGCGCCATTGGATCCGTAATGATGAATTATTATAGGATTTCAATTTGCGTTACAATCCGACTTACCATTTGACCGTACGAGAGAAAATGTGAAAGTGATCAATGTAAATGGATAATTTGGTGTTTTAACATTGGGCCTTCTCTAATTATATAAATAAATCCTATTCAACACCTCATTAGCCATATCTTATTTGTACGTATAATTCCATCAGCTTGTTTTATTCTCTAATGGCTGAAAAAGTTTCAAAACCCTAGCTTAAAACAAAATTCAAACTTGAATTTCAAATCTCTTAAAACCACTGCAAATTATATATCAATTCGAAGCCCTCGGCGATACGAAGCTATGGGTACTCTCAGATTCGGCATGCAATGCTTCATTTGGCCAGAATTTACAGTCAAAGCTTGCTGAATTCGTAACCCTAGGCTTGGATTTAAGGGTTTTCGATTTAAGGCCAAATCAGAGAATCGGCGATATGGGTTTTGAAGAGGAGGAGCATACGAGTACGATGGTGGTGTCCGTTTGATTTATAAGCAAAGGGATAGACGGGAATTGGTGTTTTAGGGTTCGAAACCCGTTTAGGGTTTTCTCCTGGTGGCGGCGTTAGAGATGACCGGAGGGGCTAACTCCAGTGCAGGAGGGTGCGCCTCGAGGCGTGTGTCACGATGCTGGTGGTCTGGACTCCCAATTTGGTCGGAGGTGAGAGCTTTTGGTGGTCAAAGTTCACGAGATTGGGTTCTTCTTCTCGCGATATGTACTGTAGCAGAACGGAGATAGCGGGAAGAAGCAGGCTGACGTGGAATATCCGGAGGGGTGAGGATTTAAGTTTTTTAATTTCTATATATTTTAAATTCAAACACAATAACGCTAATAACTTTCTTATATTAACTCGGTTTTTCGCACGGTTTGTTGCGTTGGGATCGTGGCGAGATTGCAGACGTTTTGGCACTGGTTTCGCTGCATTTCAAGACTGTGTAATTTCGGGCTTTGGTTGGACGTTCAATCCGCTAAGGACCCAAAAGAGAGTGATTTTCTCACTTACGAAATACCGAATTATTCCCATATTTATCGAATTAAATTGTGAAATAAGTTTGGTTGCATGGTTGTGTTGATTTGGTGAATGGTTGCTTGAACTTAACATGCAATGGAAATCAATAGTTAGTTATTTAAATTTAATTTAAATTTCTATTAGAAAATCTCTACACTTTAGATTAGTGAAATGATTTAACATTTACCATGAAATAAAGTGTTGTGTGATGGATGTCTTGGTTGATTTAATTACCGAATGTATACTGCTTGAAAATGTTCCTTTATTCAGTAGATGAATGTTGTATGTGCATGTGATGATGAATCCCATTCCTTTCACCTGGATGTTACGGGCATCAAATAAACCCGGGATTTATTGATAAAATAAATTAAGAACACAGAGTGAAATGATAAATCTCTGTGACCCTGATTTGGATTGAAATGATAGATCCATCCCTGAAATATCGAGAAATTAGACTTAAGAAATCACTTGGCCATAAGATAGAAAATTATATACAGACATCGGTTGGTTAAATGAATTTTTTTATATTCGGAATTCTTTCGAAGGAAATTTTATTTAAAGAAATGTGTCGATACTCGATAAATATATTTTTTCTTTAAAGATCCAACCCTTGAATGTGTATTGAAATGGTTAAGGAAATTTTCCCAAAACAAATCGAAAATTTTAAATTGGGATTTGAATATGATTGAAATTATTCGATTTGAATATGATTTGGAGTTATTCAAATAAATGAAATAGATTTGAATGTAATAAATTCTCACTGAATTTAATTTTTGGGAATAAAGGTAATTGATGATACTCGGAGTTGTTTTAACTCTATATGAACATGGAATTGAATCTTCTTAATCGAAGGTTGGTTTGAACGGTGTTTGAAAACGAGATATGGAAATTGAATAAATTTCATATAGACTGGCATATAGATTTTGCGTTGTTGTAATTCGGAAGGAGAAACAATTTATGGTTTAAAATTTTATTTTATTTTTATTTTATAAACTATATATCTACTTTGTTATAAGTGAAGTTTGCTTATATATATTTTAATTATTCAAAAATTATTTAGGAAAGCCTTTATTTTATGTATATACATATATAGTGATTTAAATTATCTTAGTATACTCTAATGATTTTATATAAGTAAATTTTATATATAAAGTTTTATTTATAAGTATCTATTTTTCAAAATTTTATTTTATGAATTGTAATTTTCTTCCGAATGGAAAGTGTTAGGATTTAAACCGTTGGTTCAAATGGAGTTGAGATAAAGTTATATTCTATTTGAATATGAATTGATTTTAAATCGATTTTTATATGGAAAGATAGATTTTATTCTACTTGAATATAAATGGGATTTTCCAAGGATTGAAATGAATAGATATGGGAAATATATATTCTATTTGAATATGAATGGGTTTCGAATGTAAATCGATTTGAAAACTGAAATATTTTGAGATGAAGTATATTCTATGTGAATATAGATCGATTTGTAATATTATATGAGTATAATATAATGATATGGGAATATATCCTGGTTTGAAATATAATCGGTTTGGGAATGATTGGGATATTTTGATATGAAATTATATTCTATTTTGAATATAAAATGGGTTCGAAACAAAATATGATATTTTGATATGAAAGCGAACCTTTGTGAAATGTAAAAGAACTGACCGATGTGGAAAATGTAATCGTTGGTTGTTAAAGAGACCGGAGTCGACATAAGGCATACTCTCTGTCAGTGTCGATACCACTTTGACAACTGTGAACGTTATGACGTATCCAGAATGAGTATGATGGCTTGGAGGCGATTATTGAATCGAAGAAGATGAACGATGACGAAATAGCCCTGACCTTCAGGTCAGAATTGAAATGACTAAAAACAGGAGCTATACCGTGACTAATTGAGGTAGCACCTTTGATCGGACACACTTCTTCGATACTTTTTCTATGACTATGATGATGATGATTTGGGCCCATTTATGACTTTGGGAGTGTGTTCCGAGGAGGGCGGTAGTGGCTGCTATGCGTTACCACCGATCCGGGAGTGCAATTGGTAGAATCCTACCCTGGGCATTGCCTCGAGTGCCTTGTCATATTTATCCTTATCGAGCCTCATGCAATTTTGATTTGTATAGTACCTATGGAGTGCCCTCTGATGCCATCGTTTACGGTGGGTTTACGGTACTATATAGACTACGGTATTATAAACGGTGTAAGGGTAAAAATGTAATCCCGCTTACGCTATTTTCAGTATTTATACTTTACTGAGTAGACACTATCATAATAGCGTATTATACTATCTATGTATTAGTTTAACGGATCCTTGGGAGATGGAAAAATCCCGTAACATCTCTTGAGTTACTGCACCCATGACACTGATGTTATTTCGTATTTTGATTTGACTTATATGAGAATGATTTAGTGCTGATCCGAGTGTTTTTTGTGTTTTCCTTTTATGCAATACGCTCGGGTCAGCAGATGTTGCAGTTAGCGAAGATCTTCAACAGCTTGGAGGATGAAGACGAGTATTTGGAATATATATATCTAGTACATGTATGTTCCGCTGCACTTTATTTCCGCTGCATTACTGTATGATTTGTACAAGTGTAACTCTGATAACCATTGTATGTTATAGCCAATATATATTTCAACTACTTTTAAACTGTTAGTTATCTATTATATATTGTCCTTCTGCTGTGAGGTTCTGCGATTGTTTTCCTCTTTTTTTCTTCTTTTTCTTCTTTTCCCAATAACCACTTGTATTTGTGATTTGTTGGGTCGACATGTGTGGTTTATTGTCGATTTGAACGGTCAAAAATATGGGTCGTTACATTTGGTATCAGAGCGATGGTTAACAATAACCTTGGCTCTGTTTGGGAATAAACTCATTAGAGATGGGGATTTGAAACGCCCTAGAATGAGTTTGAGTGATATAAGAGAGCGTACTTGTATTTTTGATAAAGTGGTTTATGTTGTGTTGGTTTATTCTGTTGAATATTTATGGGTTCTGGTCGATATATGGGACGCCATAGAATCGATAGGGATTCCTAAATAATCCAGTGGAATGAATTGACATAATATGGTTTTCGATTATATTTTATATATACTATTAGTGGTTTTAAGTGTATGAGCATTGGTCGTTGGTAGGTAATAATATTAAGTTAATACCTGTTGTGGTTGATTCGATAATAAATTTAATAAGGAAAATTTAAACGGTCTAAGAAATATTTGAAAATGAAATGATACCATTAAGTATAATAAGGTGAGAAAGATTTGTGATTGAAATAGAAAGGAACTTGAAACTTGATCCTGGGGTACTTTTGAAATAGTTTTGTCAAATTTTGAAATAATAATGTATCATAAGTATTTTCGAAATGAATGGTTTAAAGGATTTTAAAAGAAATAAGTGTGTAATCCCTTCTCGGACATCAGAAATGACTTCGGTAATGAGTGCACACATTATCGACGTTTATTATGAAGTGTCTAAGTGGGGGAGACCACTCCATACTTTCATAATTTGTTTGAAAAGAATTTTGGATCCAATTTCCAAGGCTATATAAAGTGGAGTTAAGGTTTGAACCAGGATTGAAATTTCTTTGTTTGTTAATTAAAGTTGGATTTCAATTTATGGTATGTTTTTTTTTTGGATTTTATAAATACATATGCATTTTAAGTTTGGTTTATAAAACCCGGAATTAAGCAATTTAAGTTCATCTTAACTAACTACATCGATTAAAGATTAATTTTCTCGATTCATTGGAGTTTTAGACTTTGAAATTATGGAATGGGCTTAAGAATTAAGAGAGGTCGTCACCTAAACTCTTAAATATGGTGATGACAAGGGTCAAACAAATCCCAACTTTGGTTGGTAAGGGTGTTAGAAGAAATTGAAATTTACCGCGAAATAAAATTCAATTAAAGCCAACTAAATCAATTGAAAATTTGGTTGTGTAATAAGAACGATAACACACGACTTGGCTAATTCATAAGTTATTAGGTTAGTCGAGAAGATGTTGGAATGTTTGTCGATAATATGATTGCTGATAAATAAAATTAAAAGGAATGAAGAGGTTAATCGAATTTGAATGGTGAACCTCATTTGGAAATTATATCGAATATAAATCTTAGTACGAACAACGTATGAGAAGTAAAATAAAAAGTAGTCTGAATTGAATGGATTCAATAAAATGAAGACAACTTAGAGAAATAAAATGGAATTGGAATATGGAATAAGGTGTTGGAAATGTAGAATTAAGTCTAATTTGCTAAATTAGAATATCGAAAGAATTTGGGTACTAAGTGGATTTAATTTAGTCGAACGAATTAGTGAAAATGGTAGTAAGCTCGAGAAATTTAAATTGGTCGATATAGAACCAAGTATAAATGAAGGCGAAATGTGGATGAACTTGAATAATTAAAATAAATAGATTGAAACTAATCCAAGGAAATGGCTAATGGAATATGGATAAATAAGGTGACATTCAATGAAATAAGGGTGAATTAAATAAGGAAAATGGAGTTTGGCATTTTGATTCATGTTTATGAATTTATTATTTAATTTGAGTAAGTTAGTTGGAAAGGTAAATGAATTTAAGTTTTGTTCGAAATTTAACATTTGAAATGAGACGGGAAGTATATTGGAATGCGGTAAGCAATGGAATATGGATCCATTTCTCGACTAATGAAGTGAATGTAAATGATTGAATGGAGGAATGAGAACGAATGAAATAGGTGAATTGGAAATGGGTTTAAGTGAGAACAACGGTAATGGAACATAAGTAAATGAAATAAAATACATTTAACATGAGTGAAAATGAATATGAACATATTTAAGTATCGAAAAGGAAAAATCATATTATGAGCATGATGGAGCGATAATCCAATCTTGATGGTTAAGTTTCGCTAAAAATTTGGAATCTGAGAGTGTGAAACTTCAAATAAACCAACACTTATACGAAAATCTGAAATATTTGATAAGCTAGAGTAAAATGGACATAACTTTTGAATGGCTAATCGGAATTCGACGACTCCGGACTTTTTGGAAACCTCGGAAACTGAACTAAAACTTTTGTTAATGGGACCCTATCTAATTTTCATGTTTATTAGGTTGAAATCCAAGTGTTAGTTGTAGTTCAGCGCGCAGAAAATAAAAATCTGAAGCGGATACCTATATTATTTTGACCATAACTTCCTAACGGAACGTCGGATTTCGACATGCGAGTACAATTCGGAAAGCCTGGGATCTGAACTAAAACTTTTCCTTAATTTTTTGGGTAAAATTTTGCTGTTTAAAGGGTTAAAAACTGGGTTGAACAACTCAGATCTGCATTTTTCAATGTATGGGCTGAGGTGTTCGCCTTCACTAGAATAGTCATAACTTTTGAACGAATTATCCGAATTCGACGAATCCGGACAATTCAGAAAGCCTGAAACGAATGCAACAACTTTTTCCTAGTGTGTTTTAGTCCAATTCCATCATTTAGGGTGATAATCGATGATTTGTTTGCTGGCCTATCATGAATATTATAGTTTTGTAGTTGAAATGTCGATGATATGTTGTGTAAGTTATATGCATTCGCTACTTAGTGTATATATGTTTTATTCTCATGTATATGTGAGTATGTAGAAGGTGTAGGGAGTCGCGCTACGCTTCGGAGCTCGCTTGCGCTAAATGCTAAATGCTAAGCTAAATAAATTCGCAAATAAACGCTAAAGAACGTACGTATGTGTGTTATATGGTTTGTGGTTAAAGTATATATCGTGTTTTCCCCATTTTTGGGATGCCTCATCGTAGGATGAGATGTATAACTGAGTCTATATATATGTTGTGATTTTCTGGACCTCTCCATACAAAGAGATGCTGCCGAAATTTTCCGTGATTTCGGGAGTTAGAAAATTTATAAGATTTTTCAATCATTTAACTTATTTTATAAATACTATTGTATAAGTATGGATTTAGAGGTATGAATATGGTCAATATCGTATTTCGTTCTCTTTTCGAGGACGAAAAGATTTTAAGTGGGGGAGAATGTAACATCCCATAATTTTCAGTATATTTAAATTTCAATTTAAAATAAATAAAATGGAATATATTGGGGAAAATCAATTTTTTGTTAATTTTTAATGATGATGATTATTTGAATGGAGTATATATAGATTTTAAATTTAGTTATTTAGAAAGGTTGAAATTTGAAATTTTATATTTAAAGAATTTAATAAATTTGAGGGGTTTAATTTAGAAGTGGAAATTCAAATCTAATTGGAAATGGTGAAATATTAAGTTGTTTAAGTTAAAAATTTAAAATTCAAATAACCAAATTTGGGAATTTAAATACTTGAAATATATTTTCAAAGTTGTAAAAAGTTAATTTTAATAATAATGATAATGAGGTAAATTACCTTGAGTATAAATGAAATTTTAATTTAGTTATATCGATAATGAATTGAAATTTTGAATTTAATATTTATGAAATTGAACAGAATTGAGTTATTTAAATTATAATTGGAATTCAGATTTTAATTTTTTTATAAAGAATTGAATTCGGGAACTTAATATTCGTGAAATCGATTTATAAAATTTGTTTAAGTCATTATTGGATCAAGTGGAATTTATAAATATTTAAATTTGAATTTAAATAGTTAATCGAATAATTGAATATTTTATTTAGTTAATTAACGGTGAAATTTAACTGTTTTGGCGACTGTCTCGGAATTCGACGAAACTGGCGCCATTGGATCCGTAATGATGAATTATTATAGGATTTCAATTTGCGTTACAATCCGACTTACCGTTTGACCGTACGAGAGAAAATGTGAAAGTGATCAATGTAAATGGATAATTTGGTGTTTTAACATTGGGCCTTCTCTAATTATATAAATAAATCCTATTCAACACCTCATCAGCCATTTCTTATTTGTACGTATAATTCCATCACCCCGTTTTATTCTCTAATGGCTGAAAAAGTTTCAAAACCCTAGCTTAAAACAAAATTCAAACTTGAATTTCAAATCTCTTCAAACTACTGCAAATTATATATCAATTCAAAGCCCTCGGCGATACGAAGCTATGGGTACTCTCAGATTCGGCATGCAATGCTTCATTTGGCCGGAATTTACAGTCAAATCTTGCTGAATTCGTAACCCTAGGCTTGGATTTAGGGGTTTTTGATTTAAGGCCAAATCAAAGAATCGACGATATGGGTTTTGAAGAGGAGGAGCGTACGAGTACGATGGTGGTGTCCGTTTGATTTATAAGAAAAGGGATAGACGGGAATTGGTGTTTTAGGGTTAGAAACCCGTTCAGGGTTTTCTTCTGGTGGCGGCGTTAGAGATGACCGGAGGGGCTAACTCCGGTGCAGTAGGGTGCGCCTCGAGGCGCGTGTCACGATGCTGGTGGTCTGGACTCCCAATTGGTCGGAGGTGAGAGCTTTTGATTGTCAAAGTTCACGAGATTGGGTTCTTCTTCTCGCGATATGTACTGTAGCAGAACGGAGATAGCGGGAAGAAGCAAGCTGACGTGGAACATCCGGACTGGTGAGGATTTAAGTTTATTAATTTCTATATATTTTAAATTCAAACACTAAAACGCTAATAACTTTCTTATATTAACTCGGTTTTTCACACGGTTTGTTGCGTTGGGATCTTGGCGAGATTGCGGAAGTTTTGGCACTGGTTTAGCTGCATTTCAAGACTGTGTAATTTCGGGCTTTGGTTGGACGTTCAATCCGCTAAGGACCCAAAGGTGAGTGATTTTCTCACTTACGAAATACTGAATTATTCCCCTATTTATCGAATTAAATTGTGAAATAAGTTTGGTTGCATGGTTGTGTTGATTTGGTGAATGGTTGCTTGAACTTGACAGGCAATGGAAATCGATAGTTAGTTATTTAAATTTAATTTAAATTTCTATTAGAAAATCTCTACACTTTAGATTAGTGAAATGATTTAACATTTACCATGAAATAAAGTGTTGTGTGATGGATGCCTTGGTTGATTTAATTACTGAGTGTATACTGCTTGAAAATGTTCCTTTATTCAGTAGATGAATGTTGTATGTGCATGTGATGATGAATCCCATTCCTTTCACCTGGATGTTACGGGCATCAAATAAACCCGGGATTTATCGATAAAATAAAATAAGAACACAGAGTGAAATGATAAATCTCTATGACCCTGATTTGGATTGAAATGATAGATCCATCCCTGAAATATCGAGAAATTAGACTTAAGAAATCACTTGGCCATAGGATAGAAAATTATATACAGACATCGGTTGGTTAAATGAATTTTTTTATATTCGGAATTCTTTCGAAGGAAATTTTATTTAAAGAAATGTGACGATACTCGATAAATATATTTTTTCTTTAAAGATCCAACTCTTGAATGTGTATTGAAATGGTTAAGGAAATTTTCACAAAACAAATCGAAAATTTTAAAAAGGGATTTGAATATGATTGAAATTATTCGATTTGAACATGATTTGGAGTTATTCAAATAAATGAAATAGATTTGAATGTAATAAATTCTCACTGAATTTAATTTTTGGGAATAAAGGTAATTGATGATACTCGGAGTTGTTTTAACTCTATATGAACAAGGAATTGAATCTTCTTAATAGAAGGTTGGTTTGAACGGTGTTTGAAAACGAGATATGGAAATTGAATAAATTTCATATAGACTGGCATATAGATTTCGCGTTGTTGTAATTCGGAAGGAGAAACAATTTATGGTTTAAAATTTTATTTTATTTTATTTTATAAACTATATATCTACTTTGTTATAAGTGAAGTTTGCTTATATATATTTTTATTATTCAAAAATTCTTTAGGAAAGCCTTTATTTTATGTATATATATATATAGTGATTTAAATTATCTTAGTATACTCTAATGATTTTATATAAGTAAATTTTATATATAAAGTTTTATTTATAAGTATCTATTTTTCAAAATTTTATTTTATGAATTGTAATTTTCTTCCGAATGGAAAGTGTTAGGATTTAAACCGTTGGTTCAAATGGAGTTGAGAAAAAGTTATATTCTATTTGAATATGAATTGATTTTGAATCGATTTTTATATGGAAAGGTAGATTTTATTCTACTTGAATATAAATGGGATTTTCCAAGGATTGAAATGAATAGATATGGCAAATATATATTCTATTTGAATATGAATGGGTTTCGAATGTAAATCGATTTGGAAACTGAAATATTTTGAGATGAAGTATATTCTATGTGAATATAGATCGATTTGTAATATTATATGAGTATAATATAATGATATGGGAATATATCCTGGTTTGAAATATAATTGGTTTGGGAATGATTGGGATATTTTGATATGAAATTATATTCTATTTTGAATATAAAATGGGTTCGAAACAAAATATGATATTTTGATATGAAGGCGAACCTTTGTGAAATGTAAAAGAACCGACCGATGTGGAAAATGTAATCGTTGGTTGTTAAAGAGACCGGAGTCGACATAAGGCATACTCTCTGTCAGTATCGATACCACTTTGACAACTGTGAACGTTATGACGTATCCAGAATGAGTGTGATGGCTTGGAGGCGATTATTGAATCGAAGAAGATGAACGATGACGAAATAGCCCTGACCTTCGGGTCAGAATTGAAATGACTAAAAACACGAGCTATACCGTGACTAATTGAGGTAGCACCTTTGATCGGACACACTTCTTCGATACTATTTCTATGACTATGATGATGATGATGATTTGGGCCCATTTATGACTTTGGGAGTGTGTTCCGAGGTGGGCGGTAGTGGCTACTATGCGTTACCACCGGTCCGGGAGTGCAATTGGTAGAATCCTACCCTGGGCATTGCCTCGAGTGCCTTGTCATATTTATCCTTATTGAGCCTCATGCGGTTTTGATTTGTATCGTACCTATGGAGTGCCCTCTGATGCCATCGTTTACGGTGGGTTTACGGTACTGTATAGACTACGGTATTATAAACGGTGTAAGGGTAAAAATGTAATCCCGCTTACGCTATTTTCAGTATTTATACTTTACTGAGTAGACACTATCATAATAGCGTATTATACTATCCATGTATTAGTTTAACGGATCCTTGAGAGATGGAAAATGTAAGAACCCATAACTTCCCCGATGAGGAAAGGCCGGATTGTTCGAGAACAAGCCACAAAAGAGCGCAGACAGAAGAACATTTCATTGTGTTAATTACAACAATTCCATCAGAATACAAGTATATACAGAGTATAAATGAATAAATATTACACAGAAAATATCAGAGATTACAATACATTACATAGCAGCGGAAAATAATACAATACACAACTAGAAGGGATATACGGATACAAAGCTTTCCGGAGATCATTCCAGCTGTAAGCCAGGATCCTGTGAATATAAATCTGCAAAACCAAAACTACTAGCTGCCCGTGTCAAAATAAGGGCACCCAGAGTTTAGGTTAAAACAATAAACTCCAGGTCAGTCATGGGACTGGTGTGAGAACTAAAATAGTTATTAATCTTTATTTTAAAATTAGGTAAATCAAGGGACCACGCCGTATAACACGGAACGGGTTTCCTCCCAAGAATACCAGTGCATAAAACAAACAGCGCAATGCTAAATAAAGAAAAATGAAGCTATTATAAGACCCAAGTCCCATCACACAATGCAAGACAAACCAGATGATAGGGTTTTCCCTTATAATAGCCAAAGCATGCTTGATACGTTTAAAACAAAACATTTGATACTATTATAAGTGTATAGTGTCAAAACAATTTCAATCATAAATATCAATCATAGACGGCATGGGTACCATATATCATGCCGCCATACTAGGCTCCACAATCAAAACCGCACAGTCACGTATTGGAAGTTGGATTTCCATCTGTGAACCGAGGCAAAAGATAGTTCTCTATCGAATTCGAGACTGTCTAGCCCGAGTCTCAGGGCAAGTACTCAGTCAAGCCACTTGGATCGTCAGGGCCAGTCCATCGATGTGGATTAAAATGCCTGAACACTGCATTTTCCCGCCCTATGGGGCGTAAATGAGCCAACGAATGACTCCATCTGACCCGGATCGTCCGATCAAACCGAGGCGCCTCGCCACAGCAACAACCACATAAGTCAAACTCGTCAGGGCGTGTAAAACCACTGACGCCACTTCTAGCTAGAAGGAAACGCAACAGCAACAACCACACAGGCTGTGCTTTGATCATCACCCACAAGACTTTGCTTTTCAACAGAAGCCTTGATCATATTGCCACTTAGGGATGCCACACAGGAAATTCACTCCATGCGTTTGATATCCATCAATATATAACCTCTGAGCTCGTGCATCTCAGAGAAGGGCGTTAAGCAAGAGAATAAATTCTCCGCCGCCAAACAGATATATATTTAATAGAAATCAACCACACAGAATAAAATCCAATGTCAGACACACAGTCCATTTACAAGTTCGTTCTGGGTCTGAACGAAACCGAAGGCACTTTCCTCGCATATCCATCGATCTCCAAGTACGTCTGGACGATCACCAACTGTTTCTCTCCTCTTGGGTGTACAGCCCAATCGAGATCATCATCAATCACCCAAACGATGTGAAGATTTCCGGTCTTCGACCACCATCTTCATCTTCGACACCACGTCGAATCAGTTATTCAGAATGGGATAAACCCGGTCTTTCTGAATAACTCGCATTTATTAATAAACAAGTGTTACACAAACACAACATACGCCTCATTCCAATTCAGAATATTCTTTTATTCAAATATTCGTATAATTTGGGAAAGGTTCCCATTAATTTCATCAAAGATAAATTCTTTAAATTTATTCTTTAATCTCCTTTTTGAATATCAATTCAAACTAGTCGGGATTAGCGAACCACACCGAAGTAATCATTTATTTTATTTCCCAATCCCAACCTACTCATCCCATGAAGTAAAACTGGTAATACTTCATATCTAACACCACGGTGTTATCGGTAAATTCAATTACCATTTCACGCTCAAATCTAATTAAAGATTTATTTATCGCCTGGAGCAAAACCGGTGATACTCCATTCTCGATCTTTTCGATCTAATTAAAGATTCATTAAAACTCCACTTAGTTTTAATCTTTAACTGGGTTAAAGAATCAGTGTCATTTAAAACACGGTTCACGATAAACCCAAAATCACATTCCATTAATTATCAGGTTAAAGAACAAGTGTTATTTAAAACACTGTTCACGATAAACCCAAAAATCAATACCAGTTCAATTCCAATTAAATATTATTTAATTGGTACACTTCATTAAATCTAAATAAAAAGATTTAATCTTTTTCTCAACCGGGCTTAAGAACAGTGTTAATGAAGACACCATTCACGACAAACCCAAATCACATTTGATATTAAATACAAGGCTCTGAATAGAAAATATATCGGCTTATATTCAATATCAATTTCTACGACCAACAAATATTGTATTGGAAATAACGATATTAATATATCTTTCAAATTCCCATAACAATATCTGTAACATCACGAAATCCAACATCGAAATATTCCGAAGAAAATTTCGATTCAAATCCCTTCCAATTCAATCATTGGAGATCCTGGTTATTTTCAAAACCATTTCAAATCCACTTTATTTATTTGAAAAATAAATAGAATTATAGTTCTAGTTCAAAACTAGTTCATTTCGATAAAATCTATTTTTATCTTTTCAAATACGGAGTTTTTCATTCAAATTCTTCCCAAATCATTTCTTATGACTTTACACAAATTATTACTATTTTTAATAATTTTATCAAGGCCCGTACAGTCGATTTCCATCAACGGCCATTGAAATGCACTTACAGCGACCTTTTCCAAATTTGATTTGGACATAATTCCAAATCCAACCGTTAGATTCCTAATTTCTAATATTCGTTAGAAAGATCTTTTCGATACGAACCCAACGGTTCCGGGTTTAGGAGAATCCGACGGTCGGATCTCCCGCAATATCCATTCGAAGTCAATGGTCGAAATTCACGAACGGCCGCGGCGCGTTCTATTCAGGCCATTCTATATATATAATATATATATTTCGTCGATTCCCTTTCAAAACGTATTTTAAAAACCGTTTTAAATTCGTTTTCAAAACGATTTCAACTTCCATCTCAAATTCAAATCAAAATTGAATTTTCCAATGTAAATTCATTTTAATTTCATTTCATATCGATTTCAATTCAATTTCAATTTAATTCGAATTTCAATTCATTTCAATTTGATTCAAATTTCAAATCATTTCAATTTATTTTGAATTTCAAATCATTTCAATTTAATTCGAATTTCAAATCATTTCAATATCCATTGAAAAATGAATAAAATCAATATAAACATCGTTCACGTCAAAATGGCGTCAATCTAATCAACACGGCTTCATATATTTCTATTTTCAAATATTCTATTTCAAATATTTCTATTTCAAATATTTCTATTCAAAACTGGAATGAAGCCCAATCAATTACCATAGATTTTACTTCTATGGATTTCCATACAACGCATGTATATATCAACAATGACGAATAATCAACCATCATCCAAAGTGCATTCTACACTGTATAAGCATCAAATATAAATATTTAACGCTTATAACAGTCTGTCAATCAATCGATCGACATACAACTAATTATTGGGATTAGTGTATGTCATATATCATCCCAATACCCGTGTGGGGTTTCAAACCATCAAACTCAGATTTTATTTGTGCAGTTGGGCGATGTGTATAATTTAT
This sequence comes from Allium sativum, assembly GCA_030737875.1. Classification (NCBI taxonomy): domain Eukaryota; kingdom Viridiplantae; phylum Streptophyta; class Magnoliopsida; order Asparagales; family Amaryllidaceae; genus Allium; species Allium sativum. Next base: position 446,388,645 of record CM060923.1, read on the forward strand.
CGTCCCAATCAATATCAGTCAAATGTGTGTCTATAAACAAATCGTTCGATTTGTTTATATTAATTTATTTCATTTCATATACACGTTAAAAATTCTATTTTTAACTATATAATATTTTTCACTATAAAACATTTTTTTTCGTTTCACATCACATCACACAATCAACTACACATCAAAATCAATCAAACAAACAAGCATACAAGCCGTCCATAGTCTGTGGACGACGGGTGTCGGGTGCTACTAAGCACCGTCTGCATCCTAGTATATATTTTAATTAGAAAATTAAATTAAAGGTGAGGAGTTCTCACAGAGGGTTCCACTCCGCCATTCTTTATTTCTGAACGGTTCAGACTTCGTTTTGATCTCAGTCTGATCCATCGCCATCTGTTTCACGTAGTTGATTATTAAAAATCACATTTTTATATGGTATTCATATAAATAAAAATCACATCTTCATATGGTTTAAAAATCTGATCTTTATATTTTCGAAAATCTGATCGTTATATTTTCAAAAATCTGATCTTTATATTTTCAAAAATCTGATCTTTATATTTTCAATTCAAAACAATGATATATTTTCATTTTTCAAACAATGTATATACTTTATCTTTCAAACAATGTTTATATTTATTCTTTCAACCAAAGGTATTTTTTTTGTTCTTACAAACAAAGGTATTTTTATTCTTACAAACAAAGGTATTTTTATAAACAAAGGTATTTTTATAAACAAAGGTATTTTTATTTTGAATCATGAAAAGATTATTTATTTTTGAAAACCATGCTTATTTATATAATAAAAATCTTGCTACTTATATTTAAAAAAAAACTAAGCTAATTTTATTTTAAAAACAACTAAGTTAATTTTATTTTAAAATAATACTATATGTATTAAAAAAAAATGTGTTTATATAAAGTATAAAATTCAGATTTTTTTTCCTTGATTAATTAACTAATTACATAGTTTAAAAGAAATTTACCCTGTCTTCTTCCTCAGTTAGTTAAAGGCCGATGGCTTCTTTTTGTTGTTCCAACTTAGGTCATCGATCTGCGCGCGGATTGAGACACGGGATGTCGATAAAATTGTGCCACGGCCTAGAGGCCACGAGAGGGCTTCGCGACGAGGTGCTCCACCTCGAACTCGGTGATGGATGGTAGCGGCAATACTAGGGCGAGCGGCGCAAGTTCCTGGGGGTGATTCGAGATGCACACTCAACTTCAGATAATCCCACCGTATAGATCTGAAGATCCCTTGATTCTCTTCAATAATGCCTTTCAAACTAGTGAATTTCATTGTCAGGATCGAAAGATATTAAAGGGGGAAGATTCGAGTGTTTTCCGCGTTATAACGAGGAGCGGCGGTTGTTTTTTATTTATTTTCCGTATAAAGTGAATGTTAGGGTTTGTCGAAATGTGATTGGTCCTTTTATATTTTATTTATTTATTTTATTTAATTTAATTCCAACAATGTTGACTTTTACATCAGAACTCAAAATGAGGCCCAACGACTGCCGTCCCTAGCTAATTACCCCCATTCCGAATACAATGAGATATGTATCGTAAGCTGATTCGATCATTTCGATCAGTTTTCGTCAAAATCAAAATATAAGTCTATATATTGAATTTGAACGTCCATTTCAATTTACCGGAGCCACATACTAACTCTATAAATTCCCAAAAAATATTTTCTAGCTTCATATTGACGATACGGTCCTAACAAAAATAGTTTCGTCAAATTCTGAGACCGTTTGAAAAATGGCCATTTTCCAGTTGATTAAAATCAACTGAAACTGGTCAAACTCGTTTTCCTTTGCCACACTCACATATTGATTCGAAAAATCACGAAATTTGAAACCTAGCAATAACATGACATCACGGATCCAACAAAAGTGGTTTCGTCGAAATCTGAGGTCGTTTGCAAAATTCCTATTTTTAAGGGCCAGAATTCTATAGCGACTATTCTGAAAATTCATTTGGACATAACTTTTGATTCCCGCTATGAAATTTCAATTTTTTCAGATTTGTTGGAAAGATATTCACAAATAGATTCTAATATTTTTGGTTTCACTAAAATCCGGTTTATTTTGCACCCGGTACATTCATTTGAAATTTGAAATCGTATTATCGAACTACCGCACCATTTTCAATTCATTTTATATATATAAATAAAATATTTATATTCTAACGACGAGCTATATAATATATACGTTCGAATTCTATTCAAAATAAATTTCTCGTCGATATTATTTAAAATAATTCATTTTAAATATTCAAAATTCGCTAAAATAGCCAAAATAAAATTTTTAAATTGGCTCGGATTTCCGGGTCGTTACAATCTCCCCCACTTAAAACTTTTCGTCCCCGAAAAGGAACGAAGCCGAAAGTTGTTTAACAAATCAACTCAACTTTCAGTGTTTTCACTACGGCTTAAGTTCTTCAACTTTTCAGTTTCTAAGAACTTTTCAAATTTTTCAAAAATTTGGCTAACACCCTAAATTTTCGAAAAATTTCGCCATAACCTCCCCTGCACCGGGGACTTTGGGATATTTCATATAGCCTCCCATGGCCTTCTTCAATCCAAAAGAAAAAGAAAAAGCCAAGCGGCTAGCCAATCGGCTCACAAAATCACCCAAAACTCAAGAAATACAATAAACATGTACCTATTTGTCGGGCAAACAATTTTATTCCTCTTCTCTAGCCTCCTTGCTATGACCTGTTCAATGTAAGTACATGTACATGCATGCCAATGCGACTAATTTTCAATGCAATTCACTATTTGATTCAAATTGGCTATATGGTTCAAATTTATCAAAAAAATAAACAAACAACACAACCATCAATCAATTAGTTGATTAACGTTTCAAATTCATAACTTTGATACATATACAGAAAATCATGTTTTTGATGCCAATTCACAACAATAAGCCTATCTAGTTTTAGTTCTCACACCAGTCTAATGGAAATATATAGATATCACACCTTCGAAACTCGAATATGAATACTGACGATGATGCACCATCATCAGAATCATCCCCGGGTGTCTAGAATGTGATTCTATATCTATCCAATATATTAAATCTTCGAATACACGCGGATCAGACGTATATGCAAAATCTTTATATACTGGATAGTCCAAATCAATATAAATAAATATTCAAATACAAATAATTGAATTAAATTTTCAAAACAAAAGTTGTTTTCATTTTAAAAATATACTCTTCACACTCGTTCTAGGATACTACTGACCCTATCTCTAACAAGTCATTCTAATTGGATATTACTAATCCAATATCTGATGAATTCTTTCGTATGGTTCTAATGTGCCTTGCTTTCTGAGCTTTGTAAACCAAAGCTCTGATACCAAATGTAAGAACCCGTAACTTCCCCGGTGAGGAAAGGCCGGATTGTTCGAGAACAAGCCACAAAAGAGCGCAGACGGAAGAACATTTCATTGTGTTAATTACAACAATTCCATCAGAATACAAGAATATACAGAGTATAAATGAATAAATATTACACAGAAAATATCAGAGATTACAATACATTACATAGCAGCGGAAAATAATACAATACACAACTAGAAGGGATATACGGATACAAAGCTTTCCGGATATCAATCCAGCTGTAAGCCAGGATCCTGTGAATATAAATCTGCAAAACCAAAACTACTAGCTGCCCATGTCAAAATAAGGGCACCCAGAGTTTAGGTTAAAACAATAAACTCCAGGTCAGTCATGGGACTGGTGTGAGAACTAAAACAGTTATTAATCTTTATTTAAAAATTAGGTAAATCAAGGGACCACGCCGTATAACATGGAACGAGTTTCCTCCCAAGAATACCAGTGCATAAAACAAACAGCGCAATGCTAAATAAAGAAAAATGAAGCTATTATAAGACCCAGGTCCCATCACACAATGCAACACAAACCAGAGGATAGGGTTTTCCCTGATAATAGCCAAAGCATGCTTGATACGTTTAAAACAAATCATTTGATACTATTATAAGTGTATAGTGTCAAAACAATTTCAATCATAAATATCAATCATAGACGGCATGGGTACCATATATCATGCCGCCATATTAGGCTCCACAATCAAAACCGCACAGTCACGTATTGGAAGTTGGATTTCCATCTGTGAACCAAGGCAAAATATAGTCCTCTACCGAATTCGAGACTGTCTAGCCCGAGTCTCAGGGCAAGTACTCAGTCAAGCCACTTGGATCGTCAGGGCCGGTCCATCGATGTGGATTAAAATGCCTGAACACTGCGTTTCCCCGCCCTATGGGGCGTAAATGAGCCAACAAATGACTCCATCGGACCTGGATCGTCCGATCAAACTGAGGCGCCTCGCAACATCAACAACCACATAAGTCAAACTCGTCAGGGCGTGTAAAACCACTGACGCCACTTCTAGCTAGAAGGAAACGCATGTCTTCCCTGAGGTCCTCTCCCGTTTTTGGTTCACCACCGGGGTGTGAGGCTCGCGAATTCACGTTACACAAAGCTGTGCCACACAGGCTGTGCTTTGATCATCACCCACAAGACTTTTCTTTTCAACAGAAGCCTTGATCATATTGCCACTTAGGCATGCCACACAGGCAATTCACTCCATGCGTTTGATATCCATCAATATATAACCTCTGAGCTCGTGCGTCTCAGAGAAGCGCGTTAAGCAAGAGAATAAATTCTCCGCCGCCAAACTGATATATATTTAATAGAAATAAACCACACAGAATAAAATCCAATGTCAGACACACAGTCCATTTACAAGTTCGTTCTGGGTCTGAATGAAACCGGAGGCACTTTCCTCGCATATCCATCGATCTCCAAGTACGTCTGGACGATCACCAACTGTTTCTCTCCTCTTGGGTGTGCAGCCCAATCGAGATCATCTGCAATCACCCAAACGATGTGAAGATTTCCGGTCTTCGACCACCGTCTTCATCTTCGACACCACGTCGAATTAGTTATTCAGAATGGGATAAACCCGGTCTTTCTGAATAACTCGCATATATAATAAACAAGTGTTACACAAACACAACATACGCCTCATTCCAATTCAGAATATTCTTTTATTCAAATATTCGTATACTTTGGGAAAGGTTCCCATTAATTTCATCAAAGATAAATTCTTTAAATTTATTCTTTAATCTCCTTTTTGAATATCAATTCAAACTAGTCGGGATTAGCGAACCACACCGAAGTAATCATTTATTTTATTTCCCAATCCCAACCTATTCATCCCATAAAGTAAAACTGGTAATACTTCATATCTAACACCACGGTGTTATCGGTAAATTCAATTACCATTTCACGCTCAAATCTAATTAAAGATTTATTTATCGCCTGGAGCAAAACCGGTGATACTCCATTCTCGATCTTTTCAATCTAATTAAAGATTCATTAAAACTCCACTTAGTTTTAATCTTTAACTGGGTTAAAGAATCAGTGTCATTTAAAACACGGTTCATGATAAACCCAAAATCACATTCCATTAATTATCGGGTTAAAGAACAAGTGTTATTTAAAACACTGTTCACGATAAACCCAAAAATCAATACCAGTTCAATTCCAATTAAATATTATTTAATGGGTACACTTCATTAAATCTAAATAAAAAGATTTAATCTTTTTCTCAACTGGGCTTAAGAACAGTGTTATTGAAGACACCATTCACGACAAACCCAATTCACATTTGATATTAAATACAAGGCTCTGAATAGAAAATATATCGGCTTATATTCAATATCAATTTCTACGACCAACAAATATTGTATTGGAAATAACGATATTAATATATCTTTCAAATTCCCATAACAATATCTGTAACATTACGAAATCCAACATCGAAATATTCCGAAGACAATTTCGATTCAAATCCTTTCCAATTCAATCATTGGAAATCCTGGTTATTTTCAAAACCATTTCAAATCCACTTTATTTTTTTTAAAAATAAATAGAATTATAGTTCTAGTTCAAAACTAGTTCATTTCGATAAAAATCTATTTTTATCTTTTCAAATATGGAGTTTTTCATCCCAAATCATTTCTTATGATTTTACACAAATTATTACTATTTTTAATAATTTTATCAAGGCACGTACAGTCGATTTCCATCAACGGCCATCGAACTGCACTTACATCGACCTTTTCCAAATTTGATTTGGACATAATTCCAAATCCAACCGTTAGATTCCTAATTTCTAATATTCGTTAGAAAGATATTTTCGATACGAACCCAACGGTTCCGGTTTTAGGAGAATCCGACGGTCGGATCTCCCGCAATATCCATTCGAAGTCAATGGTCGAAATTCACGAACGGCCGAGGCGCGTTCTATTCAGGCCATTCTATATAATATATATTATATATATATATATATATATATATATATATATTTCGTCGATTCCCTTTCCAAACGTATTTTAAAAACCGTTTTAAATTCGTTTCCAAAACGATTTCAACTTCCATCTCAAATTCAAATCAAAATTGAATTTTCCATTATAAATTCGTTTTAATTTCATTTCATATCGATTTCAATTCAATTTCAATTTAACTCGAATTTCAATTCATTTCAATTTGATTCAAATTTCAAATCATTTCAATTTATTTCGAATTTCAAATCATTTCAATTTAATTCGAATTTCAAATCATTTCAATATCCATTGAAAAATGAATAAAATCGATATAAACATCGTTCACGTCAAAATGGCGTCAATCTAATCAACACGGCTTCATATATTTCTATTTTCAAATATTCTATTTCAAATATTTCAATTTCAAATATTTCTATTTCAAATATTTCTATTCAAAAATGGAATGAAGCCCAATCAATTACCATAGATTTTACTTCTATGGATTTCCATACAACGTATGTATATATCAACAATGACGAATAATCAACCATCATCCAAAGTGCATTCTACACTGTATAAGCATCAAATATAAATATTTAACGCTTATAACAGTCTGTCAATCAATCGATCGACATACAACTAATTATTGGGATTAGTGTATGTCATATATCATCCCAATACCCGTGTGGGGATTCAAGCCATCAAACACAGATTTTATTTGTGCAGTTGGGCGATGTGTAAAATTTATCGTCCCAATCAATATCAGTCAAATGTGTGTCTATAAACAAATCATTCGATTTGTTTATATTAATTTATTTCATTTCATATACACGTTAAAAATTCTATTTTTAACTATATAATATTTTTCACTATAAAACATTTTTTTTCCGTTTCACATCACATCACACAATCAACTACACATCAAAATCAAACAAACAAGCATACAAGCCGTCCATGGTCTGTGGACGACGGGTGTCGGGGGCTACTAAGCAAGGTCTGCATCCAAGTATATATTTTAATTAGAAAATTAAATTAAAGGTGAGGAGTTCTCACAGAGAGTTCCACTCTGCCATTCTTTATTTCTGAACGGTTCGGACTTCGTTTTGATCTCAGTCTGATCCATCGCCATCTGTTTCACGCAGTTGATTATTAAAAATCACATTTTTATATGGTATTCATATAAATAAAAATCACATCTTCATATGGTTTAAAAATCTGATCTTTATATTTTCAAAAATCTGATCGTTATATTTTCAAAAATCTGATCTTTATATTTTCAAAAATCTGATATTTATATTTTCAAAAATCCGATCTTTATATTTTCAATTCAAAACAATGATATATTTTCATTTTTCAAACAATGTATATACTTTATCTTTCAAACAATGTATATATTTATTCTTTCAACCAAAGGTATTTTTTTTTGTTCTTACAAACAAAGGTATTTTTATTCTTACAAACAAAGGTATTTTTATAAACAAAGATATTTTTATAAACAAAGGTATTTTTATAAACAAAGATATTTTTATAAACAAAGGTATTTTTATTTTAAATCATGAAAAGATTATTTATTTTTGAAAACCATGCTTATTTATATAATAAAAATCTTGCTACTCATATTTTAAAAACAACTAAGCTAATTTTATTTTAAAAACAACTAAGTTAATTTTATTTTAAAATAATACTATATGTATTAAAAAAACAATGCGTTTATATAAAGTATAAAATTCAGATTTTTTTTCCTTGATTAATTAACTAATTACATAGTTTAAAAGAAATTTACTCTGTCTTCTTCCTCAGTCAGTTAAAGGCCGATGGCTTCTTTTTGTTGTTCCAACTTAGGTCATCGATTTGCGCGCGGATTGAGACACGGGATGTCGATCAAATTGTGCCACGGCCTAGAGCAACGAGAGGGCATCGCGACGAGGTGCTCCACCTCGAACTCGGTGATGGATGGTGGCGGCAATACTAGGGCGAGCAGCGCAAGTTCCCGGGGGTGATTCGAGATGCACACTCAACTTCAGATAATCCCACCGTATAGATCTGAAGATCCCTTGATTCTCTTCAATATTGCCTTTCGAACTAGTGGATTTCATTGTCAGGATCGAAAGATATTAAAGGGGGAAGATTCGAGTGTTTTCCGCGTTATAACGAGGAGCGGCGGTTGTTTTTTTTATTTTCCGTATAAAGTGATTGTTAGGGTTTGTCGAAATGTGATTGGTCCTTTTTTTTATTTAATTCCAACAATGTTGACTTTTACATCAGAACAAAAATGAGGCCCAACGATTGCCATCCCTAGCTAATTACCCCCATTCCGAATACAATGAGATATGTATCGTAAGCTGATTCGATCAGTTTTCGTCAAAATCAAAATATAAATCTATATATTGAATTTGAACGTGCATTTCAATTTACCGGAGCCACATACTAACTCTATAAATTCCCGAAAAATATTTTCTACTTCGTATTGACGATACGGTCCTAACAAATGTGGTTTCATCAAATTCTGAGACCGTTTGAAAAATGGCCATTTTCCAGTTGATTAAAATCAATTGAAACTGGTCAAACTCGTTTTCCTTTGCCACACTCACATATTGATTCGAAAAATTACGACATTTGAAACCTAGCAATAACATGACATCATGGATCCAACAAAAGTGGTTTCGTCGAAATCCGAGGTCGTTTGCAAAATCCCCATTTTTAAGGGCCACAATTCCATAGCGACTATTCTGAAAATTCATTTGGACATAACTTTTGATTCCCGCTATGAAATTTCAATTTTTTCGGATTCGTTGGAAAGATATTCACAAATAGATTCTAATATTTGTGGTTTCACTAAAATCCGGTTTACTTTGCACCCGGTACATTCATTTGAACTTTGAAATCGAATTATCGAACTACCGCGCCATTTTCAATTCATTTTATATGTATAAATAAAATATTTATATTCTAACGACGAGCTATATAATATATACGTTCGAATTCTATTCAAAATAAATTTCTCGTAGATATTATTTAAAATAATTCATTTTAAATATTCAAAATTCGCTAAAATTGCCAAAATAAAATTTTTAATTTGGCTCGGATTTCCGGGTCGTTACAGAAAAATCCCGTAAGATCTCTTGAGTTACTGCACCCATGACACTGATGTTATTTCGTATTTTGATTTGACTAATATGAGAATGATTTAGTGCTGATCCGAGTGTTTGTTGTGTTTTCTTTTTATGCAATACGCTCGGTTCAGCAGATGTTGCAGTTAGCGAAGATCTTCAACAGCTTGGAGGATGAAGACGAGTATTTGGTATATATATATATATATATATCTAGTACATGTATGTTCCGCTGCACTTTATTTCCGCTGCATTACTGTATGATTTGTACAAGTGTAACTCTGACAACCATTGTATGTTATAGCCAATATATATTTCAACTGCTTTTAAACTGTTAGTTATCTATCATATATTGTCCTTCCGCTGTGAGGTTCTGCGATTGTTTTCCAATTTTTTTTCTTCTTTTTCTTCTTTTCCCAATAACCGCTTGTATTTGTGATTTGTTGGGTCAACATGTGTGGTTTATTGTCGATTTGAACGGTCAAAAATATGGGTCGTTACAATTCCACTGTCTCCCCGCTGTCACCTCCTGCAAACATGAAATGGACGGACCTTTTTGCTTTGAAACCTAGAAACGCCGGCAAATTTGTGTCGCCGCCCATCAAGATGCAATTCTCTGGAAATAGATTGGTGCCGACAGAGGAAATATTATCAGCTAGCATAAAGGTTTGGGGTAATTATCTAGTGGGCTTTTTCTTGGATGAAGCCCTTCCTTTCTCTGTTGTGTATTACCAAATTAAGAAGCACTGGAATCCGAAAGGAGCTGTGAAGGTAAAATCAAATGGAACTTTATTTTTCTTCTATTTTGCGTTAGAAGAAGATCGTACTAAGGTCTTAGAAGCGGACCCTGTCATAATTCATAGTAAAGTGTTCATTGTAAAAGAATGGGATACCAGTATTGGAAATAACAGTGCACGAATTAGAGATGTTCCTGTTTGGTTGAAACTGTTTGATATCCCCCCTCTTGCTTGGACGCAAATTGGAATCTGTTGGCTATCAACAATGGTTGGGAAATTTTTGTGTATAGACGAGAACACAGAAAAGTTAGAGAGGCTTGAATATGCTAAATGCATGGTCGAGGGGATCCCAGACCACATACTACCAGATGAGTTTACAGTCCTTCTTCCGGATGAATCAGAACATGTAGTTAGAATAGAATATCTCTGGAAACCCGCAATTTGTTCAAAATGTAATTTTTTTGGGCACGACGTCGATAACTGCAAATTAGCACCTTTGAAGCAAAACCAGGATGCTCACAAAAACACTCCTGAGGATCCGATAAAACTGCCGAGGAATAGAGTAAGGTTTTAATTTAGGAGAAGGGAAAGGCTCAATGTTCTTAAGAGGAAGCAAGCTTGGAAAATGAAACACACACTAAACCAGGAAGGAAAACATGCTAAGTCAGTGGAGAAAGTTGTTGTTGCGCCAACTATGACAGATGAGCTAGTAGATTCTGAAGATGACATGTTCAATTATACTCTCCAACCCATAGACTTGAATGATGCAAACATAGGTCCTATCTCTGTTGCTTACGGCATTCCAATTGCAAAGAGATTTACTGAAAATGAACATGCGAGTGATAGGAAATGAAAGCCAGAATGGGAAAAAAGATTGGCAAAGAATTAGAGGAAGGGAGATAAGCCAGCAAGAAGAAGAAAGGGATGAGTTTGCAAGGCAAAGTAGTCCTAAAATCCATGAAAATTCTGTCAATAGACAAACAGTTGAAGGAAATGATGGAGCAAAACACGCGGTATGTTCTAAAGCCTTCAATGCATGCGATAGAGAAGACACACGTGCAGTTGTGAATATACATGACAAAGTAGTGGAAGAAATTACAAGCAACAAAACTGGAGAGCCTATCCACCAAATTGAAATAGCAGAGGTTGACGAAATGCTGCATGCAACTTTTCCATCGAACAAAGGAGTGAATGATCAACAAGTAATACAAATTCAGCAAATGGAAGTGATGGACGAACAATGTAAAGGAAAAGAGAATGATACTAAGGCTCTAATTAGACTGATCAAGAGTAATATGCAGGAAATAGAAGGTAAACTCCTAGCTGAGTTAGAAAAAAGAGAAGCGAACACAAAACAATTTTACACAACAAAGAGGACAGTAAATGACTTTGAGGACTTCAAACTGAGGAATGCTCTTGACTAGATGGACAAAGCCAGACTTGATGGAGTTGCAGACTTAGTGAAGCAAATGCTGGAATCAGTCAACAGCAAGGGTCAAATAACTCCGACAAACAAAAGTAAGAACCCTTATGCACATCTAACTGCACCACTTGCTTATAAGGAGCGACCACCGGACACCGTTACTGAACCTGCGCCTGCAACTTCAAATGAAAAAACAGGCTCAAAAACTCCGATTACTCGAAGTAGGAAGAAGGAGATGCTACGGAATCTCCAAGAAAACGGTTAACTGCCAATCTTGGTAGTGTAACTCCTAGGCAATAGTAATGTCAAAGTAACTGAAAATGCCAGTGTGATAGTGTCAAATGTAAGTGAATATTAGCGTCATCGACTTCCCTATGTGGAAGTCTTTAGCTGATATATCTTCTGTATATCACCTGAATCTCATGTAACCTTTTCTTTTTAATAAAAGAGTGTTACAGAACACTATAAAAACCGGTCAGCCTTGCCAAAAACAAAAACAATTCTAATTTGACAAAAATGTTCATTTTTGTTTCAACAATTATATTTTGACAAAAAAACCAATTTTGTTTCAACTATTACAACTTGATAAAAGTGACAATTTTGGTTTCAACTTAAAATGGTATTTCTGTTATGACTCAAATCTCCTAAACAAAAATGTTATTTTTGTTTTTTCTTTCGTTTTTTATCTTGTCTAATTAATAAAAATGTAATTTTTGTTGTTCAATCTTTTTATTGGAAACTAAACTACATTAAAGATATAAATTTTAATGTTCAATCTTTTTACTGAAAACAATGAACAATAAAAATATGATCTTTCATGTCACTTCCTTTTTTATTTATACAAAGTGAAAATAAAAATATGATCTTTAATAACTAATTTTTTTTATTGCAACAAAATTATGGTAAACATATATTCTTTAATAACCAATCTTTTTATTGCAACTAAAATGACAATAAAACATATCTTTCTATTTTACTCTTTTTATTGTAACCAAAATGACAATAAAAATATATCTTTTAATTCTACACTTTTTATTGTAACTAAAATGGCAATAAAAATATACTTCTACTCTTTTTATAGGAAACAATGCTACATTAAAAATGTAATTTTTAATGTTCAATCTTTTCCTAGTTTCTTGCATTACATTAAAATGTAATTTTTTTAATGTTGGCATGTATTTATCTTAAAACTTGAACATTTTTCTATTTTCTAACATTACATTAAAAAAGTGAAATTTTAATGTAAACATGTTTTTATTTAAAACATGAACATTTATCTATTTTCTAACATTACATTAAAAATGTGAAATTTAAATGTAAACGTGTTTTTATTTTAAAACAAGAACATTTATCTATTTTTATTCTAATTCAACAAAATGATAAAATTTGATATTTCACTTTTGTCGAAAACTCTAGTTCAACAAAATGTATAAAAATGGATACTTCATTTTTGTTGAAAACTCTAGTTCAACAAAATAGGTAAAAATTGATATTTCATTTTTGTTGAAAACGCTGGTTCAACAAAATTTTAAAAAATTGATATTTCATTTTTGTTGAAAACTCTAGTTCAACAAAATGTTTAAAAATTGATATTTCATTTTTGTTGAAAATTTTAGTTCAACAAAATATATAAAAATTGATATTTCATTTTCGTTTAAAACCCTAGTTCAACAAAATGTATAAAAATTGATATTTCATTTTTTTTTGAAAACTCTAGTTCAACAAAATGACAAAATTTGATATTTTATTTTTAAACAAAAATTATACATATCATTTTAAACAAAAATTATATATCTTTTTGTTTCACTCATTTTATCACAACAAAAATGATCTATATGTTTTAACCATTTTATCACAACACAATATCACCAAATTAACAGATCTACATAACACATCAATCACAGAACAAGTCACGTATCATAACAAATAGAAATTAACAACAGATTGGTGATAATACAATCATGATTAATTTTAACTTATTCAAAAATAAGAAATAAAACGGAATTCTCACAGTGGGTTTTAATCTTGTGAATTTGTAGATAGCCCCAAATCTGTTTTAGACTTTTCCATCATGTAGATCTTGAATTTACGGTCGCAGCGCTTTCAGTTTCATCAAATTCTGGTTAGATTTGAACTAGTTATGGCCAATTAAACATTGCATAAATTAAACGAGTAATTACTGAAATTAATTAATAATTAATTTAATTAATACTTCTCTAATCCCCACCCCCTTCATCGTTTTCTTCTTCAGGAGAACCCAAAGCCGTCGAGTTGAAATCTTCCATCCCGCCGCCTCCAGAGGCCGTCGGCCTCAGATCCAATGTCGCTCATCGATCGCCGGTCCGACTCCTCCCCGCGCCCAGCGCCGTCCCCAACTGTGTGGGCCCAGCCTCACCCGAAAACACTGTAAAGATAGCGGCTTTGAGTGGCAATTGCGAGCAGAGCAGGCCACGAAAATTCATCATGTCCGTATAGAAATAAAGAGCAGGAGAATCTCTTTAATTTCCATGAATTAAGTTGTTGAAAATATGGCATGGATTTTAGAGAGGAGATGATACGAGAGAGAGAGGAATATAGGATTTGTTTTCCTTGATTCTTCCTTCATTTGCAAATGGATTTTGAGGAAATTTTTCTCCATGAATTTTTGAGATGTAGATCTAGATTCAGAAAGGAAGAAGGAGAATTAGAGTTTTCTGATAGAGAATGAGAAATGAAAAGATATATACATGATTTATTCAACTAAGATGCCCCTTTATATTAGGTAAGTTATAAATAAATTAAACGTGGTTTATTATGGCTGAGATGGCAATATTTATCTCATGTTGAAAATTCAAAAATAAATCACAAAGAGAAAGAGAAAACAAAGAAAATGAATGCATGAGAAATTATTTGATGCTAATAGTTATAAATTTATGTGTCTTCTTTAATTTCAAAACATATAACATCATAATTGTAGGGAACATATTAAATTGCACAGACAAGAATCAGGCAACGAAAATGTGTACAAATACATACAGATAATGTAAACAAGAATAGATATAGAAGGGAATAATATATATATATATATACATATGAGGATTGTTTGTTTTTACAAAAAAAATAACAAGAAAGAAAAACGGGAAAGGAGAATAAGGGAATGATAAATTTAAGGAATAAGAGTACATAAATAAAATAAGATTCATGAAAATATAATGCATGAAAAGAAATTAATAGGATTAAGGTAAAGAAACTAATATAATAAAGGAAAGAAATAAATGTGCACTTAATGGAGAAAAAAAGGAAGGAATAATATGTGAAAGATGAATGGAAGGTAAGAGGAGTGACGTAAGAATAAATTGAAGAAAGAGAAAGGAATTAGAATGGGCAGAGGGTGCACTAACTCTTCATGTGTTTTGTTTTAATGCGTTTATTTATTTATTTATTTAAGAATTGTAACATTAAGAAATAAATGAAAGGGAAGAGAGAAAGGTGTAATTCTAATAAAGAAACTTTCTCTCCATTTGTTTGTTTTAGCATATTTTTATTATATTTCAATAGAAATGGGTAACGTATGCATTAAATAGGAAACAATGAATGCTACATTAACGGAGAAACAGAGTGAAGAGAAAGAAGCACTGAATTTGAGGAATTTAGAAATAGGAAAGAAAAGTAAACTTGCGTGAAATGTGAATGGATAGAAAAATTATTTGTGTAATTTATTTAAAAAAAAAACTTTTTAAATCCAATAATTCAATTTAATAATGGAAATTTTTTAATTCCGACGCATTTTCTAATAAAAACTTCCTTAAAGTAAAATTTTAAATTGGTACTAATTTTCCGGGTTGTTACACTCCCATCTACCCTGTTTTCCCCGTGTGTGGTGCAAAAGAGTATCTCGTGTGTGAGTTTTTCTTTTTCTACGTGCATGTTATGTGTGTAGTAATATATATATATATGTATATGTTAGTGTGTGAGTTTGGTACCTCTGTGTGTGTTGAACTATGGGTTATTGGTTATGTGTATATTTGTGTATTACCATGTTGTGTATATTTGGTGTGTGTGAGTGCTACTGTGTAGGTGTTAGCACGTGAGTTTTAAAAAATAGTGTGAGTATATGGGTATATTTTGTGTGTGATGTTAGTTTGAGCATGCGTGAGTCATACGTATAGTTTGGTGTATGTGTGTAGGTATGGTATATGTGTGTTTATGATTTTACATGAGTAATTGTACTGATGTGTGTGAGTTGTTTTGAAAATCTGTTAGTTTTGAAAGTATATGTATACATAAATATATATTTGTTTAAAGGTTTGTATATGAATGTATATACATATACATAATGGTTTTGGGGTGTTCATATATAATTTATAATATATATATATATATATTTACGGTAATGGTGTTTACATGGTTTGTAATATATATATATATATATATATATATATATATATGTTATAATCTGGGTTGTGTGTTTGCGGTGTGCATTGAATTTAAAATATATATATTATAAATTTATTGTGTGTTTACGTACATAGAGTATTTATATAATATTTTATAAAAGAGTTTTGTGTTTATTGTTGTTGAGTTGAGTTTGGCGTTGAGTTCGAAACCATTCCAAAACCCAATAGTCGTACCGATCCATTGAAAATTCTCTAACTTCCTTTCATTAAATAATACATTATTGAGTGGTTACCGAGATTGAATCCATTCTGAATCGTGCCTAGATATGGTCGGTACATTCTATGTCAATTCGTCTACTGTCTTCATTCCTGCGTTATGAAAGGTGAGTTTATCTCACACTTAACCTACATTGTTTCATGGATGTTAAATTCAGCACAAATGAACTGTTGTGAAATGTATAGGATTGCTAGTTGAAAATTGTTTTATTTGATATGTATACACATTTCATATATGACATGATATATATATATATATATATATATGACGTGTAAGTGCACTGATGATATATGACTTATGAGGTGATGATATTGATGCTATGTGATAATTTATATTGTTTATCTATCTTGTTGGTTGCCGTAGTTAGGAAAATCACTATAGGATGAAATGATACATACCCGAACGGACATTAGATTAGGGAAAATCGTTATGGGTTGAAATGACAGATGTGAACGATTTTTACTGAATTTGGGATTGCGGGTTGAAATGACAATACCTGTAAAATTATAAATTGCGGGTTAAAATGATAATTATCTTTATCGCTTGACCGCAGGGTATAAAATTATATACGGACACCTTGGTTATGTTTTCGAAGTATAGTGATTTGGAAATTTGATTTTAAAATATTAACTTAAGATTTTATATTTTTAAGATTTTAAACTTATATTTTGTAAATTCTAAATTAAATATTTCAAAATGATCTTATGAGTAAAAATGGATTTAAATGTTTATTTAAGATTTTACTTATAATTTTATTTATTTTAAACCATATAATTTAATCATATAAGCATTCTAAACTTTAATATTATAATAAATATTTCTTTAAACCTATTTTTATATATTTTTTAACTTATAGATGTTTATAATCTATTTTCTAATTTATTTTATAATTATATTTTTTTTTTTCAAAGTTAAAATTTTCTTTTATATATTTTACAAATTTTAATAAAAATTTCAAGATGGATAAGTTAAGATTTTGTGATTTAAATTCGAAGTTTAAAAATTTAAATAATGATATTGATTTAACGAATGAACTCATATAAGAAATGAATTTGAATTTGAATTGATTTGAACTTATAAGAGGTAAATTTGAATTGTGAAATTGATTTTTTTAATTTGAAACTTCCAAATTGAAGTGAAAATGTGTTTGAGATGAATATGAAGTTGAACTGATATGAACTTTTATTAGTGATGAATCTGAATTGGTTTAAATATGAACTTTTATAAGAAATGAACTTGAATTGCATAAATTGATGTTTAATTTGAATTTATAATTTATATGAAATGAACCCGATTTTAAGTGACTGAACGTGAATTTGAATATTAATTGGTTTTATGGAATTGATGATATAAATCAATTGGTTTGAGTTAGGTAATTTGTTAAATTGAATTTATAAGAAGGATTTTGAAATTTATTTGAATTTATAAATAATGATTTTGAATTGTGTGATTTCAGTTATGAAATATAACATGATTTTTTTGAATTGTAATATAAGATTTTGATTTGGATTGCATATATTGAACTTGAACCAAAATGTGGGATTTTATGAATCGACTTGAAACAAATTTTCATTACATAAATTTAATAATGTGAATTGTTTGAACTTGAATTTTGCAAATATAAATCAAACCAAAATATTCTCGAAGTTAAATGTTTTGCTATCGATTTAAATAGAAAGTGATATCTTTAACTATGATTTGAATATAAGTTGATTTTTATTTGAAGTTCGTTACGTGAATATTTCAGAAATTATATCAAATCGAAGTTAAATGTTATAGTATTGGTTTATACTATATTTTGAGATCTTTACAATATGGTCTTCTAATTCAATTTGGTTAAAACAATTTAAGTGAGTTGTTTTCAGAATTAAATATAACTGAAGTTAGATATTTAATTTTGATTTCAAATTTGAATCTGAATTCCATATAAATGACTTTTATAAAGTGATTTATACAATAATGACCACAATGTGAAAAATGTAAACGTTTGGTTGTTAAATAGACTAGGATCGGATATTGTCATACTCTCTGCTAATACCGAAAACCACTTGAACAACTGTGTATGCAGTGAAGTTCCAGAATGAAGTAGGATGATTTGGAGGCGATTACTGGATTTGAAGAAAGAGAACGATGATGGATATCCTTGACCTTCGGGTCATAATTAAAATTACTAAAATAGGTGCCATATGTTGAATATAACGGTGTTGTATACACAATTATATGATTTTTGTTTGATGATAACAACCAAATCTATTTTATTATTAAATGTGTTTATAACTGCTACTGTTCTATATATACATCACAGACAGGAATATAATATGCATATTTAAATGGAATACTACTGCACTAGAATTGAACATTCAAACTGTATTATATTTAAATATAAATATTCTATTTAAATATAAATATTCTATTTCAACATTTAAAACAGTACATATTTATAACTCCACTATTTATATATTCTTCACATGACATTGTACTTGTGTATAAACTGAATACGATAAACAAATTTGCTTGAACACAAATTTGAGCACAATGAAATAATATTTTATTTCAAACAAATTTGTTGTTACGCAGCTCCTCACTATAACACACTGTCTATACATCCCATATATATATATATATATATAATCACTCATTTTACATTTTCATATCCATATACATTCACTGATACATTTACATTCACTGACATTGTCTCTTAGTCTTCTGTCTTCGCAGTGTCTTTCAGTCAGTCCAGTCCTGTCTTCATACCTGTCATATACATAAACACACACAGAGTATATGAAACAGAAAAAATATTCTAAATTCTAGCGAATATAAATTTTAATTTTAAAATTTTATTTGCTTCAGCTTTCTGGTGTGTTTCTCATCATTTTTCATGACTCGATCTGATTTATCAATTTATCCGACTGTGTCTAAACAGCTTGTGACATTCACAGTGATACACTGTAAATACCACTAGGCAGTCAGTGTATATACAAAATATTTTAGTGCAAGGACAAGGATATTTTCTGAATGACTGCATATACACACGTGTATACATATATATATATACGCGTGCACTGCCACGCCAATTCAGTGTGTAACTGAGGAGTAGCCACGTGGACCATCTCAACTCAGTGCACAGTTCATAGTCATGCCAAATAACCAAGTTTTCAAGTAGAGTGTGCATCACAAATATGCAGTGAATACACATGCAAATCACCGAGCTCATTTTAAAATGGCACAGCAACATGCTCATGTGATCAATCAAGCGACAGAGCCACATGGTTGAGCCAGTGTTTCAAATGCATTAACAAAGTGGTCGACGCATATCAACAACAATGGACAAGCTAATGTGGTCGAGTCTACACAAATGGAGCTTGAAAGGATGAAGGTAAATACAATGGTGAAACAACATGCAATTGCAACAACCCAAAAAGTCGAGCATAGTAATTCAAGTGAAGCCAGTGCAGCAGCAACTAAGTGTTGCAATGCAACATAAAATACATGGAGGCAGACAAATGGGACAACTCATATACAAATGCACAATGTACTGAGTCAGCACAGGTGGAGCACAACTCAGTGAAATGGTTCAGCTCAGCGGATTAACATTTCAGGAGACATATAGATGTGAAGTGTGTGCAACAAGGCAAAGCAATAGTTCAAGTTACAACAAAGGTGCATAAGTACATGGTGATACAGCAGCTTCATACTGGACAGCTTGCATAGTGAACTAAAGCAGGGAACATATACTCAAAGAATAGAGCACACACATACACAAGTCTTTCTACATTACTATATATATGTGACAGTTCAAAATAGTTTTATACATGCCATGAAGTTTTGACATAGCCAGGAAATTCGATGTGCATGTGCAAATACATGGAATGATCAAGGAGTGAATAAACAAATATAAGAGATGGCCAAACCAGCATGGCACTGGCAGTACAAGTCAAAGCTTGTAGTGCTAACAGCAGCAAAGTTCAACAATTTTTTCATTAAGGAAAAGTAAAATTGCATATGTACATGCGACATAGCTCAAGCATAGAGAATACAGGCAGCATTGTGATCATACATGCAAATCTGGTAAAGCAGCATAGCATATATACATGCATGTATAAATAATAAGGCAGTTTCAATTGTTCAAGTGCACATACAAGCTCGAGTAAATGCAGGTTAGTTTTCAGTTTAGTTTTTAACAAATGCAATATAGGAAAGTTCAAGAAAGAGGAGATGAGTATCCAAGTGTGCACAAGAAACAAGTACAAGTCAAACATGAATGAGCACAGTATATCTGGCAAGTTTTATATTTCAGAAATGGACAGATGGATTTTTGACACAAGGATTTATTCAAGGACAATATCAATACTTTCAAGTTTTTTTTATGGCAAGAAATTGCTCATTTCAATCAATACTGAGAAAACAAAAGGGAAATTCAAGCATAATTTTCAAAGGGCCACAAATATAGTTAAATATGTTTCCAGTTTTCTCAATAAGGCAAGAGTTCAATAATTTCTTGAAATCATATTTTCTAGATTGGCAAGAACATATATGGCAAGAAAAACAATTTAGTTTTATTTCCAGGAAATTTGCATATCTATATTCATGGGACCACAAACGTTTCAGGAATGTATCCATCCAGAAAATTATTTCAAGAATGAATCAATTCAAAATTCACAAGGGTCGAAATCAAGTCTAGATTCATCAAGGATTTATCACGCAAAAATTAAATCGAGGGCAAACCAAACGAGGAAAACATAACAAATCAGGGTTTTTACACGCAAACATTCAGAACGAGTCATATATAGAAATCAGAGGAATAATAGGATTTTCTAATCCTATTTTATGCACCAATTCATCACAGGCAAGAAGCATCAAATCCATACAACAACAATTTCTAGCAAAAATTTAATCAGAAAACTCACAGTTCAATCTAGGGTTTCGATCAGCAGCACTCAAATTGTTTGACCAAGGAGCTTCAAGCATCAAAGCTATCAGAGAATCCATCCTATCTCAATTAGACGTCGCAATCGATTTGAGGGAAGCAGAAAACCCTAATCCCCAATTCAGAGCTGCTATTTTTTTAAGTCAAGTAGAGGAAGTGAACGGGACCAAGAAAAATGGGTGCAACTGATTAACAAAGGAGGGCCGACCTATTTTTGAAGTGTCAAAGGAGATGACCTTTCTTGTTTAACTCCTAGGGTTTTATTTGTTTTAAGTTTTATTTTTGTTGTATTTTTAATTTTTTTTTAACCGTCTGAACAGTTTCTAGGTCTGTAAAATCTAGTGGGATCCAGTCAGGGTGTTGACTGACAGTTTATTAGAATCTGTAAAAACTAGGGTTACGGATTACGGGTTTGTAATTCGGGATAATCTGATCTAGGGGATTAGATCAGTCTACGGTTTTGAGCGTAGGGTTAGAATAGGAGCAGGGATTGTGAGTTTACATGGTCTTGTAAGCGGGATCTTATCTATCACCTAGTAGAAACCGTAGGAATGCAGCGGTAGGCAGGGTTTTGCCGAAGCTGGGTATCTCTGTGTGTTATTTCCTTTCTGCATTTCTATTTCTGCTATATTCTGTGATCTGTTTATTACTTAATATTCCGTTAGATTTTTAATTCAGCAAAAAACTGTGATAAACCCTATTCACCCCCCCCCCTCTAGGGTTAATCTAGATCCAACAATTGGTATTAGAGCAGGTATTCTGTCAACTCTAGAGTAATGGTGATTTCTAGTTGTCAGTCGATAGAGAGTCAGTCCAGTTCATCTCCAAATATTTTCGATGGAACAGATTTTTTAAACTGGAAATCCAAAATGGAATTTTATTTAAAATCTGTTAATATTAAATATTGGGATGTTGTTATCAATGGATTTGATAGTGTAGATATTACTTTCAATACCCGTGCTATGAAAATTATATTTGATTATCTTAGTACTGAACAGTTTAATCTTATCTGCCATTGTTTATCTGCACAGGAAATCTGGGATACTCTCAATACGAAGTATGGAAGATCTGAAAACGGTAGCTCAAAACCCGAGATGGAGAATCAACAGATGCTGAAACAAAAAATTTCTCATACGAAGATTTTGTTTATATGTGCGTTGATTTGACTAAATCTGTTAATAAACTCCAATCTAAAAACAAATCTCTGAAATCTAAGAATTCTAAGTTGACCAGCAAAATTAATGATTTGGAAATAAAACTTGAATGTTCTAAAAATTCTTCAAACTCTGATTGCAAAAGTTGTTTAAGTTTGGAAAACAATCTTGTTCATCTAAATAAAATTCAAAAGCTTGAAAATGAAATTCTGATTTTAAAAGAGAACAAGATTGAGCTTGAAAGTACAAACAATCTTTTGCAAAACAAATTTGAAAATTTTAAGATGTCTAAAATCTCCAGATCTGAAATGTTTGAAAAAGAAAGCTTATCGAAAACTGAATCCATTTTGAAAGAGCTTGAAAAGGAAATTGTGAATTTTAAAAACTCTGAAAAACAACAACTTGAAAAACAAATTCTGTATGAATCTAAAATTTTAGAATCTAAGACCAAAATCAAACTGCTTGAAAACGAAAATTTGATTTTGAAACAAAATGACACTGAAAGGAGAAAGATCAACATTAATCGTTGTTCAAATCCAATGAAAGAAAATTATGATCTTAAATCCAAAATCAACAATCTTGAATTAAGTTCGAAACGTTTTTCAACTGGTGAAAAATCTTTGAATATGTTGTTGAAAAATCAATTTTCTTCTGGTAATAAAAATGGTCTTGGTTTTGGGAAAACAAATGTTTTTGAAAATTTGAATTCGTGTGATTTTAAAAATCCTTCAAATTGCTTCAAGAAGGGTCATTCTGAAAATTTGAACTTTGAATACTCTAAAAGGTTTTTATATCACAACAAAATTGAGAATTTGTTTTATAATAAATCATTTAAACATTCTTGGATCCCAAAAGGAAATAAAATGGGCTTTGTTAAGTTCGAACAGTTTTGGGTTCCTAAGGGTACGAAGGTCAATTCTAATGGTTTGTTATATAAACAAGTCTGGGTACCAAAACATATGAATACAACTGTGAGTGGTTTTACAATTCTTGTTAGACCACTCGATCCTCTCAACGGTTAGGTACCGAAGAAGGCTGAGGAACTGCTGTGCTGAAAAGAGATTGAGTTCAAGTTGTTCTATATTTATGTATTCTTCACAGTTCCCTGGCCAAGATTTATTGAGTTAGAGATTTATTTACTCACGTCAATTTCAGGTATAACCTCTAAACTCAACTTTGTAAATATTCTCTGTTTTTTTCTTGTTCATTTCTTCTTCTATCTCCTTTTTTTTTTTTTATCACTACCACATTATTTCCTTTTATTCTGAGCTTCTTTAATTTCCAGTTGCAGAACTCTTGATTTTCTGGATATTTGCTTCACTTGCAAGAAAATCTGATGTTTTAAATCTTATCCAGACCTTTAATCTAAACTTGTATGTACCTGCAATTGTTTTGAAGTTCATTTTCTGTTTTCTGAATTCCTAACAGTGTTGATGTATTCTTGTTATATCTTGAACACTGTTAATATGAATTCTAATTTTTTTTTGAAGATCTGAAAGTTTAATGGAATTTCCCACAACACTTCTATTTTGAGTTTTCTTCTAATTTCATTTTAAAAAACTTAAAATGTTATACTCATTACAGCACGCTGCTATTTATCAGTTGTGATAATTTCATGATTTTCAAATTGCCTTGGAATTTTTAATCTGTCTTAAATCTCAGTGATACATCTTGAAAATCATCGTTATTCATGATCATTATGGTTAGAATTTGTTTGTTTGAAATCATCTGAAATTATTGATATTTTGAATTATCACACACCTCCTAAATTAGTAATTATCAACCTTGTGTAACTGATTCATTATATTTCAAAACTTGACATTGATTCAAGTGATTTCAAATAAATTATTTTGGATCAAGAATATCTATCAAACCTTATGTAAATGATCTGAAATTCTTGAGTACTTATCAGAAAATTCTTGTGAAAATTCTTTGAAAATATGGTCCTGAAATTCTCTGCTTTTTCGTGATTATTTGACTTAAATATTGGTTTGTTTAAAATCATTTGAATTTATTGGTTTATTGAATCACATACATATCTTGGATCTGAAATTTATTATCTAGTGTGATTGATTCACTGAATATCAGATTTTCATATTTCTCAAATGATTTCAAATAAACTGTATTTTAATCTTGGATCATGAACCATTTTTGACTGTCTGGATCATCCTATGTAACCGTCACCTTGACAAGTCTGATTTGAATATGATTCTTTTTGCTGCTCAGATATTGTTCTTGAAAATATTTTTGGTGATTGCTTGTTTTGGTATCAAATATATACCATGCTCTGATAGATGAAATTATTTTGCTTGATTTGTTAACAGTGTCTGCTTGGGCTTTGCGATTAAAATTCTGTTGTCTGTATTGTCCTTGTTCATCTCCAGCGCCGTGTTAAAATCATCGTAAATAGAGACATCATTTGGTATCAGAAGTGTCATATATTTTTGTTCATCTGTCTTTTTGAATTTTCATCTTGTATAGATTTCACACACTATTTTTGTGTTGTATAAATCATTTTAAATTACTCTTGTAATTGATTTTCAATTTCAAAATTATTTATTGTTTATTCATTCAGAAATTGAAATCAATATCCAAATTAAAATGTATTTATAATTCATCAAAATTATTATTAGATTTTGAAATTGTGATGAATTGTGACTGCAGTATATTTCACAACAAGAGGATTTTTTATTTTGATTTTCATGATTGTTGAACATCTATTATAATATCTTTGAATTGGCAATTATTTCACGACCATCTCCTTTATCTATCATCATTCTGCCATCCATGATTTTTTTTAATGTGGAGAGTTTAATATTTTTTTAAATTTTTTTATGAATAAACATTGAAAATATTTGTGATGGAAATTGGACTATGTTATTATTCAGAATTAGTGATAATTGAAAATTTCAATGATCCCAGTACAGTCGATCATATTTCATAATATAATTAATTTAGAAATTTATTTCACAGTCCATTTCTGTACCCACCATATTTCTATCGTTCATATTGGTTGTATATACCGAGGAGTTTTTCTAGTTAAAACTGAAAACGATAAATATATAATTAATATATAAGTGTGTCTCTAACCTCAAAATCCAAGCTCTGGTCATGCATGGTTAAGAGACAACTCCTAATTTAAGCTGCGACTGACCCCATTTAAAAATCCAAATTCTGGTTATGCGTGGTCAGTGTGCTCTTAAATAAAAATAAAAATAAAAAAGAAATAATGTGCTAAAAATAGAAATAAATATGAAATTCTCCTTTGAGTATAAAAACCAGCCTATCAATCCATTTTTTATCTGTTAAATGTGTTGAAACCTTATGAAGTATTATGATTTGTTGATTGATAGCTATTGGGATTTGAGATTATACGATTTTGTCACTTAAATTGAATTACTAATTATAGTCTAAATCCATCACTGTTTTTTAGCACAATTTTATAAAATTATGTGGAAAATATTCATATTTTTATAACTTTCTCCTTTTTTATATAAAATTCATCGTAAATCCGTCATTCTCTACAATGTGAAATATGCCACCAGTTCTTAGTTAATTATGATTTTTGTTTGACTGATTGACATTTATGATGATCGCTCTTCCTCTTAAGCTGAAATTATATTTTCTAGTCATTTTTCATCTATATTTTAATTTCTTTTGATGATAACAAAAGAAGGAGAATGGGTTGAGATTTTGTTTTATGAGTGAATATTTTAAAAATATTTTTAATTTTGAAAATTCGTTATAGTTCATTTATTTCACTCATGCACAGTTATAGGGGGGTTCTCTGTTGTTGGGGGAGCTAATAAATAGGGGGAGTTCAATATTCACTATCAAACACATTAATTGTATTCAAAATCTTATGTTTGTTTGTCATCAAAAGGGGGAGATTGTTGTATATAACGGTGTTGTATATACAATTATATGATTTTTGTTTGATGATGACAACCAAATCTATTTTATTATTAAATGTGTTTATAACTGTACTATTCTATATGTACATCACAGACAGGAATATAATATGCATATTTAAATGGAATACTACTGCACTAGAATTGAACATTCAAACTTTATTCTATTTATAATATAAATATTCTATTTCAACATTCAAAATAGTACAGATTTATAACTCCACTATTTATATATTCTTCACATGACATTGTACTTGTGTATAAACTGAATACGATAAACAAATTTGCATGAACCCAAATTTGAGCACAATAAAATAATATTTTATTTCAAAACAAATTTATTGTTACACAGCTCCTCACTATAACTTACTGTCTATACGTCTCATATATATATATATAATCACTCATTTTACATTTTCATATCCATATACATTCACTGACAGTGTCTTTCAGTCAGTCCAGTCCTGTCTCCATACCTGTCATATACAGAAACACACACAGAGTATATGGAATAGAAAAAATATTCTAAATTCTAGCGAATATAAATTTTAATTTTAAAATTTTATTTGCTTTAGCTTTCTGGTGTGTTTCTTATCATTTTTCATGACTCGATCTGATTTATCAATTTATCCGACTGTGTCTAAACAGCTTGTGACATTCACAGTGATACACTGTAAATACCACTAGGCAGTCAGTGTATATACAAAATATTTTAGTGCAAGGACAAGGATTTTTCTGAACGACTGCATATACACACGTGTGTGTGTGTATATATATATATATATACGCGTGCACTGCCACGCCGATTCAGTGTGCAACTGAGAAGTAGCCATGTAGACCATCTCGACTCACTGCACAGTTCATAGTCATGCCAAATACCCAAGTTTTCAAATAGAGTGTGCATCACAAATATGCAGTGAATACACCTGAAAATTAGCGTGCTCATTTTAACATGGCATAGCAACATGCTCATGTGATCAATCAAGCGACAGAGCCACATGGTTGAGCCAGTGTTTCAATGCATTAACAAAGTGGTCGACGCATATCAACAACAGTGGACAAGCTAATGTGGTTGAGCCTACATGAATGGAGCTTGAA
Organism: Allium sativum; assembly: GCA_030737875.1. NCBI lineage: Eukaryota > Viridiplantae > Streptophyta > Magnoliopsida > Asparagales > Amaryllidaceae > Allium > Allium sativum. The sequence continues at coordinate 446,416,010 of CM060923.1, forward strand.
AGGATGAAGGTAAATACAATGGTGAAACTACATGCAACTGCAACAACCCAGAAAGTCGAGCATGGTAATTCAAGTGAAGCCAGTGCAACGGTAACTAAGTGTTGCAATGCAACAGTAAATACATGGAGGTAGACAAATGGGACAACTCATATACAAATGCACAATGTATTGAGTTAGCACAGGTGGAGCATAACTCAGTGAAATGATTCAGCTCAGCAGATTAACATTTCAGGGGACATATAGATGTGAAGTGTGTGCAACAAGGCAAAGCAGCAGCTCAAGTTACAACAAAAAGGCATAAGTACATGGTGATACAGCAGCTTCATACTAGGCAACATGCACAGTGAACTAAAGCAGGGAACATATACTCAAAGAATAGAGCATACACATACACAAGTCATTCTACATTACCATATATATATATGTGTGTGTGTGTGTGACAGTTCAAAATAGTTTTATACATGCCATGAAGTTTTTACATAGCCAGGAAATTCCATGTGCATGTGCAAATACATGGAATGATCAAGGAGTGAATAAACAAATATAAGAGATGGCCAAACCAGCATGGCACTGGAAGTACAAGTCAAAGCATGTAGTGCTAACAACAGCAAAGTTCAACAATTTTTTCATTAAGGGAAAGAAAAACTGCATATGTACATGCGACATAGCTCAAGCATAGAGAATACAAGCAACATTGTGATCATACATGCAAATCTGGTAGAGCAGCATAGCATATATACATGCATGTATAAATAATAAGACAGTTTCAATTGTTCAAGTGCACATACAAGCTCGAGTAAATGCAGGTTAGTTTTCAGTTTAGTTTTTAACAAATGCAATACAGGAAAATTCAAGAAAGAGGAGAAGAGTATCCAAGTGTGCACAAGAAACAAGTGCAAGTCAAACATGAATGAGCACAGTATATTTGGCAAGTTTTATATTTTAGAAATGGACAGATGGATTTTTGACACAAGGATTTATTCAAGGACAATATCAATACTTTCTAGTTTTTTTTATGGCAAGAAATTGCTCATTTCAATCAATACTGAGAAAACAAAAGTGAAATTCAAGCATAATTTTCAAAGGGCCACAAATACAGTTAAATATGTTTCCAGTTTTCTCAATAAGGCAAGAGTTCAATAATTTCTTGAAATCATATTTTCTAGATTGGCAAGAGCATATATGGCAAGAAAAACAATTTAGTTTTATTTCCAGGAAATTTGCATATCTATATTCATGGGACCACAAACGTTTCAGGAATGTATCCATCCAGAAAATTATTTCAGGAATGAATCAATTCAAAATTCACAAGGGTCGAAATCAAGTCTAGATTCATCAAGAATTTTTCACGCAAAAATTAAATCGAGGGCAAACCAAAAGAGGAAAACACAACAAATCAGGGTTTTCACACGCAAGCATTCAGAACGAGTCATATATAGAAATCAGAGGAATAATAGGATTTTCTAATCCTATTTTATGCACCAATTCATCACATGCAAGAAGCATCTAATCCACATAACAACAATTTCTAGCAAAAATTTAATCAGAAAACTCACAGTTCAATCTAGGGTTTCGATCAACAGCACTCAAATCGTTTGACCAAGGAGCTTCAAGCATCAAAACTATCAGAGAATCCATCCTATCTCAATTAGACGTCGTGATCGATTTGAGGGAAGCAAAAGACCCTAATCCCCAATTCAGAGCCGCCATTTTTTAAGACAAGCAGAGGAAGTGAACGGGACCAAGAAAAATGGGTGCAACCGATTAACAAAGGAGGGCCGGCCTATTTTTGAAGTGTGAAAGGGGATGACCTTTCTAGTTTAACTCCTAGGGTTTTATTTGTTTTAAGTTTAATTTTTGTTGTATTTTTAAAATTTTTTTAAACCGTCTGGACAGTTTCTAGGTCTGTAAAATCAAGGGGGATCCAGTCAGGGTGTTGACTGACAGTTTATTAGAATCTATAAAAACTAGGGTTACAGATTACGGGTTTGTAATTCAGGAGAATCTAATCTAGGGGATTAGATCAGTCTACAGTTTTGAGCATAGGGTTAGAATATGAGCAGGGATTGCAAGTTTACATGGTCTTGTAAGCGGGATCTGTTCTATCACCTATTAGAAACCTTAGGAATGCAGTAGTTGGCAGGGTTTTGCCGAAGCTGGGTATCTCTGTGTGTTATTTTCTTTCTGCATTTCTATTTCTTCTATATTCTGTGATTTTATTATTATTTAATATTCCGTTAGATTTTTAATTCAACAAAAAACTGTGATAAACCCTATTCACCCCCCTCTAGGGTTAATCTAGATCCAACACCATACCATGATTAAGTGAGGTCGCACCTCCTATCAGACACACTTCTTCGAACCCATATTGTAACACCCCATAATTTTAAAGAAAATTAATTAATTCTAGAGTACTTAATTTAATATTAGGAATTAAGTAAAACAGACTGTACCATTGCGTTCGTCTCAGAATTATGGTTCATATAGACTCCGAGTTTGCGTAAAACGGACATCGAATGAAGGAGATGTTAAAGTTAGAAGTTTGTATATATATAAGATAAAAATATATGAACAAAATAAAACCATAATTTCAAAAATATTCAAAAATATTCAAAATCAAAGGTGGGTGTCGAAAGCGTGATCTAGACCCATTGGGATCGACCCACTCGAGGGTGTGTCGACCTTAGGGTCGACCCACCCCATATCCAGCCAGGTTCATTCCCTGAATTTGGATTTGTTTCTGAGTGATATTCATTGGAAAAAGTTTATATAAGGGCTAGTATTCCTATTGTTTTATACGCCTAAAATAATGGAGAAAAGGTGATGCTGCCTCAGCTTGGATATTAGACTATCTTCTACAATGACAGCCTATACATATACAAGAATCTCTTCTGCATCAGCATACTATTCTCTATTCTTTAGATCCAATCTCTGTCAGTTCATGTTACTTTTAGATATAAATATTTAACAGTAATCTTGACATGTTAATATCCAGATTTAAACCTATACCCGTGTAGAAATTGATTAATATTCAAATAGATATGCTATAATGACATGGAATTTTCTATACACCTATTATATTATTCAGTTATTTCTATTGCCTATTTTTATGCTTATTTCTGCTATATGTGCCAATTTCTGTTCTTCTTTCTCTCTCACTCACTTTTATTTTTATAGCCTAGGATACCTTCCAACCTAGGCCAATACCGCTGAAATATGCGTACGAATGAAATTGGGATTAATTGGGGATGATTGGGAATGATAATTTGGGGGAATAATTTGCTATGTATATGACTGGGATTTGGGGGAATAACATATACTATGAATTATGACTGAAATTTGGGGTGTATGAACATGTAAACCTGTAGGCTTAATTTCAAAGAATAAGTGGAACATGTTATTAAAACTGTATGTCACCTGTGTAACCTGTTTGATCTATTAGGTTAAGAAAACCTATTTATTCTGTTGGGGGTTAAGTAAACTTGTTAATATGTTGGGGTTATTGCGACACTATTAACCCGTGTAAAACATAACCTATGGAAATTCTAGTTGATTGAGGACAGAAGTTTAGGGGTTTGACTTGTGTCATATTGTGTGGGACCTATATTAGTCAGTAACCCATTCTGGTATTAAAAGAGGACCCCGCACTAGGTAGGGTCTGGGCACACTTACTGAGCTAATCATAAGAGGTTCATTTGGGATGAGGTGTTCTGATGGCACGTTCCAACGGGGTCATGTGCGTGCATGGGTCCGGTCTGTTTGGGAAAATAAGACGCCGTAACACCTGTAAATAGGTCTGTGTCCTTCTGGTGGTTGCCACTTTAGGAAGTAATACACCCTAATGTGGGGCAATCACAAGGTATTTATGTGGTAGGCAGCCGATCGCTTGGGGGTAGTAATTAGGGTATATCTAGTTCTATTTAGGTACCTGTCATTTCTGTTTTGAGTAACACCCGTTATTTCTGTTTAGATACCTATTATTTCTGTTTGGGGTAAAACCCGTTGCTAGAAGTACACCTAAGTCAACCATTTATGTTCTGTTGGGAGCATTCTGTTTCTGTTAAGTAACTAGAAAACACTTAATTTGGTATACTAATATTGGTGTAGAGAAAGTAATTGAGAAGCAAATTTTATCCTGTTTATACCTGTTTTATACTGTAGTTATCTTTCATCCAGTTTATTTACTGTCTTGATACTTTTATTTCTTTATATGCTTAAAGTCACTGGAGTCGCCAGACTTTATGTTTGACCCGTTTTGTTTCCTTTCCTCTCTCTTTCCTTCTCCCCAGGTTCTCAGGGTAGGAACGCTCAGGCTTGGTTAAGAATCTCTCTTCTGTTTCTGCTTGGAGCTGCTTAGAAGTCCCGCTTTGACTACTTGTCTACTTTGTCATGGCTATTTTAGGAAATATGATTTTATATTTATGTACTCCGATGGTTTTAGTACAAGGCAGATACTTTTATTTGATGTAATTGGTTTTAAGTATTTCATACTGATATTGTAACTGGATTTTGGATCACAATGTTTTCTATTGGAAAATAAAGTTTTAAATTTCTGCTGCAATTTTATATCTATCTTGTGATTTGTATCTGTTTACCTATAACGCTTCACGAAACTTAATGCACTCTGATAAAGAGTGACATTAACGGACGTGGGGTGTCACATTTGGTATCAGAGCTAAAGGTGTAAGATCAGATAAAATTTTTGAAATTTGTTTTCAAAAGCAAAGTATTTTCAAAGAAGAGTTTGTTTTTGAAAAACAAATTCCCCAAAGCCATATAAAATATCTTTCGATTCTTTGTTTGAATCCTTTCTCCTTTTCCTTTCAGCATGTCTAGGGAACCAAATCTTCCTGAGGGCGTTCAAATACCGGCTGGGTTCCGTAGATATCTTGATGCTACAGCACCTGCCGCAGGCCAAGCAGACTCCCCTCCCCAGCTGCAGCCACCGGTCCTCCGCGAGAGGATAATTTCTCTAAGATATGTAAGGACTTCTGTGCTATAGAAGAAAAACCATTCCTGAAATCTGTGTGGAAGCACGGAATTGGCTTAAAGAGACAAAGGATTTATTTGGGATATTTGAGGTTGATGACTGTAGGAAGGTTCAGTTGGTCGCATGGCAGCTGAAGGATGGGGCTTCATTCTAGTGGGATGTGACACAAGAAGGGCGTCCAATAGAGACCTAGGCTGATTTCCGATAGAGATTTGAGATGAAGTTTTTTTTCAAACAGAAGAGAGTATGCAGTTGGAAAATTTTCTGGCACTTAAGCAGTGAAGCTTGTCTGTTAAAGAGTATGTCAATAAGTTCAACCAGTTGGCAAGGTTTGGTTTGGAGCTGGTGAATGCCCCGCACAAGAAAGCTTTAAGGTTTGCAAGAGGATTGAATCAACCTCTTCAAGCATTGACATTATCTCACATACCTATGGGGGCTACTTTTGAGAGACTGGTTGATATGGCACTGATGCACGAAGATGGTAAAGATGAGAAAAATGAAGCTAAGGCCGAGGAGACACAAAACAAGAAGGTGTGGCCCAAGAAAGAACAACCAAAGAAAGATGGAAAGAACGACAAAGCTCAGAATAAGAAGAAATGTCATGGTTGTGGAAGCTTAGGTCATGTGGTCAAGGATTGCAGAAAAAGGAAAAATTCTTGTTATAGCTGCGGTGAAACTGGACACTATATTAGGGAATGCCCGAAGAAGCAAGGACAGGGGTAAAGGGCAGGACCTTCTGGAGGTCAAGTGCATGCTCTCGAGGCTGGCAGACCGGACAGAGGTTGGAAAGTTTTTGTTGAAGGTTTGATTTCTCTTTCCGATCATCCAGTTAGTACTCTTTTTGATTCTAGCGCTTCTCATTATTTTATATCTGATTCTGTGGTTGAGTCTCTGCACCTTAGTATTAGAAATGTTTCTGATCCCAATATTGTCTCAAACCCCATTGGGGGAACGACTCATATGTCTATGATATGTCGGGGTTTGAGGATATCTGTGGTGGGCGTCGAGTTTGAGTGCGACGCATATGTATTTGGTTTTATGGGCTATGGTTTGATTCTAGAGATGGATTGGCTAGCCATGTATGGTGCCATTCTAGACTGTGAGAGGAGAGTCGTTAGACTTTTGACTTTCCATGGGAGGACTCTCGAGATTTCCCATGATACAAGGGGGTATGTTATGCTTAGTTTCCGAGAGTCACTTTATGCTTCTGTCGACGATTTTACGATCTGTACCGACGGTCTGTAAGTATCCGGATGTTTTTGCTGAGGTTAGGGGCTTACCTCCGAGGCGTAAGATTGATTTCCGGATATATTTGGTGGATAGTGCAAAGCCCGTCGCATTGCCTGTGCGCCACATGGATCCTAAGGAAAGGAGGGACCTTAGCAAGCAAGTAGGGGAGCTACTTGAGAAGGGGTTTATGAGGCAAAGTATTTCAGAATGGGGTGCTTCAGTCGTCTTCGCAACCAAGGAGGACGGCTCACTTCGTCTATGTGTAGATTACCGGGAGTTGAATAAGCTCACCAAGAAGAATAGGCACCCACTCCCGAGGATTGATGATTTGTTTGACCAGCTTGTTGGCACATATGTTTTCTGTGCAGTTTAAGCGCTTAGCGGATCCAATGCGGTGGAGCTCCAATAAGTTATAGCGGGGATAAAGCAAGGAAATAGCAGGATATAGAGGATGACTCTAAAATAACATATATAACTCCTTCAAAATGATTTTGTGAATGTATAAATGATAAGTAAGTGAAAAACTAACACTTTATATAACTTTTAGTTAGTATATTTTTAATTTTAAATACAAATATGTGCAAATATCGACAAATAAACATAAACTTTCGCTTAAATTAATTAAATTCAATAACATATTAGAGTTTTTTGTTTCTTAAAGTAGATATTAAAAAATTCAATCAAAAAACCAAATTTAACAATTTTTTTAATGCATAAATTTCATTTTTGAGTTCATTTGTTTCATCAATGGTATAGTGGGAATAACAAAATATAGCGGGAAAACGGGGATATATCGCGAATAGCAGAATATAGCGGAGATTAAAGCGGAGAGGCTATATCAGAGGCTATTTTAGGAAAAGCGTAGCGGTGGTAGTGTGCTACAGGATATAGCAGGGCATTAACTGCTAGGTTTTCTCACTGTTAGAATTGGCCATGGGATTTCATCAGTTGAGGGTGGCCTAGGACAGTATAGATAAGACCGCTTTCAGAACTCCAGATGGTTTCTTTGAGTGGCTAGTCATGCCTTTTGGTTTGACGAATGCATCCGCATATTTTGTGGATTTGATGAGCAGAATGTTTAGGGAGTTTCTAAACAAGTTTGTGGTGGTCTTTGTGGATGACATTCTAATTTTCTCGAAGAGCGAAGAAGAGTATTCCCTACATTTACGAGAGGTCTTGAGGACTCTTAGAGCACATCAGCTTAAGGCAAAATTCTCCAAGTGTCACTTTTGGAGAAAGGAGGTGAGATATGGAATTAGCTGCTATAGTGTTTGCACTTAAGTCTTGGTGACATTATCTACTTGGAGAGAGGTTCAAGTTATACATGGACCATAAATCTCTCAAGTATCTGTTCTCGCAGAAGGATCTCAATTTGAGATAGCAGAGATGGATGGAGTTCCTAGCTTCCTATGACTTTGAGATTGCTTATACCCCTGGCAAGGGTAATGTAGTGGTGGACGTGTTGAATAGGCAGAGGATGACCTTGAGTCCTCTATTCGTAGAGAGGCAGAGCTTGAAGTGCATATCAACCTTCAATTTTAAGCCTTCTACAGATCTTACACCCGGTTTGTTGGCATCTTTAGAGTTGCGACCTACTCTTATGGATCAGATAGGATCTTCGTAGCGAGAGGACCCACAGATAGCAGACATTTTGGATAGGCTCGGTAAAGGGGAGACTTCTAGACACCTTAGCAGATATTCTGTGGATAATAGAGGGTGGCTATGACGGGATGGGAGGCTTTGTGTTCCCCAAGTTGGGAGTCTGTTGAAGACAGTCCTTGAGGAATCCCATCGTTCTAGGACGATATCCACCCGGGCGGCGATAAGATGTATAGAGACATGAAGAGGGTTTTCTTTTGGGTTGGGATGAAGAAAGATGTAGCGAAATTCATAGCTCAATGTTTAATATGCCAACAAGTTAAAGCTGAATAGAGAAAGCCTGGCAGGTTGCTTCATCCTTTGGAGGTCCCACAGTGGAAGTGGGAGAGTGTCTCTATGGATTTCGTCAATGGTTTGCCTAGATCGAGGAAGGGCCATACCAGCATCTGGGTTATAGTGGACCGGCTTACTAAGAGCACTCATTTTATTCCTGTTAAGAGCAAGAGAACGATAACATGATTGGCGTTAGTTTATCTCCATGAGATTGTCTGTCTACATGGAGTACCTTCTAGAATTGTAAGTGATCGTGACCCCATCTTCACTAGTGAGTTCTGGAAGAGACTATAAGAGGCTTTGGGTACACCGTTATGTTTGAGCACCGCTTATCACCCTCAGACCGATAGGCAGACTGAGAGGGTGAATAAAGTTCTTGAGGATCTTTTGAAGCTATGTATCCTAGACTTCGGAGGGACTTGGAAAAAGAATCTTCCATTGGTTGAGTTTGCCTACAACAACAGTTATTAGGCTAGTATAGGCATGACCCCCTTTAAGGCATTGTATGGACGACTGTTTACACCAAAAATGGTCTAAACACCCAAGGTACTAAACTGTACTTCACCAATTTGGTAAGAAATAAATGGAACCGTGTTTAATCAGTAATTGAAAGCGAAAAATGCGAGAAAAGGTAAAGTAGACACGAGATTTATCGTGGTTCAGCCATTATTTAGGCCTACGTCCACTGTGAAGGTGAGTTTCAATCTTAGAACGAGGATCACAAAATACATCAATTCTCTCTTTCCATACATCTCTATATTCACTCAATATACCCTCATTTATATATCTCAATCTTGGAATTATACAAGAGAATGGTAGAGTTTGAGGAGGAGGAGAATGGATGAATGATTGAAGAGGAGGATGCTTCTGTTTTCCTGGATCACAAGATTATACTTGACGCCATAGCCGAATCAGTAGTTGAGGATAGAATTTGGCAGAATTTCCAGGTTTCAAAGGTTGCCTCTATGTTGGTAGCCATGGTGTATTTATAGGTGAGCTCCCCTTGGGAATGACCGGAAGCCTGTTTATGCCAGCTACGGATCGCTGATTTTATTAATTACAACCATGCCATCGGCTAGCTGTAGCCAGCTGTCTGTGGCTGTATTCAGTTACCATGTGGGCGACTTAATGGAGCGGGCGTCTTGAGTAGTTGTGCGAGTCCATAGGAGAGGGCATCCATGTGAACATGATTTCTTTGAGAAATTTTATAAGAGCATAACATGAGACTGGAATCAATTCTCCTTTGTTCCTTATGCGACCGACCTTCTTGGTTCCAGGGCGCTCGTCCTTTTGTTGCCTTTGTATCGCGCCGTTTGTCCCTACGGCTGTGCCACAAGGTCGCTTCCGCCCATGTTGAATGGGCGATTTGTTTTGCCTCCGTGTTTGAGCGTCTCTGCCCCAAAATGAACGATCGATCTTCTCCCGCACCTGAGTCACGATTCGTGTCCAACTTTGATTGGAGATATGGTCATGTGAGATGCTGCGAGTGCTTGTTTTGCAGTTCCATCCCAGGCTTGGTCTTTTGACAGGTTAACATTTGCCCCTCGAAGTTCGTAGTTATTAAAACATTAAGAACTACGTGCTTCGAAGTAATCAGATGAAATACCATTGGATGGAAATGCAAAATAGGCGTCCTCACAGATAGCTTGCATTTTCAAAATTTGGATATTTCGATAATTGCATGTCTTCGGACGTTTGGCGGGATATTTCTTGGGTATATTAAACCGGATCACTAGATCTTAATTGAGCTGTCATATCATAAGAAGGGGTTTCTAGTCCTTTTATACATTGTCTCTTCATTTTCCCGCTTTTATATTTCTTCGATAAACTTATTTCAATGGAATCTTCTTCGTAGAAGACCTCGCTGTTGCTTCTTGGAGCTTCGATTTTCTTTATTTTATTGACTGTCTTGCCTGACCCTACTTCGGTTGACGATTTTCCTCATCTTTGTTTCCAGCTACAACGCTCCTTTCTCCAAATTTAATTTTGCTCGTAAGTGAATTTCCTTTCTTTTACCTTTGATTATGGGTTTATTCTCTTGGCTTTGTAAAAAACGTTCTCAATTGGCAACATCGAGTCGCTGGAACGCATGGTTGTGTTGACTTGGTATGTACTTGAAATTTACGCGGAATTCTCTGGCGGTTCTGACTTATGTGATGAACTTTAGCCTTTTTATGCTAGCAAATTATTCACTGAAATGCTTATGAGACGACATTTCCTAATTCATCATGCCTTTATTGGATGTCTAATGGAATACTTATATCATAGCAGAACTTCCGCTCTTCCCTTCTCATTATTCTTTTGGCAGGTGCGATTAATAGTCGTGACCGACCAAATCAGAACCTGCGTTTCTCATACTTCTAACAACTCAATTCGTAATTTCTTTTTAAGCCTACTTATTTGTGCTGACATGTTGCTAACTGCTAATTCATCTTATTCCGAGTTAAACCATCATGTCTGGGGAACAAGAGGGTCTGGATCAGGCACTTGAGGTTGCCCCGGCTACTGGTTCTGACTTGATTGTTAGACAGATTCATCCTCAACCTCGCCTTTTTGATAGGGTGGCGACCGGTTGCCGTAAATCGATGCTCTCCTTTGATCAGTATTTTCGAATGTGCGATGGCTTTGGGTGTTCAAAAGGCGAAACCAGATTTCCCAGAAAGGGAGAATTAGCCGATTGTCCGCCCTCTGGGTATGTAGCAGTCAATTATCACATGCTGTCTAGCGGGGCGATTCCCCCTTTAACCCTTACTTAGAGTCCATTTTGCGGCAACTAGCCATTGCCCCATATTAGTTGAATCCTAGTGGATATCAAATTCTGCTTGGGTTATACATACTTTTCATGAAAGTCCGGCAACAGGAACCCACGTTTACGGATCTTTGTTCTTTATATACTTTTAAGAGAATGGAGGTAGACGACCCTTCTTTCTTTTTTATGGAAAGTATGCATGATAGAATCATCACTGGCCTGACGGATGGTGCTAAGGGTTCTCGGATCAATATTTCTTTCTCCGGTGTCCTTGTAAATTCTATGGACGATGGGCAGAAGGAGGTAATTACGACTTTTCTCTCTGGGTCCTTAATCTTTTTCTCTTTCTCATTTGGCTTTCTTTCTGATTTTTGTAGTGATTCCTTCCGTTGTGGTTCTTACTTTAGATCAAGCCCTCCTTAATTCTTTAATTTCTATTGACAAAAAGGAAAGGAGCAGAGAGGTGTTGCTTTCAGAGGAAAACCTCCGCAAGTACCAGTTAATTCACTCTACACGATCTCCTGGAAAGACTTTGGTTCACTCTCCATGTTCTGCTGGTAAGCCTTTTAAAAAGAAACATCTAATCCCTGATGTAAGTAGTCAACCTTCGACGTTGATTATCGAAGGGAGTGACAGAAGAGTCAATGGGGATGCGGATGGTTCGAGGGTCGATGTAATTTCTAGAACGACCGTCAAAGGTTCTGCTCGCCCTGTTACTCAGGCGGATGGTTCCTTAGGGACTTTTAGAGACTTGGGGGATTTGGACTCTGCCAAATACTTGAGCCAGAGTGATGTTGTGATGTCTGACCCCGTTGTACCTGATATGGGAAGAATCCGAGGGCCTGCTCAACGTCCTGGAAAACTTCCGCTTTCCTAACTCCCCTGGAACCGATTTTGATATCATCTTACTTGTGGCATAATTTCCCATAAACCTGATAATCTCTGAACGCTTGTTGAACCCATGCTTTATCTATTTTTCTGGTGTCAATGCGAACTACTCGTTATCGGACAACTTCTCTCAACAAGCGGATCTTACTTATCCACGAAGCCTCTTACAGTCTCATCTTTCCTGTTATTTGAAGCATCCCCAATTGCCTTCAAGTTCTCAGGTCCAACATACCCCAGAACTTACAATGGTTAAATCTTTAAGGCATGAGGCGCTTGACTAGGCTATGGTGCTTGCATCGACAGAACCTTCCGCAAGATCCATTTTCCCGACCCCTGCTCAAGTCCAGATAATACGCGATCGTCCACCTTATAGGGTTTCTCTTGGAGACTTAATGCTTAAGGATCCCTTTAGCGGTGGGGACTTAAGGGAAATGCATTCTGACCTGGATTTACATCCCAATGATAGGCGAGATACTGTGAAAAGTTTGGATACCGTAAGAAGTAGCATGACCCATCAGCTTAATATTGTTAAGAATCAATTTGAGACACAATTGAATCTGGTCATGAAGGATGTTGATAGGCGACTGGAACATTAGGCCAAATTTGGTTATGAATTCCAGAAATTAAACGCTCAGCACCTTGACCATATTGAAACCTTAGAAAACGACAAAGCTGGCCTGATCCACTTGATTAGATCCCAAGAATCTGAGATTACTTCTTTAAAGAACAGAAGCATTAAAGTGAATAGTTTAGAGGCCAGCAATGTCGAGCTCAGGAGGGAGCTGGAGTGTGTGCGAGCGCGACTTTTAGAATCTCAATCTGCTCAAGAGCTTACTGAGCACCACTTGGCTTTAGAAAAGCAAGCTTTAATTTCTTTAAAACAGGATAACACGGCTCTCGAAGGCCAAATTTCTTCTCAAGATGAAACCCTTAGGACTTTGAAGAGGATAAAATTAGGTTGCAAAAAGATCTCGATGAAGCCAAGATCGGGACCGATAATACTCTGTTTCAATTCTATGTTTGCAGCGTCATGAGTCTCGGAAGCTTGAGTTATTTGAACGAGGATTTTCCGCGAACTCTGGCTCTTGTTTGGGAGAAAATACTTTCGTATTCCGATGACTTTGATGATGAGTTCCTTCAAGAATGGCTTTTAGAAGAAAAAGACCACAAGGCTCTAGTTGAAGGTATGAGGATATTGGCAAACAAGCGAGCTCAATCGTTTAGGAGGGGACGTTCAGATGCTACCATTCCTTGTGCCCTACCTGACTCCGTCGAAATTGATACTTCGAGCTCCCTTGTTTGGCCTATAGATCGCTCTGCCTTAGAGGTCGCTAGAGTTCGACCCATTACTGAGTGCCCAGATAAAGAAAATGTTGTTACATAGTGCACGAGTTACGGCAATACTTCTTCAAATGCGAACGATTATGGGATTGACTTTGTATACCTAGCAACTTCAGGTAAAATTGATATCTATCAATCTACCCCAAATTTGGATTTTCTTATTTCTTCACCTGAGATTGCTGAGTTTAGCGCTTGTTACCCATTTGCATCAGGTGTGCTTTCGCCACCTTCCTTATCTGCTTGCGGCGCCACTGCTCAGCCTACCACCGTCGATTTTGTTTTAATATCTGCCAACGCTAATCCTCTCATCACGCCTTCGCCAGATGATCCATCTTTACCAGATATGCCTGATCCGGATGATGAAGATGAGATTTAGAATACCAAGGTTGTGTCCACCCTGAAACGCAAAAGAAAGCTAGCTGGTTAATAGTTTAGGATCATAAGTTTTCTTTTGATGGCCCTTCTGTATGGACAGATCAGCAAGTCGGTTCATCTTCCTCTGCATAAGAAATATCATTAGTGACCTTTATGGTTTGATTCCAGCTTATTTTCTTTTACCTGTTACGTACTCAGACCGGTTGTTTATGCAAGTGCCGGCCCTCGCTTAATATTTTATGTTTGCGCACTTATGTTTGTATCGTTCAGGTGTTATCATAGTTTTATTATTTTCATTCTTATGAGTGGTCGCACCTTTAGTTTGTTGTTCGCGCGTATCTTATCGTTCGAATAGTTCTTGAAATGAAGTTGTAACTAGCCTGTGGTATGTTTTGAGCGGGCATTGGTGATTTTTTACACAATGGTGATGTCCCCATACCAAAGCTCTTTTTAATTTAACAGATTCTGTTTATTTGAATCATAATTTCACTTAATCAACTTGTGATTTATTTTTTAAAGCAACGCGTGGTTATTATGTGTTTTCTTTTGGGTGCTCCCATGGGAGGTCTTGGGTTTCAATTTCGACCCAAATTCTGCCTTATTAGTCCTGATTTTTCTAGGACTGAAAGGCCTCGTTGGATACCTCCATACGGCTAGGATTTATGATTACCCCCTTTCGACTAGGATTTCTGATTTGCGCTAGTCCTTCCAGTATGTTTTGTCGGTCCTTCCGACACTAGGACTGATGTTCCCAACCTTGGTATTTATCCGTGGGACATTTTTATCATTTCTCTTATACCTTTTTTGAAGCTTGATGTCAGCTTTTCCAGCAAGTGCTTGCTTAGGGAAGCTCCACCCTTTAGGTTGTTGTTTGTCTTAGGACAGCATGTCTTGTTGAGGTGATACGTTTATACATCCAACTTGGTTTGCATGCTTTTGTGATGCTTTCAAGTTGTTTTGCTCAAGACGTGCTTTGAGAACCTTCCCTTTGCAATTAGGATGGGTGTAATTAATTGCTTCTATCATTCCTACATTTGAAAAATCAGCTTTTAACATAAAGCGATGAGTACGGTACCCAGATAGGCACACGATAATTTCCTTTGTACACGACACTTGTAAGTAATTCACTGTCAAACATAAATATAGCAAGTGGTAAAACAAAGTAAAATGACTACTATTTCTTAAGTAAACAGAATTAAAACGGAGTTATAAAACAGAGTCATGGGATCTTTAGTTCAAAATTCCATGATCAGGACACCAGTTACTGATCCTTCACCAAGCATTAGTTCCGGGCTAGTTTAGGCCTTTTCCTCGGAGAGTTTGCTGCCCCTTTTTTGTAGAGAATTGGGAAAATGGCCTTGCACATATTGTTGCAAATGGTTCTCCCTGACCAGCCTATCGATTAACGATTTCAGGTGTCTACACTCATTAGTATTGTGTCCTGGTTGGTCATGGAATTGACAAAACCTTCCTGATTTCATGGTAGCATCTCTGACTTGCATCCGTTCTGGAACCGGATATTTTACAGTGTTCTTAGTTGCTCTGAAGATGTTCTCTATGGTGTCGTTGAGGGAGGTGAACTCCAAATTCTTGAAAAAGCGTAGTTTCCTTCTATGCTGCTTGGCTCCACCTCTTGCACCTAAGATATACCTTCGCTTTTCGCTCCGATACGTGGAATGAGCGCTTTTCTCGTTGCCAAGACCCGTAATCATGATATGCGGTTTTCGGAGTGGAACTTTCTTGCTCAACAGAAAACTCTATTTTGCTTGCTCGACTTGCTCGAGTGAACGGAGAGTCAGCGACACCTGGTGTGGTTCTTGTGACCGAGGCTTGGATAATGAGCATTGACTCGATCTTCTTCATCAATGCATTGTTTGCAGTAGTTATTTGGCTTGTTATCCCTGTCATAGCCTCTTCCAACTCTCTCTTGGTTATAGCCACCTCAACTCTTAACGGTTCCTTTTCTCCGGGATGGATGCTAGGTGAAGTGGTAGCGTCGAAGGCGCCGTCGACTTTGTCAGCGATTTCCTTTGGCGTGTTCATGATTTCAGGCACAGTGCCTCTTAGAAAATCTTATCGGATCTGAAATGGGGAAAGAAGCAAACATGGCCCCACGGTGGGGGCCAAAATGTTTACACCAAAAATGGTCTAAACACCCAAGGTACTAAACTGTACTTCACCAATTTGATAAGAAATAAATGGAACCGTATTTAATCAGTAATGGAAAGTGAAAAATGCAAGAAAAGGTAAAGTAGACATGAGATTTATAGCGGTTCAGTCGTTATTTAGGCCTCATTTATATCATCAATTCTCTCTTTCCATACATCTCTATACTCACTCAATATACCCTCATTTATATATCTCAATCTTGGAATTATACAAGAGAATGGTAGAGTTTGAGGAGAAGAAGGATGGATGAATGATTGAGGAGGAGGATGCTTCTGTTTTCCTGGATCACAAGATTATACTTGACGCCATAGCCAAATCAGTAGTTGAGGATAGAATTTAGCAGAACTTCCAGGTTTCAAAGGTTGTCTCTATGTTGGTAGCCATGGTGTATTTATAGTTGAGCTCCCCAATGACCGGAAGTCTATTTATGCCAGCAACGGATCGCTCATTTTATTAATTGCAACCATGCCATCGGCTAGCTGTAGCCAGTTGTCCGTGGTTGTATTCAATTACCATGTGCGGGCGACTTAATGGAGCAGGCGTCTTCAGTAGTTGTGCGAGTCCATAGGAGCGGGCGTCCATGTGAACATGATTGCTTTGGGAAATTTTATAAGAGCAAAACATGGGACTGGAATCAATTCTCCTTTGTTCCTTGTGCGACCGGCCTTCTTGGTTCCAGGGTGCTCGTCCTTTTGCTGCCTTTGTATGGCGCTGTTTGTCCCTACGGCTGTGTCATAAGGTCGCTCCCGCCCATGTTGAACGGGCGATTTGTTTTGCTTCCATGTTTGAGCGGCTTTGCCCAATATAAACGATCGACCTTCTCCCACACCTGAGTCATGATTCGTGTCCAATTTTGATTGGAGATATGGTCACATGAGATGTTACGAGTGCTTGTTTTGCGGTTCCATCCCAGGCTTGGTCTTTTGATGGGTTAACAACGACCTTGCAGATTACCGACTTGTTGGTGGGAGTCTACAGATAGGCTTATCCTTGGACTTGAGATGATTAGAGAAACTTCAGAAAAGATTGATCTTATCCAAAGACACATGAAGACAGCTCAGAACAGGAAGAAGTCCTACGTAGATAAGAGAAGAACTGTGTTACTACCAAAATTGACTCTGAAACAAACTAACGGTGAAGGGGTATCGGATAATCGCAAACACATAAGAATTTTCCAAAAAGCAAGAGCCAAACACTAGAAGGAACCAAAAGCAAGAAGGAATGATTTAAGAGCTGCATAAACCGACACCTTTTTAGGAGAAAGGAGCTTGAAATCTACAGGTATATCCGGTAAGATATATCCAGCAGAACATATCCGACATGATATATCCAGCAGGGGGAATCTACAGTGAAAGGTCACCTAAGTCAGAAACCAAGAAAGAAGAAGTCAAGAGTTCCACTTATTAAAACCCGGAAGGGCGGAAGGGCTGTTAGTATTAACCTGCTTAATACCTGTACACCAGGAAGCGAAAGCATCACGAGTATCAAGCCAAAAGTTCATAGAGATTATCTGGAACTAGCTTTTGAAACATCTAGTGCATAAATGCCGAAAGGTCATATTGATAAACAACAGGAAAATCACTTGGAGCAACCTTCCGAAAGATCAAGTTGTTAGACCAAAAATTGGTTCTAACACCCAAATTAGCTATGATTTTAATGAAATAGAACTAAAAAGCAACGAAGAACACACGATTTATAGTGGTTCGGCACTAAAGGGCCTACGTCCACTTTCTATTCTTTTAATTAATGATTTGAATGCAAATACAACAATGATTCTCACTCAACTTCAAAATTACAATGCATAAGCTCACTCAAATCTCTCAAAAATAGACTTTAAGAGATGATTTTAATCTGAATATGGTTATGAAATTCAGCTATGAAGCAAGTTAGAACTAGGAATTTTCCAAAAGATCCTTTCAAATGCCCCTTGATGGTGTATTTATAGGTGAAAAATCTCCTCGAAGTGGCTCCGGTTCGGAACTGCGTGGCACCCATCCCATAAGAGTCGGGTTTGGAGGCCTCCAGATGGTGACAGCGCATCGATTTAGTGGGAGATCGTGGGAGGAAATGGTTGTGCTTGGTCCGAGTCTTCAGGAAATGTGTGTAGCAACGGTCACAGGCTCAAAAAAAGGGGTTCGGGTCGGCCGCCTCCGTTCCGATCCGATGAGGCTACTTGCTTTCTTTTAGTGTCACTGAAGTGCTTCTCCGAACCGAACCGATGTGATGTCTGCGTCTTTGATTTCTGCTTCTTTCCTGCGCTGGTTCCCTCCGATCCGAACCGGTTGATGGCTTTCCCACTATTTGCTCTTTGTGTAGCCTAGTTCACAAAGTAGGCTAACATTTTGCCCCCTCGAAGTACACTCTTATTTAAGATAAAGTGTGCTTCGAAGTAGTTTACAAAACAGTCTTTGAATTAAAGCCATTGAATGATCGCTTCCATTTACTTGTTGAGACGTGCCAATTCATAAAGTTACGCCTTTTGTTTCTTATATATATCCATAAACCATATGAATTACTTTCTTCATTTTCAAACAACTTTGAGAGCTCTTTTTAATGTCCAGTGATTCCTCCAGGTAAGCTTTTTCTTTATTTTTCCTTGAATTCAACCTGCATACCAAGTCAATGTGTATAATCCCTTTCGGTTCGAACCCGACCCGAATGGATTTCCCTCTTGTATTGCTTAACAGTGGACTAACAAGCCAGAATGCATTTGTGGGCCTGAATCTCGGTCCGAATAGGGTAAAAAAGACTGGGAATACGAGTGGTCACCATAAACTTATATAAGTCCACCTCCCGTCTTCTTCTTCCTCTCCTTCTTTTATTGCTCTCGCCCAACAGATTTTGCACTAAAACCCTAAAACTTCAAAAACTCCGAAACTCTCTCGTTCGTCTTCAAATTAAACAACTTGGTAGGTTTAAAATCTCGAATTACCTTGCTGTAATCATTTTCAGTTTAGATTTGTGGTAAAATTGGACGATTCGAACATGGTGTTTGCTTAATTCTGACGTTGTGGCCTTCTCCACCCTCCGCCATCGTCGTTAATGTCGTCAACGCCATATCGAGGCAATGATGGAGGGTGTTAGGATCCATTGTAGAACATTTGAGTACATAAGCGCTTAGTCTTAATGGGGGATTTCAACATGAAGTTGGGTTCGATATCGACTGAGCGGGATGGAAAAATGTTGAAGATGAAGAAGAGGAGAGGAACTGGGATAGGTTCGGATGGAGAAACTTTGGAGTGAAGGGAAATAAGTTTACGCAACCGGATCGGGACGGAGCAAAAGGCAAAGGGGAAAACAAAGCTCACTTGACCGGGTC
Organism: Allium sativum; assembly: GCA_030737875.1. Taxonomy (NCBI): domain Eukaryota; kingdom Viridiplantae; phylum Streptophyta; class Magnoliopsida; order Asparagales; family Amaryllidaceae; genus Allium; species Allium sativum. The sequence continues at coordinate 446,435,003 of CM060923.1, forward strand.
GGGTCAGAGTGAGAAATTAGGAAGAAGAGCGGCATGGATACTCAAGTCAATCCGAACCGCTCTGTGTTCCTTCTTCCGAACCGATCTGGTTTGCCTGTCTGGCTCTAACTTTTTCTTTAAACTAAGACGAGGTTCTGCTCCCCGATCCGATCCCCACACGTATCCGAACCGAACTGAATTATCATGACTTAATGAAAAAGAACCTATTTAACTGGATAAATCAATGCTTGACACAATCTTCCATTTAAGGGACAGTCAGGATAGTGCCCTATGAACATAAACAAGAATCAAGAACTGCTCTGAAACATTATTACTCCTTTGAATCTTTATATCACGCTCTCATGTGTTTACTTTGCATCTTTGGTACACGTAGCACACACTTTAGTTCACATACACACACGGGGGGATGCGGGCTATCTTACTCCAACTTATGTTATTACTTCTTCAGTAGTCTAGTGATCATGGCCGAGAGACGTTCATCTAGGTTAGCAAAAAAGATAGAAGTTGCAGAAACTTCTGAGAAATTTTCTCTTGATGACATATCTTCTTCCTCAGACCCTGAATGGGACGATGAGGGCGCAGATTATGAAGTAGGAGCACATAACAGCGAAACACCTTCCGATAGTGAAGTTTCTCTGGGCGATGAAGAGGAAGGAGGGATAGGAGATAATCGAGCTCCTGATGAGTTTGAGTCTGCCATTATATTGGAGTTACCCAAAGATTCTGTTGAATCGACGATTGATGACGACAGACTTGTTCGAATATGTTTAAAGCACAAGATACTGAAAAGAGATACCCTGGTGCCATCGAAAGATGATCGTCCCCACAATCCTCCGGAAGGATTTATGGCAGTTACTCGATTGATGTGTATGGTTGGGGCTATTCCACCGTTCCCGCCTTTTGTCGTTGACTTTCTGAGACATATGCGGATTGCCCCCATGCAGTTACACCCCAACTCTTATGCTTATTTATATACCTTATATATAGCATACAGAGAGGTTTTAGGTATAGAGCCTACCTTCGATGATGCCCACTTTTTTTATAATTTCAAGCATCGGACTCAAGAGACTCCTTCCTTCTGCTATTTTGAATCAGTTCCAAAGAGGAAAATTATTTCAGCTCTATTTAGCAGCAAGGCCGGCGATTCTATGCTCGAATAGTTTTATATTAGGAAACAGCTGGGGTGCGCCAGGAGATGGACCAAATCAAGTAAAGCTTCGATTCTCTAGATCTCAATTTTGAATGCTCATGCCAATACATTAACCTGCTTTCTCTTTTGTTCGCAGTTGATAACCCAAAACAAATATCGGATCGATTGTACTTTGATCGGTTGCATCGGCTTCTCAATGGCGATCAAAAATTTCTAACCATCGACGAATTTCTTAAGGATGAGTATCTCCATCATCACGGGTTACTATCCATTACCCGTAGCATAGGTCATGGGTCGGGTCCATATGTATACATCCCCCCAGTGGACATTATTCCTGGAACGGGCGAGGGCTAGAAAACTCCAACAATACCTCTTCGGACTTCACCTTCTCCATCTTTAACCCAAGACGACGAGTTAGCCAACATAGCTAAAAAGCACAGAGAAGGGTATACCATCCCTGATGATGCTATTTCTCCTGAGAAGTCAATGTCCCCTAAAGATCTGCCAACAGACGCTTCTTAAGGAGATGTCCCTACTACTGACGATTCCACATTTCAGGGTTTGGGAGATCTCCCCCTACCCGAAACCATCTATACTTCAGAGGACTTTGGCACAAATCCTTTAATTTACACTTCTTCAGAGGAGGCTACTTCCGTGAAGGCCAAAGAGCCCACTCGCGCTGGCCTGGCTTCGGACTCGGGTTTGTCGGGGGGGGAACACCACTGAGGATGCTCCCAACACAATAGCACCACACTTCACAACACTCATTTCTCCTATGAACACTGGTTCTGAATTCCTTTACATTATTGCGTAGGTACAATGTCTTGCCCCTACTATGATGTCAGGAAAATACGTCGTACCATGTTTAGACCCTCTTCCGATGTCGAGCATGATCGCCGTGAAAGCCGGGGTAGAGAGGGCAGAAGGCCTCATGATTCTTATCGGTCACACACCTCGCGCTCTCGGTCCCCCATCCGGTCGGATCCAGACCGATATTAAAGCTATCAGAGTCATCGAGGAGAAGACACATCGCAGCCCAAAGACCGAACTTCTCCTCAAGACAAACACAGTCGGGAAAAAAGTCCACCGAAACATATCGATTCACGAGACAAACATAAGATTTCTAAGAAGCGACCTGGAAAGGGTGATACAGCCATCGTGCCTACTAAGCGTAGAGACACTGAGCTAACATACTCCAAACCTCCACCACTGGATGCTGAGTCCAAAGTTAAGCGGGCATATCTGGAGAAGCAGTTCCCAGACCATTATTTTGAAAACCTGACTTTCTTACCTGCTCTCGAGCCTATTTCCTCAAAGTGGGCAGATGAGGCTAAAGCGAAGATTGATGATGTTGAGAAGCAATACTCGGAGATGTTCAAGTATTCATGTAAACTCTCCAGAATCATTCGGACTTCAATTACAGATGTTAATTCGATGAAAAAGACTGCAGATGCCGATGAAAAGGCCTTGAAAAATTTGGAGAAGGACCTTGAGGACACACAGGCTCAACTTGTCATCGCTCAGCGAGATGCTAACAACTTCAAACAGCAATTCGAGGAGTTACAGAAGCGTTATCATGACTTGCTGGAATCTCATAGTCAAGAGCGTTTATAGTTGAAGAAACAAGCAGAAGATGCTAAGTCGGACAATGTCAAAATGCAACTGGCTTACAATACTCTTGAGCGAGAAAAAGCCGAGTTAGCGAGAAAAAATGCTGAATTGGAGAAACGAAACGCTGACTTGGAATCCAAGTTAATGGAAGCCGAGAATAGGGCTGCCCTAGCTGAGGGGAATGTGGAAAATGTTATTAAGTCTGCTGAAGAGACCCGTAAACAGCTATCAGAGGCTCAGGAAGAGGTGCACGGTTTTGGCGAATTACTGATTGAATTCTTCGCGCACATAATTCGTTGTCAAAACATCTCTTGGATTGAAGACTATCCAACTACCTTAGTTCACGTATAGAGTCAAATCATCGAATGGGAGAAAGAAGAACTTAAGGTAGACTTCTTCGACGAAGATAAACTTATGGAAAAGTATCTGAGAGATGACGAGCCGGCACGCCTAGCCGAGGGGCGTCGCCTCATTGCCGCTGCTATGGAGGAGGCAAAACGGATGGCCAAACAAAAGAATATCCCTGAGGCTGGTTCTCCTTCCACTACTGCTGGAACTTCTAAAGTCGAGGGATATGATCCCGAGAACCCGGGGATCCCTCAGGCGTCTCTTTTATCTCCTATACCCGAATCAGCATCAGAAACGGTTGTCACTCCAATTGAGAAACCATCGGAAGGTATTTCTACCTTTTCACCTCAATTCGTCAAGGCCATCTCCACTTTTCACCATATGATTGGGCAATCAATGGAGGATCCTTTATTTTCTCCTGAGTTGATAATTGTTGCTTCTCATTCTGTAGGTGTTGAACCGGCCGAGAAGACTAACATGCATCAGGGAACCACCACTGGGGTAAAATCCGTGGAAAAGACTCAAGGAGAGCAGGATACAGCTACCATTGTAGAGTCAGGAGGGGGAGCTGAACCGTCTAAGGCCGACACTTCTCATGATGATGAGATGATAGATGCCTTGAAAGACGATGGTGGTAGTGAGGGGCACGAAGAAGATCCTGATGTGGCTATAATTGGGGACTCAAAAAGTGCTGATGACGTCACTTTGGTAGAAATGAAAGCCGAACAAGACAAGCGTATGTAGCTAAAAGTTGAAGACTTGAACCCCGAAAGCCTTAAACCCCTTGCAATGGTGGATCCTGGATCAAGGTTAGTCGTTAAGCTTTCAACTAGGTCTATTACAGAGGAACTTGCTAAAAAATCTTCTCTTGATTCCAGTGTTCCGACTCCTGGTAAAAAATCAACCGATTCTAGCACTTCGACTGCAGAGAAGAAAAGGCCGAAATGCATTATGACTGATGCTGAAAAGGAAGCTAAGGCTACTCATAAAGCTGCCAAAAAATCCAAGTCCACTCCAAAGCCCAAGTGATGGAGTGCTTTGTTTTATTTTGGCATTTAATTGGTCCGCAATTGTTGCAGCGAGTGTGGCCTTCGCATCCTTTGCTTGATTTCCCTGTACAAACTCACGTGTTTGTAAATAATAATAATTTATTACCTACAATGTCTGATAGTTGTTAGTTTAGTACTTAAGTAAAAATGCAAGAGCATGTCATATTACAATTATATAATGAAGTCATTATTGAGGGGAATATGCGTACACATATATGCCCCCAGTCAATCTTGGATGACTGAGCAGAATTATTCAAGATTGATTAAATTCAAAATTCAATTGCCCCTAATTCTCCGATGGGGCCATATTCCTTTCATCATTGATGCCTATTCTTTCTAGCATCTTCATACTCTCTTGTCTCATAACCAGGTTAGAGAATCGTTGAGGCGGTCTCTCATCTGGGTGCACCTTCACGCCTCAAGGGACGTCATCTTCCCGTCCTTTATACTCTCTCTCGATTCTTGAGAGTTAGAGTTAAGAATGTTGTCTTCCCATTCTTTCATTTTGCAAACGATCATTTTATTTGTTCCTACACACAGGTTATCTTCAACTTTCCAAATCTAACTTAATATTTCGTGTTTCATAGTCACGATAGAATAATTGTTGAAGATAAAATAATGCAGAAAAAGTAAATGACACACGATATTTTTATAGTGGTTCAGCTAAGTCGTAGCCTACATCCACTTCATAATCCTTTGTTCACATAAACAGACTTTTTAAGGCAAGTCGTGCCTTTTTACATAGCTTATAAAAACAAAAGGGATGACATTTCATATTTAGCTCAGATATCGTCGTAAGTGCTGAGCGTTCCAAGCTCTGGGAATTTACTCACCGTCCACGGTCGTTAGCTTGAATGCTCCTATATCAAGCTTCTGTTGGATGGTGTATGGCCCTTCCCATTTTGGACCCAATTGTGTCGAAGGCGGGAAAACTCGTTTTAGTACTAGGTCTCCTGGTTCAAAAGTTTTGAAGCGAACTTTCCGGTCATAATAACGTGCTACTTGATGTCGATGTCTCGAGGCACGCAAGTCGGCTTCATCTCTTTTTTCTTCAATCATATCAAGAGATTCTAGGAGGAGTGCTTTATTTGTCATCGGGTCGTAATACGCAACTCGATGAGAAGGGACTTCGAATTCTACCAGGATCACTGCTTCTGACCCAAAGGAAAGTGAATAGGGAGTATGGCCGGTAGCTATCTTAAAGGTTGTCCTGTAGGCCCATAAAGCTAATGGCAACTCGTCTACCCATCTAGCTTTGGCCCGCTCCAACCGCTTCTTTAGAATTGATTTAATGATCTTGTTTATGGCTTCGACCTGGCCATTTGACTGCGGATGAGCTACTGCAGTGTATCGTTTATCAATCTTATATTTCTGGCAGAAGTTTCTGAACTCGATGCTGTCAAACTGCGTCCCATTATCGGTTATGATGGTCTTCGGTATCCCAAATCGACAAATAATGTTTCTGACCACAAAACTGATCACCTTCCTCGTCGTGATGGTTGTTAAAGGTTCAGCTTCCACCCATTTTGTGAAGTAGTCCACGGCAACGATCACGTACTTAGCTCCTCCTCTAGCAATAGGTAACACTCCAATAATATCAATTACCCACATGGCAAATGGCCATGGACTTACCATCGACTTGAGCTGGGTCGGAGGCGCTCTGGGAACTTTGGTGAATCTTTGACATCTATCGCAACGTCGTGAATAATCAGCCGCGTCTTTATTCAAGGTAGGCCAGAAATATCCGTACCGTAATACTTTCTTTGCTAAGGTTTGGCCCCCAGTGTGATCTCCACACTCACCTTGATGTACTTCTTGTAGTACACGTTTAATGTCGTCGTGTGCGATACACCGTAATAGGGGCATTGAAAACCCTTGGCGATAAAGGACGTCGTCCTGTAAAACGTATCTTGTAGCCTTGCGTCTTATAGCTCGTCTTTCGCTTTTTTTTAACGGGAGGGTTCCATTCTTGAGAAAATTCTTAATCGATGTCATCCAGGATTCTCTCTTTGGTTCAACTTCCAAGGCTAGCTCTGCTTCCATTAGGTCGAAACTCGGTGATTCCAACACCTCTATCGGAACCATTTCAGTTTCTTTAGGATTATCAGAACTTGCTAGCTTTGCCAGTCGATCTGCTTTCTGATTTTCCGCTCTTGGAATGTGTGTTAGGCTATAATGCTCCAAACCTCCCAACAACTCCTTTACCTTTCTGAGATAAGTGATGAGTCGAGGGCCTTTAGCAGCAAATTCTTCCCGAACTTGGCATACAACTATCTTAGAATCGCAATATATATATCTAGTGTCTTCACTCCCAAATCTTTGGCGAGTTTCAGCCCGGAAATCAGGGCTTCATACTCGGAATCATTGTTAGCAACAAACTCTAACCGTAATGCATAGTAAATAGATCGTCCTTCAGGAGTTATTAAAACAACTCTGGCGCCGGACTTTCGATCATTCTTGGCTCCGTCCATATATAGTTTCCACGGACTAAGCTCTAACTCTCGATCCAAAATAACTACCTTGTCACCCACCGTTTCCTCCTCAGGAATTGTAAATTCAGCTATAAAGTCAGCCAATGCCTGCCCCCTTATTGATCTTCGTAGCTGAAAGTTCAAATCAAATTGACTCAGCTCAATATTCCATTTAAGTAACCGCCCCGATGCTTCGGGTTTCTGCAACACTTGTCTCAAAGGTTGATCGGTATATACAACTATCGGGTGTTCCTGAAAATAATGGCGAAGTTTGCGGGAAGCAATCAGGAGGCTATAAGCAAGCTTCTCTATCTTCGGATAATTACGTTCTGCAGCGGCTAGTTTTTTGCTTACGTAATATACAGGTTTCTAGACTTTATCCTCTTCACGTACTAATGTTGTGCTAACGGCGTGAGATGATACCGCCAAGTAGACGAACAAATCCTCATGTTCCACAAGTTTTGATAATATTGGAGGCTTTTCTAAGAAGTCTAACAGATTCTGGAACGCCTCCACACAGTCGGGAGTCCACTCAAAATTTCGCTTTCCCCGCTTTATGAGATCGAAGAAAGGTACACATCTATCTGTAGCCTTGGAAATAAACCTACTTAATGCAGCAACTTTTCCGGCCAAGCTTTGAACGTCTTTGATCTTGCGTGGTTCTTCAATGTCCCTTATTGCTGCTATTTGGTTAGGATTTATCTCAATTCCTCGAGAACTCACAATAAACCCCAGGAATTTTCCAGATGCGACCCCAAACGAGCATTTTAGGGGGTTTAACTTCATCCCATACCTTCGAAGAATATTAAACATTTCAGCTAAGTCCCTTGTATGATCGGAAGACTGTTTGGACTTCACAAGCATGTCATCCACATAAACCTCCATGGTTTTCCCGATTTGATTGTAAAACATACGGTTGACTAGACGCTGATACGTGGCTCCTACATTCTTTAACCCAAATGGCATTACCACGTAACAATATAACCCCAAGTCTGTGATAAAGCTTGTATGCTCTTGATCTGGTATGTGCATGGGAATTTGATTGTGCCCGGAATAGGCATCCATAAAGGATAAAAGCTCATGTCCGGCCGTCGAATCTACTAGCTGATCAATTCTGGGGAGAGGAAAGCTATTCTTCGGGCAAGGCTTGTTCAAATCAGAAAAGTCAATACACGTTCTCCACTTCCCGTTTGACTTTTTGACTAGGACAGGATTCAATATCCAGTCGGGATATTTCGAATCCTTAATGAATCCATTATCTTTTAATTTCTCTACTTCTTCTTTTAAAGCTGCTGACCGCTCTAGGCCTAACATCCGTCTCTTCTGCTTGACTGGTGGGTGCTTTGGATTAATACACAAAGAGTGGCTCATGATGGTAGGCGAAATCCCACGCATGTCAGCGTGAGTCCAGGCAAACACATCCAGATTTTCCCTTAAGAAATCAGCCAATTCCCTCGCTCTAATTGGATCCAGTTGCAAGCCGATCTCTAGTACTTTTGTTGGATCTGTTTCATCAGTAGGTATATCTATTGTTATTTCGTTGGGAGTTGCCTTCCTGTCCCCGGGTTCTCTATCCTCTCTGGGATCTATATCCTCGAGCACGTCTGAGGGCGACTCTCTTGGGGCAGGACCCCTTAATTGCTATGCTGAGGCCTCCTTTGGAGGGGCGGAATCATCCTTAGCTTCTATATTCAACCCCTTCATTAACATCTTTAACTCCGTCATGTAATAAGCTCGTCCCGTAGCTTGGTCGCCCCTCATCACCCCATCTCCTGAGTCAGTCGGAAATTTAAGCAGCAAGCACCAAGGTGCAATACATGCCCTAAATTCGGCAAGGGCTGGTCGGCCTAGGAAGGCATTGTAAGGCGACTCCACGTCCAAAACTACAAACGGCAGGATCCTTACTCTCTGGCGATCTCCCTGCCCTAGTGTGACTGGTAGTTCCACAAAACCCATCGGAGCTGTAGATGCTCCGTTAAAGCCACGTATCCATCCTTCACATGGCTTTAAATCTTTTGCTTCGAGTCTCATTTGTTCGAAAGCTTTCTTGAAGAGGATATTGACCGAGCTCCCATTGTCCACTAACACTTTATGGACTAAAACAGGGCCAATTGTTGTGGTAATCACTAGTGGATCATCGGTTGGGGACTGAACTCCGGAATCATCTCTATTGCGGAATACGACGTAGTCTGACATCATCTTTTGTTGTTTTACTGGAGTAACGTCTTCGAGGCTACTGCATTCTCCTACCTCAAAATGCTTGGCGGCATTGACGTACTGGTCCATTGCTTTAAAACTACGACCAACTAAGTGAGGTCTGCCTATAATAGTATTAATGACGACCCCCTTACCTTTTTGCTGAGCTGTGGGTTTTGAAGCAGGCTAGTTGTGGTCCGAGGCTTGTCCTCCTTGGCCCCTGTCCCTTTGGGCAACCTTGTACTCGTCTAACTTCCCTTCTCGTAGCAACCTTTCGACGATATCTCTCAAATGACGGCATTCATTGGTGGAATGACCATGGGTACCATGAAACAAGCAAAACTTTCCTGTTGCAGTCTCTTTCTCAATGGAGTCTCTGGGTGGTGGTTTTTTGTACTGCAATATGCTATATGTATCTAAATAAATATTCTCCAACGTATCATTTAATGGCGTATAATTTTCAAAAGTCTGGAATCTGGGTCTTTTATTAGAGCTATTCCCTCGGTTTTTGTTCCTTCTATTGTCGTTCCCATTTCTGTTGCTATTACCCCCACTCTGGTTGCCAACATTTACTTCCACCTTCCCAGAACTGTCACCAGATTGTTTCACAGCAACATTACTCTGGACACCTTCCTTCAAGGCCCCTTCGGACTTTCTCTTCCGATTCGCCTTAGCATCTTCTCGCCTTAAGCGGATATTAGCCTTTTCATAGAACAATTCTCTAGTGGGAGGTGGTTTTCCAGCCAAGTAATCCCCGAACTCTGTGTCAGGATCTACCCCTTCTATCAAGGCCATCAGGATAGTGGGCTCATGGGGATCACTAACTTCGGTGACGGCTAGGTTGAAACGATCCAAATATGACTTCAAAGATTCTCCTAGGGCCTATTTAATCCGTGACAATTCTATGACGCTCTTGGACTTTCGGCCAGGGAGTCGAAAATGATTCATGAAGCGCTCACTCAATTCTGTGAAATTTGATATCGACCGAGGGGTAAGTCGGGTGAACCACATTAATGCTATGTCTTCAAGATAGATTGGAAAAGCTTTGAATTTTACGGCATCTGGGGTTGCTGCCGCGTTCATGAACCAAGCATACCTCATCAGATGCTGCCCTAGGTTTGTTCTTCCTGAATATCGATCCATCTGAGGCAAGTTGAATCGCCGAGGGAACTGGAAATCCAGTATGTCATCTGTGAAGGGGGTATGACTTTGCTCAATGCCCCAATCTTCATTAGTATACCGCCGGCTTTCGAACATAATCTGGCGCACCATTGCCCATACATCGGCATTTGTTAATGTCTGCACAGGCTCTCTAGGTCTGATGTTCGGATTACCCTGGGTTCCTGATCAGGGAATAACCTCCTGTTTCTGGCGGCAGCTACTCTATGTTGCTCTCTATGCTCCCGGTCAATCTCAGGAGGTAGAGGTTGGAGAAGATGTTGCTACGTGGGGTTGGTAATATTAGGATCCCTGGGTAGGATGTGGGATCCGCGCATGGGTAGCAACATAGGCTGTTGCAGGCTCGGGTCATCAGGGCCCAATACACGAGCGGCTTCTTCTCGGGATCCTAAAGATCCAAAAGTCAATTGATCGAGGTTCTGAGGTCGCTCAAGCGACCATCTCTCGCGAGGGCGTTCCTCGTCCGAAGAAGATGAATCATTTGTAGCAAGGCGGCGTGTTGGGGAAGGAGTCTTTTGCCTCTGGAGCTCCTGTAGTTCTCTACCCATAGTGATCATGTTTTCCTGCATGCGAAGCCTGTCACGCCTTTGGGCTTCCAATGCTTCTTTAGTGCTCTGGAGCATGTCAAGAAAACATGAAAAGTCTCCCTGGGTAATGGGTGTAGATGGATCAGGCTGAACATTAGTCATCGTGGCTGGAATCAGAGCATTGGAGGGAGCTCGAGTAGAAGTTCCAGCTTCATTCTGGTTCGGATCGGATTGGTTCACAGTGGCCTGGTCGGGGCGGTTTGGATGGAGAGAGTGAGTGCCCTCGACCTCATTAGATCGAATCAGATCGGTGCCTTCCATCCGGTTCGGATCGGCGCCTTCCATCTGGTTCGGATCCTCCTGATCGGAGCGGTCTGCTCCAGAGCTTTGAGCGCGTGACCTCGTTAACACGATGGCTTGTTGATCTTCTCTAGCATCATTTCCCTTAGCGCCTTTCACTTCTTTTCCTTTGGTCTTAGCCATGATACTCGATTCTTCAACAGCTAGTCAACAAGTACTGAAAGATGTCAGAGACAAAGGATTAACTTCTTTGAACTTAAAGTCCAAATAGTAGAATGATAATCCCAAAAAGGCTGAGAATTCGAAGGTCTCTCAATGAAAGCACCAAAATGTTAGACCAAAAATTGGTTCTAACAACCAAATTAGCTATGATTTTAATGAAATAAAACTAAAAAGCAACGAAGAACACACGATTTATAGTGGTTCGGCACTAAAGGGCCTACGTCCACTTTCTATTCTTTTAATTAATGATTTGAATGCAAATACAGCAATGATTCTCAATCAACTTCACAATTACAATGCATAAGCTCACTCAAATCTCTCAAAAATAGACTTTAAGAGATGATTTTAATCTGAATATGGTTATGAAATTCAGCTATGAAGGAAGTTAGAACTGAGAATTTGCCAAAAGATCCTTTCAAATGCCTCTTGATGGTGTATTTATAGGGGAAAAATCTCCTCGAAGTGGCTCCGGTTCGGAACTGCGTGGCACCCATCCCATAAGAGTCGGGTTCGGAGGCCTCCAGATGGTGACAGCGCATCGATTTAGTGGGAGATCGTGGAAGGAAATGGTTGTGCTTGGTCCGAGTCTTTAGGAAATGTGTGTAGCAACGGTCACAGGCTCAGAAAAAAGGGGTTCGGGTCGGCCGCCTCCGATCCGATCCGATGAGGCTACTTGCTTTCTTTTAGTGTCGCTGAAGTGCTTCTCCGAACCGAACCGATGTGATGTATGCATCTTTGATTTCTGCTTCTTTCCTACGCTGGTTCCCTCCGATCCGAACCGGTTGATGGCTTTCCCACTATTTTCTCTTTATGTAGCCTAGTTCACAAAGTAGGCTAACACAAGTCATACCCGGAGACTCCATCGGAAGGCAAACCGGAACCTCATAAGGGATACAAGCTATCACACTAGTCTACTTAGTACAAACATCGGTAATGGTTCCGAACCGGCAGCTATCTACGTACATTATGAGGGCAAGCTCCTCTAAGTATTCATGGGAAAATCGGAAGCCTAAATACGCAGGCTTATAGCCGAGAGCATACACCAAGAGCTCATATCAATCTCAAAGAAGCCCCAACTAACCGAGACCTTACCTCCGGAAGCTATAATCAACACCGCAAAGCGGCCGAGAGCTAAAACAACCGAAACCAAGAAGAAAAGCGGTCGAAAAAGGTACCTGCAAGCCCAACGACTCAACAGCAGAAAGGGCCCTGAATTCTCTATAAATAAGACCCCAAACGTCACATTTTCGGGATGATTTTTCCATTTTCAATCTTGTTCTTTCTTCTTTAAGGAGCAAACCCTAATTTCCAAATCGGATTGGGGATTTCCTCAACTCTTGTAATACATCTGCAATTTATGAACCAAGAAGTCCAAGACTTAAACATTTCATGATTTGATAATCATATTGTGCCATTTATGATGGAACAGGGAGTTAACACTAACCTTCCGTATAAAAGTGTTGCTCACGACACTCTTGTAAAGAGGACGGGCTTCGTGGGAACCCGAAGCCTTCCCCTCTTTTCCTCGTGGGTTGGCAATGTGAATCAACCCTCTCATAATGAGCCTAATGCTACTCAACTCCGAAAAAGAGGTTGTTTGCAAGCTTATGGCTTAATCACTGATGCAACCAAGGCCCTTCGGGCTGGCTCAATGCAGAAGGATCGTTTAAGTTAATAAGCATTGCAGTATCTAGGGCTGCACAAAGAATGGGTTGGATCAGGTTAGATCCAATACTTCATCCGACCCGCATAAGTATGGGTTTAAGGTAATTCAACCCGTATTCAACCCTATATGAGGTTGGATTGAAGTATGGGTTGGGTCTGGTTTGTAGGGTTGGGTTGGGTTGCTTGAATATAATAAAAAAGTAGAATATAAGGGAATTTTTTTAAGAATAATATTCAGCATAATATATCAGATTTTGGCTAGCATAATGCATTTAAAATAACTGATTTGTTTTAAGACATATTTTATTAAAATTCAGTGTAAATTAAAATGTACCAAAATTAATTTACTACATAGTAGAACAAGTGTTTCAACTTAAAATACATTAAAATGCTCTTTAAAATATGTTTTTCAAATTGTATCTAGTTTGGATTGACATGAAATATTTTTTTATGTATATTTACTATAGAATACATAAACATTATTGTAGGATTATACTATTTTTATTTTAAATAGGCTGATATCAAACTAGTTTTTTAATATAGGGTTGGGTTGGGTTAAAATAATGTTGGGTTGAACGAAATATAAAACCCGACCCGTATATAGTATGAGTTACAAATTGTAACCCATATCCGATCCAAACTAGAATGGGTTGGGTTTATGTGGGTTGGGTTGGGTTGATGGGTTGGATCGGGTTGGATATGGGTTGTGTGCAGCCCTAGTAGTATCCTTACCATCTGAGTATTGGGAAGCATTAGCATGTTTTCCGCTTATCACATTGTATATAATTTTACCCATGATCAAAGGGGTAACTGATTACGTAAGGCTTTAGTTGTACCAAGTTAAATAAACCTTTCTTCAAGGCACTTCGGAACTCCATAATTCTGTAAGCGTGATATTCACCCCTTTAGGGAAGAATAACTGATCTTCGGAACGGAGATTCTGGTACTTAAGAAACGGTTGATTTATCTAAGGAACATTGACCCCAGGTTGTCTTTCAGCAACCTTAGATCATGGTTGCACCAAATTGCCTAAATATATGTTCCATATAACTCATTCCTGGTGTTGACGGAAAATATCGTTAACATTTTAGCGCTAGAAGGAGGGCCTGAACCTTCGATCTTTTGGTTAATCTATCAAAAAATAATTTGGTAAACTTATTGCTCCATGGTAGGAAATTTGAAATAAAAAAATATTGGAAGAGAGAAATAAAGAACCGGCTCCTAATGCGACCCTTGAAGGAAACGGGGATCTAACGCTTAATCTGAACAATAATGAAAGAGGAGCCACATCCAGCCCAGTACAACCACCAAATCCAAACGCCATGGAAGATAATTTCGCAAGAGTTATGGCCTTGGAGAAGAAACTCCAAGAAATGCAAGCTCAAATGGATGTTGCTCAAGCGTAGAAGTCTTCAAGACTTACCAAATCCAGTCAAAGCGAAATGAATGAGTCTAGAAAAAGAAAATCTCCCATTCAACACTCTAAAGTAAAAGAGAAGCTCAAAGCAACTTCCTCTAAGAAGAAAAAGTCCCTTTTGACGGGAATAGATCATCAAGGAAATCAATGTGAGCAAGAGCAATCCTGGAGTTCCACTTCCAAAGGTTATGACCCTAAAAGAGAAGACTACGCCAACATAGAGGCTAATTTTAAAGACATTGCTCAGAAGATCGTTAAAGACTTTCTAGAGAGCAAGGGAAAAGGATCTAGGATGACAGGGTGAATGACAATGAAAGATTAGCTCCTTTTATCGATGAAATTATGAACACCATAATACCATCTAGGGTGAAGGTTCCAACCATAAAATATCTGGGAATAACTGACCCTGATGATCATCTAATGGTTTTTGACAGCCAGATGGATCTCTACAATGCTTCAAGAGCCATCAGATGCCGTCTTTTCCCAATGATCTTTCGGGGGTGGCAGCAAAGTGGTATCGTCAGTATAGAGGAAACACCATTTATTCATGGAAACAGTTCTCCTACGAATTTTCCACGCAGTTCTGCATCTGCAAAGATCCGACAGTTGACTAGACAGTCATTGCTAACATCAAATAGAGGCAAGGGGAGTCCCTAGGAGATTACTTGAAAAGGTTCAACATCGAGGCATTGAAGGCCAAGGATATGTATGACCTTGACAAGTTAATAGCCGTGCATTCAGGGCTAATTGAAAAATACCCCCTTCTGGAAAGAATTATACATTCACGGCTGTAAATACTTACAAGACTTTCACTACCAAGCTGACAAGTTTATTCGCATGGATGAATTATACTTCACAAACAAAAAGTTCAGACCTCAAGGTGAAGGAGAAAGGTTGAACTTCGGATGAAAGCCCCCGAAGGGAAATCAAAAGAGGTCAAGATGAGAAGATTATAATACCAACTCAGTTGCTGTAAGCAAACCCATCTCCTTCATGTATCCTGTTGCGAAAGAAAGGGTTAATAACTTCCCCATCTCGTTCAAGGCCAAGAATTGCCCCGAACCTTATTCCGGTGGTAAGTATTGTGAATTTCACAAAATCAACGGGCATAAGACTGACGAGTGCAAAGTATTGGATGAGATTATTCAGAAGCTAATCCGAAAGGAACACCTGAAAGAATATTTGTTTTAAAAAAGACAGCATTTTCTCAGCATACAAATGGACAACAAAAGGTTTCAACAAATGTAATGAGAGCTGTTATGGAAGAGCGCAACCTAGACTTGGTCTACCCATAAATCGAATCAATGTGATCCATGGAGGGCCACACCCTACCGGAGATTGTCCAAGAGCCAGGATGCAATACATGAAGGAAGCTATGGAGGGAATATTCTCCATTCAAGAAGAACCATCTTTGAAAAATGCACGTTATGCTCTCAAAATGCACAACCTATTGGTTTCTACGGAGGAGATGAAGAAAGGGGTCCGCCACCCACATAGTGATCCCCTATGATAATAGCGCAAATCAAACTCTCTGTCGTTTCCAAGATCCTTGTGGACACTGGGAGTGCCGTCAGTGTCATCTTCAAGCATGCTTTCGACCAAATGGGAATTTCTGAGAAGAAGTTAGACCCAAGCAACGAACCAATCTTTGGCTTCAATAACAAGGGATCAACTCTGATGGGGCAGATCAACCTTCTGGTTCAAGTTGGGTTATCCCCGCTTCATAGGACCTTCGAAACTCTCTTTGTTGTGATCGACCAACCATCCTATTTTGACGCCTTCTTTGAACGACCAGCTTTAGAGGAGATGGACGCTTTTGTCTCTTCCAAGTACCTTATGTTAAAATTCTTAACCAAGAGGGATTGGATACCATCAAAGGAGAACAATTCAGTTCTCGTGAATTGTACTTCGCAACAGTTAACAAATACAAAAGGGAGTATTCTTCGTACTTTGATTCTTATACTATTTTATACCTTCGGGTAAGGGATTCTTACATCCCACATTCGAAGCTAAGGTAAAATATAATAAAGCTGACAAGCTTGCAAATGTTATGTACACTTTTTTGAAAAGAAAAAGGAAGAGAGCCGATGATGTAAACTTGACCGAAGAAGGATAAATTGTCACAGATTTGGATTCTTGAGGGGAAATTGAAAGAATGAAAACAATAGAGATGTGGAAGAGGTAAATGTTGATTCAAAGGATAAGGCAAAAGTTTTCAACATAGGGAAAAGGCTGACAGATCCCCTTAAAAGCGACCTAAATCGGTTCCTACAGCTCAACAAAGATGTCTTCATTTGGACCCATTCAGACATGGTCGGGATCAACCCTTTTATTATGAGTCATGCCTTAAACATTGATCCTTCTATAATCCCGGTTCGACAAAAGAAAAGACAATATAATAGATACCGATCAGAAGCCTTAAAGGAGGAAGTCTTAAGGTTAGAAACAAACGGGTTTATCCGAGAAGTTCTTTATCCAAAATGGTTAGCCAATCCTGTGCTAGTAAAGAAGTCCAATGGGAAGTGGAGAACATGCATTGACTACACGAATTCAAACAATGTTTGCCCAAAGGACTCTTATCCCCTTACGCGGATAGACCAGTTAGTTGATGCAACCAGTGATCATTTTATATTATCTCTTATTGATGCTTACTCGGGGTATAACCAAATTCCAATGCATAAACCTAACGAAGAGCATACAAGCTTTATCACTGATTGGGGAACATTTTGCTATAAAGTAATACCCTTTGGATTAAAAATGCAGGAGCAACGTACCAAAGGCTAGTAAATAGAATGTTTCAAGAACAGATAGGGCGCAACATGGAAGTATACGTGGATGACATGCTAGTGAAGTCCATCAAAGAAGAAAACCATTTGAAGGACTTGGAAGAAATGTTCAATGTCCTAAGAAGTTAATAAATGAAGTTAAACCCACAAAAGTGTCCTTTTGGGGTTCAATCTGGAAAGTTCTTAGGAAATGTGGTAAGTGAGCAAGGGATTGAAACTAGCCTAACCAAATCCGGGCCATAAGAGACATGGAAGAACCTAGAACGAGCAAAGAAGCCATGAGCTTAAATGGAAAAGTAGCAGCCCTCAGAAGGTTCATTTCCAAAGACACTTACAAATGCGTTCATTTCTTCGATATTATAAAGAAAAAGAACTTCGAATGGAATGGAGAAAGGAGAAGATCTATACCTATATATGGTCGTCTCAGATATGCGGTAAGCTCAGAAAGTAATGGAACTCAACACCCAATTTATTACGTTAGCAAAAGGCTAAAAGACGCGGAAACCCGATACCCAGTAATGGAAAAACTAGCATATTTCCTAGTACTTACCACACGAAAACTAAGAGGGTGCTTCCAAGCTTACCCTGTTAAGGTTTTAACTAGCTTTCCACTAAAACAGGTGTTCAACAAGCTAGAAACCTCTGGGAGGTTAGTCAAATGAGGAGTTGAACTTAGCCAATACAAGACTAAATTTCACCCTCGAGTGGCAATTAAAGGACAAGCTCTCGCAGACTTCGTGAACGAGTGCACAAGCTTTATTACAGAACAATTAGTTAAAGAGAATGACTTAAAGGCCAAGTGGTAGCTTTTTGTAGATCGAGCTTCAAACGAACAGGGAGCAGGGGCATGTTATATTATAATTACCCTTGACGGACACCGCTTGCACTACGCCATGAAGTTAGGATTCCTAGCAACGAACAACGTAGCCGAATACGAGTCAATGATGGTTGGTTTGAAGTTGGCACTACATTGAAGATACCTCGAATAGAAATCTTTAGTGATTCACAACTAATGGTAAACCAAATAAAACAAACCTATCGGACTAAGGATGCACGACTAACCCTATATGTGAAGAGGATATTAAAGATGCTTTCCCAGTTTAATGATTTTTCAATCCATCAAATACCCCGTGGGGAGAGTACTCAAGCAAATTCACTAGCCAAATTAGCCAGTTCCCGGGGGTTCCCCGAAACTCGAGTAATTCTCATGGGTTATCAATAATGACCTAGTATCAAGCATGAAGAATCGGAAACGGCGAAATAATTATTAGTTCTAACTAGATCCCATGCCTTGAGAAGGGGGGACGAAGGGAACAAAGTGATAAATTCCAATGTGGAACCCCACTTAACGGAAATGAATTGCCATCATGAAAATGCATGGATGACTCCCATGGTAGATTACCTCCTAAACGGAACTTTACCCCTTGATAAGCATGATGCAAGAAGGATAAAACTCCAGGCTCCTACATTTGTGATTATAGATAATATATTTATAAAAAGGGACATTCACTTACTTACTTAAGATGTGTAAGCTCCGAAGATGGGTTTAACCTGTTAAGAGAGGCTCGTGAAGGATTGTGTGGAGACCATTCCAATGGAATTAAGCTGGCCAAAAGGGTCATGCGACAAGGCTATTATTGGTCACAGGTGGTTAATCAGGCAATTAAATATGTTAAAAAGTGTGAAAGGTGTCAAAGGTACTCTAAGGTGCCCCGACTTCCCCCTAGCAAGCTGACCCCTATCTCAAGCCCCTGGCCATTCGATGTGTGGGGAACAGATCTAACCGGACCCTTACCAATCTCCAAAGGTGGAGCTATGGATGTCGTAGTTTCCATCGACTACTTCACCAAATGGATGGAGGCAGAACCCCTTCCGACAATCATGTCTAAAAAGGTGTTGAGATTTGTAATAAAGAACATTGTTACTCGCTTTGGAATTCCCCACAAGATCATATCAGATAATGGAACACAATTCTAGAGCAAAGAATTCACTCGGTTTTGTGAGAAAAATGGAATCATTAAAAGCTTTTCCTTGGTAGCTCATCCAATGGCTAAAGGAGTTGTCGAAGCTGCCAACAAAACCATAACGACAATTCTTAAAAAATGCTTAAACCAAGCAAAAGGAAATTGGTCCGAAGAGTTACCCTTAGTGCTTTGGGCATATAGAACTTCTTCCAACACAGCAACATGACACACCCCTTTTTCCTTGACATATGGATGCGAAGCCATGCTTCCGATTGAGATTGAAATCCCATCACATAGAAGGATAGCTTATGCATTTAATAACAATCAGGAGTTAAAAAAGGAATACTTAGACCTAGTACAAGGATTGAGAGATGAGACTGCAATCAGAACGGCTGAATATCAAAGAAGAATCACGAAATACTACAACACCAAGGTCAGGACTATAACCTTCGCAAAAGGAGAATTAGTTTTACAGAGAGTGATGGATAACACAAAGAACACAGTAGATGGTCCTCTCGGTCCAAATTGGGAAGGACCCTTGATCGACCATCAAGAAGTTATGACCGGAGCATATCGACTGTGCATACCCAATGGTGTTCTCATTCCGAAACTCGGAACATTTAAGACCATACTTCTTAATGGTAAAGGGGTAAGGGAAAAGGCTTTCCTTCAAAGAAGATCACATAACCAAGGGCACGAAAACCCTTTAAAAACATAAAGAAACCCAAAAGGGATCAAACCACGAATGGATCAAATCCCTTGTCATCACCAAATTGGTATGGGTAAGGCACTCCCCGGAGGGAGTGGTGTGTTAATCTTTTTCCCTTCCCAAGTTAGAGGGGGATAAGTTAAAATATCAAAAGCGTAAGCCTCTGTTTCACACCAGAAATGGTCATGGCGGTGCATCTAAAATTAGCACGCCCTACCTCTGCTCATAGAAGAGTACTCCCTGCCTCTGCTACGAACTAAGCACATCCTATCTCTGCTCGTAGAAGAGCACGTCCTACCTCTACTTATGTTCTGCATTACCCGTAGAAGGGAACGCCAACCCCGATCATCACTTACGATGGTCAGGATAGAGCACCCCTCGGAGGGGGGTGGAGTGTAAGCCTCTATCAGTACCTACAATGGTCAGTATAGAGCATCAAAAGAGTAAACCGTAGTTCTATGTCTACAATGGCCCAGACTAAGTTTCTAAGACCTTATCATCACCTATGATGGTCAGGAAAGGCGCCTCCTGGAGGGAGGTCGGGTAAGTCCTTAGGCCCTGCTTGTGGATAAGCTAGCCAAGCGCAGTGGACGCACATGCACTGAGAGTGACCAACAAAGCACGTACATCCTCTTCTTTGACATCGAAAGCCCATAGAGTGGCTCAAGAGGCACATACAACTTCTGCTTCACAAATCAAATCCATGGGGGATACCAAAACATTAATACCGGAAGGGAATTTTCGGCCTTCAATCTTTAATTACCTGAAATGGGGTCAGTTCATGTCTTCTATATTAATATCTGAATTTGGATTGATCTGGTTCTTCACAAATACCAAAAGGGAATTTCCAGCCTTCGATCATTAATTACCCGAACAAGGGTTGATTCAGGTCTTCTATATTAATACCCGAATTTGGGTTGATTCAGTTCTACACAAATACCGGAAGGGAATTCTAGTCTTCAATCTCTAATGACCCAAACAAGGGTTAGTTTGGGACTTTTATTAATACCGGAAGGGGGTTTCTGGTCTTCAATCTTTAAATGACCCAAACAAGGGGTTGGTTTGGGACTTTTATTAATACCGGAAGGGAATTTTTGGTCTTCAATCTTTAAATGACCCAAACAAGGGTTGGTTTGGGACTTCTATTAACACCGAAAGGGGATTTATAGTCTTCAATCTTTAAATGATGCAAACAAGGGTTGGTTTGGGACTTCTATTAATACAGAAAGGGGATTTCTGGTCTTCAATCTTTAAGGACCCAAACAAGGGTTGGTTTGGACTTCTATTAATACTGGAAGGGGACTTCTGGTTTTCAATCTTTAAGTTAACCGAGTAAGGATTAGTTAAAGGTACCATCAAAACAAGAAACCAGTCACCAGCTTTGACTTTAAAGGTCAAGTGGGAACTAACGCAAGGACAGCACATTAAGGGTTTCGCTATACAATCCAATGTTAAAAACAACTCATGCATAGAATGAAAAGAATCCAGAAAGAAAAGTTTGACTTAGAAAGCCGAAAACACCCTTTCATTAGGAGGGGGCAAATGTTTCTAACAAAATTAACTCTGAAACAAACTGACGGTTAAGGGGTATCGGATAACCGCAAAAACAGAAGAATTCTCCAAAAATCAAGAGACAAACACTAGAAGGAACCAAAAGAAGGAAGGAATGATCCGAGAGCTGCATAAACCGACACCTTTTTAGGAGAAAGGTGCTCGAAATATACAGGTATATCCGGGAAGATATATCCAGGCGAACATATCAGACAGGATATATCCAGCAGGGGGATTCTACAGCGAAAGGTCATCTAAGTCATAAACTAATAAAAAAGAAGGCAAGATTCCTGCTTATTAAAACCTGGAAGGGCGGAAGGGATGTCGGTATTAACCTTCTTAATACCTATGCACCAGGAGAAAAAAGCATCAAGAGTATTAAACCAGAAGTGCATAGAGATTATCCGGGACTAGCTTCTGAAATATCTACTACATAAATGCCGAAAGGTCATATTGATAGACAACAAGAAAATCACCTGGAGCAATTTTATGAAAAATTGGGTTATACCGAAAGACTCCATCGGAAGGCAAACCTGAACCCTAGAAAGGATACAAGCTATCAGACTAGTATACTTATTACAGACACCACAGTGGTTCCGAACCAGTAGCTATCTACGTACATCATGAGGGCAAGCTCCTCTAAGTATTCACGGGAAAACCGGAAGCCTACATCCGGAGGCTTATAACTGAGAACGTACCACCGAGAGCTTATATAAATCTCAAAGAAGCCCCAACTGACCGGGACCTTCCCTTCGGAAGCTATAATCAACACCGCAAAGCGGTCGGGAGCTAAAACAACTGAAACTAAGGAGAAAAGCAGCCGACAGAGGTACCTATAGGCCCAACGGCGGAAGGGACCCCGAATTCTATATAAATAAGACCCCAAGGGTCACATTTTCGGGATGATTTTTCCATTTTCAATCTTGTTCTTTCTTCTTTAAAGAGAAAACCCTAAGTTCCAAATCGGATTGGGGATTTCCTCAACTCTTGTAACACATTTGCAATTTATGAACGAAGAAGTCCAACACTTGAACATTTCGTGATTTGATAACCATATTGTACCATTTATGATGGAACAGGGAGTCTCGTATGAAAGAGTTGCTCACAACACTCTCGTAAAGAGGAGGGGCTTCGAGGGAACCTGAAGCCTTCCCCTCTTTACCTCGAGGGTTGGCAACGTGAATCAACCATCTCATAATGAGCCTAATGCTACTCAACTTCGGAAAAGGGGTTGATTGCAAGTTTATGGCATGATCACTGATGCAACCAAGGCCCTTCGGGCTGGCTCGATGCAGAAGGATCATTTAAGTTAATAAGCATTGCAGTATCCTCACCATCCGAGTATTGGGAAGCATTAGTCTATTTTCCTCTTATCACAATGTATATCATTTTACCCATGATCTAAGGGGTAACTGATTACACAAGGCTTTAGTTGTACCAAGTTAAATATACCCTTCTTCAAGGCACTTCGAAACTCCATAATTTTGTAAGCGTGATATTCAACCCTTGGGGGGAGAATAACTAATCTTCGGAATGGAGATTCTGATACTTAAGAAATAGTTGATTAATCTAAGGAACATTGACCCTAGGTTGTCCTTCAACAACCTTAGATCATGGTTGCACCAATTTGCCTAAATATATATTCCATATAACTCATTCCGGGTGTTGACGGAAAATATCTTTAACAAATTGATATTGAGTTTGAGGTGGGAGACATGGTTTTCATCAAAGTATCACTGTTGAGGAATGTGGTTTGCTTTGGATCTGTAGGGAAACTAGCGCCAAGGTTTGTAGGGCCATTTCCCATAGTAGAGAGGATAGGTCAAATGGCCTGTAGGGTGAGATTACCAGAGAGGTTGGCTGGTGTTCATGATGTTTCCACGTTTCCCATTTGCGGAAATGTCTGCACGATACGGCATAAGTAGTTGAGTCGAGCATGCTTGAGGAGTCGAGGTAGAAAGGGAGGCGACAGTGAGACGAGTACCTACACGTATACTTGGATCAAAGGTTAACAAGCTACGTAATAAAGAGGTTAAGTTGATGAAAGTACAATGGGGAAAAACAGCGAGGATGTAACTTAGGAAACTGAGGACAAGATTCGCGCTTCATATCCTTTTCTTTTCAAGGTTATGTTCTTAACTTCTTTTTCCTAGCTTTTGTTAGTACTTGTTTCTATCAATCATATGTATCCTATCGATCGAATCTTCGACCTTTAGGTAGAGAACCAATGGGTGTAAACATCTGTTTAAGACATGTTATGTCTGATGGATGCAAGTGTTTGCTAGTGGTTGCTCGTGGATGCATATACACACACTAGGCAGTAGATCAGCTCAGTCACTTACATATTTCCTATGGATGTGTGTGCACTAGGATTTTATATGGATGTATCATCATATGGATGTTTCATTTGGATGAATGATTGTACACACGTATAGAACTTACATGATATATTAGGATTATTTGCATACATTTTGGTTACGTGGAACGAACATAAATTGCATTAAGGAGGTCAACTGAATCAGTCGACGACCTGATTTTTTCCAATTAGTGTAAGGACATATACACACACTATTACATATGTTCGTAAAATAATTATAAAATAATCTTAAGGACGATGGATGCTTGTGGATGATGGATGAGTAGATGATTGTGGTTGTAAGGATAATAACATTCTACTTAACTTGGAGATTTCGGGGACAAAATCCTTTAAGTAAGGAGAATGTAACACCCCGTAATTTTAAAGAACATTAATAAACTATAGAATACTTAATTTAATATTGGGAAATAAGTAAAACAGACTGTACCATAGCGTTCATCTCGGAATTCTGGTTCAGATAGACTCCGAGTTTGCATAAAACAGACATCGTATGAAGTAGATATTAAGGTTAGAAGTTTGTATACATATGAGAGAAATATATATAAACAAAATAAAACTAGAATTTAAAAAATATTCAAAATCAAAGGCAGGAGTTGAACGTGGGATCTGGACCCGTTGGGGGTCGACCCACGCCCAGGGGGGTCGTCCCATGGGTCAACCCACTCAAGGTTGTGTTGACCCTGGGGTCGACCCACCCCAGATCCAGCCTGGTTCATTCCCTGAACCTGGACTTGTTGCTGAGTGAGATTCATTAGAAAAAGTATATATAAGGGCTGACATTTCTACTGTTTTATACACCTAAAGAAATGGAGACAAGGAGATGTTGCCTTAGCTTGGATTGAATTAGACTATCTTCTACAACGACAGCCTCTACGTATACAAGAATCTCTTCTGCATCAGCATACTATTCTCTGTTCTTTAGATCCAATCTCTGTGATTTCATGTTACTTTTAGATATAAATATTTAACAGTAATCTTGACATATTAAAAAACCGGATCTAAACCTATGCCTGTTAAGAAATTTATTAATATTTAAACATATATGTTATAATGACATGGAATTTTCTATAAACCTATTCTATTATTTAATTATTTCTATATGCCTATTTTTATGCTTATTTCTACTATATGTGCCAATTTCTGTTCTTCTTCCTCTCTTATTCCCTTTTTTATTTTTATAGCCTAGGCTACCTTCGACCCTAGGCCAATACCGCTGAAATATGCATACGACCGAAATTGGGATTAATTGGGGATGATTGGGAATGATAATTTGGGGGGGGCATAATTTAATATGTATATGACTGGGATTTGGGGGAATCACCTGTACTATGAGTTATGACTGAAATTTAGGGTGTATAAACATGTAAACCTGTAGGCTTAATTTCAAAAATTAAGTGGAACATGTTATTAAAACTGTATGTCACCTATGTAACCTGTTTGATCTATTAGGTTAAGAAAACTTGTTTATTCTATTGGGAGTCAAGTAAACTTGTTAATCTGTT
Source organism: Allium sativum (assembly GCA_030737875.1). NCBI lineage: Eukaryota > Viridiplantae > Streptophyta > Magnoliopsida > Asparagales > Amaryllidaceae > Allium > Allium sativum. The sequence goes on from CM060923.1 coordinate 446,460,027, forward strand.
GGGGTTATAGGGACACTATTAACCCATATAAAACTTAACCTGTGGAAATCCTAGTTGATTGGGGACACAAGTTTAGGGGTTTGACTTGTGTCATATGTTATGTGGGACCCATATTAGTTAGCAACCCATTCTGGTATTAAAAGGGGACCCCGCATTAGGTAGGGGTCAGGGCACGCTTACCGATCTAATTATAAGAGGTTCATTTGGGATGGGGTTTTCTGATGGCGCGTTCCAACAGGGCCATGTGCGTGCGTGGGTCTGGTCTGTCTGGGAAAATAAGATGCCACAACACCTGTAAATAGGTTTGTGTCCTTCTGGTGGTTGCCACTTTAGGATGTAGTACACCCTATTGTGGGGCCAGCACAGGGTATTTAAGTCGTAGGGAGCCGATCACTTGGGGGTAGTAATTAGGGTACATCTAGTTCTGTTTAGGTACTTGTCATTTCTGTTTGGGGTAACACCCGTTATTTCTGTTTAGGTACCTATTATTTCTGTTTAGGGTGAAACCCGTTGCCAGAAGTACGCCTAAGTCTACCATTTATGTTCTATTGGGATCATTTTGTTTCTGTTAAGTAACTGGAAAACACTTAATTCGGTATACTAGTATTAGTGCAGAGAAAGTAATTGTCAAGCAAAGTTTATATTGTTTAGACCTGTTTAATACTACAATTATCCTTCATCCAGTTTATTTACTGTCTTGGTACTTTTGTTTCTTTATATGTTAAAAGTTACTAGACTCACCAGACTTTATGTCTTACTCATTTTATTTCCTTTCCTCTCTCTTCCCTTCCCCCCAGGTTCTCAGGGTGGGAATGTTCAGGCCTGATTAAGAATCACTCTCCTGTTTCTTCTTGGAGCTACTTAGATGTACCGCTTTGACTATTTGTCTACTTTATTATGGCTATTTTTGGAAACTATGACTTTATATTTCTATACTCTTATGGTTTTAGTACAAGGCAGATACTTTTATTTGATGTAATTGGTTTTCAGCATTTCAGACTGATGTTGTAACTGGATTTTGGATCACAGTGTTTTCTTTTGGAAAATAAAGTTTTAAATTTCCGCTACTATTTTATATCTTTCTTGTGAAATTCTATGTCTGTTTACCAACAATGCTTCACGAAACTTAATGCATTCTGATAAAGAGTGACATTAACAGACGTGGGGTGTCACACATATCTATTACTTTGTGATTTGATTGGTGTGCATATTTGATTTTGGAGTGTGTTCCGAGGTGGGCGGCAGTCGCGGCTACACGTTACCACTGGTCCGGGTGTGCATAGGTAGAATCCTACCATGGGTATTTCTTGTTTGCCTTATCATACTATCCTAATTGATCCCCTACTATTTTAGTTTGTACCGTACCTACGGAGTGCCCTCTGATAGCCACTAGTTATGGTGGACTTTACAGTATATGTATAGACTATAGTATTATAAATGGTGTAAGGGTAGAAATATAATCCCGCCTATGCTATTTTGATATTTTATTTCACTGATTAGACAATATTATAATAGCGCATTATATTATATGGTATTAGTTTAACAGATCCTTAGAGGATGGTGATGCCAAACATCCTTTAAGTTACTGATGCATTTCATTGAGCCTTTCATTCGAGTTGGTTTACTTCCATGAGAATGTTAGTCCTGATCCGAATGTTTTGTTTTGCATTATTATTTGGGTCAGACCGAGTATTGTAGTAATTAGATTTCACCTTTCGAAGTTGGAGACTTGTTGAAGACATCATATCTATCTATTGGTTCTGGTTATTTCTTCTTTGTATTAGACATTCCTGTATTTAGACTTCCGCTGTATTTAATTTTGTAACTTTGATATTATGTATAAATTTTGATTTTTATCTAGTAGCTTCATGAACTACTATTGTATTATTTATTTTCCGCTGCGAGATATCATATTGCTCTGTATTTGTGTCTATGATATGTGATTTATTCTATTTATCTCAGAAGCTAATAACAATTTTTCGTTTCGAACGGTTCGAGTTGGTTTAATTACCAGCTTAAAGCGGTCGAAAAGGCGGGATGTTACAAATAGTATTAGAAGTGAGGAGAGCTTTGATTTTTTTTATATCAAATTCCATCATCCTTGAAACTTTGATGCCACTAATGTGTGGTCTGTGCTTAGCATAGTGGCAATATAAACAACTCTACTTGAACATACAGTTATATGGATAGTACATCTAATTGCTTTACTATTTTTTTTAATTTCTACTTCTATATTTGTTATCGGACATTAGAATAGGGTAATAAAACAGACAACAATTTGTACAAGTATGCTAATTATAAAATGGATGCATGAACTAGTCTGTTGTTGATATTGATAGATTAAACCATTATAAACTCTTTGCATGTGTATTTCTTTTACATATGAATAATCAGGTTGTTGAAATGGATCTCATAGGTTAACTAACTCCTTCCCGACAATGCTTGTTTTTATCTGCTTAGTATTTCTCACAGATTAAACTGGTCTGTTGTTCATTTGTTTTACCAAAAAATTCCTCCGCTTTTCCGCTATACGATCCCGTCAACAATGCTTGTTTTTATCTTCTTAGTTTGCTCTTCAAAATTACTTTTTAAGTAGGCATTTTAACTATATTTATAATTTAGCTAATTAGCTGTGTAATGATAGTTACATATCATTTCATTTGATCAATGTGTTATCATTTGAACACTTAGCATGATGTGTTATGACAGTCTAACCATTGAAGTATCGTGTATGATTTACATATATGGTTGACGCTACATGTGGACACTACTATGCCTTCTAAGAACTAGGACAAGAAAAAACAAAAATTCGGGGATGGGGACGGGGACAAGAACACTGTGACCCTCCACTTAATCATCCCACTTTACTGCCTAGTCATACTATCAAACCATACCCTCAAAGTAAATTCAAAAATAATCACGTGACATCATTGCGTCATTGTTCGACTGCACAAACTATTCCATTTTAGCCTACAATAGCCGAGATATCCTCTAATACTACTTAGCTTCCCAGCATATTTCTTCACAGCCAACTCCTTCCCAATCAATTCCCTCAAAGCCTAATCGACAATCTGCTTCTACGCAACCTAATCCCATGCAGTCAACTCTTCCATAGCCCAATCCTATGTCGTCAGCTCCTCCACAGCCCAATCCTATGCAGTCAAGTCCTCCACAACCCAGTCCTATGTTGTCAACTCCTCCATAGCCCAATCCTATGCAGTTAGCTCCTCGACGGTAAACTTCCAATGGTGTTTCTCATCAATGCGAATATACTCCTCAATCTGGACGTCAACCAACTCCTCAACTGAGGCACGACATTTCTCCTTCCATTCCTCCTTCGCGTTCTTCCTCACATAACACTGTGAATGAGCACAACTGTCTAAATGTACATGGAGGCACAACGATTCCAACGACAAACTTGATCAGTACATCAGGTCGCATTGAACTTCGATTGGTAGAAACAAAAGGTAAGTATGTGTTTTACTGTGTTATATGTATATTCATTTATATTCTTTGACCGACATTATGATAACATAAATACTATATACAACAATTTTTCGATGTATCCTTCTTATGAACTTTCGAAGAGAATCACTGCTTCATTTCATAAACGTTTGGCTGATTTTTGGCCTACTTTTGGAAAGATGCCATCCGATTATAAGGAGCTACTTTTGAAGATTTTTTGGTAATTTTCAATTATGATATTATGCTGCAGTCATATCATACCATATGCACTAAAATGAAAAGAACCATCGTCTATAGTTAGCATAAAAATAGTATATACATATTACTTGATAACGGTATTAACAACCTCAGTATATGTGTTGCAATAGGTAAATTGTAAGTAATATATCTTAATGTCATGCAGTATACAGTAAATGATTTTCTTTAGTTATGCAGAAAAACTTTACATTTGGATTACGGTAAATGATTTTGTTTAGTTATGCAGTTTACAGTAAATATATATGCTTCACTATATATGTTAATGATTTTTTTGCAAAATCAATTATGCCCAACACTAGCTTGTGATTTACCTCGTCTACTCCAAGCAACATACTAAAACTATGCTGCATATATCATACATTGTAACATATAACATACATTACAAGGTCAAGTAAATTATTTAAATAATTGTTCAGCTTCTATAATTTATTGAAAGTAACAAGCTTTGATTATGTTATTTCAATGCATTACATGTAACATACATCATACATTACAGGGTCATGCATATGGTTATGATGCTTATCTGATAGAGACTATAAGAAAACACTGGAAAACAAAGGCTAGCAAAAGATATTCAGATATGTTAGTGATATAAAGTGAAAGAATGCAAAACCAATCTTCATGAGTCAAGCTATTTGGGACAGATGGATCCAACACTAGGATCTTCCAGAAGTTAAAGAGAAATCAAAGAAAGCATCAACCAACAGAAATTGTAATTTGATGTTGCGTAGTTGTGGATTTATTTCTACACAGGAGCATGCCGAGAGAATGGTGATAATTTTTTTCTTCATTACTATATTTATTTATTTTGACTTCAAAGAATGCCAATTTTTTTAGAGTAAGAAGCATGGTAGGCCTACTTGTGTGCTTGAGGTATTTGAGTGTACTCACATCAAAGCTGCAGCGCGTAATAAGGATGACTCCACTCCACCTACTTGGATAGATCCTAAAGTGGCAACATTTTGCGTATGTAGTAATTTGTTTTAAGGAAACAATGTTTGAGCACTTCTAAAAAATATATTTTCTAATAGGACAATTTCACAAGAGTTTGCACAGAGAAACTAACATCGCTTCGAGAAACAACCGGTGATGACATATTGGAGCTTCCACCTGACACAGTTGATGACATATTCGAATCACTTCTGGTGCCAAATGCAAAAAAAGTTTCTATCTCATTGGGAATCTAGAGGTACTTCAAAGATCTTTTTTATTTGTACGTCGACTTCCTCATAAGATCCAATTCCATATATTGGTACATGCTTGGCTTAACACTCAAATTAAATTCATATTTTAGTTAGGCCTTTGATAGCATTGGATAAGTTTTCCATTTCTTTTTGAGTGGGCTTTTCTGTTGTAACCGATATCATATCAGCTGCACAAACTATGCCGGAGGCATGTTTTCATGCTGTGATTTTTTGTTTGCCTACATTTGACTCAACGGCTACAAAAATATAAAACTCCCAGGTTGCACACACACAAAAACATCTTAAAATGCATGAGAAGTGAGAACTGTCAAATACATATAAACCCTATTTAAATGCATCAGCTTTGAGACTGCGAAGTTTAATTCAATGTAGACCTGAAATCATTTTTAAGGATACAATTTCGTGGTCATAAACATATTTTTGAAACTCGTGGAAATAAAGCATAATTTCTCCTTCTTTTGCCAACCCTCCTGAAATAAATCTAAATATCTTATTTCACAATAGAACAAAATTCTTAACAATTTTATATCATAAAGTAGCTAAAATTGATACATTTTCCAATAAAAATAACATCTTTACGTATAAATCGAATCTAGTTTGAGAAATCAAAATTAACAATCTTGACAGTTAATGCTGTCGAACAAGTCACGAGTGACTTAAGCTTTTTGTAGAAAAGAAACACAAAATTTAAAGCACATTCAATAAAATGATTTCGGCAGTCATTCATTGTTATTACTGTTATTGGTTATTGCATTAGTTTATAGCGTTGCTAATTGGATTGTTCATATCTGATTTCTATGCATATATTACTACATCTACGATCCATAATAGAAAATCATAACAGGGTCTTTTATACTTGATATAAATAGAAATTTCCTAAGAGCAATAAAATTAATTTATGAAATGAGTACTGATTTATATTTCTAAAGCTGAAAATTTGGGTAACGGTTACTGTTTGCTTCTAAAAAACCAGGAAAGTCAGTTGTTGGCTTCGAATGACTGTTCTTCCCTGCTGATTTTGTTTTCAATGAAATACAATTTTATGTTGAAAAGTAGTTGTTTAGCTGATTTCCATTTTATTTAGGTAATAAATATACTATATCTGAGTAAAATATATTTTCTAATCAAGGATATAATTATGCTTTAGCTTTACTTCTCCAGTTTATTAATCTACACACTGTTAACACTTAGACAATTGGTTTATAATTTATACATTTTGTTGAATTTTCATTTTAGGTAAAGAAAATGAAGCATTGTATTTATAAATTTTTATGGTAGTTAATTTGATTGTTTTTTGATTCCTTTTGTTCTATTATTTACAAATTTTGTCAAAGGAATACTATATTTTGATCATGGAATAAATAACATCTTCTTGTTTATAGCAAATTATAGTTAAAAAAAATTAGGTGAAAATAGGTTATTGCGAAAAATTTGATCTTGTTACCAATATATGGTTCATATATTTTATAAGAATAATACCATCCAATGACGTACAAGAGGTTTTATCTTTGTACCTTGCTAAATTAGACCATAATTAATTAGTAAATAAACAATCAAAGCTAAAGATCGATTTCCCAATCGAAGATACAGTGAACAGAGTAACGATTGTGTAATTTAGTATTAAAAGAAAGTGTCAAATTGTTACGAGCCGTTGAGTTAAAATCTGAGATTTTTGCAAAAGTACACTGAGATTTTTGCAACAAAAGTACACTGAGTTTAATATATATCTAATAATAATGATCAACTGATTCAGGGCTACAAAACTTATATGAAATAAAATCAGTGTGCATAACATGATTTCGACTTAATTCCCATGATACATGTACGAAACTGATTCTGATAAACGTATAAATTACATGATAAAGAAGGTCTGAAGAAGTGTGTACCCAGTAGATGTCCATTAAACTGGTTCTCTTAGAAGGGTCATCATCCTTTAAGGTACCGTTGGTTTTAGTCGAAGGCCCAGGTTCAGCGAGATCCTGTATACGAAAAAAAAAAATATTGCAGGAGAAAAGCAAAGTTCAAGAGGGATGAATATTTCCATTATTCTATTTTCGAAGTGGAACTAGACAGTCTTTCATTTATTTTTATTTTTCCTACTATAGATTTATTTCATATGGCAGTTTAAAGACATTTCACTGTTTCTGGTATTGTACCTACTTAGATGAAGATGGACTACTTTATAAATACGAAAGGCCTTTAACGTTTGATACATAAATATTTTTACAGCGGAAGAAATGTTTATCGGGTGTCAACACATTAGCAGACAAAAAAACACGTCAAAATTAAAGTATTTAACAATATAAAAAACTTGAAATATTTCTTAAGACTAATAGACAGGTTTGGTCTTGGATATGTCAAAATTTGAAATGAACAATGTAGAATCAGTTTAGCATTATTTCAGTGAAGATATTTACAAGGAAAGTTGAGTAAGATTGTTGTACTTCATTGTATATAATAAAAATGTTTTAAATTTCGATGGTCTAGTTGACTATTTTTAAGAGGCTATCGTGAAAATGAGGGGAAAAAATCTTACTTGACACTGATGTAAATGGAAAATATTAAACTTTATCTTGGTTGCAATTATCTAACTTAATTAGTTAAAATAATAAATTGATTTCTTCCCAATTTGAAACTAATTTTATGTGCATATGTGTTTACGCCCTGCTATTAATTGCGACCAAGTTTATGTGTGTTTGGCTGTGTGTGTTGTATATGTATACGCATTAGATTAGGCTGTGATATATGTGTATTGGTTTTAAATATTAGTGTTTGTATTGTTTTTCTGATCTTGACTTTTTTTTTATGAATTGATTCGATGCTTGAAGTTTTCGAATTAATAGTACTTATGGTTCACTGTGTCAATATATCATACTCGAATTTCTTTTCTATAGTGATTTCAAGTACCACCCTTCTTGAAAATTCTCTTATTTTATCTCTTTACAGCTTCCCTCTTCTCAACGTTCAAAACGTCATTGTGTTGACAATGAAGATGATGTTCTTAAGCTACAAAAAACCGTGAAGGAAATGCGCTTAGAGCTCGAGAATGAGAGGGCAGAGCGGATTAGGATTGAGGCAGATTGAGAACGTGAGCAAGCTAGTTGCCAAAGACTTGAGGAAGGGCAAGCAAGACTTGCACAAAAACAAAAAGCAGATAGAGAAAACTTTCAAGAACAAATGAAATAGGTGATGACAATGCTTTAGAGAAATGATGAATATGATTATGAAGATCCTTTTCCATTGTCATCTTCATGAGTTACTCAGGTGTGGCAGCTGGATATATTTTGTTCTAAATGCTTCTTTTATGTGATTTTTTGTATGGGTATTATGAGTAATGATGGTGTTATATTTTTATATGGAATACCACTAACAGTAGCTGAATTATTTTGTTAGTTATAATTCAGTTTAGTATATGTATAAATTAATGGATGGCATTGTTTTTTGTGTGGAATATTAGCTTTAGTAAAAAATATTATTATGATAAAAAAAAACTAACAATTGCATTTTCTTTTTTTGTTTATGTCGCTCATTTTATGTGCATATATATATGTATATATATATGTGTGTGTATATATATATATATATATATATATATATATATATATATATATAGCAACGGTTTACCGAAGGATAACAAAGGGATGTATCCATGTTGTTAGATATAGTCTTCGTTAATCCCTCGCTATATAGCTAGAATTTGCCGACGAATAACTGGAATGCAAAATGTTTGTTATATATTTTCCTCGGTAATCCCTTTCTAAATAGCATGCATTTAGCGGCGGCAAAATATTTAATGTTTTTATTACATTATATATATCCGTCGGTAAAACGTTGGTGATTATTTTAGGATTAAATGATAATATATCAGAAAACAATGGTTAAGTGACGGAGAATTGACGCTAATTTCCATCGCAAAATTGTCCCTAAAATACCGATAAGTTTTTTAATGACAACCGTATTCTGCTGCAAATTCGTCACTAACATGCCATTATCGAGAGTTTAGCGATGGATCTTTCCGCTCCAAAATTAATGTTTTCTTGTAGTGTTTATTTACAACGAAAGAGTACAAAGAGGAAGAGCTTAGCTAAAAACAACAACATACAAAACAAACAAATACTATACATACATTCTACAGCCAAGCAATTCAAAAACAAATGAAATTACAAGGCAAACAAAACCAAAATAGAAATAGAATCCCAGCAAACCATTCCTCTAAACAGAAATCCGTTGCATATAACAAAAACCCACTAAACAGGCCCAAAGAAAAGATAAAATAGCAACTCGAAAAGCCCAAACAAAAGCAATATTATCTCCACACGCCAATGAAAACTCCTAGCAAGAACAGTTGCTTCAGCTAAGATAAGGACATCCAACATATATATGAACCTAGAAATGCTCAAACAAAGAACATGCACAAAAACTTATCCTTCAAGAACAAAGGCTTCATCAATATGAACTCAATAGATACCCCAGTAGAACACCCAAGCAAATCATCTATAAGCCAAACAGTAACATTGCACCAGCCATAAGCAACAGAAGAAGAAGAAGAATCTAAGCTCAAAGAACATCAAGGCGGTGAATTATACTGTAACGACCCGCATTCTACGTATCGGAGGATCATAGAATATTTATTTTATTTTCATATAAAATCGTATGGTTGTATAACTTTGGGAAACGACTATTGGGGTTATTTCCCATGTTCATGATTTTTGCTGAATTTTAAATGACCGTTTTCCCCCGGCAAATCTTGTTTTGCCTATAACTTTTGATTGATAAGGAGTTTTGACCTAAAACCACTTCCATTGGATACGGATGATGGTTTACCTTTCTGTAGAGTGGTCACGTTAATCAAACGGACATACCGTTTGGGAGATATGGATGAAATAAGATTTAAAGATGGAAAAACAAGTTAATTGGGCTTAACAGGATGATTAGCAGCTAGGCCATAACCCATTTCGGGATTAGGGTTATGGTAGGGCTGAAAGGGTTTGGGAAAACATTTCATTTCATTTTTCCAGCCTCCACTAACCTTCCTTGAACCCTAGCAATGACCTCCATCTTCCAAATCTCATTCTAATCCCTTCCTAATCGTTTTTAACCACTAGTTGATCAAATAAACACCAAATCAGGTCAAATTAGCACCAAATCAGGATTGTTTTTTGATGCAAAAAGGTAGTGAATCGCTAGATTCACGCCTTCATTCATTCATTAAACATAAAACAAGTACAACGTGTTCAGCATGCAGAGGACTAGCTACTGATTACAACTATTTACATAAATATGTACAACCAAAATTACATGCACGCAGGCATGTTTACATAGTGCCCAATATATACATAAAACAACTACATAGCAGCATGCAAACCCAGTAAACTGAAGCGTGGCATCATCAAGCTCGGCTACCACGAGCCCTATCCGTCACTCGAGCGCCGATTGTGTCTACAAACTTGATCTCCTCCTTGCCTGACCAAAGAGAAACAAAATTAAGAATGCGAAAAATAACTGAGTTGGACCGTTTCATTTTGCATTTAAACTTTCATGAGTTGCGTTCATGCCAAAGGATCCAAACATAAGCAAAGTTCAAAAGGGCAAACATATGTCGCATGTTTGTGTCAGGCAGTGAAATAATAGTGATGTGCCAGAAAAGAAATTGATCGGTGATGAAGTGGGATCAGTCTAAGCAGATATTAAGGCTAACTAAACACTTCGTCCACACATAAAAGGCGAAATCGCAATCAACAAAAAGATGCTGGTAATCCTCGTCGTCGTCAGTGAAAAAAACACAGCCCCCAGCGACATGAACACCTTTTTGACGTAATCTGCTCATTGTATTAAGCTTGTTGTGCATTATCGTCCATATATGAATCTTGACCTTAGTGGGTACAGCCTTAAAAATCCACATTCTCATGAATCCATCATACTTTCTTCCTGCGAAGTTCATCATCTTATAAAGTGCGCTAACGCGAAAGTTATTTCCACCAATCTTCCATACAAATTCATCATCCTCATTGCCATGAAGTTGTACATCTTCTAACAAACGAACCAGTCCACATAGCTGAATCAAGGCATTACCAGCCACAATGCGACAAAAGGTCAGGTTCCATTTAAAACTGGCAGAATTCGCATTAAACATTGCACAGACTGAAGCTCTTTTGTTGCATGCAATATCAAACAGGTCGGCAAATTCAACACGCAAAGGGATAGGGAGCAACCGGCAGTCAGACCAGAAAGAGACGTTGCGACCATTTTTAACTACAACCTCAGTCCCAATCTTCATCCAGTGAACGTTTTCCATAACACCACGCCAGAATATCGAGCGATGAGAAACGTCCGCATTCCAATCAAAGCTTCCACCATAGCAAGTGTTTAAGATCCACTCCTTCCAGAGAACTTTCTTATCACTAAGCATAGTCCATAACCATTTACAAAGCAATGCAGAGTTCATGTTTTTCAAATTGATGACTCCCAATCCTCCTTGATCTTTGGACTTGCACACCTAGTCCCACGACACTAGACAGCAAACTTTACGCGTGTCCTTCGTACCAGTCCAGAAAAAATTCTGACGAACAGCATCAATCTTCTGAACTACCCAACCGGAACATGAATAAAAAGAAAGCCAATACAAAGGGATAGCAGACAGAACAGAATTCACCAGCACCAACCGTCCAGCCTTTGATAAACAATTCCCCTTCCACCTCGCCAAGCGCCTGTCAACTTTATCAATCACATACTGCCAATTACCCTTCATCAGTCTTTTTGGACGGATGTAGGCTCCAAGGTAGTTGAGGGGGAAAGAATCCGCCTTGCAGTTAAGCATTTCAGCACATTTCCTGTTTACATCAACGCTACAGCCCAAATTGTAAACACTGCTCTTATGAAAATTAATCTTTAAGCCAGATAAACTTTCAAAAGCATAAAGCAAAAATTTTAAAGAGGCAATATACTTGCAATCAGGGTTGCAAAAAATAATGGTATCGTCAGCATATTGTAGTGAATTAATACCCCCAATGATGTGATCTCGCCCAAAGCTTTGAATAATATCATTAGCACTTTCCACCTGAAGGATCCGACAAAAGACATCGGCAGCCAAGTCGAAGAGAAGTGGGGAAAGTGGGTCACCCTGACGCAGCCCGCGCTTGGAGACAATGGTCTTGCCAGCCACTCCATTCACACAAATATTGGATCTGCTTGATGTTAAAATGCAATGAATCCAGTTTATCCATCTACACGGAAAGCCTCTCGTGCTAAGAAGATCCATGATGAACCTCCAATTAACGGTGTCAAAGGCCTTAGCGAAGTCCAGCTTCAAGATTGCGCAAGGCACATTATCTCTATCACTATGGGAGATAACTTCCTGGACAAGTACCGCTCCATCAAGAATAAATCTTCCCTTAATAAATGTTGTCTGCGAAACATCGATCAGGTCATCCATCTTCGCTTTCAGCCTGTTTGCGAGAACCTTAGTGATCAATTTGAAGCTACTGTTCAAAAGACTGATAGGTCGAAAGTCCGCAGCAGAGACATTTCCTCCTCTCTTAGGGATCAAGACTACATTAGCGTACCCCAACATATCCAATCTCAAGGAACCAGAGTGAAATTCATTGAATATGTTGATAACATCATGTTTAATCAAATCCCAATATTTCTTATAAAAAAAGTTTGGAAAACCGTCAGGGCCAGGGGCTTTATCGCCAGGCATTTCGTTTAAAGCCGCGACGATTTCCCCTTCCGAGAACTCAGCATCTATGCCACTAAGATCGACAGAAGAAGGACACAACACCTTCCAATCAACGTTCACACGATTCTCAAATCGTTCTCCAAAGATACCCTTATAAAATTCAGTAAAAACATCTCCTATCCTTTGTTGATCACAAATTTCAACTACGTCTTTCCAAATGCTACATATTGTGTTAGTGCGCCGTCTACCCTTTGCAACTTTGTGGATGTAACTTGTGTTACTATCACCAAGCTTCAGCCACTGAGTTCTCGATCTCTGTTTCCAAAAAATCTCTTCTTGGTCAATCACCGTTAGTGTAACACCCCACGTCCATTAATGTCACTCACAAAGGGAATGCATTAACTTCCATGGAGGTTTTAAGTGAATATAGAACAGTAAAATTACAACAAGACAGATATAAAATAGTACTTGGAAATTCAAAAACTTTATTTCATTGTAGCAGAAGTCAAAACATGTTTGATTACATCATAACACCATATTCAATGTCAAGTACAATATCTATCTTGATAAAACAAGTACATAATCCCATTACATGAATAGCCATTAAAAAGAAAGATAACAAGCTGGACTTTACTTCAGCAGTCCAAGCTTTCCAGAAGATAAGCGATCCAACTAGACTCCACTAGAACTTGGCCCAACCTGCGGACCTGAAGGGAGAAAAAGGATGGAAAAGAGGGGGTCAGACATAAAGTCTGGTGAATATGATAATTCTACAATACTATTACCAAAATAACTGGACTAAGGCATAAGCTGGAAAACAAGAAAATGTCTATGAAGAGCAGATTAAGGACATAGACAATCGCTAAAGGCAACGTTATAGGCGCTCCTAAATACTAAAGGATAAACACTATACTGCACCACACCAGTCACCCTAAAGATTCATCCCACTTAGCTTCACTTAGAAACTTTCCCAATGGCTTTACGTACCCCTAGCTGACTACATAGGTGCCGCCTGCCCCTATCTCCACTAGGTGTACCCTACTTCCCATTATTCGATCGGCTCCCTAACTCGTAGATACCCGTGCTGGCCCCACAGTGGGGTGTATCACTCCCCTAAAGTGGCAACCTGATACAACGGACATGCACGGCTTATACCTACACGATGCAACAACGTCTTACCTACCAGCCCGGGTCCACACACGCATATGAAACCCGTTGTACTTGCGTTGCCACCGCTCCCTGTTTTGGCCTCTTATAGTCAAACCCAGTATGCGTGTCCCGTCCTCGACTTGGGTCGAGCCCACAAAGATACGTTTTGGGATACTAGTTGAAATGGGCCCCCACTATTTACCACAAGCATTCCACCTAAGCTTGTCCCCATTAGTCCATCCCACTTAACCCACTTAGTCATGTTCATTTACATGTGTGTTTGGTTAAGTCTAATCGTATTTCAAATGCCTCTAAAGGCAACCACCAGATTCCTCATGCCACCCAAGGCACCTACTTAACCCCCATGTCCCACCTTACATGATTATCTGGTTAAGTATTTCTTAGTTCATTAAGGCCATAACCTCATAAAGACCTCTCACATTAGACTGGCATTTATGGCAGCTGGATTTGCCGGGCGGGTCCGGGCAGTCTTACACCATAAAAGAGTCTAACCTCGTGTCTTTACAACTATTATGCTTTAGTTTGGGCCTAGGACCTCTCACATTGGGCCGACATTTGTGACTACTGGATTTGCCGGGCGGGTCCGGGCAGGTTTACATCACAAACGGGTCCAACCTCGTGTCCTAAGCATTGATTATTAATAATAATCCACTTTCCCCCAATTTTAATAATTCCCTACTTGAATTATTAATTACTTCCAATTTTTAACAATGTCCATAATTGACTCAATTATGGACATTCATTCATGGTATGCAACATCTTACAAAATTGCACCCAATTTATTAATTCCTAATATTACCCCTACCCCACGTTTGAACGTTTATTCGCAAAATATATGTTAGACTCGAATAGCCTAACTCATAGCATAAAAGAGATTATCATAATAACAACATGTATATGTGACCAAATGAATCATAATAAGGGGTGAAACTTGCATATGTCCAACTTGCATAGATTATACATGTCATGGATCTAAAGGTGTCAACTTGTTCAAAATTCACCTAATATGATCTCAATCAATTTTCATAAACTTACATATGAACATGTGTGAATCAACATCATCTAATTTTTTAACAACATGGTTTTATATGGGTACACCTAACTCAATAGGCAAATTCCCATAATCAAGTTTTATTTAATTATAGTTTCAAGTTTATGGGTACACCTAACCTAATAGGCAAATTCCCATAAACAAGATCCATTTAAATTAAGAAAACATAACTTTAAGCATGTTCCAACAACATCATGATTTTACAACATAATATAGCATGATTTATAACATGGCATAGTATGATAGTATAACATAGCTTGACATGATTCTCAACATAGCACGACATAGCATAAGAGAATTTACAACATAGCATGACATAGCATATATAATTTACATCATACGACAACATAATAACATAATAAGAGATCCACAATATATAGAATTTACAATTACAAATCACATCACTTTCTTGTGATCCATTCATAACTGAGTCAAATTAGTTTGTAATAGTCTTGTGAGAATCATCATACTCACCAACAAAAGAAAAGAATTAGAGAAAGAGAGATCTTTTGATTTGATTTGTGTAGATTTAGTTGTAGATGATTAGGCTTCCTCTTCTTAGTTTGTGACGGCTATGCTGAACTCCATGGCAGCAGCATGACGGTAGCTTCTCTAATTTTACAAGTGATTTAGGTCTAGGGTCTACCCACTTATTTATAGATTTTAGAATTCATTTAGGCCATTAGATTTAACCTAGAAATAACCGCAGTCGTTCAGACAAGATGGGGTTTATCTTGTTGACTCAGCAATGAGTCAGAAGTGACTCAGCAAACACTCAGCATATTAATAAACTTCTATTCATGTCATAAATATATATATATATATTTTCTACAATGTACATATTAGATACATCCCCCTTTACTTATTATTGTTTTTATATACATATTAGATACATCCCCTCTCTTACACACTTATTAATATTTTAGCAACTTTAGTGTTAATAGAAAATTCGGGGTGTTACATTCTCCCCTCCTTTTAGGATTTCGTCCCCGAAATCTTCAAGTCTGGAAGAATGTATATCCTACCATCCAAACGTCCATCTACTCATCCATCATACACAGGCATCCATTGTCCTTACAGACTTCTAATGCTTTCATGTTTAAATGCACAGTGTGTGTATATGTCCGTATCTAATGCAAAATCAGGCGGTCCACTGATTCAGTTGACCTCCTTAATGCAACTATGATCGTGCCATGCATCCATTATGTATGCAAAAGATTCTTAATGCTACATAATACTTCTATATGCGTGCACAACCATCATCTGAATGCAGCATCCACATGATAATACAACCATCGTTCATCCATTTTACTAAATACATCCATATATATGCAATATGCAATATGAAGTGACTGAGCCGATCTAGTGCCTAAAGTGTGTGTATATATGCATCCACGAGCAACCACTAGCAAACACTTGCATCCATTTTGCATCCATCATACATAACATGTCTCAAACACATGTTTCAACCATAGGATTATCCTAACTAAAGGTCAAAGATACTATTGAGAGGACATACTAAAGATAAGATAAGATAAGCTAAGCGATAAAGGAGAAATTAAAAGACATACCCTCAAAAAGAAAAGGGTACAACGAACGCATCTTCTCTTCTGTCTCCCAAGTTGCGTTGCTCTCATCATTTCCCCATTGCACTTTAACCAGTCTGACCTCTCGATTCCTCAACTTTTTGATCTCCGACCCAAGAATGCATGTAGGAGCTCGTCTAATTGTTGCATCACGCTCTATTTCCACCTCTTTAAGCAAGCTCGGCTCTACCACCTCCGCGGTCTTGTGCAAACACTTCCTCAAATGTGATACATGGAATACGTCGTGTACTCCACTAAGTTTCTCAGGCAACTCCACCCTATATGCCATCTTCCCAATCCTGTTTTTTACAGGAAACGGCCCTACAAACCTTGGTGCTAATTTCCCCACGGACCCAAAGCGAACAACATTCTGTAACGGAGATACTTTGATAAAAACCATGTCCCCAATGTCAAACTCAAGATCTGTCCTCCTCTTATCAGCATACGATTTCTGCCTATCTTGTGCTGCTTTCATCCTCCTTCGAATCAACTCAATCTTCTCCGAGGTTTCCCTAACCATATCGGGCCCAAGTAGGATTTTATCGGTAGATTCCCACCAACATGTAGGCGAACGGCAAGGCCTTCCATAAAGAGCTTCGAAAGGTGCCATGCCAATACTAGACTGAAAGCTATTATTATATGCGAATTCGACTAACGGAAGGTGCTCTTCCCATGTACCCCCAAAGTCTAGGATACAAAGACTTAAAAGATCCTCTAGAATGCGATTCACCCTCTCGGTCTGGCCGTCTGTCTGAGGATGATATGCGGTGCTCAAACATAGCTGAGTCCCTACCACCTCTTGTAAACTCTTCCAAAATTCGCTAGTAAAGATGGGGTCACGGTCGCTTACTATACTAGAAGGAATACCGTGCAAACGAACTATCTCCTTAATGTATACAGAAGCCAACCACGGAGCAGTCCTCTTACTTTTCACGGGAATAAAATGGGCGCTTTTAGTAAGTCTATCTACTATAACCCAAATCCCCGTGTTACCCTTCCTTGATCTTGGTAATCCATCCACAAAATCCATTGAGATGCTTTCCCATTTCCATAGTGGAACTTCTAATGGGTGAAGCAACCCACCGGGTTTCTTTTGTTCTGCTTTAACTCGTTGGCACACCAAGCATCTAGCGACGTACTCGGCCACATCCTTTTTCATACCGGCCCAAAAGAAAACCCGCTTCATATCTTTGTACATCTTATCCCCGCCGGGATGAATGGTCATTTTTGAGCGATGAGCATCATCAAGAATGGCCTTCCTTAAGTCTTCGTCTTGTGGTACACAAAGTCTATTATCCCTTCGTAACCAACCCTTATCGTCTAGGGTATACCTACGAAGATGGCTTGACGACTCCCCCCCTTTGAGCTTTTCTACTATCTCAACCAACTATGGGTCGTCTCGCTGTGCCTCACCAACCCGTCCTAGAAGTGTAGGTCTAACCTCCAAGGATGCTAACAGACCGGGTACTAAGTCAACGGAGGGTCTAAAGTCAAACATAGAGATGAATTCTAAGCTTTGTCGTTCAACAAACAACGGACTCAAGGACAACCTTTTCCTACTTAAGGCGTCTGCCACCACGTTACCCTTGCCCGGGGTATATGCTATTTCAAAATCGTAGGAGGCTAAGAATTCCATCCACCGTTGCTGCCTTAAATTCAAATCCTTCTGAGAGAATAAGTATTTTAATGATTTGTGGTCAGTGAACAGTTCGAATTTCTCACCAAGAAGATAGTGACGCCAAGACTTAAGCGCGAAAACAATTGCGGCTAGCTCTAAGTCATGCGTGGGGTAATTCTTTTCATGAACCCTCAACTGCCTTCCACCATAGGCTATTACTCTTCCCTCTTGCATGAGGACCGCGCCAAGTCCCGTCCCACAAGCATCAGTATAGATGGTAAACAGTTTATTCCCGTCTGGCAGCACTAAGACTGGGGCTGAAGTTAAGGCTCTCTTTAAACGTTGGAACGCATCATCGCAATCTTTGTCCCACGTAAAAACCAGGTTCTTCTTCGTTAACCGTGTTAATGGAGCTGATATTTTTGCGAAGTCTTTGATAAACTTCCTATAATAGCCAGCCAACCCCAAGAAACTTCTTACTTCGGTTGCATTTTTAGGGACCTTCCAATCTTGGATGGCCACCACCTTTGCGGGATCCACTGTTATCCCTTCTTTGGAAACCACGTGCCCTAAGAACCGTACTTCCTTCCTCCAGAAGTGACACTTAGAAAATTTTGCCTTAAGGTTATGCGCTCGAAGGGTTTCCAACACTTCCCTAAGATGTAGGGAGTGCTCTTCTTTATTCTTAGAAAAGACTAAGATGTCATCCACAAAGACTACCACGAATTTGTTAAGGTACTCCCTAAACACCCTACTCATCAAATCAACAAAATATGCAGGGGCGTTTGTCAAACCAAAGGGCATCACTAGCCATTCATAGAATCCTCAGGAGTCCTAAAAGCAGTCTTATCTATACTATCCTCAGCCACTCTCAGTTGATGAAAGCCAGTGGCTAAGTCCAACTGCGAAAACACTGAGGCGCCAACTAACTGATCAAAGAGATCGTCAATCCTCGGCAGTGGGTGTCGGTTCTTTTTAGTAAGCTTGTTTAGTTCTCTATAGTCCATACAAAGTCTAAGAGACCCATCCGCCTTTGTGGCAAAACTACTGGAGCACCCCACTCCGATATACTACGTCTTATGAACCCCTTCTCAAGCAACTCCTTTACTTGCTTATTGAGTTCCCTCCTTTCACGAGGAGCCATGTGGCGCACTGGCAAAGATACGGGTTTAGCATTATCCACAAGATAAATTCGAAAGTCTATCTCCCGCTTTGGAGGTAAGCCCTTCACCTCCTCAAACACATCCGGATATTCCCGGACCACTTCTACCGATCGTAGGTTCTCTACAGACGCGTCAAGCGATTCAAGATAACTTAGCATAACGGAATTTATGGGATTACAAAAGATGTCGAGAGCATTACCAAGGCGAGTCACAAGCCTAACTACTCTCCTTTCACAATCAAGAATGGCCCTATTTCTAGACAACCAATCCATTCCTAAAATTAGCCCATAGCCCGTGAAGCCCAATACATAAGCATCACATCTAAATTCAACGCTAAGTATAGAGATTTTCAAATCCAAACATATCATGGTCAAATGAGCCGAACCCCCAATTGGATTTGAAACGACCAAGGGATCCTCTACTAAACTGGTGTTCAAGTGCAGTGATTCAACTAATGATGCAGAGATAAACGAATGAGATGCGCCAGAATCGAATAAGGTACGGACAGGATGATCAAACAGAAAAACTAAGCTTTCAACAGAAATTGTTCTACCTCTTTCTTGCAGCGGTGGGGCCGCAATAGCCTGAACTTGCCCCCTTGCCTGCCCTGGTGCCATAAGAGCTTGCACCTGTCCTCCTGAGGTAGACCCTGCCCTCTGCCCCTTCTTTGGACAGTCCTTCACTAAATGTCCCGCATCTCCACAATGAAAACAACCAGTCTTCTTTTTCTTTCTACAATCTTTGCTGAGATGGCCAGGCGTCCCACAATTGAAGCATTTCTTCTTCCCTTTGCCATTATTGTTTTTACCACCCTTCTTATTTTGCTGTTGGGGTTTCTTCTGATCCCCTTTCTTTTCAACTGCCTTATCCTCATGCATAAGTGCCATTTCTACTAGCTTTTCAAAGGTGGCTCCCATAGGGATGTGGGTCATAGACAACCCTTGCAACGGTTCATTCAAGCCTCTAACGAACCTCAAAGCTTTCTTCTCTGGCGTGTTCACCAACTCCAAGCCAAACCTTGCTAACTGATTAAATTTATTGACATATTCCTTTACTGATGAGCTCCCTTGCTTTAGTGCCAGGAATTTTTCCATATTTAAGTTCTCCTCTGCCCTTGAAAGAAACTTTGCCTCAAACCTTCGTCTGAAATCCGCCCATGAATCAACTGGACGTTCCCCGTTAGTGACCTCCCACCAAAACGAGGCCTCTCCCTTCATCAACCAAGCAGCTAAACGGACTTTCCTCCCATCTTCCACTTCAAAGATATCCAACAATTCCTCAGTCTCCTTAAGCCAATCTCTGGCCTCCACAAACGTCTCAGTCCCTTGAAAAGTTTTTCGTCCCATAGCCTTGAATTCCTTGCACGTCTTTGCAAAAGTGTCAACACGAGGAGGAGGAGGAGGAGGAGGAATGGGTGCAACTAGAGGTGGAGGAGTATCCGCTGGGCCTGCAGTGGTGGCCCTAGCCTCCAAGTATCTCCTAAACCACCCTGGAATCGTCACACCTTCTGGGAGATTAAGATCTTCAGCCATGCTGAAACGAAAAAGGAAAGATTCAAAATGGAGAATTCGAAAGATAAAGATAAGGATGTGGCTATTTGGGATTATGTTTTTCATAAAAACTCTCTTTAAATAACATGTTTTTTTTTTTGAAAGCACTTCTTCCAAAAATACTTTAGAGAAAAAAAATATTTTTCTAAAAAAAATTTTATCTGTTCTGGTAACCTTATGCTCTGATACCACGTGTAACACCCCACGTCCATTAATGTCACTCACAAAGGGAATGCATTAACTTCCATGGAGGTTTTAAGTGAATATAGAACAGTAAAATTACAACAAGACAGATATAAAATAGTACTTGGAAATTCAAAAACTTTATTTCATTGTAGCAGAAGTCAAAACATGTTTGATTACATCATAACACCATATTCAATGTCAAGTACAATATCTATCTTGATAAAACAAGTACATAATCCCATTACATGAATAGCCATTAAAAAGAAAGATAACAAGCTAGACTTTACTTCAGCAGTCCAAGCTTTCCAGAAGATAAGCGATCCAACTAGACTCCACTAGAACTTGGCCCAACCTGCGGACCTGAAGGGAGAAAAAGGATGGAAAAGAGGGGGTCAGACATAAAGTCTGGTGAATATGATAATTCTACAATACTATTACCAAAATAACTGGACTAAGGCATAAGCTGGAAAACAAGAAAATGTCTATGAAGAGCAGATTAAGGACATAGACAATCGCTAAAGGCAACGTTATAGGCGCTCCTAAATACTAAAGGATAAACACTATACTGCACCACACCAGTCACCCTAAAGATTCATCCCACTTAGCTTCACTTAGAAACTTTCCCAATGGCTTTACGTACCCCTAGCTGACTACATAGGTGCCGCCTGCCCCTATCTCCACTAGGTGTACCCTACTTCCCATTATTCGATCGGCTCCCTAACTCGTAGATACCCGTGCTGGCCCCACAGTGGGGTGTATCACTCCCCTAAAGTGGCAACCTGATACAACGGACATGCACGGCTTATACCTACACGATGCAACAACGTCTTACCTACCAGCCCGGGTCCACACACGCATATGAAACCCGTTGGACTTGCGTTGCCACCGCTCCCTGTTTTGGCCTCTTATAGTCAAACCCAGTATGCGTGTCCCGTCCTCGACTTGGGTCGAGCCCACAAAGATACGTTTTGGGATACTGGTTGAAATGGGCCCCCACTATTTACCACAAGCATTCCACCTAAGCTTGTCCCCATTAGTCCATCCCACTTAACCCACTTAGTCATGTTCATTTACATGTGTGTTTGGTTAAGTCTAATCATATTTCAAATGCCTCTAAAGGCAACCACCAGATTCCTCATGCCACCCAAGGCACCTACTTAACCCCCATGTCCCACCTTACATGATTATCTGGTTAAGTATTTCTTAGTTCATTTAGGCCATAACCTCATAAAGACCTCTCACATTAGACTGGCATTTATGGCAGCTGGATTTGCCGGGCGGGTCCGGGCAGTCTTACACCATAAAAGAGTCTAACCTCGTGTCTTTACAACTGTTATGCTTTAGTTTGGGCCTAGGACCTCTCACATTGGGCCGACATTTGTGACTACTGGATTTGCCGGGCGGGTCCGGGCAGGTTTACATCACAAACGGGTCCAACCTCGTGTCCTAAGCATTGATTATTAATAATAATCCACTTTCCCCCAATTTTAATAATTCCCTACTTGAATTATTAATTACTTCCAATTTTTAACAATGTCCATAATTGACTCAATTATGGACATTCATTCATGGTATGCAACATCTTACAAAATTGCACCCAATTTATTAATTCCTAATATTACCCCTACCCCACGTTTGAACGTTTATTCGCAAAATATATGTTAGACTCGAATAGCCTAACTCATAGCATAAAATAGATTATCATAATAACAACATGTATATGTGACCAAATGAATCATAATAAGGGGTGAAACTTGCATATGTCCAACTTGCATAGATTATACATGTCATGGATCTAAAGGTGTCAACTTGTTCAAAATTCACCTAATATGATCTCAATCAATTTTCATAAACTTACATATGAACATGTGTGAATCAACATCATCTAATTTTTTAACAACACGGTTTTATATGGGTACACCTAACTCAATAGGCAAATTCCCATAATCAAGTTTTATTTAATTATAGTTTCAAGTTTATGGGTACACCTAACCTAATAGGCAAATTCCCATAAACAAGATCCATTTAAATTAAGAAAACATAACTTTAAGCATGTTCCAACAACATCATGATTTTACAACATAATATAGCACGATTTATAACATGGCATAGTATGATAGTATAACATAGCTTGACATGATTCTCAACATAGCACGACATAGCATAAGAGAATTTACAACATAGCATGACATAGCATATATAATTTACATCATACGACAACATAATAACATAATAAGAGATCCACAATATATAGAATTTACAATTACAAATCACATCACTTTCTTGTGATCCATTCATAACTGAGTCAAATTAGTTTGTAATAGTCTTGTGAGAATCATCATACTCACCAACAAAAGAATTAGAGAAAGAGAGATCTTTTGATTTGATTTGTGTAGATTTAGTTGTAGATGATTAGGCTTCCTCTTCTTAGTTTGTGACGGCTATGCTGAACTCCATGGCAGCAGCATGACGGTAGCTTCTCTAATTTTACAAGTGATTTAGGTCTAGGGTCTACCCACTTATTTATAGATTTTAGAATTCATTTAGGCCATTAGATTTAACCTAGAAATAACCGCAGCCGTTCAGACAAGATGGGGTTTATCTTGTTGACTCAGCAATGAGTCAGAAGTGACTCAGCAAACACTCAGCATATTAATAAACTTCTATTCATGTCATAAATATATATATATTTTTTCTACAATGTACATATTAGATACACCCCCTTTACTTATTATTGTTTTTATATACATATTAGATACATCCCCTCTCTTACACACTTATTAATATTTTAGCAACTTTAGTGTTAATAGAAAATTCGGGGTGTTACGGTTAGAAGCTCCTATTCTTTAGTTTTTAACAAGGCTTGCTCAGCATCACTCAAATTACGTCCTTCCTCAAGGACATTCAGCTCCATAATCTCAGATTCAAGTCTCTGCTTCTTAATTCTAATGTTCCCAAAGACTTCTCGATTCCATTTGGCTAAAAAATTTCGCAGTAGTCTCATTTTTCTACAAAAATTGCTAGCTGCATCCCCAAAGCTGCGAAAGTCTACCCACTTCTGGCGAAGCATCGCATCAAAATTTGGCTCAATGCACCACATATTCTCGAACTTAAAAAAAGATTTCCTTCTATAATCAGCGTTAGTGTTTAGGACAACAGGGCAGTGGTCAGAAATAAGGGAAGTAAGACCTCTCTGAAGAGTCAGGGGGTGCAAGTCTTCAAAAGTAGCATTAATGAAGAAACGATCGAGGCGAACTAAAGTAGGAGGGGTCCTACCGTCAGTCCACGTATATTTTTTATTAGTCATGGGTAGGTCAATAAGTCCATAATTACCAACAAAGTCACTGAAATCGTTCATATCGCCCAAGCCAGCGTTTTTCACTACATTACGTTCAGACATAAATCTAGTGACATTAAAGTCGCCGCCAATTACCCAGGGACCATACATGAGCTTATGAAAATCCAAGCCCTCAGCCCATAAAGTCATTCTCTCTCGTCTTGTATTGGGTCCATGAACATTAGAAAAGAAGTAAAGAACATTTGTAGATTTACATTCAAGGGCCAAATGCAGACAGTAAGTTTGTTTAATTTCTTGCTTAATCGACCAAGAATTGCTAATCCAACCAGTAAAAATGCCACCCGAGGTTCCCACAGCAGGTATAAAAGCCCATTCATCAACAACACCCCATCCCAAACATTTAAAAATAAATAGTTCAGGGTTATCTAGCTTAGTTTCTTGAAGCATGATAATGTCAGGTTTTACAGACTTGAGATAATTCTTAACCCTAAGACACTTATCAAAAGTTCCTAGGCCTCTAACATTCCAAGTGACAATTATCATAATGAACCGTTAGACCTCTCGTTTTCTTTGTTCTTAATATCACGTATCACATCATCATTTAATACAAAACCAGATTTACTAGCAATGTCATGAAGTTGATCACTAGACATAGTATTAAGTATAGCAGGAACAAAAATGCTACCTGCCATAGGATGACCCATCCCACTTGCACTACGACGTAGCATGACCACTCCTTGGTCCATTGCACGCTTGCCTTTGCCACTTGTAGCCGAGCATTCCCCCGAGCTAGTTGGAGCCAAAGCCAAATCTCCAGCCAAGTTTAGATCTTGTGATACATTATCCATGACCTGTTCATCCACCGCCTCCCAAATCAGGGTTGTTGCTGCTGCAATACATAGAGTTCTGCGCTATAACAATAAAGTTTCAGATTTATGATTTCATTTGTAGCTAAGGTGAGTGATTTACACTTTTATTTACTAATTACGGCTAATTAGGGGCGATTAGTGATAATTAGCGAAATTATGCATCATAAAAATATGGAAAAATACGTAGAAATTTTAAAATATTATTTTATGTCTTTGTTGTAATTTTGGGTTAATTTGGGTTAAGTTTGCTAATCCTACAATTAAACAAGGTTAAGGGGATTAAAGGGAAAATCACGCTTTTCGGGTATGTTTGGTCTAAAATGACACATGTGATTGATGTTTTAATGTTTTTGATTGATTACACATGTTATTACTACTGTTTGGTGTGCCTTGAGATTTCATAGGAAAGATAGACTGGTCGAAAACGCAATCGTATGGCGTAAATAGCTTGTTGGAAAGTTGCAGGAAATAGTACAGGACCCCGATCGTGACCCTGGTGCAAAAACCGGGTCGTGAAAGGAGGACCACGAACCAGGTCGTGAGGGGAGGCACCACGAGCCGCCAAGGGGATGTCACCACGAGCTTGTTAGGGACTGTGGAATGGATCATTCTGGAAAAGCAAACACTAGAGGGGGTGAATAGTGTTTGTAAGAATTTAAACAAAACTAAAAACTAGATGAACTATGGGATGAATCAAACACACTCACATACATAAATTCAAACACAGATGCAAAATAAACAGAAATAAAAGTGCAGAAAAGGAAAGAGCACACCGGATTTTATACTGATTCAGATGACTCCTACGTCCAGTCCCACACAACGCTAGATTGTGCAGAGTTTTATTACTATTTTCAAATAGCCAAATACAACCTCCTTGATTTCATGGCTCAACAAGGAGATACCAACTCCTATCCCTTGATTTCACAGCTCAACAAGGGCATACCGACTCCTGTTCCTTGATTTCACATCTACAAGGATAAACCGATTATTCTTTGACTTACAAACAGGGTCTTTCAACCCAAGCAATTATAAAACAGCCCTATAACTCTTCAATAGCACTTGATTCAGAGAGTAAAGAGTAGAGAGTGTAGAGAGAAGAAGTTTGATCAAATCGGAAGTGAATTCGACAAAGTATAAGTGTAAAAACCATAAAAATGAAGAAGAATAATGATAGAATGAAAGAGGATGAAGATAGAGAAGAAAAGATGTTAAAAAATTCGCTTTTAACCTCTTTTTTTAGAGTATAAAGGTTTGCAACGGTTCTGAAGCGTTTCAAATAGTGAAAAGACACTTCCCTTTAAAATTAGAAAAATAGCTGTTATATGTCGGCATACATATTTTGCTTTGTCGACATAGTCATGTGTAATTTTCATTTTCAAAGCATTTTTCAAGTATTTTGATATAAAATTAATTCTGAAAATTCTTGAGTAAAATTCTAATGTTGTAAATAAATATTATAAGATAGAAAAACATATGAAAACATATTTATAAACTATATAAATATATTTATAAAATTATAATATTTTAAACTATATAAAATATAAATAAAGTATATATATAAACTTAAGTTTGAAAAACAAAGAAGAATAAAAACAGAAACAAGTATTAAAAACAAAATAGAGAGGATTGAGAATAAAATAGAAAAATAAAATAGAAGGGATTGAGGAAAGAATTGAAAAATCAGAATTTGAATTTGAATTTAAACCTAGAGTGCAATTTAGAATCTTACAAAATCTAGACTCTATAAATATATTATTCTTGAACTCTTGAAATGTTGATTACTCATGAGTCTTGAATCTACTCTGAATTTTGAATCTCTAAAAGCTCTTAAACTGTACAGTCTTCAGTATTAATTATTGTATACAAATCCTGCATATGTATATATATATGTGTGTGTGTATATATATATATTCTAGATAAATATGTTAGTGTATATTTTATAATCAATGATAATTGAAATAAGGTTGTTGTCATCAAAACTCCATTCTCCAACAATCTCCCCCTTTTTGATGATGACAACCTTAGTTTATAAAATATCATACCTGTATATACTGTATATACCCATTTGATGATGTTCTTTCTATACTCCCCCTGTCTATATGAATCCTATAAACTATGTCTATATTTTATAATTTCTCCCCCTTTGTCATTATCAAAAAGGAATTCTAAACATACCCCCCCTAAATCCTATATCTATTTAAATAATCCCTTCACTAAAGTAAAATACTCCCCCTGAATCCTAAATTCATCTATACCTTATGAAATACTCCCCCTAAATTTATTCCTATATAATATCCTAATTCTATATATAACTCCCCCTAAATCTACGACTATACTAATCTAATAACATTAATAGAAGGATAATAAGCTAAGCAAACCAAGCAAATCAATCAAAACAAACACACAACCAATTCAAACAAACAAGTCAAACAAACAAATCATTTCAAACAAACAAGAAATTCAAACAAACAATCTAAATAATTAAATCAACCAAAGTATTCTAGAACCTTCAACTAATCCTTAGAAACTCTAAAATTTCCTTTTAATCTAATACAAGACTAAACCTATCCTAAACTCTAATTCCCTTAAAACTTTAATAAGACCTTAATCTAGTCTTGGAAATAACTCTGAAAATATATCCTTAAAATTATGATATAAATAAAGCAATTCAATTAATTTAAATTTTGTTGTCATAAAACATCAATTTAAACATGAAACCAAACATTTCTTGTAACATCTATTTATCCTAAAACCTATAAAGCTCCTAATAACTACAAATGAATAATTATATTTCTAACATACCTATCAACCACTAATAAATTTTAACCATGTTAAGTAAGTCAATCAAGTTATTTAAGTCAAACAAACCAAACAAGTCAATAAATCCAATAAATTCAACCAAGTTAAACAAGTTAATTAGGACAAAATAAACATGTTATATGTTTAATAATCCTATGTGTTTCTAAGACAATAATTCCTCATATAGTATACTTGTTATATGTGGAGTTAAAGGTTAATATTTAATGCATTGTGTTGGTAATAATGCAGTATGACATATGCAAGACTATATGAAGTGATATATTGAATGAAATGCAACTTGTGATGTGAATGATTTTAATTTGAGATGTACTATAATTTATAATAATGATATATGATATGAAATAAGATGTGTAATGATAGTATGCAGAATGATTTGGTAATTACATCTATTTAAGTAATATATTCAGAGTACTGTCTAGCTATTATACATATGCATATATATTATACATTATTTGAATTAACAGGGTAATATATATTAATTTCTAGAGTTAGGTTAATGATACTTATAAAAGAGAATCAAAGGATAATAAAGATTAAAGTTTTATGGTATTCATAATATATATATATATATAATAAAGTATTTAAAATAATTCAATGAGGAATGTAGAGTTAAATAATCTTAGTAGGATGCTCCTTAAATATAGTAAAAATTGAAGATCTTTTTAGAGAGAATATAAAATTATATAAAGTAGACTATAAACATATATTCATAATAGTGTATAAAAACTAACTTTAAAAAGAACTTAAAATTTATTATGAGATATACAATAATCTTCTTGATACAAATTAATTTTAAATTCAAACTTTAAAAATCAAAACATATTTATTTGCTAAAAAAAAATTTATACTTTAGAAGATATCTATAATTATAAAATCATTATAAAGTAATCTATAAAACTGATGATATGAAATAATATATAAAGCTATAATTTCTCATATTTAAACTATATTTTGAAAACATAAAAATCATATATATATATATATATATTTCTTTATACCAAAATATTAAGTTAAATATATAAACCAAAATTAGTATGAAATTACAAATTATAATGTAACCCAAAATTGTTATTATATGTGAAATATATATAAGTTAAACTATGTATGCTTAAACTAAAGATATATAAACTTATATTTTATAAAAATACCCAATGTTTGAAAAGTTTAAATTATTTCAATCATATTAATAATTTTATTAATTTATATATATTTTGAAACAAGATATAAGAAAATAAGTAGACATAAAAAGTTAATAACTAGAATTTGAACTTGCATTTTCTTATTGAAAAAAATGGAGAGAAGTTTGAAAGTTTAAATCTTTGAGATAAAAAAATTTAAATTTCATTCTATAGGATGATATGTTAACATATAGATATACGTATGTTGACATATATGTATTATTTCAAAGAGAATATGGTTTTGTGACTTTGGTTTTAAAATATCGATTTTATATTTCAGGTTTAACTATTTCCTGAAATAATATTATTCCTAACAAACATCAAAAATTTATTTTATTATTATATTAATTTTATTATAATTATTTTTGAATTTCAAATTTGAATTTTAAATTTCAAAATTAAATTTTAAAGTTCAAATTTTAAATTTAAAACAAAGCAAAGCAAGCAAAATATCCATTCAACCAAAAATTTAAAAATTAATTAAGGCATACCCGGTTTTTAGATCCATTTCTTCGATATTCTCTGAATTCTGAATTGATCTTCTGGAATTTGATGATGAGATCTGTTCTATTGCGACGGGCTCGTATTTTTTATCAAGATATTATACTCATTTGCTGAATTTGAACACCGTATGAAAAAGATATTGAAGATTTAGTAGTTCAACCAACTTTGCGCCAAAATTTGAATTTTGAATGAATGGACACTTCAAGTACTATATAAAACCCCAATAGTCATGTCTCTTCACAATCTCTTTTCTTCTTCTTCTCGTTTTCTATTTTCAAATAAACTTTCAGGAGTCATAACTTCTTCGTTTTTTGATAGAATTGGACGAAATCAGCGGAAAATCGAAGAGGAATTCGGGGACTACGATCTAGTAGCAGTTTGGGGATGAATTTGAATGGTATTGGGGTGCAGCAAGTCGAAACAATACGAGGTATGAATAAAATCCCGTAACAGTTTTCAGTTTTGAATCGCCACTTCAAACTGCCATATCTCACTCAGTTTTGATCGGAATTTAACGATCTACCCATCAATCGACCTCGAGACAGAGAACTATAATCATTTCTTTGCTGATTTATATTATATATATCCATTTCTTCTTGATGTCTCTTCGCCAACCGTCGTTACTCTTCTCTCCTTTTTAATTTCTTTTCAGAAGTTGAATTTTCAATAGTCACCATTTCGGAATTTGAATTTCCAACAACCACGTCAACCATCTTTTTAGAGTTTGATTATCCAATAGCCATATAACACATCTTTTCCTGTAAAACAACACAACATTTCAAATAATCAAATAACTTTTCAAATAATTCAAATGTCTCTTCAAATATTCAAATGACTTTTCAAATAATCAAAGGACTTTCCAAAATAACTAACTATAATTGTATCATGATGGTTTTGTAACTTATCCAAGATTTCAAAATTTTAAAAAAATAAATCAAATTTCAAAATTCAAAATTCAAAATTCATAAATCAAATAGTAATTTGATTTTTCAATAAAATTGAATGCAGACTTATCTAATACTGATGCAATACATAAATTTGATCTAATGTTATAAATCATTTAAAAACTTGCCATTTAAAATTTTCAAAAATCAGATTATAAACTTTTTAAAAGACCTTGCTCTAATACCAATTGTTAGGGACTATGGAATGGATCGTTCAAGCAAAGCAAACACTAGAGGGGGTGAATAGTGTTTGTAAGAATTTAAACAAAACTAAAAACTAGTGAGAACTCTGGGATGAATCAAACACCATAAACAAAAACACAGACACAAATTCAAACACATATGCAAAATAAACAGAAATAAAAGTGCAGAAAAGGAAAGAACACACTGGATTTTATACTGGTTCGGATCACTCCTACTTCCAGTCCCGCACAACGCTGGATTGTGCAGAGTTTTATTACTATTTTCAAATAGCCAAATACGACCTCCTTGATTTCACGGCTCAACAAGGAGACACCATCTCCTATCCCTTGATTTCACGGCTCAACAAGGACACAACGACTCTTATTCCTTGATTTCACGGCTATAAGGATTAACTGATTACCTTTGACTTACAAACAGGGTCTTTTAACCCAAGCAATTAAAAATCCGCCCTATAACCCTTCAATAGCACTTGATTCAGAGAGTAGAGAGTGTAGAGAGAAAAAGTTTGATCAAATCAGAAGTAAATTCAGCAGGGTATAAGTGTAAAAACCATAAAAATGAAGAAGAATAAAGAAAGGATGAAAGAGGATGAAGATGGTGAAGAAGAGATGTTAAAAAAATTCGTTTTTAACCTCTTTTACAGAGTATGAAGGGTTGCAATGGTTCTGAAGCGTTTCAAATAGTGAAAAGACACTTCCCTTCAAAATTAGAAAAATAGTTGTTATATGTCGACATACATATTTTGCTATGTCGACATAGTCATGTGTAATTTTCCTTTTCAAAGCATTTTTCAAGTATTTTGATACAAAATTAATTCTGAAAATTCTTGAGTAAAATTCTAATGTTGTAAATCAATATTATATGATAGAAAAACATATGAAAACATATTTTTAAACTATATAAATATATTTATAAAATTATAAGATTTCAAACTATATTAAATATAAATAAAGTATATATAAAAACTTAAGTTTGAAAAACAAAGAAGAATAAAAATAGAAACAAGTATAAAAACAAAATAGAGAGGATTGAGAATAAAATAGAAAAAAATAGAAGGGATTGAGGAAATAATTGAAAAATCGGAATTTGAATTTGAACCTAGAGTGCTGTTTAGAGTCTTACAAAATTTATACTCTCTATATATAATATTCTTGAACTCTTGAAATCTTAATTACTCATGCGTCTTGAATCTTCTCTGAATTCTGAATCTCTAAAAGCTCTAAAACTGTACAGTCTTCAGTATTAATTCCTGTATACAAATCCTGCATATGTATATATATATATGTATATATATATATATTCTAGATAAAGATGCTAGTATATAATTTGTAGTCAATGATAATTGAAATAAGGTTGTTGTCATCAAAACTCTATTCTTCAATAGAGCCACCAGGGAGGTCACCACGAGCCGTAGGGGGAATCACCACGAGCCACCGGGGGGAGAACCACGACTCGAACCGCTTCAGGAGTTCACGAACCGAACCGAGGATGAGGGGAAGAACCAAACCGAACCGGAGAAGACCAAAACCCGAGATTCAAAGGAAGTCTAAATGGCAATTTATTACTTAGTATCCAGATGGGAACCAACGAGTTAACTTCTAGAGTTGGAGTTTGCTGCGGGACGTGTGCAAAGGGGTTATCGATATCTATAACTATGGTTCACTATTGAAGAGAGGGGGCATGTAGACGAACCAGAGCCAGGAAAGTGTGGACTGGTTGGCCCTTAACCTAGATCCAGGGATGCGTGGACTGGGTAGGGTTATTGACTATAAACCAAGGAAGTATGGTCATAGCAATAGTTGTACAGAGTAGCTGTCTGGAGACGAGCAGGAGGCTTCCACATGCTACTTACATATATTCTCCCTATGTTGTTATTGGTCACTACTTTGGGCACTAGTAGTGTGCCTTTTCTACTTTTCTTTAGAGATAGTATTTTGAAGTTGTAATAATGGTTTGGATCATAAGCTGTATTTTTGATTTCCGCTATTCTATTGGACATGGTTTAGTTTCCAGCTTATGTAGTGTCTCGCCTGTTTTATGTCAAATTATGTTATTATTATATTTTATTTCATGTGCTGTGAGATATACAATAGTTTCTTTGGTGATTCATAGTTTTAAACCCTTTTCCTTCGACGACCATCCCGTGCTAGTCGGCCATTAGCACAGCGCATTTCGGGGAAATGTCGGTTGGCCCGGGGCGGGCCGTCACACTTGGTATCAGAGCCTAGGTTGCGTAGTTAACCTAGGGAAAGACATCAGGGAGACATAGTATACGTATATGTGAGCGTGTATTTGTGATATTTTGGTTTTCAAAAAAAAACTATATATATATATTATTAGTATATCTAAGGAAGAAGTCACACTGCACTGGCACCAATAAGGAGATGGTTAATCGTTTTCTCTTTAGACGATGAGTCGAAATATGAGGAGTACAGGTTCATGGGCCAATGATAGGAATGTTCCTGATATGAGGACGATGTTTACTACCTTCATGCGATAGAAGCTTAGGGATGCTCAGGGAGCAGTTCCATGTGCTGCTAACGGTGGTGGTGCAGTAGTGCAGGCGCCTAGAGCCAATTTCGCCAAGCTCTGCAAGGATTATACTAGTCTTGGTGGAAAACTGTTCCACGGAACGGAATCGGCTACAGAAGTTCAAGATTGGCTTGATAGTTGTGAGCGCATCTTCGAGGATTTGGGGATCGAGGATGCAATGAAGAGAAAGTTAGCATTGCGTCAACTACAAGGACGGGCTATGAATTGGTGGAATGCTATTAAAGCAGCTACTCCTGAGGATCAAGTTACTTGGAATCAGTTTAAAACTCGCTTCAGCGACAAGTTTATCTCAACTGCTCAGAAATCAGAATTGTTTAGGAAGTTTGTGGAGCTTAAGAAGAATGGTAGGGCAGTCTTAGAGTATATTGCTGAATTCGATACCTTGTCGAAGTATGGATTATCTCTTATCGATACTGCCGAGAAGAAGAACGAGAAGTTCATAACTGGCATCGATGAGTACTTGGGGGAAAGACTCATAAACCATATCGATGAGACATTCAAATCTATTGTAGGGAAGGCATTGAGATCTGAGAGCCTTTACCCTAAGTCGAAGACCGAGGTTGCTATTACATCTGCAGAGGAGCCAAAGCCGCTGGTAAGCGGTGGAGGCAAGAATAATTTATAGAATAAGAGGAAACAGAATCAGAACAAGGATGGTCAGAAAAAGAAGAATAAGAAAGATATCGAGTGCTATAGCTATGGCAAGAACGGTCACTATGCCAAAGCGTGTCGAGCAAAGCCAAGGGAAAAGAAGTGCTTCAACTATGGCT
The DNA here is from genome assembly GCA_030737875.1 of Allium sativum. NCBI lineage: Eukaryota > Viridiplantae > Streptophyta > Magnoliopsida > Asparagales > Amaryllidaceae > Allium > Allium sativum. The sequence continues at coordinate 446,494,097 of CM060923.1, forward strand.
AAGTGAGACATTTTAAGAATGAATATCCACAACCCCCTAAGGAGAAGAAAATGGTGAAAGCATATGCTATCAACGCTATTCCTTCTTCGTCGAATGCCCCCAACTGCGGCACAGAAGGGAAAGGATGTCGTTATTCAAGGTTTGCTTTCTATTTGTGATGTTCCTATTCGAGTATTGTTTAATACCGGGGCTTCTCATTCCTTCGTATCTAGTGACCTGGTAGATAGGTCGGAACCCGAGATTGTCGATAGACCTTTAGTTGTGACGACGGTGGTTACTGATCGTCACTTTCCTATGAATCAGAAAAGCGCGACATTTGTAATAAATTCTGCAAGCATACAGGTGTGTAGCATACAGGTCGAACACAGGGAGGTGTAATTAAAAATTATTATCTATTTATTCTTGGGCGAGTTAGACGAATTCTGAGGATGTTTTTAACGCTAATGATTTTACTGTTGATCTGAATCTAATCAAATCAACACCAAAATTTAACAACTGAAACTGAAAGATAATTAACTAGAAAGAAAACAACAATTAACAACTACAACAACAGAAATTAAACTTAGAATTGTCGTTGAATCTAATCGAACGACTAATTCTAATATGCAAACAGAAATAACAATAACAATTCGTGTTCTATCAAAACTAATTGAATAGAAACACAAATTGTTAGAAAAGAGCAATAAAACTGAATGAAAAAAAAAAACTTTGTTTAGAATAAAAGAGAGTACAGAAGAATGGATGAATTTTTACAATGGTTACAACACATATTTATAGATGAGAATGGGAAAACCAATTAGGTCTATGAATAAATGGGCCTCCTCATTCATGAATATCTCTTGCCTTCCTTGACTCAGCTTGATTGGAGAAAATCTGGGCATATCATGGTAAATATTTTCCATATCTCTCAATTCTCTCATGTGGCTAATTGATTGATAAAAGATTGCATATAATTAATTCTTCCAAACAAGGATGCTTATTAGACTCCAAAGGCAACAAAGGATAAAATCTTCACAATGGATCTTTTCTTGGCAGCAATTCAATCAGAAATTCTTCTAATTGAAATTGAATGATTTGAATTTAATTCCATGATAAGAATATGGCTATTGCTGAAATGTTAATTGGTGCACATCATAAATACATGCACATGAATATGTGTATGTATATATATAACATAACACTAATCCAAATATTCCTCAAAGCAAAGGGGCCAGTGTGAACGCGTTCTGTTCTTTGGCAAAAAGTGAGCTCGACGGGGATCGAACTCAGGTCTCTCAGTACAAACTTCCATGCAATTACCAGTGAGCTACAACGTCTTTTGTAGTTGAGATGGCTTTAATACGGGGAAGTAGCTTTTTATCTGTAGTTGGCCTTTAATTTGAAATGGAGGAGGCATTTCTTGACATCCTGTAAAAACATACAAAAGTAACCAAAGTATCATTTATTTATTTACAAAAGATAAAATATAAGAGCATAGAATAAACACATTTCTATGTTAATCAAATACCCCCACACTTATCTTTTACTCGTCCTCGAGTAAAAAGAAAATGAAAAACTAACTAGATAGGTCGCACTTTCGTAGGAAACACGATTGCATTGAGCGTATGCAACAAGCCGTTAAACCTCTAGGTGTCCCCAGTAGGACGAGTGGTGTCTCGTGAGGGTTTTAAGCGGATACTACCCACAAAATCCAAATGCAGTATGCTATGATTCTAATGAAACTACATGAATGCAATGGACATATGCAAATAAAAACGAAAAATGAAAACAAGACTTGTTTCTGAAGCGGTACAACAAATTAAGTTAACAATTTCTAGTCAGTTGATTTTATTTTAGATACCTCGACTTGTCACAAATTTTCAATATAAATCAAGTTTTCAAATGTTAAATTCCAGTTTGGCCAGTTAGTTCGGTCGATAACATAGTGCAGCCATGAAATAAATTCTTAGTTTGCTTGGCACAGTTTGCAAAGTGGTATTCTAATTTTCTCATGTATGGCTAGTCAAATCAATAAGGTCAAGAAGTGTTTGGGTATCATCGCTTATTCTTTATTCTATAAAATTTTAAGATTTATGATTAAGTACATACACCTAACAAAAAAGACCAAGGTTTACCACCCATGCACTGCCTCGCGGACTAACGGAGAGTGGGTAAAGAGCTTGGCGGATTGTGCAGGTCGACTTTGACTTTGTCAACAACGTGTCGGTAATCCTTAGGTGTCCAATCTCATAAAATGAGACCAAGATATTCCAACGCTGACTTTGTCAACAACGTGTCGGATAGAGCTTGGCGGGTTTGCACACCAACGCTCGATATACAAGCAATGTTGGATACCCTTGGATTATTATTATTATTATTGAAAATATAAGCACAAAAGAGAGTTACGCGAATTCAACTTAACACAACTTAGTTTTAAAGATTTGACAAGCCAATATAAGTATTTTAAGTCCTCCACTTATTTAAACAAAGTCTACAATATAGAATAGATTTCATGGCCATCACCTAAGAATCTCCCTATGTACCGTTTACACTATTATCCCTCAAAATTAAACTTTTCATTATATTTCTTATTCGATCTAAGTTGAGAGAAAAAAATACTATCAACTGGCTAAAAATTGTAAACTTATTTTGTTGTATCAATTGAAAATGAGTCGTATTTTAAAAAAAATTATGGTATGTTACTACGATATAAAATGTATGATGGTCCTACATGAAAAGAAAGAAAAATTAAAGTAAAATCAAAAGAATGCAATGCAGACTCCCCCACACTTGATTGAGACAGTGTCCCAACTGTCTAAGGCAGAAAAACAAAAATAAAATAAAAAAAATTGAAAAAGAAAAATAAAAGAAAAAGAACGTGTACCACCTAATTTCATGGTGGATGATCAGGCAGATCGATAGAGTCATCTTCGTCATATTGCTCGAATTCCAAAAATGGTTTCAGTCGTTGACCGTTTACTTTGAAGACTTTTCCATCCCTAGGATTTTCAATTTCGACCGCTCCATGAGGATATACTGTTTTCACGACATAAGGTCCAGTCCATCGAGATCTGAGTTTTCCTGGAAACAAGTGAAGTCTAGAGTCGTATAAAAGAACTTTTTGACCTACGTTGAATTCCTTACGAAGTATGTTTTTGTCGTGTTGGGCTTTGGTTCTTTCTTTGTAGATTTTCGCATTTTCATACGCCTCATTTCTTAATTCCTCTAATTCCAAAATTTGTAACTTCCTATGTGAGGCGGCTTTTTCTAAGTCAAAGTTCAAAAATTTTATGGGCCAAAGAGCACGATGCTCTAATTCAAGATGTAAGTGACAGGCCTTTCCAAAGACTAATCGGTATGGTGACATCCCTAGATTGGTTTTATAAGCAGTGCGGAAAGCCCAAAGTGCATCAATCAGTTTTACGGACCAATCTTTTCTATTGGAATTCACGGTTTTCTCAAGAATTTGTTTGATTTGTCTATTGGAAACTTCTACTTGCCCACTAGTTTGTGGATGGTAGGGGGTCGACAGCTTGTGTGTGATTGAGTATTTCTTGAGCAAGGACTCAAAAGCACGATTACAGAAGTGAGTGCCATTATCGATAATGATAGCTCGAGGTGTGCCAAAGCGTGAAAAGATGTTTTCTTTGAGGAATTTGACAACAACCTTGTTGTCGTTGGTTTTGGTCGGAATGGCTTCAACCCATTTTGAGACATAATCTACCGCAAGCAAGATGTAAAGATTCCCAAATGAATTGGGGAATGGTCCCATGAAGTCGATGCCCCAAACATCGAATAACTCAATCACTAAAATGGGGTTGAGAGGCATCATGTTTCGCTTAGAGATTCGACCCGTTCTTTGACATTGCTCACATTTAGAGCAAAATTCGGAAGCGTCACGGAAGAGTGTGGGCCAATAAAAACCGCTTTGCAGAACTTTTGCAGCAGTTTTCCTTGCTCCAAAATGACCGCCACAAGCATGATCATGTGAGAAGGAGAGAATACTTAGGTGTTCATGATCGGGCACACACCTTCGAATGATTTGGTCTGGACAGTATTTGAAAAGATATGGGTCGTCCCAATAGAAGTTTCGAACTTTCGAGAGAAATTTTTGTTTATCTTGTTTCGACCATTCAGCGGGTGTTTGTTGTGTGACAAGATAATTCACAATGTCAGTGTACCAAGGGGTGTTAGAGATCGAAAGGAGTTGTTCGTCAGGAAAATAGTCATCGATTTGGGTGTCGTTATCATTTTCGTGCACAATTCGAGAGAGATGATCAGCTACGACATTTTCAGAACCCTTTTTATCTCGTATTTCTATATCGAATTCTTGAAGAAGAAGGATCCAACGAATCAAGCGGGCCTTGGCATCCTTTTTGGAAAGCAGATATCATAGGGCAGCATGGTCAGTGTAAACTATGACTTTGGATCCTATGAGATATGGTCTGAATTTCTCAAGAGCGAAGACAACTGCCAAAAATTCCTTTTCAGTAGTTGAGTAATTCAGTTGGGCCTCGTTTAAAGTTTTACTAGCGTAATAAATGACTCGAGGGAGTTTATCGATACGCTGACCCAAGATGGCTCCAATAGCAAAATCAGAAGCGTCACACATAAGTTCGAAGGGTTGAGTCCAATCAGGAGGTTGAATGATGGGAGTTGTGGTCAAGATGAACTTAAGAGTTTCAAAAGATGTTTTGCAATCATTGGAAAATTCAAACTTTACGTCTTTGGCAAGTAAATTCGAGAGAGGTTTTGAAATTTTTGAGAAATCCTTAATGAATCTTCTATAGAATCCCGCATGGCCAAGAAATGAACGAACATCTTTGACAGACTTAGGAGGAGGTAAATTAGCAATCAAATCGATTTTGGATTTATCGACTTCTAGGCCATCTTTGGAGACGACATGACCTAGAACTATCCCCCTTTTTACCATAAAGTGGCATTTCTCCCAATTAAGCACGAGTGATTTCTCCTTACAACGCTTAAGGACGAGTTCTAAATGAGTGAGACATTGGGAAAAAGATGATCCATATATTGAAAAATCGTCCATGAATATTTCCAAGAATTATTCCACCATATCAGAGAAAATACTCATCATACACATTTGGAAAGTCGCGGGGGCATTACAAAGACCAAAAGGCATGCGACGATAAGCAAAGGTTCCAAAGGGACAAGTAAAGGTGGTCTTATGTTGATCTTCTAAAGCAACAGGAATTTGGTTATAGCCAGAGTATCCATCGAGAAAACAGTAGTACTCATGTCCCGCTAAGAGTTCGAGCATTTGGTCAATAAAAGGCAAGGGAAAATGGTCTTTTCGTGTGGCTGAGTTAAGCTTTCGATAGTCGATACACACACGCCATTTGGTTTTGATTTTTGTTGGGACGAGTTCATTACTGTCGTTTTTGATCACTGTGACTCCCGACTTCTTTGGTACAACTTGTACCGGACTCACCCAAGTACTATCAGAGATGGGATAGATGATGTTATTGTCTAGACATTTGATTATCTCCTCCTTGACCACTTCTCTCATGTTCGGGTTTAATCGCCTTTGAGCCTCACGGGTGGGTTTAGCCTCATCAACTAAATGTATGCGATGTTCAACAATTGATGGGCTAATTCCTTTTATATCGCTAATTTCCCACCCCAAGGCGTCTTTATTTTCCCGCAAGATATCCAAAAGTTTTTCTTCTTGGTCCTCGGTAAGATCGGAGGCCAAGATTACGGGAAAAGTTTTTGAAGGGTCTAGGTAGGCATACTTAAGGTCTGGTGGTAAGGGTTTGAGGTCTAACTTAGGAAGTTCTTGTGTATCAACATTGGTCAACATTCCTTGGTTAGATTCAGGTAACGAAGTGTTGGAGTCAAGAATTTTGTTTAGTTCAGAAATGTATTCGAGTTCATCGAAATCAGAGTCGAAATGGTCAAGACACATTTTCAAGGCTTCAGAAGTAGCACTAGAGGTTTCATCAACTGTGGTTTGAATCATGTCAATTTCATCGATCTCAAAATCCCTAGGTTGTTTGTTGAGATTAAAGATGTTTAGCTCAATGGTTAGGTGCCCGAAGGAAAGTCGAAGCTGACCATTCCTACAATTAATGACAGCATTAGAGGTTGCTAAGAAAGGGCGTCCTAAGATCAATGGTATTTGAACTTTGGGATTCGAGACAGGCTCTGTTTCTAGAACTATAAAATCGACAGGGAAGTAGAACTGTTCGATCTGTATCAAGACGTCTTCGATAATTCCCAATGGCTTTTTGACAGATCGATCGGCTAGTTGAAGAGTGATGTTTGTTGGTTTAATCTCCCCTAGGCCAAGTTGACGATAGACAGTATAAGGGAGAAGGTTGACACTGGCACCAAGGTCGAGTAGTGCACGAGAGATGTGAGTGTTTCCTATTTTACAATCAATCGTAGGGCAGCCAGGGTCTTTATACTTGACTGGGGCAAGATTCGAAAGAACAGAGCTTGTATTTGCAGTTAGAAAGGCGGTTTTTGGGACATTGGTCGCACGTTTTTGTGTGCACAATTCCTTAAGACATTTAGCATATTGAGGAATTTGTTCAATGGTGTCTAAAAGAGGAATGTTCACACGGACTTGTTTGAAAATTTCCAAGATTTTATCGAAATTTGCCACTTTCTACTTATTATTGAGTCTATGGGGAAATGGGGCTATTGGTTTTTCAACTCTGTGATGAGTTTCATCATTCGAGGAAGAAGGTTTATCCAAGGAAGTAGAAAGTGGTAAGGTCGTAGAAGATGGTATGTTGGTATTGCCAACATTAATTTTCGAAGGTGGGTCGGGTTTGCCGACACTGGGAGAAGAACTGTTGGGATTGCCAACATTTAAGGGAACTTGAGGTTTAGAAGAATTGGCATTCGAAGCCAATGGGTGATCATCAAGATTAGGGATAGGGGTCGAGTTAGAAAGTTCGTCAGGGTCTCCCACGTTATTATCAATCCTCTTACCAGATCGAAGGGTTGTAATAGCGTTGACTGGGTTATGGTTTTCGTCCTCACAAGAATTTACAGCACAAGAGTTATATTTTGGATTTACCTCAGGTTGACTCGGCAACTTTCCCTTCTCGTTACTTTTCGCCATTTCCTTTATCATATTCATCATTTGGTCCATTTTAGCGTCTTGCGAGTTTATTTTGGCTTCGTAAGAGCTCAACTGTTTTTCTAGACGCAAAATTTCTTGTGACGGTTGAGAAGATTGAGAGGATTGGTTTGATGATTGAAAATTGGGGTGCCTATAAGGTAGTTTGGATTGAGGTGAAGCTTGAGATGTTTGAGAATTGGAAAAAGGAGCTTGGTAATTTGGATTGGGAATAAAGGGTTGCACGTGAGATGGGTTAGCCGAATTATTGTGGTTTGACCAGGAAAAATTTGGGTGGTTCCTCCAACCAGGATTGTACGTGGATGAGTAAGGATTATTTTGAGCTATGGCATTAGCTTGGTCTTGAGAGTAATAGTGGGGTAACCCTTCTCCGGCTTGAGGGGTTTGATTTTCTAAGGGAATTTGATTTGGGTCCACGACATGCACTCCTCTAGTAGAAGTACGAATGGGAACACGAATTGATTCCCATTGCATGTCCTTTTCAGAATAATCTTCTAAAAACCGCCAAGTTTCATCGGCTGTTTTAGACATAAAGTCTCCTCCACACATTGATTCTAGTTGAGTTCTAGTCTGATAGTTTAGCCCTTCATATGCAATTTTACACAAGTGATCTTTTAGAATTCCATGATGAGGGCAACTATATAATAGCTGGTTGAATCTCTCAAAGTATTTTGAAAAAGTTTCCCCCTCATTTTGACAAAATTGATTTATCTCGGTTCGGATTTTTAGAGTTTTATGGAAAGGGAAATTTTTTTCAAGAATGTCGTGACAAATTCATCCCAACTTCTTATGGAATGTCGTGGAAGAGAATTTAGCCATCTTTTAGCGCTTTCAAGTAGTGCAAATGGAATTAGCCTTAGCTTGATCGATTCGTTAGACAATTGTTGCTTTTTTGTTGTGGAAGCATACAATTCAAATTCACTCAGAAATTCATAAGCATTTTCAGATCCAGTAAATTTTGGTACCCCTTGGATAAAAGAATGTTTTACACTACACCAAAACAGTGATTTGCCAACACTTATTTTTTTTAACTGCCAACACTTATTTCTGTTGGCCGATGGCAACACGTTTATGTGTTATTTTAAATAAAAGAGTTGGTAAAAATAAAGAGAACTAACTTTTTATTTTAGGATTTCACTCCCAACACTTATCCATGTTATAACATCTGATATTTTGGGAAGCGGTGGGGGCATGATGGTAAATGTTATCCATCTTATGCTTTACCCTACTTCAAACGCTTTTTCCTATTGTGGCCGCAAATAGTTGAATTCACGATAGATCCAGGGTTTAACATGTCTGCACTTCCATCAATTCCTTCTTGCCGCAAATTAGCATCTAGGGTTTAGAGATTTGAGCAAGGGTTTCTCAAAGCGAAGGTATTGTAAATCTGTGATTTTATTTGCGTTTTAGTGAAATCACCCGATTTTCAATTTTATTATGTTGATGGTAGATCCATGATAGTATTTTATTCTACTGAAAGCACCGCGTAAACCAAGGTTGAATCGGCGTTATTCCAGATCTACCGTCAGGTTCAACATCGTTGTCAGGATTAATCGATGGTCGATTAAGATTCGGCTTCATATTTGTTGCTTACTAACATTCGATTCAAGATTCTGGAGCTTGCAATATTTCCCAAATGTAAGGTCTCCAACTTATATTAATTATTTGGTTTCTAGGGGTTTAGTTTACATTTTTTTTAAAAGATCGAACTCATTTTGTTGATTTTTTTGGTATATGTATAAACTTTTTGGTTTATTTATTGGTTCATTTATACATGTTTGTCTGATTAGTACACATGTTAGAAATTTAAAACGTTTTTTTAGCTCTGTAAGAGAGCTATAAATTTGGTATCTTCCAAAAATATATTCAGTATATATTTCAGAATTTCTAGCAGTCTGCACCTTTTTCATAACATAATGGATTTATGGCCCCATTATCAATTTCATTTATGTCACTTTCAAGCTACTGTTTGGTTTGATTGTACTATGTATATAGATGTTGGGTTTACTCCATTATCAGTTAAATTCATAGTTGTTTTGTTACATGGTTATCAGGTCCTTCCTATTCATTTCACTTCTGTTCTGTTAACTTGCAGAGTTGCAATAATCAGTGCATTCACCATATGCCCATTTCATACTTTTGAACCTATTTGTTAGAGATAACAAAACAGTATAGTTGTGTAAAAGGTTATTTTCACAAACTAAGATTGCAATTATATCTTGATTGCTCTTGAGTCGATAAAAACCATTGTCAAAGGTTATTTGAAAGGTTATTATCACAAACCATTTTTTTTGTATACTTTGTACTTAGATGTGTAAATCTTCTAGTAGAAAATCACGGTGCAGTAGTTTGAATGACTCCATGAAAACCTTAAGCCTAAGTATCTTGATTGTGCCAGAAGAACTATCAACAACTTTCAACCTGCTACACTGTATGTATTTCTTGTGGATCAAATAAATTTTCTTTTGATGCCATTTGTCTTTTAGAGCTCTTATATCATAAAATAAAATTGTTGTAATTTGATTTCTCTAAACTGTATTTGTACAGAATGAATAGCAACAACCACAAGATGTGCAAATGCCTTTATATAAGTAGCATATGCACAGATCGATAGCAAGTAATAATATTACACATCCCAATTGTTTATTTATAAAATATTTGGCCTCGGCCTGCTATACCCTCCGCATGCTTACCTTTGAGTGAAGCATCCTGAAACGCAGCCGGTTTTATTAAGATTGAGTGAAGTCAGAGTTTGTGTGTGGCATTATAACTTTGATTGTTTCTATATTTCCAGTACTCGATGTAGTTTGTTTTGGCTTCCAAACTATGATCGCTGAATTTTGTTTCCAGTTCTGACTTCTAAGTTAAAATTTTACATCATACATTGCTAATTTTGCACTTACATTGCACATTGCTGATCATACTTGTATTGTTTTGGCAGAAATTAATGTTGAAAGTTTTTCAAAATTTTTGTAAATGTTTTCCTCAATGGAGGAGGATGATGGTCAAAAGATTGTAACTCTCGAGGTGAGGGTGCGGGAAACATACCAGTCTTCTTATAATATTCATAGTTACAACTATTTATGTTGCACACATTTACGGATTATTCTTCTCTAAAGGTGATTCCACCTGGTTTCTATTTTATAAGTTAAAGATTTGATTTTGAGATATCATTGGCTGATCAACTCTAAATGATGTAGGTGAATATGGGAATGGATCCTTTACTTTGTATTAACTTCTCCTGAAAGAGCATTATGGAAAAGGAGAAACAACAATAACCTGAAAGGTGACATGCTTCTCTACCTAGACAGGCACACGATTTCAATTTATTTAATAACCATTTAATTGATTCACATGTTGTGATGTTATTATTGTTATAACTGTGGTTCTAATCACATGAGGTTGGAAACTTGCGGATTCAAGTTGAATTTTTATCCTAATAACATGATTGGGTTGAAAAGTTCATAAGGCAATATTCCCATATTTCTTCATTTTAATCTAACTATTCCTCTGTCTACTATCTTGCAAATGAGCGTACAACTCCTTTTGCATATCTGAGCTTCAATTCAATATCAAGATAGCTGCAAACTCAATTTAAACTAGTAACTCAGTTTTGCAAAACTGGTTATATTTCCACCATTTTAAATCAAAACTAATTTTCACATTCTAGATCAACCATCAACCATCTTTACATATTATTATAGACCGTGCTTTGCGTATTTGCGACTCAGTTTTCAACTGGGTTGCAACTCAGTTTTCAAAACTGAGTTGTGAACTCAATTGAAAACTTAGTTGCAAACCATGCAAACCTTAACAGACACTAAATTAATCGGGTTTTTCATGTTCTAATATGTAGCTTTTTATTTTTTCGCTATTTAAAATTTTCCATTTCCCTTTTCTTTCAGATATTGTACTAAATTAATAGTTGGAGAGAGGCGATAGAGAAGCTATGCTTAGTGGTTACCATACCGAAGGCGTTCTTTTCTCTTCTTTTGGTCTGGGTGAGCCAAATGAAGATGGTGTTACCATACTTTTTTACTTGCAAAAGATATACCCTGGTTGGTGATCCTTTACTGGAGCTTTAGATTATAATAAACTGTTTATAAAGTAGTAATTTTTTTGTATGATCTTAGATGAATGGAAGAATTTCCTTCAACGAGTAGAATGCAAAGTAGAGGATGAAATCAGTGGAAATGAAGATTTAGAAGAGGAGCTTCGTCTGTGGGCATCTTATAGGGGTCAAACGTTGGCAAGAACTGGTATACCTCATTTGTCTCGGTGGCTGTTTTTTTTTCCAGTGTTTTTGACTTTACCCCTAGTGTTAATAGTGAAAGTAAACTTAACCTTCTAATGGTCATATTACTACCCAGCCCCTTAGGAGTTAGTAGGATTATGATAATGACATTTATAATATGAAATATGAATATGTTTATTGAATTTGACATTATTGGAAGCATTATGCAAAAGTGACATTATTGAATTTGACATTATTGAATTTGAAATATGAAAGTGTCTCAAATACTTTTATTTGAATTGATATGTTGAACTATATATGTGATTGAAAATCATAAAACATGATATATAAGTGTTAGTAATTTATGTATGCCAACATTTATAGGAGTTAGTAGGATTATGATAATGACATTTATAAGTGTTACCATATCTTATGGTTCCAACATTTATAAGTGTTAGCAATGAATATGTTTGTAACTCTTATAAGTGTTACCATCTCTTATAGTTCCAACATTTATAAGTGTTAGCAATGAATATGTCTGTAACTCTTATAAGTGTTACCATATATTATAGTTCCAACATTTATAAGTGTTAGCAATAAATATGTTTGTAACACTGGTAAGTGTTAGCAGTTACTCTGTTTGTAACACTTATAAGTGTTAGCAGTTGGTCTTCTTGTAACACTTATAAGTGTTAGCAGTTACTCTGCTTGTAACACTTATAAGTGTTACAGGAAATTCCTCACAGGCTGTTAGTGACACATAAAAGTGTTACGGAAATTATTTGTAACACCTATACTTGTTGGGAATCCACTGTTTTGGTGTAGTGTTAGCTCAAAATTGTTCCCTTCAGCTGGTGGGAACACAATGACAGATGGTTGAACGGTCCTAGTAGGATAACATCGATCACGAAGAGACAAGGGTCTATCCACTTGGATATTGAGATTTTGAAAATTTTGATTTATTTGGTTTTGATCCCCAAAGTTTGGAAAGTTTTGATTCACTCTATTTTGATCCAATTCGGTTGGAAAATTTTGGTTGATTCGAGAACCCCTAGGAGAATTTTGTTGGCTGACACTTTTTTCACTCATTGTTGTTAAATGCAAGCACAGAAATTAGCTACAATGAAGTTTTCTGTCCTTATTGGCTCCTAACCCGAAATTATAAAGTGACACGTTTGATTACTTAGATCAAAAGATTTCTCAGCCAGTTAACGGACATGAGTTATCGGTGCACCAGGAATCACCCTAGCAATGCAGCCGAAGGTTTAAGTACCTTCAGAGTAACAACCGATATAATATTTACGAATCACCGTAATATTTATAAACAGTTATTTCTCTGCCGTAGTCTAGACACCGAGAAATAATTCGTTCCAAATGAATCAACTATCACAATATAATTAAGCCCTAGATGAGCCCGTGACTCCCTTAAGTCCAACGTCTAACCGTTATTATTAGTCGGATTCTACGATGAAATGCGATTCGTGGGCTAAGGAAAGGGTGATGAAATCCCTCGCCTTATGTGAATTGGGGTGTTGCCCTTAACAGAATGAATAAAAATTGCAGAAATCACACAAAATAATTGCAAAAATTAAAAATTGTACATTCAAAGCCACTGCCCCTGCAGAATTTTTTTTTACAACAATTGTCTATATATTTTTTCTTTGCGGCAGAGCACCTGTAGAGTTAAAAGAAATTTACAGTGGGGTATGGCAGTCCATCCAGAAGAATTTGAGTGGTGTTAGCTGTTCAACTCCAATGTTTGCAATTTGCTTGATGTTGAATTCCCTGTTTAATTGCTTGAACACATTTTTTTTCACTTTGATCCTTTTTTTTCCTGAATGGTTCTTTTGACCTGTTTTTTTTTTTGACAAGAGAAGAAAACGAAAAAAAAAGAAAAACAAACGAAAGGAAAAAAAACACTGAGCAAAAAACTAAAACAAAATTGAAAGAAAAGTGACTAGTATAAGAAAACTAAGTTAACAAACTACCTCAGCTAACAAGAAGGAAAAAAAACTAAACTAAAATTAAATAAAAATAACAAGGAAAAAAAACTAGACTTAATCGAACCAAACACTTGCAACTCAATAACCACTAAAGCCAGGCGGTTTCTAAGTACAAATCCCACTCCCAAATAAAATTGCAAATCACACAGGAAAACAGTACCACCCTTTCCTTTTTTTTCTTTTCTCTATGAAATACACAGTAAACCCCAGATAAACAGTCACCACTTGCGTCCTTCCACAAATTCAACCCACACCATTTCAGTAATCAAACAACCCACGCCTCAATAAATAAAACCACAAATCCCTTTTGTCCCAAAATAAACAACCCAGTAAAAAGGAAAAAAAATCAGTTCGGAGCAAAAGGAATTAGAGGTTCGATTGCGACTTAGGGGTTTCGGATTTTGATCGGATTTTGAGCGTTTTTAATTCGGGTTTTAGTGAGGTGATTGGGGTCACGGGTGCGAACTGGTTTGTTATGGGGAGGATGTGTGGGAAAGGGAAGAACGTGGGTTATATGGTGACTGGAATTTTGACTGTTAGGGGCTGAAAGATGGTGATGGGAAGAGTAGTTTGGTGAACGTGGTTGCTGCGATAGTGGCAAGATGTGGCGAATTTCAAAGACTGAGGGAGGACGCTGGTTTTGGGGGAGCACGGTTTCAAGGGTTTGTATTGATTTGACTGTGAGGGGTTTATGGGTAGATTGGAATCGTGGATAGGGTAGAAGACTTGGCAGTGCCTGAGGATGGTGGTGAACGTTGTATAGAATGGTGAAAAGGGAAGAGACGGCAAGACAGAAATCAGAAGAAGAAGAAGAGAAAGAAGTTGCAAATTTTTTTATTTTTAAAAGAAGTTGGTGTAAAGGAAGGAATAAAAAAAATTGTAAAAAGTTTTTTTTTTTTATCAGTTGCTTGTAAATTGGAAGACAGCAGAAATAGATTGAAAGAAATTTGTGTGATGGGAAAATCAATGATGAAAATGGCAAGTTTTTTTTCTCTTATTTAAAAGATTATGGCATCATTGAACAACACCCAATCTATTCAATTAAGATTTTTTTTTATATATAGAAGAAAACAAAAGAAAACTAAAATAAATAAATAAAAACTAACACGAATCAGAAATTAAATAAACAATAAAATTTAATTGTTGCCTCCCCGGCAACGGCGCCAAAAACTTGTTCGTCACTTTCCTATGAATCAGAAAAGCGCGACATTTGTAATAAATTCTGCAAGCATACAGGTGTGTAGCATACAGGTCGAACACAGGGAGGTGTAATTAAAAATTATTATCTATTTATTCTTGGGCGAGTTAGACGAATTCTAAGGATGTTTTTAACGCTAATGATTTTACTGTTGATCTGAATCTAATCAAATCAACACCAAAATTTAACAACTGAAACTGAAAGACAATTAACTAGAAAGAAAACAACAATTAACAACTACAACAACAGAAATTAAACTTAGAATTGTCGTTGAATCTAATCGAACGACTAATTCTAATATGCAAACAGAAATAACAATAACAATTCGTGTTCTATCAAAACTAATTGAATAGAAACACAAATTGTTAGAAAAGAGCAATAAAACTGAATGGAAAAAAAACTTTGTTTAGAATAAAAGAGAGTACAGAAGAATGGATGAATATTTACAATGGTTACAACACATATTTATAGATGAGAATGGGAAAACCAATAAGGTCTATGAATAAATGGGCCTCCTCATTCATGAATATCTCTTGCCTTCCTTGACTCAGCTTGATTGGAGAAAATCTGGGCATATCATGGTAAATATTTTCCATATCTCTCAATTCTCTCATGTGGCTAATTGATTGATAAAAGATTGCATATAATTAATTCTTCCAAACAAGGATGCTTATTAGACTCCAAAGGAAACAAAGGATAAAATCTTCACATTGGATCTTTTCTTGGCAGCAATTCAATCAGAAATTCTTCTAATTGAAATTGAATGATTTGAATTTAATTCCATGATAAGAATATGGCTATTGCTGAAATGTTAATTGGTGCACATCATAAATACATGCACATGAATATGTGTATGTATATATATAACATAACACTAATCCAAATATTCCTCAAAGCAAAGGGGCCAGTGTGAACGCGTTCTGTTCTTTGGCAAAAAGTGAGCTCGACGGGGATCGAACTCAGGTCTCTCAGTACAAACTTCCATGCAATTACCAGTGAGCTACAACGTCTTTTGTAGTTGAGATGGCTTTAATACGGGGAAGTAGCTTTTTATCTGTAGTTGGCCTTTAATTTGAAATGGAGGAGGCATTTCTTGACATCCTGTAAAAACATACAAAAGTAACCAAAGTATCATTTATTTATTTACAAAAGATAAAATATAAGAGCATAGAATAAACACATTTCTATGTTAATCAGTTACCTTAGTATGATTTGTCGTAATCTGGTCTTAACGAGTCATGGACGTATGTTTGCTTGTGATTGCTTTGTTTTGGACTTTACTGGGTTTGGCATTATTTTGGGAGTCGATTGGCTCCAAAGATATTGGATGGGGGTAGACTGTGAGGGGTCTTCGGTGCCCATTAGAGCGGATGACGGGCGGAGGGTGGTATTGGGTTGCCTACCTAGTGATGAGGTGATGGCTAGTTTTCTACATTCCCCCGACATTCCGCAGGATGAGCTATCAGATGTGCCTATGACTGGCGAGTATCCAGACATCTTCGAGGAAGTAACTGGACATCCAGCACACCGAGAGATTGAGTTTCGTGTTGATTTAGTGAAAGATGCCAAAACTATAGTGATGCCTCTTCGTCGTATGGCTCCAAAGGAGAAGCAAGTGCTCGGGGTGCAAGTAAGCGATCTTTTGAAGAAAGGATTTATCATAAGAAGTGTTTCCGAGTGGGAAGCACCAGTTGTATTTGCTACCAAGGCCAATGGTTCCCTTCGCTTATGTGTAGACTACCGCGAGTTGAACAAGGTGACGAGAAAGAATATGTATCCTCTTCGACGGATAGACGATTTGTTTGATTAGTTGAATGGAGCAAGAGTGTTCTCTCAGTTAGATCTTGCGACAAGTTTTCATTAGCTCCGAGTAGCAACTGAGAGTATACCTAAAACGACATTTCGGACACCATCTAGATTCTATGACTGGTTGGTCATGCCATTCGGGTTGACCAATGCACCAGCATAATTTGTGGATCTTATGAATAGGGTATTCAGGGATCAATTGAATAAGTTTGTACCTGTATTCGTGGACGATATCTTAGTTTATTCGAGGACGGAGGAAGAACACAAGGAACATTTGAGGATAGTGATGAAGGTGTTGAGGAAACACCAACTGAAAGAAATTTTTTCTAAGTGTCACTTCTGGAGGAGGGAAGTGAGGTTCTTAGGCCGTGTTGTTTCAGAAAATGGTATTGCCGTGGACCCTGCGAAGGTGGCTACGGTACAAGATTGGTCTACGCCCAAGAATGCAACAGACATGAGAAGTTTCTTGGGGTTAGCAGGATATTATTGCAAGTTTATTCAAGACTTCTCCAAGATAGCGGCACTGTTAACTCAGTTGACCAAGAAGAATCAAGCTTTCGTCTGGGACGAAAGGTGTAAGAACGCATTTAATAGTCTAAAGGAAAGGTTAACGTGCGCACCAGTGTTAGTTATTCCTAAAGGGAACGAGGAAATGATGGTATACACGGATGCCTGTGGTACTGGACTAGGTGTTGTACTGATGCAAGTAGGTAGGGTGGTAGCTTATGCTAGTCGGCAACTGAAACCGCATGAGAAAAGATATCCTACTCATGATTTGGAATTAGCAGCGATCTTGTTCGCGTTGAAAATGTGGAGACACTATCTCTTGGGAGAAAGATTCGAGTTGTTTACCGATCATAAGTCGTTGAAGTACCTTTTCTCTCAAACGGATTTAAATCTTCGTCAGCAGAGATGGTTGGAGTCCTTGGCTTCATATGATTTCAATATCGCATACACACCCGGGAAGGGTAATGCGGTAGCTAATGCATTGAGTAGGAGACATGCCAGTTTAGGGGCTATGTTTCTGGAATGGAAGCAACTGGAGTATATCACAGGATATGATTTCAGACCTAAGTGTGAATTGGATCCAGAAGTGTTAGCAAGTTTGACAATCAGACCGATTTTGATTGAGCGGATTGGTTCCAGCCAGAAGGACGATCCTAACCTATTGGAAATCATCTCCAAGATAGAGATGGGCATCGATGGTGAGGAAATGAACAAGTATGGACTTGATAGAGAAGGATGGCTTCGAAAGAATGAGAGACTAGTTGTACACAACGTAAATGGATTGAGAGAGGAAGTGCTTAGAGAATGTCATCACTCGAAACTGACTATGCATCCCGGTGGTAACAAAATGTACCGAAACATGGAACAGACCTACTACTGGGAAGGGATGAAGAGAGACGTTGGGAAGTTTATATCCAAGTGCATGAATTTTCAGTTAGTTAAAGCCGAGCAAAGGAAGCCAAGTGGTTTGTTACAACCGTTGGAAATTCCCGAATGGAAATGGGAATAAGTCTCAGTGGATTTCATTGACGGTTTGCCAAGGACTAGATCAGGTCATGATAGTATTTGGGTGATTGTAGATCGATTGACCAAAAGCGCAAGGTTTATACCTGTCAAGTTGAGTAGAATGCAACTAAGTTAGCAGAACTGTATATGAAGTGGGTAGAGTACCTAAAGGTATTGTGAGTGACCGAGATCCATTATTTACTAGTTGGTTTTGGAAGAGCTTACAAGAGGCTTTAGGGTCAGAATTACATCTTAGTACCGCATACCATCCTCAAATTGACAGTCAATCAGAGGGGTGAATCGTGTATTAGAGGATCTCTTGAGAGCTTGTATATTGGATTTCGGAGGGTCATGGGATAACCATTTGCATCTAGTTGAGTTCGCATATAATAGTTATAAATCCAGTAATGGTATGGCTCCATTTAAAGCTTTGTATGGAAAACCGTGCAACTCACCATCATGTTGGTTGGAAACTGGTGAGAAGTTTGTGCTTGGGCCAGATGTAATAAGAGAAACTTCAGATAAGATCAGGGTTATTCAACAGCGAATGAAGACTGCCCAAGATAGGCAGAAGAGTTATGCTGATAAAAGACGAAGAGATTTTAAATTCTTCGTTGGTGACTTGGTATTCGTCAAGATTTCTCCGTTAAAGAGTGTGATTCGTTTTGGTAGGAGAGGTAAATTGGCACCAAGGTTTGTTGGTCCATTTCCAGTTCTTGAACAAGTTGGGAATTCAGCGTATAAAGTTGGATTACCAGACAAGATGGTGGGAGTGCACAATGTATTTCATGTTTCCCAGTTAAGGAAGTTCGTGCACGATTCTAATATGACTATTTCACCAGATCAGTTGGACGATATGGAGGTAGATACCGAGGTGGTTGGGAACCGCAGACCGATTCGTATTGTCGGGTACGATACGAAGCAACTTCAGAAGAAGACAGTGAAACTAGTGAAAGTCCAGTGGAGTGATAATGAGCATGACTGTACTTGGGAAACAAAGGAGAGCATAAGGAAGTCATATCCAAAACTCTTTGCCTGGTAAGGTTCTAATCATGAGATAGTTATTCCCTTGTTAGTAAACCGCATGCTAGGATAAGCTTGTTGTGTATGTTTGATTGTTTGTAAATGGTTGATAGGCATGTGGGACACCATTGTATGTTTTGATTAAGGAATTTCAAGGGCGAAATTTCATAAGGGGAGGGGGAGTGTAACGACCCGCATTCTAGTATCGAAGGATCGTTGAATATTTATTTTATTTTCATATGAATTCGTATGATCGTGTAACTTTGGGAAACGACTATTGGGGTTATTTCCCATGTTCATGATTTTTGCTGAATTTTAAATGACCATTTTACCCATGGTGAATCTTTTTTCCTTATAACTTTTGATTGGTAAGGAATTTTGACCTGAAACTACTTCCATTGGATTCAGAAGATGGTTTACCTTTCCGTAGAGTGGTCACATTAATCACATGGACATACCGTTTGGGAGATATGGCTGAAATAACGTTTGAAGATGGAAAAACAACTTAATTGGGATTAACAGGGTGATTAACAGCTAGGCTCATAACCCATTTAGAGATTAGGATTTTGGGAGGGCTGAAAGGGTTTGGGAAAATATTTCGTTTCATTTTTCCATCCGCCATTAACATTACTAGAACCCTAGCAATGACCTCCATCTTCCAAATCTCATTCTGATCCCTTCCTAATTGTTTTTAACCATTAATTGATCAAATCAATACCAAATCAAGTCAAATTAGCACCAGATCAGGATTGGAGCTATTGCAATAAATAGAGATCTGGGCCATAACAGTAAAGTTTCAGATTTAAGATTTCATTTGTGGCTAAGGTGAGTGATTTGCACTTTTATTCACTAATTACGGCCAATTAGGGGTGATTAGTGAGAACTAGCGAAATTTTGCGTTATAAAATATGAAAAAATATGTAGAAATTCTAAAATATTATTTTACGCCTCTATTGTAAATTTGGGTTAATTTGGATTAAGTTTGATAATCCTATAGTTAAACATGGTTAAGGGGATTAAGGGGAAAATCATGCTTTTCAGGTATGTTTGGTCTAAAATGACACATGTGATTGATGTTTTAATGTTTTTGATTGATTACACATGTTGTTACTACTGTTTGGTATGCCTTGAGATTGCATAGGAAAGTTAAAATGGTCAAAAATGTCGTCGTATGGCATAAATAGCTTGCTGAAAAGTTGCAGGAAATAGTACAGGACCCTGATCGTGACCCTGGTGCACGAACCGGGTAGTGAAAGGAGGACCACGAACCGGGTCGTGAGGGAAGGCACCACGAGCCGCCAAGGGGATGCAACCACGAGCCGCCAAGGAGGTCACCACGAGCCGCTGGGGGAATCACCACGAGCCGCTGAGGGAGTATCACAACGAGTCGCCAGGGGGGAGCACCACGACCCGAACCGCTTCAGGAGTTCACGAACCGAACTGAGGATGAGGGAAAGAACCGAACCGAACCTAACCGGAGAAGATCAAAACCCGAGATGCAAAGGAAGTCCAAATGGGAAGCTATTAACCAGGATCCAGATGGGAACCAACGAGTTAACTTCTAGAGTTGGATTTTGCTGCGGGATGTGTGCAAAGGGGTTATCGATATCTATGACTTTGGTTCACCATTGAAGAAAGGGGGCATGTAGACGAACCAGAGCCAGGGTAGTGTGGACTGGTTTGTCCTTAACCTAGAGCCAGGGATGTGTTGACTGGGTAGGGTTATTGACTATATACCAGGGAAGTATGGTCATAGCCATAGTTGTATGGAGTTGTCGTCATGGCCCCAATGGATTTGGTGATCAAAGCGGTAGATATCGTATGCTTTATGCACTGAGTGAGTGATGTGAGGATGATTGCTTGTTTGATGTTTTCTATCACTATGACATGCACAGTCCCATTTTACACTATATGTTAGTGTTACCTTAGAGTACTGTACATCTTATTGTGCTAAATCTTTGGTTGTAGGTCCAGGTTCAGGTGTGGTTATTTATACCTGTTATTGTTTTGTTTTGCTACTATCGCTCATACCAGACTTTTGTCTGACCCAGAGTTTTATGTCTCTTCTTATTACTCTAGGTGCTCCTAAACGAGCAGACCAGAGACAGGTTAGGTGGTATGCACGAGTAGCTGTCCGGAGACGAGAAAGAGGCTTCCGCGTACTATTTACATATATTCTGCATGTGTTGTTGCTGGTCACTACTTTGGGCATTAGTAGTGTGTCTTTTCTATTTTTCTTTAGAGACAGTATTTTGAAGTTGTAATAATGGTTTGGATCATAAGCTGTATTTTGGATTTCTGCTACTCTGATGGACATGGTTTAGTTTTCAGCTTATGAACTATCTCTCATGTTTTATGTCAAGTTATGTTATCATTATATTTTATTCCATGTGCTCTGAGATATACTACAGGTCTTTTGGTGATTCATAGTTTTAAACCCTTTTCCTTTGACAACCGTCCCGTGCTAGTCGGGCATTAGCACAGCGCATTTCGGGGAAATGTCGGTTTGCACAGGGCATGCTGTCACATACACACCAGAAATACAAATAAAACCAACAAGGTAAGAGGGACCAAACTACTCTAACACTGCAACTAAAGAACCAATAAAAACCCAAATAAAACTAAATGTAAGGAGAATAAATCACCTATTGGAAATTCCACCAGTGATAACTCCACCAAGAATGCCCCCCTATCCTTTTTTTTCTTTTTGATCTAATTTGAATCTTCCAAACTAATTTCATCGATTCAGGATTTGTCTCGACCAAAGGTTCGTCACTTAATATCTTGCTTCCCCCCTTTCCCTTATTGTTTTTAATTTTAATTCCCCTTCTTTTGAAGCTACATGACGAACTATCGGATTCTTCCATCAATATATCGTCACTTGCATCTTTTTCACTACCATGAATTTCATTGCACTGCTCTCTGACTATCAATTTATCTGCATTAGCGTTGGCTATAGACTTTGTAGAAATTCTCTCATACTCTTTAGATTGATCACTTATTTCCTGCATGTACACTTTAGAGTCTGTTGACACATTCAAAAGGCTAGAAGTTGCTTTCTCACTGTTTTGACTTAAGTCTATCTCAACATTTGAATTACTATCCATTTTATGAACTACATTATTTCCTTTAGAATTCTATTCTGAAACCATGTTAATACTATGATGACCCCTCTTTTCAACCACATCCATACAGATATTCTCTTGATTTTTAAAATGATCCTCTGTATCCATCTGATTGGGTAAGTCTGCATAATCTTTAGGAATCCACATTTTAACTGGTTTGCAAACAGTAGCAGAATGACCAAAAATATTGCAAAGAGAATATGCAGTTGGCTTCCATTCATATTATACTTTCTACCACACTATATTTCCATTGAAACATTTGATATAAATAAACTTAGGAAAGAGGAATCATAATTAACTTCTACCAAAATCCTAGCATAAGATATTCGAATTAACTCCTTAGTCACACTCTCCAATATAAGGGGATGACCCAGTATAGATGCAATTCTGCTTAAGGCTACTACTATCCAAAAGTCTAGATCTAGATTTGGAAAACTTATCTATATAGGGATCGAATGTATAAACTCATGGGATAATTTCAACTGAGGTTTTCTCTTTTTCATGTAGAGAAGTCTTTTATTATAATAATAAGGACCTGCAGCTAGTATTTTATCCTTATCTTCACTATTTTCAGACTTTATTATAGAAAACACCATTTTCCTGAGTATATAATTGATATTTTCCTCTCGGATTCCAGTTTCTGTCAATACAATTTTTCAGAAACTTATCTTATGGTATGTTTCCAAAAACATAAAGCGTTATTCAATTGACCCAATTTTCTCTAGTTATATTAATTAAATTCTCATCAATTACCACTATTTCTTTTTTGCAAGGCCAACCGGTTTTTTATTGTGGACCGTGCCACTATCATTATTACCAGTAATGATACATTAAAGTACGAGTGATAGATCGTAAATCTATCAGCTACAACTAGTTTTGAAGTGGACCGTCCACTAAATCTAACTAGAATACGGCACAGGAGTCGAGAAAATTCTTGAACTACTTTTACATTCCATATAACAAAAAAATACAGAAAATTAGGAAATCAACAAATGAAAAGTTCAAGTCCATCCTGAACCAAAGTAGCTTGCTATAGAATTTCATTCACCACCTAGCCTGCAAACAGACCAGATTACCTTATAGCTACAAAGCAGTTTCTTGCTACTCACATACAAACTCACTTCCTCAAATACATGCCAAACCCTAACATCATTCTTAAGAAACTCCAACCAAATCAAAACAAAACTCAACACGGAAGCCTAAAACAAACAGAAATTAACAAGTCGAACCTTCACCACCCAGGATGACAACAACCAACAGAGCCACGCCGACACTCAAGCTCAAGAAAACTAGAAAACTTACATGCTCATCGAAGATTGATCCAAACTGCAAAGCGGTCAGCCTTTCGGCAAGTGTTCCAACTGTTGAGAAAAAATAGAAGAAATGGGGGTCGCGTGTATTACCATAGACCGAGCAGAGAGAAACACCGAGAGAACCTAGTTGGAAATAGGCAGATCAGGTCAAAAGATGAAAAGAAATGTTGAAATTCATGAAGATCTAAATTAGGGTTTGAAGTCGACGGCTAACTTCCGCAAGGCAAGAGCTGGGATAAGATGATGAGATGAAAGGAGGAGAGGCGAGAAGAGAAAGTAAGAAAAGAAGAAGATGGAACGAGAGAGGAGTTAGAAGAAATGAATAGAAGAGGGATTTCGTGAATCGCCAGTTGCCATTTAAGGGAGAAAGCTCTGAATTTCTTTTGGTTTTATGTATGTATGGGATTACGAATTAAAACTAATTTGATATTACCTCTGGTGACAAGCTCAAAATAATTGAGTTTAATTGCTTCCATATGCGATTTTTCCTAAGTAACAACGTCCACCCTGTAACGACCCGTATTTTTTTGCGGTCTTATAAATAATTTGTTTAATTATTTAAATAATGGTTTGGTAATTTAAAATGACCATAATTAAATAATATTGAATATTTAATTAAATTAAATAATAGAATAATATATTTATTTCTGGAATGATCGAAAACAACAGAATTCACAATATAGTGTGAATTGGACAATTTAGAATATATAATTCAGTTTAGAGTTGAATTATATTAACAAATATATTATATAAACGACAATTGAACGTATAATTATATTATAATTATAATCGAGCTCGAAATGGCGAGGCAGTTAGTAATTTGGTGATTTGAACTTTAAAGGAATATACAGAATCCGTTTTAAGTCGGATTTATGTGAAACAAGAAACGCTCGGAGCTGGTGAAGTATATTTTTCTAAGGGAAGAGAAAAATTGAGATTTCGTCGTGTAGATATTGATTTATGCCCAAATCAAATTTTAGAAAAGTCGATGTGGAATTCCTTTATAATTTATAAAGATTTATTTATATTATAAATCGATTTATATATATAAATCGAATACTGGATTTAATCTGGATTTGAAATATTGAGCTATAAATCCAGATAGGTATAATTTGGAGCTGTATAATATTCTATTGTGAATATATATGATAATATTTAATTTAATTATTTTTAAATATATTTAATATTTAAATGGATTTATTTAGAGCTTTAAAAATAGCCAGTTTTGCAAACGACCTCCGTTTTCGATGAAACAAATTTTGTTGGATCCGAAATATTAAATTATTGTTAGATTTCAATTTCCGTGATTTTTGGAGTTAGTATGTGGCCGTACAGAATTTTAATGTGAAAAACAGTCAATAATTCGATTTTAAAAATACTCTGTGTGAGCAAACGGACTCGGAATTCGATGAAACAAGTTTTGTTGGGTCTGTAATGTTGAACTGTAACTACATGACCATTTTCATGATTTTTGGGTATCGTATGTGATCATAGGAAATTTTAGACGCTGAATGGAAAATAACGATTCATCAAAAATGAATATAAAATTGAATAAAAATAATAATAAACAAGTCTATAAATACCCTCACCATCATAACCTAACCCTAATCTTTTTCAATCGTCGGTCAATGCCTTATACGCACCTCCAGAAAAAATGAAATGTGAGAAAAGTGATCTTAAAAAATTCCACACAATTCACAAAAAAAATCTATAAATCGCTAAACCCGTATATTTGGATTCGGGGAGGGTTTAGCTTCATCTGTATATACTTTTTGTTGAGATCGAACAAGCTGTAGTTTGATGCGTTTGTAGCAGCGGATCTAGGGTTCAACATCTCGAGATAATGAAGGCAATGTTTGGATTTTTGAGTTGATATTTGGAATGTTGAGAGGTTTTAAAGTATGTGTGCAAAACTTTGGGGTTTTCCATGATAAAGGATGTCGAACGAAATACAGTAGGGTAACGGGTTTTGCTGAAAACCGCGATGAGATATGGTGTATCGAGTTTTGGGAAACGGGTATATATGGATAGTGATTCGGAAGAGAAGTTGTTCGGTGGAGTTTTAAGGATTAAGGTGAGTATTTTGTTCTGTAACGGCTAGTGTCATTGCATGGCCAAGTCTGTAGATCGCGAGTTCGAGATGTGCATAGAGGGTGACGATGGTAGTATGGTGTGATGGAGAATTCAAAGGGGAGATCAACGATGTTTTTATTTTCCCGAATCATGAATTTGTAAAAAGAGAATAATCGGTAGAAAAAATTGGAAATCACTGTTCGATTACTGGGAGGAGCGGCTGTGTTTGGAGAAGATGAATTAGGGGAGCGGGTGTTTAAACATGGATAGTTGGGCTGTGCTGTAGGAGGTGAGTCCCAAATAACTTAGTTATATAAATTAAAACCATTTAAATAAATGTATTCAAAACTTGTAAATATCTTAACTTCTGTATACGTTATCGAAAATTAACAAAACAGGATCCGTTGGGATCGTAGGGAAGACGACTCCGCAATGGAACTGACTGGGAGTGAATTGGAGCTCATTACAATTTATAGCGAAATAAATTGTCTGTCTAAATCAAGCGACAATTATCGTTATTTAACGATGATCGTCCAATGTGAGTAAATCTCACTAACTCTGTACAGTTTATATTTTTATAAATATAATCTAGTATTGATAAATGATGATTGATAGCTGTGTGTTGATTATGTGGTTGAATTGCTGATGTATTGGTTGAAATTATAAATAATGATATATATATATATAAATCGTTAATCAAATATTGATTCAGTTTATCAGAATATTTCATATTGAAATGAAATAGATGTTATTTATAGTGTTTAACATCTGTGGATGCAGGGAAACAGGTTGGAGGGATCCAACTGGATTCCTCAATATTTATAATACTGTTTGTTCTCATATATTGTGATATATGATGTGATATAAAACCCGTGATTGATTATGATGACACTGGTTTGGTTAATTGGTATTTTAAATACCATAAGAAATACTGGAATGTATAAAGGGAATTTTCAAAGTGTATTTTGAAAATGAAATATTTATATGAAATAAATATGATATTATAAAGGGAAATATTTATATAAAATAAATAGAATTATTTAAAAGGATTTATATAGAATGAATAGAATTATATAAAAGGATTTATATAAAATGAATAAAATTATATATAGGGAATTATAAATGAGATTTAAGTGTTAGAAGTTAAAAACAGGGTTTTGTATAAATAATTATATAAATATAGATTAAATAGAATTTGGAATTTGGATTTTTTTTTTCAAATATGGAATCAGATTGTTTGGAGTATATAAAGAAATATTGCTCACATTCAATGTGAATAATGGATTAAAATAAATATTTGAAAATAAAACTTTTATAAAGGAAATTGGGTTTTCAAATAGGAATTAAAAATGGAATTAAAGGAATTAGAAACTGACTAGAGATTAGTTAAGTTGAACAGTTGTCTGGGTATTGATCTGATGTTGGTTTCGTCCTTCGGGGTTAATACGTAGGGGGTTGTTCTCTTACTAGTTTACAGTTAGAGACTGATATATATGAGAAGATAATAATACGTGAATCATAAATGGAAACGTTTTCCAAAGTTAATAACGTATATTTTATAAAATTAGAAAAAAAGGATTTGATGAATATATGGAAACGAGAAATGGGGAAATGAATAAATGTTGATTGATGATTGATCGATATAATTTCCAGCTGGAAATAATATCATTGTTTGCACACATGTTTTCCTTTGATAGTTAAATCGCCGACTATCAAAAAATTTGACCATTTCCGTTGTCAATACAGAGAGATCGGGATTAGATATATTATCTGAAAACCACTTTGTATGGCATTAGCGTTGCAATCAAATATGATGAAGATAATTGAAGATGGAGTTATGCAAGGGCTGTCCTGTTTACAGAATAGTGCCTTCGGTTTGTCCAGTCCCAGGATGACCTGTATGGAAGAATGTCTGATAGAGTATATTTAATATATCGCGTAAATTGTTCTCTTTAAATGTACTTACGTTTGGTGGCGGAGGAATTCATTTCTCTTAGCTGTATACCCGTGGTATTTTTAGGGAAATCAATTTTTGATTTGGCGGGTATGATGATGTGACATTCAAAGTGAACAAAAGTGTGATCTGTACGTTATAGCCTCGAGCCTTACAACCAGGAAATGGTATAAAATCGTGTAGGTCGCATGGCTAAGTGGTTAGCTGTCAATTAGGGTGTATTGTCACTTGATCTAGAGAAATTCCATTTACTTCTATAATCTATTTCGATGATGTCCCATTCGGGAAATGATTGTTGATCCTAACCGTTGGTGATAATACATTCGGTACACTCAACCGAAATGAGTGGTCGGTCATGTTTAGCCTGGGTTACAAGATTTTCTTGTTGAACCCGGTGTATTTCTCTCTAGAGATACACTGTCGGAAGGTGGTCCCATACCTTGCCAGTTGCAATCCATTACCCAATAAAAGCCCGCGGTTTTTGATTGTATGTTATATATGTAGAACGTGAGATGAAAGCATTCTACTAGATTGTTATTTATGTGATTTAGACATTATGGTAATATCATAAGAGTATGGATTTTTAAAAGAATGTTTGGGGTTATCGTAAGGTAAAAACCATCCATGTTTATTTGTGGATTGGTCTTAGGATTATTCTTTCTTTTAAAAGTATTTTAAAAGTTAAACAAATGGTTGGAGTTTACTCACACCAGTCACATGACTGACCAGAGTTTATTTTGTTTTCCCTAAACTCTTGGGTGCCCAATTTTTGTACGGGCAGTCGAGTAGTCAGGATTTTACAGATATACTGAGAGCTTGGAGCAGGAGGCTTCAAGATTATATAGCAATTGTTTATTTCCGCTATGTTGTAAGTGATGTACTTTGATAATGATATGTATATTCAAGTACAAATTTTGTTTCAAAGTTTTGTTATATAGTATATTTATTCGTTCCGCTGTGAGATTCGTGTTACTCTGAAAATGTTGTGATGTTCTTCTCCTTCTTCTATTCTAAATTTCTATCTTATCTATTCTCACCCTCTAACTTCTTTCATTAACTATCCGGTAGTTCCGATGCTTGGATAGTCGACATTGAGTTTATGTCGATAACCAAGGTCACGAAAACCCGGGTCGTTACACACACAGGCTTTTGCTTTAACCGAAACATCCCTCTTCGTAGTTGCTTGAGAATTTGACATAAGCTCTGGAAATTGTCTCTTTGAAGTCAGATCTAGTGGACAGGAAGAATTTGGATTTGAGGTCTTCCCTGGCTTTTTATGTTGTTGATTATGTCTCAGATCTGGAGGATTGGCATATCTAAAGTAAGAATCATGGTAGAAGGCTATTTTTGAACGAGATATTGAGTTGGGTGATACAAAGGTTGCCATTATCTTTAACTCAAGTCTGAATTAGGGATTTAATTGAAGCTTGATTCTATGTACTATCAGTTATTTATTACTAATTATTTATAATTAATAATTAATTTTTTAACGTAATCAATAAAAATTTCCTATAATTTACTAATTGTTAATAATTAACTAAAATAAATTACTAAATATAAAACATAACTATAGATAATATACAACATCTAATAATTGTAAAATATTTATTGATAATCATTAATTATGATACATTATAAATAATTAAATCTTATCAAATTTCAAATTTCTAGAATTCTAATTCTATTCCACATTGGAATTTTATAAAAATTTAAAATTTTATTATTTAATTTTTTGAATATTTTAGATTTACTACAATATTTCGAATTTTGTAAAAATATTACTTTATATTGTTAACTATTTAAAGGTAATTATTAGTTAATAATTCTTATATATCTACTTTTAATAATTAAAAATTGCTTATTAATTAAAATTAGTAATTAATTATTGACTTTTTAATACAAACCATTTAACGGGTCACTATTTAATTATTATAAATTTTATTTATTAACTTTTAATTATAAATAATGATTGGTAATTATAGATTATTTATTAATAATCCTTATTCGTTAATTATAAATAATTACCTATCTAATTATTTGATCATAAACTATTAATTTTTTAACCTTTGTACACTAATAATTATTTTAAATAAACTATATACTAGTTATCGCTTTATACTAAATTTTGTTATTAATCATTGGTCTAATTATTAAATAATTTTTTAAGTAAATTATTTAATAATAAATATTCATTAATGATTATTGAAAATCAATTGTTTCATATTAAATACTACATATTAATTATTAAATATAAATTATTTTTCAATTATTACAATTACATATTAAATATTTAATATTTACTATTAATTATTCGATATTAACTATCAAATATTAATCATTTAGTTTTATTGACAAAGTTCAACTATTATTACATTAATTATTAATATTAAGCTAATTAAATAAAAGTAATTTATGATTTGTAATAATGAATAATTATATATTATTTATTAATTAATAACTACTTGTTTAAATACTATCTAATTACGTAACAGTATTTATTAAAAATTAAAAATTAATTATTAACTATTAATTATTTAATGATGTTGTTTAATAATAATTTTTAATTGCTAAATATTACTCGTTCTATAATAATTATTAATAATACTCATTAATCATTAATAATCAAATTTTATCATGACTAATAATCACTATTAATTAATAAACATGACTTATTAATCATTAATTATTAATCATTTGTTTAATATTAATTGTTAAATTCTAATTATTAAGTATTGATTAATAATTATTTAAATATTTACTTCATTTAATAAATATTAACAATAATTGATGATTAAAATAACTAACTATAATTGTTAGACCAAAAAGTGGTTCTAACACCCAAATTGATTAAAAGCAGAATGAAATGAGATCAAAAGTAAAATGAACACACAGGATTTATAGTGGTTCGGCGAAGAAATGCCTACGTCCACTTGTCTTTCACTATTTTCAATGATGTAGTTGCAAATACAATGAAATATTCCCTTGATTTCGCTCACAACTCACTTACATTCACTCAATTGTCTAAAAACAAATAATGAAAGAAGATTTGGATTTTCCGGGAGTGCTGGAATTCGGGTTATGAAGGTGGTTGAACTCTCAAAGTGCCCGAAAAAAGATCTTTTTCTTTGTCTCCAGACAAGGTATTTATAGGTGAGAATTTGCTCAGAACCCGATCCGGATCGGAGCCACGTGCCATCCATCCCATCAGCCTCGGGTTCGGATGGATTTCTATGTTGACAACGCATCAGAGCAGTGGACGTTGTGGGTAGGAACTGGTCATAGCCGCTCCGAATAACCAGGCACTCATGCAGGGGAGTGACATGGAAGATGGGTTCGGATCGGAAGAGTGTGCACAAGGGGTTCGGATCGGGGTACCCGATCCGACCCGGATTAGCTTAGGACCAATTCTCTCTTCTTTTTACTCTGCTCCGCTCCGTTCCGATCTATCTCTGTAGCAATTGGGTGGCTCTCTGATCCAACTCGAAGTAGGTTGCTCTCCGATCCGAACAGCTATGCCTCTCTGATTCCAACAACAATAGTTCACGGATCCGAACAGCGGACTTTATCCGATCCGAACCGATACACTGCTTCGATCCGACCTGCTTCAGTACTTCCCAAGTTTTTTCAATGTTTCACATCTTGACTTTGTGTTGCCCAGTTCACAAAGTGGGCTAACATTTTGCCCCCTCAAAGGATGCTTCTGTTGGAGACGGAGCATGCTTTGACTATCATTGCACAGCGCTCTTCGAGGTGATTCTTCTTTTGATTTTCCTTGTGTTTTCATCTTTTTCTTCAAATTTCAATTTAATTCGTTGCTGAGCTAAAGAACTCGGTTCGGTTCGGATTCCGATCCGAACAGACCCCTTCTCCTTTCCATTTTTCACTGGACTATTGGGCCAAGCTTTGCTTCTGGACTGTCCATCCGATCCGAACGGGGGTTCTTCTACTGGGCTGCCGATCCGAATGGGGAGACGAATGGACACTCTACTCCTCTATATAAGCTGGGTCTTCTTCCTTCTCTCACTTTTACTGTTTTACTCCCCAAGTTCTGCAAAACGAGAAAAAACCTAATTCGTGAAGCATCAAAATTCCCTTTAATTCTCGAAGTAATTACATCGGTAGGTTATAAAACTTTAAATAATTCCTTCTTTAATTGCTCTCGATTCGGATTCATGGACGATTAGGATGATTTGAGTATGAAATTTGGATGACTTTGCCACCGCGACCCCCCCTCGTCATCGTCGCCAGTAGACTCGTCGTCACCTCGAGGTAGTAACAGAGGGGGTTAGAATTCGTGGTTGAATGCGCCAGCGCATAGTCGCTTGGCTTTAATTTGGGTGATGGGCACGAAACTGGCCTTGTCGTTGGTTAGGGAAGAAAGAGGGTGAAGGAGAAGAAGAAGATAGTAGGGAATCGGTTCGGTTCGGAGGGATATGGAAGGTGAAAAAATAAGGGAAGAAGGAAGGAAATTCAGGAGGTCGGACCGGGTCGGGGCAAGTAAAGAAAGGAAAAAGAAAAGAAATCCAGGAGATCGGATCGGGTCGGAGCAAATATTTAAGGAAGGGGGAAAGGGAGCTTGCCTAACCGGATCGGGTCGGACCATAAGATAAAAGGAGGAGAAGTACGACTATGTGATCCGATCCGAACCGTTAGGGGACTCAACCTCCGAACCGATCCGATTTTGATTTCTGAGTTCCACAGTTTATCCGAGCCCAAGTTGAGGCCGCACTTCCGATCTGATCCCCATAAACGCACCCAAACCGAACCGAAGAGCAGTTCACCTTAATATATGAAAACTTGTTTAACTGGCCCAATCAACTTTTGGCATAATCTTCAACCTAATGGACAGTTAGGATAGTGCCTTGCAAACGTAACTGGACATCAAGAACTACTTCAACTCTTTATATTTTGCCAAATTTTTTCGTCGCACTTTTAAACATTTACTTTGCACTTTCCGTATACATTGTTTACCCTTTAGTTTGCACACATGCACGAGGGGATACGGGCTAATTTGCTCTAATTTGTGCTATTGCTTCTTCAATAGTTTTATGACCATGAGACCCAGACGCTCTTCCAGACTAGCTGAGAGGAAAGAAGCCCCAGAAACCTCTAACAAAATTACTCTCGAGGACATATCTTCTCCGTCGGATCCAGAATGGAATAATGAGGGTTCGGACTACGGGGTTGGAAATCGTGAAAGTGACGAGGTGTCTTCAGAGAATGAAGTTTCTCTAGGTTTTGAGGAGGAAGGAGGGATTGGTGACGAACGGGCCCCTGATGAATTTGAATCGGCTGTCATATTGGAATCACCTCCAGATTCCGTTGAATCAACAATCGACAATGACCGACTTATCCGAATTTGCTTAAAGTACGGGATAATGAAAAAGGACACTCTAGTGCCTTCGCGATCTGATCGTCCCCACAATCCTCCGGAAGGATATATGGCAATCACCCAGTTGATGTGCATGGTCGGTGCTATCCCTCCATTTTCTCCCTTCATCGTAGATTTTCTAAGACAAATGCGGATTGCCCCCATGCAGCTACATCCCAATTCTTATGTCTACTTGCACACTTTATACATAGCATACCGTGAGATCTTAGGCATAGAACTCACTTTCGATGACGTTCATTTCTTCTACAACTTCAAGCATCGGACTCGAGAAACTCCTTCTTTTTGCTATTTTGAGTCTGTTCCTAAGAGGAAGATAATCTCAGCGCCATTCAGCAGTAAAGCTATAGATTCCAGACTGGAATGGTTCTATGTGAAGCGACAGCCTGGATGTGCCAGGAGGTGGACGAAATCAAGTAAAGCACTGATTTTCTAAATCCGGGCTCTATACACTCGAGTCATCGCCTTAACTTTTTTTTCTTTTTGCTTGCAGTCGACAACCCAAAACAAATATCAGATCAGGTGTTCTTTGACCGGATGCACCAGCTTCTTAATGGCGACCTGAAATTCCTGACTATTGATGAAGTCCTTAAGGACGAATATCTTCACTTTCATGGGCTGTTATCCGTTTTTCGTAGTATCGGTCATGGGACGGCTCCATACGTATATATTCCTCTATTGGATGTAGTCCCAGAGACAGGAGAAGGTTTGGGAGCTCCTACAGTGCCTCTTCAAACTTCATCTTCTCCATCTTCTACTCAAGATGACGAATTGGCTAACTTGGCCGAAAAGCATCATGAAGGGTATACTACCCCTGAGGAGGCTACTTCTGTGGAAAAGTAAACATCCTCCAAAGAGTCACCACTTAATGCTTCCGAGGGAGATGTCCCCAGTACTGATGACCCACTATTTCAGGGTTTGGGGGATCTCCCCTTACCTGAAACTATATACACTTCAGAGGATTTTAGGAAGGATCCCTTAGTCTTCACCTCTTCTGAAGAGACTTCTCCTGCTAAGGCCAAAGAGCCTGCCCGTACTAGTCTAGCTTCAGACTCGGGTTGCTTGGAGGGAACACACCACTTAGGACACGCTTTACACAATAGCATTAGCATTCATTGCACCTCTCTCTCTGTGAAACTATTGATTCTGAATTTCATTTGTCTTATTGTGCAGGCACGATGTCCCGATCTTACTATGATATCAGGAAGCTCCGCCGCAGCATGTCTAATCCACCTCAAGATATCTAGTATGATCGCCGTGATGATCGCGGTAGGGAGGAGAGAAGGCCTTATGAACCCTATCGCCCTCGACCCTCACGTTCTCGCTCTCCCGTTCGGTCGGACTAAGAGAAATATAAAGGTTATCAAAGTCGTAGGGAAGAGGATAGGCCACAATCGAAAGACTCCACCTCTTCCCACGAAAAGCGTAGCAGAGAGAGAAGTCCTCCAAAAGATACTGAGTCTCGAAGTAAACGCAAGGTCCCTGCTACTAAACGACCTAGGACAGACAAAGAAACTATTGAATCCTCCACACACAGGGACACTGAATTGACGATCCCCGCTCCTCCACCACTAGATGCGGAAACTGCAATCAAGCGGGCGTATTTGGAGGAGCAATTTCCCGAACATTACTTCGAGACTTTGAATTTTTTACCTGCCCTCGAACCTATTTCTTCCAGGTGGGCAGACGAGGCCAAAGCAAAGATAGACGCGGTTGAAAAACAGTATTCTGAGATGTTTAAATATTCACGCAACCTTTCCAGAATTATCCGTACTCTAATCACGAATGTTGATTCAATGCAAAAAACCGCGGAAGAAGATGCAAAGGCCTTAAAGAACCTAGGTAAAGATTTGGAGGACACACAGGCCCAGCTTGCTATTGCTCAGAGGGACGCTACCAACTTCAAACAACAATTTGAGGATATGCAAAAACGTTATCATGACTTGCTTGAATCTCACACTCAAGAGCGTTCTGAGTTAAAAAAGCAAGCTGATGATGCTAAGTCAGAAGCTGCTAAGACGCGCCTTGCTTACACTGACCTCGAACGTGAAAATGCCGAGTTAGCAAAGAGGAATGCTGAGCTAGAAAAGAAAAATGCTGACTTGGCTTCAAAGCTACTGGAGGCAGAGAACAGAGCTGCCCTGGCGGAGGGCAACGTTGAGTGTGCTATCAAATCTGCGGAGGAGGCCCGCAAACAATTGTCAGAGGCGGAGGCAGATATTCAGGGTTTCGGCGAATTAATGATTGAATTCTTCGCACATATCATCCGTCGCCGAAACATTTCTTGGATCGAGGATTACCCATCCACTCTAGTTCAAGTATGGAATCAGATTGTCGAGTGGGAAAAAGAGGAGCTCAAAGTCGATTCCATCGATGAGGATAAGCTAATGGAGAAATACTTGAGGGATGATGAGCCGGAACGCCTAGCTGAAGGGCGCCGCCTCATTGCTGATGCTATGGAAGAAGAGAGGCGGAGGACTAAACAGAAGAATGTTATCGAAGCTGGTTCCTCTTCTACTGCCCCTGCGACTTCTGAAGTAGAGGGGCATGATCCTGAAAATCCGGGAATCCCCCGAACAACTCTACTATCCCCTATTCCTGAAACGGCATCAGAGACAGTAGTTACCCCTGCCGAGAAGTCTTCAGAAGGTATCCCTACCTTTTCTCCTCAATTCGTCAAGGCTATTTCTACCTTTCGCCACGTGATTGAGCAATCGATGACAAACCCATTATTTTCTCCTGAGTTGATAACTGTTGCTTCTCACTCTGTAGGCGTTGAGCCATTCGGAAAGACAGAGGTGACTCAGGGAGCCGCATCTGGGGCAGAAACTTCGGAGAAGGCAAAAGAAGGGAAGGACAAGGCTGCTCCTATAGATTTGGGAGGAGGAAGCGAACCTTCTAAGGCTGAAACTCCCCATGATGAAGAAATGATTGCAGCCTTAAAGGACGATGGCGGCGACGGAGGACATAAGGAAGATCCAGAGGTGGCAATAGTCGGGGAGTCGAAAAAGGCTGATGATGTTACTTTGGCTGCAATGAAAGCTAATCAAGATAAACGCTTGCAATTAAAAGCCGAAGAACTAGACCCTGAAGCCCTCAAGCCTCTCGCAGTTGTGGATGCGGGATCAAGGTTAGTTGTTAAGCTCTCAACTAGATCTATTACAGAGGAACTCGCTAAAAAATCTTCTCTTGATTCCAGCGCTCCGCCCTCCGGGAAGAAGTCAACCGGTTCCAGCACCGCATCTTCAGGAAAGAAGAAATCAAAACGAATCTTGACAGAGGCTGAGAAAGAGGCAAAGGATGCGGAGAAAGCCGCCAAGAAGTCCAAGGCTCACTCGAAATCTAAATAGTGGGTTGCCTTGTGTCGTTTTAGCATTTAGTGATCCAACAATTGCTGCTACAAGAGTGGCTCTTGCACCTTCTTTTTTAGCTATTTTCCTGTACAAATTCATTCGTTCATAAATAAAAAATAATTCATTTTCTGCAATGTCTGTTTGTCAGTAGTTCTGCACTTATGTAAAAATGTCTGTCATACTATAATTATGAAATGAAGTTACGGAGGGAGGAAATATGTGTATACATATATGCCCCCAGTCAATTCTCACAAATTATTTAAGGTTTAATCAAGCAATCTGAATGCTCCCGATTTTCTGATGGGATAGCATTTTCTGTGTCATCAGTGCCTGTCGTTCTTTCTGGCATTTCTTTTATACTCTCATGTCTTATATTCAGGTTAGAGTTCTTACTGAGGTGGTCCCTTGTCTGGGTGCACCTTCATGCCTCAGAGGACGTCGTCTTCCCGTCCTTTTATACTCTCTCTCTCTCTGGAGAGTTAGAGTTCGAGCTCAGCAATCTATTCACTCCCCGATCCTTCAGCAGGGAAGGATCTCTTTCTCAGCGCTCAGTCGGAGACGCTTTTATACTCTCTCTCTCTCTCTCTCTGGAGAGTTAGAGTTAAGAATGTCGTTTTCTCACCCTCCGATCCTTCAGCGGGGAAGAATCTCTTTCTCAGCGCTCAGTCGGAGACGCTTTTATACTCTCTCTCTCTCTCTCTGGAGAGTTAGAGTTAAGAATGTCGTTTTCTCATTCTTTTATGTCTTGTCGCACAAATAGTCGTTGTGCTTTTTCTTATGTTTAAACTGTCTTCAACCTTTTCAGGTTTTGAATCATCTTGTATTCCATAATCATAACAGAATAGTCGATGAATGTATATATATAATGCATAAAAGTAAATTACACACAATATTTTTATAGTGGTTTGGCTAAGTCGTAGCCTACATCCACTTTATAGTCCTTTATTCATATCATCAGATTTTCCCAAGGCAAGTCGTGCCTTATTACAGAGTTCATAAGAAAAATAACAAAGAGCACAACATTTCTAATCCAAATATCGCATCAAGTGTTGGGCATTCCATGCCCTAGGGACTTCTTTGCCATCTACGGTCGTTAACTTGAAGGTTCCTTTTTCAAGTTTCCGTTGGATGACAAAGGGTCCTTCCCACTTTGGACCGAGGTGAGGAAGGGATGGAAAGACTCTCTTTAGCACCAAATCTCCTGGTTCAAAAGTCCTAAGGCGAACTTTTTTGTCGTAATTGCGTGTCATCTGACGTCGATGCCTTGCAGCACGCAAATCCGCTTCGTCCCTTTTTTCTTCGATTTCATCAAGAGACTCGAGTAAGAGTGTCCGATTAGTCATCGGGTCATAATATGTCACCCGGTGGGAAGGGACTTCAAGCTCTACTGGAATTACTGCTTCTGAGCCAAAAGAGAGAGAGAAAGGGGTATGACCAGTAGCCGTCTTAAATGTTGTCCGATATGCCCACAAAGCTAGGGGCAATTCGTCAACCCATTTTGCCTTTGTGCGCTCCAACCGTTTCTTGAGGATGGATTTTATTACTTTGTTTATTGCCTCAACTTGCCCGTTCGACTGCGGATAAGCAACCGCAGTGTATCGCTTGTCGATCTTATACTTCTGGCAGAAATTTCTGAATTCAGTACCATCAAACTGGGTTCCGTTGTCAGTTATAATGGTCCTTGGGATCCCAAATCGGCACATAATATTTCTAACCACGAAACTTATCACCTTTCTCGCCGTGATTTTGGTCAAGGGCTCAGCTTCCACCCACTTCGTAAAATAGTCCACAGCGACTATTGCATATTTCGCTCCTCCTTTAGCAATCGGTAGAACTCCAATGATATCAATTCCCCATGTGGCAAATGGCCAAGGACTCACCATTGATTTGAGTTGGGTCGACGGTGCTCTGGGGATTTTGGCAAATCTCTGAGACTTATCGCAGCGTCGTGAATAATCAGCCGCATCTTTATTAATTGTGGGCCAGAAGTATCCTTATCGCAATATCTTTTTCGCTAAAGTCTGAACTCCTGTATGATCTCCACACTCACCTTCGTGCACTTCTCTTAGTACACGTTTGATGTCGTCGTGTGCTATACATCGTAACAGGGGCATAGAAAATCCTTGTCTATAAAGAGTATCATCTTGTATGACATATCTGGTAGCCTTGCGAACTATAGCCCTTTTCTCACTCTTCTTTGATAGGAGTGTCCCATTCTTAAGGAAGTTCTTAATTGGGGTCATCCACGACTCCTTTTCCGGTTCCGCTTCGAAAGCGAACTCAATTTCCATCGACTCAAAGCTTGGCGATTCCAACGTTTCAATTGGAATTATTTCAGTCTCTTCTGGATTGTCGGAACTAGCCAGCTTTGCCAGCCTATCTGCCTTCTGGTTTTCGGCTCTTGGGATATGTGTTATATTGTACCGCTCCAAGTTGCTCAATAGCTCTCTCACTTTCCTGAGGTAGGCGATAAGTCGAGGTCCCCGAGCCACAAATTCCTCTCGCACTTGGCAAACAACGATTTTAGAATCACAGAATATGTCCAACATTTTTATTCTGAGGTCTTTAGCAAGCTTCAGCCCGACAATCAGGGGTTCGTATTCAGAGTCATTGTTAGTCGCCGAGAATTCTAATCGTAGAGCGTAATATAACGACCGTCCTTCAGGAGTGACTAAGACGATTCCAGCTCCGGACCTTCGGTCGTTCTTGGCTCTATCTGTGTATAGTTTCCATGGATCTATCTTTAACTCATCCTTGGACTTAACCACTCTGTCATCGATTACTTCCTCCTCTGGGATGGTGAACTCTGCTATAAAGTCTGCCAGAGCATGCCCCCTGATCGACCTTCGTGGTTGAAAATTTAAATCAAACTGACTTAATTCTATATTCCATTTGATCAACCTTCCCGATGCTTCGGGTCTCTGCAACACCTGCCTCAGGGGCTGGTCAGTGTATATGGTTATTGGATGAGCTTGGAAATAGTGACGAAGTTTTCGGGATGCGATTAGGAGTCTGTAAGCGAGCTTCTCAATCTTTGGGTAGTTGCGCTCCGACGCTGCTAATTTCTTGCTTACATAATATACTGGCCTTTGTACTTTGTCTTCTTCTCGAACCAGGGCTGTGCTAACGGCGTGAGCCGAGACTGCCAAGTAAAAAAACAATTCTTCGTGATCCACTGGCTTTGACAAAATCGGCGGTTTCTCTAACAGTTCCAATAAATTTTGAAAGGCCTCAACACAGTCCGGAGTCCATTCGATGTTCTTCTTTCCCCTTTTAATCAAATCAAAAAACGGGACGCATTTATCTGTGGCTTTAGAGATAAATCTACTCAGCGCAGCTACTTTCCCTGCAAGACTTTGGACGTCTTTAATTCTCCTCGGCTCTTCAATGTTTCTAATCGCTGCTATTTGGCTAGGATTGATTTCAATTCCTCGGGAGCTCACAATGAAGCCTAGGAACTTTCCCGATGCCACTCCAAATGAGCATTTCAAAGGATTCAACTTCATCCGATACTTTCGTAGGATACCAAACATTTCTGCCAAGTCTTGCGTATGACTGGAGGACTGTTTCGATTTGACAAGCATATCATCCACGTAAACTTCCATAGTCTTCCCTATTTGATTATAAAACATTCTGTTCACCAAGCGCTGATAAGTGGCTCCGGCGTTTTTCAATCCGAATGGCATTACAACATAACAATATAATCCCAAATTTGTAATGAAGCTCGTATGTTCTTGATCTGGCACGTGCATAGGAATTTGGTTGTACCCAGAATATGCGTCCATGAAAGAGAGAAGTTCATGACCTGTTGTCGAATCTACAAGCTGGTCAATCCTGGGAAGTGGGAAACTATCTTTTGGGCAAGCTTTGTTCAGGTCTGAAAAATCAATGCAAGTCCGCCACTTTCCATTCGGCTTTTTTACCAAGACGGGATTCGATATCCAGTCGGGATATGTCGAATCTCGAATAAATCCGTTCTTCTTCAGCTTCTCCACTTCCTCTTTGAGAGCAGCCGACCTTTCTGGGCCCAGCATACATCTCTTTTGCTTCACAGGCGGATGTTTCGGGTTTACATTTAGTGTGTGACTTATGATGGATGGCGATATCCCACACATGTCAGCGTGGGTCCAGGCAAACACGTCCAAGTTCGCCTTCAAGAAGTCCATTAGTTCTTTGGCTCGACGTGGATCCAATTGAGATCCAATCTTCAAAACTCTTGTTGGATTAGCTTCATCAATGGGAATTTCCACTGTCGTTTCATTAGGAGTTGCATTTCTAGTCTCTGGTTCCTCGTCTTTTCTGGGATCCAGGTCTTCAGGCGTTCCTTTGGGCAACTCCTTTAGGGTCGATCTCTCTAATTGCTATGCCGAGCCCCCCTTTGGGGGAGGCGAGGCATCTTTACTCTCGATGTTAAGTCCTTTCATCAAGATCTTTAATTCGGCAACATAGCAGGCC
Source organism: Allium sativum (assembly GCA_030737875.1). Taxonomy (NCBI): domain Eukaryota; kingdom Viridiplantae; phylum Streptophyta; class Magnoliopsida; order Asparagales; family Amaryllidaceae; genus Allium; species Allium sativum. Next base: position 446,534,628 of record CM060923.1, read on the forward strand.
CGTCCGGAAACTTGATCCCCTCTCATTACTCCAGTTCCGGCTTCAGTTGGGAACTTAAGCAATAAACACTAAGGGGCGATACAAGCTCTGAACTCAGCGAGGGCAGGCCTTCCCAAAAATGCATTATAAGGTGAATCTACGTCCAACACTACGAATTGAAGCATCCGCACTCTTCGGCGTTCTCCTTGCCCCAAGGTCACGGGCAATTCTATGTACCCCATGGGAGCTGTTGACGCCCCGTTGAAGCCTCTGATCCATCCTTCACATGGCTTCAAATCTTCAGATTCAAGCTTCATCTGATCAAATGACTTTTTAAATAAAATATTGACAGAACTTCCGTTGTCTACTGACACCTTATGAACCAAGGCCGGCCCGATGGTGGTAGTAATGACCAACGGATCATCAGTGGGTGATTGGATCACAGTATTATCTCTGCTGCGGAATACCACGTCGTCAAACATTGTCTTCTGTTGTTTTATGGGGGCGATATCTTCCAAATCATCACCTTCATTCACATCTACGTGCTTGGCAGCGTTTACATATTGATCCATTGCTCTAAAGCTACGGATTGCTGGGTGAGGTCAACCCACTATGGAGTTGATAACAATTCCCTTGCCTTTTTGCTACGCTGTAGGCTTGGGAGCAGATTGAATCTGTTTTGGAGCCTGCTCTCCTTGCCCCCTGTCCCTCGGGGAAACCTTATATTCATCCAGCTTCCCTTCGCGCAGCAGCTTTTCAATCACATCTCTCAAATGCCGACATTCATTGGTTGAATGCCCATGAGTTCCATGAAACAAACAAAACTTCCCAGTTGCCATTTCTTTCTCTGTCGAGTCACGAGGTGGCGGTCTTTTATATTGCAAAACGTTGTACGTATCCAGGTAAATATTCTCCAGGGTGTCGTTCAACGGTGTATAATTCTCATAGGTCTGGAATCGGGGTCTTTTGTTAGGATCACTTCCCCTATATCTATTTCTTCTGTTACCGTTCGTATTACGGTTATTGTTGTTACCCCCGTTTCCAGAATTGTTGTTTCCACCCTTGTTTCCCACACTTACTTCAACTTTTCCGGAACTTTCCCCAGACTGCTTTACGGCGACGTTAGTCTGAACATTTTATTTTGAAGCCGCTTAAGACTTTCTCTTTCGGTTTGCCCTGGCCTCCTCTCGTCTTAAATAAATATCGGCTTTTTCATAGAATATCTCTCTTGTGGAGGGTGTCTTCCCAGAAAGGTAATCCCCAAACTCGGATTCAGGATCGACTCCTTCCTTTAATGCCATCAGAATGATGGGCTTATGCGGGTCACTAACTTCAGTCACAGCTAAGTTAAAACGGTCAAGATATGACCTCAAAGACTCTCCTGGCGCCTGCTTAATTCTTGATAATTCAATAACACTTTTGGACTTTCGGGTATGGAGTCGGAACTGATTCATAAAACGTTTGCTCAGTTCCCAATAATTCGAAACCGAACGAGGGGGAAGTCGGGTAAACCAGAACAGCGCCACATCTTCTAAATAGATCGGGAATGCTTTACACTTCACTGCATCAGGGGCAGCAGCAGCATTCATGAGCCACGAGTATCGCATCAAATGCTGTCCCGGATCAGTTCTCCCATTGTACTTGTCCATCTGCGGCAGGTTAAAACGCCGGGGAAACTGAAAATCGAGGATGTCGTCAGTGAAAGGCGTATGGCTTCGCTCAATGCCATAATCTTCATTGGTATAGTTCCGGCTCTCGGACATAATCTGGCGTACCATTGCCTGTACATCAGCATTAGTCAGGGGCCGTTCAGGTTCCCTGGTCTTGGTATCCAGGTTCCTTCTGGGCTCTTGTTCAGGAGATGCCCTTCTTCTTTGAGCTGCTTCTGCTCTATTCCGCTCCCTACGCTGCCGGTCGATCTCGGGAGGAGGGGACTGGAGCCTTTGCCCCTGAGTGGGATCATTGTTTCCTAGTGCTCGTGCAATATCCTCGCGAGACCCCAAAGATCCGAATGTCAGCTGCTCCAAATTCTGAGGTCGTTCGAGCGGCCTTCGTTCACGGGGCCGCTCTTCCTCGGAAGAAGAAGACTGATCCACTGGTGTGTGATGAACCGGGGATGGGGTTCTCTGTCTTCGGAGTTCGCTAATTTCCCTGCTCATGAGTCTCATATTTTCTTGCATCATGAGGTTGGTGCGCTCGTGGATTTTCATAGCCTTCCTAGTACTCTCAAGCATGTCAAGTAGGCGCGAGAAATCTCCTTGAGTAATTGGCGCGGATGGATTGACCTGATCATTGACCCTGGCGGCTGGAATCGGAGCATTTGTAGGGGCTCGAGTAGAGGTTCCAACATCACCAAGCGACGGATCGGTTTGGAGATGAGAAATCGGGTCGGGTCGGAGCTGGGAAGCCTGTTCGGGTTGGAGCTGGAAAGCCAGGTCGGGTCGGTGTAGGGCAAGCTGCTCGGGTCGGTTCAGGTTGGGGGAATGCACTGCTTCAGAATCTCCTACCCGGATCGGATCAGAGCTCTCCCCCCTGAAGGCGGTTCGGGTTTCCTGCATCGGTTCGTCCTGCTGCTGAGCTCTGCCCACGAGACCTTGTCACAACCGCATTTTGCTGATCTTCGCCAGCTCCATTTCCTCGACCAGATTGAACTTCTTTGCCTTTTCCTTTGGCCATGGTTCTTCAAAAATCACTTCAACAAATATCTAAGAGCGTCGAAACTTGAGGATTAACTTCTTTGAACTCAACGGTCCAAAAAGTAGAACGATAATCCCGAAAAACAAAGAATTCAGATGGTTCTCAGTGAAAGCACCAAAATGTTAGACCAAAAAGTGGTTCTAACACCCAAATTGATTAAAAGCAGAATGAAATGAGATCAAAAGTAAAATGAACACACAGGATTTATAGTGGTTCGGCGAAGAAATGCCTACGTCCACTTGTCTTTCACTATTTTCAATGATGAAGTTGCAAATACAATGAAACATTCCCTTGATTTCTCTCACAACTCACTTACATTCACTCAATTGTCTAAAAATAAATAGTGAAAGAAGATTTGGATTTTCCGGGAGTGCTGGAATTCAGGTTATGAAGGTGGTTGAACTCTCAAAGTGCCCGAAAAAAGATCCTTTTCTTTGTCTCCAGACAGGGTATTTATAGGTGAGAATTTGCTCAGAACCCGATCCAGATCGGAGCCACGTGTCATCCATCCCATCAGCCTCGGGTTCGGATGGATTTCTATGTTGACAACGCATCAGAGCAGTGGACGTTGTGGGTAGGAACTGGTCATAGCCGCTCCGGATAACCAGGCGCTCATGTAGGGGAGTGACGTGGAAGATGGGTACGGATCGGAAGAGTGTGCACAAGGGGTTCGGATCGGAGTACCCGATCCGACCCGGATTAGCTTAGGACCAATTCTCTCTTCTTTTTACTCTGCTCCACTCCGTTCCGATCTATCTCTGTAGCAATTGGGTGGCTCTCCGATCCAGCTGGAAGTAGGTTGCTCTCCGATCCGAACAGCTGTGCCTCTCTGATTCCAACAGCAATAGTTCACCGATCCGAATAGCGGACTTTATCCGATACACTGCTTCGATCCGACCTGCTTCAGTACTTCCCAAGTTTTTTCAATGTTTCACATCTTGACTTTGTGTTGCCCAGTTCACAAAGTGGGCTAACAATAATAAATTATAAAATAAAAAATTATCCATTATATAATAATTTTTATCGATGATTGTTAATTATAATAAATTATAAATAATAAGCAATTGCTTCTATTTTTAAAAAACTGATGCAAAGAACACTATTCGTTGTGATGCACTTGCATCGGTTTCTCATGAGTCGATGCAAATGACACTACTTTCATCGGTTGTTAGGGCAACCGATGCAAATAATATTATTTTCTTCATTGCATTTGCACGGGTTTTCCAAGGACTGATGCAAATAATACTATTTGCTTCGGTGCATTTGCATCAATTCCTGAGGATACGATGCAAATAACGCTATTTGCGTTGGTTAAGAGGAAACCGATGCAAATACTGTTATTTGCTTCTACGTATTGGCATCAGTTCCACAAAAATCAATGCAAATAAAACTATGTGCATCAGTTGTAAGGACAACCGAAGCAAATGGAAGCGAAGTAACACATATTTTGTAGTAGTGTTTGTTTCCCAAGGAAGAAGTTGTTGTTGCAACCAAAGAGGAACCGAAACCTCAGCCGGGTTGTAATAACAAGAAGAGGAAGCAACAACAGCAGAAAGGAATGGATGTCCAGAAGAAATAAAAAAGAGGTGACTAGCTTCAACTACCAGCAGAAAGGCCATTTTTCCATGGATTGCAAAAATCTGAAAGCTGAGAAGAAATGCTACAACTGTGGCAAGCCTGGGCATAACAAGAAGGATTGTCCAGAACCAACCAAGGGTAAGCAAATAGTGAAGGCGTATGCTTTGGAAGTCGTGTCATCTTCTTTAAGAGCTCCTACGGCAGAGGAGAAAGGGAAGAGTGTTATTGTTCAAGGTACGCTTTCTGTTGGAGGTGTTTCAGTTCGAGTGTTGTTTGATATTGGGGCATCACATTCTTTCATTTGTAATGAGCTTGTGTGTCGCTTGGGTTTGGAACTAGAGATTTGTGATAGACTTTTGGTTGTGACTAATCTAGTAGAGTGTTCATCTAACTTGTGTATGATTTTTCGTGGTCTAGTGTTGTCGAGTCATGGTTGCTACTTTTTTTTGAACTTCACTGGGTTTAGGATCATTTTGGGTATGAATGGGTCAAGAGGTATGCAGCAAAAATGGATTGCAAGAAGCTCAAGGTGACAGTCGGGAATGTGGAAGGGCGAATGGTTGTGATTCGATGTAAGCCAGAAGACTGGGTCTTCATAAGCTATTATATTCGTTTGTGATTCCACGGGAAGACTTGTCATCTGTGTCGATCGCTAGTAGGTTCAATGATGTCTTTGACGAGGTCAAACGGTTGTTGCCACAACACGAGATTGAGTTCAGGATCGATTTGGTCGAAGGTGCTAAACTTATCGTCATGCCTTTTAGGCGAATGGTGCCTAAGGAACAGCGAGAGTTAGAGCTGAAAGTTTGTGACCATTTGAGTAAAGGATTCATTCAGAGAAGTGTATTCAAATGGGGTGCATCAGTTGTGTTTGCAATTAAGGCTGATGGATCTTTGAGATTGTGTGTGGATTATCGTGAGGTGAACAAGGTGACCAAGAAGAATAAGTATCCATTGCCGATGATAAACGACTTGTTTAATCAGCTTCACGAAGCCAAGGTGTTTTCTCAGATGGATTTGGCAACCAGATTTCACCAGTTGAGGGTGGCAAAGGATAATGTGTCGAAGACTGCTTTTATGACACCATCCGGTTTCTTTGAGTGGCTGATGATGCCATTTGGATTGATCAACGCACCAACGTATTTCGTGGAACTTATGAATAGGGTTTTCAGAGATTAGTTGAACAAGTTCGTGCTTGTGTTCATGGATGATATCCTAGTTTATTCCCGGAATGAGGAAGAACATAAGATGCACTTACAAGTTGTTTTGGAAATCTTGCAAAAGCATTAGCTGATAGATAAGTTTTCGAAGTGTCACTTCTGGAAGAGCGAACTGAGTTTCTTAGGCCATGTTTTTTCTGGAAATGGAATAGCGGTGGATCCCGCTAAGGTGGCAACAATCCAGGACTGGGATAGACCCAAGAATGTGACAGACGTGAGGAGTTTCCTTGGATGGGCGGGGTACTATCGTCGATTTATCATGGATTTTTCCAAGATAGATGCACCACTAACATGATTGATGAAGAAGAATCAAGCGTTCACACAGGACGCGTAGTGTGAGCATGCCTTTGGAATCCTGAAAGAGAGACTGGCAAGCGCTCCTATTTTGACGATTCCAAGTGGGAACGAGAAATGGTGCTATGCACCGATGCATGTGGTACTAGACTTAGAGCAGTGCTGATGAAGAATGATAGAGTTGTGTTCTACACGAGTCGATAGATGAAGTTGCACGAGAGGAATTATCCGACTCATGATTTAGAGTTGGCAGCGATCTTATTTGCTCTGAAGATGTGGAGACTTTACCGGTTAGGTGTTTGATTCAAGCTGTTTACGGATCATAAGTCGTTGAAGTATCTTTTCTCCTAGAAGGATTTGAATCTTCGGTAGCAATGGTGGTTAGAGTTTTTGGCATCATATAGTTTGTATCGCCTATATTCCTAGCAAAGGTAACGTGGTGGCCGATGCGTTAAGTCTGAAAAGTCGGTGGGTACGACTTAAGAAGGATCTTTATATGGATATAGTGGAAATAATAAACTAACTAGTTAACTACAATAGTTACGCAGGTAAAAACTAGGCTATGGAAATATATCACAAATGAAAGATAAATGCAGTAAGTAAAAGAACCAGGAATTTTATACTGGTTCGGACTTCCTGCCTTACGTCCAGTCCCGAAACTCCTCTTCGGAGTTCACTATCACACCCTCTCTTAACCTAGAGGAATAGGTCTCAATACACCCGAGCACCAACAAGGATGTCCACGCCTGAGCACCCACACAGAACTTCGCAAACTACATGAGTTTTGACCTTTGTATGTGTTCTCTAATCAACACTGAGTAGTCACGATGAAGTACAACCTTCCTATAATCTTATCCTCAAGTATTTGAAGTGTATGTGAATATTGAAGAGGAATATATGAGAATCGGTGACTTCGTCGTGACTTCACAGTTATTTGAAAACCATGTTTGTAGTGCTTATATAATCGTAAAAGAGTAGCGTTCTATCATGAAAAGTTTCATCAAAGAGTTGCATCTATTTCTATCCAGAACTGAAGAGGAATCTCTTCATGAAAGAAGGTGACTTTTCATGAATATGAATGTTAGTCTCTGATCAGTCAACAAGTAGAAATACCATCAGTCGACTGGTTAAGTATGAAATCCATTTATATATCTAAATATGCTTCAGCAACTAGCCGTTACTGGACTTTTGATCTGTGATCAGTCGACTAGTTGGTTTCCTACCAGTCGACTGGTTACAGTACCAGTCCAATATCAACAGGTTTGCTGAGCACATAATTATATATATAAATATAAATTAATATTTGTGCATTTGTGTTATATTTTGAGGATAGATTTCAACATAATTATAACACGATTCAACACTTATATATATAAACTTAGCTCCTTGATATGTTCTCCATTGTTCTTCTCTTTGTTGTCATCATTCGAAATTCTTGTGAATCAACATTCTCCCCCTTTTTGATTGAGGACAACATATTGGATTCTTGTTGAAAAATTAAATTTCTCCCCTAGAATATATGTTTGTATACATATTTAGCTCCCCATGAATTTATGCAGCATTTTGTTAGTTCAAAAGAATATATACTTACCACTTGGATTCCTACAACAAAATGTTAGTGTATATATTTTTGATATAATGCAAATATATTTTTGAAAAGTAAATCTATTATTATGATATGAGCATAAATCCATCATTGAAACATTCTCCCCCTTTGTCATCAATTTAAAAGCATTTAAACACTATGATTACAAAGTAATCAAATAAAGATTATCAAAGATCTTTTAAAGAAACTATTCCTAATTCTCTTTGAAGTCTTATGAAAGAATTCACTAAAATGGATTTAGTAAATATGTCGGCAATTTGATTTTTCGAGTTTACAAACTCTAAATTGATGATTTGTTTTTCAATATTATCTCTTAAGAAATGATGTCTTATATCAATATGTTCAGTTCTAGAACGGTTTACCAGATTTTTAGATAAATTTATTGCGCTAGTATTATCGCAATAAATTGTGGAGCTAGCTAAATTGACGTTAAAATCTTTTAGTGTTTGTTGCATATATATTACTTGAGCACAAGTTAGAGCAGCAGATATATATTCAGCTTCACATGTTGACAGTGAAACACAATTCTATTTCTTGCTGAACCAAGATATAAGTGATTTACCGATAAAGTGACATGTTCTACTTACTTTTATGATCCGTCCACGATCCTCCAAAATCAGCATCGCTATATGAAACTAATTCGAAGGAACAATCTTTCGGATAGAAAAGTCCAAAATCTTTGGTACTGCTAAGATAACGTAATATACGTTTTACTGCCCTCGAATGTGATTCTTTTGGATTAGCTTGAAAACGAGCACATAAACAAACACTCGTCATAATATCCGGCTTGCTACCAGTTAAATACAAAAGTGAGCCTATCATGCTTCGATATAATTTTTGATTGACACTTTTACCATTTTCTTCTTTATCTAAGTGAGTCGTCGTACTCATTGGTGTAGGTGTACTTGAAGTATTTTCCATTCCAAAACGTTTTATTAGATTAGTACAATATTTTTCTTGATTAATGAAAATTCCATCTGATAATTGTTTAATTTGCAAACCCAGAAAGTAAGACATTTCACCCATGTGTGACATTTCAAATTCACTTGTCATTATTTTTGAAAATTCTTGACATAATTGATCTTTTGTTGATCCAAAAATAATGTCGTCGACATATATTTACACTATTAAAATATCTTTGTTAGCTTTCTAAATAAAAAAGTATTTGATCAACATTTCCAATTTGAAGTCCTGACTCTAATAAATAAGTTTTGAGACATTCATACCAAGCACAAAGTGCTTGTTTCAAACCATATAATGCTTTTTTCAATTTGAACAAATGGTTAGGAATTTTTCACGAGCAAATAGTGAAGGTTGTTCAACAATACTCTTTCTTTAATATAACCATTTAAGAAAGCGCTTTTAACATCCATCTGATATAATTTAAAGTTATGATAACATGCGTATGCTAATAAAATTCGAATTGCTTCTACTCGTGTGACTGGAGCAAGAGTTTCTTCGTAATCTATGCCTTCTTCTTGATTGTAAACTTATGCCACAAGTCTAGCTTTATTTCTAGTTTTACTACCCAATTCATCTGCTTTATTTTTGTAAACCCATTTTGTTCCAATAATAGTTTGATCACTAGGTCTTGGAACTAATTCCCAGACTTCATTTCGTTCAAACAGGTTTAATTCTTCTTGCATGGAAATTATCCAGTTTTCATCTGTAGATGCTTCTTTAGGGTTTTTAGGTCCAATATTTGATAAGAAGGCTACATTACTTACTAAATTCAGTTGACTTCTTGTTCTTACGTTTGAAGTTATTTCTCCAAAAATATTTTGAGTTGGACGGTCTTGTTGTAATCTTGGTGGAGATCTAACTTCATTAACAAGAATGTTTTGATTATTGATATTATCTTGAATTTCTATAGTATTGTTTTCTACGTTATTATGAACAATGTTTTCATCTTCTCTATATATATCAATATCATCGTCATGAGAAGATCTATTTTTCATAGTATCTGTATTAAAAGAATTTTGATTAAAATTTTCATCAAATGAAACATGGAGTGATTCTTCTATTTTACTATTTCTCTTATTGAAAATACGATAAGCTTTGCTACGCTCGTAATATCCTAAGAATATTCCTTCACCGGATTTTGAATCAAATTTTCCAAGCTGATCTTTTGTATTTAAAATAAAACATTTTGAACCAAATACTTTAAAATATGAAATATTTGGTTTTCTTCCAGTAAAAAGTTCGTATGGAGTGTTTTTAGTAAGAGGTCTAATGGAGACATGATTCAAAACATAACAAGTTGTAACAACTGCCTCAACCCAAAAATGTTTTGGCAGTGTGCTTCCATTTAATAATGTTCTAGCACATTCTTGCAAAGTTCTATTTTTACGTTCTGCAACTCCATTTTGTTTTAGAGTTCTAGGAAAAGAAAAATTATGAAAAATTCCTTTCTTTTGACAAAAAAAATCAAAATTTTCATTCTCAAATTCTCCTTCATGATCACATCGTATATTATTTATTTTTAAATTAGTTAAATTCTGAATCTGTTTAATAAAATTTCTAAAGATATCAAAAGTATCGCTTTTATTCTTTAAAAACATAGTCCAAGTATATCTTGAAAAGTCATTAAGAATTACAAACACATATCTACTATGATTTATGGATTGAACCTGAGTTGGTCCGAATAAATCCGTGTGTAGTAATTCAAGTGGTTGTAATGTTGATATAACCTTTTTAGATTTAAAAGAGGATTTGGTTAACTTCCCAAGTTGACAAGCATCGCACAGATTTTCAGTTTTGAATTTTATTTTGGGTAATCCTCTTACAAGATCATTTTTAGAAATCTTGTTTATTGTTTTAAAATTAATATGACAAAATCGTTTGTGCCATAACCAAGGAACATTGTCTTTAGCTAATAAAAACATACTTGGATTATTATTATTAACTGGCATATTCAAAATATAAATATTTTTATCTCGATTTCCTTCAAAAATAAGATTTTGTTTTGAATCTAACATACTACATTTATTTTCAGAAACTGAAATTTTAAAACATTTATCGCATAATTGGCTAATACTTAATAAATTATATTTTAAATTCTTAACTAATAAAACATCAGAAATAAGAGGTGAATTAGATATACCGTAATTGCTTACATCGCCCTTGCCGATGATATTTCTTTTGGAGTTATCTCCAAACGTGATAGTTCCTCCTTTTGAATAAGTAATATTTGTTAACATATCTTTATCTCCTATCATGTGTTTTGAGCAACCACTGTCGAGTATCCATTTTCCTCTGTTTTTGTTGAATGGTACCTGCAAAAAATAATTTCGAAATTTATTAGTACCCACTTCCTCCGTTAGGGTCCTAAGGGTTAAGTATTAGGAAACCAAACCCAAGAGGGTTCAAAGTCCCTTTTGAAAATATAATTAATATTGTTGTGAATAGTATCTAAAAAATTCTTAATATATTTATTTCTAATAAGAGCATTATTGGTTTCTGGAACCCGTATACTAATATTTCCGAAGTAATTTTTCTTAGTAGATGTATTTAATTTATTACTAGAAACTACTGGTTTAATATTAGATTCCTTGGAGTTAGATGTTTTTTTAGGTTTTTGATCATATCCTAGTCCCATTTTACTAGAAAGCAGTTGAGAATTTTCTAATATTTCAGATAAATTCTCTCTACCTTTATTAAAATTGTTAACATTTTTAGAAATACTATCGAGTTTAACTTTCAAACTAGAATTTTCTAATTCTATTATTTTAACTTTAGTATTCAAATCATGATTCTCAGAAGCTAGTATATCATTTTTATTCTTTTGAGTCTCGATTTCTTGACTCAACATAGAAATATGAGAATTTGCTACTGAAAGAGATTCTTGTAATTTTCTAATCTCTTCTAAAATCTATTTTTCACCTTTTAATAAGTCCCTTTCAAATTCTGCTCTTTTTCTATCTTCATTAGCTTCTTAATATTTTCTCTTAAAATTATTTCTAGATTCTAAAACTTCCGTATTAATTTCCATTAATTCATCATAAGTAAATTCACTAACCTCAGTATCCTTTGTCATGAAGCATACATTTTCTTGTTCGTTGTCACTTTCGATGTCACTATCGGAAGATGATGAATTTGAATTATCCCAAGTGACTAAAAATGCTCGTCTTTTTTATTTTTCGTTTTTGTAATTTTTCTTCTATTCTGGACAATTCTTTTGGTAATGTCTGGTTTTGTGACAATTAAAGCATTCCATTAGGGTTGGGTCAGGCACTTTTGATGAATTCTTTTTCATATTCTTTCTTGGGCCTTCTCTATATTTCAGAAATTTTCTGAATTTTTTTGCTACAAAAGCAATATCTTCTTCATTTGAATCTTCTTTCTCAGCACGAAAAACTAAAATTTTCTTGTCTTATACATGTGCTTTCTTTGCCTGTAAATTTACTTCATAGGACATGGGATTAACGATTAACTCCTCTGGTTTCATGGCAGATAGATCATTAGCTTCTTCAATAGCTAACACCTTTCTCTCCCATTCGTCCATTAAAGAGTTTAAATTTTTTGAAACTATATCCAAATCAGAATATTTTTCTCCTAATCCCAATAGAGAATGATAAATATTTTGAATACATGAGTACGTGTCATTTATAGATTCATTCTCTTTCATTTTGAAATTTTAAAACGGGTTTTTAAGCATGGATATCTTGATTTTCTTGACCTTGTTTGTTCCTTCATGAGTTACTTTGAGTTTTCTCCAGATTTCATATGCTATGTTGCATATGCAAACCCACTTAAACACGTTTCTATCCAAGGCACAATGCAACATATTCATGGCTTTAGCATTGGCGGTAGCCTCTGCTTTTTCATTTGCAGACCATTCAGTATATAGAGTAGTGGGTTGTGTATACTCTTTTTGTGTAATGTTCCAAGCATCAAAACTATTAGCTTACATATATATTCTCATTCATGTAGCCCAATAGCTATAATTTATGCCACTAAAGAAGGGTGGTCTTACAGTAGACTGGCCTTCAGTATAATGATGTATCAGATAACGTTTTCACGGTTAAATGATGACCAGGCTCTAATACCAAATGAAAAGTCGGTGTGTACAACTTAAGCAGGATCTTTATATGGATGTAGTGGAAATAATAAAATAACTAGTTAACTACAATAGTTACGCAGGTAAAAACTAGGCGATGGAAAAATATCACAAATAAAAGATAAAAGAAGTAAGTAAAAACACCAGGAATTTTATACTGGTTCGGACTTCCCGCCCTACGTCCAGTCCCGAAATTCCTCTTCGAAATTCACTATCACGCCCTCTCTTAACCCGGAGGAATAGGTCTCAATACACCCGAGCACCAACAAGGATGTCCACGCCTGAGCACCCACACAGGACTTCAAAAATTACAAGAGTTTTGACCTTTGTATGTGGTCTGTAATCAACACTAAGTAGTCACGATAAAGTACAACCTTCCTATAATCTTATCCTCAAGTATTTGAAGTGTATGTGAAGATTGAAGGAAGTATGTTGCTTGTTGAATCAAGAGATGTGAAATGTATTATCAAAGATTCAACAAGTAACTTGAATTTAGGACAGCTTTAGAATGCAAAGAGAATAGAAGTTCAAATCAGAAAATAGAGAGAATATATGAGAATCAGTGATTTGGAAAACATGTTTGTAGTGCTTATATAATCGTAAAAGAGTAGCATTCTTTCATGAAAAGTTTCAGTAAAGAGTTGCATCTATTTCTATCCAGAATTGAAGAGGAATCTCTTCATGAAAGAAGGTGACTTTTCATGAATATGATTGTTAGTCTCTGATCAGTCGACTGGTAGAAATACCATCAGTCAACTGGTTAAGTACGAAATCCATTTATATACATCTAAATATGCTTCAACAACTAGCCGTTACTAGACTTTTCGTCTATGACCAGTCGACTGGTTGATTTCCTACCAGTCGACTGGTTACAGTACCAGTTCAATATCAGTTGGTTTGTTGAGAACATATTTATATATATAAATAGATAAATAAATATTTGTGCTTTCGTGTTACACTTTAAGGATAGATTTTAACATAATTCTAACACGACTCAACACTTATATATATATATATATATATATATATATATATAAACTTAGCTCTTTGATATGTTTTCCATTGTTCTTCTCTTTGTTGCCATCATTCGAAATTCTTGTGAATCAACAAAGTTGAAGATACGTAAGTTTGGGAGCGATGTTTTGAGAATGGAAGCACCTCAAATACTTGGCAGGAGTTGATTTCAGGCCTCGGTGTGAGTTAGAGCCTGAAATGTTGGCAAGCGTATTGATAAGACATACTCTCATCGAAAGGATTGGCGATAGCCAAAAGTGTGTTGCAAAGCTTGTCGATATCATCCAAAAGTTGGAACCAGAGGATAAGGAATTCGAAGTTGATCGAGAAGGTTGGTTTCGGAAGAAAGGACGACTAGTTGCTCCTGATATTGATGGATTGAGAGATGAGGTTCTAAGGGAATGTCATCACTCGGAGTTGACGATTCATCCTGGTGGTAATAAGTTATATCAGGACATGAAGCGAGCTTCTACTGGGAAGGGATGAAAAGGGATGTGGGAAATTTTATATACAAATTTATGAGCCGTCAGTTGGTGAAAGCTGTACAAAAGAAGCCGAGTGGATTTCTTCAGCCATTGGAAGTTCCTACGTGAAAGTGGGAGAAAGTATCGATTGACTACCTAGAAACAGGGCAGGAAATGAAGGGATTTGGGTTATAGTGGATCGCTTGACCAAAAGCGCAAGATTTATTCCTGTCAGATTGACTAGGACAACAATGAAGTTGGATAAGCTGTAAATTAAATGGATAGTTTGATTCCATGGTATCCAAAAGAGCATAGTGAGTGATTGAGATCCATTGTTCACGAGTAGAATTTGGAAGTGTTTCCAAAAGACTTTGGGAATCGAGTTATGTTTAAGTATGTCTTATCATCCCCAAACTAAGGTCAAACTAAGAGAGTTAACTAAGTGTTGGAAGATCTCCTCAGAGCTTGTGCATTGGATTTTGGGGGATCGTGGGAAGACCATCTATATCTAGTTGAGTTTGCATACAACAACAGTTACCAGTCGGCCATCGGGATGGCACCATATGAGGCGTTGTATGATAGACTGTGTAATTCTCCGCATGTTGGTTAGAGACCGAAGATAAGTTGATACTTGGGCTAGAGATAATAAGAGAAACATCGACTTGTATCGAGATCGTTCAACAACGAATGAAGGCAGTCCAAGATCGTCAGAAGAGTTACGTCGATAGGTGTCGAAAAGATTTGGAGTTCGACGTTGGTGACATGGTTTTCATGAAGGTTTCACCATTGAAGAACGTTATTCGGTTCGGAAGTAAAGGAAAATTAGCTCCAAGATTCGTTGGACCATTTCCGATTGTTGAGCGGATTGGAAAGCTTGCGTATAGATTGGATTTACCAGAGAAGATGTCAGACATGCATAATGTTTTCCATGTGCCTTTTCTACGAAAGTGTGTGCATATTTCGAATGTAGTGGTATCTCTGAAACAGTACGAAAACCTAAAAGTCGAGTCCGTAGTATCGAGACCCCGTAAACCGCTTCGCGTTGTGGGAGATGACACGAAACAACTTAGGAGAAAGGTGGTTAAGCTAGTCAAGGTGCAATGGAGCAAGGATGATGACGATTATACGTGGGAAACGACAGACATCATGAAGGTGATCAATCCAGAACTCTTCGTTGGTGTGACCCATTCATATCATGTCACCCTTACAGCATTGTAGCTTGTAATATTGTTGATAGTGTGTGCTGTTAATGTTATGCATGCATGGCTTGATGAATTCTAGTTTGGATGGTAAATTGGTTGATTGTGGACGATAGGCATGCGGAATGGTTTCAGTTACTTGTGTTTGTTTGGAATTTTGGGGGCGAAATTCCTAAGGAGGGGAGAATGTAACGACCCGCATTTTACGTATCGAAGGATCAAAAAATATTTTTATTTAATTCCCTGAGGGTCAGATCATTCTCATATTTTGAAATGTTGTTCATAGGGGTATGACATGTCCATGATTTTTACTAATTTTATTTTTGACCATTTTACTCTTGTTAGTCTTGTACAAGGAATAACATTTGACTGAGATCGAATCATGTGCTAAGATCGATTCATTAGAAGGGAAATGATATTTCCAATTCCGTAGAGTGGTCACATTAAAGATTTGGTTCAGCGATTTGGGAGGAATCGTTGTTTTAGTGCCATACAATTTCTGAAGAGACTAATTAGTCATTAGTGGGCTGATTAGTGAGGCCCATTATGGCTAGGACTATTGGCTATAAATAGAGGGGCAGAGGCAAAGAGAATGGCTTAGTTTCTTCATTTCTCATTTGGTTGAGCTCGTTATCCTCCTTGCTCAATCAAATACATCTCCACTTCATTCAATTCTTAGATCTACATTAGAAGATTGAAGATCAACATCCAGGAAGAATAGATCACATCAAATTAGTTGATTTTAAGATCGTTCTTCACTGTACGGTTTAGTGATTATTTGATTTGAAGATATTCCGTGGATTTGGTGAGTGATAAGCATCTCTCATACGGATTCAATCAAGTATATGGTTGTTTGATCTTAATTTTCATCATTTCAAGTTGTTTTCACCTAGACCTAATGGATGCAAGTATATATTTAATTTGAATCATGATAAGATCTAATCTAGTAAGATTATAACGGTTAATTCATATATAAATGTCGAAATCATGTGTTTATTCAAGTTTAGATCTATATATTTATTCGTTTATTGTTTTTATCATGATCTGGGTGAATTCTATGTGATTGTATGATGATTACTTATGCGATGTTACTTGTTTAGTATTGTCGACTGAATGGTTGTTTGATGTTGAATGAGTTTGGAATCAAATTGGTCTCAAGTACGGATCAGCTAAGGTGTATAGATGGATCTGGCGTTCAAAGAAGATGGATCACATGGAGTATTGCCCAACAAATGATGGATCGGTTGCACGGGTTGATGGATCGGTCGTGGAATTAATGGCATGGATCGTGCACAGCAATAATGGATCGACAATGCTTCGATGAATCGCGCAAGACTTGAGGGATCGACAGATGGCAATGGATCGCGCATGCTTTGGGTACTGGATCGAATCGCTTGCAAGTCAGTGGATCGATGCGTAGAGATAATGGATTGGCATGGGTTGCACGCGGTGGATCGTGAGGACCTGGAGTTGCGCACTGTGATGGATCAGGTAGGAACGATCCATGATGGATCGGTAGCGTTTGACGGGTCGCTGCATATTGCTCGGGTCGGCCAAGACTTTAATAATGGATCGCATAGGTTTAATAATGGATCGGTAATGGCACTGCAATAGGGATGGGTCGGCCATGTTTTAGCTAATGGATCGTGAAACGATCCATGATGGATTGTGGCGTTTGAATGAAGTGTTATGTGTCGTCTCGCATAGCAAAAGACGAAACGTTGTAAATGGGTCTGTAATAGCCCGCATTTTACGTATCGGAAGATCATAAAATAATTTTATTTTATTCTCTGAGGGTTGGATCATTCTCATCTTTAATACGTTGCTTATGGGGATGTGTGACATGTCCATAATTTTTACCGATTTTGTTTGTGACCATTTTGCCCTTGACAGTCTTGTACAGGGCATAACTTTTGACTCAGGTCGAATCAGAGGGTGAGACCTGTGCCATTGGAAAGGAATTGATGATTCTCTTTCCGTAGAGTGGTTACACGAAAGATTTGGTTCAGCGGTTTGGGAGAAATCGTTGTTTTAAGGTTTTTCAGTTGGCTGTTCAGGTTTTGGAAGGCTAATGAGCTGATTTGGAGAAGGCCCATTAAGGGGTTGGTGGAGGCTATAAATAGAGGGTAAGGGATATGGGGAAAGGTTGGATTTTCCATTCTCTTATGGGGAGGCTTTGATCTCCTTCTTCCTCTAACACCTTTCCACCATTAAAATTCCAAATCCAAGGAGGGAAATCGAAGATCTATACCATTCAAGGCTAGATCAACATCGTTTCAAGGGCGAATTCAACGGATTGAAGTGTTTGATTCGAAGTGTTCGCTGTTCGGATTGCTTTTTCATCGCTTTTGCTTTGTTTTGGATAATCGGTGAGTGATTTACATCTCTCATTCGGATTCATGAAAGTATGTGAGTTATAGGATGTTAATTTCATCATTTCCATGTTATTTTCTTTAGATCTACACCATGCTAAGTCCATTTTACATATGAATCACCTGAGGATCTGATCTAGATAATTTAAATGGTTAATTTCATGATTTCTCTCAAGTTTATGCAAATTAGATCCGTTTTTATGTTCATATGTTCACTTATCATGTTTAGGGAAATTTATGTGTTTTGATGGAAATTGTTAGATTGATGAATTGTTGGTTGCATAACATGTTTGTGGTTGCGTTTGAATGAATCGGATAAGTCGGTTTCATCGGATTCGTCGTTTGGCGAAGTTTTGATCGAAATCAAAGTCGAAATGGAGCTGTGCAGGAATCGGGTCGGTCTAGAGGGGTCGGTCCTAGACTGGTCGGTCAAATCGTGGCTTGGGAAGCAAGACAGGGATTGGGTCGGCTAAGAGGGAGCAAGCTAGTCGGATCGGTCACAAGGAAGTGGTCGGTCGGTCTATACTGGTCAGGTCGAGCAAATCTGGAGTTCTGATTTGGAGCAGGCGGGTCGGTCATGTTCCAGGAAGGGAGTGATCAGGTTGGGTTGCTCTAGGGTGGTTGTTAAAGCTGGTGGTCGGTCGGTCTCAGGTGATAAAGGCAGGTCGGTCTTGGAGCTGGTCGGTCTGATCGGTCCAGAAGGTTGAGAAGGGAGTCTGGTCAGTTCAGAAGGATTCTGGTCGGTCCAGAAGGAGCTGAGGGAGGTCGGGTCGGTTCAGGAGGGGTCTGATCGGTCCAGAAGGACCAGAAGGGGTCTGGTCGGACCAGAATGGGTCTGGTCGGCATTTCTAGTAGAAATTTCTGATCGGACACTTCAAGTGATGTTATAACATCGAAGTAGTTTAAGTGGGAAGGTTCGAAGTGTTGAATGTGTTCGTTGATCAAGGTGGAACAACGAATGAGGTGACAACTCAAAGGTCGTGAGTTGATGGATAATGGTGGCTCGAGAAGGTTGCTTGAGCTATGGAATATCGTCAAGGTTGGACGACTAGAGATGCAAAGGCCGAGAGGTCATCGTTGTCGTAAGTTCTAGTAGGCTCAAAGCAGGGGTACGATGGGGGCACCCAAAAGATCAGAAGGTTGCTGGTCGAGTACCCTGGGTCTTGGGGAAAGGCCTAGTGTCAAGGTTGGACATTGTCAAGGTTGGACATATGGAGTTCATGCCAGAACTGGGGTTACCATTAGCCCTTGACATATGGCAAGGTTGGCCGTCATACGATTAACGATGGTTTCAAAGCAGGATTGGCGGTGATAGCCAGAGTCTGTCATGTATGCTAGATGTTTTGCTTGTGCCATCTCACGTAGGTTATCCAACATCGAAGTAGATGTTCCTTGAGTGCTTGTCTGATATTGGTTTCGGCCTCTGGGGCTTGTATTCGAGGGATGTTGAATTCGACTAGGATGATTTGCGTGAGATATATATAATCTGGATGCCATGATTGCTATTGTTGGTTGTTTCTGTTTGCTATGAACAAATGGTTGTTCTGGTTTCTATGGATTAAGGGTTGAAATGCTTGGTGTAAAGGCTATCACTGTATGATGTGGGGAAGATAAGGTTGAGTTCTTCTCTGGTGTTGTGGGTAGATAAGTTGTTCATTTACCCATTCTCATATACTTTCTTGTTGAAGTTTGTTAGTTGTTTTATCGCTCACTAAGACTATTGTCTGACTCAAGGTTTTATGTCTCCTCTTATTACCTTGTGCTGTTCATCCGGTTGTGGATGGGCAGACTGAGTAGCAGGTTACAGGTAATGGAGCTTAGTGAGACGAGGAAGCTGAGCGAAGACGAGCAGGAGGCTGGCGTACCAGTTTTATTACTATCTAGTATTTCTGTTTCCGCTGTTTGAGTTGCTTGAGAGTTATAGTGAGGCCTTATGTACAAACTTTGATATCAGTTGGATAATCTTTCTGGATGTTGAGAAAGTTTCAAAAGTTTGTTATATGATACCTCATTGCTATTACCTGTTGTATATGTTCTATTATATTTTATCCTTGCGCTGTGAGCTCTACGACAGGTTACGATGTGTTTACCTACTCTGATGATCGTCCATAGCAGCCTGGCACACCTTTCAGCGCATTTTCCACTTGTTTAGTGCAGGGGTTATGGGCGGTCGTCACATTTGGTATCAGAGCTCTGGTCGACGATTTTGGCCAAAGTTCAAAAGACGTAATTGCGTATGAGGGACGTATTTGTAGATTTCAGTTGGATGTTTACTGTATGTATATTAACATATATAGTAGTGGCAGTTGTATCTCTTTAGCAGTTTTCTTGGAAGTGGCTAATTATTCTAGATTGCAGATTTAGAATGAGTAGACGACCATCAAGACACGCTGCTAGGAGAGCTAATACTGGAGGGGGAAATGGTGACGAACCAGATTACCCGGCCATGTTTGAAGCCATGGCAGAAGCAATTATGCGAAGGGTACCCGCTCCAGTGGCGGCTACGGTAGATGTAGGTGTGCGAGTTCCTAGAGTAGATTTTGCAAAGATGTGCAAGGACTTTACATCTCTAGGGGGAAACCATTCAAGGGAACTGAACCAGCTGAAGAGGTTCAGAGGTGGATGGATTCATGTGTTCGAATCTTTGGAGACTTAGGTATTGAGGATGCAATGAAGAGAAAGCTTGCATCAAGGCAGCTGCAGAGCAGGGCTATGGAATGGTGGAATTCTGTCATACTCGAGACTCAGGAAGAGGAGATTTCATGGGAGCAATTCCAAGCTAAGTTTGAAGCAAAGTTTTCTCCACTGCTCAGAAGTCCGTTCTCTTCAAGAAGTTCGTAGAGTTGAAGCAGAATGGCAGATCAGTTCTTGACTACATTTCTGATTTTGAGGCTTTGTCTAGATATGCTCGTTCATACATTGATATGCCCTATCAGAAGAACGAGAAGTTTGTCTTGGGTTTGGATGCTCATATTGGAAAACCGCTTGTGGACCATCTTGATGATTCATTTGAAAAGATTGTGGAAAAAGCTATTCGCCATGAGAGCTTGTTTCCCAAGGAAGCAAATGTTGTCGCTGCAACCAAGGAAGCTCAGAAACCACAGCAAGGTGGTAATAAAAAGAGGAAGCACAACAGAAGGGTCATTATTCAAATGAGTGCAAGAATCCCAAAGATGAGAAGAAGTGCTTCAAGTGTGGAAAGCCTAGGCATGAGAAGAAAGATTGTCCAGAATCAGCTAAGGGCAAACAGATTGTGAAGGCATATGCTTTGGAAGCCGTACCATCTTCTTCAAGAGCTCCTACTGCAGAGGAGAAGGGAAAGGGTGTCGTGGTGCAAGGTACTTTTTCCGTTAATGGTGTTTCAGTTCGAGTTTTGTTTGATACTGGAGCATCACATTCATTCATCTGCAATGAGCTTGTATGTCGCTTGGGTTTGGAACCCGAGATTTGTGATAGACCATTGATCGTGACTAATCCAGTTGGGGGTTCGTCCAGTTTGTGCATGATTTGCCGTGGTCTAATGTTATCAAGTCATGGTTGCTCTTTTATGTGTGATTGCTTTGTTCTTAACTTCGCTGGGTATGGGATCATCTTGGGCATGGATTGGCTCTAGAGATATGCGGCAAGGGTGAATTGCGAGAAGCTAGAGGTAAGGGTCGGGGGTGTGGAAGGGCGAAAGGTGTTGATTAGATGTAAGCGCGAAGACGGGGTCTTCGTGAGTTATCTATATTCACTTGGGATTCCACAGGAAGACCTATCATCAGTGCTGATCGCTAATGAGTATGTAGATGTCTTTGACGAGGTCAAAGGGTTGCCGCCGCATCGTGAGATCGAGTTTAGGATCGATTTGGTCGAAGGTGCTAGACCAATTGTTATTCCCCTTAGGCGGATGGCGCCTAGGGAACATCGAGAGTTAGAGGTGCAAGTTCGTGACCTTTTGGGAAAAGGATTCATTCGGAGGATTGTTTCCGAGTGGGGTGCACCAGTCGTGTTTTCAAATAAGGTAGATGGCTCGTTAAGATTGTGTGTGGACTATCGTGAGCTGAACAAGGTGACTAAGAAGAACAAGTATCCGTTGCCAAGGATTGATGACTTGTTCAATCAGCTTCACAAAGCCAAAGTGTTTTCTCAGATGGATTTGGCAACGGGATTTCACCAGTTGAGAGTGGCTAAGGATAGTGTTCCAAAGACTGCTTTTAGGACACCGTCCGGGTTTTTCGAGTGGTTGGTGATGCCATTCGGGTTGACTAACGCGCCAGCGTATTTTGTGGATCTTATGAATAGAGTGTTCAAAGATCAGTTGAGTAAGCTCGTTCTTGTGTTCGTGGATGATATACTGGTTTACTCCAGAAATATGGAAGAACATAAGACGCACTTGAGAGTTGTGTTAGAGATCTTGTGAAAGCATCAGCTTAAGGCCAAGTTCTCAAAGTGTCACTTCTGGAAGGATGAAGTGAGGTTCTTAGGTCATATTGTTTCTGGAAAAGGTATAGCGGTTGACCCCGTTAAAGTTGCAGTAATCCAGGATTGGGATAGACCTAAGAATGCGACGGATGTTCGGAGTTTCCTTGGGTTGGCTGGTTACTAACGAAGGTTTATCAAGGATTTCTCCAAGATAGCTGCACCATTAACAGGATTGACGAAGAAGAATCAAGTATTCGCATGGGATGCGAAGTGTGAACAAGCGTTCGGAATTTTGAAAGAGAGATTGATGAGTGCACCTGTGTTGACCATTCCAAGTGGGAATGAAGAGATGGTGGTATATACTGATGCGTGTGATACAGGACTTGGAGCAGTGCTAATGCAGAAGGATAAAGTAGTGGCTTACGCAAGTCGACAGCTAAAGCCACATGAGAGAAAATATCCAACTCATGATTTGGAGTTGGCAGCGATTTTGTTTGCTCTGAAGATGTGGAGACATTACCTGTTGGGAGTACTATTCGAGTTGTTTACGGATCACAAGTCGTTGAAGTATCTTTTCTCCTAAAAAGATTTGAATCTTTGGCAGCAACGATGGTTAGAGTTTCTGGCATCGTATGATTTTGGGATAACCTATACTCCTGGCAAAGGCAATGCAGTTGCAGATGCATTGAGTCAAAGACACGCAAGTTTGGGAGCGATGTTTTCGGAATGGAAGGGCCTCGAGTACTTGGCAAGGTTCGATTTCAGGCCAAGGTGTGAGTTGGAACCTGAGATATTGGCAAGTTGGTCGATAAGGCCTACTCTTATCGAAAGGATTGGCAAGGGCCAAAAGAAAGATATGAAGCTTGTCGAGTTTATTCAGAAACTGGAACCAGAGGATAAAGAGTTCGAGGTCGATCGAGAAGGTCGGCTTCGAAAACAAGGACGATTAGTTGTTCCTGACATCGACGGATTGAGGGATGAGGTTCTGAGAGAATGTCATCACTCGAAGCTAACGATTCATCCCGGTGGTAATAAAATGTATCAGGACATGAAGCGAGTCTACTACTGGGAAGGGATGAAAAGAGATATTGGAAAGTTCATTTCCAAGTGTATGAACTGTCACTTAGTGAAAGCTGAACAGAAAAAGCCGAGTGGTTTGCTTCAGCCATTAGAAGTTCCTATATGGAAGTGGGAGCAAATATCGATGGACTACCTAGAACCAGGGCAGGGAATGAAGGGATTTGGGTCATTGTGGATCGTTTGACCAAAAGTGCAAGGTTCATTCCTATCAAGACGACTAGGACAGCCTCAAAATTGGCTGAGCTTTATGTGAAATGGATAGTTCGATTCCATGGTGTTCCAAAGAGTATAGTAAGTGATCGGGATCCATTGTTCACGAGTGGATTTTGGAAAAGTTTGCAAGAAGCTTTGGGAACCGAATTGTGTTTAAGTACGGCATATCATCCCCAAACTGATGGTCAGACCGAGAGAGTCAACCGAGTTTTAGAAGATCTCCTGAGGGCTTGTGTGTTAGACTTCGGAGGATCATGGGAGGACCATCTACATCTAGTTGAGTTTGCATATAATAATAGCTACCAGTTGAGTATTGGGATGGCACGATACGAGGCGTTGTATGGAAGGCCGTGCAATTCTCCAGCTTGTTGGTTAGAAACTGGAGATAAGTTGGTACTTGGGCCTGAAATGATTAGAGAAACCTCGGATTGTATCAAGATTATTCGACAACGAATGAAGGCGGCCCAAGATCGTCAGAAAAGTTACGCCGATAAGCATCGTAAGGATTTGGAATTCGACGTAGGTGATATGGTTTTCGTGAAGATTTCACCGTTGAAGCATGTGGTTCGATTCAGAAGTAAAGGGAAGTTGGCTCCTAGGTTTGTTGGACCGTTTCCGATAGTCGAGCAAATAGGAAAGCTCGCATATAGGTTGGAGTTACCCGAGAAGATGTCGAGTGTGCATAATGTTTTCCATGTGTCGTTTCTACGGAAGTTTGTGCACGAATCGAATGTGGTGGTATCTCCAGAACAGTATGAAGATTTAGAAGTCGAGACCGCAGTTGCGAAACCTCATAGGCCACTTCGTGTTGTGGGGAATGACACGAAACAGCTTAGGAGAAAGACGGTTAAGCTAGTCAAGGTACAATGGAGTGAAGATGGCGACGATTGTACATGGGAGACGGAAGAGAGCATGAGGGTGACTCATCCAAAACTTTTCATCGGTAGAACCCTTTGATTGTATCGTCGTTATATCGTTGTATCTCGTTGTTGTTTGATAGAATTCCGCGTGCTAGGATAAGGCTATGGATGCATGGCTTGATGGTTGCTAGTTTGGATGATAGGATTGGCTTCTCATGGATGATAGGCATGCGGAATTGTTATGGTTGCTTGTGTTTGCTTGGAATTTCGGGGGCGAAATTCTTAAGGGGGAGGAGAATGTAACAACCCGCATTTTACGTATCGGAAGATCGTAAAATAGTTTTATTTTATTCTCTGAGGGTTGGATCATTCTCATCTTTTAATATGTTGCTTATGGGGATGTGTGACATGTCCATAATTTTTACCAATTTTGTTCGTGACCATTTTGCCCTTGTCAGTCTTGTACAGGGCATAACTTTTGAATCAGGTCGAATCAGAGGGTGAGACCAGTGCCATTGGAAAGGAATTAATGATTCTCTTTCCGTAGAGTGGTTACATGAAAGATTTGGTTCAGCGGTTTGGGAGAAATCGTTGTTTTAAGGTTTTTCAGTTGGCTGTTCAGGTTTTGGAAGGCTAATGGGCTGATTTGGAGAAGGCCCATTAAGGGGTTGGTGGAGGCTATAAATAGAGGGTAAGGGATATGGGGAAAGGTTGGATTTTCCATTCTCTTATGGGGAGGCTTTGATCTCCTACTTCCTCTAACACCTTTCCACCATTAAAATTCCAAATCCAAGGAGGGAAATCGAAGATCTATACCATTCAAGGCTAGATCAACATCGTTCCAAGGGCGAATTCATCGGATTGAAGGGTTTGATTCGAAGTGTTCGCTGCCCGGATTGCTTTTTCATCGCTTTTGCTTTGTTTTGGATAATCGGTGAGTGATTTACATCTCTCATTCGGATTCATGAAAGTATGTGAGTTATAGGATGTTAACTTCATCATTTCCATGTTATTTTCTTTAGATCTACACCATGCTAAGTCCATTTTACATATGAATCACCTGAGGATCTAATCTAGATAATTTAAATGGTTAATTTCATGATTTCTCTCAAGTTTATGCAAATTAGATCCGTCTTTATGTTCATATGTTCACTTATCATGTTTTGGGAAATTTATGTGTTTTGATGGAAATTGTTAGATTGATGATCTTGTTGGTTGCATAACATGTTTGTGGTTGCGTTTGAATGAATCGGATAAGCCGGTTTCGTCAGATTCGTCGTTTGGCGAAGTTTTGGTCGAAATCAAAGTCGAAATGGAGCTGTGTAGGATTCGGGTCGGTCTAGAGGGGTCGGTCCTAGACTGGTCGGTCAAATTGTGGCTTGGGAAGCAAGACAGGGATTGGGTAGGCTAAGAGGGAGCAGGCTAGTCGGATCGGTCGCAAGGAAGTGGTCGGTCGGTCTATACTGGTCAGGTCGAGCAAATCTGGAGTTCTGATTTGGAGCAGGCGGGTCGGTCATGTTCCAGGAAGATGGTGATCAGGTTGGGTCGCTCTAGGGTGGTTGGTCGAGCTGGTGGTCGGTCGGTCTCAGGTGATAAAGGCTGGTCGGTCTTGGAGCTGGTCGGTCTTGGAGTTGGTCGGTCTGATCGGTCCAAAAGGTTGAGAAGGGAGTCTGGTCGGTTCAGAAGGATTATGGTCGGTCCAGAAGGAGCTGAGGGAGGTCGGGTCGGTTCAGGAGGGGTCTGATCGGTCCAGAAGGACCAGAAAGGGTCTGGTCGGTCCAGAATGGGTCAGGTCGGCATTTCTAGTGGAAATTTCTGATCGGACACTTCAAGTGATGTTATAACTTCGAAGTAGTTCAAGTGGGAAGGTTCGAAGTGTTGAATGTGTTCGTTGATCAAGGTGGAACAACGAATGAGGTGACAACTCAAAGGTCGTGAGTTGATGGATAATGGTGGCTCGAGAAGGTTGCTTGAGCTATGGAATATCGTCAAGGTTGGACGACTAGAGATGCAAAGGCCGAGAGGTCATCGTTGTCGTAAGTTCTAGCAGGCTCAAAGCAGGGGTACGATGGGGGCACCCAAAAGATCAAAAGGTTGCTGGTCGAGTACCCTGGGTCTTGGGGAAAGGCCTAGTGTCAAGGTTGGACATTGTCAAGGTTGGACATATGGAGTTCATGCCAGAACTGGGGTTACCATTAGCCCTTGACATATGGCAAGGCTGGCCGTCATACGATTAACGATGGTTTCAAAGCAGGATTGGCGGTGATAGCCAGAGTCTGTCATGTATGCTGGATGTTTTGCTTGTGCCATCTCACGTGGGTTATCCAACATCGAAGTAGATGTTCCTTGAATGCTTGTCTGATATTGGTTTCGGCCTCTGGGGCTTGTATTCGAGGGATGTTGAATTCGACTAGGATGATTTGCGTGAGATATATATAATCTGGATGCCATGATTGTTATTGTTGGTTGTTTCTGTTTGCTATGAACAAATGATTGTTCTGGTTTCTATGGATTAAGGGTTGAAATGCTTGGTGTAAAGGCTATCACTGTCTGATGTGGGGAAGATAAGGTTGAGTTCTTCTCTGGTGTTGTGGGTAGATAAGTTGTTCATTTACCCATTCTCATATACTTTCTTGTTGAAGTTTGTTAGTTGTTTTATCGCTCACTAAGACTATTGTCTGACTCAAGGTTTTATGTCTCCTCTTATTACCTTGGGCTGTTCATCCGGTTGTGGATGGGCAAACTAAGTAGTAGGTTACAGGTAGTGGAGCTTAGTGAGACGAGGAAGCTGAGCGAAGACGAGCAGGAGGCTGGCGTACCAGTTTTATTACTATCTAGTATTTCTGTTTCCGCTGTTTGAGTTTCTTGAGAGTTATAGTGAGGCCTTATGTACAAACTTTGATATCAGTTGGATAATCTTTCTGGATGTTGAGAAAGTTTCAAAAGTTTGTTATATGATACCTCATTGCTATTACCTGTTGTATATGTTCTATTATATTTTATCCTTGCGCTGTGAGCTCTATGTAACGACCCGGATTTTGAGCGACTTTGGTTATCGACATAAACGCGATGTCGATAACCAAAACGTCGAGAAATCCTGGTAATTAGTGAAAGAAATTAGAGGGTGAGAAAAGATAAGATAGAAACTTAGAATAGAAGGAGAAGAAGAACACAACATCAGAGTAACACGAATCCCACAGCGGAACGAATAAATATATTTCATAACATAACTTTGAAATACAAACTTGGTACTTGAATATACATATCATTATCAAAGTTAGCACTTACAACACAGCGGAAATAAACTATAGCTATATGATCCTGAAGCCTCCTGCTCCAAGCTCTTCCAGTATATCTGTAAATCCCGACTACTTGACTGTCCGTACAAATTTAGGCACCCAAGAGTTTAGGGAAAACAACAAAGTAAACTCCGGGTCAGTCATGGGACTGGTGTGAGTAAAACAGTTAAAAACAGTTGAACAAGTAAACGATATCTCATAAGACCACGCCGCATAACGGAACGGGTTTTTCCCTTATGAGAATCCAAAATATCTTTATATCAAAAACCTTTTGATATTATAATAATGTCTATCAACCACAGTATATATAATCATCTAGTAGAAACGCTTTCATCTCACGTTCTACATATATAGTATACAATCAAAACCGCAAGCACGTATTGGGTAATGGATTTCCAACTATGACAAGGTATGGAATCACCTTTCGCTCGTGTACCTCTAGAGAGGAATACACTGGGTTCAACAAGAACATCTTGCAACCCGGCCACACATGACCGACCACTCATTTCGCTTGAGTGTATCGAATGTATATCACCAACAGTTGGGATCAGCAACCGTTTCCCGAATGGGACAGCATCAACAATAGATTTTTAGAAATGAATGAAACTCTAGATCAGGTGATTATACACCCTACTTCGGTGCGACCGACTTAGCCATGCTGCCTGCCCGATTTCTGTCATTTACCGGATGATGAGGCTAGAAGCTACGCTTTATCATCACATCAGGTTCACTTTGAATGCCACATCGTCAAATCCATCAAATCACCGATTGACGTCCTCAACCATACATTATGTGTTAGCTAAAGAAGTTTCCTTCTTCGCTTCTACTCTTGGTACAGTTGGAGAAATCAATATACGTGATCGTCTGGAAATACTCTGTCAGACATCCGTCCATACAAGTCATCCAGGAACAGGATGAACCGAAGGCACTATTCTGTAAACAGGATAGCCCTTGCATAACTCCGTCTTCAATTTCCTTTGGCATATATGATTCGCAATGGTTATGCCAATACAGAGTGGTTCTTCGGATAATAATCCAACCGGTCTCTCCATATTAACAACGTTAAAATGGTCAAAATTTCGATAGTCTGTGATTTAACTATCGAATAAAAACAAGTGTGCAAATAACGATATTATTTCCAAATGGAAATTATATCGATCAAACATCATTCAACATTCATCTCCTTTAATTCATTAATTTACTTATCTCCTGTTTCCCTACGTTCAATATTCCTTATTTTCTAAATTGGGAAAATATACGTTATTAACAATGGAAAACATTTCCATTTCTTGTTTTCTTTATTAGAAAACATTTCTGGTTTCTTACTTGGAAAACATTTCCAAAGCTTCTTCATTGGACTTAGACAGATGTTTAAACAAACCATCGCGATGCCAACTCAAACCATTTCCTTTACTGCCGAACCTTAACCATTCCTTAGTTAAAAACGAAGCCAATCAAGTTGGGGTAGAACTACCTCTCAGACCTTAACTGAACGACATTTCTAACTTTGAAATTGGCAAAGTTCAATATATATTCCTTTTTACTAACTTCCTTACTTAACCCTCCTTCGAATAGCTATATTCGATTGACTCTTATCAATTAACTCTATTGGACTAACACTATTTAACTAACGCTATTTATTTACTCATTTCACTTACTCTTTTCGAATAAACTATATTCGATAATTCCTTTTACTTTCTATTCGAATAACTATATCCGATTTACTCATTTGCTTCTATTCTAATCGATTAAACTAACATCGATTATCTCCTTTTACTTTAACACTAATCGATTAACTAACATCGATTAACTTCTTTTTACTAAACTACGTTTTTCGTTACAACTATTTCCTTTTTTATAACGTTTACTTACCGTTACAAATATATCCTATTTATAACTTCTATTTACCGTTACAAATATTTCCTATTTATAACTTCTATTTACCGTTACAAATATTTCCTATTTATAACTTCTATTTATTTTCTAAATAAATATTCCTTTTCTATTTCTATTTATTTTCTAAATAAATATCCCTTTTATAAAACCGTGTTCGTTTTATAAATAATTCCTTTTATAAAATCCTGTGATTTTATAAAATTCCTTTATTTCAATATACATTGAAATACTTCTTTTTACATCCCAGGGTCTTTTATGATATTTACAATATCGAATAACAATGATCAACATAATTCCAACACCCATAATCCATAACAGATTATATAACACATTATATATCACAATATATGAAAACAGTAAAATAAATGTTGAGGAATCCAGTTGGATTCCTCCAGCCTGTTTTCCTGCATCACAGATGTTAAACAATATAGATAACATCACTTTCAATTCCATATGATATATTATGTTAAACAGAATCAATATAAAATTCAACTAACTGACTAGCAGTTCAATCAAACAGTCAACATACAGTAAATCAACCAATATCTAACAGTTCTAAAAATACAACATGAAATTATAAACTGTTCAGAGTTAGTGAGATTTACTCACATTGGCAGTTCATCGTTAAAGAACGATAAACTGTTATTTGATTTGAATCAAACAATTTATTTCGCCATAAATTCAAACGAGCTCTGATCCACTCGCAGTCAGCCCCCCCCTTGTGTTGCTCCCGTCCATACGATCCCAACGCAACTTACGGTTCGTCAATCTGATTTTATATGACCGAGATATCGCGTTATGAAGTTAATACGACATTTTAAAATATTAAAACAAACTTAATTGAATTGAAATGGGCCTCACCCCCTCTTTTTAACTTCTCGGCCCATTTAAAA
This sequence comes from Allium sativum, assembly GCA_030737875.1. Lineage (NCBI taxonomy): Eukaryota > Viridiplantae > Streptophyta > Magnoliopsida > Asparagales > Amaryllidaceae > Allium > Allium sativum. The sequence continues at coordinate 446,564,755 of CM060923.1, forward strand.
ATGTCAGCCCACTCCTCTTCATTATTCTTCTTCCCTGGACAGTAGTGGAACCACCTTCTCCTTCAAATATCTTGCTCCAAATTTCACATCCCCTTTTCTTCTTTGGGCTTTTATATATTTTTCCTTTCTTCTCATAAGTACTGGGCCTCACCATAAATAGCTTGGCCCATTTTCCCTCAACAGGCCCGCACCCTGAATCCGTTCTTCTCCAAATTGAAATCACCGTACTCCCATGAACTTCGAACAACAGGACGTGGCCATTGCGCCTCCTTCTTGCCTCCCGTACTCCACTTCTTCTCTGCTAAAAACCAAACCGACACACCATCACACTCCTCAACTCGAGAGCAACCTCCCCACATCATCAGAGTGAAACTCGAATCAACCGACACACATGCGGTTCCAGGCTTTCGATCCGCATCACTACACTCGCGATTTACCCCAGGGCTTCGAACCACTCCAGATTTCCACGACAGGTGCTATTTTGTGTGCTGGTCTCGAATGTGAACTCCAATCCAATATCGTTTGCCTCAAATTCCCAAAACATACGAACCCTAGCTTCCTGCTCAAACCTCGAGCAACAAAGAAACGCATCGCACCACTAAAGTGGACTTCGAACTCTACAAAAACCATACGGGATTGTCGCCGACCCTGCTACGAGTTCATATAAGTGTATAATCTAATTTATAGATTTTTCCATGCTTTACTTTTGATTTTTGAACTTTCATTTTTACTGTCGAAGTCTTGTTTTGGTGGCGGCACAAAATTTGTATTGACCAGACCAGTAAAGAATTAGGTTTCAAGGGGTTAAGGGGATATTTATAGCCAATAAAATATCTAGATATTTTTATTTTGGCATCTTCTTGGTATATTCTCTTCTCATGTTCATTTTTGCTTTCTATGTCCTTGTTTTTGATTGGTTTGATACCCTGATTGGGTTGGTTTTGGTTGTGGTTGAGACCGAAGGCCCCAGAGGTCTGTGCTGGATTGTAAAAAAAATAAAGGGGATATTTCGAATTTGATTTTCGTATTTTATTTTCTCGTTTTTCTCCTTGTCTTCGGTCCTTAAAAATCACTGTGATCACATATGATCTTCTAAAATCACAAAAACTGACATGCCACTAGAGTTTGACATTACGGACCCAACGAAACTGGTTTCGTCGAATTCCGACTTTGTATGCTCACACAGTGTATTTTTAACCGTCAAAATACTGACTATTTTACACTCTAAAAATCCGTACGGCCACACAGTGAGTCTAAAAATCACGAAACTTGAAATCTAACAATAATTTGATGTTGCGGATCCAACAAAATTAGTTTCGTCGAATTCCGAGGTCGTTTGCAAAAGTGGCTATTTTTAAAGCTCTGGATGACCCATTTAAATATATAAATATATTTAAATATTATTAAATTAAATATAAATAAATTTATATTATCGTATATCTTCAAATATGATATCGTACAGCTCCAGAATATCATATCAGAATATACAGTTTGATATTTTAGATTTCAGATTTATCGATATTCAATTCATATCGAAAATCCTTTTATAACGTATATAAAGCGTCGCAAATTATAAAGGAATTCTACAGCGACTTTTTCTGAAATTTGATTTGGACGTACATCAAAATCTATACGACGAAATCCCGATTTTTCTCTTCCATTAGAAAGATATACTCCACCAGCTCCACACGTTTCTTGTTTCATAGAAATCCGATTTAAAACGAACTCTGTACATTCAGTTGAAGTTCAAATCGCCAAATTACGAACTGCAGCGCCATTTCGAGCTCGTTTATAATTATATTATAAACTATACGTTCAACTGTCGACGATTGAATAAATTCGTTATTCAAATTCAATTCTAAGCTGAATTAAATATCACAGATGATCCAGTTCACACCATATCGCCATTTCAGCCAATTCTGATTATTTCAGAATTTAATATATTATTTAATTTATTATTTTAATTAAATATTCACTGTTATTTAATTCCACGATCATTAAATTCACTAACCCACCATATATATAACTAAATAAACTAATCATAATACCCCTGCCAATGCGGGTCATTACAATCTTCCCCACTTAAAATAATTTCGTCCTCGAAATTGCTAAAAGGTAGAGGACGACCCTATCAACTGGTTAGAACATATTTGTTCACTTCTTAACTTCAGTTTCAACTGAACCAATTTAATTTCAATTAAATTATTAATTAATTCTTATCAACGAAAATTTTCAAAAATCCTGAAAATTTTCTAACGCCTTAACTCTTCGAAAAATTTCGCCAGCACCTCCTTTTGTACTGGTCAATCGGTCAAACCACCGCTCGCCTCTCTGGGCCATCTCCAACCCAAAAGAAAATCAAACGGCCAAGCGGCTTGCCAATTCGGCTCATCAAAATCACCAAACTCATATATAATATAAACTTGTACCTTTTGTCGGCATATCATTATATCCTTTCCACCTGTTATCAATTCAGCGGATACAAGGGTCATCTTAATCAAATTCCCATCTGCTTTTATCCACGACACAACCATTTGCTTATATCCAAGCCAAATTCCATTTCAACTCAAGTTCAATTCTTGATTTTCAATTCCTTAACTCCTCAATCCAATACCATTTCGGATTCTAATTTCACAAATCCAATCTTATTCGATTTCAATTCAACTTCAGTTACCACTTAACTGACTTTACTTTAATTCAAATTTTGCTTTCACAAATTTCTGTTAAATTTGTTTTTAATTCAAACAGTCTTTCCCAGGGAGTTTTCAAACAGTTTACTCTTTTAAAAAAATCAAATTTTCCTTTTGAACATGTCACTGAGCCCATAATCAATATTCCATTAGTTAAATCACTTCTCTATTTCTTTATCAATATTTGTTAACCAAATATTTTCAATAACCATATTGGCCTTCTACGTTATTTGGAAAACATTTCCGAATAACGCCTTCCTTTATTTCCTAAACTTCAGAAAATATATGCTATTTATAATTGGAAAATATTCCAATTACTTATCTCTTTTTCGATCTCGTTTATTTCTATACTTAGGAAATATTCTTTATTATATTTCCAAGCTTACACTTATTCGGGTTAAAACAAATGTTGTGTAAAACATCGTTACGACAACCCAAATACTATATTCAACTAACTCCTATTCACCATTGATTTTCGAGCCTGAAATCTTACTATTTATTTGTTAATAATGAAATCAATCAAGTTGGGGTATAACTACCTCTCAGACCTTGACTGAATAACATTTATAACGTCAAAACAGATATGACTACTTACTAGAATAATCAATACCACACAACTATTTCTTCATTTTTAAACACGTATACGCTTCCTCTTTCTATTCTTACTAGATTTTATTCTAGACTTCCTTTTTGATTATACTATCCTATTTCTAAGTTCGTTTCCTTATCGACTTCTATATACATAAATCGATACGATGATTTCTACCTATCAAATCATCATAAAAATATTCTAACTCCCTAAATTCCCGGAAAAATTCGCCATAACTTCCTTTGTACTGGGAGCATCGGGAAAATCCCCAAACTGCCACACAGGCCCTTTCTAATCAAAAGAAAAAGAAAAGCCAAGCGGCTAGCCGATACGGCGCATAAAATCTCATATATGAATTAAATACATACCTTTTGTCGAGCATTCTATTTATATACCTTCATATCTTATCCATACATATCTCATGTATATTTATACATTTCTAATTCATTTCAACTTAATCCAAATCATTTTAACTTAGTTCGTTAAGTGATTTTCAAATTACTGGTTTGCCCATTTCACTTTCATATTTGAGTATAACATGTTCAAATATATTTTAACTTACTTATAAACTAATCAAATTCTACCTTTTCATACTTAGGTTTCATATTCGATTTCGAATATAAATTGACCAGTCCCCTTTACTTATCTGAAGTTCAACTTCAATTCAAGATCCATTTATTAATGGCTAATTAACTGGTTTACCTATTTCATCTTTTTATTTGAATATACATGTTCAAATATAAGTTTAACTTGTTTATCAACTAATTGAATTCCATTTCAATTCTATTTGAATTTCCTATATTCAAATTCCATTTCAGTTTCGATATTCAAATCCTATATTTGAATTTCATTTCAATTCACTTATTCAAATTCCATATATGAATTTCATTTCAATTTTCTTATTCAAATTCCATATTTGAATTTCATCATTCAAATCTATTTCCAAACTCCATTTGAATTTCTATATTCAAATCTATTTGAATTCTCTTTATTTCATTTCAATTCCCTTTGAATCTTCTATATTCAAATTTCAAATTCAATTCTATTTGAATCTTCTTTATTCAAATCTCATTTGAATTTCTATATTCAAATCCTATGTTTGAACTTCCTTTATTCAAATTCCTTTTCAACTTTCTTTATTTATTCTTTAAATAAGCCTCGATTTCAATTCCTTTTGAAATCGATATTTCTACCTTTGGAAAATAGGTTTTTCCTTTCAATTTCACACTTGTATCTTTATTTCTGAATTATCCAATGATAATTCTTTTCACTTCGTTTATAAACTTCGTTTATAAAAGAACTATTTATAAATTTCGTTTATAAAGGAACTTCTCGTTTTATTTCTTTTAAAACAAGTTAATATTTCAAATCTATTTAAAAATTCCAATTCTATATTTTAAATTCTATTTTGAAATTCAACACACTTGTCTTTCCCAGAACAAATTCAAAACAGTATCTTTGGTAGTAATTCGTCACTTACAACTCGAAAATGAATACTGATGATGCAGCTGTCATCATCAGAATCTATTTTCCAGCGATCGAAGTGAGTTCAATACTATAAAACCATTTCTAAACATTTCCACTTTGAAATTCATTTCAAAATATAATTCACACTGCTTGTAAAACAATTTAAAATCTCCCAGGATCTTAAATTTTCCTTATTTTTAATCCCAATCCATTTACAAACACTTATCCAATTTTCCAGAGTTTTAATTCAATTTCTGGCTTAAATTTCAGATTTAACTCATCTGATTTCACGTATTTCACTTATATGAATTTTGATTGATTATTTACATAACCATTCAATTTATAATCTTACTTGATTATAATAACAATCAATATATCCAATATATATCTAAATATACGTTGGGTAAACTATTTCGTTTACCCTCTTTTCAAAACATACCATGACGGTTCATCGTATTCAAGAGTTTAGTAACTCCTACCGATACAGTGGATCAAACTGATCGACCAGAATTCACAAACAACTCAACCAATGGATCTCCACAATATAAAACAAATTTTTATATCAAATACAAATACGTTCACTCGTATATATACACTCAATCTCAGTCTAGGGTATTACAAACCCTATCTCTACCGAGTCACGCCACAGAGCCAAGTAATTCTTAACTTAAGCTCTGATACCAACTGTAACGACCCGGATTTTGAGCGACTTTGGTTATCGACATAAACGCGATGTCGATAACCAAAACGTCGAGAAATCCTGGTAATTAGTGAAAGAAATTAGAGGGTGAGAAAAGATAAGATAGAAACTTAGAATAGAAGGAGAAGAAGAACACAACATCAGAGTAACACGAATCCCACAGCGGAACGAATAAATATATTTCATAACATAACTTTGAAATACAAACTTGGTACTTGAATATACATATCATTATCAAAGTTAGCACTTACAACACAGCGGAAATAAACTATAGCTATATGATCCTGAAGCCTCCTGCTCCAAGCTCTTCCAGTATATCTGTAAATCCCGACTACTTGACTGTCCGTACAAATTTAGGCACCCAAGAGTTTAGGGAAAACAACAAAGTAAACTCCGGGTCAGTCATGGGACTGGTGTGAGTAAAACAGTTAAAAACAGTTGAACAAGTAAACGATATCTCATAAGACCACGCCGCATAACGGAACGGGTTTTTCCCTTATGAGAATCCAAAATATCTTTATATCAAAAACCTTTTGATATTATAATAATGTCTATCAACCACAGTATATATAATCATCTAGTAGAAACGCTTTCATCTCACGTTCTACATATATAGTATACAATCAAAACCGCAAGCACGTATTGGGTAATGGATTTCCAACTATGACAAGGTATGGAATCACCTTTCGCTCGTGTACCTCTAGAGAGGAATACACTGGGTTCAACAAGAACATCTTGCAACCCGGCCACACATGACCGACCACTCATTTCGCTTGAGTGTATCGAATGTATATCACCAACAGTTGGGATCAGCAACCGTTTCCCGAATGGGACAGCATCAACAATAGATTTTTAGAAATGAATGAAACTCTAGATCAGGTGATTATACACCCTACTTCGGTGCGACCGACTTAGCCATGCTGCCTGCCCGATTTCTGTCATTTACCGGATGATGAGGCTAGAAGCTACGCTTTATCATCACATCAGGTTCACTTTGAATGCCACATCGTCAAATCCATCAAATCACCGATTGACGTCCTCAACCATACATTATGTGTTAGCTAAAGAAGTTTCCTTCTTCGCTTCTACTCTTGGTACAGTTGGAGAAATCAATATACGTGATCGTCTGGAAATACTCTGTCAGACATCCGTCCATACAAGTCATCCAGGAACAGGATGAACCGAAGGCACTATTCTGTAAACAGGATAGCCCTTGCATAACTCCGTCTTCAATTTCCTTTGGCATATATGATTCGCAATGGTTATGCCAATACAGAGTGGTTCTTCGGATAATAATCCAACCGGTCTCTCCATATTAACAACGTTAAAATGGTCAAAATTTCGATAGTCTGTGATTTAACTATCGAATAAAAACAAGTGTGCAAATAACGATATTATTTCCAAATGGAAATTATATCGATCAAACATCATTCAACATTCATCTCCTTTAATTCATTAATTTACTTATCTCCTGTTTCCCTACGTTCAATATTCCTTATTTTCTAAATTGGGAAAATATACGTTATTAACAATGGAAAACATTTCCATTTCTTGTTTTCTTTATTAGAAAACATTTCTGGTTTCTTACTTGGAAAACATTTCCAAAGCTTCTTCATTGGACTTAGACAGATGTTTAAACAAACCATCGCGATGCCAACTCAAACCATTTCCTTTACTGCCGAACCTTAACCATTCCTTAGTTAAAAACGAAGCCAATCAAGTTGGGGTAGAACTACCTCTCAGACCTTAACTGAACGACATTTCTAACTTTGAAATTGGCAAAGTTCAATATATATTCCTTTTTACTAACTTCCTTACTTAACCCTCCTTCGAATAGCTATATTCGATTGACTCTTATCAATTAACTCTATTGGACTAACACTATTTAACTAACGCTATTTATTTACTCATTTCACTTACTCTTTTCGAATAAACTATATTCGATAATTCCTTTTACTTTCTATTCGAATAACTATATCCGATTTACTCATTTGCTTCTATTCTAATCGATTAAACTAACATCGATTATCTCCTTTTACTTTAACACTAATCGATTAACTAACATCGATTAACTTCTTTTTACTAAACTACGTTTTTCGTTACAACTATTTCCTTTTTTATAACGTTTACTTACCGTTACAAATATATCCTATTTATAACTTCTATTTACCGTTACAAATATTTCCTATTTATAACTTCTATTTACCGTTACAAATATTTCCTATTTATAACTTCTATTTATTTTCTAAATAAATATTCCTTTTCTATTTCTATTTATTTTCTAAATAAATATCCCTTTTATAAAACCGTGTTCGTTTTATAAATAATTCCTTTTATAAAATCCTGTGATTTTATAAAATTCCTTTATTTCAATATACATTGAAATACTTCTTTTTACATCCCAGGGTCTTTTATGATATTTACAATATCGAATAACAATGATCAACATAATTCCAACACCCATAATCCATAACAGATTATATAACACATTATATATCACAATATATGAAAACAGTAAAATAAATGTTGAGGAATCCAGTTGGATTCCTCCAGCCTGTTTTCCTGCATCACAGATGTTAAACAATATAGATAACATCACTTTCAATTCCATATGATATATTATGTTAAACAGAATCAATATAAAATTCAACTAACTGACTAGCAGTTCAATCAAACAGTCAACATACAGTAAATCAACCAATATCTAACAGTTCTAAAAATACAACATGAAATTATAAACTGTTCAGAGTTAGTGAGATTTACTCACATTGGCAGTTCATCGTTAAAGAACGATAAACTGTTATTTGATTTGAATCAAACAATTTATTTCGCCATAAATTCAAACGAGCTCTGATCCACTCGCAGTCAGCCCCCCCCTTGTGTTGCTCCCGTCCATACGATCCCAACGCAACTTACGGTTCGTCAATCTGATTTTATATGACCGAGATATCGCGTTATGAAGTTAATACGACATTTTAAAATATTAAAACAAACTTAATTGAATTGAAATGGGCCTCACCCCCTCTTTTTAACTTCTCGGCCCATTTAAAAATGTCAGCCCACTCCTCTTCATTATTCTTCTTCCCTGGACAGTAGTGGAACCACCTTCTCCTTCAAATATCTTGCTCCAAATTTCACATCCCCTTTTCTTCTTTGGGCTTTTATATATTTTTCCTTTCTTCTCATAAGTACTGGGCCTCACCATAAATAGCTTGGCCCATTTTCCCTCAACAGGCCCGCACCCTGAATCCGTTCTTCTCCAAATTGAAATCACCGTACACCCATGAACTTCGAACAACAGGACGTGGCCATTGCGCCTCCTTCTTGCCTCCCGTACTCCACTTCTTCTCTGCTAAAAACCAAACCGACACACCATCACACTCCTCAACTCGAGAGCAACCTCCCCACATCATCAGAGTGAAACTCGAATCAACCGACACACATGCGGTTCCAGGCTTTCGATCCGCATCACTACACTCGCGATTTACCCCAGGGCTTCGAACCACTCCAGATTTCCACGACAGGTGCTATTTTGTGTGCTGGTCTCGAATGTGAACTCCAATCCAATATCGTTTGCCTCAAATTCCCAAAACATACGAACCCTAGCTTCCTGCTCAAACCTCGAGCAACAAAGAAACGCATCGCACCACTAAAGTGGACTTCGAACTCTACAAAAACCATACGGGATTGTCGCCGACCCTGCTACGAGTTCATATAAGTGTATAATCTAATTTATAGATTTTTCCATGCTTTACTTTTGATTTTTGAACTTTCATTTTTACTGTCGAAGTCTTGTTTTGGTGGCGGCACAAAATTTGTATTGACCAGACCAGTAAAGAATTAGGTTTCAAGGGGTTAAGGGGATATTTATAGCCAATAAAATATCTAGATATTTTTATTTTGGCATCTTCTTGGTATATTCTCTTCTCATGTTCATTTTTGCTTTCTATGTCCTTGTTTTTGATTGGTTTGATACCCTGATTGGGTTGGTTTTGGTTGTGGTTGAGACCGAAGGCCCCAGAGGTCTGTGCTGGATTGTAAAAAAAATAAAGGGGATATTTCGAATTTGATTTTCGTATTTTATTTTCTCGTTTTTCTCCTTGTCTTCGGTCCTTAAAAATCACTGTGATCACATATGATCTTCTAAAATCACAAAAACTGACATGCCACTAGAGTTTGACATTACGGACCCAACGAAACTGGTTTCGTCGAATTCCGACTTTGTATGCTCACACAGTGTATTTTTAACCGTCAAAATACTGACTATTTTACACTCTAAAAATCCGTACGGCCACACAGTGAGTCTAAAAATCACGAAACTTGAAATCTAACAATAATTTGATGTTGCGGATCCAACAAAATTAGTTTCGTCGAATTCCGAGGTCGTTTGCAAAAGTGGCTATTTTTAAAGCTCTGGATGACCCATTTAAATATATAAATATATTTAAATATTATTAAATTAAATATAAATAAATTTATATTATCGTATATCTTCAAATATGATATCGTACAGCTCCAGAATATCATATCAGAATATACAGTTTGATATTTTAGATTTCAGATTTATCGATATTCAATTCATATCGAAAATCCTTTTATAACGTATATAAAGCGTCGCAAATTATAAAGGAATTCTACAGCGACTTTTTCTGAAATTTGATTTGGACGTACATCAAAATCTATACGACGAAATCCCGATTTTTCTCTTCCATTAGAAAGATATACTCCACCAGCTCCACACGTTTCTTGTTTCATAGAAATCCGATTTAAAACGAACTCTGTACATTCAGTTGAAGTTCAAATCGCCAAATTACGAACTGCAGCGCCATTTCGAGCTCGTTTATAATTATATTATAAACTATACGTTCAACTGTCGACGATTGAATAAATTCGTTATTCAAATTCAATTCTAAGCTGAATTAAATATCACAGATGATCCAGTTCACACCATATCGCCATTTCAGCCAATTCTGATTATTTCAAAATTTAATATATTATTTAATTTATTATTTTAATTAAATATTCACTGTTATTTAATTCCACGATCATTAAATTCACTAACCCACCATATATATAACTAAATAAACTAATCATAATACCCCTGCCAATGCGGGTCATTACAATCTTCCCCACTTAAAATAATTTCGTCCTCGAAATTGCTAAAAGGTAGAGGACGACCCTATCAACTGGTTAGAACATATTTGTTCACTTCTTAACTTCAGTTTCAACTGAACCAATTTAATTCCAATTAAATTATTAATTAATTCTTATCAACGAAAATTTTCAAAAATCCTGAAAATTTTCTAACGCCTTAACTCTTCGAAAAATTTCGCCAGCACCTCCTTTTGTACTGGTCAATCGGTCAAACCACCGCTCGCCTCTCTGGGCCATCTCCAACCCAAAAGAAAATCAAACGGCCAAGCGGCTTGCCAATTCGGCTCATCAAAATCACCAAACTCATATATAATATAAACTTGTACCTTTTGTCGGCATATCATTATATCCTTTCCACCTGTTATCAATTCAGCGGATACAAGGGTCATCTTAATCAAATTCCCATCTGCTTTTATCCACGACACAACCATTTGCTTATATCCAAGCCAAATTCCATTTCAACTCAAGTTCAATTCTTGATTTTCAATTCCTTAACTCCTCAATCCAATACCATTTCGGATTCTAATTTCACAAATCCAATCTTATTCGATTTCAATTCAACTTCAGTTACCACTTAACTGACTTTACTTTAATTCAAATTTTGCTTTCACAAATTTCTGTTAAATTTGTTTTTAATTCAAACAGTCTTTCCCAGGGAGTTTTCAAACAGTTTACTCTTTTAAAAAAATCAAATTTTCCTTTTGAACATGTCACTGAGCCCATAATCAATATTCCATTAGTTAAATCACTTCTCTATTTCTTTATCAATATTTGTTAACCAAATATTTTCAATAACCATATTGGCCTTCTACGTTATTTGGAAAACATTTCCGAATAACGCCTTCCTTTATTTCCTAAACTTCAGAAAATATATGCTATTTATAATTGGAAAATATTCCAATTACTTATCTCTTTTTCGATCTCGTTTATTTCTATACTTAGGAAATATTCTTTATTATATTTCCAAGCTTACACTTATTCGGGTTAAAACAAATGTTGTGTAAAACATCGTTACGACAACCCAAATACTATATTCAACTAACTCCTATTCACCATTGATTTTCGAGCCTGAAATCTTACTATTTATTTGTTAATAATGAAATCAATCAAGTTGGGGTATAACTACCTCTCAGACCTTGACTGAATAACATTTATAACGTCAAAACAGATATGACTACTTACTAGAATAATCAATACCACACAACTATTTCTTCATTTTTAAACACGTATACGCTTCCTCTTTCTATTCTTACTAGATTTTATTCTAGACTTCCTTTTTGATTATACTATCCTATTTCTAAGTTCGTTTCCTTATCGACTTCTATATACATAAATCGATACGATGATTTCTACCTATCAAATCATCATAAAAATATTCTAACTCCCTAAATTCCCGGAAAAATTCGCCATAACTTCCTTTGTACTGGGAGCATCGGGAAAATCCCCAAACTGCCACACAGGCCCTTTCTAATCAAAAGAAAAAGAAAAGCCAAGCGGCTAGCCGATACGGCGCATAAAATCTCATATATGAATTAAATACATACCTTTTGTCGAGCATTCTATTTATATACCTTCATATCTTATCCATACATATCTCATGTATATTTATACATTTCTAATTCATTTCAACTTAATCCAAATCATTTTAACTTAGTTCGTTAAGTGATTTTCAAATTACTGGTTTGCCCATTTCACTTTCATATTTGAGTATAACATGTTCAAATATATTTTAACTTACTTATAAACTAATCAAATTCTACCTTTTCATACTTAGGTTTCATATTCGATTTCGAATATAAATTGACCAGTCCCCTTTACTTATCTGAAGTTCAACTTCAATTCAAGATCCATTTATTAATGGCTAATTAACTGGTTTACCTATTTCATCTTTTTATTTGAATATACATGTTCAAATATAAGTTTAACTTGTTTATCAACTAATTGAATTCCATTTCAATTCTATTTGAATTTCCTATATTCAAATTCCATTTCAGTTTCGATATTCAAATCCTATATTTGAATTTCATTTCAATTCACTTATTCAAATTCCATATATGAATTTCATTTCAATTTTCTTATTCAAATTCCATATTTGAATTTCATCATTCAAATCTATTTCCAAACTCCATTTGAATTTCTATATTCAAATCTATTTGAATTCTCTTTATTTCATTTCAATTCCCTTTGAATCTTCTATATTCAAATTTCAAATTCAATTCTATTTGAATCTTCTTTATTCAAATCTCATTTGAATTTCTATATTCAAATCCTATGTTTGAACTTCCTTTATTCAAATTCCTTTTCAACTTTCTTTATTTATTCTTTAAATAAGCCTCGATTTCAATTCCTTTTGAAATCGATATTTCTACCTTTGGAAAATAGGTTTTTCCTTTCAATTTCACACTTGTATCTTTATTTCTGAATTATCCAATGATAATTCTTTTCACTTCGTTTATAAACTTCGTTTATAAAAGAACTATTTATAAATTTCGTTTATAAAGGAACTTCTCGTTTTATTTCTTTTAAAACAAGTTAATATTTCAAATCTATTTAAAAATTCCAATTCTATATTTTAAATTCTATTTTGAAATTCAACACACTTGTCTTTCCCAGAACAAATTCAAAACAGTATCTTTGGTAGTAATTCGTCACTTACAACTCGAAAATGAATACTGATGATGCAGCTGTCATCATCAGAATCTATTTTCCAGCGATCGAAGTGAGTTCAATACTATAAAACCATTTCTAAACATTTCCACTTTGAAATTCATTTCAAAATATAATTCACACTGCTTGTAAAACAATTTAAAATCTCCCAGGATCTTAAATTTTCCTTATTTTTAATCCCAATCCATTTACAAACACTTATCCAATTTTCCAGAGTTTTAATTCAATTTCTGGCTTAAATTTCAGATTTAACTCATCTGATTTCACGTATTTCACTTATATGAATTTTGATTGATTATTTACATAACCATTCAATTTATAATCTTACTTGATTATAATAACAATCAATATATCCAATATATATCTAAATATACGTTGGGTAAACTATTTCGTTTACCCTCTTTTCAAAACATACCATGACGGTTCATCGTATTCAAGAGTTTAGTAACTCCTACCGATACAGTGGATCAAACTGATCGACCAGAATTCACAAACAACTCAACCAATGGATCTCCACAATATAAAACAAATTTTTATATCAAATACAAATACGTTCACTCGTATATATACACTCAATCTCAGTCTAGGGTATTACAAACCCTATCTCTACCGAGTCACGCCACAGAGCCAAGTAATTCTTAACTTAAGCTCTGATACCAACTGTAACGACCCGGATTTTGAGCGACTTTGGTTATCGACATAAACGCGATGTCGATAACCAAAACGTCGAGAAATCCTGGTAATTAGTGAAAGAAATTAGAGGGTGAGAAAAGATAAGATAGAAACTTAGAATAGAAGGAGAAGAAGAACACAACATCAGAGTAACACGAATCCCACAGCGGAACGAATAAATATATTTCATAACATAACTTTGAAATACAAACTTGGTACTTGAATATACATATCATTATCAAAGTTAGCACTTACAACACAGCGGAAATAAACTATAGCTATATGATCCTGAAGCCTCCTGCTCCAAGCTCTTCCAGTATATCTGTAAATCCCGACTACTTGACTGCCCGTACAAATTTAGGCACCCAAGAGTTTAGGGAAAACAACAAAGTAAACTCCGGGTCAGTCATGGGACTGGTGTGAGTAAAACAGTTAAAAACAGTTGAACAAGTAAACGATATCTCATAAGACCACGCCGCATAACGGAACGGGTTTTTCCCTTATGAGAATCCAAAATATCTTTATATCAAAAACCTTTTGATATTATAATAATGTCTATCAACCACAGTATATATAATCATCTAGTAGAAACGCTTTCATCTCACGTTCTACATATATAGTATACAATCAAAACCGCAAGCACGTATTGGGTAATGGATTTCCAACTATGACAAGGTATGGAATCACCTTTCGCTCGTGTACCTCTAGAGAGGAATACACTGGGTTCAACAAGAACATCTTGCAACCCGGCCACACATGACCGACCACTCATTTCGCTTGAGTGTATCGAATGTATATCACCAACAGTTGGGATCAGCAACCGTTTCCCGAATGGGACAGCATCAACAATAGATTTTTAGAAATGAATGAAACTCTAGATCAGGTGATTATACACCCTACTTCGGTGCGACCGACTTAGCCATGCTGCCTGCCCGATTTCTGTCATTTACCGGATGATGAGGCTAGAAGCTACGCTTTATCATCACATCAGGTTCACTTTGAATGCCACATCGTCAAATCCATCAAATCACCGATTGACGTCCTCAACCATACATTATGTGTTAGCTAAAGAAGTTTCCTTCTTCGCTTCTACTCTTGGTACAGTTGGAGAAATCAATATACGTGATCGTCTGGAAATACTCTGTCAGACATCCGTCCATACAAGTCATCCAGGAACAGGATGAACCGAAGGCACTATTCTGTAAACAGGATAGCCCTTGCATAACTCCGTCTTCAATTTCCTTTGGCATATATGATTCGCAATGGTTATGCCAATACAGAGTGGTTCTTCGGATAATAATCCAACCGGTCTCTCCATATTAACAACGTTAAAATGGTCAAAATTTCGATAGTCTGTGATTTAACTATCGAATAAAAACAAGTGTGCAAATAACGATATTATTTCCAAATGGAAATTATATCGATCAAACATCATTCAACATTCATCTCCTTTAATTCATTAATTTACTTATCTCCTGTTTCCCTACGTTCAATATTCCTTATTTTCTAAATTGGGAAAATATACGTTATTAACAATGGAAAACATTTCCATTTCTTGTTTTCTTTATTAGAAAACATTTCTGGTTTCTTACTTGGAAAACATTTCCAAAGCTTCTTCATTGGACTTAGACAGATGTTTAAACAAACCATCGCGATGCCAACTCAAACCATTTCCTTTACTGCCGAACCTTAACCATTCCTTAGTTAAAAACGAAGCCAATCAAGTTGGGGTAGAACTACCTCTCAGACCTTAACTGAACGACATTTCTAACTTTGAAATTGGCAAAGTTCAATATATATTCCTTTTTACTAACTTCCTTACTTAACCCTCCTTCGAATAGCTATATTCGATTGACTCTTATCAATTAACTCTATTGGACTAACACTATTTAACTAACGCTATTTATTTACTCATTTCACTTACTCTTTTCGAATAAACTATATTCGATAATTCCTTTTACTTTCTATTCGAATAACTATATCCGATTTACTCATTTGCTTCTATTCTAATCGATTAAACTAACATCGATTATCTCCTTTTACTTTAACACTAATCGATTAACTAACATCGATTAACTTCTTTTTACTAAACTACGTTTTTCGTTACAACTATTTCCTTTTTTATAACGTTTACTTACCGTTACAAATATATCCTATTTATAACTTCTATTTACCGTTACAAATATTTCCTATTTATAACTTCTATTTACCGTTACAAATATTTCCTATTTATAACTTCTATTTATTTTCTAAATAAATATTCCTTTTCTATTTCTATTTATTTTCTAAATAAATATCCCTTTTATAAAACCGTGTTCGTTTTATAAATAATTCCTTTTATAAAATCCTGTGATTTTATAAAATTCCTTTATTTCAATATACATTGAAATACTTCTTTTTACATCCCAGGGTCTTTTATGATATTTACAATATCGAATAACAATGATCAACATAATTCCAACACCCATAATCCATAACAGATTATATAACACATCATATATCACAATATATGAAAACAGTAAAATAAATGTTGAGGAATCCAGTTGGATTCCTCCAGCCTGTTTTCCTGCATCACAGATGTTAAACAATATAGATAACATCACTTTCAATTCCATATGATATATTCTGTTAAACAGAATCAATATAAAATTCAACTAACTGACTAGCAGTTCAATCAAACAGTCAACATACAGTAAATCAACCAATATCTAACAGTTCTAAAAATACAACATGAAATTATAAACTGTTCAGAGTTAGTGAGATTTACTCACATTGGCAGTTCATCGTTAAAGAACGATAAACTGTTATTTGATTTGAATCAAACAATTTATTTCGCCATAAATTCAAACGAGCTCTGATCCACTCGCAGTCAGCCCCCCCTTGTGTTGCTCCCGTCCATACGATCCCAACGCAACTTACGGTTCGTCAATCTGATTTTATATGACCGAGATATCGCGTTATGAAGTTAATACGACATTTTAAAATATTAAAACAAACTTAATTGAATTGAAATGGGCCTCACCCCCTCTTTTTAACTTCTCGGCCCATTTAAAAATGTCAGCCCACTCCTCTTCATTATTCTTCTTCCCTGGACAGTAGTGGAACCACCTTCTCCTTCAAATATCTTGCTCCAAATTTCACATCCCCTTTTCTTCTTTGGGCTTTTATATATTTTTCCTTTCTTCTCATAAGTACTGGGCCTCACCATAAATAGCTTGGCCCATTTTCCCTCAACAGGCCCGCACCCTGAATCCGTTCTTCTCCAAATTGAAATCACCGTACTCCTATGAACTTCGAACAACAGGACGTGGCCATTGCGCCTCCTTCTTGCCTCCCGTACTCCACTTCTTCTCTGCTAAAAACCAAACCGACACACCATCACACTCCTCAACTCGAGAGCAACCTCCCCACATCATCAGAGTGAAACTCGAATCAACCGACACACATGCGGTTCCAGGCTTTCGATCCGCATCACTACACTCGCGATTTACCCCAGGGCTTCGAACCACTCCAGATTTCCACGACAGGTGCTATTTTGTGTGCTGGTCTCGAATGTGAACTCCAATCCAATATCGTTTGCCTCAAATTCCCAAAACATACGAACCCTAGCTTCCTGCTCAAACCTCGAGCAACAAAGAAACGCATCGCACCACTAAAGTGGACTTCGAACTCTACAAAAACCATACGGGATTGTCGCCGACCCTGCTACGAGTTCATATAAGTGTATAATCTAATTTATAGATTTTTCCATGCTTTACTTTTGATTTTTGAACTTTCATTTTTACTGTCGAAGTCTTGTTTTGGTGGCGGCACAAAATTTGTATTGACCAGACCAGTAAAGAATTAGGTTTCAAGGGGTTAAGGGGATATTTATAGCCAATAAAATATCTAGATATTTTTATTTTGGCATCTTCTTGGTATATTCTCTTCTCATGTTCATTTTTGCTTTCTATGTCCTTGTTTTTGATTGGTTTGATACCCTGATTGGGTTGGTTTTGGTTGTGGTTGAGACCGAAGGCCCCAGAGGTCTGTGCTGGATTGTAAAAAAAATAAAGGGGATATTTCGAATTTGATTTTCGTATTTTATTTTCTCGTTTTTCTCCTTGTCTTCGGTCCTTAAAAATCACTGTGATCACATATGATCTTCTAAAATCACAAAAACTGACATGCCACTAGAGTTTGACATTACGGACCCAACGAAACTGGTTTCGTCGAATTCCGACTTTGTATGCTCACACAGTGTATTTTTAACCGTCAAAATACTGACTATTTTACACTCTAAAAATCCGTACGGCCACACAGTGAGTCTAAAAATCACGAAACTTGAAATCTAACAATAATTTGATGTTGCGGATCCAACAAAATTAGTTTCGTCGAATTCCGAGGTCGTTTGCAAAAGTGGCTATTTTTAAAGCTCTGGATGACCCATTTAAATATATAAATATATTTAAATATTATTAAATTAAATATAAATAAATTTATATTATCGTATATCTTCAAATATGATATCGTACAGCTCCAGAATATCATATCAGAATATACAGTTTGATATTTTAGATTTCAGATTTATCGATATTCAATTCATATCGAAAATCCTTTTATAACGTATATAAAGCGTCGCAAATTATAAAGGAATTCTACAGCGACTTTTTCTGAAATTTGATTTGGACGTACATCAAAATCTATACGACGAAATCCCGATTTTTCTCTTCCATTAGAAAGATATACTCCACCAGCTCCACACGTTTCTTGTTTCATAGAAATCCGATTTAAAACGAACTCTGTACATTCAGTTGAAGTTCAAATCGCCAAATTACGAACTGCAGCGCCATTTCGAGCTCGTTTATAATTATATTATAAACTATACGTTCAACTGTCGACGATTGAATAAATTCGTTATTCAAATTCAATTCTAAGCTGAATTAAATATCACAGATGATCCAGTTCACACCATATCGCCATTTCAGCCAATTCTGATTATTTCAGAATTTAATATATTATTTAATTTATTATTTTAATTAAATATTCACTGTTATTTAATTCCACGATCATTAAATTCACTAACCCACCATATATATAACTAAATAAACTAATCATAATACCCCTGCCAATGCGGGTCATTACATCTACGACAGGTTACGATGTGTTTACCTATTCTGATGATCGTTCATAGCAGCCTGGCACACCTTTCAGCGCATTTTCCACTTGTTTAGTGCGGGGGTTATGGGCGGTCGTCACAGGGTCGGCTCGTTTTGATGCATATAATGGACCAGTCATTGGTGTACATGGATCAGTTGTGATTCAAAGAGGGTTCTGGTCTATTATAAAGTAACCATAAGATGTTTATTTTTGGTTCGAGAATAGATGTGGCTTCGAGTTATATACAAGATGGAATGTTTGAAGTGTTGTGATGTGTTCGTTGATCGATGAAATGCAACGAATGTGAAGGCAACTCAAGGATGTTTGAGTTCATGGATAATGGTTGCCCGAGAAGGCACTTGAGCTTATGAATAGTCGCCGACGACGACTAGAGATATTGAAGGCCGAGGGATTATTGTTAGTTGGAGGCTATAGCAGACTCAAAACAGGGGCATAATAGGGATGCCTAAAAGTCTAGATGATTAGTCGAGTACCCTGGGTATCGATAAAAGGCCTAGATACGTATCGATGAAAGGTGAATGGAGTTTTGCTAGAACCAGGGTTACCATTAGCCCTTGACCGATGATAAGGTGGTCCAGTCATACGATTAACGAAGGTTTCAAGGCAGGATATGCGGTGATAGCCAGAGTCATGAATGTTGATTATTTTTCTTGTATCGTCTTGCGTAGATTGTTCGACGTCGAAGGAAACATCTCTTGGGTGCTTGTATGATGTTGGTTTACCTTCGGGGCTTGTGCTTGGAAATGTTGATCTCGATTAGGATGGTCTACGCTAGATAACTAGTTTCTATATTTTTTGTTTATTTATGATTGTTTGTAAAGGCTATCATTGTCGGATGTAGAGGAGACGGGTTTGGGATTCTTCTTTGTTGATGTTGGTAGATTAGATGATTGATCTACCTATTTCTCATGTACTTTATTAATGATGTTAGATAGTTGTTTTATCGCTCATTAAGACTATTGTCTGACTGAAGGTTTTATGTTCCCTCTTATTACCTTGGGTTGTTCATCCATTGATGTTATGGATAGCCAGACTATATAGCAGGTGACAGGTTATAGATCTTGATGAGACGATATTGTAGAGCGACGACGAGCAGGAGGCCTACGTATTACTTTCTACTATTCATATCTTGCTGTTTTCGCTTATGTTTGATGTATGCTATTGTGAGTGAACCTGTAGTGATTTGTGTAGAACTTGATGTTGTATCTAGTTTGATGTATGGATATTCTTTTCATGATGATATGGAAGTTTGAAATTATGCTATCTGAAGCTTCACTATTAATTCATGTTGTATATGTTTTATTATATTTTATCCCCCCTTTGTGAGTTATACGACAGTTCCGCTTGTGTTATTCTACCCTGGTGATCATCCATGGTTGCCTGACACATCTTTCCGTGCATTATTCCTCTTGTTAAGTGCAAGAGTTATGGACGATCGTCAGAACAAATCACTATTATATAATATTGTGCAGCACACTAATATATAAATATTCCTTACTACAGTCCGATCACTCAGTTCACTCGTTTGTACAAACACTGCCTCACTGCAGATCACTCTCATACAATCACTCTATCACTCATTCTTATATTTCTGATCTTCTATACTATTCAAATTTCTATCCAGGTTTCCGTTGTACCATTCAAATTAGAAAAACACAGTAAACTAGAAAAGAAACAATTTAATATGAAATTATAAAATTTATTTTTAATTTTTTATTTGCCTCAGTTATTTTGGTTGTTACTCATCATTTTTCTAGACATTGTTATATAGATGCATATATGTCTCGATCAAAATAATATTCACAGTGATACACTAAATATTATGGTTGCCAAATACATATTATTTTCCCACGGACAACTGTAAAGATCAAATCAGTTGATTCAACTGAGTGCGATTATATTTTGGACACAAAGGAAATTTATGAATTTCAAGCTTGCAGTTCATATATATATATATATATATATATATATATATATATCAACATTTATGTCAAATTGCATGGGAACAATACATGTATATGTGTATACATATTTATTTATTTATAATGTGCAGATGCAAAATGTCCAGCATGCACAAAGATGAATGGCAGCAAGGCAACGTCAAGTCATAAATAATTTCAGGGCAAGCATAAAAGGAACATGGCACATAACAAGTATGAAGAGTGACTCAAACACAAGTGCAGTGAAACAGTTCAAATGTATAGCACTAACATCAAGTATTACAAGTGCAACATGTGCAACAAGTAAAGTTATTAAGAGCATGCAAGTGAATCTGGCAAGTAAAGTCATAGTCACAAGCAAGTGACAAAGAAACAAAAATGTTACCAAAGATTTCAAAGCATGGTGACACAATAGAAGTACATAAATGCATAGCGTTGTTAGGCATGAGTGGCATGCCAAATTATTTCAGGCCAGAAACAATGCTGAAGCCAAATCCATATAATATGAACAAGGTAACAACAACATGGCAAATGAATAAAAATAGGCTTGTATATGGCATCAAGAAAAGTACTTAGTGTCATATGTGCATGTAAACAAATAGTAGCGTACAAGATTAGTGTTGAATCACGCTATATAGCGTTTTGACTATGACAACTATACAAGTACATATATACATTCTCGACTAACTTTATGTTGCAAGAAGATACTTTTGACGAACAGATTCAAGAGCACAAAACAAAGATCACATATATGATTATAAGATTCTGTGAGTCCTAGATTTATATGTTAAAGTCTTCCTTGATGATAACACACACAAACAGTTTTAAAATATACATTTCTTTGATTATAAAATATGCAAGATATAGGCTGACAACATAAAACAGACGTCTGGTCTGATAATTTCAGACGTCAGTTTACTGAAACAAATTGTTTACGAAATATAATATTCAGACGTCTGTTTTATATATTTCAGATGTCTGATTCTGAAAGGATGCGACTTCTACAAAAAGATACATCCATTTACTTTATAACTCTTGAGAAAAACTTTTCATGATTAGTTGCATCTTTCTACATACTATAAATAGAGGGAAGATTAACTATTCCTATCACCGATTTTTATTCTAATTCTCTCTATCTTATACAAAAGCTCTCTAAATTCTAAAGTGAACTATTTTCATACTCGAGACTTTTAAACTTCCATAATCCTTCACATACTTCACGATTATCATCAAGGAAAGGCTATAGGAAGGGTGTACTTAACATCGACAATCTGTGTTATCAAGAACACAAAAGAGTCAACAATTATTCTGTAATAGTGAAGACCTCTTCAGTGGTTGAGGCAAGAAATCCCGTTCAGTGGTTCGGGTAATTGTGAACCTATTCCTTCGGGTGAAGTGAGGGTTTTTAGTGTTAGTGAAATACCAGAAGTGAGTCTGGGACTGGACGTAGGACAGTGGTCCGAACCAGTATAAATCGACTGTGTGATTTACTGCTTACTACTGCTACTTTAGTATTCTACTTATACTCCATTCTATACGATCCTACCGCTGCATAGCCTCTTTCAATTGGTATCAGAGCAAGGACATCCTATAACCGTAACACCGTTATTCGATATTTTGATAAAATGGAGAATAACCCAAGTACTAGTTCAACTACTTTTACCGAAGGACAATCTATTCAAAGACAACCACTATTTAACGGATTACACTACAACTACTGGGCTACTAGAATGAGAATTTATATGCAAGCAAGTGGTTTTAGTGCATGGAATGCTACTCAAAAAGAATTTACAGCACCTACTACTGAATATTCAACTTGGACAGTGTCTCAAAAAGATGAAGCAAATGCAAATGCAAAAGCCATGAACATGTTATATTGTGCTCTTGATAGAAATGAATTCAATCAAGTTAGCATATGTACATCGGCTCATCAAATTTGGGAAACACTTAAGACTGTGCATGAAGGAACAAACAAAGTCAAGCAAACAAAGATTTCAATGCTCAAGAATCAATTCCAGAACTTCAAAATGAGACAAAATGAGACTATCAATGAAATGTATTCAAGATTTCAAGATATTTTGCATGCATTGATAGGATTAGGAGAAAAATATAGTGATTTTGCTATTGTATCAAAAGTACTAAACAGTCTCACTGATGAATGGGAACAAAAAGTGCTAGCTATTGAAGAAGCTAATGATTTATCAGCCATGAAGCCAGAAGAACTCATAGGGAATCTTATGTCTTATGAAGTAAATCTTCAAGCAAAAAGAGATATAGCTCAAGAAAAAAAGAATGTGACATTTCATGCTGATAAAGAGGACTCTGAATCAGAAGATGAAGATATTGCGTTCATTGCCAAAAACTTTAAGAAATTTCTAAAATATAGAAAAGGAAATTTCAAAAAGAATACTTCAAATAAAGCTTCATCTTCAAAATCTGGATGTTTTAACTGTCATAAGAAATATCACATGGTAAAGGATTGTCCAGAACTAAAAGAAAATCAGAAAAGCTTTTACAACAAAAACAAGAAAGGTAAATTCAAAAAGAAAGCATTCTCTGTCACATGGGACGACTCAGAATCATCAGATAGTGACAGTGATAGTGACAGTGAGCAAGCAAATGTATGCTTTATGGCTCAAGAATCCGAAGTGAGTAATTTATCTTATGAAGAATTAATTGAAGTCAATGTTGAATTCTTAAAAAATAAAAAAATTCGAAAGAAAAAGCTTAAAGAACCTCGTGAAAATCAGAACAAAGCTGAATTTGAAAGAGATATGTTAAAAGATGAAAAATTAATCTTAGAAGAAGAACTTCAAAAGGTTCAAAAAAATCTTACAAATTCAGATAATCAAATTTCACTTTTGAGTCAGGAAATTGAGACGCAAAAGATAAAGAATGATGAAATTAGTTCTGAAAATCACATATTAAAAAGTAAAATAAAGGAATTAGAACTTGAAAATAAAAGTATTCAAACTAAGTTAGAAAGTATTTCTAAAAATGTTTCTAACTTCAATAAAGGAAGAGAAAATTTGTCTAAAATTATAGAAAGCTCACAACTACCTTCAAATAAACATGGTTTAGGATTTAAAAAGGAATCAAAAATTCCTAAGAAAAGAAATAAAACTGATTCTAAATACAATACTAGAAGTATTAGAATATGGATTCCAAAAAAAAAAATAGTTTGATTAGAAACAAACATATTACATCTTTTATGGAGTCTGTACATAATAATATAAATTATTTATACAAAAGGGACACTAATCCCACTTGGGTTTGGCTTCCTAAGACCTAACTCTTAGGACCCTATCAAAAATTGGGTACCAATGTGCTTATTAATATTTTTTGCAGGTACCATTCAAAAAGAGAAAATGGATCTTAGACAGTGGTTGCTCAAAACACATGACTGGAGATAAAGATATGCTAACCAATATTTCATACTTTGATGGTGGCTCAGTTACCTTCGGAGATAATTCCAAAGGTTTTATCATTGGCAAAGGAGATGTGTGCAACTACGGTATCTCAAATTTACCTCTTATTACTAATGTTTCTTTAGTTAAAAATTTAAAACATAATTTACTAAGTATTAGTCAACTATGTGACAAAGGTTTTAAGATAACTTTTTCCGAAAATAAATGTAGTATTTTTGATAAAGAACAAAATCTTATTTTTGAAGGAAATCGAGATAGAAATATTTATGTCTTAAATATGAAAGTCAATAATAATAAAGAAATGTGCTTAATAGCGAATAACAATGATTGTTGGCTATGGCACAAAAGATTTTGTCATATAAATTTTAAAACTATCCAAAGATTATCAAAACATAATTTAGTAAAAGGCTTACCTAAAGTAAATTTTAATGTAAAAAATCTATGCGAAGATTGTCAAATAGGTAAATTAACTAAATCATCGTTTAAATCTAAAAAGAATATTTCAACTTTACAACCTTTAGAATTATTACATATGGACTTGTTTGGTCCTACACAAGTTCAATCATTAAATCATGATCGATACGTATTTGTAATAATTGATGATTTTTCAAGATACACTTGGACTATTTTTATGAAAAATAAAAGTGATACTTTTGAACATTTTAAAAACTTTATAAAAAGAATTCAGAATTCTAAAGATTTAAAAGTTAAAAATATACGAAGCGATCACAGAGGAGAATTCGAAAATGAATCATTTGAACATTTTAGTAAAAAGAAAGGGATAAATCATAATTTCTCATTTCCTAGGACTCCACAACAAAATGGAGTTGTAGAAAGAAAGAATAGAACATTACAAGAATGTGCTAGAACGTTACTCAATGGAAGTACCTTACCTAAACAGTTTTGGGCAGAAGCAGTAGCAACTGCTTGTTATGTTTTAAATAGAATATCTATTCGTCCTTTAACTAAAAATACTCCATATGAACTCTTTAATGGAAGAAAACCAAATATTTCATATTTTAGAATTTTTGGTTCTAAATGCTTTATTCTTAATACTAAAGATCATCTTGGAAAATTCGATGCCAAAGCCGATCATGGTATTTTTTATCGGGTATTCGGAACGAAGTAAAGCATATCGTATATTTAACAAACGTACAAATATTATAGAAGAATCCTTACATGTATCTTTTAATGAAATTTTTGATAAAAATATAAAGAATAAAGATGATGATGAAATCATTGAAAATACTAGTCTTGAAGATACGAAAAATAATCCAATAGAAAACATTAGGTCACCTCCCAGAATACTAAGAGATCATCCAACTCAAAATATAATTGGTGAAATTGATTCGCATGTTCGAACAAGAGGACAATTAAATCAAATGGGTCATGTAGCATTTCTTTCGAATATTGAACCAAAGAATCCGAAAAAAGCTGCTACAGATGACTACTGGATCATTGCTATGCAAGAAGAATTGAATCAATTTGAACGGAATAATGTCTGGGAACTTGTACCTAGACCAAACGACCAATCTGTTATTGGCACAAAATGGGTATATAAGAATAAGGCGGATGAACTCGGAAATATTACACGAAATAAAGCCAGATTAGTCGCTCAAGGGTACAATCAAGAAGAAGGTATTGATTATGACGAAACTTTTGCACCCGTAGCAAGACTAGAAGCTATACGTACTTTATTAGCATATGCAAGTTTTAATAATTTTAAACTCTATCAAATGGATGTAAAAAGTGCCTTCTTAAATGGTTTTATTAAAGAAAATGTTTACGTAGAACAACCACCATTATTCGTACATGAAAGATATCCAGATCATGTCTATAAACTAAAAAAAGCTTTATATGGTCTAAAACAAGCACCACGTGCTTGGTATGAACGACTTAAAAGCTATTTAATAAATTCTGGTTTTCGAATAGGAAAAGCGGATCAAACGCTATTTATTAAAAGTACTAATAAGGATATATTAATTGTTCAAATTTATGTTGATGACATAATATTCGGGTCAACTAATGATAATTTATGTAAAGAATTTTCTATCATAATGACAAATGAATTCGAAATGTCACATATGGGTGAACTCTCATTTTTCTTAGGTTTACAAATTAAACAAATTTCAAATGGTATTTTTATTAATCAAAAAAAATATTGTAATAATTTAATTAAACGTTTCGGGCTAGACAACACTTCCGGTAAACCAACTCCAATGAGCACTTCAGTTCATATCGATAAGGACGAAAAAGGAAAAAGTGTTGATCAAAAATTATACAGAAGTATGATTGGATCACTACTCTACCTAACTGCTAGTCGACCGGACATAATGATGAGTGTATGTCTATGTGCACGATTTCAATCAAATCCAAAAGAACCTCATTTAAGAGCTGTAAAACATATTTTAAGATATTTAAATTATACCAAGGACTTTGGTCTATTTTATCCTAAAGGGTGTCCATTTGAATTAGTTTCTTATAGTGATGCTGACTTTGGTGGATCCCGAACAGATAGAAAAAGTACAAGTGGTACGTGCCATTTCATTGGAAAATCACTTGTATCTTGGTTTAGTAAAAAACAAAATTGTGTATCACTCTCAACATGTGAAGCAGAATACATATCTGCTGCTTTAGCATGTGCTCAAGTAATCTACATGCAACAAACAATTAAAGATTTCGGAATAAATTTATCAAAATCAATAATATATTGTGATAACACTAGTGCCATAAACTTATCTAAAAATCCAATAAATCACTCTAGAACAAAACATATAGATATCCGACATCGTTTTTTACGTGATAATATTGAAAAGGATATTATCAACTTTGATTATGTTTCAACTGAAAACCAAATCGCTGATATTTTTACTAAACCATTACCAGAAAACTCTTTTATCAAATTAAGAAGAGAGTTAGGTATTATTTCTGTAAAGGATATATAATTTTTTTATACTTGCATGCATTCTAAATATACTTTCTACCTATTTTTAACTATTGCTCCTTAAAATCCTCACATACTCAAACTTTTCAATGGCTACCAGACTTCTGAACTTCCTTAACCACATATCCAATACTTATTCTTCTTATATAAACCATTACAATCAATCCTCACAAATAAATTCAAACACTAACACTATGTCTTCAAATAATTCAAATTCCTCAATTAATATTACGTTCACATCGGATAGTTCTTCCGACTCTCCTCAATTTCCTACTCCAACTCCCACAAATGAGCCAACTTACAGATGGACGAATTACCACACCGGATTCACTCCTGAGGCAAAGAAGACTAGAAGGTCGTTATTTTCTTCACCGGAAACAAAGAAGAAAGTGGATGACATTCACCACTATCAATCAGAACAAATAGCTCTCCAGAAGGAACTCTACTTTGAACAAAAAGTGACATCTACACGACTAAGTCTTCTCGAAAAGACGGTCTACAAATTTTGCGGTCCTAAACTAAAAGACGTTACTTCGCCCTTACCAATTCCTGCTGATCCGGTTGATCCTTCAGCATCGTATCGTACACAGAACGATCCAGTCAATCCAACTAAGAAATTCTATACCTATTCTCTAAGACGATCTTCCTATTTTCCCAACTCTTGGGATAGAAACTACAATGCTAATGAAGGAACTAGTTCGGCAACACCTACAAAGACTCCACCTTCAAAGAAATGAAGATTATATATATATATATATATATTCATATATTGGTAATAAATAAACAGACGTCTAAATTTCTATATATAATAATTTTTTCCCGACAAACAGACGTCTGATCCATTTATAACAGACGTCTGAAATAGGTCTAAAATGAACTACCTTTTTGCAGGTTAATTTTTCTTTAAAAACAGACGTCTGTCTGTATATTTCAGACGTCTGAGTTTGAGTTAAATAACTCAACCACCTTTTCAGTCAGATGTCTGATTCATATTAAACAGACGTCTGTTTTCATCCAAAAATGAACTAATTCCTTGCGGGTTATACTTTTCTTCATATCAGACGTCTGACCTATAAAAATCAGACGTCTGACTTCGTTGAAAAGAATTTTTTTTAAAAAAAAGACACGTCGGGTTCTTATTATATCTCTTCACCTTTTCACCTTTTTACTCATTCATCTCTTCAAACTTACTTTTACCCATTCACTCCTAATTAAAACCCTAGCCCCCAATTTCAAAAATTATCAACACACTTCATCAATTTACAATCAAATCATGGCAAATCGTGGAAAACGAACAAGAGAAGAAGAAGCACTCCCTCCATCCGAAGAATTGATTCAACGATGGCTTTGGGATGACACTGCAAAAGCTAGATACAAAGCTATGAAGGATTCAAAAAATTTTGAAGGTGCTTTTGTAAAATTCGATGCTTTTTCCAATTATCGTCTACTTCACTATGCTAGACATTTCAATTTTGAATCCCTTGTTGATTATGACAAAAACAATGTCAAAATCTATCCTCTTTTGGTCAAGTTATTTTTAGCAAATCTAAATCTTGATCATACCAAACCTCAAGTTAAGAAAGATACAATTTGGTCATGGGTATGTGGAAAGCGGATAATTATCTCAATGCAACGATTAGGGCAAATTTTACAATGTGCATGACAGGGACTTGATATAGACACCATTGAAGTTGATATGCATACACGCGATGAAGTTGATATGAAAGACCTTAGCGCTACTCATCTTCGACCACAAGCTCGTCTACTTAATCGTATTCTTGTGCGTACAATTCAACCTCGGAAGGGTAGCTATGAAAAAGTCTATAAAAGGGATTTTCAAGCTCTTTATGCCTTATACTCCAACAAACAAATTAATTGGGCCAAAATTATCATGGACGAATGGACTGACATCACATACAAACGTAAGTACAAGACTCTTCACTATGATGCTTTTATTAGCATTCTTACCTCCTGCGAAGTCAATATACCAAATAATATCCCTTCGTTAAGCATCAAAGAAATTGGTCCCAAAACTTTGAAGCTTATGGATATCCCCCAAAGACCCGCTACCTTAGAAATTATGTCTCTTGAGACTTGGACTCAACACGTTGCTAATCAACCAGAAACTCTAGTTACTGAGCCTTCTCATCGTCATGGTCTAAGGAAAGAAGAAGACGAGGACATACACATCAAATCCCCCGACATGTCCTCTAAACAAGCCTTAGTCACTCTTTCTCGTAATCAATCCAAAATTCACAAAGATCTAAAGCATTTTCAGAGGCAAAATAACAAAAAATTTGATTCACTCAAAAACTTTTTAAACAAAATTTGGGATGTTGTTTCTTGCACTGGGACTTCTTCATCTCAAGCTCAAGCTCCGGCACCATTTCAATGGTCATCTAGTTCTCATGAAGAAGCTCCGGATTCCGAACAAAGCTCACCAAGGAATGAAGATACATCTCCTCTAGGTTCCACTTCGCACGATATATAAGTATTGATGGTGGTATGATTTACTAGTTTTCCTTAAGAATCGTTTATTCAGTTTATGGTTTGTAATATTTTGCTACTTATCTTCTTTCCGCACAATACTCTCTTATGTGCGTCTCTGTGTTATGTCAGTATTGTTGGTACTTAATCTAAATGTGTGTTTTATCTATATATTGCATTTGTGCTTCAATTTTACATAAGTATTCTTTTTTGTCAAATAACAAAGGGGGA
Source organism: Allium sativum (assembly GCA_030737875.1). Classification (NCBI taxonomy): domain Eukaryota; kingdom Viridiplantae; phylum Streptophyta; class Magnoliopsida; order Asparagales; family Amaryllidaceae; genus Allium; species Allium sativum. The sequence goes on from CM060923.1 coordinate 446,594,884, forward strand.
GAAAACTAGCAACATTATATGCATATTGACAGGGGGAGCTTATATAGTTGTCATTAGTCAAAAAGGGGGGAGAATGTTGAATCACGCTATATAGCGTTTTGACTATGACAACTATACAAGTACATATATACATTCTCGATTAACTTTATGTTGCAGGAAGATACTTTTGACGAACAGATTCAAGAGCACAAAACAAAGATCACATATATGATTATAAGATTCTGTGAGTCCTAGATTTATATGTTAAAGTCTTCCTTGATGATAACACACACACAGAGTTTTAAAATATACATTTCTTTGATTATAAAATATGCAAGATATAGGCTGACAACATAAAACAGACGTCTGGTCTGATAATTTCAGACGTCTGTTTACTGAAACAAATTGTTTACGAAATATAATATTCAGACGTCTGTTTTATATATTTCAGACGTCTGATTCAGAAAGGATGCGACTTCTACAAAAAGATACATCCATTTACTTTATAACTCTTGAGCAAAACTTTTCATGATTAGTTGCATCTTTCTACATACTATAAATAGAGGGAAGATTAACTATTCCTATCACCAATTTTTATTCTAATTCTCTCTATCTTATACAAAAGCTCTCTAAATTCTAAAGTGATCTATTTTCATACTCGAGACTTTTAAACTTCCATAATCCTTCACATACTTCACGATTATCATCAAGGAAAGGCTACAGGAAGGGTGTACTTAACATTCGACAATCCGTGTTATCAAGAACACAAAAGAGTCAACAATTATTCTGTATTAGTGAAGACCTCTTCAGTGGTTGAGGCAAGAAATCCCGTTCAGTGGTTCGGGTAATTGTGAACCTATTCCTCCGGGTGAAGTGAGGGTTTTTAGTGTTAGTGAAATACCAGAAGTGAGTCTGGGACTGGACGTAGGACAGTGGTCCGAACCAGTATAAATCGACTGTGTGATTTACTGCTTACTACTGCTACTTTAGTATTCTACTTATACTCCATTCTATACGATCCTACCGCTGCATAGCCCCTTTCAATTAGCACCAAGTCAAGCAATGCACAATGCAATAATATCTAGTCTTATCTTCAAACATGAAGAAGCTTAGTATCTACTCTTATCAATGAATATCAATCAAATAAAGAAAGAGCAGTTTTTTCTTTTGGTTCGAACAAGTAGCAAAATAGGAAATATGGAACAATGAAAGAAAAAGTCTACAATTTCCAGAAGTCAAAGTTTATTTTGGAAATAAGAACATTCAAAACTTTACAAAAATCATCAAATTCAGATCGTTTATTTTAGGAAAGCAAGCTAATTCAAGTTTCCAGAAACTTGAAGAAATCAACTTGTTTATTCATGCATTACAACAAAAACCTTTTTTGCAACAGACAATATATGTTGTAGTAAACCTATTGCAACAGACCGACGCCCGTCCAAATAGCCGAAGTTATAATAGGTCGGTCTCTTTTCGCAACAGTATTTGCCAGTTGCAATAAGAAGTTGCGGTAGACTTTTTGCAATTGGCTTTTTCTGTTGCAACAGATTCTTTTGCAACAACAAATTCCAGTTGCAAACCTGAAATGGACATCGAAAAAGTGAGATACTACAACAATTTATGACAATTGCAATTTGATTATTTGCAACACTATATGCTCATTGCAAAATTCAAAAAAACCTATTTGCCTACTATAATCCACCATCATCTGCATTTAATAATGTAATAATGAAAGGATATATTGTTAAGAAATAAATAAACATATATTATCAAGAAATAAGAGATATTTTTTTTCAATGGAGATTTAATACTACATACGATTGTAGCAAAAGTTCACAAAATTTTCATACACTTTTCACATATATAATAATTTTTATTCTCTCCTATAACACATTTTCTGAAAACACAATTTTTTTGATCATATTTTCCAAATATATTATTTCTACTCAAATGGCGATGTTTATCTTCTCATTCAAGCCCTTGTGCAAATGAAAATCTCTTCTACCTATCAAGTAGCAGTGCAGTTCAAAAAGAGTAAGCAATACACAAGCCAAAAAGCATTGAACAATACCATTGAACTGAGATGTAAACCTGAAATGTGCATGTAAACTTGAAACAGTATACAAATGAACTCAGACGTGAAACAAGTCAGACATAATAATTTACGTGTTGTTCGATACCCCATCAAATCAGTGAGGGCCAATAATTAGATACCCACAAGTTGGCGAAAATATATGGTCCATCTATTATGGAAGGAATTCCATAATTTCCTATGTTCAGTTGTTACAAAAAAAGGTGAGATGTATGTTTGTATGGTTATTTTTATTTATAGTAACCGCTATTGGAAGTGAAAGTTAATTAAGCATGTTTTATAGTATATTTGGATGTTGTTGATTTTTTGGAGAGTAAATTTGATTTTACAATGATTTATTCATAGTATGTTAATTATGAATTTTTGAATCACCAAGCTTGTCGATTATAATGTATTTTAAACTTTCAAGATGTACAATTTGATTTCATATTACAAAGTAGTACAACAACAATATAGAATGAACATCACCAAAATTAAGTTAGAATGAAATCTACCATTAAAATTAATATGCATCTCAAAACACTTTCACATTTTTCATTTTTATTTTATTATTGTTTTTTTACATTATAGAATGACTTATAAAATTTCATTCATAGTAGAGTTGTTAGCTACAACGTTTTGATGAATTTTTGCCTATCAATTTTCAAATTTGTTCTGCAAAAGTTTCATTAACTTTTGCTTTAGCCCATTCTATTGTGTTATATGCATGTCAAGATTAAAAGCATATATCAGTGCTATATCTTCTTATTTCTTTACAAAAGGGAGACACGGATAGCAAATGGCATTAGTTATTCTAGTTGTTAGCTAGCTAGCTAGTTTCCTAATGCTCGCATTATGTAACTGTTTGGTGGTAGCATGTATTAAGTAGTTGTACCATAATTTTAAAGTATTATAAGAACACGGTTTTATGTAAATACAAGAGCAGTCATACATATCTACTGCTTTTGCAGGTAGGGTACACCTTCTGTAAACTTCCTATGCGACAACTGAAGTTGAAGGAAAGTAGCAAGTTATATTTTTTTTGGAATAAATGTAATCCATGACTTATTATCAAAAAATGACTCTTAAGCATGGAGGTTGCGGCTTAAGCGAGCTTGTTGTATGAATAGACAAGTTCACAAAAGTTGTGAAAATAGGCATGCTGCCATGTAACTGGAAAAGTTATGTTGCTTGAAAGCTGAGAATGAGTAGATGCCTAAGAAAATATTTGAATAAATTAGTAGGTAGTTATATGAATGGTACAAAAATATTTCTCGGCTTGATTATATCATTAGTGGTTAGGAAAAAATAAATGCCTTTCAGTTGTAAGAATGGAGCGCCTCGGCGTGGGGCACAGGCGTAGCGGCTCAGCGCAGGGCACAGGCGGAGAGGCTCGGCGCAAGCACCGGTAGCCGCGGAGCAAATCCAACCAGGTTTTAGCCTGTTTTTTAGTGATATACTACGTAGGTAAATCCGAACAATTTTTTTTAGTGATCTGGATTTGCTAATACCAAATACCTAGAGAGGATTTTAACTAACAAGTTCAGTGAATTGAAAGAGAGTTTTAAAGAAACTTTATCGGTTCTATTTAACACAATTCAAAACAAATAAACTGTGTGGATTGCATGCCAATATCACCTTCACTTTCATCAGTTGATGTTCCAGCTTCTATATCCTAGTAAAAAATTGAACGAGTGCCTAAAGATATTGAACAATGAACTATTGCAACCAAATTCACCAGCAAAATATTGAAAAATGAACCAAATCCAATTAACATGTTGTAAACTTATTTGAAACAATGAACTATTGCAGCCATGTTTCTAAAACCAAGTAATGAATCAACCCAAGCTACTTTTTTGAATGATATCATGTCATCTTCTTGCCAAACCCCATAAAACGGTACACGAGTTTAGACCACAAACGTAAATGTCATCCTGGAATTAGGTAGGTGAGTTGTTTCTTCGAAATCCAACCAGAATATGAGGGTTCCAGAAATCGTACTTCCTAAAAAACCTTGTAACCAGAAAAGCGATTGAAATCCGATCCATATTTAATCCTTTGAAACAGTGATCTTTATAATATTCGGCTTCAATTTACACGCATAAACAAGGGTGTAAATTGAATTATAGCAAGTAAAAGACGATGAAATTATGCATAAAAAAAACATATGTTTCGTTTTACACGGATTGCAAAACAGTTAGAAAACTTACTTTTACAGCAAGTAGTTGAGTTTGGAAGCAATTCCGAGAAACCAAATCTCACAACTTGAAACCAAATCGCAGACCGTAATACCAAATACATCCAGTTTACCGTTTTTAAATCGGTTCTAAGTCGAAAATTGATAATAATTAAAAAAGATCGATTTGGGATGATGGCTTGATCATTAATGAGATGAACCTACTAGAGACCTGAAATGAAAGTTCTTAGACGATCGGGTTATGGTTTGCAAAATCTGAACTTCAGATTTAGAATGATGAAACTGGGAATTTGTGAGTGGAGTTGTCATCTTTCTAAGAAGCCATTTTTAGGAGACGATGGTGGTGATTAATCGTTGCCATGATGGTAGTAAGGGGGATTGAAACTTAGGAAGGTGATTAATGGCTGGTGTTGTAGATGGAATGCCGATTTAGGGCCTGTTCTTTGGTTCATAACGGACCAGTTATCAAACGGACGCGTCCGTTTGGCAATGGCCCATTATGGACCGGTTGCCCAAGGACTCGAAATGGAGTCGTTGGGCTTCGACGCGTCTGATGCGTTGGAGCCCAACGGTTCCATTTCGAGCCGTTGGGCAACAAAACACCTTCTATAAAATTCAACTCTCCTCCATTCATCCATCTACTACAAATCCATCTTCTATCTCTCTAAACACTCTCCTATCTCCACTCGAAAATGGCTAGTCGACAATGAAAACACCGTTGGAACAGTAAATCAACCCGACTCTTGCTGAAATGCATCGTTGCTGCATATGGTAAATGTGGTAATAACATGAAATGGGTTACCAAAGCGATAGTGGAAATATTTAATGCTGCAGCGGTCGAAATCAACGTTACAAGATCAGATGGAAATCTGGAATTGATCGACGAAAACAAAGTTCAACACAAGTATGATAGTCTTCGAAGGGAATAGGTTAAATGGGAAAGCTTGAACAACAAAACTGGAGCTGGTTGGGATCCTAATCGTCAAACTATTTCAGGCTCTGATGAATGGTGGGATGATTGTTTAAAGGTATTCCCGGTAAACTTCTGCTTTGTTATTTAAAGGTATTCCCGATAAACTTTCTGCTGATTACAAGTACTATCTGATCAACAACGGACCAAGCAATGTTTAGGATTTCTACTATTGTTTCAGTTTTTTGTTATGCTTCTGCATATTTATGTTTTGTTTGGTTTACTGTATTTTTTTGTTGTAATGATAATGTTCTGCTCTAAACATTAATTAATTAAAATTTAACATGCAAAATAAAAAATCTCCGCTAAAATTCTCCCCTTAACGCGTCAAACACATTCTCCGCTAACTACAATTTCCCGCTAAGATTCTCCGCTTAAAATCTCTGCTCAAACTCTGCGCTTCTGCTTGCGCCAAACACACCCTTAATTTCTTTTTGGGAGTGTCACCAAAAGGACACAAATTTCTACAAATTTGGTTAGAGCCAAAATTTGGGCCAAAAAACTAGTTTGGAGCTAAAATTTTAGACTTTGATATCGAAGTGTGTCTATTGCAGCTAATATGAGCATGCAGTTGCAAAAAATGCATTTCAACCGATAACACAAAACAGTTGCAAAAAAATATGTTAATAATCAAAATAATTTATTTCAATGGTTCTTTCTTTTAAATACCTATCTAAAATGCCTTGTTACCGTTACGAGGAAACTCACCCTATTACTTCTTAAATACTAAATATATTATGTTTAAAATATATTTTATCAACTACTTTTATCTAATATAAATATTAGATGCGTATGAAAGTATGTACTTTATATTATACGAAAATTTTGATCTGTTTCGGGATTTTTTTTTAGAAGTACTAAATATTAAATATAATTATTAATTATGATATTGAATATTAAATACTAAATTTAATTCTTAAATATTATTATTGTTTATTAATTTATTATAAATTATTGATTTTTTAACAGTCATTGTGAACTAACAATTATTTAAAATTAATCCTTAATTTTATACATTGATTTTTATTAATTGTTGACATCTTAACAATCAGTTATTAAAAATATATTATAATGTTTAATTATTAGTAGTCTTAATTCTTAATTATAATTGAATATTACTTGTTAAATACAATATATGACGAATATTTATTAACTATTTAATATTTGTTGTTAATTAGAACTATTAAATGTAATTAATAACTGTTAAATATATAATTTACACATTATTAATAACTAAGAATGATAAATTATTAATGTATTAATTCATTTCAATTAATTATTATTACTTAATACTTATAAAATTATAACTAAATATTACCTATTACTTCGTACTTTTGAATTTAGTAATAATTGTACTTACCAAAGGTGGGGAGAAATAATATTATTTAAAAGTTTGTTTTTCACAAATGGCTTTACCAGTTGTAAATAAACACAATTCATTGATCACTAATGATTAATAATATTAGAAATATAAAAACAATTATTAATGATAACTAGAAAATATTAATTAATTCATAAAAATACCTCTATCAAATACAAATTATAAATTAATTCACACAAGAAATTGTTATTAATTATTAATTACTACTTAATTGTAATACTAATCAATTGTCATTTATTTATTTATTATGAGTCTGTTAACGATTTAATTATTTATTACTTATTTAGTATCTAAACATATTCATATTTCAAATTAATTATTAATTATTACCCATTAGTTTATTATTATTAATTATTATTATTTTTTAAATGCTATTTATTATTATTTGTTAATTAATAATAATTATTTAAATATCACTTCACAATACTTAAATTTTATTATTACTTAATAATTGTTAAATATTAATCATAACTGTTATATAGTTACTAGTAGTTAATCATTTAATAGTAACTATTTAATATATTAAAGGTTAATCATTAAAAGCTTATACTTATTTTTAGTATGTTTTTCACAACTGGCTTTACCAGTTGTAAAAATTACGACTATTGCAACTGGCCAAAAACAGTTATTAAAGATATTTATTTGCAACTGGCTTGAAAGCACAGCTGCAAATAATATGTTTGTTGCAACTATTATGGAAGCACAGTTGCTAAAAGTATGTTTTTCCAACAGGAAGGGAAGCACAGTTGCTAAAAATATGTTTTTCGCAACAGAAAGAAAGATATGTTGTTAAATCTTTTCTATTGCAACTACTATAATAGGTCTCTTGCTAAATATCATTTACTACAGCTGTCTTTTGTCGCCTATTGCAAATAACTAGTTGTAATAGGGTATTTTTCTTGTAGTGATGGGAAGTTAAATGACCAAGTCTCAAGAATGAAATCAGAGAATTAAAGGTTACGAAAACCCTATAAATAACATTATATCACCACAGGCAAAAATCAACGGATCATAATAGAGAAAATTTCAAGAAAAAGTAATATCAAAATCACGGAAGATTGTGCAAGGATTCTTTTTGATGCGCAAGCAAAGCGAGAGCCGAATTTATTATCAGAGAACTAGGAAAGAGCAAAACTATAAGAGAACTAGAAAGTTCCTCAAAGCATATAATCAATAGATCGAAGAGGAAGTGCAATAAACCATAGTTTTGTATCTAGGATAGAGTCGATCGCTCTTAAAGAGAAAGCAAAGAGCAATGTTTTTATTTAAGCATACCGTTTACAAAACTATTAGAGTAAAGCATTTAGCAAAGAGCCGATCCAATTCTCATTTGTGCTGACCACCAAACTAGGGGACAAAGCCACAAATAATAATAGGGATAAAAACCTAGTTTTCATTATTATATAGTGTCTTTATTATAAACTAGGGTATCAATAGTGGTTTGGGTCTTTGTTTTTAATTACTTTTTGCATTGTATTTTTTGTTTATTTTACACTCTTGTTTTTAACTAGGTTACAAACTACGGGATTGTTGTTTGGGGAAAGCATAACTTAGGGGATTAAGTTTTGTCAAGGTTTTGAGCATGTTGGGAGCGGGTATCGTGAGTTTATAGGCATTGTATGCGTAGAGATTATTTTAATTCCTTGTAGAAATCTTTAATGCAACAATAGGAAAGGTTGTGCCGAAGCTTGGTAAAATTTTGTTTGTCATTTTTTTTGTATTTACTCAATGTATTATATGTGATGATTTTTGTTAATCGTTACTCTGTGAAGAATTGCAATAAACCCTATTCACCCCCCTTCTAGTGTTAATTTAGATCCTGTAAGTGGTATAAGAGCAAGTATTCCCCTTTACAGGAAAATAGTGTGAAGGACAAAATTAAAGAAAAAATTATTCATAAGGACAAGAGGTAAAAAAAATATCCAAAAGGACATTTTCTTAGTGTAAAGTATGAAATGATAGTGGGCCCCTGAATTTCCCCCTTTACACTAAAAAGTGTCCTTACTTATGGATAAATTTTTGTTTAAATTTGTCCTTGTGCCTAAAAACCCCTTTTATTTATTTAGAATAACTCTACAACTATAGATTTCTAAAACAATGGTTTTTCGAGTTGTCAATCTACAAGAATTTTTCCTGTATAATTCCAACTATTTTTAATGGAACAGATTTTCTAATTTAAAATTTAAAATGGAAATTTTACAAAATCTGTTAATTCTAAATGTTAGGATATTACTGAAAACATTGGTGATATTTTAGACAAGAAAAATATTATTACCAATGCTCATGCTATGCATATTATATATTCTTATCTTCGTATTGATCAATTTAAATGTATCTCTCATTGTTCAACTGTACAGGAAATATGGAATGCTCCCGATGCGTTGTATGGAAGAAAAGAAAATAGGAGCACAAAACTCTTGAAAGTCAACTCAGTTTCATAATTATGCTTGATAGGATTTACAAAAAATAAATCGTATGATGACAGTGATGAAACCAAACAGATGATGAGCATATTATTAATTATTAGATAAATTATGTGCACATTATTAGTTGTTAATAGTAGCTATTACTTACTAATTATTAATCATCAATTGTTGAGCATATTGTAAAATCGTAAATTAATTAACTTTTAAATGTTAAATATTAATTATGATTGGATGTTAAAATTAATTATTAAAATTTTAAATTTAAATTACTATATTTAATTAATAAATTTTATTTATTTAATATTAAATGTAATTAATAGATGTTAACTATATTTGCAAATTATTAACTATAATAAATCATTAAATATAATAAATTATCATTAAATACCACTCATTATGTGTACATTAATAATTATTAATTGTAGTTACCGATAATCAAATATTGATCATCGATTATTTCTTTTGGCAAGTCAAGTTGGCTTTATAGTCGGCCATATCACTATTACTATTAAATAAGAGCCAGGTGTACATATGCACAGATACAACTAAAACAGGATTTTATGCGTGCAGCCCATAACGTAAATGCAATACAAGAGTAAGACAGAGTGCCTCAATGCTACGTGGCAAAAGCTAGTTCACCTCGTTGGAGGAGGCCTCATTTTGGGAACCAGAGGGAACTGGACCAATGATATGCAAATAACTTAAGAATAAGGCTACAAGATTAGGATCATAACATGAGTACGTAGATCTTACTATGTATGAGCTTCCTATCCTAACTTTCATCATCACGTACTTTCTTGTTCTCGTCTGCAAAATAACCTTCAACATGAAGAACAAGATCATTTTTATCAACAAAATAGAATAAACGCCTGAATTCCTCATCGTTAACACTAACAAACATATAAAGACCTAAGTAAAAGGATCATAACACATATTAGACATCTCATGTATCCAAGATTTCTTATGAGTACTTCATTATATATCTATTACAAGACCAACGCTTGCACTTACAAAAGGATCATCAACCAAGTGTAACTCAGGGGGATTTAGACTTGGCACTATTCCAAGATGAGAAACTAATGAGAATGCCTTTGGTTTTGGGATCCACTTCCTATTAGCACTTGATGATATCGATAAATGAATACTATATTAAATAATAAATTAAATATTGTTTAATTATTGAATATTAAAAATTAAACATCAACTCATAATGTATTATTAAATATTAATCATTAAAATAGAAAATTGATTTAACTTAAAAATTTTAACATAAATTAATTAAATTTAATTATAAATTATTTAAGATGAGCACCTTGCCCAAATTGGGTAGGAAAATTGCATACGGTATAAGAGGTCGTGGATTTGATTCCCGCCTTGTAGGGTCGAACCAACTTGCCAAACAATATGTTATACACTATATAATTTTGTATATAAACTATCCGATTTAAAAAAAAAGCAATCTAAAAATAAAGGTTATTTATTAAATGAAATTGAAAATTATTAACTGGATTTACCAACTAACTATAGAAAACAATTAAATGTGAAAACTAATAATTGTTATTGATAACTATTAGCAACTAAAATTTGTTTATTGACAATCATAAATTATGAATAATGACTTATATTAGCTCTCATTTATAGTTATTATTTCTAAATTACTGATCAAGCAATAATAACTTGTTATTAATTAAAATTTCTAAGTGGAAGATTCCTTTTTAACTCAAAATTTTGATGTAATGAATAACGTGCACCTGAAAGTGGTTACACAATCAATTGAAACTTATGACTATGACCATGGTTATAAATACTTACAACCAGCCAAAATTAATTAATTGTTATAAATCCCTACTATGGCTAACTAAAACAATTAGTTGTTAAAAAGTTTTTTATTACAATTAATGGGAAACCCACCTGTTAAAAAAACTTTTATTACAATAGAAAGAAAAAAAAGTTGTTGAAAATATGTTTATAAAAACTGGAAAGAAATCTCAAGAGTTTGAAGTACATTTATAACAATTACCAAAAGAAAATTAGTTGCTAAAAAACTTTTGTTACAAATGCCAGAAAATAATCATTTTTAAAGCTCTTTATTACAATTGTAATTTGATATTCAATTGTAAATAACTAGTTGTAATAATGTTATTTTCTTGTAATTTTCTTGTATTCGAGAATTGATTGTAGGAGAGACTTTCTTGTATCTTAGAGGGATTCCTCTATGCTAAGCTTCAAGCAATGTGGTCCGCAGTGGAGGCGGATGCTCCTATATACTTTAGAGACGGATTACTGGTTCAACATCTCACAAAAATCTAACAATATATTAGAATAAGTTAAGAAATTTACGAAGTGAAAAGTTGCATGGTAAAAGAAAAGAAAAAGAAAACATGATTGCTTGGTGTGATATGAACATGAAGAACTTGTTTAGTTTGGAGTGTAAAGCCTTATGTACTTTCCACTTTGTGTCTCTCTTTCAGATCCAGCGTAATTTATAGTAAACAAATTCTTATAGGCTAATTCTATTCATACACTATAATTCCTTAACATACACCATAAAATGGAATAAAATAGCATACAACAAAAATTTCTTTTCGTACACCATGTCTTTCACAAAATTACCCTTTTATATTTTCAGCACCGTTCCTCTATTTAACCTTAAAACAAAATTACATAAAACTGGGAATTCATTGCGATATATTTACCTAAAACTAAAAAAAACTTTTATTTTAACACTAGTATCTTAAATTATTTGGTTGTTTTATTTTTAAATCACTTTTAAATTTAGATGATGGAAATTTGAACTTATTTTTTAAATATTAGAAAGTTAAACTAGTTAAATTTTTGTGTTAAATTTAAACATGATTAGATTTGAATGAAAGATTGAAGAATTTAGTACTCTGTATAACATTAATTTTAGTAGTTAGTTTCAAATTTAATTTCTTATATTTAATTAAAGTGAAAACTGTTAAAATTGACTGTATATAAATGTTACTTGTAATGATATGAATATGTTTTAATCCTCAAAAGAAGTATAAAACTAATTTAACTAGTGATATAAATTAATTTATAATATACTAACTTTACAAGAGAAACTATATTGAGTATACATAATGCAAACAAGGGAGAATTGTATATATTTTCATTCTTTAATACTGATTCTTATTTAATAAGGTCGTTTTGGTCTGAAATTTTATTTAAAATCCTGTGGTGTAGGTAAAGCAATTTGCGGTGTTTGAATAGGATTTTCCATTCTTATAATGCCACTGATTCAATTCAACAATAGTAAGGAACTATAACCAAATAAACATACGTAGATTCAGTCTGATCATGTTGTTGTGTAAAAAAGGTTGCACAGATAGGGAAGAACAATAAACAAGATCTAGATTTGCAAATTGAACATCAATTAATCTAACATCAATTATTCTATTACACTAAACAAATAGTAAATAGCTATAAGAAAAAAATAAATATTCAAAATATTTATATTGGTTCCACTATCATCAAGAAGATAGTGTACGTCCAGTCCAAATGAAAGAGATTTTATTCCACATAAAAGAGAGATACAAGAGATTATAAGATAAGAGTTTACAGAACCAAAACCGCAATTTAGGCTTAACAAGTAGAGACACTCCATTTAGGGATCTCTGGATGAATGTTATGATGAGTTTAGAGTGAAGTTTACCCCCAATATAGAGCTAGTGAAATATATGTGACTCATCGACTATCTTACCAAGATATGGTAAGAAGATAATAGAGGCAAATTATAATGGCAACAAATTGTGCAAACATAACAAATAATTCACCCATTCCTTTTAGAAAAGATGAATGAAAATAAACACATATCAATGCAATTACCAAGAAAAAATAATATGCAAATCTTCTTGCATATATTATTCTTTAATCTTCATATGCATTTATTTCCTCGCCATATCATATAAATGCTATCCAATAATTATTCATTTCCACAATGAACACATGTGATTACTTCTCCCTTTGCATATTTGTTTCCACCAATTTGTGATTTTGTATCACCAAATTTAACACTCCATCTTGATGCAAAATCACATATCTACAGCACCCCCATCTCGAGTTAAATTCTCTTCATAACGTAAAACTCTTCAAAAAAAGAACTCCATCTTATGCCAAATTCTCATAGTGAGAAAAAACTAAATATTTACTAATGGGTTCCAACAAAGCTACCCTCAAGCACACCATGTTAACCAGCTCAGACTATCTCCCTGTCCACCAACAAATGTTATAAATATCCCAAATCCAAATAAGGCAGATTCCAAATAATCTTAATACTAAGAATGCCAACAAATCACCTCAATTACCAGTCTAAATATAGAGCCAGAAACTTAAGCCAACTGTCAACAAAAAAAGGGCTAATCCAAATCTCTGTACATTCAAAAAATCTCTCTCCTGCCACTTAATTCAATCAGAACCATTACAAGCATCACCCACCGCCTGCAAAAGATTCATCTTCCACATGAGAGGCACCACGCAAAAAGCAACTATATAAAAACATTTGCAATACCACAAAGATCTCCGTCTTGTCTTTGTGGATTTTCGAAATCAACACCGGCCTATCATTTAATTCGAGCTCCTTCCCTGATTATCTTGGATCCCTCGAGCATCATCAACATGAAGATTTGTTTGAAACTTGATCAAAAGTTCCCAAATCTAATGGTCTCTTCAACACACTAAACTTCTTATCTCGTCAAAGTTCCCATATTGGAACACTCTTCTCTCTTAACATAATCTCCTCCATCAAAGTCCTCCAATATAGTAGTAGAATACTTATAAGAAAAAATTTCTCTCTTTCTTGAAACCATTGCTGTGCAATCTAAACAAACCGCCTTGTTCTAATATTAATTTGTTGTGCAAAAAGGTTGCACAGATGCAGAAGCACAATTAACAAGATCCAGATTTTCAAATTGAACATCAATCAATAGAGCATCAATTATTTTATTACTCCAAACAGTAGAGCATATAACTATAAGAAGGGAATACAGACACATAATATTTATACTGGTTCCACTATCATCAAGAAAATAGTATGGGTACGTCCAGTCCAAATGGGAGACATTGTATTCTACATAAGAGAGAGATAAGAGAGATTATAAGATAAGAGTTTACATAAACAAAACCTGAAATTTGGCTTAACAAGAAGAGACACTCCATTTGGGGATCTCTGGTTGAATGCCATGATGAGTTTACAATGAAGTCTACCCCAATATATAGCCAGTGAAATATATGTGAGTCATCAATTATGTTACCAAGATATGGTAAGAAGATAACAGAGGCAAATTACAATGGCAACAAATTGTGCAAACATAGCAAATAATTCAACCATTCCTTTTAGAAAAGATGGAAGAAAATAAACACATATCAATACAATAACCAAGAAAGAATAATATGCAAATCTTCTTGCATATATTACTTCTTAATCTTCATATGCATTTATTTCTGTGCCATCTCATATGCTATCCAATAATTATTCATTTCCATAATGAATGCATGTGATTACTTTTTCCCTTTGCATATTTGTTTCCATAATTTTTGATTTTGTATCAACAAATTTAACACAACTACTGTTGGAAATATTCAACTTATTGGGGCTACATATGCTAATGTGTTGGCTATCTTATGACTAAGTCCGAATACGTGATCTAGGTTGAAATAAATATCTGAGGGCTTTAAGGGTATAATTGTCATGTAATATAATAATGTGTGGATACCGGAGTGATAATTTTGGTTTGTTGAAGGGCCGAACTTAAAATATCACACTACTATATATATATGGTTATGGTCCCCGAATTACACAAGTTATTAGTGTGTTCTCTTACCTCTTCTATAGGGACATATTTATAGATCTGAGCTTGCATTAATTTGGATGATCAAAACTCAACCTAATTCTACCTATCAATAAACACTGACGGATTCAGGTATGGCTTCCACTGATCTATTTAATCTTGTTCAGTTCATTTTCGATTGAATCAATATGGTTATATATGTGTATATTCAGATCCTTAGGAATTATTTTCAAACAAGTGGTATCGGACCCAACCATTATTGATTCTATTGAGAAGAATTTGTTTTTGTTTGATACATGTTGTTTTGCCCTTTCAGAACAAAAGTTAAATTGTGTTTTCAATTCATATGGTGTATATGTTATATTTTCATTTTGAAACTGGTTGTGTTTATTAACTGCTGCAAATAAAAAAAAGTTTTTTTTCTAATTTTAAATTTATGTTAAAGTTTCAGATCTATATTTACAGATCATTTTCGTTGTTTCTTACG
The DNA here is from genome assembly GCA_030737875.1 of Allium sativum. Taxonomy (NCBI): domain Eukaryota; kingdom Viridiplantae; phylum Streptophyta; class Magnoliopsida; order Asparagales; family Amaryllidaceae; genus Allium; species Allium sativum. Next base: position 446,610,205 of record CM060923.1, read on the forward strand.
TTGGTTTTAGAGAAAGCTATGGATTCGACATGTATTATACTAATATAAAATATTTTTCCATAGTAGCTTTTCAAAAAGGACATGTTGGATTCATGCAATATAACGTTATGTGTTGAAACTTGAATGTAGTTATTATATTGTTGGCCTTAAATTCATTATGTATATTATGTTACATTACTTGTATGATATTATTCATTTAATTAATGGCATGTTAAAGTTACTACATATTATAATTGCAACTGCATGTATATCATATTATCTGTTTATCCATATATTTATTTTTTCTTTTTACCAAGTCTTCAACCGTATTAAATGGATTAAGATTCGATAGTTCTATAAGCAAACTCGTTCTTTATTTTTGGATCTCAAAACTGATTTAGCTTTTGTTTTAAAATATTTAAATGGATGTGTTAGCATTGTATGTTATGCGGATAGACTATATGGAGTTACATCTATGCTACAATATAATATATAACTAGTATTCAGTTTTCTGCTTCTTATGACATATGTTAATTTATTTGGCGACTCAGTGTATTGAATCCGAAAAATCAAGAATTGTCAGGTTATTATTATTATTATTATTATTTATTGTTTGATCTGTTTAAGATTCGAAATTTTGGCTATCCATATATTGTGGATATATTTTTTTCTTCGGATTTTTTTGTCTACTGTTGTTCGCCTATGTGAAATAATTTTTTTTGTGAACGAACTTCAGAGTTTTATTGATCTTAACAATTATTTCAGTTCAACCATTTGGCCTATGATATTAGTTAAGATGCAAACAAATTCAAATGTAATTTTTGGTGTCTCTTTACAGCTATAAATATTTTACATCCATAGTGAACTTAACTAATATAATATGTCGCCAAAGTGACCTCTTTTATTTGGTGGTTCATGAAAATGTTAAATATTTTGTGTAGTTATTTATGCGAGTATTAGCCAGACCAAAGGAAGACTAATATTTGGCCAAATCACTTACACATATATGAAGATAAATACGTGACAATTATAAGGATTTAAGAGTGAATAATTAATCGGCCCAAACAAAGGTTGTTATTCGGCTTTTATTTATTGTCAGTATTTGATCGTTGTAACAAGAGTGTCACTTGCAATTAATATTACTGTCCAAAGCCTTGATATTAATGTTGTATTAGATATCTTGAAAAAATAATTACTAATTATTTGAATTTACTATAGTTAATTTATAATGTATGCATATTTAACTGATTTTTTTTAATTGATTACAGTTAATATGACTATGGAATCTGTCAATCTCAACAATGTTCCTATTTTGACTGGAACAAACTTCAAGGATTGGAAAGAGAACATATTACTTGTTCTTGGCTGCATGGATCTTGACCTTGCACTTAGGATGGATGCACCCACCCCTCTTACAGATGAAAGTTCTTCTGATACTATAAAGAACTTTGAGAGGTGGGATCGTTCAAACAGCATGAGTCTAATGATCTTAAAGCGCGGCGTTCCAGAGGCATCTAGGGGTGCGGTGTCTAAAAAGATTACCAATGCCAAAGAATTACTTGCTGAGATTGAAAAACGTTTTGCCAAAAATGATAAGGTGGAGACAAGCACGCTTTTGCAACGCTTGATTTCCATGAAGTATCAAAGCAAAGGAAACATAAGAGAGTACATAATGGAAATATCTAATGTTGCTTCAAAACTTAAGGCACTTAAGCTTGTACTTTCAGATGATTTGCTCGTACATATGGTATTGATCTCTCTTCCTTCACAGTATAACCAGTTCAAGATCAGTTATAACTGTCAAAAGTAGAAATGGACTCTTAATGAGCTCATTTCAAACTGTGTACAAGAAGAAGAGAGGTTGAAGCATGATAAGACTGAAAGTGCTCATTTGGCCTATACCGCTAAGGGAAAACACAAAAAGAGAAAGAAAGATAATGAAGCTGCTAAGGGTCCGATAGAAAAGAAATAACAAAAGGAAACTGATGGTTGTTTCTTTTGTAAAAAGGCTGGACATTTAAAGAAAGATTATGCCAAATATTACGCTTGGTGTGTTAAGAAAGGTATGTCTTTTTCTTTGGTTTGTTCCGAAGTAAATTTAGCTGCAGTACCTAAAAACACTAAGTGGATAGATTTTGGTGCCTCTACTCACATAAGTGTTTCTATGCAGGGTTGCCTGAGCTACCGAAATCCAACTGATGCTGAGTGATACATCTACGTGGGAGATGGGAGATCGGTTAAAGTGGAGGCTATTACGCATTTTAAGTTATTATTAGGAACTTGGTTTTATTTGGATTTATTTGTTACTTTTGTTATACAGTCATTTAGATGGAATTTGGTTTCTATTTCTAAATTGGACAAATCTGATTATTGTTGTTCATTTTTATCAACAAATTCAACTCTTGTTGGAATTGATTCTTTCAATGTTTGTGATAACTTATATATGCTTGATGTTAATACATCTTATAATGAAGCCTCGCATGCGGAATTACATGGTACCAAAAGGAAACCTAATAAAGAAAATTCAGCCACATCACGGCACAAGCGCTTAGGTCATATATCTAAAGCTAGAATTCAAAGGCTTGTGTCAGATGGCATTTTGTAATCCCTTGATTTTTCAGACTTTGATGTTTATATAGAGTATATCAAGGGAAAATAGACCAAACATACGAAAGTAGGTGCCAATAGAACAACCAACATCTTAGAATTTATACATACAGACATCTGTGGGACATTTCATGAGGCATCATGGAGTGGTCAACAATATTTTATCACATTCATAGACGACTTTTCAAGATATGGCTACCTATATCTTATACATGATAAATCAGAATCCTTGGACATGTTCAAGAAATTTAAGTTAGAGGTCAAGAACCAACTCAACGAAAAAAATAAAAACTTTCAGATCTAACCATGGCAGTGAATATTACGTTAAATATGACGGATCAGGTGAACAATATCAAGGATCGTTTACCCACATCCTAGAGGAATGCAGAATAGTCCCACAATACACTATGCCAGGTTCACCTAACATTAATGGTGTTGCTGAGAGACGAAACTGAACCCTTAAAAACATGGTAAGGAATATGAGTTGTCATTCTACCTTACCAAAATTAGTGTGGGAAGATGCATTAAACACATCAGTTTATATCCTTAAAAGGGTACCACTAAAGCAGGTGCCAAAACACCTTATGAGCTTTGGGCAGGCAAACAGCCCACTCTAAAGCATTTTCATGTTTAGGGATGTCCAGCTGAGGCAAGACCTTATAGGACCAATGAAAGAAAATTGGACTCTAAAACAGTAAACAACTATTTTATTGGTTATTCTGAGTGATCTAGGAGCTATAAGTTTTATGATCCCACACTAAGGAAATTTTTTGAGATGGGAACAACAACATTTGTTGAGGATGTAGAGTTTTGGGGGAGAAATAAAGTAAGGAACGTTGACTTTGAGGAGGAATCACCATTTGTGATATCCACTAAGGTTACTTCTTCAGATGATATGATGGTTATCATGCCTGTCATTGATCAAGAAGTAAATATGGAACCTCAACAGTACAATGTTGAAGAAAATCCCTTTCAAGCTGAGGACAATGTTCTACAAAAACAAGCTCAACAACCCTAACATGAATTACCATTAAGAAGGTCCACCAGAGATAGAAGAAGTGCTATTCCGGATGATTATGTGGTATTTCTTCAAGAAATAGAGGATCATAATGGATTGGTGGAAGACGATCCTATCAACTTATACCAAGCCATACAAGATATTAATTCTCAAAAATGGATTGAGACTATGAATGAAGAGTATAAATCCATGCAAGACAATAAAGTTTGGGGCCTTGTCCTTTTGCCTAAAGGTGCAAAACCCATCGGTTGTAAATGGATATTTAAAACCAAAAGGGATGCAAAGGTATAAGGCACGTCTTGTAGCAAAAGGTTTTACTCAAAAGGAAGGCATTGATTTTAAAGAGACTTTCTCTCTGGTTTCATCGAAAGATTCTTTTAGAATAATTTTGGTGCTTATTGCACATTTTGACCTTGAGTTACATCGAATGGATGTTAAGACTGCTTTTCTCAATAGAGACAATGAGGAAACAATTTATATGGTGCAACCAGAAAACTTTGTAGTCGGAGATCTGAAGAATATGTTTTTCAAATTAAAGAAATTCATTTATGCACTCAAATAGGCATCTTGTCGGTGGTATTACAAATTTCATAATATAATTACCTCACTTGGTTTCCAGGCAAACATTATTGACCACTATGTGTATCACAAGTTCTATGGAAGTAAGTTTGCATTCTTGATTTTATATGTTGATGACATATTTCTAGACAACAATGACTTACATAGATTGCATGAAACCAAGTGATTTCTTTCAAATAACCTTGAAATGAAAGATCTTGGCGATGTATTAGGAATCAAAATATACCGCGATCGTTCACGTGGTATTCCTGGATTATCACAAAAGAACTATATAGAAAAAGTGCTTGAGAGGTTTGGAATGCAAGATTGCAAAGTGGAAGATACCCCGAGTTATATTTTGTCTCAAACAATGCCTTAATAACATCCTTAAAGCTAAGAAAATGCAGAAAATTCTTTATGCATCTATCATAGGGAGTTTGATGTATATTCAGGTGTGTACGCGTCTGGATATTGCGTACATCGTAGGAGTATTGGGTAGATATCTTAGTAATCCTGGATTGGATCACTGGAAAGCAGCAAAAAGGGTTATGAGGTATCTTCAGAAAACAAAGGACTGTATGCTTACATACAGAAGATCAGATCAGTTGGAGATCATTGAGTATTCTGATTCTGATTTTACTGGAAGCCCAGATAGTAGAAAATCCACTTCAGAATATGTAGCTCTATTAAGTGGAGGGGCCATATCATGGAAGAGTGTTAAACAATCACTCATAGTTTCTTCCACCATGGAAGCAGAGTTTGTGATTTGTTTAGAGGAATCTAATCATAGGAAATGGCTGCAAAGTTTTGTCGTTAGGCTGTGCATTGTTGATAGTACTGAAAGACCATTAAACTTATATTATGACAAAAAATTAGCAGTATTATATTCCAATAACAACAGAAGCTCAAGAAAGTCAAATTATATTGACATTAAGTTTCTCGTTGTGAAGGAGAGAGTGCATAATGGGTTGATACCATAGAGCATATTGGGACAAATTCCATGTTGGTGGATCTGCTTACAAAAGGATTGCCAACCAAGGTCTTTCATGAGATTGTTGCTAAAATGGGTGTATCTTTTATTTAAAAATATTTTGGTTCAGGGGAAGTTTGTAATAAGTTAGTGTTGTGACGTTGCTCTATAATTTGGTTATGGACATAATTTAGTTTTTATTTTTCTGATAAAAAATAAAGTCATTTTTCTTTTGCACTCCATTTGTTCATATATATTGAATATTTTGATTTCATTAAAGTAAAGTTGGACCAGTTGGAAATAGAAATGTAAAGATCACATTTCATGTAATTTCCATGCTATACATACATGATTGATCTACGTCATTTGGTTATGTTAGTATATGCGATCATTGATGGGTCTGGTTAAAATAATAGTGACGAAAGTCATTTTGGTCCTATATTAACACAATAAATGGACGAGATGGTTTTGAATATACCTTATTATTAAGATCGCTATTTAAGAGCTCATAAAGTAAATACATTTTATAAAGTTACATATGTGGCCCGGGGGAGATTGTTGGAAATATTCAACTTATTGGGGCTACATATGCTAATGTATTGACTATCTTATGACTAAGTTCGAATACGTGATCTAGTTTGAAATAAATATCTATGGGGTTTAAAGGTATAATTGTCATCACTACGAGAAAAGATGTATATAACGGCAGACTTTTAGCAGTGGAAAATGCCATTGCAAATTAGCGATGGATTTTCGTGGACTTTGTAAGGGATAATATTTTGGATTTTATATGTCAACTTATTTTAAATTATTACCGCTGAATCTAACTTCTGTCGTAAAATCATTGGAAATTGCAGCACTTTACCATCATAAAAAATTTAACTCTAAATTCCGTTGCAGACAGAGGCTGTTTACCATCGTCAAAATTTTAACGCTATTTTTGCAGCAGTTTTTCAAGAGATTTGAAAAGGACATTAATATTTATTATTTATAAAATGTTTTACATTCATGTTTTTACTTAGTAATTAATAAGTAAATATAAATTTTAAATAAATAATGTTAATAATATATTAATAATAAATAATAAATAATTACTATTAAAAGTAAATAATATTCAATAGTTAGTATTGATTAATTATTAATTACTATAAAATATAAATAAGCGGTAATAATAATTAATAAAACAGATTAATATTCATTGTTTAATTAAATTTATTTTGATAATCATTGACTAATAAGTAATCTTAATTAATACGACTAAAGAAATTACTATCGAGAAATTATTAATAAATATTTACTTTGAAGAAATTAATTAGTATGTATTAATTTAATTAGCAGTCAAGAAAAACAAAATGTTCAAAGTTTAAAAATAAGAAATTGAATAAATATTAAAGAATTTCGAAATTCAAAAAATTCAAACATTACCATACAAGTTTTGGAATTTTCTAAAATATATTTTAAACTATTCATAAAATTTTAAATATAAAATTTTGAAATTTTCATAAGGTTCGAAAATATTTTTTTAAATAAATAGTACCTTTTAATTATTAGCTTTTAATAATTAATTTTAAGTAATTACTATTAAATAATTAAGATTAATATTTGATAATTATTAGTTAAAAATAAATTTTAATTATTATAAAGTTATATTTACAATTAATTATTTATGATAACTAATAATTAACGTCTACTAACTAAGATAAATTAATAATTAATTAATTTAATATATTAATAATTAATATTTAATAATTTATTATAGTTTAATAACTAATTTCTAATAATAATTAATTTACTATTTAATAATATATTTAACAACAAAATTACCTTTTTACAATGGTGTTCTTTTACAATGATTGATAACAAAACATTGTAAAACAGGTAATTTTACAGCGTTTTTGACAAAAATATTTAATTTATTTTTTTTAGAATATTTTGTTTAGAAAGGTTGTAAAATATAAACTTTTACAATGTTTTCATATAATATGGCAAAGCAGGAAGTTTTGAAAATAATATTTATTTGAATATATATATATTGTTATTGCAAGCTGAAAATTTTGGCTCCAACTAGCGAATTTTTGGCTCCATCCTCGAAAAATTTACGTCGTAACACTTATCTTACCCTCTCTTCCCACTGAACAAAAATCTTGGTCCACTTAATAGCCTAAAATATTAATTAGTTAATCCGGTTCTAATTTCCAGATCTACTTTCCTTGTCCATGGCTTCCAACATGCTCGCTTTTCTCCTACTTTCCATCCTTCTCGTCGACATCACAGCCACCTGCCAGGCAATCTGATTCCAAAGTCCAAACTGTAAAAGGGTGTTCAGTCTTCTTCTTCAATCATCAGTTCTTCGGTTAGTAAATTTATTCAATAACTTATTAATTCGTTGCTAAAAATCTAGATTGGTGATATTATACAGCTTTCGAAGGCAATCGAAAAATTGACTGAATTATGGAAAACTTGCAGTAATTGGATTTTTAGCTTCGGACTGGTGATATTATACATGGAAGAATGTAAAAATCTGGTAATTAATTCCGTCAGTTTTATGTAAACTTGCAGTAACTGGATTTGGTTTCTAATTTGGTGAATACATAGTGGCTTTGTAGGAAAGGGGATTATTGCAGACACATGGCAGTGTTTTGAGGCTAGGGATGATAGGAAAAAAGTTGCAAAACTTTTGTTTGCGGAATATCAGGTATGGTAATGGTATATCATATGTTCTTGTACCTTATTTTGAAAAGCATTTATATTGTTAATAGATTGTAGGACATTTCTCTTCTGTAAATTCCATGAAAAACACAGTTAAAGTAGCTAACATAGCTACAAAAATTAGCATTAAAATTAAGAATGATAAATATTAATATTAGATTGAACATATTATTTTGTAAATAAAAGAGGACGGTTTAATAGTGGGTACTTACTGCTTGCTAGCATATTGGATAAGCTGACAAAGAAGTACTCTTTTACTTACATTTGCATGATTGTACTCCTGCTGAGAAAAGGTACTGAATCATAGAATTAACTATAGAGGAGAGCCAGAAGAATTCAGAAGAAAGAGAAATCACCAAGAAAATTTGCGTGATACTACTCCTGTTGAGAAGAGGTACTGAATCAAAAAAGATTATTGTGTATTATAGTATTACTTGGCTCGTAGAAATTCTTTCTTCTTGGTTTATGCATGAACCCTACATTCTACTATTGTTACAGATATTTAATTTTTGCATGTAAACTTTAGCCCCGCTCCTATTTTGTACGCGTCTTCGGTGGTGGTTTTAAATATCTTTTAAAGTTCTAGTTTATATAATTAGCTGTTAGTGACGCCTCTTGATATGTGATATATGGAGCTGAAGCTTTTTATACAAGTGATAGAGTCTAGTGTATTAATCTTTTATGATTTTTGAAATTGGAAATGACAAATGATTGTAAAAGGACGTAAGTTAGAAGATGAAGGTGAGGATAAATTGTTCGCAGTTAAAATTTCAGTATGCATTTTGTTTCTGTACATCGGTACATGATTACTTGATAGAAAATGTAGCAGTGCTTCATTTGTGCATGTCAGGTCCAGAAAAATGTGTTACTTAACATTTTAATTTTCTAAAACTCACATCTACTTGGATCTTTTTTGTTTTTGTTCTATTTCTAACCAGAACTCTGTTTATATATATGCTGATAAAATCTTGAATTTCTCATGCCTTGCTATGAGATATTGAAATTGATTTTTTAGTCCAATTTCTCTTATGATGATGGAAAAAAAATCTAGCAACCAGATTGGAAGTCTTAACTTATAGCAAAGGTGATGGCAATGATTAAGGGCCATGATAGAGTTTCGCGTTTACTTGCGACTGTTATGAAAATTGAGCATATGCGGAAGCATAATAAGCAGGATCTAGATTTGCCAATTGAACACCAATCTAATCTGATCGCAATTATTCTGTTACATCAACAAATAGTAAATAACTATAATAGAGAAACAAAGAGACACAATATTTATACTGGTTCCACTATACTTGAGGTAGTGTACGTCCAGTCCAACAGAGAGAGATTTTATTCCATATGAGAGAATTACAAGAGATTACAAAATAAGAGTTTACATATCCAAACCTCAATCAGGTTTAACAAGAAGAGACACCATTGGGGATCACTGGCTCCAAGCCAGGATGGGTTTACACTAAAGTCTACCCCTCAATATATAGCCAGTGCAAATCTATGTAAGTCATCAATTAAATTACCAACATATGGTAATAATATAATGGAGGCAAATTACCATAACAACAAATGTGCAAACATAGGAAGTAAATCAATCTGTTTCTTTAGCATAGATGGAAGAAATTAATCTCTTCATTTATTTCTCTACCACCTCATCAAATGCAATCAATGCATTCCCATTTTAAAAATATTTACTTTCCATTCTTTGCAAATTTGTTCCAATCAATATGTGATTTTGTATCACCAAATTTAACACTCCACCTTGATGCAAAATCACATATCTCCAGCACCCCGCCTTGAGTCAAATTCTGTTCTCATCATAAAACTCTTCCACAAAACTCCACCTTCAATCAAAATCTCACAACGAGATACACCAAAAAATGATTATTTACCAAATGGGTTCCAGCAAAGCCACGCCCCATCACACAATTGTTAACGAGCTCAGACTACGTCCCCGTCCGCCAACAAAATGTTGCAAATATCCAAAATAACAAAGAAGGCAGACACCAAAGTAATCACACCACCAAGACCAAAATTTAATTCTCTCAATTAAAACCAACCTCGATTTCAGGGCAACGAGATATACCCAGTCGATTTGAAAGGACTACGACCACACCTCAATTATAAGCACAACCCACCGCCTGCAAAAGATGCATCTACCACCTGAGCTGCACCGTGCATACACCAACGGTCTAAAAGTGCTTGCAATTCCATCGACACCCATCTACCACTTGACCTGAGGTCCCTCTTCGACCACCCCGGATCCCTCGAGCATCATCAACATGAAGACCCCTGCCTAAACCACAATGATCTCTGTCTCGACACCCGTCTATCACTTGATCTGAGCTCCTTTCCTGATCATCTTATGATCCCTCGAGCATCATCAACGTGAAGACCCCTGTCAGAAACATGATCAAAACTTCCCAAATCCAATAGTCCCTTCAACGCAGTAAACTCCATATCACGTCAAAGTTCCCAGATTGGAACGCTCTTCACTCTCAACATAATCTCCTCCACCAAAGTCTCATTTTCTCCAAAATAGTAATAGCATAATGACCACTGAATCTACCAACCTTTGTAGAAATAATTGATGCACAATTTAAAACAAATCGCCTCGCTCTGATACCAATCTGTTATGAAAATTGAGCATATGCGGAAGCATAATAAGCAGGATCTAGATTTGCCAATTGAACACCAATCTAATCTGATAGCAATTATTCTATTACATCAACAAATAGTAAATAACTATAACAGATAAACAAAGAGACACAATATTTATACTGGTTTCACTATACTTGAGATAGTGTACTTCCAGTCCAATAGAGAGAGATTTTATTCCATATGAGAGAATTACAAGAGATTACAAAATAAGAGTTTACATATCCAAACCTCAATCAGGTTTAACAAGAAGAGACACCATTGGGGATCACTGGCTCCAAGCCAGGATGGGTTTACACTAAAGTCTACCCCTCAATATATAGCCAGTGCAAATCTATGTGAGTCATCAATTAAATTACCAACATATGGTAATAATATAATGGAGGCAAATTACCATAACAACAAATGTGCAAACATAGGAAGTAAATCAATCTGTTTCTTTAGCATAGATGGAAGAAATTAATCTCTTCATTTATTTCTCTACCACCTCATCAAATGCAATCAATGCATTCCCATTTTAAAAATATTTACTTTCCATTCTTTGCAAATTTGTTCCAATCAATTTGTGATTTTGTATCACCAAATTTAACACTCCACCTTGATGCAAAATCACATATCTCCAGCACCACGCCTTGAGTCAAAATCTGTTCTCATCATAAAACTCTTCCACAAAACTCCACCTTCAATCAAAATCTCACAACGAGATACACCAAAAAATGATTATTTACCAAATGGGTTCCAGCAAAGCCACGCCCCATCACACAATTGTTAACGAGCTCAGACTACGTCCCCGTCCGCCAACAAAATGTTGCAAATATCCAAAATAACAAAGAAGGCAGACACCAAAGTAATCACACCACCAAGACCAAAATTTAATTCTCTCAATTAAAACCAACCTCGATTTCAGGGCAACAAGATATACCCAGTCGATTTGAAAGGACTACGACCATACCTCAATTATAAGCACAACCCACCGCCTGCAAAAGATGCATCTACCACCTGAGCTGCACCGTGCATACACCAACGGTCTAAAAGTGCTTGCAATTCCATCGACACCCATCTACCACTTGACCTGAGGTCCCTCTTCGATCACCCCGGATCCCTCGAGCATCATCAACATGAAGACCCCTGCCTAAACCACAATGATCTCTGTCTCGACACCCGTCTATCACTTGATCTGAGCTCCTTTCCTGATCATCTTACGATCCCTCGAGCATCATCAACGTGAAGACCCTTGTCAGAAACATGATCAAAACTTCCCAAATCCAATAGTCCCTTCAACGCAGTAAACTCCATATCACGTCAAAGTTCCCAGATTGGAACGCTCTTCACTCTCAACATAATCTCCTCCACCAAAGTCTCCTTTTCTCCAAAATAGTAATAGCATAATGACCACTGAATCTACCAACCTTTATAGAAATAATTGATGCACAATTTAAAACAAATCGCCTCGCTCTGATACCAATCTGTTATGAAAATTGAGCATATGCGGAAGCATAATAAGCAGGATCTAGATTTGCCAATTGAACACCAATCTAATCTGATAGCAATTATTCTATTACATCAACAAATAGTAAATAACTATAACAGATAAACAAAGAGACACAATATTTATACTGGTTCCACTATACTTGAGATAGTGTACGTCCAGTCCAATAGAGAGATATTTTATTCCATATGAGAGAATTACAAGAGATTACAAAATAAGAGTTTACATATCCAAACCTCAATCAGGTTTAACAAGAAGAGACACCATTGGGGATCACTGGCTCCAAGCCAGGATGGGTTTACACTAAAGTCTACCCCTCAATATATAGCCAGTGCAAATCTATGTGAGTCATCAATTAAATTACCAACATATGGTAATAATATAATGGAGGCAAATTACCATAACAACAAATGTGCAAACATAAGAAGTAAATCAATCTGTTTCTTTAGCATAGATGGAAGAAATTAATCCCTTCATTTATTTCTCTACCACCTCATCAAATGCAATCCCATTATAAAAATATTTACTTTCCATTCTTTGAAAATTTGTTCCTATTAATTTATGATTTTGTATCACCAAATTTAACAGTGACTTCATCGTTGTCATCTTCGTAAGCTGATTGGTTATGTTTGTAAAACTTATTTTGTTGTAAATATGGTGTTATGTGGTTTTAGTATGGTTATGGATGATATGTGTTTGTATTTGGGATAATGTTAGCACCAAATGAATAGTTTTCTTGTTCATAATTCAGTTTGGTGTATGAATTGATGAAGGATCATGGATGTTGTGGTTTTTTTTTATGTGATTATGAATATTCTTTTTAGTTCTAAATTAATACTGTTGGCTAATTTATCTTTGTTTTTTCAATATGTTATTTATTTTAGTTTTCACAGTTGAATGATGTTTGTAGTGTGTGTGTATGGGAAACTCTATTCAGACACAAAATTGTGTTTAATTTCGTGTCCAAATAGCCGGCCCCATATATATATGTGTATATATATATATATATATATATATATATGGGCTGGCTATTTGAACACAAAATTAAAACAAAGAGAGAGACACAAAGCCACCACCGTTGGATTTGTTTGTCTTTATGTGGAGAGTGGAATTCATGGGAAGATCATGTGGTTGAGATTTATTGTGTGCAATTTTGTGTCCCTTTTTTGTGTTTAAATAGAGTTTCCCTATATATATATATATATATATATATATATATATATATGCAGATCAGAAGGGGAATTACAGTGGATTTCCAACAAAAAAAGCGAGGTTAAGCTTGCCCCAATTTAATTTTTGTCGCTAATCCGTTGGTAATTAATAAGAGTTTACCAACTCCTTTTATAAATAATATTTTATTATAAATTAATTATCTATTGGTAAATAGTCGGTATATAAATTAATAAATAAAATTTTATATTTATTATATAATTAATAAAATGTCGGAAAACTCATGCTAAATTCGGTCGCAAAATCTGAAACAGATACCGTCATGATTTTTATCGACCACTACGTTATGTGGGAAATCCGTCGCTAAGGCTTGTTTAGCGACGAATTAGAAGCAGATTATGCTAAATATGGTTTTTCTTGTAGTGCATATAATATAATAATGTGTGGATACCGAAGTGTAATTTTGGTTTGTTGAAGGGCCGAACTAAAAATATCACACTATTATATATATATATATATATATATATATATATATATATATATATATATATATAGGGTTATGATCCTCGAATTACACAAGTTTTCAGTGTGTTCTCTTAACTCTTCTATAGAGACATATTTATAGATCTGAGTTTGTGTCAATTTGGAAGATCAAAACTCGACCTAATTCCACCTATCAATAAACACCAACGGAATCAGGTATGGCTCCCGCTGATCTATTTAATCTTGTTCAGTTTATTCTCGATTGAATCAATATGGTTATAGATTTGTATATTCAGATCCTTAGGAATTATTTTCTAACGACTACATGGTAAGCACCATTATTTAAGTAGTTAAGATATCGACGTAGTTCAAAATGTCATGAATTCAAATTCCATCTTAATTAAGGTATTTGACGTACTTGCCATGTAGTATGTTGTATACTATCTAAATTATATATATAATATTTTTATCTATGAAAATACATGGTGATAAATATAATGGAAACTAAAATAGCATTTCCGGTGCTTGGATTAGCTTAGATTAACAACTTAACAAATATCGAAAATAAAACAGTATCTCTCCATACACACAGCTCATGAGCCATATGTATGGATTATTGAATATTGAGGAGATGTAATGTGATGAAAGTCTGCGTTCACTTAATCCGTCAATGTAAAATATTTGAGTTCAGTGCTCAAGTCATAATAGATGATAATATGGGAAGTGAATTTGTGGTATATCTGCCATCTCACTCCTCCAGTATTCTTTTAAATTAATTAATACTTCTTTCTATGAAATCTAATCCATCAACAACAACCAAATTTCGTATTTTGTATTAATCGAACTTTCAATATGCATTCATAACATTATATTAATAATAAAGTTAGCTACTTCAGAATTCAGATGTACAAGTCTGAATCAACAGAATTTGCTTCCCCGTGGCCATCTTTCCATATATATACTTAATATATACTTAATAATTGGTACTTATTTAATCATATAAGCTTTTATATTCAGTTTAAATCTTGTAATTTCTTTGCCTTTCTGGTTTTCCATAAGAGCCACATATTTAATTTATATCATCAATTTCTTATGAAAGTTGGCCATGCATCCTCGTCCACTTTTAAATTTCACATATTGCATGCATGGCCTTAAATAGTACAACAAATGACAAATCATTTTACTATAACCAAATAAACATATGCCAATTTGACCTGATCATACCACAAGGTAAGCATATAAAGTTAAACAAAATTTTGTTACCTCATCTTAAAAATCATTTTCTACACATATGTCGAATATATAGGATGTGTCTGATCGTTATTCAATTTGAGATTGATTTGCACGATGACAAGTTCGGTAGGTACACTCTTGAAATACAATATCGACAAATTCTATTTATACATCAAAAAAGTCATATAACATACATTTTTTTTGCCAGAATCGACCGGCTTTTAAAGTCGTCGGCCCATAACACTTTTTATTAAAACAAATAATAAATACAATATTACACCAGATTATCTAGCTACTACATTCAATTTATAAGGTGGACTATTCACCACAATGGGTTTTTATAGTAGACCGCCCACTGCTACTAAACAAGCTTAAATAACAACGGTTAATCAACGAGATTAGATTGCTCTACATTCCATTCCCCATGCAGGGAGATAAACTACAAACGCTGTTACAAACAAACCAAAATTAAAATATAAGTAATTATTGAATAGCTAATAACATTCCATATAGGACACAAAACTTATAAAGCAAACTACCAAGTAGGAGACAACACAGCGAAGCCCAACTCCTCGAGACATTCACAAGAAACACACCAACAAACATAAAGAAGGTACGTAGTAGCAGGCTAGCAGCAGCACAGAAACTGGAGAATGACATGCTATCTACCACGGCTAAATCCATAAGACATAGTAGAACAGTGCACGAAAGTACATCTCTTCATAGGTTTGACAACACAGCAGTGGAAATCTAACAAGGCAATACCACACAGCAACCGTAGCATTGTCGTAGTCCATCAGGGATAGTCACATGATGGAAACCATAAAATAGCAACCAAATTGCAAAGCATGTGACATGATCTGGATGGATCAAAACCCAGGGCAGTGCCAACCACAACTGACACTACATTGGGTGGCAAAGAACATGGCAACAAAAGAGGAGTTACATGACAAACACTGCAAGAGCTGGGGCAGAGCCTCAAATTATATGCAGATTGTGGGGGAGATGCAAGACAAAGAAACCACAAGCCATGTAACAACGTGACTCTTCTGAAAACAAAAATGGAAAGAACCAACAGCCACACCAACAACACACCAAAACCAAAAAAACGCAACACTTAGATATTAAATACTCACATTCAAAATAGGGAATCAACCGAATATCCGACACCAAATAATTCCAAACACTCGATAGCTTGTGACAGTCTCGTACGAGGGATGGAATTGCAGAAGAGAGATCTAGGATATGTAGATTAAAACATGGGCAACCGCGCAGGAATTTAAAAAAGAGGCTCATCACGGAAGTTGAGCGGGAAACGATGGATGTTAGGCGAATCGGATCTGTGCAGAGACGAGGCGATTTTCAGAAGAGAGCTGCTGCAAACAACCAGGCATGGATAAAGTTGAATCTGGTTTGTGATATACACATAAATGTGTATATTTTATCTGTATATTTATCTTGTTTTCTTTTTAAAATAATTGATATTGTGTATTTATAGCAGCGTTTTTAGATGTTGATAAAAAGCATGATTTAGAGCAGTTGATGAATAAAGCATGAAGAAATTGCTTAAAAAGACTGAAGTTTGAAATTGCTAAAGCTTGAAGAGTTTAAAGCTGGAGGAACGATTGCAAAATGAGCTCAGCTTGGTAGATTTAGCTCAGTAAAGACTCATGCTGCGTTCACATTTGCAAGGCCTATTACTCATGATGCATTCACATTAGCTCATTTGCAAGACCACTCACTCTACAGCTGCGTTCACACTGGCTTATGTGTTATTTGGGCAAACATCGAGTAATTAGCCAACTACTCTTTGTCATATCAGCTATAAATACATTGTATCTCCTTCATTTGTAATTACACTTAGTTTTATTCTATAATTCTCTTCTTGTAATAAAACTCTTCTTGTCCCTTTCTCTTAGTTGTTATTTTATTTTATTTATGTTCATGTTATTTAGTTTCTTTTTCTCTTCTTCTTTAGCTATATCTAGCTAATCCCCTTTGATTAGGGGGTGATGACGCTAATAGATATGATTCAACATGAATCACATAGCCAATAGATGAGAACTTTATACATGTAGATCTGGATCTGAATCAAGGGTTTGATCTAAACCTTCATATTCTGTGTCGTTTAAGAGCTATGCTCCTTCACATGGCATATTCGTGTTCAATCTAACAATTATTAGATTTACATCTAATTTTAGGGTTTTAGAAATTAATTAGTGAATCTGTCCTGATAGCCTATGGTTGATTAAGAGCTCAACTCCTGCATAGCCTATGCTTGTTGTTATTTACTTATTTGTTTCTAAGAATCTAATTATCGTTGATTCATGTGTGTGACAGAAACATGAACTAGATCTATATTTATTTGTTGGCTATTGATGAGTATGAATCCAATCTATGTCATTATCCCCTAATTGCTTTCTTTAATTATATAAATTTCCCTTTTTATTTAATTGTTGTTATTTTCTGTGTTTTCAGTCAATCAAAATCCTAGAATAAGTTGATTGGATTTACCAGTTTAAATATTTTTGGTCCTAGAGTTCAACACCTTCTACAATAATCCTTGTTGTTTAGGAAACCCGAACGAATTTTACAGTTGTTTACAATTGTTTAATTTGTTCGCAAACAAATTTTGGCACCATTTCCGGGGACCAAAATAATTTTTATTTTTAAATCTTTTAAGTCCTTCGAGTTATAATTTTTTCTTTTCTTTTCTTTAGTTTTCATTATAAAAAAAGCACAAAAATAATTTTTTTTGTCTAGTTTTATTTTAAACTCCGCCTGTGTAGTTTTCTATGCAGCCTGTCCCAAGCCAGGGTAAAGGAGGAGGGTTGTGATAGGCTTAGCGAGCCAACGTAAGAACTTAGCCTTTCTTATGGATATGGAACCTTTTGATATATCGTTGGGGCGTAACCCTCTTAGTGACGCGCTATATCGAGGCTCGGATATGGTGTTAAATATGCAAGGGCTGGGCCGCCATTCTCTTAGTGGCGCGCTACACCGACGCCCCAGTGTAGTGATAAGTGAGCAAGGATCCTCGCATTTTTCTCGGCGGATGCGAGGGACAAGGAAGCTAGTCGACGATAGTAGGGTTCGGTTAGGTAGTTGGAATGTAGGGTCCTTAACAGGAAAATTAAGAGAGATAGTGGATACTATGATAGGAGACGGGTTAACATCTTGTGCATTCAAGAGACTAAATGGGTGGGTCAGAAGGCGAGGGAGGTGGAGAACACTGGCTTCAAATTGTGGTACATGGGAGAAGTACGTAACAAGAACAGGGTAGGCATATTGATTGACAAGAACCTTCAGAACAATGTGGTTGACGTCAGAAGACGAGGGGATAGGATCATCCTAGTTAAGCTAGTAGTTGGCGAGGCAGTTTTGAATGTCATTAGCGCATATGCCCCACAGGTAGGTCTAAGTGAAGAAGCCAAAAGGAAGTTCTGGGAAGACTTGGATGTCATGCTTACGAATGTGCATAGTAGCGAGAAACTTTTTATAAGAGGAGTCAATCGCCATGTTGGCTCATCTAGTGGGGGTTTTGAGCGAGTGTTGGTGGTTTTCGATTTGGCAGTAGGAACCAAGAGGGTGAAGATATCTCGAATTTCGCTCTCTCTTTTGATCTCATGATTGCTAATACCTTCTTTAGAAAGAGGCAATCACATCTGATCACCTTCAGTAGTGGCCAACAGGCTAGCCAGATTGGCTTTGTCCTAACTAGAAAAGATAGTAAACGAGATTGTGTTGATTGCAAGGTCATACCTGGAGAATACGTCGTCTCACAACACCAGCTGTTGGTATGCGTGTTTCGTCTTCGGGTGGTGAAGGATAAGAGAGCGAAGATTAGCAGGACGAAATGGTGGAAACTCAAAGGAGATGCTTCACGGGTGTTTAAAGATAGAGTGATGGGAGAAGGAGCTTGGAATGTGGAAGGAGAAGAAAATGTCATGTGGAATGCGATGGCAACTTGCGTTCGTAGATTCGCCACTGAGGTATTTGGGATAACAAGAGGAAGCAAGCAAGAACCCAAGGATTCGTGGTGGTGGAATGACGAGGTGCAAAAGGCTATCAAAGAGAAGGAATGCTACAAATGCATGTACCGTCATAGAAGAGAAGAGAACATGCACAGGTACAAAGCAATAAAGAAGACTGCAAAGAGAGCAGTGAGTGAAGCAAGGGGACGAGCGTACGAAGATTTGTATCAAAGGCTAAGTACAAAGGAGGGTGAAAAAGACGTTTACAGAATAGCTACGCTACGCGAGAGGAGGACAAGGGACTTCAATCAGGTTAAATGCATTAAGGATGAGAATGATAGAATTTTGGTGAAGGAAGATGAGATAAAGAATAGGTGGAGAGAATACTTTGATATGCTTTTCAACAAAGAAAGTGATAGCTCTTCGATCGAGTTGGAAGACTTAGCCGATAGCACCAATAGACATTTTGTGTGTTAATTTCAAGAATATGAGGTAAAGGGGTGTTGAAACATATGAAATCAGGCAAGTCGGTGGATCTGATGATATTCCTATTGAGGCGTGGAGATTCTTTGAAGATGCAGGGATAAAATGGCTAACTAAGTTGTTCAAGAATATTTTCAAATCAAACAAAATGCCAGATGAGTGGAGGAGAAGCATTTTAGTTCCAATCTTCAAGAATAAAGGAGATATTCAAAGTTGCACAAACTATAGAGGAATTAAGCTTATGAGTCATTCAATGAAGCTTTGGGAGAGAGTTTGCGAGCAGCGTTTGAGGAGGTTGACAAGTATCTCTAGGAATCAATTTGGTTTTATGCCTGGAAGGTCAACCGCTGAGGCGATTTTCTTGGTTAGGCAACTTATGGAGAGATACAGGGAGCAAAAGAAAGATCTCCACATGGTTTTTATTGACCTGTAGAAAGTTTACGACAGAGTACTGAGGAGGGTTATGTGGTGGGTGCTAGAAAGGAAGAGATTGCCATTAAAATATATTACCCTTATTAAGGGTATGTACGAGGGGGTTGTGACTAGTGTCAGGGCATGCGATGGTGAGACCAGAGACTTTCCAATTAACATAAGGTTACATCAAGATTCAGCTTTGAGCCCCTATATTTTTGCATTAGTGATGGATGAAATCACAAAAGATATACAAAGGGAGATTCCCTGGTGTATGCTCTTTGCCGATGATGTTGTGCTGATTGATGAAAGTAGAATAGGGGTTAATCGACAACTGGAGTTGTGGAGGGAGACCTTGGAATCAAAGGGTTTCAGGCTTAGCAGAACTAAAACAGAGTATATGAAGTGTGAATTTAACAGTGTCAGGTAAGATGACGGAGATGTTTCCCTGGCCGGTAGAGTGGTACCCAAGAAGGAATCGTTTCGATACTTAGGATCTACGTTGCAGTTTGAGGGAGAGATTGATAAGGATGTTAGTTTTAGGCCGGATGGGTGAAATGGCGACTAGCATCTGGCAGTCTCTGTGATTGGAAGATTCCTCAGAAGCTTAAAGGAAAGTTCTATAGGACAGGAATCAAGCCTGCAATGTTATATGGTGCAGAATGTTGGCCTACTAAGAGGCAACACGTCCAGAAGATAAGTATAGCAGAGATGCGAATGCTGCGTTGGAGCTGTGGGCATACCAGACGAGATCTGATTAGAAATGAGGATATTCGGGAAAAACTTGGAGTTGCACCTATTGAAGAGAAGTTAGTCCAATACCGCTTGAGATGGTTTGGACATATCCAACGTAGACCATACGATGCACCTGTACGCGCTGGAATTCTAGGCCGCGCCGAAGGCCCAAAGAGAGGTAGAGGTTGACCTAAAATGACATGGGAGGAGATAATAAAGAGAGATTTAAGTAACTGGAGTTTATCGGAAGAGCTGGTAGTTGATAGGAGTGCATGGAAATTGGCAATCCATGTACCAGAACCATAGGTTTGTTTTTAAAGACTATTTCACGTTTACTGAACCTTTTAACTTTTTATTACTATTTTAGATTTTATTTCACTTTTATTGAACATTTTTACTTAATATTATTATTATTTAAAAAAAACTTTATTGGACGACTTTTTATTTGATTGGTTATTTTAAACCCTTTATGTATATATATTATCATCATTATTAATTTTATTTTATTTTAATTTTGGGTTCCATATCTAGCCAACCCCAACTTGTTTGGGATATATGGCTTTGTTGTTGTTTGTTGTTGTAGTTTGATTTTATTTTCCTTCATTTATAAAAATTCTCCTGATTAGCTTTGATTTGTTTTTACTGATCTTCTAATTAAGAGAGGAAAAAATTGCTATTTTCGGTTTGATTTCTTTCCCTCTCATTGCCTTTTGCTTTCAGTTTATTTCCCTCTTCTTGCATTTATTTCTTTCCGATTCTCTATAAATTCCTTCCTTTTTACAATTTTCTATTCTCTGTAAATTCCTTCCTTTTTACAATTTTCATAAATAAATAAATAAAAAATTTCTTGCCAAATTTTCTAGATTCTATTTCCCTTTTTTCGACCATTTCTTTTATTTCTTTATTCCCTGTTTTCAATACATTTAGATTTCTTTCTTTCCATAAAAATTTCTGGAAAAAAAAACAGATACAAATATCCTTTTCTGTATTCTCCCTGACCATCTCATCCTCACAAACTACCCCACTGTCACACTCCAATACAATTCAAGCATCCCCTGAACCAACTGCCTCCGTCACGTTCACAAACTAGAACACAAAAATTCTCCTCACTATTCACACCAATCCGCTGTCATCCTACAAACAAACTATCTAAACACCATCACATCTCCTTTGTATTCATCTCAAAACTGCACTTCTCAAAACAGTTCGCATCACACTGTTTCTGCTTCCACCATACACCCAATCTCCTCAATCATCAAGCCTCGAAACAACCCTCTTCATTCACAATCAAAATCTCGAACAACAGCCGAAGCTCCTCAACTACACAGCTCACAAACTGCTCGGCCACAAACAATCTTTCTTGCAGTTCCATCCTCACTTCTACACTTCGCAATTCACCCACGTGCATACCACAAACGGACCAATACAATCCCTCCAACAGCACTTCATTACCACAAGACCATCTCCGATCATTTTTGTTCCAACTTGCTATAACCATTTGCCAAGCATCATCAACTAAACACCATCTACCGACCATACAGCAGCCATCACGCTCTTACATCATGAGTTCACCTTCATCACAGTATCCACAAACCTTCCCTACTTTCATTCACAACTGCACAGAACCCCCCCTCCCATCAAAAACCATTATCATGTCCATATCTCCAAGTGCCACAACAAACACACCACCCCAACCCACTTGCTTTAAACCGTAACCTATAGCAACCCAAATCACAGAATAGTCCCGATCAACCCAAAAACCGTCACTACATCATCTTCACGCAATCCCTCAATAATCCATCGTCCACATAAACGCAACCCCCTTGCCAATCACGCAGACTACCATAGCAAAAAAATCACAAATTCATGATTCAGCCACATCATACTTATGCCTCACCGACTGAAATCAACATGACCTTCACTTTGACCGGAGAATCACCATTCCCTCACAGTCTTCGCAACGTCAACTTCCACCTATCACTCATACACTCCACTGACAAACCACTTCATACAACATCCTCCTGCACACTTTAGAGTCTACAAAAAAAAAAAACAAATTACAACTCCTCTATAATCAAGTTCATCTTCTCCAGCAACATTTCAAACCGACAAACCACACCAGTCGCCATCAACAACAGCTTAAATCTCACACTCCTCGACTGCAACTTATTCAAGGCTACAACCGAAATTCATCTCCCCGAACCACAAACCGACAAGAGAAATTTAGTAATTCGATCTCACAAGTCACCAACCCCCATAAATTGCGACAAGAAGCTTCAAACCCTTCGAATTCACCTGCTGCTGCACAATCAACCGCCTGCCATCCTCTGCCCCAAATCGACACTGAACCTTCCTCAAATAGTTTCTGATTTCACGATTCAATTTTATTAAAAAGAAAAAGAAAAGGGGAAGTCGACTTTGACGAAAGAATGATTTGCTTGGAAAAACTGTGTTATTACATTTCCTGTTTTAAGTTGGTTTAGTGTGTTATAAGTAGGCCAGGTGTGGAAAATTTTAGGTGGCACATTGGTTGTGGGCCGGTTGAAATACATTTTGCTTTTTTTATTTTTTTGGTTTCTCTTTCAAAATTTTGTTAGTTCTGTTTATTTAAAAAAAAGGGAGAAATTTTTCGAAAACAGGTACAGTGAAAATTAGAAAAAGCCCGAACTCGTACCACAGTGCAGTCAAGCAATTAACAGAAGGTGACAAGAATAAATCTGCGAACGATTCAAAACGGTTGGAGCGGTTGCACACCAAGTGGGGTGTGAACGCGCTAGCGCTACTTAGTTGCACTGACGGACTGCCGATCTAGGTGAGAATTTTCTAAACTCTACAGGGACAACTGTTGCAAAGAAAAATATATAGAAATTGCACGTAAAAATTTTCTGCAGGTGTCGCGGCTTGCTTGTAATTTTTTTATTTCTGCAATTTATTATTCTTTGTTTGTTCTGTGACTGAATATTTTGCATGTTGATGTGTGGTTTAAAATTTTAAAACGAACGTGGGATTAATTGAGAAGTTTATTTTTGAAATCGAATGGAGGATTCCCAAAAGCTCATAGGACAAAATATTCGCTAAATTGACAATTAGGATTGATACTCCCAAGGTGTCTAAGGAACGGTAGAGTCTCGAACTCAAACAGGTTCTTAAACCTTCAGTTGTATTTCTATGGTGATTCATGGCACACTGATAACACCTGTCCGAACCTGGCCTAGACTTGTATTCATATAATCTGAAGTTGTTAATTTTAACATAATTTTCAAAAGAGCTTTCTTGAAAATGTCTCAATTCCCTTATTCCTACGGATTTTACAATAGTTGTGAAAATCAATATAATCCATATATTTTTACACCAAATTCACATGGATATTTTAATTACAACTATTGTACAAGTAATTTGGACTGTACGCCACCAACTTTTCAAAATTTTCAAGATAATCCCGATTGTACATCATTAAATTTTCGAAATGATAATCAACCCTTAACTCTTGAAACACATGTTGAATCTTTACTTGAAATGAGCATACAACAAAATGAAGAAATAAATGAACTGTGTAATTTATACATGTGCAACAATTCAAGTGAAAGCTTTCAAAATAATAAAATTCGATTTCACCTCCAAATTCAAATGATTCTGATTATAACCCTCATCAATTCAATTTTGAACTCCAAAATGAATTTCAAATTCGAAATGGAAATGTAAATCACTTTTCAATGACTTTGGCAATGGGAATAATTTCAATTGTGATGCTACTGAAAACTTTTGTTCTCAACAATTTCAAACCGAAAACTCTCTTGCAAATAACTATAAATTTGATTTTGTTGAGAAAACGAATGAAATTAACGACTACTTGAAGTTTCGTGAGAAACAAAATCAAATCCAAATGTGTGACGAATTGAACGATAATCCACCTTTGCCCACAATTAATGATTTTCAACTGACAACTTTTGAAATCGAAGAAAATCTCAATGAATTTGTTAAAAGCTCTGTGATTGATTTGAATTTAAGTTCTCTTGAAAACAAAGACGTCGGTCTTCAATTTGATCTTCCTCTCTCAAACTCTGAAAATTTCGAAAATTTAGCAAATTTAGATTGTCAACATGACAAAAATGATGAAGTTGTTAACAACTATTTTTGTGAGGACGATTTTGATGAGCGAAAACTTCTTGAACTATTGACGATAATGTTGTTGGGTCTGAAACTGAAAATGAAAAATTTGAAAACTTTGAAATTCTTGTGGTTGAAAACAACAAAACTACTAAATGTGATCTCAAGCACAATAACGATTTTTCTGAAACTATTGAAACTCCTTGCGACTTGATCGTTTCAACTGAACCTCACTATGATCACTTGTTTTTCAATGATAAATTTATGTAGTATATGAAATCTTTCTGGAATGAAATTGTGTTTGAGAAAACACGATTTTGAAATTTACTGAAAATTCATTTGTTCGGTTTTGACTTTAGGTTTACAAATGATGCTTTAGTTAACAAAATTTCAAATATCAAAGCAAATCCAAACAATATTTCTCAAAACAAGTGTGGGGGTGAGAACGATGCAAACGTCTCTCAATTTATACATCATCTGAACCAATCAAGCTTTGTTTTGAAAACTTTTACTGAACCCCAGCTCGATGACCTTTCTTTAGTTGCTACAGGAATTCAATTTTATTTTAGGATCAAGTGTAAGCTCAAAATTTTAAAATTACTAACTCAAACTTTTGAAAAAACAAAATTTGTTTTTCCAAATCTGACACGTAACATAAAATCCTTTATGATTTAGTTTTCAGTACTTCAGCTGTATATCATAATCTTAATGAGACTGATCCATTAGTCCATTGTGGACTGGTTCATCTATTCGATGACTGCGTATTTTTTGCATGTGTACCTGGTAAGCCGCGCTGGCCCTCTTATTTTATTTCTCTTACACTAAGATATGTCTGATTAATGACTGTGGGGACACAGTCAGACTAAAGTGTAGGGGGGAATTTGCATAACATCAGCAATCAAAATTTATGAACTTGGTCATTCGTTGAAGAAGGACTAACCTAAACTCATAAATAACACCTTGGTTCTTGTTTGATAAGTTGAATTTTTGGGTAATGGGAATGAACATTATTTATTCATTTAGTCGTAATGTGTCTTTTTAAGATGCTAGCTTGAGACTGTGCAGACGTTAGTCGTGTTCTGGAGTAAGCGTGTCAACCCTTGTTATACATGTTGGAATGTGCAAGTAAAAAAAAATCAAATAAAAATGATTTTTCATCTACATATTTTGGATTTTCTGAGTTCGTTTTCACGCATAATATTTTCTTTTCCACTCAAATTTTCAAAATCGTAAGTTTTAAAATCCACTTGGCCCAATTAAGGAGAAATGACTCATTGTAGCGTTCTTCTTCGATACCCAACATTATTCAAACCCGAGTTTTGGTCGATTGACATTCATGTTTCGACAAATTTTTCTTATATTGTTATACTTAAGAACCTATTTTTAGGGTTAAAAACACGTCATTTCTTATACCAATATTACACTACCTACTCCATACTTGTTTTAAGGTAGGATAATCATATACCACATCTTAATTTATATGGGTTATCTATCTTACGAAACTTTACTTACCATTTCTTTCAGTTTTTTGTATAACATCAATCCAGACCTGTGTGTTGAATTAGAGTTATAAAAATAGAGTAACTAGGGCACAAAACTTTCCTTTCATGAAGTGTTGGTTATGATTCGCTTGGTAGAGAAGGAATCAAATGAAATAATGTATGGTATCATTCCATTCCATCTCCACTCATCATTCATCATGTAAAAAGGAAAAAAAAAGAAAAAAAGAAGAAGAAAAAGGAAAAAAATTGCAATAAAGAGAAAATATCTGAGAATAAAAGAGTCATTCATCATTCTTGACAATAAAGCATTTCCATTCCATCCACATCCATCATACCATACTTAGAAGTGAGGATTGCAGTTGAGGAGATGAAAGGAAACAAAAATGTCCATACGTGCCCTAGTATTACTTTATCTTTTGTAGCATGAAGTTCAACTAATACACTCGCCCTCTTATCTATAACATTTTTAGAACTAACAAAATTTTCCTTCATCTATGCATAACTTACATTCAATACAGTACAGTTACACTGGTGCAAAATTATTCAAAAAAAGAAGAAGAAAAGAATGAATAAATGATTGGGTGCACATTGTCAATGTGTAGAACTTTGGTTGACACCACACTCTTAACCTTCAAGACAATTACAGTGTTATCAAGGAATTACGATTCAGCTTGAAAATTTTTGTTCATTTTTGCACCAATTATGAGATGAACAATTTGGGACTAAACCGTTATGATTGAAGTCAGGTAAAGTCCTTTGAATATGAAAGACCTTAAACATATTGTTTGATTAATCCGCGTGCATAAGACGCTTTGGCTTTTGTGTGTAGTATCCATTGAAAACCCTCAAGAGACAACACTCGTTCTACTAGGGACACCTAGAGGTTTAACGGCTTGTTGCATACGCTGAATTCAATCGTGTTTCCTACGAAAGTGTGACATATCTTTGTTTAGTTTATTCGAGGACAAATAAAAAGATAAGTGTGGGGGTATTTGATATACACATAAATGTGTATAATTTATCTGCTTATTTATCTTATTTTCTTTTTAAATAATTGATATTGTGTATTTATAGCAGTTTTTTCAGATGTTGATAAAAAGCATGGTTTAGAGAGTTGATGGATAAAGCATGAAGAAATTGCTTAAAAAGAGTGAAGTTTGAAATTGCTAAATCTTGAAGAACAGTTGCAAAATGAGCTCAGCTTGGTAGATTTAGCTCAGTAAAGACTCATGTTGTGTTCACATTTGCAAGGCCTCTTATTTATGATGCGTTCACATTAGCTCTTTTGCAAGGCCACTCACTCTACAGCTGTGTTCACACTGGCTTATATATTATTTGGGCTAAATCTTTAGTCCCACATCGTGTAATTAGCCAACTACTCTTTGTCATATCAGCTATAAATACATTGTATCTCCTTCATTTGTAATTACACTTAGTTTTATTCTATAATTCTCTTCTTGGAATAAAACTCTTCTTCTCCCTTTCTCTTAGTTGTTATTTTGTTTTATTTATGTTCATGTTATTTAGTTTCTTTTTCTCTTCTTCTATAGCTATGTCTAACTAATCCCCTTTGATTAGGGGGTGATGACGCTAATAGATATGATTCAACATGAATCACATAGCCAATAGATGAGGACTTTATACATGTAGATCTGGATCTGAATCAAGGGTTTGATCTGAACCTTCATATTCTGTGTCGTTTAAGAGCTATGCTCCTTCATAGTGTATATTCGTGTTCGATCTAACAATTATCAGATTTAGATCTAGTTTTTGGGTTTAGAAATTAATTAGTGAATCTTTCCTGATAGCCTATGGTTGTTTAAGAGCTCAGCTCCTGCATAGGCTATGCCTATTGATGAGAATGAATCCAATCTATGTCATTATCCCCTAATTGCTTTCTTTAATTATATAAAATTCTCTTTTTATTTAATTGCTATTATTTTCTGTGTTTTCAATCAATCAAATCCTAGAATAACTTGATTGGATTTACTAGTTTAAATATTTTTGGTCACAGAGTTCGACACCCTCTACAATAATCCTTGTTGTTTAGGAAAGCCGAACGAATTTTACAGTTGTTTATAATTCTTTAATTTGTTCGCAAACAGTTTGGAAGGAGAAGAAGTAGAGAGGGAACGAACGGGAGGAGAAGCATGAAAAAAGAGGCGAAAAAGGGGAGGGAGCAGTCGCCCGGTTGCGATAAAAACTTTAGTCGATTCATTCCAATTGTGTTTGAATAGCATTTTGAATTTGAATTAGGCAAATTCTATTCCAATTCAGGAATTTGATTAGTAGCCCCCAAAACTAAGAAAATTGATACATCCATGAATTTGATTTGCAGACTTGCCGTTTTAAAAAAAATATCCAAAAATACCCTTCCACGTAGAGTGATGCTTGGTTTTTCACTGTATTTCGTAGCTTCCCTACGTGGTTCGTTAGAGTACCACGTAGTTGCTATTCATGGTTTCTTTATAGACCACGTAGGTTAACTACGAGATACACTGAAAAACCACGTAGTGCAACTATGAGGTGTTCAAAAAAGTAGAATAAAATATAATAGAAAATTTTCAATTTTGTCATCATATTTTTTATAAAATGGGGGCTGTTGAAGGGAAATTTTGATTCAATACCACTCAAATAAAAATAACCCCAAATCAATGGAAGACGAGATCGTGATAAACGTGCAAAAACAACCAATCAATATCAAAGACAATCTCAACCCAATACAAAAGCCAATCACAAGCACCACACAAGAGAAATAAATGGGCAATAACGAAAAATAAATCACACAGGTATTTATAGTGGTTCCACTAACAATTTGTTAATGTACGTCCACTTGAGAGAGAGAGCCTTTTATTAACATCAATGAAGAGTACAAGAGGTTGATTACAATGGTCACTCAATTCAATCAAAAATTTTATTTGAGTAGATAAAGAATTGAAGAAAATAAATTTAGGTTAGAAATCCCTAAAACTTGAATGAGAGATAGAATGAATGAATTCAATTGAATTCAGTTGCTTTTCCTTCTCCCTTTAGGCTCCTTTTAGAAGACCAATTACTTTATGCCCAAGTTTCTTACCTCCAAGTAAACTTGGCACCCAAGTTATCTATCCTTTCTTTCCATAAGAAATTTTTCCTTCCATTGATTTAGCATCACTAAATTTAACGCTCCACCTTGATGCAAAATCACCTATCTCCAACTCCATGACGTAATGAATTCCATACCATTACTTGTAACCAATAGCTCCGACTATCATCATATATACGTTTGCCAAGCTTGAAGTTTTCCAATGAGTTCCGACAAAGCCACCCTCATTGCACTCCATCAATGAGTTCAGGTAAAGCCCCCACCCGCTAATAAAGTGTTGAAAAACACCAATGCCAAAACTAGTCTCACCAAAAGACAAACATACTAAGAAGATATAACTTCAACCTCTCACCAATACACTTCTTCATCCATGGCCAAGCTTCTCTCTCAACCGTGCCACCCCATGACACCTAGCACTTCTCCAAGCGAATTAAGTTCGAGTAATGCTCGAACTTCCCAATCAGCAATGCCTTAGTGAACATGTCCGTTACATTATCCTTTGTGTGCACTTTTTGAAGGCATGCTTTCTTGTCTTCATTCATGGCTACTAGAAATGACTCCCTCACTTCAAAATGTTTGGTCTGTGAGCTAAATGCCAAATTCTCCGCGAAATGAATAACACTTTGGCTATCACATTGAACATCAACACTATCATGTTCAAATCCCAAGTCACACAACAGTTGCTTCAAATAAAGTGCTTCCTTTGCTGCCTCTACCGCAGTTATCAACTCTGCCTCCGTATTGGATAAAGCAACTACGGTCTGCAATCTTGATCTCCAACTTACGGTTGTACCACCAAGAGTGAAGACATATCCAGAAGTTGATTTTCTTCGATCCCTATCACCGACGTAGTCCAAATCATAGTAACCAACCAACATGTAATTCTTCTCCTTACTACCCCGAAAAACAAGACCATGAAAAGTTGTACCTTTCAAGCATCTCAAGATAAGCTTTACTGTTTCCCAATGTGATTTCCCCGGATTAGCCATGAAACGACTAACCATCCCGATGGAATTTGCAATATCGGGTCTTATACACACCATGGCATGCATCAAACTTCCTACTATACAAGCATATGGCACTTTTTCCATATAATCGTTGTCTTTCTCCTCGATAGGTGACCCCTTACTCGAAAGCTTTACATGCAAAGGTAAAGGTATATTTGATACTTTTGCATCTTCCATGCTAAACCAGCAAAGCAGTTTTTTAATGTATTCCTTTTGAGTCAATTTAAACTCAAAACGCTTTCGATCCCTTTCAATCTCCATGCCCAAAATCTTCTTTTCTTCTCCAAGGTCTTTCATCTCGAATTCCGTTTTTAGTTTCAATTTCAGCTTGTTGATTTCTTTCATGTCCTTAGAAGCAATAAGCATATCATCCACATACAAGAGTAAATATTCCCAACAATCATTTCCTAACTTTTTGAAAACGCAAGCATCCTTGATGCTTCGATGGAAGCCACTTTTAAGAATGAAATGATCAAATCTCTTATACCATTGCCTAGGTGATTGCTTCAAACCATATAGTGATTTCTTCAACTTGAAAATAGTTTTGACTTACCTTCTACAACAAATTCTTCCGATTACTCCATGTAGATGTCTTCATCTAAGTCTCGATGCAAGAAAGCGGTTTTCACATCTAGTTTTCCTAATTCCAAGTCGTAAAAAACAACTATGGCAAGTAATATCCGGATAGAAGTACGCCTCACAATCGGTGCGAAGATCTCATTATATTCCTTTCCTTTCCTCTGTGCAAACCCCTTATCCACTAGCCTAGCTTTGTATCTTCCATCATCCTTCACCTTATATATCCATTTGCACCCAATAGCACGGTTTTCTTAAGCGAGTGGAACCAACTCTCAGGTTTGACCAACTCTCAAGTCTGGTTCTTCATCAACGATTGCATCTCTTCCTCCATGGCGCAAATCCACTTCGAGCTATCACTTGAATCCATGACGTCATCAAGGTCCATCGGCTCATCTTGGACTACATGAAGAGCATAGTCCAAATTCTCACAAAAGCTAAGATAGTTCCAATCACCATACTTTTCGGGTGGCCTTATACAGCGGCGACCAACCCGAGTAGCAATACCATCACCCGCCCTTCCATCAGCTCCACCTTGAACTAAATCTTCTCTAGGCTCGTGCACATCACCAACACTACTAGAGGAATCCTGTGGACTATGTGATGTAACATCAACCACATTCACCTCGTAAGCACCTCCAACAACTCTACTCTCTCTAAGCCTGAAAGCGGGAATAACTTCCTTCTCTTTTGATTCACCTTGAACCAAATCTGGAACATCCGAAGAGATTTCATTCTCCTTGAACATAGCCGACTCATCATGTCACAACCCAGAAAATTAGAACCAATTTAAAAAATTTATTTTGTCAATTTTAATGAATTTTGAATATTTGAAATGATTTATTTTAAATAATAAAGACGAGAAATTTATATTGAATAGAACTGGAACGTATATATTTATATGAATCGTCATTAGAATATAATTATTTATTTTAATTACAAAAAGAATTGGAAATGGCGCGGTAGTTCGAAAATTCAATTTCAAATTTCAAATGAATGTACAGGATTCAAAATAAACCGGATTTTAGCGAAACCAAAAATATTAGAATCTAACTGAAGATATCTTTCCAATGAATCCAAAAAAATTGAAATTTTACAGCGGGAATAAAAAGTTATGCCCAATTGAAAATTCAGAATAGTCGCTATGGAATTTTGAGCCCTTAAAAATGGAAATTTTGCAAACGATCTCCGTTTTCGATGAAACCACTTTTGTTGGATCTTTAGTGTCAAATTATTGCTAGATTCCAAAATTCATAATTTTTGAAATCAATATGTGAGCGTGACAAAAGAAAAAGAGTTTTAATAATTTCATTCAACTTCAATCGACCAGAAAATGGCCTTTTTTCAAATGGTCTTCAAATTTGACGAAATTAGTTTTGTTAGGACTGTATCGTCTAAACATAGCCAGATTTATTTTTCTGAAATTTTTGGGATCCGTATGTGGCCCTGGTAAATTGAAATGTGTGTTCAAATTCAATATATAGATTTATATTATGATTTTAGCAAAAACTGATTGTAACAGCCGAATCGGGTTACGAAACATATCCCATTGTGTTTGGAATGGGGGTATTACGCTAGGGGCGATAGTCGTTGGGCTCGGTTCGGAGATTGAATTTAAAACTAACTTTTGGAACCAAAAATAGAAATAAATAATTAATATTTATAATTATATACAAGCCCCACTTCTCTCTTTCTTGGTCAAACCCGCATCTCCCTCCTCCAAATTCAGAAACCCGCGTCGCCCCACCTTTCTGGACCCATCGCCGCTCCGATTGCGCCACCGCCGGCCTTCATCACCTCAGGCGCACCCCTACATCATCTCCCTCCCTCTCTCCTCTCTTCTCTCGCCCAATTAAAAGCTCCAACCCCTGAATCAATGGAAACCCTAGCCGCTAGCGCCCTGGGCTCCACCACCGACCTGCCGCCTCACCCTCCTCAGCCCTACTCGACCCCACGCCCCTCCTCCGATGCCTTCTCCTCTATAGCCCCCTCCCCGGTGAGCTTTTATGTTTATTTTATTCATTTATATTAATAAAAATGTGGTTTTTCCTATGTAGTACCTTAAAAATTAAAATGTGTATTTATTAAAAATATGGTATATATAAAAATGATATTTTGTTTATAGAAAAAGATACGATTTTTGAACACAGAAAACATTAGATTTTTATAGAGAAAAAGATTTGATTTTTAACTTTAAAAAGATTTGATTTTTAGTTTTAGAAAGGTTTGATTTTTATATAAACAAAAAGGTTTGATTTTTATATAAACAAAAAGGTTTGTATTATCATGAGAGAAAGATACGATTTTTATGATCATAAAAATGTGATTTTTATTCATGTAGCGAAAGGAAAATACGATTTTTAAGTATAGAGATTTGAAATAAAAATACGATTTTTATATATAAAACGGCGAAGTAAAAATATGATTTTTATATAGAAAACTGAATTATAAAAATATAATCTTTTATATACATTTAGCGTTATGAAATGAGATTTTTATATATATGACAACGATATAAAAAATTGGATTTTTATAATGAAGTAGCGAAATAAAGAATTTGATTTTCATATATGTAGCGAAATAAAAATGTGATTTTTGAATATAGACATCGTTGATTAAAAATATGATTTTTAATATATAAACATCATATTAAAAATATGGTTTTTACTATGAACAGCGTGAAAAGGAGTGCGATGGAATAGACTGAAATCAAAACAAAATATGAACCATTCAGAATTAAAGAATGGAGGAGTGGAACCTAAAGGTGAGAACTTCTCACGTTATTTTTATTTTCTAGTTAAAATATATATTAGGATGTAGACGGTGCTTAGCAGCACCCAACACCCGTCGTCCACAGACCATGGACGACCTATTTGTTTGTTTGATTATGTTGTGAAAGTTGATTTTGTGATGTGGAATGGAATAAATTATTTCATAGTTAAAAGTATAATTTTTAACATGTATATGAATAAAATAAATATTTATAAACAAATCGGATGATTTGTTTATGTATACACATTTGAATGATATTGACTGGGACGATGAATTTTGCACATCGCCCAATTGCACAAATAAAATTCATTATATGTTGATTGAGACCCCAAACGGGTATTGGAATGATATTGGGCATACACCAATCCCAATATTTAGTTGTATGTCAATCGATTGGTTGACAGACTGTTGTAAGCATTAAATATGTATATTTAATGCTTATGCAGTGTAAAATGCACTCTAGATTATGGTTGACTGTGTTTGATTATTGTTGTATACACGTGTGTATGAAATCCATACGAATCACATTATATGGTAATTGACTGTGTCTGATTCCAATTCAGAAATAAGGAATATTTTAAAATAACGAATATTTTCAAATAATGAATATTTTAAAATAATATTCGATAAAAGATCAAAATCTGATTTCGATGTCCGATTTGGGATGGACACGAAAATATTTAAATATATAAAGCCGTGTTGATTTGATATACACCATTTTGGACGTGAACGATATTTATATCAATTTTATTCATTTATATAGTGAATATCAGAAAGGAATTTATTTCAAAATTTAATGTTTTAAAAATACTATCATTTATATATAGATGATATGGAATATTCAATTTAGATTTGAAATTGAATATGAAGTTGAAATCATTTTGAAAATGAATTTAAAATGATTTATAAAATATGTTTTTAAATGGAAATCATCGAAATATATATTATATATATAATATAATGGCCTGGATAGAACGTGCCGCGCTGTGGTAGTTCAGTAATTTCAACCATTGACTTCGAATGGACATTATGGGAGATCTGACCGTCGGATTCTCCTAAAACCGGAATCAGTGGGTTCGTATCGAAAAAAGCTTTCTGACGAATATTAGAGATTTGAAATCTAATGGTTGGATTTGGAATTATGTCCAAATCAAATTTGGAAAAGGTCGCTGTAAGTGCAGTTCGATGGCCGTTTATGGTAATCGACTGTATGGGCCTTGATAAAGTTATTAAAAATATCAATAACTAGTGTAGAATCATAAGAAATGATTTGGAAAGAATTGGGATGAAACATTCCATATTTGAAAAGATAAAAATAGATTTTTATCAAAATGAACTAGTTATTAACTAGATTTGAAATCCAATATTTTTTAAATAAAATAAATTGGATTTGAAATCATTTTTAAAAATAACCAGGATTTCCAATATATAAATTGGAATGGATTTGAATCGAAATTGTCTTCGGAATATTTCGATGTTGGATTTCGTGATTATACGGATATTGTTATGGAAATTTGAAAGATATATTTGTATCGTATTTTCTAATACGATATTTGTTGGATGTAATATTTTATACTGAATATAAGCCGATATATTTTCTATTCAGAGCCTTGTATTTAATATCAAATGGGATTTTGGGTTTGTCATGAATGGTGTCTTCAGTAACACTGTTCTTGAACCCTATGTGAAGAAAATAAATCTTTTAATTAAGGTTGTTAGAGTTTCCAATTATATTTAATAATTGGAATAAAATGGAATGTGAATTAGGTTTATCGTGAACTGTGTTTTTAAAGAAATTGGTTCTTTAACCCGATTTACAGTGAAATGTGATTTGGAATTTATAAATCTTTTGTTAAGATTCAAAGGAATTTTTCCAAAGAGAAGTTTTCCAGTTTAATAAAATAAATTGGAATGGAACGGAATTCGATTTGGTAATAATCGAAGTGGATGTCTGTGTAGGAAGACTGTTACTATATATGGAATTTAAGAGGCTTTGCCGTTATTCCATTTATAATATCGGTTGGATATGGAAGTTCATATCGATTATATATATTGATCTGTTTTCCGTGAAGATTCCATTGTTAATGGAATGTGATTTTGGGTTTATCGTGAGCTGTGTTTTAAATGACATTAGTTCTTTAACCTAGTTAAAGATAAGATTTATTTCTTAACTTTGAATAATCATTAAGTAATGATTTTTGGAAATTAAAACTGAATTGGAGTTTTAATGAATCTTTAAATAGACTGAAAGGTGAATTTGATAACTAAAATTATCAAATTCAAGAAAAGATCGAGAATGGAGTACCATCAGTTTTACTCCAGATGATAGTTAAATCTTTAATTAGATTTGAACGTGAAACTGTAATTGAATTTACCGATAACACCATGGTGTTAGATATGAAGTTACAAGTTTTGCTTCATGGGATGAATAGGTTAAGATTGGGAAATTAAACAAATGATTACTTTGGTAAGGTTCGCTAATCCCGACCAGTTTGAATAAACCATAATTTGGTTTGAATTGAAATCCAAAAGATGATTAAAGAATAAATTTAAAGAATTTATCTTTGATAAAATTAATGGGAACCTTTCCCAATGTATAAGAATATTTGAATAAAGGAATATACTGGATTGGAACGAGGCGTAAGTTGTGTTTTTATAGCGCTTGTTTATAATATACACGAGTTATTCGGAAAGACCGGGTTTATACCATTTTGAATAACTGAATCGATGATATGTCGACGATGAAGACGGTGGTTGAAGACCAGAGGTCTTCACATCGTTTGGATGATTACTGATGTCTTGAATGGGTTGTACACTCAAGACGAGGTAATAAGTGGTGATCGTTCCAGATGTACTTGGAGATCGACCGGATATGCGAGGGCCTCTCTCCTGTATTGGACATACGGGACGAGGAATAAGTGCCTCCGGTTTCGTTCAGACCCAAAACGAACTTGTAAATGGATGTGTGTGTGATATCGGATTTCATTCTGTGTGATTGGTAGACATCGGTTGCATAGCGTAAATTGCCTGTGTGGCATGCTGAGATGCAAATGATCAAGGCTTCTGTTGAAAAGCAGAGTCTTGTGGTTGATGATCAAAGCACGGCTTTAATATAGCATAGTTTTGTGTAGCGTTAATTCGCGAGCCTCGCATCCCAGTGTGAACCAGAAATGGGAGAGGACTTCAGGGAGGACATGCATTTCCTTCTAGCTATGAGTGGTGTCAGCGTTTTGCAAGCCCTGACATTTTACTTATGTGAATGATGGATAGCGAGGAGCCTCGTTTATATCGGTCGTTCCAGGGCCGATGGTTTGGTCGGGATATGACCAGTTTATGCCCCATAGGGCGGGGAAACTCATTGTTCAGGCATTTTAATCCACTCCGTGTGGACCGGCCCTGACGATCCAAGGTGCAGTGGCGGCTATATCCTGAGAGGCGGGCTAGAGCACCTCGAATTCGGTAAGGACGATCCATTGCCTCGGTTCACCGATGGAAATCTAACTTCCAATACATGGCAATTGCGGTTTTGATTGTAGAGCCTAGTATTGGCGACATGATATATGGTACTCATGCCATCTAGGATTGATACATTTATATTGGAAGTTGTTTTATACACTATGCACTTATAATTGTATCAAATGATTTGTTTTAATGTATTAAGCATGTTTGGCTATTATAAGGGAAAACCTTATCCTCCGGCTTGCGTTGCATTGTGTGATGGGACATGTGTCTTACAATAGCTTCATTTTTCCAAAAAGCGTTGCTTGTTTTGTTATATGCACTGGTATTCTTGAGAGGAAACCCGTTCTGTGTTATATGGCGTGGTCCCTTTATATGTCTGATTTTAAATGCAAAGTTTTAAATAGCTATTTTAGTTTCACACCAGTTACATGACTCACCTGGAGTTTATTGTTTTAACCTAAACTCTAGGTGCCCCTATTTTCCACACGGGCAGCTAGTAGTTTTGGTTTTGTAGATTTATATTCATAGTATCCTGATTTAAAGCTGGAATGATATTCGGAAAGCTCTGTATTCGTATATTCCTTTCAGTCGTGTTTTGTATTATTTTTCCGCTGCTATGTTTTTTAATGTAATTTAAATCTCTGATATTTGTCGAATGTATATTATTTATTCATACTCTGTTATATTCTTGTATTCTGATGGAATTGTTGTAATAAGCAATGAAATGTTCTTCTGTTTTTATTCTGATTCGTCTTGTTCTCAAAGCAATCCGGACTTTCCTTATCGGTGAAGTCGGGTCGTTATAATTGGTACCAGAGCTTTGGTTTACAGAGCTCAAGAACAAGATACATAAGAACCGAACGAAAAAATTCATCAGAGATTGGATTAGCAACATCCAATGGGAATGACTCATTAGAGATAGGATCAGTAGTACCCTAGAACGAGTGCAAAGAGTATACTTTTCAAATAAAAAGAAAACGAATTTTGTTTTGAAAATTTAAACCATTTTATACGTATTTGAATATTTATTTTATATTGAATTTGGACAATCGAGTATATAAAGATTTTCCATATATGCCTTGCAAACGTGTATTCGAAGTTTGAATATACTGGATAGATATAGAATCACACTCTAGTCGCCCAGAGATGAAACTATTGATGACTGTACAGCATTAGTCGTTTGTGTTCGAGTTTCGAAGGTAGGATGTCTGTAACGACCCGTGTTTTTGGCACTCGAATATGTAATTTAATTTATTTAATTTAAATATTATATTTGGAATATCGATGGAATTAATATCTAATTCGCTATTTAAACAAAGTTCGACGTTATATATTTATATAATTTTAAATAGAGCTTGAAATATAGCGCTGCAGTTTGAAAATTCGAGTTTGAACTTAACTGGACATACAAAGTCCGATATAAGTCGGATTCCTATGAAACAAGACACGTTGGAACCGTATTGACGATAATTTTCATATGAAAGAGAAAAATTCAGATTTCGTATTTTAAATGGTAAGTTATGGCCAAAACAAAATTTGAAATAGTCGCTATAGAAATCGTTATTTAATATAGGCCTTTAAAATAGCCGTTTTGCAAACGGACTCAGGTTTCAACGAAATCAGTTTCATTGGGACCGTAACGTTAAATTATTGTACGGTGGTGAACGGCGTGGCAAACAGATGTCGTATGTGACCACAGCAATCGTAAACGCCTGTTTAAATTCTATAGTGCGCATTCAAATAAATATAAGGAGTATTTGGACGTAATTTGAGCAGACGATCGAATTAGGCCGCGAAACCAGTTCTGTTGAGTTCGTATCGTCGATTAGAGTCAGGATAGGTATATAGTTTGTTATTTTTAGAGATCGAGAAATTTGGCGTTAAAAAGGGTAGGGCGGTTCGGGGTAAAAATAGCCTATCAGGGAAACAGTCTCAGAATGCGACGAAACTAGTGCCGTTGGGTTCGTATCGAAAAGTTATTGCAAGATATCAAGGTTTCAAGTTGATTTAACTTATCTGGTGATCGTGGAAAAATTAAACGCGTGTTTATTTCTGGTTTTATAAAGGAACTTTTTCCAAACGACCTCGGATTTCGATGAAACTTGTCCCATTTGGTTCAGAATACTTTTTTACACCAGGATTAGCCTTTTTATCAGTAAACAGAAATCGTTTGTAGTGGATTTTATCAATTACTTCACCGCGAAGTTTCAATAATAATATTTTATTAAAACCCACTTATATATATACCCTTCTCAGTTTTTCCAACCCTAATTCTTTCGTTCATTTCTGGTCAACGCAATTTCTGCGCCTCCACCCTAACATTTCACGGCTGAAAATCTTCGATCATTTCCTCCTCTTTTTCATGAAATCCATTCAATTAATTCGGAAGCCTCCTCATCAATATTCGAGAGCTATGTAAGCTCTACGTTTTGGACCGTCATGATCAACCTTAGAGGACGGTGGCAACTGAAATCCTGCTTGAAATTTGATGCGGTTTTGGGGCTGGTATGGGTGGCAGACGGTATCGGGTTCGATGGGATTCAGACTGGAGATGGAGCCCGCGTAGGACTTCGAGTGGATGCTGTCGGATTCCGCTCCGATTGACCATGGAGGTGGAGAGTTCGGGAATTAGGATCGAAGGTTGGGGCTAGGTTCTTGAACATGAATGAAGTGGGAGCAGCATTTGTTGAAGGGTCAGGTTGAGATCATTGTACGGAACAAATAAAGGAAGCCGGTCCCCGTAGCTTGAACGAGAACGAAGACCAAATGGGAAACCAGCGGTTGACCCTATGTATTGATAATCCTTCTTAGTTAATTCTTAATTAGTAATTAATTCAAGCCATAATATGAATAATAATTGATTTAGTTAATGTTACAGATGAGATTGGTTAACATAGCAGCAAAAGCATGAGCATCATGAGGTGAACACGAGCAGTCTGTTGGGTTGGACGTGGCATAGGAGACAAAAGTTTGGATCGGCCATCCTAAACTTAACCAATATATTAGTTAAGTTATGAATTAATGAATTAGTTATTACAATCATATTTTAAATAATTAATTTGGTGCAAGATTGTCAAACATGGACAGGGAACGATGGAAATCATGAGAGGAAGGAGGATGGGAAACTATCGGCCGGTTTAATCCCTTCTATGCCTAAGTAATTATATGTTAAGTTATAATTAAACATATTTAGTTACTATTACCATATTCTTAGATAATATCTAAAACTGATGCATGATGTTATACATTCGAATTATCAAGATTCAAGGGACCGAACTGAAAAGAAACTTTAGTCAGCCTATTGAACAGTTGAAAGAAAAGAAAATTAATCAATTATTTTTGACAAATCATAAATAAGGAATTATATTATTTAAATTGCATACTTATATATTACGTAACTCTCACATTTATGATTAGAATCGGACGAACAAGACATCACTGGAACCGTATTGAAGAGCAGAACTTTTGGGAACAGATATAGATGCAATTGGACTCAACCGGAATTTTTGATTAAATTAAATACTCGTTTAATTTAATTAACCAACCAACCGTCTAAACAACGGTATCAACTCAAGGTGAGTTAAAGTCACTCAGTTTTTCCCATTTATACTTTATATAAATTGGGTTTTTAATTTGTGTGCTCTGTTTGCTGATGGTTGCCTGTTTGCTAGTTATACGTTTGTTTGTTGACTTAACTGATGAAATTAAACTGTGTTTAATTTCAGTGAAATACCAAATCGTTATTTTTAACGATTGGTGCCAATAAAGGTAACTTACCTTGGTTGGTCACGTTTATTTATAAACGTGTTTAAATGGTTGAATTGTTTGAATTGCTTATGGTTGATGTTAAATGGTCGTTATTTAGTTTATCAGTTAAACAAAACTGAACAGTCTGATTTGAGATAACCATTTTGTATACAGGGAAGAACAGGTTGGAGGAATCCAACCGGGTTCCTCAAAAATATTGTTTGTTTTCATATTATCATATATGAACTGTCCTATTTGGGTTGATTGAGTTGATTGTTGATTATTGAATATTCGACATCTGTTTGTTTACAACAATGGGTGATATTGGTTGGGTATTTGGCAGCGTTTGGCCTATAAAATCAATCGTTTTATAAGTATTGATTCACCGTCAGGCGAGTCGATAGAGATGTAGTTATAAAATTCATTTTATAACTGGAGATAGATTTTGAATATATTATTTTGAATAAAAGTTATTAAAGAGAGATAAATAAATATTTTAATTATTTAAGACTTTGATGTTATAATAAGTTATTTTATAAAGTTAATTTTGATATTAATCAAGATTTATAAGTGCGAGCATAAGAAATAAACCGAATGGTTTAGCTTGGATAATTATTTGATCAAGAAACAATTAATGGAATTTATTTAAAATAATCATATTGTTAATTAATTTAATGTGAGGAATTGTTTGGAATCGATTAACGAGATAATTGAGTTTTGAGTTAATCGACCGTTTTGAATTGGAATTAATTTCAAATTAATGTGTTTTGATTTAAAATTGTTAAATGAATATTGTTTAAGTTAGATAAGGTTTCGAAAGGGTTTACTATTTATTTTAGTAAATAAAGACATAACTACTGAAGTAATTAATAATCGGAGTAAACTATTATTTTAAAAGTAATCAAAGTGAGATGAAATCCAATCGATGTGGTGAAAGGAGTTATGATTGAGGTTTATATTTAAAACTCGAATTTTTATAACGAAGTTATAAAGGAATTTCAAGCGAATATAATAGCTTGAAATAAGCGTTACTTAATTATTTGAATTAAGTTAAAGGATATTTAGATCAAAAGGGTTTATGATGAACTAGAGTTTATAAATGAGGTTTAAAAAGGGAAAAGCGTAAATTTTAACTTAACGATTACTTAAAAATGGGATTAAGTAAGAAAAGGAAAATTGAAATAAGATTTCCGAAGGGGAAAATGGCTGAATAGATTTGAGAGGAGATTGGTGAAAGTGAATCTGTTTAAAGAAGTGGGTTATAGGGTTGTACAAACAAATCCAAGTTATGATGGGGTTTGTTTTGAGACTGGAGTGGAATATTAGTGTTAGATTACAACTGATATATATTTGAGGATAAGAACGTGATTTGATCAAGGTCTGAGAGGTAATTAAAATACCCCAACTTGAACAACATCGGGATTATCTGAAGATG
Source organism: Allium sativum (assembly GCA_030737875.1). Lineage (NCBI taxonomy): Eukaryota > Viridiplantae > Streptophyta > Magnoliopsida > Asparagales > Amaryllidaceae > Allium > Allium sativum. The sequence continues at coordinate 446,652,372 of CM060923.1, forward strand.
ATATTAGTTGGTAATCGTAAAGAGATTCGTGATAATATAACAAAGGTTTTTGAAAGGAGAGTTGAGTGGAAATTATATATGGTTATAAGTTATTTTACTAAGTATTATAACGTAATAGTTCTGAGGACAGTAGTATATAAGAATATAGTTATTCGAGATAGAGTTAGTCAAACATAGTTATTCGGGATTAGTGCCATTTCGTACGACTGTTAGCGTAATTTGCAGGGCTGCAGATAGCCTACGGCGGTCGGATGTTTCCTGAGGAAATCAGGCGTAACCATTGTGATCGCCACGATCTAGAGTCAAGCGAATGGAGTTAAGTAAAATAGTAGTAAATCGATAGGGTTAAAGAAGTCGAGTTAATCAGTTAGAGTTAACCACTTTGAGTTAATCAATTGGAGTTAATCGATTAGAGTTAAATCGAATTAGAGTTATTCAAATATTGTATTTTTAAATATTAACAGAGTTAGAAGTTTTGATTTAACAAAATAAATCAAGTGTTAAAAGGCCAGGTAATGCTGAATACTTAACTAGTGAACTCATTGGAGTGTCATGATTGAAACACTGTATATTTTGATAGTTAAAACACCGACTATCAAATCTGTCCAATACGATTGTTGGTATGGAAAGACCGGGATCGAATTTATATTCGAAAACCATTCCGAACAACAAATACGTGAAGATCTCAGAAGAGGTTCAAGATGGAGCATTGAAGACCGTGGGTTTTCATAAATGGAAGAACCACTAATTTTCTCTGCCTGGCAAGCAGAGATAAGCTGTGATTCTGTCGTGGTTGGAATCTACGGGTTGCAAGGACTTCTCGCTACTGATCCATGGGGTGATTCCTATATGGATGCGGTAGGAGAGTGCCTTCGGTTCATCCTGTTACTGGATGACTTGTATGGACGGATGTCTGACAGAGTATTTCCAAAGGATCACGTACGTTGATTTCTTCAAACGTGCTATAGTTGTTGGTGGAGAATTGCCGCTCTCTTAGCTTCCAGCTAGAGTATTTTTGGGGTCGTCAATTATTGATATCTGACGGATCTGATGATGTGGCATCCAAAGTGAATGACGACCAGATGTTCAGAAGTTATTCTGACCTCAAGCCTCATCAACCGAGAAATGACAAAAATCGGGCAGGCAGCATGGCTATATGGGTCGCTCCCATTAGGATGTATAATCACCTAACTAGAGAAATTCCTATTTGTTCTTAAATCTATGTTTCGATGCTGTCCCTTGTCGGGAGACGGTTGCTGATCCCAACCGTCGGTGATATACATTCGATACACTCAAGCGAAATGAGTGGTCGGTCATGTGAGGGCCGGGTTGCAAGATGTTCTTGTTGAACCCAGTGTATTCGTCTCTAGAGATACACTATCGTAGGTGGTCCCATACCTTGTCAAGGTCGGAATCCAATCTCCAATAAGCGCCTGCGGGTTTTGATTGTATACTATATATGTGGAGCGTGAGATGCAAGCGTTCCACTAGATTGATATTTACTTGTATTTAGACATTATTATAATATCAGACAAGATATTGATTTCAAAACTGTTTTGGGTTATCGTAAGGTAAAAACCGTCTGTGTTTATGTGTGGATTTGGTCTTACGATTATCCTTTTCTTTTGAAAAGATTTTGAACTTTAAAATCATGATTGGATGATTTACCCTTAATACTGTGCGAGTTTATCTCACTCTGGTTCACCAGACTGACCCGGTGTTTTGTAAATGCTCGGGTTAGCACGGAGTGTACAGGTTCAGGTTATCGAATGCTGTGAAGTCCAGAGACGAGCTGGAGATGTTTAGACGTATGATATTATATAGCTACTATTCCGCTGTGTGTTGTATATGGGAACAGATCATTATAACTGTCCCATTGTGTGATGTACTCTGATACTGTAAGTATTTTTAAAGCTCTCAATAAAGATTTATTTCTGTATTATATTTTGTTCCGCTGCAATGTGAGACTCTGTGTTGTGGTGTTTCTTCTTCTTCTATTCTACTAATTTCTTTCCTTCTTATCTCGCCCTCTAATTTCTTTCATTAACTGTCCAGTGTTTTCGGTGCTTGGAGGATCGGCATGGGTTACGGTAAAGGTATTTATGTCGATTTTCGAGGCCGAAATCCCTGGGTCGTTACAGTGGTATCAGAGCTGAAGGTTAAGTGATTACCTTGGCTCTGTGGCGTGATTCAGTAGAGATGGGGTTAGTAATACCCTAGACTGAGTTTGAGTGTATATATACGAGTGAACGTATTTGTAGATTTTATAAAAATTGTTTTATATTGTTGAGATTTATCGGTTGAGTTGTTTATGGGTTCTGATCGATCAGTTTGATCCACTGTATCGATAGGGGTTTATAAACACTCGAATACGATGGGTCGTCACGATATGTTTTGAAAGAGGGTAAATGAAATAATTTTACCCAAATTATATTTTAATGTAAAAGAATGATATATATATTTGAAGTATTATAGTATGTTGGAGGTGTTGGTTGATTATAATTGAAATGATTAAATAAATAACAAATTAAAATTCGTATAATCTGGAATCAGATGAATTAAATCTGAAATCTAAATCAGAATTGGAATTAAAATTCCTTAATGTGGGATAAATGATTGCAAATGAACTTGAATTGAATATATGAGAATTTTAAAATCCTGGGAGATTTTAATTTTGTTACAAGCATTGAAAGGGATATTTTGAAATGGATTTCAAAATGAAAGTGTTTAGAACTGGTTTTGAAAGTGACATAGTATTGAACTCACTTCGATAGCTGGAAAATAGATTCCGATGATGATCCGGACATCATCGGTGTTCATTTTCGAGTGGTAAGTGACGAATTACTACCAAAGATTTTGTTTTGAATCGCTTTGAGAAAAACAAGTTGTTTTGGATCCTGAAAGGAATATTTGACTTTGGAAAGAGCTGAACTGTTTAAAACTCCCAGGGAGATTGTTTGAACAAAAGTAAGATAGAAATTTGTGAAAGCAAATATGAAATGAATTGAAACCAATTAACTGGAAATTGAATCAGGATATAATATATCAAGTTGAATTAGATTTTGAATTGGGAGACAGGAATCTGAAATGGTGTTGGATTGGTAATTTAAGAGTTGAAATCAATGATGGATGGAAGTTGAGTTAAGAATGGGATTTGGATTGGATGCGTGAAGGATTTGGTTTTGAGGATAAAAGTGGAATTTTGTTTGAGATTGCATTTCTATATGCTGACAGGGTAGCAGATGGAAAGGATATAATGATATGCCCGACAAAAAGGTACATGTTTATTTTCATATGGGTTTGGTGATTTATGAGCCTATTTGGCAAGCCGCTTGGCTGTTTTATTTTCTTTTGGATTGGAGAAGGCCTAGAAAGGCGAGTTGTGGTTGTACCGATTGAGCCGTACAGAGGAGGTGCTGGCGAAATTTTTCGAAAATTTAAAGTGTTAGAAAATTTTCGATATTTTTGAAAATATTTATTTACAGTATTAAATTGGTTTCTAATTTAATATAAAATTAGATTTGAAATTAATGAGTTTATAACGTTCTTTCTTACCTTAGCAATTTCGAGGACGAAATTATTTTAAGGGGGAAAGAATGTAACGACCCGTGTTTTTGGCACTCGAATATGTAATTTAATTTATTTAATTTAAATATTATATTTGGAATATCGATGGAATTAATATCTAATTCGCTATTTAAACAAAGTTCGACGTTATATATTTATATAATTTTAAATAGAGCTTGAAATATAGCGCTGCAGTTTGAAAATTCGAGTTTGAACTTCAACAGGACATACAAAGTCCGATATAAGTCGGATTTCTGTGAAACAAGACACGCTGGAACCGTATTGACGATAATTTTCATATGAAAGAGAAAAATTCAGATTTCGTATTTTAAATGGTAAGTTATGGCCAAAACAAAATTTGAAATAGTCGCTATAGAAATCGTTATTTAATATAGGCCTTTAAAATAGCCGTTTTGCAAATGGACTCAGGTTTCAACGAAATCAGTTTCATTGGGACCGTAACGTTAAATTATTGTACGGTGGTGAACGGCGTGGCAAACAGATGTCGTATGTGACCACAGCAATCGTAAACGCCCGTTCAAATTCTATAGTGCGCATTCAAATAAATATAAGGAGTATTTGGACGTAATTTGAGCAGACGATCGAATTAGGCCGCGAAACCAGTTCTGTTGAGTTCGTATCGTCGATTAGAGTCAGGATAGGTATATAGTTTGTTATTTTTAGAGATCGAGAAATTTGGCGTTAAAAAGGGTAGGGCGGTTCGGGGTAAAAATAGCCTATTAGGGAAACAGTCTCAGAATGCGACGAAACTAGTGCCGTTGGGTTCGTATCGAAAAGTTATTGCAAGATATCAAGGTTTCAAGTTGATTTGACTTATCTGGTGATCGTGGAAAAATTAAACGCGTGTTTATTTCTGGTTTTATAAAGGAAATTTTTCCAAACGACCTCGGATTTCGATGAAACTTGTCCCATTGGGTTCAGAATACTTTTTTACACCAGGATTAGCCTTTTTATCAGTAAACAGAAATCGTTTGTAGTGGATTTTATCAATTACTTCACCGCGAAGTTTCGATAATAATATTTTATTAAAACCCACTTATATATATACCCTTCTCAGTTTTTCCAACCCTAATTCTTTCGTTCATTTCTGGTCAACGCAATTTCTGCGCCTCCACCCTAACATTTCACGGCTGAAAATCTTCGATCATTTCCTCCTCTTTTTCATGAAATCCATTCAATTAATTCGGAAGCCTCCTCATCAATATTCGAGAGCTATGTAAGCTCTACGTTTTGGACCGTCATGATCAACCTTAGAGGACGTGGCAACTGAAATCCTGCTTGAAATTTGATGCGGTTTTGGGGCTGGTATGGGTGGCAGACGGTATCGGGTTCGATGGGATTCAGACTGGAGATGGAGCCCGCGTAGGACTTCGAGTGGATGCTGTCGGATTCCGCTCCGATTGACCATGGAGGTGGAGAGTTCGGGAATTAGGATCGAAGGTTGGGGTCAGGTTCTTGAACATGAATGAAGTGGGAGCAGCATTTGTTGAAGGGTCAGGTTGAGATCATTGTACGAAACAAATAAAGGAAGCCAGTCCCTGTAGCTTGATCGAGAACGAAGACCAAAGGGGAAACCAGCGGTTGACCCAATGTATTGATAATCCTTCTCAGTTAAATCTTAATTAGTAATTAATTCAAGCCATAATATGAATAATAATTGATTTAGTTAATGTTACAGATGAGATTGGTTAACATAGCAGCAAAAGCATGAGCATCATGAGGTGAACACGAGCAGTCTGTTGGGTTGGACGTGGCAGAGGAGACAAAAGTTTGGATCGGCCATCCTAAACTTAACCAATATATTAGTTAAGTTATGAATTAACTAATTAGTTAATACAATCATATTTTAAATAATTAATTTGGTGCAAGATTGTCAAACATGGACAGGGAACGATGGAAATCACGAGAGGAAGGAGGATGGGAAACTATCGGCCAGTTTAATCCCTTCTAAGCCTAAGTAATTATATGTTAAGTTATAATTAAACATATTTAGTTACTATTACCATATTCTTAGATAATATCTAAAACTGATGCAGGTTGTTATACATTCGAATTATCAAGATTCAAGGGACTGAACTGAAAAGAAACTTTAGTCAGCCTATTGAACAGTTGAAAGAAAAGAAAATTAATCAATTATTTTTGACAAATCATAAATAAGGAATTATATTATTTAAATTGCATACTTATATATTACGTAACTCTCACATTTATGATTAGAATCGGACGAACAAGACATCACTGGAACCGTATTGAAGAGCAGAACTTTTGGGAACAGATATAGATGCAATTGGACTCAACCGGAATTTTTGATTAAATTAAACACTCATTTAATTTAATTAACCAACCAACCGTCTAAACAACGGTAATCAACTCAAGGTGAGTTAAACTCACTCAGTTTTTCCCATTTATACTTTATATAAATTGGGTTTTTAATTTGTGTGCTCTTTTTGCTGATGGTTGCCTGTTTGCTAGTTATACGTTTGTTTGTTGATTTAACTGATGAATTAAACTATGTTTAATTTCAGTGAAATACCAAATCGTTATTTTTAACGATTGGTGCCAATAAAGGTAACTTACCTTGGTTGGTCACGTTTATTTATAAACGTGTTTAAATGGTTGAATTGTTTGAATTGCTTATGGTTGATGTTAAATGGTCGTTATTTAGTTTATCAGTTAAACAAAACTGAACAGTCTGATTTGAGATAACCATTTTGTATACAGGGAAGAACAGGTTGGAGGAATCCAACCGGGTTCCTCAAAAATATTGTTTGTTTTCATATTATCATATATGAACTGTCCTATTTGGGTTGATTGAGTTGATTGTTGATTATTGAATATTCGACATCTGTTTGTTTACAACAATGGGTGATATTGGTTGGGTATTGTAACACCCTGAATTTTAGTTAATACTAAAATTCACTAATTATAGGATAAATAATCTCAGATGTGGGAATTGGGGGTAACGGGCTGCGTCATTGCGTTCGTCTCGGAAAAATACGCGAAATAGAGTCCGAGTTTTCGAGAATCGGAGTCCGTATGGCCCGGTTATGGCCCAAAGAAGTTTTCAGAAAATTCAAAGATAAAAACAGAATTTAATATTTAAAAAAATCAGATTTTGAATTGGGGCCAGTGGGGGCCAGGCGGGAAAAATTCCCGCCCTAGCCATGTCGACAGGGCTGTCGACAGGGGTGTCGACTGCCCTGTCGACTTGCCTGTCGACAGGGGTGCGACGCCCAGTAAAACTGGGTGCACCAGTTTGGGTCCTTGTGCTGGCCTAGTGGGCTGGTTCTAGAGATTTCCTAAATCTAAGGGTCCTAATCTAACCTAGGGTTAATCTAAGGGCCTAAAACACTCACCTAATCCTATAAATAAGACCCCAACCCTACCCTAATTCATTCATAATTAAGTTTTGTAACTAAACTATGGCAAAACGAAACTTGGCCATGGCCTCCACAAATCAAATGAAGAGAGTTGCAAGCTAATCAACCCCTAATCACCTTCTTCTTCATATTTGGCAACTAGTTTTACTTCATTGATTTGCTAATCTTGGTTTTGGTGAGTTTCTATGGCTTTAATAATCAATTGTTAAATTGATTATGGTAGGATGTGATAAGACATGGCTATGTTTGTGGATAAATGTATTTATGCAAGTTTGTAAGATATGTGATTTGCAAGTTTTATGTTAAATGCAAGTTTAAGGCCATGTTTTATGATGCAAAACACCATGTTAAACATTTATGCATATGTGACATGTTATGCAAACTATATGTGAGAATATATGCAAGTTATATGTAACATGATATGCAAGTTATGCATGTGATTTTATGCATGCTAAGTAGTTGGTGTTATGCATGTTAAGTATTTGATGTTAAGCATGTTAAGTATTTGATGTTATGCATGCTAAGTATTTGATTGTATACATACTAAGTATTGGGTTTTATGCATGATAAGTGTTTGGGGTTTATGCAAGTTAAGTGGTGGGTTTATGCATAATAAGTATTTGATTTCATGCATGATAAGTAAGTGGTTTTATGCATGCTAAGTGGTTGGTATTATGCATAAATCATAACATGCAAGTTTATCCTTTGAAATATGATGCATACATATGCAAGATGATACCCTTATATGTTATGCATGTTTATCCTCCTTTAAGATGCAAGTTCATATGCAAGTTATGTGAATGGTGTTATGCAAGTTATGTGTATAAGATTATGCAAGTTATGTGCATGATGCTATGCAAGTTATGTATATGCTTAAATGCAAGTTTAATGTGATATGCAAGTTATGCATGTTCATGCAAGTATGTGAATGCTTATGCAAGTATATGAATGCTTATGCAAGTTATGTGTATGCTTAAATGCATGATTAACATGTTATGCAAGTTATGAGAATGCCTATATGCAAGTTCAACATGTTATGCAAGATATGTGTATGATAATATGCAAGCTCATATGCAACATGTTATGCAAATCATGTGTATGATAATATGCAAGTTTGGGTTAAATGTAGTTGGGTTAATATATGCTCATATATGCAAGTTGACATCCTCTTAACCCATGACAATGTTGTATGCTAAACCCATGATATTGGTGATGATCTTCCCCTTATTTATGTCATGAAATGAGAACGATTTACGTGGGGAACGATGGGGTTGGTAAATATGTTAATAAAAATATGATTGGGTATGATTAAGCATACCATAAAAATAAATTACCATAAGTGGGAATTTACCTATTGAGTTAGGTCTACCCCATGGGAATTTACCTATTGAGTTAGGTCTACCCATGTTATGGAAAATTTGATATTAATTAGGGATAATTAATATGGGGGTGATTAATTAGGTTTAATTAATCAACTAAGACACGAGGTTGGACCCTTTTGTAGCGGAAGTCTGCCCGGAACCGACCGGCCATCCAGCGGCTACAAATGATTGGCCCAATGTGAGAGGTCTTAGTCATAAATTAAATACATGATTAAAATAAAGACACGAGGTTAGACCCTTTTGATGACAGAAGTCTGCCCGGAACCAACCGGCATATCCAGCAGTCATAAAAGACGGTCTAATGTGAGAGGTCTTTATGAGGTCATGATCTTAATTAATGAATTAAGAGACACTTAACCATATTAGCATGTAGTGGGACATGATGGGTTAAGTGGGTGCCTTGGGGTGGCATGATGAGACCAGTGGGTTGCCTTGGGTGGCAATAGAAAAATACGATTAGAATACTTAACCAAGGTGGAACATGTAATTAAACATGATAAAAGGGTTAAGTAAGTGCCATGGGTGGCATGTGAGAATACGATTAGAATACTTAACCAAGGTGGAACATGTAATTAAACATGATTAAGGGGTTAAGTAAGTGCCATGGGTGGCATGTGGAAATCTAGTGGGTGCCCTAAGTGGCAATTGAAATATGATTAAAGGACTTAACCAAGATTTATAACATGTAAGGGGACATGGTTAAAGGGTTAAGTGGGATGCACTAGATAAAATTAGCAAGCTTAAGTAGTAGCTTGTGGGGGCCCATTTCAACCAATATCCCAAACGTATCTTTGTGGGCTCGACTCTAGTCGGGTGACGGGACACGCATATTGGGCTTGACTATAAGAGGCCAAACCGGGTTAGCGGTGGCAACGCGGGACCAACGGGTTTCATATGCGTGTGTGGACCCGGGCTGGTTGGTAAGTCGTTGTTGCATCGTGTAGATATAAAGTCGTGCACTGTTGATATTATTTGGTAGCCACTTTAGGGGAATGATACACCCCAATCGTGGGACCAGCACGGGTATCTACGGTAGGGAGCCGATCGCTTGGGGGTAGTGGGTACACCTAGTAAAGATAGGGGCAGACGGCACCTGTGTAGGGGTACAAGAAACTACCGGGTAAAAATTACTAAGTACACTTAGTGGGATCAACCTTTAAGTAGGAATTACTCTTGGTGGGTAGAACTGGTGTGGTGCAGTGTAGGAATTACCCTTGGGTGAATAAGTCTGGGGTGGTGTAATCTAATAATTATCCTTGGGAGGATAAAAACGTCTTCTCGGTTATCTTAGTACGTCCTGTGTTTTGTTGGCTACTTAGTGTGGTCATTATCCCCAGAGGTACCGTACCTTATTTATGTCATACCCTAATTACTTTAATGGTTGTATTGTTAGGGTTATAGGACTCACTCAGACTTATGTCTGACCCCGTTGTTTTTATCTTTTTCCCAACCCTCAGGTTATCAGAGTGGGCCTAGCACTAGTGGGCTTGGATCAGACCGCTATATCTATCTTTTGGGCTTGGATCGTAGAAGTAAAGCTCGGTTTATCTTTCCTAGTATGGCTATTGTCTATGTAGTGGGATTATGTACTTCTATTTTATCAGGATGGATATTATGTACTTGACTCTTGTTATGGTTTTGTGATGTAACCAAACATGTTTTACTTTCCGCTGAAAATGAAAGGATGTTTTAAATTTTCAAGTATTACTTATATCTGTCTTGTTGTAATTTTTCTGTTCTATACTCACTAAAAATGCTCCACCAAAACTAAGGCATTCCCTTAGTGAGTGACCTTAGCGGGTGTGGGGTGTTACACGTGGTATCAGAGCTTAAGGTTACCGGAACAGATAAAATTTTTAGAAAAACTATTTTCTAAGAATATTTTTGAAAAGGAGTATTTTCAAAAACATGTCTTTTAAGAAAAAAGTTTTTGAAAGAAAAGCATAATCCCCAATAGCCATATTTATATCTTTCGAATTCCCCATTTTGAATCTCTTCCTTTCTCTCGTTTTGAGTTTCCCCTCCGCGTATAGATGATCTTTCTAAGATAGATAAGGATGGAAAACCACTTCAAGGGACTTAGACGTTAGTCGGATTAGAAGTTGGTTCAAGAAGGAGGAGGACTGGTAGGTATCTATTGGATAGACGATGGGAGGAAGGCTCAAATAGTTGTTTGGTTAATGAAGGATGAAACCTCATTGGTGGGAGGTTACGAGTGGAGAATAGGGAAGAAGAAGGCAAGTGGTTATCCTTTTGAGAGGAATAGGACACCTTATTAGGATTGTCCAAAGAAGCAAGGGCAAGGTATGGAATCTTCTGGGGGGTAGTTGTATTCCCTCACGACTAGGGTACCAGATGGGGATAAGACCGTCTAGATTGGAGGTTGGATTTCTTTATCATCCAATTCGAACTTTATTTGATTCTGACGCATCGAGTTCGTTTATCTCTTCATTGTTAGTTGAGTCACTGCACTTAGACACCAGTTGGGTAGATGATCCCTTAGTTGTTTCAAACCCAATTGGGCTCCATGATGTGTTTGGGTTTGAAAGTTCCTATACTTAGCGTTGAGTTTAAGATGTGATGCTTTTGGGCTTCACGGGCTATGGGTTAGTTTTGGGCATGGACTGGTTATCCAGTAGGGGTGCCATTCTTCATTTTGAAGGGAGAGTTGTTAGGCTTATGGGCCGCCTGGGTAACACTCTCGAGATCTCTTGTAATCCCATAGAATCTGTTATGCTAAGGTATCTAGAATCGCTTGACACGTTGGTCTAGAGTCTGCGATCTGTTAGAGCGGTCCGGGAATACCCGGATGTGTTTGAGGAGGTGAAGGGCTTACCTCCGAAGCGGGAGATTGACTTCCGAATATATCTGGTGGATAATGCTAAACCAGTATCTTGGCCAGTGTGCCACATGGCTCCTAGTGAGAGGAGGGAACTCCATAAGTAAGTAGGCGATTTGCTTGAGAAGGGGTTCATAAGACGAAGTATATCGGAGTGGGGCGCTCCAAGTAGTTTTTGTTATGAAGGCGGATGGGTCCCTCAGACTTTGTGTAGGCTAAAGAGAACTAAAGAAACTCACAAAGAAGAATAGATACCCATTGCCGAGGATTAATGATCTCTTTGATCAGTTGGCTGGCGCCTCAGTATTTTTGTAGTAGGACTTAGCCACGGGATTTCATCAGTTGAGAGTGGCTGAGAATAGTATAGGGAAGACTGCCTTTAGGACTCCGGATGATTTCTTTTATGAGTGGCTGGTGATGCCATTGGGTTTGACGAACGCCCCCGCATACTTTGTTGATTTGATGAGAAGGGTGTTCAGGGAGTACCTAAGTAAGTTCGTGATGGTCTTTGTAGATGACATCTGGGTCTTTTCTAGGAGCGAAATAAGTTTTCGTATGTGCTCAATAGGCTGAGCAGAGCCAGTATAGGATAAACGACGGTTTTGGAGCGAGACTGGCAAGAACATCCAGAATTGGTCAAGGGCTTAATTATTTAGCCATTTTTATTTGTATCATCTCACGTAGGTCGTCTGAATTCGAAGGAGGTATCCCTTGGGTGTTTGTCTGATATTGGTTTAGGCCTTTGGGGCTTGCATTTGGGGGATGCCGAGTTCGACTAGGGTGGTCTGCGTGGGAGACAGTTGTGATAATTTTGGATGATATCCTGGTGGAGAAGAGCATGCCCTACATCTTAGGGAAGTGTTGGAGACTCTTCGAGCGCATAGTCTTAGGACAGCAAAAGTGGATGGGATCCTTAGCATCCAATGAGTAAGGGTAACATGGTAGCGGACACCTTAAGTAGAAAAAGGTTGTCCTTGAGTTCATTGTTCGTTGAACGACGGAGCTTAAAGTTTATTTCTAAGTTTGACTTTAGACCTTCCGTTGACTTTGTACCCGGTTTGCTAGCCTCCTTGGAGGTTAGACCTACTCTTTTGGGGCTGATTGGAAGAGCACAGAGGGACGATCCACAGTTGGTTGAGTTGGTAGAGAAGCTCATAAGGGGGGAAGTCGTCCAGCCATTTGAGTAGGAACACCCTAAACGATAGGGGTGTTTGCGTAGAGACGGTAGATTTTGTGTACCGCAAGACGAGGGTTTGAGGAAGGCTATTCTTGATGACGCACACCGTTCTAGGATGACCATTCATCCCGGTGGGGATAAGATGTACCAAGACATGAAGAGGGTTTTCATCTGGGCCGGTATGAAGATAGATGTGGCCGAGTATGTCGCTCGATGTTTGGTGTGCCAGCAAGTGAAGGCGGAGCAAAGGAAACCAGGTGGGTTGCTTCACCCATTGGAGGTTCCGCAATGGAAGTGGGATAGCGTCTCGATGGATTTTATTGACGGGTTACCCAGGTCGAGGAAGGGTAATACAGGAATTTGGGTGGTAGTAGATAGACTTACTAAGAGCGCCCATTTCATACCTGTGAAGAGTAAGTGGACTGCTCCATGGCTAGCTTCAGTATATCTTCGAGAGATAGTTCGATTACATGGGGTACCCTCTAGCATAGTGAGTGATCGAGATCCTATCTTCACTAGCGAGTGCTGGAAGAGTTTGCAAGAGGCGGTAGGGACTCAGTTGTGTTTGAATACCGCATATCATCCTCAGACGGACGGCCAGACCGAGAGGGTGAATCATGTCCTAGAAGACCTTTTGAGGCTTTGTATCTTAGATTTTGGAGGTACATGGGAAGAGCATCTTCCATTGGTGGAGTTCGCATATAATAACAGCTTTCAGTCCAGTATTGGTATGGCACCTTTCGAAGCTCTTTATGGAAGGCCTTGTCGATCACCTACACATTGGTAGGAATCTACGGATGAGATCTTGCTTGGGCCGATAAGGTTAGAAAGTACGAAGGGGAAAAGATTGATTTGGTTCAAAGAAGGATGAAAGCGACGCAAGATAAACATAAATCTTATGCGGACAAGAAGAGAACAGAGCTTGAGTTTGACATTAGGACATGCTTTTTATTAAGATATCTCCGTTACGGAATGTGGTTCACTTTGGATCTGTTGGGAAGTGAGTACCAAGGTTTGTTGGACCGTTTCCTATTAAGGAAAGGATTGGACAGATGTCATATAGAGTGGAGTTGCCCGACAGACTTAGTGGTATACATGATGTATTCCATGTGAGGAAGGGCCTACATAAGATCGTAGAGGCGATAGAGCCAAGCTTGCTTAAAGAAGTAAGGTAGAGCGTGATGTGATTATTCGACGAGCTCCTACCCGCATCCTTGGGTCAGAGGTTAGGAAGTTGAGAAACAGAGAGGTTCAACTAGTCAAAGTACAAAGGGGAGATGAAGAGAGTGATGCTACCTGGGAGATGGAAGCGAAGATGCGTTCGAGGTACCCTTTTCTTTCGGAGGGTATGTCCTTTTGCTTCTCCTTCATCGCATATCTTGTGCTTATCTTATCTTTAGTATGTCCTCTCGTTAGTACCTTTGACCTTTAGATAGGGTAAACCTATGGTTGAAACATGTGTTTGAAACATGTTATGGTTGATGGATGCAAGTGGATGCAAGTGTTTGCTAGTGGTTGCTCGTGGATGCATATACACACACTCTAGGCACTAGATCGGCTCAGTCACTTCATATTGCATATTGCATAAAATTGTGTGTAGGAAAATATATTTATGGATGTATAATGGTTGTGTTATCATATGGATGATGCATTTTGGTGAATGATTGTGCACTCATGTAGATATTGTATGTGTCGATAGGGTTCTCTCGCATACATAATGGATGCATGGCACTATCATGGTTTGCATATGTTCATACGTTAGATAGGGAACATATACACACACTTTTGCATATGCTCATACATCATTAGAAATTGTTTTAAGGACAATGGATGCCCGTGGTTGATGGTTTGAGTAGATGGTTGTTTGGATGGTAGGATATGCATTCTCCTTAGCTTAGAGATTTCGGGGACGAAATCCTTTAAGGAGGGGAGAATGTAACACCCTGAATTTTAGTTAATACTAAAATTCACTAATTATAGGATAAATAATCTCAGATGTGGGAATTGGGGGTAACGGGCTGCGTCATTGCGTTCGTCTCGGAAAAATACGCGAAATAGAGTCCGAGTTTTCGAGAATCGGAGTCCGTATGGCCCGGTTATGGCCCAAAGAAGTTTTCAGAAAATTCAAAGATAAAAACAGAATTTAATATTTAAAAAAATCAGATTTTGAATTGGGGCCAGTGGGGGCCAGGCGGGAAAAATTCCCGCCCTAGCCATGTCGACAGCGCTGTCGACAGGGGTGCGACGCCCAGTAAAACTGGGTGCACCAGTTTGGGTCCTTGTGCTGGCCTAGTGGGCTGGTTCTAGAGATTTCCTAAATCTAAGGGTCCTAATCTAACCTAGGGTTAATCTAAGGGCCTAAAACACTCACCTAATCCTATAAATAAGACCCCAACCCTACCCTAATTCATTCATAATTAAGTTTTGTAACTAAACTATGACAAAATGAAACTTGGCCATGGCCTCCACAAATCAAATGAAGAGAGTTGCAAGCTAATCAACCCCTAATCACCTTCTTCTTCATATTTGGCAACTAGTTTTACTTCATTGATTTGCTAATCTTGGTTTTGGTGAGTTTCTATGGCTTTAATAATCAATTGTTAAATTGATTATGGTAGGATGTGATAAGACATGGCTATGTTTGTGGATAAATGTATTTATGCAAGTTTGTAAGATATGTGATTTGCAAGTTTTATGTTAAATGCAAGTTTAAGGCCATGTTTTATGATGCAAAACACCATGTTAAACATTTATGCATATGTGACATGTTATGCAAACTATATGTGAGAATATATGCAAGTTATATGTAACATGATATGCAAGTTATGCATGTGATTTTATGCATGCTAAGTAGTTGGTGTTATGCATGTTAAGTATTTGATGTTATGCATGTTAAGTATTTGATGTTATGCATGCTAAGTATTTGATTGTATACATACTAAGTATTGGGTTTTATGCATGATAAGTGTTTGGGGTTTATGCAAGTTAAGTGGTGGGTTTATGCATAATAAGTATTTGATTTCATGCATGATAAGTAAGTGGTTTTATGCATGCTAAGTGGTTGGTATTATGCATAAATCATAACATGCAAGTTTATCCTTTGAAATATGATGCATACATATGCAAGATGATACCCTTATATGTTATGCATGTTTATCCTCCTTTAAGATGCAAGTTCATATGCAAGTTATGTGAATGGTGTTATGCAAGTTATGTGTATAAGATTATGCAAGTTATGTGCATGATGCTATGCAAGTTATGTATATGCTTAAATGCAAGTTTAATGTGATATGCAAGTTATGCATGTTCATGCAAGTATGTGAATGCTTATGCAAGTATATGAATGCTTATGCAAGTTATGTGTATGCTTAAATGCATGATTAACATGTTATGCAAGTTATGAGAATGCCTATATGCAAGTTCAACATGTTATGCAAGATATGTGTATGATAATATGCAAGCTCATATGCAACATGTTATGCAAATCATGTGTATGATAATATGCAAGTTTGGGTTAAATGTAGTTGGGTTAATATATGCTCATATATGCAAGTTGACATCCTCTTAACCCATGACAATGTTGTATGCTAAACCCATGATATTGGTGATGATCTTCCCCTTATTTATGTCATGAAATGAGAACGATTTACGTGGGGAACGATGGGGTTGGTAAATATGTTAATAAAAATATGATTGGGTATGATTAAGCATACCATAAAAATAAATTACCATAAGTGGGAATTTACCTATTGAGTTAGGTCTACCCCATGGGAATTTACCTATTGAGTTAGGTCTACCCATGTTATGGAAAATTTGATATTAATTAGGGATAATTAATATGGGGGTGATTAATTAGGTTTAATTAATCAACTAAGACACGAGGTTGGACCCTTTTGTAGCGGAAGTCTGCCCGGAACCGACCGGCCATCCAGCGGCTACAAATGATTGGCCCAATGTGAGAGGTCTTAGTCATAAATTAAATACATGATTAAAATAAAGACACGAGGTTAGACCCTTTTGATGACAGAAGTCTGCCCGGAACCAACCGTCATATCCAGCAGTCATAAAAGACGGTCTAATGTGAGAGGTCTTTATGAGGTCATGATCTTAATTAATGAATTAAGAGACACTTAACCATATTAGCATGTAGTGGGACATGATGGGTTAAGTGGGTGCCTTGGGGTGGCATGATGAGACCAGTGGGTTGCCTTGGGTGGCAATAGAAAAATACGATTAGAATACTTAACCAAGGTGGAACATGTAATTAAACATGATAAAAGGGTTAAGTAAGTGCCATGGGTGGCATGTGAGAATACGATTAGAATACTTAACCAAGGTGGAACATGTAATTAAACATGATTAAGGGGTTAAGTAAGTGCCATGGGTGGCATGTGGAAATCTAGTGGGTGCCCTAAGTGGCAATTGAAATATGATTAAAGGACTTAACCAAGATTTATAACATGTAAGGGGACATGGTTAAAGGGTTAAGTGGGATGCACTAGATAAAATTAGCAAGCTTAAGTAGTAGCTTGTGGGGGCCCATTTCAACCAATATCCCAAACGTATCTTTGTGGGCTCGACTCTAGTCGGGTGACGGGACACACATATTGGGCTTGACTATAAGAGGCCAAACCGGGTTAGCGGTGGCAACGCGGGACCAACGGGTTTCATATGCGTGTGTGGACCCGGGCTGGTAGGTAAGTCGTTGTTGCATCGTGTAGATATAAAGCCGTGCACTGTTGATATTATTTGGTAGCCACTTTAGGGGAATGATACACCCCAATCGTGGGACCAGCACGGGTATCTACGGTAGGGAGCCGATCGCTTGGGGGTAGTGGGTACACCTAGTAAAGATAGGGGCAGACGGCACCTGTGTAGGGGTACAAGAAACTACCGGGTAAAAATTACTAAGTACACTTAGTGGGATCAACCTTTAAGTAGGAATTACTCTTGGTGGGTAGAACTGGTGTGGTGCAGTGTAGGAATTACCCTTGGGTGAATAAGTCTGGGGTGGTGTAATCTAATAATTATCCTTGGGAGGATAAAAACGTCTTCTCGGTTATCTTAGTACGTCCTGTGTTTTGTTGGCTACTTAGTGTGGTCATTATCCTCAGAGGTACCGTACCTTATTTATGTCATACCCTAATTACTTTAATGGTTGTATTGTTAGGGTTATAGGACTCACTCAGACTTATGTCTGACCCCGTTGTTTTTATCTTTTTCCCAACCCTCAGGTTATCAGAGTGGGCCTAGCACTAGTGGGCTTGGATCAGACCGCTATATCTATCTTTTGGGCTTGGATCGTAGAAGTAAAGCTCGGTTTATCTTTCCTAGTATGGCTATTGTCTATGTAGTGGGATTATGTACTTCTATTTTATCAGGATGGATATTATGTACTTGAATCTTGTTATGGTTTTGTGATGTAACCAAACATGTTTTACTTTCCGCTGAAAATGAAAGGATGTTTTAAATTTTCAAGTATTACTTATATCTGTCTTGTTGTAATTTTTCTGTTCTATACTCACTAAAAATGCTCCACCAAAACTAAGGCATTCCCTTAGTGAGTGACCTTAGCGGGTGTGGGGTGTTACAGGTATTTGGCAGCGTATGGCCTATAAAATCAATCGTTTTATAAGTATTGATTCACCGTCAGGCGAGTCGATAGAGATGTAGTTATAAAATTCATTTTATAACTGGAGATAGATTTTGAATATATTATTTTGAATAAAAGTTATTAAAGAGAGATAAATAAATATTTTAATTATTTAAGACTTTGATGTATTAATAAGTTATTTTATAAAGTTAATTTTGATATTAATCAAGATTTATAAGTGCGAGCATAAGAAATAAACCGAATGGTTTAGCTTGGATAATTATTTGATCAAGAAACAATTAATGGAATTTATTTAAATTAATCATATTGTTAATTAATTTAATGTGAGGAATTGTTTGGAATCGATTAACGAGATAATTGAGTTTTGAGTTAATCGACCGTTTTGAATTGGAATTAATTTCAAATTAATGTGTTTTGATTTAAAATTGTTAAATGAATATTGTTTAAGTTAGATAAGGTTTCGAAAGGGTTTACTATTTATTTTAGTAAATAAAGACATAACTACTGAAGTAATTAATAATCGGAGTAAACTATTATTTTAAAAGTAATCAAAGTGAGATGAAATCCAATCGATGTGGTGAAAGGAGTGATGATCGAGGTTTATATTTAAAACTCGAATTTTTATAACGAAGTTATAAAGGAATTTCAAGCGAATATAATAGCTTGAAATAAGCGTTACTTAATTATTTGAATTAAGTTAAAGGATATTTAGATCAAAAGGGTTTATGATGAACTAGAGTTTATAAATGAGGTTTAAAAAGGGAAAAGCGTAAATTTTAACTTAACGATTACTTAAAAAATGGGATTAAGTAAGAAAAGGAAAATTGAAATAAGATTTCCGAAGGGGAAAATGGCTGAATAGATTTGAGAGGAGATTGGTGAAAGTGAATCTGTTTAAAGAAGTGGGTTATAGGGTTGTACAAACAAATCCAAGTTATGATGGGGTTTGTTTTGAGACTGGAGTGGAATATTAGTGTTAGATTACAACTGATATATATCTGAGGATAAGAACGTGATTTGATCAAGGTCTGAGAGGTAATTAAAATACCCCAACTTGAACAACATCGGGATTATCTGAAGATGATATTAGTTGGTAATCGTAAAGAGATTCGTGATAATATAACAAAGGTTTTTGAAAGGAGAGTTGAGTGGAAATTATATATGGTTATAAGTTATTTTACTAAGTATTATAACGTAATAGTTCTGAGGACAGTAGTATATAAGAATATAGTTATTCGAGATAGAGTTAGTCAAACATAGTTATTCGGGATGAGTGCCATTTCGTACGACTGCTAGCGTAATTTACAGGGCGGCAGACAGCCTACGGCGGTCGGATGTTTCCTGAGGGAATCAGGCGTAACCATTGTGATCGCCGCGATCTAGAGTCAAGCGAATGGAGTTAAGTAAAATAGTAGTAAATCGATAGGGTTAAAGAAGTCGAGTTAATCAGTTAGAGTTAACCACTTTGAGTTAATCAATTGGAGTTAATCGATTAGAGTTAAATCGAATTAGAGTTATTCAAATATCGTATTTTTAAATATTAACAGAGTTAGAAGTTTTGATTTAACAAAGTAAATCAAGTGTTAAAAGGCCAGGTAATGCTGAATACTTAACTAGTGAACTCATTGGAGTGTCATGATTGAAACACTGTATATTTTGATAGTTAAAACACCGACTATCAAATCTGTCCAATACGATTGTTGGTATGGAAAGACCGGGATCGAATTTATATTCGAAAACCATTCCGAACAACAAATACGTGAAGATCTCAGAAGAGGTTCAAGATGGAGCACTGAAGACCGTGGGTTTTCATAAACGGAAGAACCACTAATTTTCTCTGCCTGGCAAGCAGAGATAAGCTGTGATTCTGTCGTGGTTGGAATCTACGGGTTGCAAGGACTTCTCGCTACCGATCCGTGGGGTGATTCCTATATGGATGCGGTAGGAGAGTGCCTTCGGTTCATCCTGTTACTGGATGACTTGTATGGACGGATGTCTGACAGAGTATTTCCAAAGGATCACGTACGTTGATTTCTTCAAACGTGCTATAGTTGTTGGCGGAGAATTGCCGCTCTCTTAGCTTCCAGCTAGAGTATTTTTGGGGTCGTCAATTATTGATATCTGACGGATCTGATGATGTGGCATCCAAAGTGAATGACGACCAGATGTTCAGAAGTTATTCTGATCTCAAGCCTCATCAACCGAGAAATGACAAAAATCGGGCAGGCAGCATGGCTATATGGGTCGCTCCCATTAGGATGTATAATCACCTATCTAGAGAAATTCCTATTTGTTCTTAAATCTATGTTTCGATGCTGTCCCTTGTCGGGAGACGGTTGCTGATCCCAACCGTCGGTGATATACATTCGATACACTCAAGCGAAATGAGTGGTCGGTCATGTGAGGGCCGGGTTGCAAGATGTTCTTGTTGAACCCAGTGTATTCGTCTCTAGAGATACACTATCGTAGGTGGTCCCATACCTTGTCAAGGTCGGAATCCAATCTCCAATAAGCGCCTGCGGGTTTTGATTGTATACTATATATGTGGAGCGTGAGATGCAAGCGTTCCACTAGATTGATATTTACTTGTATTTAGACATTATTATAATATCAGACAAGATATTGATTTCAAAACTGTTTTGGGTTATCGTAAGGTAAAAACCGTCTGTGTTTATGTGTGGATTTGGTCTTACGATTATCCTTTTCTTTTGAAAAGATTTTGATCTTTAAAATCATGATTGGATGATTTACCCTTAATACTGTGCGAGTTTATCTCACTCTGGTTCACCAGACTGACCCGGTGTTTTGTAAATGCTCGGGTTAGCACGGAGTGTACAGGTTCAGGTTATCGAATGCTGTGAAGTCCAGAGACGAGCTGGAGATGTTTAGACGTATGATATTATATAGCTACTATTCCGCTGTGTGTTGTATATGGGAACAGATCATTATAACTGTCCCATTGTGTGATGTACTCTGATACTGTAAGTATTTTTAAAGCTCTCAATAAAGATTTATTTCTGTATTATATTTTGTTCCGCTGCGATGTGAGACTCTGTGTTGTGGTGTTTCTTCTTCTTTTATTCTAATATTTCTTTCCTTCTTATCTCACCCTCTAATTTCTTTCATTAACTATCCAGTGTTTTCGGTGCTTGGAGGATCGGCATGGGTTACGGTAAAGGTATTTATGTCGATTTTCGAGGCCGAAATCCCTGGGTCGTTACAATGTCTATATATTTCCAATTGACTGGTGTGAGAACCAAAACTAGATAGGGCTTATTTTTGTGATTTGGCATCAAAAACATGATTTTGACTATATATGTAAATGATACGTGTTTGAAACGATAATCAACTAATCGATTGCTGATTGTGATGTTTGGTTACTAGTTTAACTAATAGAATTGTTGAAACCATTATGTGAAAGAAAGGTAAATTTGGGCCAAATTGTATCAAATATTGAATTGTATTGAAAATCGTTTGGAAATTGCATACATGTACGTACATGTTTATTGAACAGGTCATAGCAAGGAGGCTAGAGAAGGGGAATAAAATTGTATGCCTGACAAATAGGTATATGTTTACTAATTTATTGGGTTTGGATGATTTTATTGGCGTTTTCTTTTTTCTTTTTGAGATGAGAGGGCCTGTGTGGCGGTTCGGGGATTTTCCCGGTGCTCCCCGTACAAAGGAGGTTATAGCGAAATTTTTCAAAAAATTAGGGTGTTAGCCAAATTTTTGAAAAATTAGAAATTCTTAGAAACTGAAAAGTTGAAGAATGAAAGTTGAGTTGATTAGTTAAACAAATTTCGCTCCGTTCCTTTTCTAGGACGAAAAGATTTTAAGTGGGGAGATTGTAACAACCCAGAAAATCAGAACCAATATAAAAAATTTATTTTGTCAATTTTAATGAATTTTAAATATTAAAAATGATTTATTTTAAATAATAACGACGAGAAATTTATTTTGAATAGAATTGGAACGTATATATTTATATGAATCGTCGTTAGAATATAAATATTTATTTTAATTATAAAAGGATGTAGAATGGTGTGGTAGTTTGAAAATTCGATTTCAAATTTGAAATGAATGTACATGATTCAAAACAAGCCGGATTTTAGCGAAATCAAAAATATTAGAATCTAATTGAAGATATCTTTCCAACAAATCCGAAAAATTGAAATTTCATAGCAGGAATAAAAAGTTATACCCAGTTGAAAATTCAGAATAATCGCTATGGAATTTTGGCCCTTAAAAATGGAAATTTTGCAGACGACCTCCGTTTTCGACGAAACCACTATTGTTGGATCCACAGTGTCAAATTATTGTTAGATTCTGAAATTCATAATTTTTGAAATCAATATGTGAACATGGCAAAAAAAACGTGTTTTAACAGTTTCAGTCAATTTCGATCGACCAGAAAATGGCCATTTTTCAAACGGTCTTCAAATTTGATGAAATTAGCTTTGTTAGGACCGTAACGTCTAAACATAGCCAGATTTATTTTTCTTGAATTTTTGCGATCCGTATGTGGCCCTGGTAAATTGAAATTTGCGTTCAAATTCAATATATAGATTTGTATTTTGATTTTAGAGAAAACTAATCATAGCAGCTGAATTGGGTTATGAAACATATCCCACTGTGTTCGGAATGGGGGTATTACACTAGTGGCGACAGTCATTGGGCTCGGTTCGGAGATCGAATTTAAAACTAGATTTTGGAACCAAAAATAGAAATAAATAATTAATATATATAATTATATACAAGCCCCATTTTCCTCTTTCTTGGTCAAACCCGCATCTCCTTCCTCCAAATTCAGAAACCCGCATCACCCCACCTTTCTGGACCCGTCGTCGCTCCGATTGCGCCATTGCCGGCCTTCATCACCTCAGGCGGCCCCCTCCATCGCCTCCCTCCCTTTCTCCTCTCTTCTCTCGGCCAATTAAAAGCTCCAACCCCTGAATCAACGGAAACCCTAGCCGCCAGCGCCCTGGGCTCCACCACTGACCTGCCGCCTCACCCTCCTCCGCCCTGTTCCACCCCACGCCCCTCCTCCGATGCCATCTCCGCTATAGCCCCCCCTGATGAGCTTTTCTGTTTATTTTATTCATTTATATTAGCAAATATGTGGTTTTTCATATGTAGTACCTTAAAAATTAAATTGTGTGTTTATTACATATATGGTATATATAAAAATGAGATTTTGTTTATAGAAAAAGATACGATTTTTGAACATAGAAAATATTTGATTTTTATAAAGAAAAAGAATTGATTTTTAACTAAAAAGATTTGATTTTTTAACTTTAAAAAGATTTGATTTTTAACTTTAAAAAGATTTGATTTTTAGTTTTAGAAAGGTTCGATTTTTATATAAACAAAAAGGTATGATTTTTATATAAACAAAAAGGTATGACTTTATATAAACAAAAATGTTTGAATTGTCATGAAAGAAAGATATGATTTTTATGATCATAAAAATATGATTTTTATTCATGTAGCGAAAGGAAAATACGATTTTTACATATAGAGATTTGAAATAAAAATACGATATATATATAAAGTGGCAAAGTAAAAATATGACTTCTATATAGAAAATTGAATTATAAAAATATAAACTTTTATATACATGTAGTGTTATGAAATGAGATTTTTATATATATGACAACGATATAAAAAAATTGATTTTTAAAATGAAGTAGCGAAATAAAGAACTTGATTTTCATATATATAGCAAAATAAAAACGTGATTTTTGAATATAAACATCGTTGATTAAAAATATGATTTTTAATATATAAACATCATATTAAAAATATGGTTTTTACTATGAACAGCGTGAAAAGGAGTGCGATGGAACAGACTGAAATAAAAAAAAAATCTGAACCGTTCAGAATTAAATAATAGAGGAGTGGAACCCAAAGGTGAGAACTTCTCACGTTAATTTTACTTTCTAGTTAAAATATATACTAGAATGCAAAAGGTGCTTAGTAGCACTCGACTCCCGTCGTCCACATACCATGGACGACTTGTTTGTTTGTTTGATTATGTTGTGAAAGTGGATTGTGTGATGTGGAGTGGAATTAAATATTTTATAGTTAAAAATATAATTTTTAAAGTGTATATGAATAAAATAAATATTTATCAATAAATCGGACGTTTTGCTTATGTACACACATTTGACTGATATTGATTAGGACAATAAATTTTACACATCGCCCAACTACACAAATAAAATTCATTATTTAATGATTGAAACCCCAAGCGGGTATTGAGATGATATTGGACATACACCAATCCCAATATTTAATTGTATGTCAATCGAATGGTTGGCAGGCTGTTGTAAGCGTTAAACATTTATATTTAATGCTTATGCAGTGTAGAATACACTCTGGATGATGGTTGACTGTGTTTGATTATTGTTGTATACATGCGTTTATGAAATCCATATAAATCACATTATATGGTAATTGACTGTGTTTGGTTCCAGATCAGAAATAAGGAATATTTTAAAATAACGAACATTTTATAGTAATGAATATTTTAAAATAATATTCAGTAAAAGATCAAAATCTGATTTCGATGTCCGATTTGGGATGGACACGAAAATATTTAAATATATAAAGCCGTGTTGATTTGATATACGCCATTTTGGATGTGAACGGTATTTACATCGATTTTATTCATTTATATAGTGAAATCGAAAAGAAATTGATTTCAAAATATAATGTTTTAAAAATACTATCATTTATATATAGATGATATGGAATATTCAATTTTGATTTGAAATTTAATATGAAGTTGAAATCATTGTGAAAACGAATTTAAAACGATTTACAAAACATGTTTTTAAATGGAAATAGACGAAATATATTATATATATATATATATAATGGCCTGAATAGAACGCGCTGCACTGCGGCGGTTCGCGAATTTCGACCATTGAATTCGAATGGACATTACGAGAGATCTGACCGTCGGATTCTCCTAAAACTGGAACCGTTGGGTTCGTATCGGAAATAGCTTTCTAACGAATATTAGATATTTGAAATATAATGGTTGGATTTGGAGTTATGTCCAAATCAAATTTGGAAAAGGTCGCTGTAAGTGCAGCTCGATGGCCGTTTATGGAAATTGACTGTACTGGCCTTGATAAAATTATTAAAAACATCAGTAATTAGTGTAAAATCATAAGAAATGATTTGGAAAGAATTGGGATAAAACATTCCATATCTGAAAAGATAAAAAATGGTTTTTTATCAAAAAGAACTAGTTATTTGCTAGATTTGAAATCCAATAATTTTTAAATAAAATAAACTGGATTTGAAATGGTTTTTAAAAATAAGCAGGATTTCCAATATATAAACTGGAATGGATTTGAATCGAAATTGTCTTCGGAATATTTCGATGTTGGATTTCATGATTATACAGATATTGTTATGGAAATTTGAAAGATATAGTTATATCGTTCTTTCCAATAGGATATTTGTTAGTTGTAGTATTCGATATTGAATATAAGCCGATATATTTTATATTCAGAGCCTTGTATTTAATATCAAATGGGATTTTGGGTTTGTTGTGAACGGTGTCTTCAGTAACATTGTTCTTGAATCCTACGTGAAGAGAATAAATCTTTTAATTAAGATTGTTAGATTTTCCAATTATATTTAATAATTGGAATAAAATGGAATGTGAATTGGGTTTACCATGAACCGTGTTTTTAAAGACATTTGTCCTTTAACCCGATTTGCAATGAAATGTGATTTGGAATTTATAAATCTTTTGTTAAGATTTAAAGGAAATTTTCCAAAGCGAAGTTTTCCAGTTTAATAAAATAAATTGGAATGGAATGGAATTCGATTTGATAATAATCAAAGTGGACGTCTGTAGAGGAAGACTGTTACTATATATGGAATTTAGGAGGCTTTGTCGTTATTCCATTTATAGTATCGGTTGGATATGGAAGTTCGTATCAATTATATATATTGATTTGTTTTCCATGAAGATCCCATTGTTAATAGAATGTGACTTTGGGTTTATCGTGAGCTTTGTTTTAAATGACATTAGTTCTTTAACCTAGTTAAAGAAAAGATTTATTTCTTAACTTTGAATAATCATTAAGTAATGATTTTTGGAAATTAAAACTGAATTGGAGTTTTAATATATCTTTAAATAGATTGAAAGGTGAATTTGATAACTAAAATCATCAAATTCAAGAAAAGATCAAGAATGGAGTACCACATGTTTTACTCCAGGCGATAGTTAAATTTTTAATTAGATTTGAATGTGAAATGGTAATTGAATTTACCGATAACACCGTGGTGTTAGACATGAAGTATTACCAGTTTTGCTTTATGGGATGAATAGGTTAGGATTGGGAAATTAAACAAATGATTACTTCGATAATGTTCGCTAATCCCGACTAGTTTGGATAAACCATAATTTGGTTTGAATTGAAATCCAAAAGAAGATTAAAGAATAAATTTAAAGAATTTATCTTTGATAAAATTAATTGTAACATTTCCCAAAGTATAAGAATATTTGAATAAAGGAATATTCTGGATTGAAACAAGGTGTACGTTGTGTTTTTGTAGCACTTGTTTATAATATACGCGAGTTATTCAGAAAGGCCGGTTTTATTCCATTTTGAATAACTGAATCGACGATATGTTGACGATGAAGATGGTGGTTGAAGACTGGAGGTCTTCACATCGTTTGGATGATTACTGATGTCTTGATTGGGTCGTACACCCAAGACAAGGTAATAAGTGGTGATCGTTCCAGACATACTTGGAGATCGACCGAATATGCGAGGGCCTCTCTCCTGTATTGAACATATGGGACAAGGAATAAGGTGCCTCCGGTTTCGTTCAGACCTAGAACGAACTTGTAAATGGATGTGTGTCTGACATCAGATTTCATTTTGTGTGATTGATAGACATCAGTTGCATAGCGTGAATTGCCTGTGTGGCATGCTGAGATGCAAATGATCAAGGCTTCTATTGAAAAGCAGAGTCTTGTGGTTGATGATCAAAGCACGGCTTTAATATAGCATAACTTTGTGTAGTGTTAATTCGCGAGCCTCGCGCCCCGGTGTGAACCAGATACAGGAGAGGACTTAAGGGAGGACATGCGTTTCCTTCTAGCTAGGGGTGGTGTCAGCGTTTTGCAAGCCCTGACGTTTTACTTATGTGGATGATGGATAGCGAGACGCCTCGGTTATATCGATCATTCGGGGGCCGATGGTTTAGTTGGGATATGACCAGTTTACGCCCCATAGGGCAGGGAGATGCATTGTTCAGGCATTTTAATCCACTCTTGTGGTCCGGCCCTGACGATCCAAGGTGCAGTTGCAGCTGTATCCTGAGGGGCGGGCTAGAGCGTCTCGAATTCGGTAAGGACGATCCCTTGCCTTGGTTCACAGATGGAAATTCAACTTCCAATACGTGACAATTGCGGTTTTGATTGTAGAGCCTAGTATTGACGACATGATATATTGTACCCATGTCGTCTAGGATTGATACATTTATATTTGAAGTTGTTTTATACACTATGCACTTATAATAGTATCAAATGATTTGTTTTAACGTACTAAGCAAGTTTGGCCATTATAAGGGAAAACCCTATCCTCCGACTTGCGTTGCATTGTGTGATGGGAACTGGGTCTTATAATAGCTTCATTTTTCCAAAAAGAATCGTATTGTTTTGTTATATGCACTGGTATTCTTGGGAGGAAACCCGTTCTGTGTTATACGGCATGGTCCCTTGATATATCTGATTTTAAAAGTAAAGTTTTAAATAACTATTTTACTTCTCACACCTGTCACATGACTGACCTGGAGTTTATTGTTTTAACCTAAACTCTAGGTGCCCATATTTTCCACACGGGCAGCTAGTAGTTTTGGTTTTGCAGATTTATATTCACAGGATCCTGGTTTACAGCTGGAATGATATTCGAAAAGCTCTGTATCCGTATACTCCTTTAAGTTGTGTTTTGTATTATTTTTCCGTTGCTATGTGTTTAAATGTAATTTAAATCTCTGATATTTGTCGAATGTATATTATTTATTCATACTCTGTTATATTCTTGTATTCTGATGGAATTGTTGTAATAAGCAATGAAATGTTCTTCTGTTTGTGTTCTGATTCGTATTGTTCTCAAAGCAATCCGGGCTTTCCTTATTAGGGAAGTTTGGGTCGTTATACATCAAAAGTAACATGACGAGAAACCATAGCCTTCTTTGTTTCTGGGTTCCAAATTCGATAGCCTTTGGAGCCATTCATATAGCCGAGAAAATTCCCTTTGAAAGCTCTAGGTAAGAGCTTATCATTTCCTGGATCATGCACATAAACTGGACTGCCAAATACCCGAAGATAACTCAAGTCAACGCTCTTCCCCCTCAACACTTCCTCTAAAATTTTGTTATCAATAACCGAGCATGGAACTCGATTAGTAATATGCACCGTGGTTGACAAAGCTTCTGCCCAAAATCCCATAGACAAACCCGATGTTAATCTCAAGCCTTGAGCTTTCTCTAGTTGAGTTCGGTTCATTCTCTCAGCCACTCCATTAGATTGCGGATCTCCCGGTGTAATAAAATGCCTCTGAATACCATGATGCTTGCAAAAATTCAGAAATTCCCCTGAAATATACTTGTCGCCATTATCGTACCTAAGAACCTTCAAAGTCTGTCCATTCTCATTCTCAACAAGAGCCTTCCATTCTTTGAATCTTGCAAATGCCTCTGACTTGGCCTTCATTACATACACCCAAACCTTCCGAGAAAAATCATCAATGAAAGAAATATAATATCCTACTCCTCCCAGATAAGCTACAGGCGCTGGTCCCTAAACATATGTGTGAATATACTCAAGAATCCCTCTTAAATCATGTTTTCCTTTACCAAATGACACTCTAGTTTGCTTCCCCATGACATATTCCACGCAAAACTCCAACTTGCTGAAACTCTCACCATCAATCATCTCCCTTCGAAGAAGAACATCTAAACTCTTCTACAAGACATGACCCAATCTCAAGTGCCACAAGCGTGTCGCATCTAAGCCATGAAAACTATCAACACTGACACAAGTTTTGCCTTCCACGGTCACCCCTTGAAGCAAATAAATACCATGAGTTCTAGCACTCTTCATAACCACAGGCGCACCCTTCGAAACCCTCAAGCTATCACTCTTAATGGTGATCTTGCAACCCATAAAATCCAATTGTACCAAAGAGATAAGTGACTTCCGAAGTCAAAGAGCGTAGCGCACATTAGTGAGAGTACGAACCACTCCGTCAAACATCCGAATTTGCATGGATCCAATGCCTTTCGACTTGCAAACTGCACCATTTCCCATAAAAAATGAATTTCCTTCCCGATTAACATAAGAAGAAAAACGATTCCTATTAGGCGTCATGTGCCCGAATCAAGCACCCATTCGCTGACTGAAACATCTGATGCTACAGCCGACAAAACATCTACCTCTTCCTCACCAACATCTCTCTCCATCGCAACTGGCGAAGATGCTACTTCCTTCTTCCCCTTGTCTGGACAATCATTCTTCTAGTGACTAGGTTTCTTACATTAAAAGCACTTGCCATTTCTTTACCTCGATTTTCCTCTTCCACTAGGCTTCCTAGAATTAGAACGCCCCCGGTTTCCCTTCTTCTCTGACTTTTCTTTCTCCGCAAATAAACCATGACCATTACCAGCACCACTACTACCATCACTCAGCTCCTTCATATGATCTCACAATTCCTCACTAAGAAGACCTGTCTTGATATCGTTTAGAGTCAATGCATCACAGTTATAGATTAAACTATTTGAGAACCCAGTATAGCATTCAGGCAATGAACATAACAATATCATCGCCTTCTGCTCCTCCTCAATCTTCAAATCTACCGCCTTCATCTTCATTGCAAATCATCAAACACATTCAAGTGCACTTTTAGCGAAGTTCCTTACTTCATCTTACAAGTAAAGAAAGTCCGCAACAAGATCGGTCAATTTGTGAGTGATTTCTTCATATACATCTCCTCCAACTTGTTCCAAATACCTTTAGCAGTCGTCTCACCACTAATTTCGGAAATAACATTCTCCCCTGTGGCAAGTTGATGTGTAGTAAATCCCCACTCGATCATTTCTTCTCTATCTACATCTGAGATGTCCTCTGGCAATAAATGTGTATCAAACATTACCCGATGTACCCAATTCTTCCTAAGAACCACTTTCATCTTCCATTTCCACTTTTCGAAATCATTATCGCCATTCCACTTGTCGATAACTAATTGTGAGCCACAAGCTGCATATGACCCACGTATAAAAGGAGCTACACCACTCGGACCAACCATTGAGACATTATTTGAATCTGATTCCAGCATTTTTACAGCTATCTACCAACACCAATGCTCTGATACCAAATGTTGAGGAGAAATTTTGATTCAAGACCGCTCAAATAAAAATAACCCCGAATCAGCAGAAGACGAGATCGTGTCAAAAGTGTAAAAACAACCAATCAATATCAAAGACAATCTCAACCCAATCCAAAAGCCAATCACAAACACCACACAATAGAAATAAATGAGCAATAATGAAAAGTAAATCACATAGGGATTTATAGTGATTCCACTAACAACTTGTTAGTGCACGTCCACTTGAGAGAGAGAAAGAGCCTTTATTAACAACAATGAAGAGTACAAGAGATGGATTGCAATGGTCACTCAATTCGCTCAAGAATTTTATTTGAGGAGATAAAGAATTGAAGAAAATAGATTTAGGTTAGAAACCCATAAAACTTGAATGAGTGATAGAATGAATGAATTGAATTCAATTCAACTACCTTTCCTTCTCCCCTTTAGGCCCTTTTATGAGACCATTTACTCCATGCCCAAGTTTCTTGACCTCCAAGTAAACTTGACACCCAAATTATCTATTATTTCATGCCCATATTTTTGGACCTCCAGGTAAACTTGACACCCAAGTTATCTATTCTTTCTTTCCATAAGAAAATTTTCCTTCTATTGATTTAGCATCACCAAATTTAACAGGGGGCTACTAATTAAATTTTTGGATTGGAATATGATTTGCCTTTAAATCAAGAGAAATATCTTAACATACACTTTTATTTTCCTATAAAAATGTATTATTAGAGTACAATTTTCTTATGGTTACCTATTTTAAACTTGTACATATAATAAATCAAACTAACTTAAAAGTAACAAAGTTTGATGTTAAATATATATATATATATATATATATATATATATATATATATATATATATTTGTTCAAATGTTAATAAATTATTTCATTATGAATTGAAATTTTAATTAAGATAACATTCAAAATAATTGTTGTAATTTAATATGTTGATATGTTTTTCTAACATTTAACCAGTTCTATTGAAATTGAGAAAAATTTAAAAAAATTTAAAAAGTTACAAAATTATTGCAAAAACTAAAGCTTATTTTGTTAAATTTTGCTTAATTTGGTATGACGAATTTCTAGCTATGGTAAATGTGTTTTAAGTTGGACAGAGGAAAGTAAAAAGAGATGAAAAGAATGACAATTTAGTAAAAGACAAAGTGAATGTAAAGTAATATTTCATGTGTAATAATTTATTATATTTTATTGTGCATGTCTAGTAATTTATTATATGGGATTTTATTAAGAATTATATTTATATGTAATAGGAAACAAAATATTTTGATTACATAATTTGTCAGGAGTAGCTATTTGGTTAATCTTATAAATCTCAACATATGCCCAAAAGGCACAAGGTAATGTTTACCTTATTATATCCATATATATCATGCAACAAGCTATCCAGAAACATTCATTTTATATGCAAAAGTTATTTCACATTAATTGTAGCCTTATTTATAGCCTTGCCTTTGCAGCCAAAATCAGCCACTCTTGGAGCTTATTTTCTCTTATATCCATTCAATTCCATGTGCAAATTAGTCATAAATATTAATTATGAATGAACAATGGTAAGGTAATAGGGTGAAATTTTCAATATATCCATATATAACAAATAACAATACATACTAGTACACATCTTTAAAAAAAGCATTCACTGTCACATCAAAAATAACTACGTACATGGAAATGTATTTCATATGGAAAATAAATCAAGACGAATTATGCCCATGCCTGTAAAAAGGAAAAAAAATGAAAAATCAAATCTTGTTGTCTATTATTTCATTTTCTGTATTGATTCATTTCCATGTAAAACTAATTAATGCTTTCAAATGCATTTATTGATTAATCATTTTGATTCATATGTACCATGACATTTAATTTAAATTCATGAACAATAGGAATCCAGTTTCCTTAAGCTACACACACACACACACACACACACACACACACATATATATATATATATATATATATATATATATATATAGGTGAAAGAAGTAAAACATATATCCATCGGTGAAAGTAATATACTTCAAACAAACTAGACCAGATTAAACATGTCAAAATTTTCTATAAAATTGATAGTTAGTGTTGTTGCTACATTGCTTATGATGCAAACTATGGTTTGCGTAAGCTCAATGAATCATGCTAGCCACATTAAATGTATTGAAGATTATTTAACTTCATATGAAGTATGCGACCTGAAGTGCCTTAAACTCCCGTCACTTTTTTGTCTGGTAAAGTGTGGCCAGAATGTATGACAGTGCATCTCCAAATCTCAATCTTCTCATACTCTTGTTGTTGCCCCTTCTGTTGATCCTCCGGCTTAAAGCAAATCCAACAACACCCTCTTCCTACCCTTAATTCGTAATAGGGGTAGATTTTTGGTCCCAACAGACATTACACAGCGTAATATTAAGGAAAATATCACGGGGCCAATCCTGAATCAGGAATTGGCCCGGTGCACCGATTTTTTCAGCGCCTAACATGGCGAGTTGATTTTTTCGGCGCACGCCGTAAAAATTGGCTCATCATGTTAGGCGCTAAAAAATCAGCTCGTCATCTCGAACGTTTAAAAACTATCACAAATTTCCAATCAGTCATATTTCACCAACGGTTATATTTTCAATTATAAAATGGTTCCATTCAACCACTTTACATCCCAACCTATTTATAATTCTCTTCTATCTCTTTAATCTAAACAAACTCTAACTCTGTAATGGCATCACTATTTAGAGATTTTTCACATCCGATGATGGATGGAAGCCAGTTTTCCTAAGGCAACACAAGCAATTTTTTGGGAACTCGGTCAAGTAGACAAGCAATCATGCCGTGGACTAACCAAGAGGACATCGATCTATACACCATCTTTTGTCATTTCTCATAAGATTCGGCAATAGGGAATGACCAATCAGCCATTACGTTTTGGGAAAAAAAATTAAGACCACGTTCATTGAGAAGCATCCAGAATGGGGACGAATGTTATCGGCGATTCAAGGCTGTTGTGGCAAAATAAGCCGTCAAACCCAGTTTTATGAGTCACAAGTATACAAAATAAAGATAGTGAATACAAGCGGTAGGGGAGGGAAAGATAATTTGGCATATTTTCTTCCTACTTACGTTAGTGTTTGGTAGATTGTTTTTATGATCCATATTCCCTTTTTTAAACAGAAATGAATGGCAAACGAGGAGTTTAAGAAGCTTTTTCCGAGAGAAAATGAAACGAAAAGCCCATAATATTACCAGTTTATGCATTGTTATGATCTGATTACTAGTCAACCAAAATGGAACTCCAGACTTGCTAAGAGCCCCCACGATGTTCAAACCGCTAGCAAGAGCAAGAAAAAAGCTTCTAAATCTGGGTATTCTTCCAGTCCAAGCGAGTCAACTGCCAAAATTTCTCAATGTGAAGGGGAAAAACATACTCGATGAGTTCAATGCCACGATTTTTCTCGTTCTATCTCAGAATATCCATTTATTTGATATTCCTCTGCTTCCATTTCCACTTTCCGTAAACGAGCCCGTTCGAGCTGCTCAATGGCCCCTTTTATGAAGATTTCAGACTCGTGGGTATCAAAGATGCGAAAAGAAGGGGCAAAACAATGGTTGAGCTTGAAGCAAAAGTGAATGCACGCCACGAAGAACACAGTCGTCAAGCTGAAAAAAGAATGTAGAAACCAAGGAAAGAACAGAAGTTATGAAAAGGATTGCTGATCTGGAAGATAAGAAGATACAAATTCTAGTGAAGGAATTAGCGCACAAGAAAGGGCAAGATGCGTATAAGAAAGATCAAGACGAGATTGCTATCATAAACAAAGATATGAGTGGAATGTCTCAATTGGAGCAAGAATTTTGGATGGCGATGAAATACCGTATTCTAACGTCACTGTTCACTCACTTATAAGTTGATTGTTCACCACTATTTGTATTACTAATTGCTTGTATTATGTTATTGTAGTAATCTTATATTTACTGTAGTAGTAACGATTTTCTTTTTATTGGAATGTGTGCTTTTTTTTATCGCTATTATTTCCTTAAGCTGATAGTTTTATAACTTAACTAAAGTATCAAATTAGAAGAAATAAAAAAAAAATGTAGAAGCATCAAATAACTGAAAGATTCAACAAGCACTAAACAAAACCATTAGCTTATTCAGCACCATATCGGGTTAGCCAACTATAACGCAGTTTGTAGGCTTCGTACCCAATAAAATCAGTGCCATGCTCTACAAGGTAACGAGAATCAAAATTTCCCTATTTGTTTTAAATATGTCTTCGTCTTCAACTGTCTGTATAATCTTTTTGTATCATTGACAAGTTTTAACGAAACGCCGATGAGCCATATGAGTTTCACCAGAGGTTCATGTAGTGGTGCAGGTACGATGATTGTTATGTAATCTTGTTATCATGGACCAAAATTCTTTATGGGTTAACCCTCCTCAATTTTGCATCAGCAACAAATCTCTTTTATCAACTTCGATATAGGATTTCACGAGTATAAGTAAGTTATTAGGAGATAATTCTGTTGTAGTAGCACCGGAGCTAGAATTACTTTGGTTGTATGATTACGGTTAACCACTTGCCTCCTCATGTTTTTGAATGGATGTGCTTTTGGTTTTTGAACTTCAACTACTTGTTGAGTACCAGGAACAATTTCAATTTGAACTGGTTCTTCAACCTCTTCTACTTGTGTATCTGGAATGAATCCACCCTCTTTCTCCTCCTCCTTGTTCCGTTCATACTCATCAAACATTTTATCTGCAAGTTCATCACTAATTTCCCAATCGTCCATTTAAGCTACACAGAAACAAGAAACATATTATGTACACAAAGAAGTACCTAAACATGTAGAAGGAAAAAGAGTAATATGATCTCACCTTAATGTCATGGTTGATCTATAATGCAAAATTTTAAGGTATGGCTAAGGGACGAAGTATAAACTATTTAAACGAGGGGTGTTGCTTTTTGGTAAAGATCTGTCAACATTAGTTGAGCAGTAAGATAGAGACATATAACAGGACTACCCTCTGTCCTCAACAGTTGAGTTACTATGGCTCTGCCTTAGCTCAGTTGATGTTACTACACTCTGCATCACTCGAGTAACGTGCTATAGGTTGTCCAAAAATAGAAACAACATGACTTGACAAGTCTTACTAATTAAAGATGACTTGTACACTGCTTTAATAAAGCAAAGCAAAAAATCAGGCGACTTCTCGACCTTTACTAAATATCATCCCTCCACCTTTAAATGATAGCCCTTTCGAAGTCTTAAGCTTGTAAAATTATTCATTTTATCTACCTACCACTTTTCAAGTAGTTCAACATATCTGCTTGGGAATACGATAATGAATCCATGGTCGAAATGTATGATCAGTATAAAAGAAATAAGGAACCAATCGAATTTGTGCCCGAAAAGCAATAGGAAGATCATGTGGAAGCTGGAGAAATGGAGTTTGAACTCTTCAGTGCCACGTCCCACATATTGGACCAGTTCAAAAAACCCTCAGTGCTCGATTAAGGGAAGTAATTGCTCGGGAGAACCCGGATAGGTCAAGCTCTAGAATGACGGGTCGTTCAGTACTTTACTACTGTGGAGTGGAATGTAATATGGTTGTTTCTAAAAGCCAGAGCAACGTAGGTCGTCACTTTAACACTACACCACAAAGCTTATTATGTCACTCCCCTCTCCTCTAAATTTGATACGGTCTATAGCTGTATTAAATTAGAGAGGGCTCTGAGCCGTACCTACTTATTTAGAAAAGGCTTGTGGCCTAATTAAAACTTGGCTCGATATTTGACCGTATCAATTTCCTTCAATTGTCGGTGTAAAAATTTCCCACCCAGACGTGCTCCCTCATTTTTTTCATTTCCCTCCACGCGATCTATTTCCCCCTTTTTTTTCTAATTTCCCTTACCCGTGCCCTCATGCGATCGAAAAGCTTTGGAAATAAAAAAAAAACTGCACTAATCAAATTCGAACACTCAAATCTGGTAAATTTTTATTTGATTCAATGATTATTTCTTTTCATACCATGTTTTAGGGTTACGTCTCGAAGCTAAATATCCTGATTTTTGATTAGATGATTCGATGATTTTAGGGTTAAGGTTTTCTCAATTTGACGTCAAACTGCTGGCCACAGAAAGCAAAAACTTCGGTTGAAATACAGCTTCTCAATTTAGCGGTAAAGTTAAGGTTTTCTTTATTTGATTTTTATTGTGGGTTCCTTTTACGTTGAATTCAAAGATATGTTCGGAGTATTAGATTCCGGAAGGGAATTGATGATAACTTTGTGCAATAAGAATATAGATTTTGTTGAACAAGAAGGGGATCTGGGACATTTTATTTATCCGTCAACCAAAATTGAATGGGCTGCAATCATTCGAAATCTAAGAATTGTTGAAGGATGGTTGAATTGTGTTCCTTACATTCTCATCGTATTGCTTCTTGTATTCTCCTTGTTACTTTTAAGCTTTTGGCAACTGAAAGTACTAAAATATTGTACAATGATGAGAACTTATTTCTTAATGAGTGTTGCATCAGTAAAAAGTTTAAAAGTTCAGAGATGTTTCAGAAATGAAGCAACTTTTCAATCACTGGACTTATATTATACGTTATATATTACTTGGGAATTGTACGACCATGTATATCACTTAAGTATACAGTTTAAATATAACA
Source organism: Allium sativum (assembly GCA_030737875.1). NCBI lineage: Eukaryota > Viridiplantae > Streptophyta > Magnoliopsida > Asparagales > Amaryllidaceae > Allium > Allium sativum. Next base: position 446,689,440 of record CM060923.1, read on the forward strand.
AAACATGCACATTAAATTCGCTAATCTTAAGGTCATATCCAACAGTAAAGGATTTCAGCTGAACATTCAGCCAATCTTAAATGGTTTGACGGGGGTTCTAGAAGCAGATGGTTAATTCATGCGTGCTTAGTTTTAAATGAAATAAAGCATGATGCAATATGAGTATTCTCTACGCCAAGTAAAATGTTAGTTTGTAGAAAAGCAGAAACTTGCTTCAATCCTAACCTAGTTTTCTTTACTTGTAACAGGTCATGAATTACTGGCAGACTTAGTTATAAAAGGATTTAAGGTGAAATTTCCACATGCATTGGTTTAATGCTTGCTTATGTCATAATGGATAAAGATATTTATTATTCACAACTTTGCACCACTCATTGACAGTGATAAAAATGTTAACACTCTTTCACACATTTTTCTTTTTTCTTTTTTAAGTGAGGTATGTTTCATGTGACCCTATGTAATATTTAAACTTTTAACGAACCAAAAGTAGATTTACATCAACCTTTATGTGTCTTTATTATGATTTTTTTGAGAAAATGATAGCAAAAATTTAATCAACATTTATGTGTCTTTTTTATGACTTTTTTTTAAGAAAATGATAGCAAAAATTACATGAACAGTTATGTGTCTTTATTATTGGTTGTGATTTACTTCTTTTATGCCTTGTTGAATTGGCCCATTTTTACACTCAAATTTATACTGGATGGTTTTTTTCCTTCTTCCATTATCATGTTAATATATATCTGCTGCTAGATGTGTGAGTTCAACCTTTTTATGTGCATTTTTATCATTGGTGCTTTAAGCTAGTATAATCTTCTAGGTTTTGATGTGGTAGTAACTTCCAAATAGTTTTGGTTTGTTTGCATTAAGCTAGTATATTATACTCTACTTAATATTCTTTTTCTCTCTGTTTTTATAAAGAGTAATTGCTCAATACCTTTTATAGTTATAGGTTTGGCCTTTATGCAATTAAATAAGAGAATTCCAAAGATAGCAATTAATAAAAATTTGCACCATGTTGTAGCTATTGTGTTTCTAAAATCAAAACTGACCTAACAAATGTTAACAGTATAAAGATTCATGCATTACCTGTGATCCTTTAGTTTATGCAACCCGAGCTTCAAAGGATTTCAATTCATATGTGGTTAAAACTGTTATGAATAAGTTGGCTTGAATTATTTCATAAAATGAGGAATGGAGGATGCAATCCAGATGAGCATTCATTAGTTGGCTTGATATCTTGCTTTTGGGAATTAAAGTTCATTTCAGTTAGTTAAAGGGGTTCATGGGTGTGTTTAGAAACATAGGGTTGAGTAAATATGCATGTTACTTTTGTGCTTGTGAGCATGTACACAAGCATGATGCTATAATTTAGTGCACCACGTCTTGTTTTGTTTTTATATATACTTCTACAGTTTGTATCATTTTGAGTTCAGCTGAATAATAAATAAATAAAAATTGTTGTATTCGTGTTTTTGTTTACAGATCCATCTTGTTTCTCAGTTGTTTTTTTAATACGATCTTGCCTTGCATGTAAGATTGCATGTTTTGAATCGACATTTACGATATGTTTAAGCATACACAAATTAAATGATAATGTTTTATTCTACAAACATGGCACTTACAGATGGACGAGAAACCCATTTATACGAGAAACGCTTTTATTCAATCTTGGATCATGCGAAACTGAGCTTCACGACTCAGTTGAAACTGAGCGTAACGCTTAGTTTCGCTGAGCCTTAAGGCTCAGCTGAAACTGAGCGTAAGGCTCAGCTGAAATTGAGCCTTTCGGCTCAGTGAAACTGAGCCGTAAGGCTCAGTTGAAAGTGAGCTTTACAGCTCAGTTGAAACTGAGCGTAAGGCTCAGTTTTGCTGCAGTAATGCTCAGTTGAAACTGAGCCTTTTGGCTCAGCGAAACTGAGCCGTAAAGCTCAGTTGAAACTGAGCTTTACGGCTCAGTTGAAACTGAGCGTAAGGCTCAATTTCGCTGAGCCATAATGCTCAGTTGAAACTGAGCCGTAAGGCTCAGTTATTTCTAATTAATGATTAGTTAATCATTACGTGTTTGTTTTAATTCTTATTATGAATATGTTATTTACTCCACATTATAACTTACCGATATATTAATGCATTATTTAACTATTTATGGAAATATTAGCACCAATGATTTGATGTAAAGCACTTGCCAGCTTCACATATCTTTTACCTTTTACCAATGCACATTTTTACCTGTAACCATGTTTGATGGGGCTTTAGTTATAAAATTTTCTTTCCGAATGCTCTGTGCATAATAATTTTGTCTTCCCTATTTCCCATTTACTGATTATTAATGCAGTAACTGTTGTTCTGCTTCGAGACATTCAATATTTTGATTCGTAAACAATATAAAGATTCATGCATTACCTGTGATCATTTGTGTACTGTAACAGTGTAACTAAGCACTAAAGGATATAACTTGTGGTTACATTAGTAATACATAGATTTTTACACTGAACATATCAGAAAACTTTTTCCTGTTTCACAGCTTTAGCCATTTCCACGTTCGAATGGCTGTCAATACAAAACATGTGCTTTCACGGTTTGCTTTCTGCTTATTATTTTTTAACTTTTTACTCGCACTATCACTGTTGTTTCCGGCTGCATAATTAGCTTTAATTCACTACACGCGTTTGTTCTAACATACTTGAAGCTTTAAATTTCCTGTTTGATGCACACAAGTTTGTTGCCTACAACTTGCTTGACTAACTAGTAACCGCTTACATTTTTGTATTTGAAGATCAGTTGAAAAGGTTTAACTTATGCATCCACGCGCCAGCATTTTGTAGTAATACGTGTTTTATTTGTTGATCACAGGTTCACCATTGCAATTGTATTAAGATTTGCCCTATTCCAGACCCAACTCAATTACCAGACTCTGCCTGATAGGTATCTACTGCTCTCATTAACATTATTTACCATATTGTATATTGTATTTTAAGCACAATTTTATATCGGTTATATACAGCTAGGCTGTTACGAAACATAAGTAGTGTGAGTTAAAAAATTGGAATTGTGATGATATTATTCCACATACAATTTGGTTAACACGACTGAATTCTGGTTTAATAATCTGCGGATAATTCCAATAGGTTTTCCCACATCCATATATTTGAATAAAAAGCTATAGACGATGCCTACCTATAATGAGAAATAAATTAGGTAAAATCAAAACTGTTTTTTTTTACTTCAACTCAACACTATGAGTAGTGAAAGCAATTTAGTTTGTTAGTATCTCATATTCGTTTAGCTTATCTAAACATTAATTATGACAGTGTTTGTTGAACATTTGTATATATGTTTTGTCTAGATAGTAAAATGTCAAAATCTAAATCAGGCAAAAAACTGTATACTAAAATTCGTCTCACTGAAAGTGTGAACTAATGGGGCTTTTTGGATGCAACAAGTATAATGCAACCTTAAAGATGTACATTAATCACAGTGCAACCATATTTGAAACCATGTATCACTGGAGTAGTATAAATATCACTAGGTAAGGTTATAGGATATCATTTTTGAGATCAACTAATATAATCACAGTGCAACCATAGTTGAAACTGAGCCTTACGGCTCAGTTTTGCTGAGCCTTACGGCTCAGTTGAAACTGAGCCGAAAGGCTCAGTTTTTCGGCTCAGTTTCACTGAACCGCTATGCTAAATGGTTTTTGTGTTAAGTTTCTTAAGTATATGTCACATAGCTAGAATAGATTTATTTCATTTACTACTAGCCATGTTTGGGAATACCAAATCATTTGTTAAACGAGACACTGTTTGGTAGTTATAGCATTTACCGGCAAGACCTTAACATATGAGAACGAGAATGATTCAACTGCAGCTTTTCTCCTCCCATTTAAAACTCTTAAAAATCGTGTAACATTTTTATTCAAACTAAAAATCATAAGGTCAGTTTGGCCACTTAGGTGATCTGAATTGGGGAACTCACTGGTTTCTTTATTTTTATATTGCTATTATGTATGCGATGGGTGTGCTTTATGGCATGCATTAGAATAAATTCAAGAAATTTATGATTATTTTCCATTCTTTCTTTTTATTAATATCGTGTAACATGTTTAAATACGCATGCATCTTCCGTTCTTTCTTTATTAATATCTAGCAATAATTGTTGTAATCCTTCCAATTGCTTTCAACGTTGTAGTTTTTATGAAAAAAGAAATATTCTGAAGACCTCCTAAAAGTACGTAGCTTAATGATTTGATAGCGCATGATTTAAAGATTGGACCTTTTTTATTATACATCTTTTTAGATAGTTTGATAGGTGGTGTCTGGCGTAATGGTAAGGTTACTCAACTGGTAATCTGGAGCTAAAAAGTAGGGTTTTAGTTTATTATTTAGGAACTAAATGCATGCAATTTGTTTGATAATTGAAAAGGAGCAATCAAAGGAGCGATGAAAGGATAACTGAAAAAAGCATACTGTCCGGGGGAGGGCATGGGCCCATTTGTTTGATGAGATTATATAGATAATAATTTTAGAAGTATGTACAACTTTAGCTCATAAACGTTATTTTACAATAAACTTCTTTAAGTTGATTACATAGCAAATATATTATGTTTACGTCTTATGTTATATAATATATGATATAGGAGGGCAACATGTCCAATAGTATAGACAAAAAGTGGATATATGAATCTGATCAAAGAACTACATACTATATAGAGGGGTTGGAGAAGTTTATTAGTTTTGTTGAAGAAAACGGTGGTAAAAAAGGAGTGTATTTATGCCCTTGCATTAAGTACCAAAATCTGAAGACGATAAGATTAGAGGTCATTCATTTTCATTTGCTTAGATGGGGTTTTATCCAATCATATAGCGTGTGGTATTTACATGGGGAAAAACAACTAGTTAGTTATGCCACAAATACTGATGAGGTTGAACATATTAGGATGGAAGATCTAGTCAATGACGCAGATAGATTTCATGATTTTCAACCTGAAAATCTATTGTATGATCAAGCTAATGTTGGACAGCAGTCTACGGATTATGGCAGTTGGCAGGCCAATGAAAGTAAGAAGTATAAACCACTTTTTGAGAGCGCAAAAGAGCCATTGTATCCTTCATGTTCAAAAGGGTTAACAAAGCTATCTGCCATTGTGAAACTGAATAGCTTGAAGACCCAATACGGCTTTTCAGACAATGGGGTGACTGCACTTCTCGAACTAATAAAGGAGTTACTCCCCGAAAGTAACACACTGCCGACAAAATACTCCGACGTAAAGGAGTTAATTAAGCAAGTTGGAATGGATTACAAAACTTATGATGCATGCATCAATGATTACATATTGTAATAGAAAAATGATGCGAACAGATTTTCTTGTAGAAATTGCAGTGAACCAAGATATACGACATCATTTGACGAAGAGAGAAAAGGCACCAAAGTAGCTCGAAAGACATTAAGACATTTTCCTTTAATTTCTAGATTGAAGAGATTATATACTATACAGTGGATAGTAGATGCAATGACCTTGCATGGTCGTGCCAAGTATAATCCACAAGTAATGCGTCATCCATGTGACACTTCTCAATGGAAATCCGCGGATTCTTTTGATAAAACGTTTCCCGTCGAGTCACGAAATGTCACACTTGGAATAGCAACAGACAGTTTTTGTCCACATGTTTCTCTATCTAACCCTTACAGTTGTTGGCCAGTAATTGTAGTACCATATAATCTTCCTCCATCTATGTGCACGAAACGGGAGTTTTCAATGTTAACACTGTTGATTTCTGGGCCAGAACAACTGGGAAAGGATATTGATATTTATTTACAGTCGTTGATAGATGAGTTTAAACAGTTAAACCACCAAAATAAATCATCAATTTGCAGAGACCTTTGATGAAGTCGGAATAGGTGGGTTTGTGTGTCATCCGAAGAACCTAATTCGATATCTTTAGACATTGGAGCATGTATATATACTTTTACACTATTTTATCTTGTCAAGTCAAAAGAGTTATATATAATTTTAATACAACTTTCCCCTTGACTTTAACTATTTTATCTTGCATGACTAACAACAATTCAAGAATTTTCCAACATAGCCTTCTTTCGGTTTATCTTGATTCACTTATACATTGCTTGCATTGCTTATTTCAGGTATTGCATGTCTTATTCCAGTGGCGTTACCGAATCAATTCTTCTTTTAGAGCTATTTCAGGTATGGTTTCGCTCTTATAAAATTAAGTTGTTTAAATTTTGTTTTCTCGACATTTTTCTTCATCCTTTTTTGGCCTTGAGGTATTTTTTTTGTTAGTTATACGAGAGGTAGTTGAAATTAAACTAGATCACTCCGGTTAGTTATATTAGAGGTAGTTGCAATTAAACCAATGGGCTAATGGATAGTTTGTCTTGTATACTTTTGGTGCATTGAAAATTTGCATTCGTGTCACATGGCCGTCCTGATTATCTTCAGGATTCGGATATTCAATCTATTCGGTTTCAGGTACCTTTCTACCCTTGTTTTTCATGAAACTTGTTTATGTTGATCTATGACTACGTATATACCCACATACATATGAATTATATTAGCAATAACATGGATGTTGTTGAGTTTAATGGTTGAAAACTGTTAATGTTCCTTGGATGTTGTTGTTGAGTTTAATGGTTTCACTGAGCCGTAATGCTCAGTTTCAGCTGAGCCTTTCGGCTCATCGAAACTAAGCCGTAAGACACAGTTGAAACCGAGCCTTTCGGCTCAGCTGAAACTAAGCCATTCGGCTCCGCGAAACTGAGCTTTACGGCTCAGTTTCAACTGAGCATTACGCTCAGTTTTGGTTTTTTTCCTGATCTTAGAATCTAATTAACGCTCTAAAAGAAACATTATAATATTTGCATAAACTACAGTGAGCATGCTGTGTTTCAATTATAAAAAGAAAGTTTTTGATATTTTTGATACGGTTGTTTTAAATTTACTAATGTAAAAACTAGATTTAAGTTATATATGTAAGAAGTAGAATGTGAATAACTGATTCTTACAGAGTACATTTTTATTGTCATAACAGAGATTTGCAATTTTTTGGTTAAATGACAATATATGCATTTTAAGGAAGCATCTAATAGTAGGAATTCAACATCGTATCCCAATCAAGTCAAGAAACACACAATTATAAATATATGTAACAATCAACAATTGGGCAGTCAGCTATTTTCCGACAGACTGTGCTTGAATGGCGAGGAAAAAAGATTTTAACTTCACAAATAGAATCTCAAATGCGAAAAGGCTCAGCGAAACTATTATACTCGAATATATCCATTATACTGCAGCTAAGATTTTGGACAGGTTAGATAAACGAGTGTTTTTCTTGGTTTGTGAAATTGAAGATTATGTTGAAGATGATAATTTCGGCCAATGTTTGCCATAATTACGAATGACAAAATGATGGGCAATAGTCCATCAGAAATTGAATATGATGAAATAGGATCCTTAAGATCGACTAATTTTACCTTTTTATCCTATCAGAAACAACGATTTATTTATGCTTAGATTTTGCCAATGGAGATTAATTCTTATTTGTGTCGAGTTCTATCGAAAGGCAGTGCTCCCTCTATTCGAGCTGTTTACACTTTCCTCGCTGGGCATGATTAATTTTCAAATTGTAAATGGTTTAGTCTTTTATGGTGCAAACACTAGGCAGTTAAAGCGCCGCTTAGCGCTGTTATAGCACTGTATAGCGTATAGCGGATTTTCGACGCTATGGTTTTTCAAAAAAGCAAAATAGCGGATCCACTTAAAGCGGGTGAAATAGCGGATTTATTCCGCTAAATCGTCAATTTCATAGCGCCGTTGAACGATTTATATTGTAGGTTGAAACTCTTAGATCTAGTTTCCTCTAAGGATCATTCCAGAATACTCAAACTTGTCAGTCTTAAATTTGGATTATTTAACCATAGCTACATAATAAGTTAAATGATATACTTATTTTATTGATTAGAGAATGGATAAATAGAAATGAATAGCGATTAGGTATTGATAAGTTACATCATCAATTTATTTTAGTTAAACATATTATTAATTTATTTCTTATTTATCATATTTTAATAATTTTTCTTTTCCTTCAAAATTTTACTGTTATAAACAAGTTTTGGGTTGTCGGTCAATGGTTGGAACCATGAGACCACAGGTCGTAGGTTCGAACCCAAAACTGACAACATTATGATAAATATACATGTCATAGATACAAGTTATGACATCATTCCCGCCTGAACCAACCCTATTAATGCCTATATATGTTCAGTTGTAACCACCCAAGCTCAATCACGGCACCAACCAAATTATTATTGTGGTAGGTATGCTTGTATCACCACCCATCCACTTAGAACAAGCCTGATTAATATTTTTTGGTTGGACAAAAATATAGATGTATATATTATTTGCGCACAGTTAGATATATAATGTATCTAAATGTAGAACTTTCTCATATTTCTGTTTAGAAACTTGATTTGAACACTACCTAATTTGTTTGTAACCTATATTCATGTAGTAGTCTGAAATTTTTAAAAGCTAGGATGATGCTTGTGGTTTTGATATTTGGAGTATACAATTTCTACTTAACAGGCTCAAAATGCTCGTTGATTGTTTGGGTAATAAGTACAAATACACAACAGGCTTAGACTACACTTGCATTCTGATTTTAGTAAACACACATGATTGAATTTTAGAAACACTCGGACTAAACCAAACCCATTAACAGACGTAACAACAAATAACCTAAGTGCATGTTTGGTGGTAGATACATACTGTTGACTTGTGATTTTGTCAATATAATGCAACACACAAATGCCAAGTAGTAAAATCACATAGAAATAATATAAATCCATACACATACGCATGTGTGCAGGCTCGACTCAAAAGCTAGACATGAATAAGGAATCAGGTCCTTTAATTGTATGTTGACGTGAATAAGGAATCTCTCTCTCTCTCTCTCTCTCTCTCTCTATATATATATATATATATATATATATATTTAAAAATATTTTGATTAAGAGAATCAGGTCCTTTAGTTGTATGTTGATCAAGAGACCTATTGCCATTTTTTTTTGTTTATTGCATCTACTGATTGTCATTGTGGAATAGACTTTTGAGTAAATTTCTCAGTAGGCATTGTTGCTATGCATGACATTCTTTAATCATTTTGTAAAATTATCATTCTGTAAATGAAGCAGAATGAAGATACTGTTAGCTGTTAGGCACTCTACTTTTATCCATTCAACCTAACACCTGAAAACAAAAGGATAGGAAATGTAAATTTATTGTTGCATGTACAAAATTTTAAAAGCCGTCAGGACTTTTTGTTGAGGCGAAACTAAACTAATGTTTGTTATTTTAATTTCTTTTCAGGCTTTGGAACAAGCATGAGTTATATGGGCTCGACAACTGCAGTTTTGTTGTCTTTTTTTTGGAGGAAGAACTGTGAACATTATGCTTTGCATATATTGTGTTATGTATTAACTGAAGTTATGATTTACGTATTAATTGAATTATTCTTAGCGTATCTTCTTTATATACTGTTATATGAGTGTAGCGTATCTTCTTTATACACTGTTATATGAGTGTAGCGTATCTTCTTTATTGTGCATATATATATATATATATATATATATATATATATATATATATATATCAATGGGTGCAGTGATTTTGTATATTGCATATATGATATACCGATTTTAATACGGTTAAAAGTCGTATCTAATTCATTGTTATCATTGTAGGAGTGAGGCATTAAGCACGGTTTTGAGCCGTATCAGTATACTAGTTTAATACGGTTTTAAGCCGTATTAAATTGATCAATTGGTACGGCAAAAAACCGTATTGATTTATGAAATTGACAGTGCCAGCATACCAATTTGAGACGGTTTTAACCCGTAGCAATTGATCAATTGGATACGGTTCTGAACCGTGTTAAATTGCTAATTTGATACGGTTTGAAGCCGTATCAAATTTCTCAAATGATACGGTTTTAACCCGTATTAAATTGCTATTTAATACGGTTTTAAGCCGTATCAATTGAGAAATTTGATATTGTTTTAAGCCATATCAAATAAACAGAGACGCCATTTTTTGATACGGCTTAAAACCATATCAAATCGATTTTGATACGGCCATTAACACTGCCAAATTGGCATTTTTGGTGTAGTGTTTTATGGATGCAAAGCATACATTACTGCACTAAACCGACATGGGTCGGAATGTTGTAGTTTTTTCTCTTGGATCGACCCACCGCTAATGTAGACGGGTGTCACGTACGCTCTAGAGATGCAAGCGGAGGTAAGTCACTTGGAAAGTATCATTGTTGCAACAAAGGCTGAAATGTTGTATGGGTTCAATGGTTCGGCCCGAAACTAGGATCTTAGTTATATGGTACAACATCTTAAATATATGTATTCTAATCCACGTTAAGTCACGCCTTGTTGAAGTTGTATGTTGGGTCGAACTTGAACTGTATCATGTATCTTGTTTTGTTATATTGAACAAAGTTTGAACACAGGATAATAGGTATTGTTTGCATTTATGAATGCAAATGAGCTAAAAACTAGGATCGTCCCCATGTAAATTAAACATTTGAATACACATAGGAGTTAAAAACTAGGGTCATACTCATCCACTTGACCATTATTGCTGACAAATGCTATGAAAATCGCATCACGTTAAGCAAATTGGAACCAGTGACCTTTCACATCATGGCAGTACAAAAAGCAGATTCCTACACTTTTACGTCAGGCGAAACAATATCGGGCAGCACGTAAAGCACAATCGTAACAGTGACTGGTTACATCTTTGTTTCTATTATTTATTTGTACTACGTAGCTATATAATTCTATCAACTTACTCACAACTTTCCTCACTCAAACAAATTTGTTCCCATAATTTTTCTACCTCCTCCTTTTATCATTCATTCAAAATGCCTTCTTGGCCATCAACCACAGACTCTGACGAACAGGCGTATGAACAAATGAGACTTCAGGAGCTCGAAGACAAATTCCAGTTTCTAAACCAAATATGACCCCAGGATGAACCATCGCATGAACAGGAGAACGTAAATCTTACACATGAAGCTCAAGTACCCCATGTTCAACAATCGTATGAACAGGCGGTCGCTCAAATACAACAAGAAGTAGAGTTCTATCGAGTACCACCATATGAACAGGGAGTTGATTCTTATCCAGTACGTTGCTACTGCGATTATGCGGTTGAATTGTGGTTCGAGCAGAGAGCAGCAATATAGGTCGATGCATGCAGAAATGTCCATCCTATCTAAACGTATGTAATTACACGAAATGGATAGACGAACCTTTGTGCCTATGGGGAATAACATATGCAAACGAACTCGAACGAGAGCTTAATCGTCTCCAAAATGATATTGAACAGTTGATTAAACATAATGAGACTCCCTTAAGATTGAACGCATAACATGTAGTTGGCATTTACGTTTGCTTTGGTGTTTTAGTTGGCATCTACTATCATTGCTTGTTGTACCTTTAATGAACGACTGTATCTGTATGTTTTATTGTTAGTGTTATCGTTATGCAAAATATTAGTTAAATCATTTTGATCATGAAAACTTTTTATGTGCGTTCAGACATTGTATATCAACCTTAAAAATAAGTATTTTTCAAAATAATAACATCCATGAGCCGATTTAATCGGCTCGTGAGGTTGCGGGCCAATTTTATCGGTGCGCCCTAATAAAATCAGGGCGCGTCGATAAAATCGGCGCGCAACTGTTGGGAGATATCAAAGATATCTCCTTGAATGTTACGACTCTTAACTCTATTGGAGTTGCTCTTATGCTTTTTGATTTTCATGTATCTTTAGTAGACTTTTTAATTAGTCCAGGAAGAGTATTCTGTAATGGTTCAGTTTTATATGATTGTTTAATGAGGTGAATTCCTTATTAATCAATTTCTTATTATAAAAAAAAGAAAATCATTATATCAAAACTAGTCTTCTTCTTTAACCTGCAGATTAGTGGTATGACACCTCGTTTTCTTCTTGATAATGTTATAGTTTTAAACCTAATTCCATTGCATGTTAGATTTAGTAATTTTTTCTTTGTAAGATTACAATGACTTTCTTTGTTAAAGTCATATTTAGTAATATAGAATGATATTTAGTAAGACTACAATATGACTTTCTTTATTACCGATTAGGCACAAGGGCCTTATCTGAAGCGTTGTGCCAAAGTCTCCTTCTTTTTGCTTCTTAATGTAATGATAATATCATTAACAAATGAGAAAATCTATTTGAACATAAAATATTGATGGAAGGGATGTTAAATTGCCCTTTGAATTATGCCCTTGTTATTAAAAATACAAAATCTAATGATTAAATTTTTTTTGTGACACCATCCGTGTTTAATTTGTGTTCATATAGACAATCCTTAAATGAATACAATAAAAATTGTATGCTTCCTAGTATCACACATGCTCATACAACCATTAACCGTTGAATTTTTTTCTTTTATGTAACTACTAGACCATACATTTTTGCACAACAATCATTTGTCATTTGAAATATTTTGGGCATGATTATCAACCATAGAACCATTCAAACTCATCTATACAACCGTCAACTACTATCAGAAACATGTTTGCATGACCATTATCCACGAACTACCATTTTTTCTTATCCATATCACTAGGGCTGTCAATGGAAAGCCGAAAAATCCGAAATCCATCCGCATCCGTATCCGAAAAGTGGATAATATTTGATATTCGAAAAAACGGATGCGGATACATATATGTTGATTTCCACATCAGAAACATATCCGTTCGATTCTTTTTTAACACTGTACTCAACATTATATGTTTTTTGGTGCAATTTTTAATGCCACTAATTCAATTCAAAAACAATAAGGAACAATAACCAAATAAACATACGCCGATTTGATCTGATCATACTACAAGGTAATCATCATTGTTCAAGTGGTTAAGATATTGATGCAGTTCAAAATGTCATGAGTTCAAATCTTACCTTGTTGGATTTAACCTACTTATTATGTAGTATGTTATATACTACCATACTTGTATATAAAGTATTCAATTTCATTAAAACATTGTTATTTATTATTAAAAAAAAAAAACAAGATGACAAATATAACGCAAACTAAAATAGCATGTTAGGGACATGGATTAGCTCCGATTAACAATTTAAACAAACATCAAAAGTAAAATAATATCTCTCCATACATAGAGCTCATGAGCCATATGTATGGATTACTGAACAATGGCGGAGATTTAATGTGATGAAAGGCCTACATTCACTTGGTCCGTTTGATTTTGAGCGGGAAGGGGCATTTGGAAGGGGCATTTGAAGGGGAATAATTGGGAACGGGGAATGTGTTCTTTTTACGAAAGGGGCATTTTGGAAGGGGCAAAGTTATTATTTTAATTTTTTTGTATATATTATTTTTAATTGTTTGTGTTTGTTTGTATTTAGTGTTGAACAGATAGTAAAACGCATAATACAAATATTACTGAATTTAAAAAAATAACAACTACGATTTAAAAAAAAACAACACCATTCAAAAAAAACCCACAACACCATTCAAAAAAAAAAAAAAACACAACTAAACTCCAACATTCTGACACAACACCCACAAGAATCACACTTGTCCACTCCTCAGCTGCCTAACAAAATGAATAACACAAGCCCTAAGCTGTGCGGGCTTCTCAAGTAAAGAATAAAATGGGTTGTGACCCAATCTGTCCTGCTGTGACAGAATAACCGCCACCTCCCAATCCTGATAGTCATCCTCCTCACGTCGTACAGACATGCATAGCTCTACAAGCTCGTCTCAATCCATGCGCGAAGGAGCTGAACGAGAAGGACCAGCACCAGACCTGACCGGCTTACGAGTCGGATGACTCGAGATGTCCACATTCTCGCCACGGATGACATCGCCAAATATCTGAGCCTCTTGCAAATGAACTGGTGGAGCATCCGGAATCATGTACCGATATCTGTCTGTACGGATGCATCCTGAAAACATGGAGTCCAACTCCCTGAATCGTGCCGGGGACCCACTCTTGAACTTGCGCATCTGTGGTGGCACCGTCGCCCACCATTCATCCGATCCTTGGACGGTGTCTAATTGCTCGTCCCATCCCCCTCCAGCAATCTGTAGCAGTCTGTTCCAAGGTGCCCAATCTCTTTTCATGTTATCGAATTTATTCTTCATTTGACCAGCGTTGTAGTCCAAGCCGGTCCGCTCGTTGAACGCCTGGGCGATCAACTGATACCATCCGCCAACATTATGTGCACGCGTACCCAGATGTTGCATGCACACGTCAATGAACGCGTTCGTGGTGTCGTTGGTCCATTCGGCGATGGAGCGAGTGGACGATGACTGACTTGCGGCCATTCTGGAAAAGTAACAAAAAAATTGTGAATAAACTATATAGGAAGAGGAGTAAATAAGAAAAAAAAAACAGATTTAAGGGAAAAAAACCTGAAAATATCGACGAGATGAAGGTGAATAGAGCTGAAATTTTTGGATTTGATGTTGATTAGTGATGAAAATGGAGATGGAATGGAGTGAATATATAGAGAGAGAAGGAAGAATCGGCTGTTCTGGAAATTTTGTCGCGTCGGACGTGCGTCCGACGCGTCGGACGCGAAACTTATCTTTTCACCCGTTCGCCTTGAAGGGGCAAAAGTGTGGGACCCACCTCTGACGCGTCGGACGCGTCGGACGCAGACGCGAACATTAACTGCCCAGTTCAGAAATCAAACGCTACCTTAATCCACCAATACTCTTTTCAACTAATTAATATTACTTTCTTTTAAGCCTAAATCCATCAACAACGACCGAATTTCGTCTGTTGTATCGAACTGCCAATATGCATTCGTAACATTATATTAATTATAGAAGTTAGCTACTTTTGATATACAATTCTGAATCAGCAAATTTGCCTTCTCGTGGCAAACTTTCCACATATATATTAATAATTGATTCTCATTCAATCCTATAAGCTTTTAATTATATTCAGTTTAAATTTTCTTTCAAGTTTCATCAATCCATGTATCTTGTGATTTCTTTCCCTTTCCGGCCGTTTTCCATAAGAGCCACATATTTAATTTATATCATCAGTTTCTTATGAAAGTTGGCCATGCATCCTCGTCCTCTGTTAAATTTCTCATATTGCATGCATGGCCACAATTACCTCTAATGGAATCAGACCGCTAATTCTTATATTTAGAAGAAATTTTCTATGGTCATGTAGGAAATTAAGGTGACTATGATTTTGTTTTATTATTAGAACTACCAAATTTTATAGCCTAATCTATACTTCATACTTATTTGTATGAGGCATAAACGATGCGTGGTCTTTGGTAACAGAGTTTACACTGTTTCATACAATATACATATATCTTTGAGTATAATTTCATGCAAATTATCATTATGTCCTTACATATACTGTGGCCGTAACGAGTACAACTTATACTTTATCATAGGGCAGTTATGGTAACGGTAAATTTACCATTACCATACCATTACCAGTCAATCGGTAACAATTTTTGATTGAAATCGGTATACCAGTTAAAACGGTATGGTAACGGTAAATTTACCAGTTTTAACGGTAAATTATCGGTAACGTTTCTTCAATACCAGCGGTAACGGTAATTTTACCACTTAATTCAAAACATAAGCATATTCATCTGATATGCTTTATTACATGCGTTTAAAACCAAAAAAATTATTATATTTATTTTAATAATTATGTGAAATAATTCCAAGTATACTTATTTTCTTTCTCATTTATGTTTTTTATAAAATAACATTACATATAGTATACTATAGATGCACTGTATACAAAAAAAATATGTCAAGATATAAAGTTTGATAGAAAAACGGTAATTTACCATTACCAGTGTAACGGTTACCAGATTATCGGTATACCAGTCATCGGTATACCAGTCGATCGGTAACAGTAATGGTAAGCAATTCTGACTTACCAGTAAAAACGGTACGGTAACGGTATTTGCTAAATGGTAACGGTAACCATTACCATAACAGCCCTACTTTATCATCAGAGGAGGTCATTCACTGTTGATTAAAGATAAACAAACTGCAACTGAAAATTTGTATTCTAACTTTTGGAAATTAAAATAATCACGATAAAAGAAAGGTTGTCCAGGCCTTTTCTCTTTCAATTCTTGTTCACAAGATCAGAGAACTGCTCTAGTCCACAAAGTAGAATCCAGATTCATCGAGACTGTATGTTTACCAGTATCTATATACATACGCCAGCACAATGTAACCAACTCAATCACATTGTTCAATTAAGTTAAGTGAGTGAAAGAAAAAAACATTAAAAAAAAACAAGCCAGATCAATTACTCACAATGGCGCCAAATGGGGAATTACTATCAGTTCCAGCATTGGCCAAAAATAACACATCGAACACAAAAACTTCCAAAGAAGGACTTCAACGAGCAACATCCGATCTGTCATTAGAGCTAGCTAAAACTCCATTATCTGAAACGGAACAGAATATACTACCAGCGATTGCAGAAGTGGAGAATGCCAAGTGTGAATGCTGTGATATGTGTGATGAATTCACCCCTGGATACATTGCAAAAGTTCGCAACATATACTTCGGCAAATGGATATGTGGGCTTTGCTCTGAAGCAGTTAAGGAAGAAACAGAGAAAAATGGAGGAAACAGAGAAGCAGCTTTGGAAACACATATGAGTACATGTGTTCGATTTAATAATTTTGGAAGGAAGAACCCGGTTCTTTATCAGGCTGAGGCCATGAGACAGATGTTGAGGAAGAACCGTGCTAGGGCTAAAAGTAGCAGTCCTAGAGATCATAATAAGATGGGTTTGAGAATAGGTGGGATTGCAAGGAGTTCGAGTTGTATGCCCGCTATTATATAGTAATATGGTAAAGTTGGTAACTTTGTTAATGGCTGAAGCAATATTTTTAGCAATTTTGGATGATCATATATACTTTTTTTGTGATTGAGTTTTGCAGGATAATCATATATACTTTTTTTTGTGATTGAGTTTTTTAGCAATTTTGGATGATCATATTCACACCTGGATACATTGCAAAAGTGCATGACAGATACTTCGGCAAATGGATACGTGGGCTGTGCTCTGAAGCAGTTAAGGAAGAAATAAAGAAGAATGGTGGAAACAGAGAAGAAGCTTTGGAAACACATATGAATACATGTGTTAGATTTAATAATTTTGGAAGGAAGAACCCGGTTCTTTATCAGGCTGAGGCCATGAGACAGATGTTGTGGAAGAACCGTGCTAGGGCTAAAGGTAGCAGTCCTAGAGATCATAATAAGATGGGTTTGAGAAAAGGTGGGATTGCAAGGAGTTCGAGTTGTATGCCTGCTATAATTTGTAAGGATATTAGTGATTTCAGTTTGATGCAAGGGCAAGGTTAACTGTAATATGGTATAGGTGGTAATTTTGTTAATGACTGAAGCAATATTTTTAGCAATTTTGGATGTTAGAGGAGGAGAAATGAGAGGAAGAGTGCTTAATTTAAAATGAAGAACTTCTTTTAATTTCTTGCTTTCAACTTACAAAATGATGACATATTTATAGTGGTTTACATAACCATCATCCAATAGACATGACTTTACAACAACCAATAGACATGCCATTTCAATATTCTAGATACATGATTCCAATGCAAATATTAATTATTTAGTAAGTGAACATTTCAAATTATATTTCCAACGCTCCGTCCTAATTTAAAATTTTCTTTCTTACTTCAGGCATAACTCTCATTCTTCGAAAATCTTCAATATTCAATGGCTTGGTAAAAATATCAGCAACTTGATCTTGAGACTTCACATATTTCAGCTCCACTTTGTTGTTGGCAATGCATTCCCGAATAGAATGATATCTCATGTCGATATGTTTGCTTCGACCATGAAATATCAGATTCTTTGCAAGTACTTGTGCTGATTTGTTATCAATGCAGATTTCAGTAGCACCTTTTGTGGCAAATGAAGCTCTTTCAATAGCTTTCTTAATCATAAAGCATGACATGTACTTGAACTTGCAGCAACATTTTCAGATTCATGGGTTGATAACGGGACAATAGATTGCTTTTTTGATAACCAAGAAATAACACAATTACCCAAGAAAGATACATGCCCCATTGTACTCTTTCTATCATCTATGTCACCAGCAAAATCACTATTGCAAAATCCATGCAGCAGGAGATCATTGGATGAGGAATAAAATATTCCAAAATCAAGTGTTCCTTTAATGTAACGAAGAATTCGCTTAGCGATAGTCATATAGACAGAAATAGGAGTCTCCATGAAACGGCTTGTTACCCCAATGGCATAAAGTATGTCAGACCTTGTACTTGTCAAATATCTCAAACTTTCCACAAGACTTTTGCAAAGAGTAGTGTAACACCCCGAATTTTCTGAGAATATTAAAATTAACAAATTTAAGAACACTTAATTTTTAGAAGAAGAATTAAGTGAAATGGGTTGCACTATTACGTTCGTCTCAAAATTTAGGTCAAGATAGATATTTGTTTTGCATAAAACGGATACCTTATGAGGAAGTTATTAAGCCTTGAAGTTTGTATGCATATGAGAAAAATATATATATATATAGATATTTATAAAAATTAAATTAATAAATATGCAAAAAAGTTCAAAACAACGAATCGACAGGGGGAATAACCGAACTGTCCCATTTTTGAGGTCGACCCGAGCCTCGCTGGGTCGATTAGGGGTTGATTCAGGGTGTTTAGCTGTCAACCCGTGGGCCGATTCGCTCTAAGGCAGATGTGGCATCTGATTGGTTCTGATGGGCTCCTTGCTGAGTCATTAGGGCGGATGTGGCTATTCTATCTTGTCTGAATGGCTTTGATTTGCTCTAAGTTAATCGGACGGTTCTTATTAAATCAAACTTCTATATAAGCAACCTAATACCTCAACCCTAAATCATATTAAAAATCAAACCAAGAGCTGCCATGCTGCCATTGGACAACCTCGAGTAGCCGTCATTCAACTTGAAGCAAATTAAAAGAGACAAACCAAATCAAATCAAAATTAAACTAAAACAACGATTGTCTACATCAAAGGCGAGCATTTCAGCTTCAGAATACAGATTCTAGAAATCAAGATTGTCTTTTGTAAGTGTAGTTATCTTTTAGATGTGAATAAATTTAAGATGTGATCTGATATAAAGTGAGATATAAAATTATACCATGTTGTATAATATTGACGATGCTAATTCATATTTGTTTCTTATGATGATTTTATCATGAATTGTCTTGGAATGTTTGTGGCTTATTGGACTTGGTGTTGGATCTATTAAAGATTGAGAATGAAACTATCAATAACATACGCAAGTTATATGTTTCATGTTAAGATCTATATATATATATATATATATATATATATATATGTTTATATGATTAATGCAAGTTGTATGTATTATGTTAGATCGAAGTCAAGATCTACATATATGTAACACCCCGCCTCCGCCAGGGTGGCTCTTGCAAGCACTCTGACTTTGGAGGGGCGTTTGAATCAGGTAAACATGCATAATGATATATCAAGGCAGAACAAGAACATATGTATATATGTAAACAGAGTAAATAACATAGATAAAACAGCGGAAGATTTCAAACTATTTCAAAACCAGTCTGGTACAACATAATGTCAACTTTCCAAATAAACAAGTCTAGATAAAACAACATCAACTGAAAAACTGAAATACGTAAGTACTAATCCCCAAAAGAAGCGATAGCCATAGCTAGCTTCATGTCAAACCGTACACGAGCTAAATCCCACAAGCAAGCAATCTGAAATCCAAGCTAAGCTCCAGTATTCCCTCCCTGAGAACCTGGGGGGGAAACGGAAGAAAAGAGGCGAAAGAAAACAGGTCAGTCAAAAAGACTGAGTAAGCCCTGCTACAATCAATGTAAACTGATAAAGTTAACTGGCATGAGCAGCAGGGATGAACATAAGGATAACAACATACTAGCATGATGATTAACTAACAAGGTAGATAAAGGTGTCATCGCATAATCAGGATTAACGTTTTGCACCACAGGTGTACTAGCAAACTAACATGACTTGAATAAACAAGTATTGATCCCTTGGCCCAAGCTTTGGCCCAATAACATGAAGTGACCCTAACCCGCGGTCCAATAACATGAAATGACCCTAATACAAGGTCCAACCAAACGGTCTAGTCGATCGGCTCCCTAAGCCTAACTCGTCACGTGTTGGTGTCAATACGGCCCAAACATAATTGAAGTCGAACTGTGCCGGGTCCACCCTTCGGGTGTATCAAGCCCTAGGGTGCCAACCCCTGGACACCATAAACATGAGTGCACAGTCTCGATCTACTGGTACCCATGGGTGACTTCTCCAAATACGGACTACGTGCACGACCATAGTCCGTCCGGAACTACATCGGCGTACCACCCGGCCGTCGTTTATTGGGTCGCTTACCTCCAGCCCAGTAATCGTGCCCCCTCCCTAGCCTAGTCCCTAGGGCCTTATTGATACCATTTTTTGGGGATTTACTGCGGAGTGGGCCCCCCATTGCTAGGATTTTCTAGTGGGTTAAGTACGGATTAACCCTCTTGCTAATCATGGATTAACTTGGTTAAGTGTAACGGTGAGTTCACGACTTAACCCCGATTAATCTACCAAGCCCAAGTTGGTTAAGTATTAAGTGGACCATGACTTAACCCTAATCACGAGGCATTAATTAATTTAATGCGCCTTAACCTCTCACATTAGACCTTGTTGTGGTTACTAGTTAAGCCGGGCGGGTCCGGGTAGCTTTACACCACAACTTGGTCTAACCTCGGGTTCAAGGTACAACATGACCAACTTCTCACATTGGGTCCTATTGTTTGTAACAACTAGTTAAGCCGATCGGTTCCGGGTAGGTTTACGCTACAAACTCAACCCAACCTCGAGTTGGCCACACTTATCTTTTCTAAGTGTCATGTCCATCATGTTTCCAAAACATGTTACAAGTTTTCAAGCAATTGGGTAGACCTAACTTAATAGGTAAATTCCCAATGGGTAGACCTAACTTAATAGGTAAATTCCCAAGCTTATGTTTTTATGTCTTTTAAGTTTACCCATCCCCAAAAGCAATCCCATCGCTTACATATCGCAATAGCGCATAAAGGATAGAAAGAGGGAACTTGGCATAATCATGACATAAAGGTATTGAAGCCACAAGTTCAACATGGTGGCATATGAAATGTTCATGTGTTCATATACTTGCATATTACATATTTTGGCCTCAAAAGCATGCATAAAACAAAACTTAGCATATTGGTGATACATGGTGCTAAATGACATGTAGAAATGGCCATAAGTTCACATCTAGCCTCACATGCAAGTTATCATAAGAGATATGATAACTTACATGTTGCCAAAATGCAACCTTTGGCATAAAGCTTGAAGCTTTATGTTCACATACTCAAGATAAGCTTGCATAACATGATAGCATGAACAAAATGTTCAACCCAAACTTGCATAGCATAACTTGCATATCATATGACAACTTGCATATCAAACTTGCATAACATAACTTTCATATCATATGACAACTTGCATATCAAACTTGCATAACATAACTTGCATATCATATGACAACTTGCATATCAAACTTGCATAACATAACTTGATAATCTTGCATAACACATCATAGTAAACTTGCATATTATGGCCAACTTGCATATCATACATTTAACTTTATAGTTTAAGTATGAAAGTAGAATAGGGCTTACAATGCTTATGAGGACTCAAATGAGTATAGCAAATATATGAAAGCCCTTATGCAATCAATAAAACCCAAAATGCAAGCAAAACCCTTGAGCCAAAATGATCAAAACTCTTCCTTTATGATGCAAATATAGAAATTTGACTTGAATGCAAGCTAATGATGCTCATACAAGTTTAAAAACACTTGTATGCATGGAAAATCACTTAGAAATTTATTTAGGAATTTTATGAAGAGAGTGGAGGCCATGAGAGGATTGATTTTGCCATAGTTTAGTTATAGGATAGATTAATGATGATTTAGGGTAGGTTAGGGTCTTATTTATAGATTAGGCAAGTGTTTTAGGCCATAGGATTAAACCCTAGTTGCAATCTCAGCCCTCAAAACCGAATCTGACCCCCAAGCTCAACACAATCTCAAAATGGTGCACCAGGCTAAACAGCCCGGCTGGACCAAGTCGACAGCCAAGTCGACAGGGCTGTCGACTTGGGTCCAACCAAGTCGACTCCCAAGTCGACAGGGCTGTCGACTTGGGTGTTCTGGCGGGATTTTTCCCGCCTGTCCCAAACTGGCCCAAATATCCAAATTCAAACTTGAATTTGAAATCTGTTTTACTTTGGAATTTTCTGAAAACTTCGTTGGGCCTTAATCGGGTCATACGGACTCCAATTTTCGAAAACTCAGACTCTATTTCGCGTATTTTTCCGAGACGAACGCAATGGCATAGCCCGTTTCCCTTGATTCAGATTTTAGAATTTAATTCTGCCTCAATTTATGTTATAGCAGGTTATTGAAAATACGGGTTGTTACATTCTCCCCTCCTTAAAGGATTTCGTCCCCGAAATCTTCAAGTTAGGAAGAACGTATCCTACCATCCAACATCCATCTACTCAAAACATCATCCACGAGCAATCATTGTCCTTACAAGATTCTAAATGTTGTATGAACATATGCAAAGGTGTGTGTATATGTACTTATCTAATGCAAATATCATCAATGCAAATTATGTTAGTGAAATGAATCCATATGTATGCAATTCCTAACATAATGTATAACATCTATATGTGTGCACATCACATACATCCATATGCAACATCCATGTGATAACACAAAAAAATTTCATCCATGAATAAGCATAAACACTCATGCATATGCAATATGAGGAGTGTGTGAGCCGATCTAGTGCCTAATCGTCTATAATGCATCCACGAGTAACCACATGCAAACACTTGCAACCACTTGCAACCATCTAGCATAACATATTTCAAACACATGTTTCATCCAAAGGGTTTCTACCTAAGGTTCTCATGACAAGATTAACACGATAAACTAGATAAACATGGATAGCAAAGAGAAAGATATGCTAACAAAGGAAAGAGATTGAGAGTGTACCCTCAAAAAGGAATGGATAAAGCCCACGCATCTTCTCCTCGGTTTCCCAAGTTGCGTCTTCTTCGGCTTCACCCCATTGAACCTTCACCAACTTGACCTCTCGATTCCTTAGCTTCTTGGTCTCCGTCCCCAAGATACCAATCGGAGCTCTCCTCAAGGTAGCCTCTTTCTCCACTTCCACATCTTTCAAAACACTTGGCTCAACAACCTCTGCTGATTCATGTAAACATTTCCGGAGATGCGAGACATGAAAAACATCGTGTACTCCGGCAAGCTTCTCGGGCAACTTCACTCTATAAGCCATCTGCCCGATCCTCTCTATAATAGGGAATGGTCCAACAAACCTCGGTGCTAACTTCCCAACGGCTCCAAATCGGACCACATTCCGCAAAGGAGAAACCTTCACGAAAACCATATCCCCTATATCAAACTCCAAATCAGTTCTTCGCTTATCAGCATAGGATTTCTGTCGGTCTTGGGCCGCTTTCATCCATCTCCGAATCAACTCGATCTTCTCGGATGTATCTCTGATCATATCAGGCCCAAGTATAAGCTTATCTGTAGTCTCCCACCAACATGTAGGCGACTTGCACGGCCTCCCATATAAAGCTTCAAATGGTGCCATCCCTATGCTTGCCTGATAACTGTTATTATATGCAAACTCAACAAGAGGAAGATGGTCTTCCCAAGTGCCACCAAAATCTAGAATACAAAGCCTCAATAGATCCTCGAGTACCCTATTCACCCTTTCGGTTTGACTATCCGTCTGTGGGTGATAAGCAGTACTTAGATTCAACCTCGTGCCCATGGCTTCTTGCAAGCTATTCCAGAATTGACTTGTAAAGATTGGGTCACGGTCACTGACTATACTAGAAGGGACTCCATGAAGTCTCACAATCTCACGAAGATATACAGACGCTAGCCCAGATGCGGTCCTCTTGCTCTTCACCGGAATGAAATGAGCACTCTTCGTAAGTCTATCCACAATAACCCAAATGCTCGTATTCCCTTTCCTTGACCTTGGTAGCCCATCGATAAAATCCATGGAAATACTCTCCCACTTCCAAAGTGGAACGTCTAGAGGATGCAATAACCCACCGGGCTTCTTCGACTCGGCCTCAACTTGCTGGAAAATGATACATCTAGAGACAAACTCTGCCACATCCTTTTTCATCCCAGGCCAAAAGAAAATGCGCTTCATATCTTTATACATCTTATCTCTGCCCGGATGTATAGTCAACTTAGAGCGATGCGCTTCCTCAAGAACCTTTCTTACCAAATCTTCTACCATTAGAACACATAACCTTCCGTCTCTCCTCAGCAAACCCTTATCATCAATAGAATATCGAGCGAGATGACTAGACGCCTCTCCTCGAATCAGCTTATCCATAATCTCAACTATCTGAGGGTCTTCTCTCTGCGAAGCCCCAACTTGATTAAGAAGGGTAGGTCTGAGTTCCAGAGATGCCAAAGAGCCGGTCATCGACTCAATCACCAAAGAGAAATCAAAGGTTGCCACATACTCTAAATTCTTCATCTCAACGAATAGAGGACTTAGGGTCAACCTTCTTCTACTCAATGCGTCTGCTACCACATTCCCCTTGCCAGGGGTATAAGCTATCTCAAAATCATAGGACGCCAAGAATTCCATCCATCTTTGTTGTCTCAAATTCAGATCCTTCTGAGAAAAGAGATACTTCAATGACTTTTGATCGGTATAAAGCTCAAATCTTTCCCCCAGAAGATAATGGCGTCAAGCCTTGTGTGCATATACTATTGCTGCCAACTCTAAGTCATGAGTGGGATAATTCTTCTCATGCACTTTGAGTTGTCTACCGCCAAAGCATATCACCCTTCCTTCTTGCATCAAAACAGCTCCTAACCCCGTGCCACATGCATCAGTGTATACTGTAAATAACTTCCCTCCATCGGGCAAAGCTAGAACATGTGCTGATGTGAGAGCTCTCTTGAGCTTCTGAAAAGCAAGCTCGCATTCTATGCTCCAAGCAAAAACTAAATTCTTCTTTGTCAATTTAGTGAGAGGAGCGGAAATCTTCGCGAAGTCCTTGATGAACTTCCGGTAAAACTCCGCAAGACCTAGAAAACTTCTCACTTCGGTTGCATTCCTTGGAGTCTTCCAATCCTGAACTGCAACTACCTTAGCAGGATCCACCGCTAAGCCTTGCTTAGATACTATATGCCCAAGGAATCTAACTTCCCTTCTCCAAAAGTGACACTTGGAGAACTTGGCCTTCAATTGATGCGCTCTAAGCGTATCCATCACCTCCACGAGATGCCTTGCGTGCTCTTCCTCATCCTTAGAGAAGATCAGAATATCATCTACGAAGACCACGACAAACTTGTTCAAGAACTCCCTGAACACCCTACTCATCAAGTTCACGAAATATGCGGGTGCATTAGTCAAGCCGAACGGCATGACAAGCCATTCGAAGAATCCATCTGGAGTCCTGAACGCAGTCTTGTCTATGCTATCTTCAGCTACCCTGAGCTAATGGAATCCAGTAGCAAGATTAAGCTGAGAGAAAACAGAAGCACCGACAAGCTGGTCAAAGAGATCATCAATCCTCGGTAACGGGTGTCTGTTCTTCTTAGTCAGCTTATTCAACTCTCGATAGTCAACACAAAGTCGGAGAGAACCATCTGCCTTGGTAGCAAATACCACAGGCGCTCCCCATTCAGATATACTTCGTCTAATGAAGTTCTTCTCAAGCAACTCCTTCACTTGCTTACTTAGCTCCCGCCTTTCCCGCGGAGCCATGTGCCGAACGGGAAAAGAAACCGGCTTTGCATTATCCACCAGATAAATGCGGAAATCAATCTCTCGCTTAGGGGGCAACCCCCTAACTTCATCGAAAACATCCGGATACTCTCGAACCACTCTCACAGACTGAAGAGTTTCCATTGACGAGTCGAGTGATTCCAGATAGCATAACATGACGGGACCTCTCGGATCACAAGAAATCTCTAGGGTGTTTTCGAGGCGAGTCACGAGCCTCACAACCCTATGCTCACAATCAAGAATGGCTCCATATCTGGACAGCCAATCCATGCCCAATATCAATCTGTATCCCCTAAAACCAAGAACATAAGCACTGCACAAGAACTCTACACTCAGTATAGAGATCCTCAAATCCCCACATATCATAGAAAAATGGGCGGAACCCCCAATAGGATTTGAGACACAGACGGGATCATCTACCAAGCTAGTACTAAGGTGCAAACTATCAACAAGATCAGATGAGATAAAGCTATGCGATGCACCAGAATCAAACAAGGTACAAACTGGAAAATCAGAAATATATACAAGGCTCTCAACAGAAATACTACCTCGATCGGGAACTGGAGCGGTATTGAGAGCATGAACTTGCCCTCCTGAAGGTCCAGCACGCTGAGTCTGACCCTGGCCTTGCCCTTGATTCTTCGGGCAATCCCTACTGAAATGTCCAGCCTTACCGCAGAAAAAGCATTCACCATTCTTCCTTTTCCTCTTCTTACAATCCTTAATAAGATGCCCAACTGAACCGCAATAATGGCACTTCTCCTTGTTGTTCTTGCCCTTGTTATTGTTCCCCTTGTTGCCTTGACCCTTGTTCTTGTTCTGATTGCCTTGACTGCTTTGACCACTTGGATTACCCTGACTTCCTTTTCCCTGGGAATCAGTCTTCTTGGCTTGAGTATCATTCATCTTGGTCTCTTTCTTGACATCTCCCTGAAGTAACGCCATATCAACCAAACTCTCAAATGTGGCCCCATGGGGAATATGTGACATAGCCAATCCCTGCAACGGCTCATTCAATCCTCTAGCAAAACGAAGAGCCTTCTTATGAGGAGTATTCACCATATCCAAGCCAAAACGAGCTAACTGATTGAACTTGTTCACATATTCTTTGACAGACATATCTCCTTGTCTCAAAGTTATGAACCTCTCCATTTGCAGATTCTCCTCAGCAGAAGATAGAAACTTAAGCATGAACCTTGCTCTGAAATCGTCCCAAGTCTCAACAGGCCTAGTACCATTGGTGACTTCCCACCAATAAGCGGTTCATCCTTCATAAACCAAACTGCCAACAAGATCTTCCTCTGATCGTCTAACCCAAAGATAGCAAATAAATCCTCGGTCTCTTTCAACCAATTTCTGGCCTCTACAAAAGTCTCAGTGCCTTGAAAATTCTTGCCACCCATTGCTTTGAAATCTTTGCAAGTCTTTGCGAAGTCCAGTTGAGGATGCTGAGGGGGAGGAGGAAGAGGAACCTCAGCGACAGGAGGAGGAGGAACATTAACTACCGGAGGAGGAGGAGCATTAACTACTGGAGGAGGAGGAGGAACGTCCGCGGGGCCGGCTTCGGTCGCCCTAGCCTCCAAAAGTCTCCTATACCACACAGGTACGTGTACTCCCTCCGGAAGAGCAAAGTTATCGGCCATACTGAAAATGAAGAAAAAGACAGATTCAGAATGGAGAAAAACGAAGGAATTTTGCTAATGGCTTTTTGGGGAATAGCCTTTTAAAATAAACTAGACTTTTCTTTGGAAAATACTTTATACTTGGTTTTGAAAATAGTTTTCCAAAAGTTTTCTAAAAACCTTTTTGTTCCTTCTCGTAAACCATATGCTCTGATACCAAATTTGTAACACCCCGCCTCCGCCAGGGTGGCTCTTGCAAGCACTCTGACTTTGGAGGGGCGTTTGAATCAGGTAAACATGCATAATGATATATCAAGGCAGAACAAGAACATATGTATATATGTAAACAGAGTAAATAACATAGATAAAACAGCGGAAGATTTCAAACTATTTCAAAACCAGTCTGGTACAACATAATGTCAACTTTCCAAATAAACAAGTCTAGATAAAACAACATCAACTGAAAAACTGAAATACGTAAGTACTAATCCCCAAAAGAAGCGATAGCCATAGCTAGCTTCATGTCAAACCGTACACGAGCTAAATCCCACAAGCAAGCAATCTGAAATCCAAGCTAAGCTCCAGTATTCCCTCCCTGAGAACCTGGGGGGAAACGGAAGAAAAGAGGCGAAAGAAAACAGGTCAGTCAAAAAGACTGAGTAAGCCCTGCTACAATCAATGTAAACTGATAAAGTTAACTGGCATGAGCAGCAGGGATGAACATAAGGATAACAACATACTAGCATGATGATTAACTAACAAGGTAGATAAAGGTGTCATCGCATAATCAGGATTAACGTTTTGCACCACAGGTGTACTAGCAAACTAACATGACTTGAATAAACAAGTATTGATCCCTTGGCCCAAGCTTTGGCCCAATAACATGAAGTGACCCTAACCCGCGGTCCAATAACATGAAATGACCCTAATACAAGGTCCAACCAAACGGTCTAGTCGATCGGCTCCCTAAGCCTAACTCGTCACGTGTTGGTGTCAATACGGCCCAAACATAATTGTAGTCGAACTGTGCCGGGTCCACCCTTCGGGTGTATCAAGCCCTAGGGTGCCAACCCCTGGACACCATAAACATGAGTGCACAGTCTCGATCTACTGGTACCCATGGGTGACTTCTCCAAATACGGACTACGTGCACGACCATAGTCCGTCTGGAACTACATCGGCGTACCACCCGGCCGTCGTTTATTGGGTCGCTTACCTCCAGCCCAGTAATCGTGCCCCCTCCCTAGCCTAGTCCCTAGGGCCTTAATGATACCAATTTTTGGGGATTTACTGCGGAGTGGGCCCCCCATTGCTAGGATTTTCTAGTGGGTTAAGTACGGATTAACCCTCTTGCTAATCATGGATTAACTTGGTTAAGTGTAACGATGAGTTCACGACTTAACCCCGATTAATCTACCAAGCCCAAGTTGGTTAAGTATTAAGTGGACCATGACTTAACCCTAATCACGAGGCATTAATTAATTTAATGCGCCTTAACCTCTCACATTAGACCTTGTTGTGGTTACTAGTTAAGCCGGGCGGGTCCGGGTAGCTTTACACCACAACTTGGTCTAACCTCGGGTTCAAGGTACAACATGACCAACTTCCCACATTGGGTCCTATTGTTTGTAGCAACTAGTTAAGCCGGTCGGTTCCGGGTAGGTTTACGCTACAAACTCAACCCAACCTCGAGTTGGCCACACTTATCTTTTCTAAGTGTCATGTCCATCATGTTTCCAAAACATGTTACAAGTTTTCAAGCAATTGGGTAGACCTAACTTAATAGGTAAATTCCCAATGTGTAGACCTAACTTAATAGGTAAATTCCCAAGCTTATGTTTTTATGTCTTTTAAGTTTACCCATCCCCAAACGCAATCCCATCGCTTACATATCGCAATAGCGCATAAAGGATAGGAAGAGGGAACTTGGCATAATCATGACATAAAGGTATTGAAGCCACAAGTTCAACATGGTGGCATATGAAATGTTCATGTGTTCATATACTTGCATATTACATATTTTGGCCTCAAAAGCATGCATAAAACCAAACTTAGCATATTGGTGATACATGGTGCTAAATGACATGTAGAAATGGCCATAAGTTCGCATCTAGCCTCACATGCAAGTTATCATAAGAGATATGATAACTTACATGTTGCCAAAATGCAACCTTTGGCATAAAGCTTGAAGCTTTATGTTCACATACTCAAGATAAGCTTGCATAACATGATAGCATGAACAAAATGTTCAACCCAAACTTGCATAGCATAACTTGCATATCATATGACAACTTGCATATCAAACTTGCATAACATAACTTTCATATCATATGACAACTTGCATATAAAACTTGCATAACATAACTTGCATATCATATGACAACTTGCATATCAAACTTGCATAACATAACTTGATGATCTTGCATAACACATCATATAAACTTGCATATTATGGCCAACTTGCATATCATACATTTAACTTTAGAGTTTAAGTATGAAAGTAAAATAGGGCTTACAATGCTTATGAGGACTCAAATGAGTATAGCAAATATATGAAAGCCCTTATGCAATCAATAAAACCCAAAATGCAAGCAAAACCCTTGAGCCAAAATGATCAAAGCTCTTCCTTTATGATGCAAATATAGAAACTTGACTTGAATGCAAGCTAATGATGCTCATACAAGTTTAAAAACACTTGTATGCATGGAAAATCACTTAGAAATTTATTTAGGAATTTTATGAAGAGAGTGGAGGCCATGAGAGGATTGATTTTGCCATAGTTTAGTTGTAGGATAGATTAATGATGATTTAGGGTAGGTTAGGGTCTTATTTATAGATTAGGCAAGTGTTTTAGGCCATAGGATTAAACCCTAGTTGCAATCTCAGCCCTCAAAACCGAATCTGGCCCCCAAGCTCAACACAATCTCAAAATGGTGCACCAGGCTAAACAGCCCGGCTGGACCAAGTCGACAGCCAAGTC
The DNA here is from genome assembly GCA_030737875.1 of Allium sativum. Lineage (NCBI taxonomy): Eukaryota > Viridiplantae > Streptophyta > Magnoliopsida > Asparagales > Amaryllidaceae > Allium > Allium sativum. The sequence continues at coordinate 446,720,032 of CM060923.1, forward strand.
GACAGGGCTGTCGACTTGGGTCCAACCAAGTCGACTCCCAAGTCGACAGGGCTGTCGACTTGGGTGTTCTGGCGGGATTTTTCCCGCCTGGCCCAAACTGGCCCAAATATCCAAATTCAAACTTGAATTTGAAATCTGTTTTTACTTTGGAATTTTCTGAAAACTTCGTTGGGCCTTAATCGGGACATACGGACTCCGATTTTCGAAAACTCGGACTCTATTTCGCGTATTTTTCCGAGACGAACGCAATGGCATAGCCCGTTTCCCTTGATTCAGATTTTAGAATTTAATTCTGCCTCAATTTATGTTATAGCAGGTTATTGAAAATACGGGTTGTTACAATATATATATTCATATGCTTTATTTTAGATCCATATGCCTATATATATGTTCATATGTTCATTTGCAAGTTACAAGTTTTATATTGGATCCACGTCAAGATCTATCTTGGTTCATATGATTAATGCAAGTTATATGTTTTATGGTAGATCCAAGTCACGATCTAATTATACATATGTTCATATGCAAGTTACATGTTAGATCCAAAACTAGATCTGTATTTATATGCATGTTTGTAAACTGGACTTATGCAAGTTCACCTTGTTAGATATAGTTCACACCTATATGTTAATGTTAAAATTATAAATGCCTAGGGATTAGACATGTCATGATAATGTCATATGCTAGCTTATAATTGAGGTTATGTTCACACATGCCTAGATCTACATATTAACATGTTTTAGACTTATGATTATCTATGTCGAAATTATATGCAAGTTCATGTGACATGTTAAATTATATGAATAAAATTTTATGCAAAATTTACATGTTTGGTTGAATCTATATTATGCATGTTCCCTTCTTTACCTCTTGTTTATAAATTGGGCTAATATGCGGGCCCAATGACTTTATGTGATTAATACGAACGAACAAATGGGTGTAACGTTGGGATAAATCAAAACATGTTAATGATGTAGGTGGGCCCAAAACCATGTAAATGGTTAAGGCCATGAATGGTATAATTTATACCATTAGTCTTGAACATAATTAAAATATGTGACATGAAACACTTGTAGAAAATTCAAATATATTAAATGTAAAAGATGAATATGCCTAACCCGATGTTAAACTGAGTTGTGGTGTAAACCTGCCCGGAACTGACCGGCACATCCAGTAACCACAATAATACCTATCTAATGTGAGAGGTTAGTGCATCAAACCCAAAAAGACCCAAGGTTAGACTGAGTTGTGGTGTAAAACTTCCCGGAACCGACCGACGCATCCAGTAACCACAATATTACCTGTCTAATGTGAGTGGTTGGTGCTTTAATTAATTAATTAATTAAAACTCATGAATAATCAAGCTAAAAATGGTGAGGTTAAGTAATTAAGGGATCACTTAACCAACTTAACATGTTAACAAGACAAGATTGGTGGGGTTAAGTAATTGAGGAAACACTTAACCAACTTAACATGTTAACTAGACAAGATTGATAGGGGTTAAGTTAAACCAAGAAAACTTAACCAATTTAGCATATTGACTAGAAAAATCCTAGTAACGGGGACCTGTTTCAGGAGTAACCCACATGGATGTATCAAGGTACCCGAAACTAGGCAGGGTGGGGCACGATTACTGGGCTGAATATAAGCGGTCAAAAGGGCGGCGGTTAGGTGCGTCAGTGTAGGTTCCAACGGAGTACGGATGTGCACGGGCTCTGGAGTGGAAAAAGCAGGCACTGGGCACCACGCGTACACTTGTGCATCTTTGAATCGTGTCAGGATTGCCATTATAGGGACTTAATACACCCTATACTGGAACCAGCACAAGTACTTAAAAATCACGTGGGGCCGCATGACACCAGTAATACATGAATGTGAGTAGGAGTCGATCAATACACGAATGGGATCACTTTATCATGAACAAACATTGTTGTTAAACAACTCTTAGTGGGTGCAGAGAAGTAAAAGTGGGTGCGATAGCCGAATCTAATTAAATCTTAATTTACCTCGTTTTAGGACTACCCTTTCCTTGTGGTATCATTCTAAGTTCAGTTTATTCATGTCATAGTCTTTTACTTGTTTACATGCTATTAAATAACTGGGCTTACCAGACTTATGTCTGACCCATTTTCCTTGCGCTTCTTTTCTTCCGTTCCTCCCCCCTCGGTCCGCAGGGAGGAAACACTTCTGCTTAGTCCAGGTTAGCCAAAGCTTGAAGATCGTAGATGTAAGGCTTGGACTTTCCTTTTTGAGCTATGGCTATGGTCAAGCACTTATTGGGGATTTATGTCATTTTATTTTCAATATTGCTTCTTTATGTTTTCAATACAGATGAAAAGTTGTAATAATTTGGAAGGTTGTAACCGTTGTTGAATTGTTGTGTTGAACAAGTATTTATGAAATAATATTGATCTTTTTCCGCTGCCTAAATTTTCTATATTGTAATTTATTAGTATCTTGTATCTTAAAACGCTCCACCGAAGTTAAGGCATTCCCTTTGATAGTGACCTTAACAGAGGTAGGGTGTTACTCTTGGTATCAGAGCTAAAGGTTATCAGATTGGATAAAAATTTTGAAACTATTTTTCAAAAAGAAGCCACAAAGAAGAATTTTCAAGAAAAAGTGTTAATTTAAAAAGGCATAATCCCCAAAGCCATATGTACTAACTTTTTATCCTTCGTTTTGAATCTTTCCTTTTTGTTTCAGCATGTCTAGAGATCTTAACCTTCTAGATGGTGCACTTATACCTGGCTGGTTCAGGAGATACCTAGAAGCTAGGGCCAATGACGCGGGCCCAGCAGACATTCCTCCTCCCCCAGCTGCTGCTGCTCCTCCTCCTCCGAGAGGAAATGCTTTCTCAAAGATCTGTAGAGACTTTAGATCCATGGGTGGAAAAGACTTTAAGGGGAGCGAATCATTCGTGGAAGCCAGAAACTGCCTCAAGGAGACTGAGGACTTATTCGTTATCTTTGAAGCAGATGAGAAGCATAAACTACAGTTGGTGGTGTGGTTGCTCAAAGACGAGGCCTCCTTCTGGTGGGAAGTCAATAATTCTAAAAGACCGATAGAGACTTAGTAGGACTTCAGGGCGAGATTTGAAATGAAGTTCCTCTCACAAGCTGAGCAGAGTCTGCAAATGGAGAAGTTCCTATCACTTAAACAGGGCAGCTTGTCGATCAAAAAATACGTCAATAAATTCAATCAGCTTGCTCGATTTGGACTGGAGTTAGTAAACACTCCACACAAGAAGGCTCTCCGCTTTCCCAAAGGACTGAATGAGAAACTGCAAGGTTTGGCAATGTCCCATATACCTATGGGAGTGACTTACGAGAGACTGGCAGATATGGCTCTGTTGCAAGAGGAGAACAAAGATGGCAAGAAGGAGGTGAAGAAGGAAGTGCCTCAAAACAAGAAAGAAGATGGATCTCAGAACAAGAAGACGGACCCCAAAAAAGGTGGGAAGGATAATAAATCCCGTAAGAAGATGAAGTGCAATTTCTGTGGGATACCTAAACACTTGACTAGGGATTGTAGAAAGAAAAAGAAGAATTTGGGCGCTTGTTTCCAGTGCGGGGATACTGGACACTTGTCTAAGGACTGCCCAAAAAGGCAATGGCAATGACAGAGGACTGGATCATCATCTGGAGGGCAGGTCCATGCTCTAGTTGCACCTCTGCAGGAATGAGGTAGGCTTATTTCTGTTGAGAGTTCAGTTTATCTGTTTGATAATCCTGTTCGTACTCTTTTTGATTCTGGCGCATCGCACTCTTTTATATCTACTGCTTTAGTTGAATCTCTGCACTAGACACCCATATAGTAGTGGATCCCTAGGTTGTTTCAAATCCAATTGGGGGTTTAGTTTATTTGTCAATGATTTGTTTGGATTTGGAAATCTCTATTTTAAGCATTGGGTTTAAATGTAATGCTTATGTTTTGGGCTTCACGGGCTATGGGCTGATTCTAGGCATGGACTGGCTATCCAGTAATGGTGTCGTCCTCGATTGTGAAAAGAGAGTGGTTAGACTCATGACTCGCCTTGGTAACACTCTCAAAATCTCTTGTAATCCCATGAATTCTGTTATGCTAAGTTATCTAGAATTTCTTAATGCGTCTGTTGAGAATTTGCAGTCTGTTAGACTGGTCCGTGAATACTCGGATGTGTTTGAAGAGGTAAAGGGCTTATCTCCGAAGCGGGAGATAGACTTCTGCATATACCTCGTTGATAGTGCAAAACCCGTTGCTTTACCCGTTAGACACATGGCTCCAAGGGAGAGAAAAGAACTCAGCAAGCAAGTTAAAGAGCTGCTTGAAAAGGGGTTCATAAGACGAAGTATTTTTGAACGGGGTGCTCCAGTAGTGTTCGCGACCAAAGCCGATGGTTCACTCCGCCTATGCGTGGATTATAGGGAGCTAAACAAGCAGACCAAGAAGAATAGGCACCCACTCCTAAGAATTGACGATCTGTTTGATCAGCTCGTAGGTGCATCCATTTTCTCCCAACTAGATCTGTCTACCAGGTTTCATCAGCTAAGAGTGGTTGAGGATAGCATTGACAAGACCGCATTTAAGCCCCCAGATGGTTTCTTTGAGTGGCATGTCATGCCTTTGGTCTTGACAAACGCACCTGCCTATTTCGTGGACTTGATGAGCAAGGTGTTCCGGTAATTCCTCAATAAGTTTGTGGTGGTCTTCGTGGACGATATTTTGATCTTCTCGAAGAGTGAGGAAGAGCATGCTCAGCACTTAAAGGAAGTCATGGATACTCTCCATGCACATCAGTTGAAAGTCAAATTCTCTAATTGCTATTTCTGGAGAGAAGAAGTTAGATTCCTTGGACATGTAGTGTCCAAAAAGGGGTTAGCCGTGGACCCCGCAAAAGTGGTTGCTGTGCAAGATTGGAAGATTCCATGAAACGCAACTGAAGTCCGAAGCTTTCTCGGGCTAGTAGGCTTTTACCGGAAGTTCATCAAAGACTTTGCGAAAATCTAAGCTCCACTTACAAGGTTAACGAAGAAGAACCTAATTTTCGCTTGGGATTTGGATTGCGATATTGCTTTCCAACGCTTGAAAAGGGCTCTAACAACAGTCCCAGTTCTGACATTGCCTGATGGGAGCAAGATGTTTACTGTATACACGGATGCATGCGGTACAGGATTAGGCGCTGTCTTGATGCAAGAAGGGAAGGTAGTAGCTTATGGTGGAAGGCAGTTGAAAGTACATGAGTAAAACTACCCAACCCACGACCCAGAATTGGTGACCATCGTTTTCGCTCTTAAGTCTTGGCGCCATTATCTCCTAGGTGAGAAGTTTGAATTGTTTACTGACCATAAATCGTTGAAGTACCTTTTCTCGTAGAAAGATCTCAACTTGAGGCAGAAAAGATGCATGGAGATTCTTGCCTCATATGATTTTGAGATTTCCTATACTCCTGGCAAGGGCAATGTGGTAGCAGACGCTCTGAGTAGAAAGAAGCTGACCTTAAGCCCTCTCTTTGTAGAAAGGCAAAACTTGGAGTACGCAGCCAACTTTGACTTTAGACCCTCCTCTGAATTTGTACCTGGCTTGTTAGCAACATTGGAAGTGCGGACTACACTTTTTGACTCAATAGGAACCGCACAACGTGAAGACCCTCAGCTAATAGATGTGATAGATAAGATGATTAGGGGTGAGACTTCGAGTCACTTCAATAGATACTCCATCGATGATAAGGGATGGTTGAGACGGGATGGAAGGCTATGCGTCCCACAAGTAAGAGATTTAGTGAAAACGATTCTAGAAGAAACACACCATTCAAAGCTGACCATACGCCCAAGTGGAGACAAAATGTATAAAGACATCAAAAGAGTTTTCTTTTGGAATGGCATGAAGAGGGACGTAGCTGAATTCGTTTCTAAGTACATGATATGCCAGCAGGCCAAGGCGGAGCAGAAGAAGCCTGGTGGTTTGCTTCATCCTCTAGAGGTCCTACAATGGAAATGGGATAGCATTTCGATGGACTTTATTGATGGATTGCCTAGGTCAAGAAGGGGCAATAACAGTATTTGGGTAATAGTGGACCGACTCACAAAAAGCGCTCACTTTATACCTGTCAAAAGTAGAAGGACTGCCTCATCTCTAGCATCTCTATATCTTAAAGAGATAGTTCAACTGCATGGGATACCTTCCAGCATAGTAAGCAATCGAGACCCTATCTTTACAAGCGAGTTCTGGAAGAGTTTGCAAGAGGTTGTAGGCACACAACTATGTTTAAGCACGACCTACCACCCCCAAACCGATGGACAGACGGAAAGGGTGAACAGAGTCTTAGAAGACCTTTTGAGATTGTGTGTTCTTGACTTTGGAGGGACATGGGAAGATCATCTTCCTCTGGTGGAGTTCGCCTACAATAATAGCTACCAAGCTACAATAGGCATGACACCCTTCGAAGCCTTATACGGGAGACCGTGTTGATCACCAACCAGTTGGTGGAAATCCACAGATAAGATTATATTTTGGCCAGACATGATTAGGGAAACCTCTGAAAAGGTGGACCTAATAAGAAGACGAATGAAGACTGCTTAAGGTAGACAGAAGTCCTATGCAGATAAAAGAAGGACCAACCTTGAGTTTGAGGTTGGAGACATAGTGTTCCTTAAAGTACCTCCTTTGAGGCATGTTGTTCGCTTTGGATCCAAAGGGAAATTGGCACACAGATTCATAGCACCATTTCCTATCATTGAAAGAATTGGGACAATGGCCTATAGATTATAGCTACCTGAAAAGTTTGCTGGAGTTAACAATGTCTTTCATGTTTCTCGCCTACGGAAGTGCTTATATGAGTCTGCGGAAGTGGTGGAACCAAAGATACTAGAAGAGGTAGAAGTGGAACAAGAAGCAACAGTGAGAAGAATCCCAACTTGTATCTTGGGAACGGAAGTCAAAAAGCTACGCAACCGTAAAGTCAAGCTTGTTAAAGTACAATGGAGTTACAATGAAGAAGATGCAACTTGAGAGACCGAAAGCAAGATACATGCAGCCTACCCCTTATCTTTTTGAGGGTACATCTTTGATCTCTCCTTTATCATAAGTTTATTCATGCTTAGTTATCTTCTCGGTCCTATTTCTTGATCCTTAGTAGAAATCAATGGAAGTAAACATGTATTTGAAACATGTTATGGTTGATGGTTGCAAAGTGGTTGCAAGTGGTTTCTAGTGATTGCTCGTGGATGCATATGCACATATTTATTAGGTTCAAGACCGGCTCAATCACTTTCATATTCCATTTGCATATGAACGCATGAAATTGTATGTGGATTGAAACTTGATGTGTTATCATATAGACGTTGCATTTGAATGAATGATTGTGCACTCATGTAGAATTATGAATAGGAAAAAATGCATACATAATGGACTCATGGCACTCTCATGATTCGCATTAAGGAGGTCAACTGGATCAGTAGACCGCCTGATTTTGCAATAGATAAGAGACATATACACACACTCTGCATATGTTCATATGGCATTAGAAGTCGTTTAAGAACAATGGATGTTTGTGGATGATGGATGGGTAGATGGAAAATTGGATGTTAAGATGCATTCTTCTTAACTTGAAGATTTCGGGGACGAAATCCTTTAGGGAGGGGAGAATGTAACACCCCGAATTTTCTGAGAATATTAAAATTAACAAATTCAAGAACACTTAATTTTTAGAAGAAGAATTAAGTGAAATAGGTTGCGCTATTATGTTCGTCTCAAAATTTTGGTCAAGATAGACATTTGGTTTGCATAAAACGGATAACTTATGAAGAAGTAATTAAGCCTTGAAGTCTGTATGCATATGAGAAAAATATATGTATAGATATATATAAAAATTAAATAAATAAATACGCAAAAAAGTTCAAAACAGTGAATCGGGATAGGGAATAACCGAACCGGCCCATTTTTGAGGTCGTCCCGAGTCTCGCTGGGTCGACTAGGGGTTGATTCAGGGTGTTTGGGGCAGATGTGGCATCTGATTGGTTCTGATGGACTCCTTGCTGAGTCATTAGGGCTGACGTGGCTATTCTATCTTGTTTGAATGGCTTTGATTTGCTCTAGGTTAATCTGACGGTTCCTATTAAATCAAACATCTATATAAGCAACCTAATACCTCAACCCTAAATCATATTAAAAATCAAACCAAGAGCCATCATGCTGCCGTTGGACAACCTCGAGTAGCATCCAATCAATTTGAAGCAAATTAAAAGAGACAAACCAAACCAAATCAAAATTAAACTAAAACAACGATTGTCTACATCAAAGGAGAGCACTTCAACTTCAGAATATAGATTCCAGACATCAAGATTGTCTTTTGTTAGTGTAGTTATCTTTTAGATGTAAATAAATTTAAGACGTGATCTGATATAAAGTGAGAAATAAAATTATACCATGTTGTATAATATTGACGATGCTAATTCATGTTTGTTTCTTGTGATGATTTTATCATGAATTGTCTTGGAATGTTTGTGGCTTATTGGACTTGGTGTTGGATCTATTAAAGATTGAGAATGAAACTATCAATAACATATGCAAGTTATATGTTTCATGTTAAGATATATATATATATATATATATATATATGACTAATGCAAGTTGTATGTATTATGTTAGATCGAAGTCAAGATCTACATATATATATTCATATGCTTTATGTTAGATCCATATGCCTATATATATGTTCATATGTGTTAACTACCAAAAAACTCACTTTAGCATTTTGTCGAACAGTACAAATACACCATACCAACCTGGATCAAGCCTCCACCAAGTTGGACGAGCGGCAGCCTCCTTCTGGTCGACTGGAGCATCTGCCACGAAGACCGAGCAGTGCTGGTCGTACGACACCGTTCTGGTCGAGCAGGGTCCATCTGAAGGCTTAGGGCTGGTCGGTTTAAGCTTCCAGAGCTGGTCGGTCTAAGCTCCAGTTGCTGGTCGGTCTAGGCTCCTGTCGCTGCTCGTCCAAGTTCCAGGGCTGGTCGGTTCCAAGAGCAAAAGGCGGAGACACCATGACATTAAAACACCTGGTCGGTCACGATAGAAGCGCCGCCTGGCCGGTCTTGATGTTTGCTGGTCGCTTGTAGATGTAAGACTGAGAGGTCGAGCAGAGCATCAACCGGTCGTCCGTACAATTCTGGTCGAGCGCTTGGAAGTAATAGGGTTGGTCACTAAAGCTTCTCAGCTCAATCGTGCAAAAAGCAACCTACAGGAAGACCATGCATTGTGTAATATTAAAGCACTTTGTATGGGCACGTGGCTTGGAAAGTAAAGGACCACATGTGATCGGTCCTGTGCAAACAAGTAGCTTGGTCAGTATTTTATACAAAGCTAGTCGGTTGAAGTTAAAATGCTGGTCGGTCTTCAGCATAAAGCCGATCGGTATTGCTGTCCAACTCGTCGCCAACTCACCGCCAACCTAGCGCCAACTATACACTTCAAATTACAAGTGTGCCACTACCCCTCAACTACAACTATAAATACCCCCTTTCTCTACACTAAAGGGGGGGGATGGGAACACCCCGAAGGGCTGCTAAAATCATTTCTCCAAGGCATTCTCAAAGCTTCATCCATGGAAATCCATTCAAGCTCCACTTAAGCAACACAAGTCTCCATTGAATTCTCTCTAGAAACTTGGATCTACTATCAAAATGCTATGGAATCGAAGAGATCTACCTCTAAAGTGAAGCATTGAAGGCTTTTCATCCATTTCAATCAATACTTGGGGAGATCTAACCGATCCACTAGCTAATTCAAGTGCGATTCACATCAAAGAGGGAGAAATGAGAGATTCATTGTAAATTGAGGGAGATTTGTATGGCATTGTACTTGGAATCATGAAAGTGATAATGGAAAATGTTTGCATAGTGGACGTAGGTCACGTTTGACCGAACCACTCTAAAAATTGTGTGTTCCTCTCTCTTATTGCTTTGTTTTTTGCGAATTGCGGTCTCACATTTCTTCATACATGCTTTTTATAGTGTCTCTCCCCTAATTTGGAAACGTGCTTTCTTAGCACATTGCCACTGAACGGGCGACGCACACTTTAGAGCATCGTATTTGGTGTTCGATCATTTTTTGATTAAAACATTAGGCGCCCACCGTGGGGCCGCATTCGCACTTCTCCCAAACTCGACAAGGTTAAGAACTTTGCACGTAAGATCTAGGCTTGCTTCAACCATAGATCTCGCAAATCTCAGATCTGGGCCAATCGACGAGCTATCTTCCAAAGTCAAATCCATGTCCGAGATAATGGCTAAGTCCAAGAAAACCGCAAGTAAAACCGTTGGAGAAAACGACAACAACGACGACGTCAATAATGTTGCTAACAACGAAGCTACACCTCTTACTAACCACTTCGAGGTTGGTCAAAATTCCATAACCGGAGCTGGAGTAACAAGGACCGAGCTAGATGTCGTTGTCGCTAATCTACACCAACGGATGGAAGCTTCCAGTAAAGCCTTGTTGGATGCTAACAAAACTCTTGTGGATGCTAATCAAACTTTGATGGATAAAGTGAGCGCTCTCCTAAACGCTCGAGCCAATCCCGCTCCTCCTCAAAAGGCTTATGTTAACCTTGAGGGAAACACAAATTCATCAACTTCCGATCATTATCGCAATGATAACATTGAAGGGTTCAACGGAGCCGACATTCATGCTTCCAAGCTGAAAGCCAAAAGCGTTTCCAATCAAGATACCCGGCGAGTCGCAAGTCCTGAAAGGGGAGCACCTTCCCTTGCTGAAGGAAAAGGACCCATATACTCTAACCGCGATCGAGCATTCGGAAAGGAAATCGAGGTCCGCTCTCCCAAGAGACACTACTCGAAAGGGGACATCGAGGACGTGGTGAAACGGATGATGAAAGACGGCTTAACCCGCAATGACAGCGAAAGGGAATGGGATTTTTCTCTGAGCAGAAACCCATTCACTAGGAGAATTCGCAAAGCTGAGCTTCCGAAGAAGTTCGCACATCCCACCTTGCCTCCATACGATGGGACTGCTGATCCAAATCACTTCCTATACAGATATGAGTGGCACATGAATGTGGCTAAAGCGACGGATGAGATTAAGTGCTTGTGCTTCCCGCTCTATCTAGAAAGCGTCGCATCGCTATGGTTTACAAGGCTCCCGCCCAAATCCATCGATCGCTTTGATGATTTGACTCATAAGTTCAAAGAGCATTTCAGGTTGCAGGCCACAAAAGCTAAGGATGTCATCTCCCTCACATCAATGAAGCAGAATCCTGGAGAGTCAGTTAAAGCTTTCCTCAACAGGTTCAATACCGCTTTAACTGAAGTAGGGAATCCTGACCCCCGCATGATCTTAGCATCTCTAATTGGCGCTATAGACAAGAATAGCGAATTCGGTCGATGAATCAAAATGAAGGAGCCGAACACGCTGGAAAAGTTCCAGAAGAAAGCCGAGGAGTATATGAGAGTGGGAGATCATCCTGTGCTTCATCAGACTATTGATCCTCCCAAAAGCGCTGACATCCAGCTTAATCAGCACGATATCCAGGGGCAGAAACGAGCCAATGATGGGAAAAACAGCAAGGCAAACAAGAAGTTTCGCTTCTACAACCCATTAGAACTCACTCCTCTGAATGATACCATAGAAAACATTTTCCTTGCCACCAAGGATACCGAGCACTATCCGGAGCCACCAAAGTTCAAGGTTACACAGAAAACTCTGGACTCTGGAAAGTACTGTCGACTCCACAAGCTGCCGGGTCATGATACAAATGAATGCATAATTCTCCAAAGCATAATTGAGGAAATGATTCAGAATGTCAAACTACAACAGTACATCAAGAATCTACAATCCTCAAACGCCGCTCAGACTCCTCAGGGGCAAGGCTCTCCCTTGGTTCAACCCAATAATAGGCCAATCATCAACTGAGGGCTGATGGGAATCTCATTTCAACAACTCGAAATAAGCGATCATCATCGCCTTTCCTTACTTACTGCTTTGTTACTTGCTTTACTTTACATCTTGCTTTCTGTTGCATTCAGAACTTCTTGTAAAAAACTTGTAATATTGCATAAGGATTGTACTGAACAATATCTCTATGGATAAAGTCCTGCATACTTGTGTGAATCTCTTACTTACAAGATCTTCGTTAATTCAAGACTTGCTAAAAGACGATTCTCTATTACAGGTTATAGGACAAATGCCCGCTTCCTCGAAACCCGATGCACTATGGCGAACTCCACAACACTTATTCAAGCATGGGATGCACAAAGTGTCAACACATCTAAGTGCGATCATAAAAACACCATCTTGAAGGGTTGTTAGAAGGGATGGCCAAACATGAGATGGTGGAGAGGTAAACAAGCATATCTAAAATCAACGCCGCAGGTTGTAAGTCCCAAGGGGCAACTTGCGCTCAATCATGAACACTTGCCATGATCAAGTGCTTCCAGTACAAGGCCAATGTTCGCTCCATGGAATGACGCAAACCCCGCAAATCCCAAAAGAGCACGACTTCTCAATCCGGTTGCAATTGCTTATCACAACTAAGCACATCCAACGCGACTGTTAAAGTCTACCTCATGGGTTCCAAGCTTCACAAAAAAGGGCAGATCCGTGACAGCTTGATTAAGTCCCTGTCTCCTGATGTGGTGCAATTCACAAGCATGGATCACCCGATACATCAAGAGGGCTCACCGGGTCGAGGACCCATAGCGGAACAGCCGACTTCATAAGTCGCAGCTTCCTTAGCGAGCTCCCGCAAGCGTTGACCACACGATACATCAAGGTGACTCACTAAGTTGAACAACCCATGAAGGAACAAGCGACTACTTATGGCCCAGATTCCTAAATCGAGATCGTTTGCCATGCCAAAGCATCCAGTAAAGGAACTGGCGTCTGTCCCACGGATTCAAATATAATACCTCCCATGCGGGGGCACAAAAAAGTCTAGCCTCTCTTCGTGAGAGCAACGGCGAAAGACCTCCCCATGCGGGGGCATAAAAAATTCTAGCCCCTCTTCGTGAGAGCAACGGCGAAATACCTCCCCATGCGGGGGCATAAAAAAGTCTAGCCCCTCTTCGTGAGAGCAACGGCGAAAGACCTCCCCATGCGGGGGCATAAAAAAGTCTAGCCCCTCTTCGTGAGAGCAACGACGAAAGTCCTCCCCATGCGGGGGCATCAAATCCCAAGTCCTCCTCTAGCGGGGGCATCCAACATAAAGTCCTCCCCTAGCGGAGGCATCAAATCCCAAGTCCTCCCCTAGCGGGGGCATCCAACATAAAGTCCTCCCCTAGCAGGGGGCATCAAACCCAAAGTCCTCCCCTGGAAGGGGCACCTTACATAAGACCTTTTCAAGCAAAGGCAGAAAAATACAATGACCTCTCCACGTAGAAGTCCAAATTAATCGATCAAATTCAAAATTCTGATCAATCCAACGGCCACAATCACCTTGGCATCAGAAGCACAAAGCAAAGTATTGATCCGATCAGGTACACGTCTCATAAAACGTAAACCAGCATATGAGATCACGTAATTCATAGCAAAGGCGTAACTTGAAATCTGCAATTCAGAACTCAAGTGCCATTATGAATTCAAACTCGAATACCATGTCTATGCAAACAGCGTTTGACAAATCACAACTGTTAAATAAAGCAGTTCTGCGTAGATATGACATTCAATTTATTGTACATCATTCATTAATGATTAACTAACTTGTTATTGATGTGGACGATCAATAACAACGTATAAGTCCAAAATCGTGCAAGTGCTTGTTTTCATTACAGAATAAGTGCTACGGAACATATAAGTCCAGTCAACAAGTTCAAAACTTGGATCGTCTGGAATCAGCGAGTCAAAGCAGGATTTGCCATAGCAAACAAAATGCTACGACTGAATCTCAATGCAAAATATGTTCATTTCGAAGCCCGCATTTCTTGTAAGCGAAAAATACAAGCTTCGAGGGGCAAATGTTAACTACCAAAAAACTCACTTTAGCATTTTGTCGAACAGTACAAGTACACCATACCAACCTGGATCAAGCCTCCACCAAGTTGGACGAGCGGCAGCCTCCTTCTGGTCGAGTGGAGCATCTTCCACAAAGACCGAGCAGTGCTGGTCGTACAACACCGTTCTGGTCGAGCAGGGTCCATCCGAAGGCTTAGGGCTGGTCGGTTTAAGCTTCCAGAGCTGGTCGGTCAAAGCTCCAGTTGCTGGTCGGTCTAGGCTCCTGTCGCTGGTCATCCAAGTTCCAGGGCTGATCGGTTCCAAGAGCAAAAGGCGGAGACACCATGACATTAAAACACCTGGTCGGTCACGATAGAAGCGCCGCCTGGCCGGTCTTGATGTTTGCTGGTCGCTTGTAGATGTAAGACTGAGAGGTCGAGTAGAGCATCAACCGGTCGTCCGTACAATTCTGGTCGAGCGCTTGGAAGTAATAGGGTTGGTCACTAAAGCTTCTCAGCTCAATCGTGCAAAAAGCAACCTACAGGGAGACCATGCATTGTGTAATATTAAAGCACTTTGTATGGGCACGTGGCTTGGAAAGTAAAGGACCACATGTGATCGGTCTTGTGCAAACAAGTAGCTTGGTCAGTATTTTATACAAAGCTAGTCCGTTGAAGTTGAAATGCTGGTCGGTCTTCAGCATAAAGCCGATCGGTATTGCTGTCCAACTCATCGCCAACTCACCGCCAACCTAGCGCCAACTATACACTTCAAATTACAAGTGTGCCACTACCCCTCAACTACAACTATAAATACCCCCTTTCTCTACACTAAAGGGGGGGGGGATGGGAACACCCCGAAGGGCTGCTAAAATCATTTCTCCAAGGCATTCTCAAAGCTTCATCCATGGAAATCCATTCAAGCTCCACTTAAGCAACACAAGTCTCCATTGAATTCTCTCTAGAAACTTGGATCTACTATCAAAATGCTATGGAATCGAAGAGATCTACCTCTAAAGTGAAGCATTGAAGGCTTTTCATCCATTTCAATCAATACTTGGGGAGACCTAACCGATCCACTAGCTAATTCAAGTGCGATTCACATCAAAGAGGGAGAAATGAGAGATTCATTGTAAATTGAGGGAGATTTGTATGGCATTGTACTTGGAATCATGAAAGTGATAATGGAAAATGTTTGCATAGTGGACGTAGGTCACGTTTGACCGAACCACTCTAAAAATTGTGTTCCTCTCTCTTATTGCTTTGTTTTTTGCGAATTGCGGTCTCACATTTTTTCATACATGCTTTTTATAGTGTCTCTCCCCTAATTTGGAAATGTGCTTTCTTAGCACCTTGCCACTGAACGGGCGACGCACTCTTTAGAGCATCGTATTTGGTGTTTGATCATTTTTTGATTAAAACAATATGTTCATTTGCAAGTTACAAGTTTTATATTGGATCCATGTCAAGATCTATCTTGGTTCATATGATTAATGCAAGTTATATGTTTTATGGTAGATCCAAGTCACGATCTAATTATACATATGTTCATATGCAAGTTACATGTTGGATTCAAAACTAGATCTATATTTATATGCATGTTTGTAAAGTGGACTTATGCAAGTTTACCTTGTTAGATATAGTTCACACCTATATGTTAATGTTAAAATTATACATGCCTTGGGATTGGACATGTCATGATTATGTCATATGCTAGTTTATAATTGAGGCTATGTTCACACATGCCTAGATCTACATATTAACATGTTTTAGGCTTATGATTATCTAAGTCTAAATTATATGCAATTTTATGTGACATGTTAAATTATGTGAATACAGTTTTATGCAAAATTTACATGTTTGGTTGAATCTATATTATGCATGTTCCCTTCTTTACCTCTTGTTTATAAATTGGGCTAATATGCGGGCCCAATGACTTTATGTGATTAATACGAACGAACAAACGGTGGTAACGTTGGGATAGTTATTAAATCAAAAAATGTTAATAATGTAGGGGGGACCAAAACCATATAAATCGTTAAGGCCATGAATGGTATAATTTATACCATTAGTCTTGAACATTATTAAAATATGTAACACGAAACACTTGTAGAAAATTCACATATATAAAATGTAAAAGATGAATATGCCTAACCCGAGGTTAGACTGAGTTGTGGTGTAAACTTGCCCGAAACCGACTTGCACATCCAGTAACCACAACAATGCCTGTCTAATGTGAGAGATCAGTGCATCAAGCCCAGAAAGACCTGAGGTTAGGCTGAGTTGTGTTGTAAAAATGCCCGGAACCGACCGGCACATCTAGTAACCACAACAATACCTGTCTAATGTGAGTGGTTGGTGCTTTAATTAATTAATTAAAGCTCATGAACAATCAAGCTAGAAATGGTGAGGTTAAGTAATTAAGGGAACACTTAACCAACTTGACATGTTAATAAGACAAGATTGGTGGGGTTAAGCAATTGAGGAAACACTTAACCAACTTAACATGTTAACTAGACAAGAATGATAGGGGTTAAGTCAAACCAAGGACACTTAACCAATTTAGCATGTTGACTAGAAAAACCCTAGTAACGGGGACCCGTTTCAGGAGTAACCCACATGGATGTATCAAGGTACCCTGAACTAGGCAGGGCGGGGAACGATTACTGGGCTGGATATAAGCGGTCAAAATGGCGGTGGTTAGGTGCGTCAGTGTAGGTTCCGATGGAGTACGGGCATGCACGGGTTCCGGAGTGGAAAAAGAAGGCACTGGGCACCAGGCGTACACTTGTGCATCTTTGAATCGTGTCAGAGTTGCCATTATAGGACTTGATACACCTTATACTAGAACCAGCACAAGTACTTAAAAATCACGTGGGGCCGCATCACACCGGGAATACATGAATGCGAGTAGGAGCCAATCAATACATGAATGAGATCACTTTATCATGAACATACATTGCTAGTTAAACAGCTCTTAGTGGGTGCAGAGAAGTAAAAGTGGATGCGATAGCCAAATCTGGTTAAATCTTACTTTACCTCGTTTTAGGACTACCCTATCCTTGTGGTATCATTCAAGTTCAGTTTATTCATGTCATAGTCTTTTACTTGTTTACATGCTATTAAATAACTGGGCTTACCAGACTTATGTCTGACCCATTTTCCTTTTGCTTCTTTTCTTCCGTTTCCCCACTCCCCCCAGGTCCAGAGGGAGGAAACACTTCTGCTTAGTCCAGGTTAGCCAAAGGTTGAAGACCATAGATGTAAGGCTTGGACTTTCCTTTTTGAGCTATGGCTATGGTAAAGCACTTATTGGGGATTTATGTCATTTTATTTTCAATATTGCTTCTTTATGTTTTCAAGATGGATGAAAAGTTGTAATAATTCGGAAGATTGAAACAGTTGTTGAATTGTTGTGTTGAACAAGTATTTATGAAATAATATTGATTTTTTCCGCTGCATAAATTTTCTGTCTTGTAATTACTAGTATCTTGTACCTTACAACGCTCCACTGAAGTTAAGGCATTCCCTTTGAGAGTGACCTTAATGGAGGTGGGGGGTTACAAGTAGGATATACCTTTTCTCCTTCTTCAAACTTGGACAATTTCATTCCAGCTTCCATGGGTGTGCTCATAGGATTGCCATCGATCATCTTAAACCTTTTCAACTCCTTTGCATAACCTGCTTGAGAAAGAAATATGCCTTCCTCCATTTGTTTCACTTCCAATCCCAAATAATATGTCATTTGCCCCAAATCTGTCATCTCAAATTCTGTCGACATGCAACTTTTAAATTCATCAAGCAAATCAGGATTATTGCCCGTGAAAATGAGATCATCAACGTAAATGCAAACAAACATAACATCTCCATTATTGTGAAATTTATAAAACATGCTCATTTAAGCAACGAACAAACCCGTGATCTTGAAAGTCTTGGTTGATGTGGCTATTCCATGCTCGTGGGGCTTGTTTCAATCCATACAACGATCTCTTGAGTTTCAGTACCTTGTTTTCATTCCCTTAAGCTACGTAGCCCAATGGTTGATCAACATAAACCTCTTTTTTAAGATATCCATTCAAAAAAGCCGTCTTGACATCTATTTGGTAAATTTTCTATTTCTTTTGAGCAGCGAGAGAAATCAACAAGCGAATAGTCTCCATGCGTGCAATTGGAGCAAACATTTCATCATAATCAACTCCATGCTTTTGTTTATAGCCCTTCGCCACAAGTCTTGCTTTATATTTCTCCACCTCTCCTTTTCCATTTCTTTTCACCTTGTATATCCATTTAACGCCAATGGATTCATGACCTTTGGGAAGAGAAGTTAATTCCCATGTGTCATTCTTTTCAATGGATTTAATTTCTTCATCCATAGCATCTCTCCACCTCTTGTCTTGCATGGCTTCTTGAAAATCTATTGGCTCGCTATCTGCAAAAAGACAATAGAGTTCATCATTATTAAGAGTAATTTCTTCACTTCTTTCATATAAATCAACAAGGGATTTCATCTTCGGTGGTCTTTCATTTGAGCCTTCAAGATCTGAAGTTGGAGATGAAGGTTCTTGTATAGTCTGAAAATTCTTTGATTCTTGATCATCATCAAAATATGGAAGAAAATTATATGTGCTCTCTTGCTGTCCATCCCAATCTCAAGTTGTTCCTTCATCGAGTTCAACATCAAGACTTACCACCACTTTGCCATTGTTAGGATTATATAACATGTATCCTTTGGAATGATAATCATATCCAACAAAAATATACTTGTCACTTCGATCATCTAGCTTTGAATGCTCTTGTTGTGGAACTTGAGCATAAGCGATGCTTCCAGAGACTCGCAAATGATGGACCTTGGCTTTTTTTCATTCCATGCTTCTTGAGGGATTTGATCCTTGACATTCAAAGTTGGAGAGCGATATGAAAAATACACTGCACAAAAAACGGGTTCAGCCCAAAACTCCTTTGGCATATTTTTTGCTTTAAGCATACACCTTGCCATATTAAGAATTGATCTATTTTTTCTCTCCGCCATGTTGTTTTGCTGAAGTGATCTAGAAACATTGAGAGGGTGACGAATTCCATGTGCTGCATAGAAATCATTGAATTGCTTTGAAGTGAACTCGCCTCCCCGACCGGACCTCAATACCTTGATATTATAGCCACTTTCTTTCTCAACATGCATCTTGAAATTTTTGAATGTGGTGAAAGCTTCCGATTTCTGTTTGAGAAAATAATCCCACATTTTTCTGCTATAATCATCAATAAAGAGTATAAAATATTTACTTTTACCAATAGACAGTGGATTGATAGGCCCGCAAATATCCATGTGCACCAATTCAAGTGGTTTGGAGGCTATAAATGTTACTTTCTTTGGAAAACTTCTCCTTGCATGTTTGCCAAGAAGGCACGCTTCACACAAATGATTTGGATTTTCAATTGCAGGCATCCCCTTTACCATCATTTTTTCTCCCATTGCTTTCAATGATCCAAAATTCATGTGTCCAAATCTCATATGCCAACACCATGCCACATCCTGCACATTAACCTTCAAACATCTTGCTTCAACAGTTTGAACATTCAATTTGAACATTCGGTTCTGTGACATGCCCACATTTGCAATCAGGTTATTATTTCTATCTTTAAGCCAAAGATAATTATCCTTCATCAAAACTTCATAACCATTCTCAACAAATTGTCCAAGACTAATATTGCTTCTTAGTTTAGGAACATAATAAACATCAGAGATCAATTTATGGTCACCATTATTTGAAGAAATGAGAATTGTACCTTTACCTTCAATGTGAATTTTCGAAGAATATCCAAAGGAAACATTGCCTTTCACCTTGTCGTTGATCTGCATAAATTATTCTTTGTATTCGCACATATGATTGCTAGCACCATTATCCAAATACCATGAGTTTTCAACTTCCTTTTCTTCCTTTTTCTCAGTTAGCAACAAGGCGGATTCTTCAACTTCTTGGTTATCGTTAACAAGATTGGCTTTTTCTTCGGTATTAGCAGTTTGACATTCCCATGAATAATGACCAAATCAATGACATTTACAACATTCAAGTTTGGATTTGTCATACCTTCTATCATGTGATCTTTGGTAATTTCCACGATATCGTCCTCGACTTCTTCGACGGCCTCTAAAATATGAAAGATTTCTCTCGTCGTTATTTGAACTTTCACCATTGCTTCTTTCTTGTTCACGTCCCTGCCTTCCACGTCCTCTTCCTCATCCATATCCACGTCCTCTTCCTCTAAAGTACTTTTTTTCTTCTTCTTCTTCATTTTTTTAAAGTTGTTTTAGTTTTAAGTACTTGCTCCTGTGGTTCTTCTTGTCTTCTCTTAATTTTCTCTTCTTGAGCACGTAAAGAACCTTCCAATTCTTCTTCTGTCATTTCTTCGAGGTCCTTCATTTCTTCAATGACACATACAACATAATCAAATTTCGGTGTCAAAGAACAAAGAATCTTCTCCATCACTCGAACGTATGCAATTTTTTCTCCATAACCTCTTGATTGATTCGCATTCACCATCAGCCTTGTACAAGAATCCGGAATCGATTTGGATTCACTCATCTTCATTGCTTCGAAATCATTCCTTAGTGATTGAAGCTTAACTTTCTTTACTTTATCAACTCCTTAGAAAGATTTTTTCAAAATTTCCCAGGCTTCATTTGAAGTGGCTGCATCAGATATTTTATCTATCATTGAATCATCCAAACATCGATGGATGAGGCTAAGTGCAAGTTGATCTTTTTCCTTCGTCTTTGATAAGGCTTCCTTCTCCGCTCAAGATAATGCAGTTTCATTTTTTGGCTTATCGTAGCCTTTGTCTATTAAAGCTTTCATTCGAATACACCATTTTTCATAATTTTCTTTTGTGAGACGAAGATATTGGAAGGAAAACATTCCATTGTTTGCCATTTCATCACACTTTTACTAACCTCGCTCTGATACCACTTTGTTAGAGGAGGAGAAATGAGAGGAAGAGTGCTTAATTTAAAATAAAGAACTTCTTTTAATTTCTTGCTTTCAACTTACAAAATGACTACATATTTGTAGTGGTTTACATAACCATTCATCCAATAGACATGACTTTACAACAACCAATAGACATGTCTTTTCAATATTCTAGATACATGATTCCAATGCAAATATTAATTATTTCGTAAGTCAACATTTCAAAATATATTTCCAACACATATACTTCTGAGTATTTTAGGATGGTCGTTAGCTGCAAAGGCAACATAGTAATATAACCTAACCGCTGGCATTTCATGTTTAAATAATAAATATTCTAACAAAAGAAAGAATCTAGTTCTTTATCATGCTGAGGCCATGAGAGAGATGTTGAGGAAGAGCTGTGGGAGTTGTTGTAGGGCTAAAACTAAAAGTAGATGTGAGCGTTCGTTCGGTTTGGTTGGTTTTGAGGTTAAAAAATTAAAACCGAATTAAAATCAAACTTGAGAAGAAGCTTTGGAAACACATATGAATACATATGTTGGGTTTAACAAATTTGGAAGGAAGAACCCAGTTCTTTATTAGGCTGAGGCCATGAGGGAGATGTTGAGGAAAAGCCGTGCGAGAGGTGGAAGGGCTAAAAGTACCAGCCCTAGAGATCATAACAATATAGGTATGAGAAAAGGTGGGATTGCAAGGAGTTCGAGTTGTATGCCTGCTATTAGTAAGGATATATTGGTGATTTCAGCTTGACACAAGGGCAAGGTTTACTATAATATGGTAAGTTCGTGATTTTGGTAACAGTCGAAGTAATGTTTTTTTAGCAATTTTGGGTGATCATACTATAATAATGTAAGCCGCAAAAGTAACACAATAATGTAACCTAGCTGCTCATAACACAGTAATGTAACCTTGTGTAGTATGCTTTTTCCTCAATGAATCTGGGATTTAGGACATTTCAGCTTATGTTGTTGATGTTTGACTGGATCGAATGTAAGCCTGTGATTTCTTGTACATGGTATTTGTACACTTTCAATGCCCTTGAGCATGTGCTTTTATTGCTGAATTAATGAAGTAGCTAGGATTTGCTTTCCGGATTATGGGTTTTCCAGTTTGAAGGTTGTGTTTTTCTCTGAGTTAGGAGAACTGCATTTGAGCAGGCAGAATGTGCAGCTCAATTCCACTATCTTCATTATCTCCCAAGTCCACCGATGACGACGAATTGCTCTGTCCCATTCTCGTATCATCGGTCTCCCATCAAATCTCAGCTTTGTACCTTAATTGTTTCATTCTCATGCTGGAAGCACAAAAAAATTTAATGATGACAATGAAAAATCGGCGACTTTGACCCGATAAGCTGATGGAAACAATCAAAATAAAACCGGAGGAACAACGCTCTAGCCACAATGAGTTCTTATGTCCCCATTCTTTATGTCATTCTAACCCCATCAAATCACTATAATACATTCTAATTGTTTAATTTACATGTGGAACACACAATAGAAAATAAACAGGGAGGATGAAAATTTCAATGCTTGAGACGTGATGGGCTCGTAAGTACAACAAAAATGAGGACCAAGGAATACTACTTCCACGCATCATATAAATTGAAGACAATGCTAAGCTCACTCTCATTTACAATAAAAGAGATAATTCTCTGTCCCCCTGTACCAAACCAATCAGAATTACTTATTTTCACTATTTTGCAATTAAATCAAAGAAATTAAAGAGGGTTTAATTGCAAAAAGGTGGAATTCATGTGATTTTATTTATACAGATAATATGCTTTAACTTGGTGGTGATTGTGAGTTTATCAATCATTAATTAATGTTATTGATTAGTATTTTTGACTTTTCACCGGTCGTTAATTAAAGACAATGCTAAGACTTTTTCAATTTTAATTTTCTAGATTGGGTTGCCCATAGTTTTCAATCTTGTAGTAAGTTATATTACACCGCTTTCAACCGGTCTTCAATAATTGTTGTCATTTCGTTAATTTTTTATTTAAAACCGATAAAAATATAGCCTAACGCCCATATCATCGAGAAATGGAAACCGAATTATTAGACATATCCCAACACAAATACATAATACAAACTATAACCATAGGGTATTAAAATAATAATTTCTTTTGAGAGTTTGGAAAACTTAAAAACAATACAAAAAACTATAATTAAAGACTGACAAATTTAGTTTCTAATTAAGTACTTCAGTCTCTAAATACGACTTAAAGACTGACTACCGACCGAAAATTTGAGTCACTAATTCTGAAGTCGTAAAATATATTTGAAACTGTGAAATTCGGTCTTTAATTTTAAAGACTAAAAGCCTATCTTAAACCTTTTTAAAAACTACCTTTTGAAAATAAAATAGAGTTTTAAATTAGTCTCAACATACAAATTATATACGTATATGATTATATGTATGTGTACACACACACACATACTCTTTCTCTCTCACACCAGTTAAACAAGACCAGAATCCAAATTCATTTAACGTAGAAAACAATCCAAATTGTTGTGTAATTAAATTTGGTTAAATAAAAAGATAGTAATCCAAGTATAATTTTTTTAACATACAATCATTATCAATTATGATAATATCCAAATATTTAGCATACATGTTTTTACAATTCCAGCAAGTACAAATATTTAGCATACATCATTTTACAATTCCAGAAAGTACATACATCATTCAGTAAGTATAGAATACATCCAGTGCTACTTATATCAAAACTAATTCTCTCACCACTACAAAAAACAGTGAATTAAAGACTGCAAATTATAGTCTTTGACTAAGTAATTGAATCTTTAGATTGTACTTACAGACTATCAAAGACTGAAATTTCAATCTTTGAATTTTTAGTCGCAAAAAAATGTTAAGACGAACGTTTCAGTCTCAAAATGTAAAGGCTGATATTGCAGTTTTTAAATACACTTAAAACTGAATTTTAAAGGCAGAAATTCTGTCTTTTGTCAGTCTTAAATTTACATAATTGAAAAACATACAATATCCAAAATAATAAAATATACATCAACATAACGAATTTAATATATCGATGTCACAATTTCATACATACAAAAGTAAATTCAATATTATATGAAAATTGCATACTATCTAACAATAACACGTACATTCAGGAAGATGTGTGTATATATAACACTTTTGTAAGAAAGTTAAGATAACAAGTTCAAAAGAGATTTTATTTAACAAAAAGAAAATTCAGCATGTTCATTACACATGTTACTTCTCAAAGAAAAAAGGCTGCTACTTGAAAGGCAAGCAAATCCACTAACATATGTATGTATATTGTTTTAACAAGGAAAACAAAGCAAACAAGCGAACAAGGAAAACAAAGCAAACAAGTGAACAAGGGAAAAAAAGCAAACAAGTGAAGAAGGAGAACAAAGCAAACAAACGAAGTCGAAAAGAAAATTAATACATGCTCTCATGATATTGATGTTCTTCAACATTGCAGGATGACTGATAAGGCACGGAAGCTCCTGAAAACTACTGCATATGAGAATACTATTGCACAAACGGTAGTTATTTTACATTAGATAAAAAAATCGCATGTTTTGTTGTGCGGTTCCGAAGGCGTTGGAATGTAAAGGCGACTGCTGTGATGGATGTACTCCTAACAATGTTCATTCGTGACCTGATAATTAAATAAAAAACATACATATTTCAAATGAAACAACATAAATATATAGTTTCAGTAATTGCCAGTGAAACAACATAAATAAAGAGGCCGATTTCATGGTTGTCAACTCCATGTGTTCCACAAACTGTGAGATATGCATATAAAAGCTATAAAATGCAAGCTCCTGATATTAGGAATGTGCTCGGTGTATGAACTGGTTGCACATCTACATTTAATTATGTGGTACACATAATAAATATCATTGTCGATCTGAAAATAAATATATTTTGGACATTTCTGTTGATTAAACTGTCCTTATTTGGTTTGATTTCTTGATTAGTGATATTCAACAATTCATCAATATCGTTTCATTTTTAGTATTATTTGATATATTTCTAATACAATGTTCAACCATACTGTATATGCAGCAACAAGAAGTTTAAGCAAGTTTCAATTCTTTTTTGAAATTAATGTGGATCTCATGCTTCAATAAAAGGTATATTGGAGTTTGGAATGGTAATCAAAGCATAAAAGCAGTAATAAAAAATTCCGTTGAGAATAGAGAAAAAACCAGTCACCCCCCTAATAAAAAATTCCGTTGAGAATAGAGAAAAAACCAGTCACCCCCCTAGTTCTAAATCCCTATGTATTTCACTCAATAAATCATACTGTATAACAGAAAATTAACAATGAGTTCTTCTATCCTCATTCTTTGTGTCCTTCTAACCCCCATCAAATCGTTGTTATACATTCTAATTGTTTAATTTACATGCAAAATACACAATAGAAAATAAACGGGGATGATGAAAAATTCAATGCTTGAGACGTGATGGGCTCGTAGGTACAACCAAAATGAGGACAAAGGAATACTACTTCTACACGTCATATAAATTGAAGACGACCCACTCTCATTTACAGATAATATGCTTTAACTTGGTGGTGATCGTGAGTTTATTAGTCATTAATTAATTTTATCAAGAATTACTTTTGACTTTTCACCAGTTATACCAAAACAACCTTCCTAGTGGAGAATAGCCTTAGCATTGTTCTTAATTGATGAGTGAACCACATTGTACTATTAAAGTAAAAGACCGTATAAAAGTTGATGGTTAATTGAATTTGATACATGAGAACAGGGAATGTGAGGATAGATAAATTCGACCATCTATAAAAGCATGTGGAAGACTTTTTCAATTTTAATTTTCTGGATTGGGTTGTCCATAGTTTTCAATCTTGTAGTAAGTTATATTGCACCGTTTTCAACCGGCCTTCTATAATTGTTGTCATTTAGTTAATTTTTTCTTTGAAACCGATAAAAATATAGCCCAAGGACCATACCCTCAAGAAATGGGAACCGGGTTACAAGACACACCCCAACACCAATACATAATGCAAACCGTAACCATAGGGTATTAAAATAATAATTTCTTTTGAGATTTGGAAACCCTTAAAAATGATGGAGTGAAAACAGAATGCACCACATTTAACTGAATATTCGAGAGATTATCCTTCACAGTGGCTTTCAAATATTCTCTTGCTAATTATGCGAGATGAACAACCAAAATCAAACAATACCTACTATTATAGAAGGAGAAATCATACGCCTACGATCAATTCACATGTTTGGATAAATATAAAATTCGTTTTCACATAATTATCCAAAACTACGATCAATTCTAATATAATACTTACTCGTGTTCGATGAATAAAACTGTTTGCAAAACTTATCATACGGTTACGATTAATCCAACAAAATCATCCTACACATATACAATATATATAGTTAACCTAGCTATAAGCGATAATTTGAATATTTCGATGATCGCAATAGTAATTAGCATACAATATGATGTAATAAACATTTATAGCTATTACGAATAAATATAATACAAATGTAGGCCAAAATAACAAAACCTAAATTATCAGGGTTTAATTGAAAAACCTGATTTTGAGAGGTTGGACAGTGGAGGGGTAGCACGAGAGCTTGGTGGCAGCGCCGAAGGTGATTTGAAGGCGAGTTGGAGTGGTGCAGCGTTTGGGGAGGAAGAATGGAAGGTGGGTTTCTTTGTTTTGGGGGTGGAGAAAGAGTATGAGAGAAGGTTACGGTTCCTGGAAAAATGTATATAGGCGATTTTCAATGGTTCTCCTCAGAGCAAATCGGTTTAACTCATCGTATCTACTTGTTTTCTCTAATTTCATAAGTTTTTATTTTTTACTTTGTTTTTAATTGATTTGTTAGATCTTAGATGCTCGTAAAATTGTGGTGATTTCTTTAGTTCTATTTTCCTCTTATTCATGGATATTTCCAATTTTTTGTAACTGTATGTAAAAAGGTATTGGGCTGCTGATTTATCCACTATTTTGAATTCGAAAATATAATGTTTACATGCCGAACCAAAACTGATGCTCCATTTTTCTTCGTTTGCTCTGTTTCTTGGCTGTACATCATACTCCAATTCCACCTGCTTCCATTTTTTAGTTCCTTCTAACTACATGAACGACAACCTCTTCCTATACCCCAACACCTACTCATGCATGCTTGCATACGTTGATTAAGTTAACATTAATACGCGTCGGTTTCGGAATGTGAAAAGAGAAAAAGAGTGGCTTTACATGACCTATAGTATATAGTATCACCCACCCTTATGTTCTTGGATCAATGTAATTAATCGTGGCGGTAAGGTAAATAACTTTGATAGGTATAAGATTAGCAAAGATCTGTTAATACATAGTTTTGGGTTCATATATCCTATGTTTTAATAAAACGAAGCGACTCGTCCACAAAACTGATCCTCGATGATTGATGCTTATATGATTAATGAATGGATACCAAATGCATAAAAAGACAGTTGTAGATTTGGACCGAAAAATAAAATAGAATGCAACAATCGAAATACAAATTGCATGTTTTTTCCTTTATGTCAATTCAGTATATATTAATTATTACCCAATCGACACTCCTATATCAATCCTGAGAGAAGGTGTTATAGAAAACCTAATATTCACATTCGTATATCCAAAAACAATCAGCATATTAGTTGAAAAACCAAAACAGTAACATCCAACAGTAGAAGAAAAATAAAAGACTCGGTTGCTAAATCTAACTAAACTATAAAACTATTTAAAAAAGGGGAAACCTGATTTTAGGCATCTCGTACTGTGATTACTTTAAATTATTTTCCACTATTTACTCACTTCTTCGTACTGGACACAGTTATAAGGACCGAACCGTGCATCGAACCGCGACTGTCCAAGGTTCAAGGTTTTAGAGGTTAGACCGGTTGAACCATTAAAGCCATGTTTCTCTTTTTTAGTTATAATATGTATGGTTTAAGCTTAAACACAGCTGAACAATTTTAGTTATAGTATAGCAATGCTGCAGCATGTATTCTGAATACATTAATATGTCCCACATCACCAATTCTAAGTACATATGTCCCCTCTTCCGCCTATATATTCATCGCACCTTCCTTCAATTTGGTTGCAGTGCTGAAACAAGCACATGGGCTGACCAAAGGGGCTTTTGAGCTGCAGTTCAATTCAAATTTTTACTTGTTTCTAGGTCGAACCGTGGGCTTTTTTGCGGTTTTCAGGGTTTTGACGCGGTTCATGTGTATGGGCGGTTTAACTTCATTTCGGGCCATAATGGCTGAATGCCCATGGTTTCTCGTGGTTAAACCGTGGCCCGGTACGATCCTTATAACACTGGTACTGGATCTCAAATTTTTATCTGTTTTCATGCTGACGTTGATGCCCAAATTTAGGGTTTGACAAAAATCTTGAGGAGAGAGGTGTGTCGACTGAAAAGTAGAAGCGAAGGAGGGAAAGGGAACAAATAAGCATATACTGATGATGAGTAAGAATGAAAGAATGTTGGTTAGGTATCAGGTTTCAACTGCTTGTATGCGAATTTCCCTTTGAAAAGATGATGGGCGAGTGGGATAATGGTGGAGTTAGATTTGGATGAAAACTGTTAACGGAGTACTAACCGAAAATATATTTAAAAAGGAGAATGATGCATGATATTGTATAACGATAAACAATAAAAATATGGTTCTAACCTGAACAGTGTCATACAACCTTTAATAGTGCAAAACTCTTACGTAGCGAGCTTAGACAACTCCCAATATCTATATGCCAACATTGCACTACCTCATGAATATGTACCACACTTCCTTAAATCAGCTAAATATGGTAGTCATCTCAAATCTATACGACTCTTGGTATGGTCACACATTTGTCTGCAAAAAATTATGTGCAGTATAATGCAACGAGCCCGCTGCTGAATCTGAATTACTATGGCATCTGATGGAGTATCTTCGGTCAACTGGAGATGAAACCACATGACCTCAACAGACTCACGACATCTTACTTGTTCGGCCGATGGGTCTAGACCAAGTAGGTCGCGACATAACTCCAAATAATCAACTTCGACTCTTCTGTATGCAACAACATTGCCTTCAATAGGCAATCCTAGCAATACAACTACATCTGCCAAAGTGATGGTCATCTCATCGACATGTAAGTGAAAAGTAGATGTGTCTGGCCTCCACTTGTCTGATAGAGCAGTAATAAGGTAATGATCGAGCTGGTTGTATCCTAATCTCATAATATACAGAAATCCAGCCCTCTCAATCTCAGCCGGAACACCAAGATATGCAGACATTATTTTCTTAAGTGACATAGAGTGATCAATGACGAAATATGCCTCGTCACTCTGAACAGTAGACTAATAAAAATAATAATTGTGGTTTGATGTCCGATACTGAACAGAATATAATGCCACATTTAATTTAAAAAAAGGCACCTGCATATAATTGTGGTTTGATGTCTGATGCCGCTGTTGAAAAAATAATACACTCGCATCAACCGGTCTAGGCTCCATCTCGAAATGCTCTGTAAAATGCAGAATTAACTATTATAGACGTTTACATAAACATTGAACATTTTCTACAATAACATATCCAAATCAATACAATGATTTTTACGATTTGCACACATCTATATGATAAAGTACCACCATGGGTCATCAATCTCATATTCCAACGATCCTAACTCCGAACAAACAAGCTTAATATCCAACTCATATGTACACAAATTCATTCGTAATCAGTCGCATTATCAAGCTATATAAATCCTAATACATGACCCAATAAACCTACCATCAAATATCCAAAATGCTAGAACACAAAATGTGAACAATGTACACATCTACGTTTGTAGTTACAACATACAACTTCTTACTAATATCATACAATCAATTCCATAATCTATATTACTCAAAATTAGATAACCTAATTCCAAAATTGCAAGTAATAAGTGTTTATATTTGTTTCTATTTCGTGTTGTACGCCAGATGAGCTTGCCATTGCATGATTTTTGGAGCAATTAGATGGAAAAATAAAGTTGGATTTCCTTTTTTTTTCGTGCTGGTTGCTAAGAAGGAAAATTGGGGAAGAATGGAGAGAAGGAGCATGTTTCGGGTGTAATGTAGCAAGGTCTTTGTGAAAGCGATTTTTAAAAGTTCGCCTTTGGGCGAAGTTTGAAAATTCGCCAACGTATAAGTCAAAACAGATCTATATCTGTAAATAAATCTAAAACTGGTTTAAACCTATTATACTTTTCAAAAACATGGTTACTTATGCAAATAATCCTATATGTAAACATAGTTTTGACAGGCTATTTGCAGCAGTTTTCTGAAACATAAGTAAACACAGCTTTGCAAAAATATTTGCGATAGTTTTCTGCAAGGCAGTTGTAATAGTTTTGTGACAGTTTGTTATGCATTTACTAACGAGTCATAAAACATGTCAACATGGGAAGTGAATATGCGATACGTCTGCATTCCGAATTCAAATCCCCTGTACCTAAAATCTTCTGCCCCTGTACCCAATCAATCAGAACCTTTGGATTTTCACTTTTTTTGCAGTTAAGTATTCTTTCTTTCCCTGATTTAATTGCGAAAAGATAAAAATAAGGGGTCGTGATTGCTCTTGAAATTTTGTCTAGCTCTAATACTAATTTGTTAATTATATGAACTACTGGATAGTTTCTGAGAATTATAGCATATACAGAAGGAGAAAACAATTACTGCAAGAAAATAAAAACTCTACTTTTTTTTTGTTCACATTTTGTTTGATTAAAATGAGGAGAGAGCTCTTCTATTTATAGCATATAATGGACCACTCTAGATTTGCAATATTCTAGGAAATATCTAAATATTTATGGAAAAATATCTTTTTCTAAATAATAGCAACTTTAAAAGCTCTCTCAATAAAAATAGGATCATAAATTTGAATTATTACTAATCACGCTATAATAGAGATTTGACACTTTCTATTCCTAAAAACTTGCCTAAAATGCTTGAGATTAATTTTCAACAAATCCCTCCTTTAAGCTCAAGCATCTACCATCCCTTATTCCAAGCATCTTCTTGAAATTTTTGTACAACAGTTTTGGCAACGGTTTGTTGAAGATATCCGCTACCTGATCACGACTCGTAACATGATTCAGCTGCACATCGTTTTTCTTGACATGCTCCCAAATGAAATGGAAACGAACATTTATGCGCTTACTCCTTTCGTGGTGAACTGGATTCTTTGCTAATTCGATTGCAGACTTGTTATCGACCCGTATCTCAGTGGGCTCTTGCTGTGGGAGCTTTAACTTAGACAACAATTTCCTTAGCCATATTGCATGGCACACAATTAAAAAAGCCGCAATGTACTCTGCCTCGCATGTTGACAATACCACTATTGATTGCTTCTTGGAGAGCCATGTAAAAGTTGTGTCGCCCATATAAAACACATATCCAGATGTGCTTTTTCGATCGTCAACATCTCTACACCAATCACTATCTGAATAACCGACTAGTTTATACTCATCAGTTTTTGAGTAGAATAATCTGAATGACTTTGTTCTTGAATGCACCGAAGAACCCTCTTGATAGCTTTCCAATGCGAGTAACACAGATCTTTCATAAATTGACTTACAATGCCAACACTGTATGCTATGTCCGGTCTTGTACATACGTGATATCGCAGACTTCTGATTCCTTTATATCTCACATGTTTTGGTAGAAGTATAGTAATCGTCCAAACTTTCTTTCTCATCAGCTCTTCTTTTCTCGCTTTCTTATCTTCGGGTTGCTCTACCACCACGGCTTTTGTAGTTGTCATTAGTGAAGAAACACTTACAGCATCCACTAATGTTGTTCTAATCACTTTCAATGAATCGATAATACCAGCCTTTACCATATCAACATATTCACCTTTAGCAACGTCAGCTTGATTTTGCTCCAAAAGCTTGTCAACAACAACCGTACCTTCTACTTCAGCATTCGCAGTAATAATATATGCTGACATCTTCAAAGCATTTTGAATGATTTGAACACCAATTTTCTGGTCAAAATTAGCCGTCTGCAAGTTCGCTAGTTCTTTGAATGCAAACAGCAAAGCAACACCACTTCCAGGTACAATTCTCTCTTCCACAACAGCTTTAGTTGCATTCAAGACATCGGTAACTCTATCCTTCTTCGCACTAACTTCAGCTTCGCTCGCTCCTCCAATTTTTAGAACTGCGACGCTACCAGATAACTTTGCCAACCGCTCTTGCAGAGTCTTTTTGTCATAATCTGATGAATTCAAATCAATAGTAGACCTTAGCTGGTCACATCTTTCTTCAACTTTAGTTGTATTTTCTTTTCCTACTTCATTTGATTCAACCGCCTTATAAACATTCATGGCATTATTTGCATCAAGCCCAACTTCAGTATCCTTCAAATCTACTTCTTTCTCAACAACATCATCATTAGTGTTACTTTTATTCTCGCCTTCTACATCAACAGCCTGAATCTCTTCTACATCATCAGGTTCGTCCTCATCAAAATTGCCATCAAGTACGTTATATTCTTCCTTGTTCACTGCCAGTACCTCCTCAACTTGGTCTGTATCTCCTTCTCTTGCTTCTAAGGCAGCCCTCTGAACCGCGGCTCTTTCTGCATGCAATCGTGCTTCAGCATTTGCTTTATCAACAACTGTTCGTTCTTGTTTTGCAATTGCTTCAGCGGCTGCTCTTTGTCTTGCCTCTTCTACGTTCATTATATCATCAATTTTTGTATCATCATCATTTGCAATCTCATCATTATCCATTTTCCAAATGACTTCTTTATTTGTCATTAGTGCCTCCTTGTTTGCGTGTACCTCTTTCAGTAATTTCCACGAATCTCTTGTAGATTTTTCTCCAATAATATGGTTGAAAGCTTCTTCATCAACGTTCTCACACATAGCAACACGGGCTTGATGGTCTTTCCATCTCGACCTTGAAAATGTCTCCCTCTCTTTCTTCGTCATATTTTTAACATCTTTTGGCCACTCGTAGCCACACTCAACAATCTCCCATAATCATTTGGAGATCAATTCTTTTTTCTTTTTGTTACCCCACTCTTCGAAGTTTTCTTTTGTGAGAACAAACGTTGAAAGAAATAAAAATGTCATAGTTTCAACATGGCGCTCCGATACCAATTTGTTGAAATTTTGTCTAGCTCTAATACCAATTTGTTAATTATATGAACTACTGGATAGTTTCTGAGAATTATAGCAAATACAGAAGGAGAAAACAAATACTGCAAGAAAATAAAAACTCTACTTTTTTTCCTCATATTTTGCTTGATTCAAATGAGGAGAGAGCTCTTCTATTTATAACATATAATGGATCACTCTAGATTTGCAATATTCTAGAAAATATCTAAATATTTATGGAAAAATATCTTTTTCTAAACAATAGCAACTTTAAAAGCTCTCTCAATTAAAATAGGATCATAAATTTGAATTATTACTAATCACACTATAATAGAGATTTGACTCTTTCTATTCCTAAAAACTTGCCTAAAATATTTGAGATTAATTCTCAACAATTGCAATGTACAGGGATTTGCACTCACTCCAATGTTCTTTTCAACTAATTAATACTTAGTTCTTTTAAGTTTAAGTCCATCAGCACCAACTAATTTTTTGCATGTTGTATCGTGCTGCCAATTACATGCATTCTTAACATCGTATTAATTATAAAGTTTGCTGGTTTATATATACAAGTCTGAATCAGCAGAATTTGCTTTCTGGTAGACTTCTTTCCACGTACGTATATATAATTGGTTCTCAATCAATCCTGTAAGCTTTTAAATTCAGTTTAAATCTTCTTTTAAGTTCCATCAATCCGTGTATCTTGTGATTCATTCCACTTTAACTTTTCCATAACATCCACATATTTATCAATCATTTTTTTATGAAAGTTGGCCATGCATCCTCATCTCTGTTAAATTCTCATATTGCGTGCGTGGCCTCAAATAGTACCACAAATGACAAACCATTTTACTGCCCTCTTGAAATGCAGGTACTGAATCTTCATGTAATAATCCACAGCCAAAAATGCACTATAGAATCAGACCGTTTATTCTTATTTTAGTTGAAATTTTCAATGGCCGTAGGAAATTAAGGTGACTATATATAAATTAGTTTTAATTATTAGAGCTAGGAAATTCCGCAGGCTAATCTATCCTACGTACCCATTTGTATGAGACATGAATAATACATGGACATTGCTAATAAAGATTATACTGTTTCATAAAATATACACATCTTTGAGCATAGTTTCCTACGTATACTGAATAATACATGGCCTCAAATTGTACCACCAATGACAAATCATTTTACTGTCCTCTTGAAATGCAGGTACTGAATCTTCATGTAATAATTCACAGCCAAAGATGCACTATAGAATCAGAACGTTTATTCTACCATTTAGAAGAAATTTTCTATGGTCATATACAGGAAATTAAGGTGACTATATATAAGTTAGTTTTAATTATTAGAGCTAGGAAATTCCACAGACTAATCCATCGATCCTTCATAATCATTTGTATGAGACCTAAATAATACATCGACATAATTGTTAATAAAGATTGTATTGTTTCCTACAATATACACATCTTTGAGTATAATTTCTTACATATACTATGGCCGTAACGGTTAAAACCAAAAAGGTATAACTTATATTTTATCATCTGAAGATGTCATTCACTGTTGATCAAAGATAAGCAACTTTGCACCAGAAAATTTGTATTTTAACTTTCGGTAAAATAATCACGATAAATCAAGGTGGTCCAAGCCTTTTCTCTTTCAATTCTTGTTCACAAGATCAGAGAACTGTTCTAGTCCACAAAGTATAATCCAGATTCATCGAGACCTCAGGTTTATGAATATGTATATATATGCCGGCACAATGTAACCAATTCAATCACATCGTTCACTTAAGTTATAAAGCGTGAAAGAAAGAAAAAACCATCAAAAGAAAAACAAGCACGATTGATTACTTACAATGGCGCCTAATGGAGAAATCCTTTCAGTTCCAACCCACGCAAGAAACTATGGTACAGCTAGTACAAAACAATCCAAAGAAGGACTTCAACGAGCAATATCCGATCTGTCATTAGAGCTAGCTAAAGCTCCGTTATTTGAAATGGAACAGAGTATACTACCAGCTATTGCGGAAGTGGAGAATGCCAAGTGTGAATGCTGTGATATGTGCGATGAGTTCACAGTTGAGTACATAGCAAAAGTGCGCGACAGATACTTCGGCAAATGGATATGTGGGCTGTGCTCCGAAGCAGTTAAGGAAGAAACAGAGAAGAATGGAGGAAACAGAGAAGCAGCTTTGGAAACACATATGAATACATGTGTTGGGTTTAATAATTTTGGAAGGAAGAACCCGGTTCTTTATCAGGCTGAGGCGATGAGAGAGATGTTGAGGAAGAACCGTGCTAGGGCTAAAAGTACCAGCCCTAGAGATCATAATAAGATGGGTTTGAGAATTGGTGGGATTGCAAGGAGTTCAAGTTGCATGCCTGCTATTAGTAAGGATATTACTGGTTTCAGTCTGATGCAAGGGCAAGGTTAACGGTCGAAGTAATGTTATTTAGCAATTTTGGATGATCATGTATACTTTTTTTGTGATTAGGTCTTTCACTATGTGTTTTTCCTTTAACGAATTTGACATTTAAGACATTTAATCTTCTAGTGTTGATGTTTGACTGGAACGACGAGTGTAAGTTATAGTTCGTGTATGCATGTATTTTGATTCCTTTGATGTTATATTATCGCTGATTTAATTAATGAAGCAGCTAGGATATGCCTTCCAGGTTTTGGGTTTGCCATTATGAAGGTTGTGTTTTTCTTCCAACTAGTGTGTAACCCGTGCGTTGCACACGATAATATTATAAAATGTGATTTTTAAAATTTTAAAGTTAAAATTGGAACCTAATCATACAACATACGTATGAACCCGGCAAAATAAATATAATACAAATTACTATTGTTTTTGTTTATATACGGTATGTGTTATGTAACTTATATTTCTTTAAAATAAAACAATATTTTTTCTATTCTGACTATTGTGAGCAAGTAATCTGGTTGAAATTGACATACTATAATTATTTTAGATGAATTAACAAATATTATTTAACTTATTTCTTTTATATATGTTAAATTTGAAATTATGTAATTAGTTAAAATACATTGACTTTAGAGTAAATAATATGAATAAATTGAGAATAATTTTGTAAAAAAATTACAAAGATTTCAATATGGAGTTATTTGAAGTTAAAAACAGATCTTTTAACGTTGTGTATGATATATTTATTATTTATCATAGTTAATTTACAAATTAATTTTGTTATTACTGTTTATGTGCATAAACATATGTATATGATCAATATAGTTAAATATAAATTTTGTGCTGTTTTTTTATAGTTTGTGTGTGTATACATATACGATTAATATATAGATTATTAAATTTCTTTATTTCATAAGCAATTTAGATACATTGATCTAAACATGAAAGGTTAAAACACAATAAATGATGTTGTACATAACTATAGAAATGTTAAAATATGGATTTTTAAAGTTAAAAATAGAATTCTATGATGCAGATAAATGAATAATAAATTAGTTTTGTTAATATTATTCATGTATATTATTTATAATATTTGAATTATATGTCTTTATATTTAAATGAAAAGATCTATTTGACTGCTTTTTTAGTATGAATGTGATAAACAAATTGAAACTGTCACATTTAAAGATTTATTAGATGAATTGATAAATATTTATTAATTAAATTTATTCAAATAAATTAAAACCAAAATTACATAGTTAATTAAAAATATATTGAAGTAAATTTATCAAATGATGTGATATTAAGGCGAGTTTTATAAGCAACCATAGACATTTTAGAATGTAGACACTTTAGTTAAAATAAGAATTTTACAGTGTAACACATCAATGTATTGATATAGATGAATCATAAATTATATTTGCAATCATTGCTTACGTATATAATTACATTATGTGACTAACGTATTTATATATTCAAAAAAACTTTATTACTTTTTTATTAATATGAATATTGTGCAAATATTGAAATATTCATATTTTTATGATATATTTGACACATCAACAAATAATAGTTACTAAGTCTAATTATAACTTTTAGATTCTTGATTAACTATAATATATGAAGTCAAATATAAAAAATTAGAAGAGAACCGAGGTAGTTCAGTAAGAGGTTGTAGAAATTTTAAAATTAAGGTTTTTGCTGTAATAAAACATAGTTTGTAATGCATGACAAATTTATTGATATCTTCCCTGATATTATTTATGCTATTAAATTTTGTTTTATTTCAAAATTAAATTTGTACTTAATCTCATGTTTCTAAACAATTTTTTTTGAATTTTCTTTGATGAAGTGTAATTTTTGTTTTGCAAAAGCGAAATATATTTCTATTTTTATTGCAATTATTTACAGGTTGGTTGGAACTAAAAATAATAGTGTTTCTTAAACATGTTTTGGAGAAAGAGCATCTGCGTATTTCAAAATTAAAAAAGTATATTTTACAAAAGTTCCTTATTATTTATGTTATACTGTATGTAGCATGACCTATGCGTTTTAGTTTAATGGAAATGCAATTGAACATTCATATTTTGTAGAATAATCTATTAAATCATTAGAACAATATTGATGTATCTATAAAATGGTTCTTAGAGCAATATTTGCAATAATGATTATATAATAGGAAAAAACAATAGCCAACACAAAGTTGATTGTTTCATGTAGATATCTTAGCATCCATGAAGTTTATGAAAATAGAAAAGGGAAAGTCTAAATGGACACAAAACGTTGACACGAAATTAAACACACAAAATCTGAGCTATTAGATCTCCCCTTGAATTCTACCTTACATAAAGACAAACAAATCTTGTTGTCCAGATTTTGTGTACATAATTTTGTGTCTAATTGTGTGTCCCTGTAGCCGGCCCCAATAGAAAAATAGTCAATATGTAGTTAAAATATTGAATACATCAAGAAACCATGTCCACTATAAATTTTTATAAAACATGATTTCTATTTTTTATATGATATGTTTACAACTATGATATGTTATTTTAATAATTTCAGAGTAGTCAAACATTTGAAAGCAAAGTAAAGTAATGAACAATAGACAAATTATTATATCAAAATAGTAATATGTTGATCCTTGAACATACATGCAAGTTTTGAAGTAGAGATATCAGGCAAAAGAGTTTGCCAATATTAATAATTCGTTATAAATAACGAAGAGTGTTACACGTTGGTGCAGAACTGTCCAAAAAAAAAAAAAAAATGTGCTATGTTATACAGGGAGAATGAAAAAGTAGTACAGTAAATTTGATCATTGAATAAAATTTTCGTTTTTTGACCTTTTTGTTCTTTCAGGAGCCACCTCTTCATTATCGGTTTCACACCTTCAAATTTGTACTTCTAAGAATGGTTTGGAAATTTTCTGCCTCCTAAATCATGTTGACAAAGAGCCTACTGTCAAATTTAAGGTTTATTGCTAAAATGGTTTATTGATTCCAACTTGTCAAATAGCCTATTGTCATATAGAAAAAGGTATTCATTTTTATTTTTTACACTCAAATTTGATATATATGCCAAATTGCCAATCACGTTCAAATGTAAAATACATAGTAAATATGTCTAATAACTTTATAAAACAAATTCAAAAAACAGTGCTATGTATATGCATATACTTCGGAAAAAAATGAACAAACTGCTTAGTTTGGTTATGTTAGCAGCAGATCCATAATATTGATATACCCCATATCTTTATCATAATTTTTTTTCGAAGGCAGTAAAGAATACACCAAACAATGGAAGAGTGCAGGAAAAAGCATGTGGTGATAGGTGTGTTATCTTGCTTGAAATTGAGATGTGCTGCCTTAGTTTGAATTGAGGCATGTATGCCTAAATTAAAACCTAGGCGTGTTGCCTCAGATCAGTTTTAACTAAGGCATATTTCCCTTTGTTAAAACTGTGGTGTGTATGCCATAGTTAATCCTATTAATCATCGTTTAATCAAAGAATCACATAAATATAAAAAACCGAATGAACTCAACCGAAAGAAATAGTTGATTAATAGGAAAAGATTCTCGAAGAAATAGAGGAGATTGATAAGAACTGAAAAGTAGGATACCGTAATTGTAGGCCATATCTAGGCTAGCCCAAAAAGCTGATGGAGTTTTGAATTGCTTCGAGATGCTTAAACTGATGAAGCTTGACAGGTTCAAGCGAAAATCTGAAGTTTAAGTGGCTGGCGATGGCGTTGGAAGGGGTGTTCGATGTTGCCGAATGGGAGAAGGCGGCTAGGGTTAAAGGAAGGAAGCGAAGAGAAGGATACTAAAAGAAATAAAAAACACGACGGTAAATTAGATTTAAATATTAAATATGCAAAGAGAATTAAGGTCAAGAGAGAGATCTCCTATAATTAAGCTTAAGAGAGAGAATTCCAATAATTAAGGAGAGAGCTAGAAATTCTTCTACTTTACTATTATTTAATAGATTAGGAGAACTAATTGCGTTTGAGCAGGTGGATGCGCAACTCAATTCCAATGATCACTCAATGAACTGCAACATCTAAACTATCTAATTGAGACGCGGAAAACATAATAGGAAATAAATCAAGTTATGAGAAAAACCAATGACTAGACGTCATGGGCCCGTTGGTACTGCCAAAATTAATTCCAACGTCCACCAATTCTTCTGTCCACATTTTCAATGTTTGTCTGTCCCACTGAACCAGAGCCCCCTGATTTTCATCTTTTACACTTAAACCCCTGAATTGTTGGGGGACTTAAACGTAAAATAGCGAAAATCAGAGATCTGATTGGAGGGACACGGAGACAGTGGAAATGGGACCAGAAGAATTGGTCTCATTCCAACATTGCCATTGGTGTCCTCCTATCCAAAGCAAATCTTCTGTACCTAA
This sequence comes from Allium sativum, assembly GCA_030737875.1. Classification (NCBI taxonomy): domain Eukaryota; kingdom Viridiplantae; phylum Streptophyta; class Magnoliopsida; order Asparagales; family Amaryllidaceae; genus Allium; species Allium sativum. The sequence continues at coordinate 446,759,923 of CM060923.1, forward strand.
AATTCTCTATACCTCTGTTCTCAACCAATCAAAAGCTCCGATTTTCACCTTCTTGCAATTAAGGCAAAGAGAGAAAATTGACTAAATTGTAAAATGGTGGAAATCAGAAGGTTCTAATTGGTTAGACATAAAAAGATAGGGGATTTTGGATACAGGGATTTTATTCCCCCATATCCTTCATTCATAGGGTCCGTTTGATTTTGAACGGGAAGGGGCATTTGAAAGGGGCATTTGAAGGGGAATTGTTGGAAACGGGGAATGTGTTCTTTTTACGAAAGGAGTAGAGTTATTATTTTATTGTTTTTGTATATATTATTTTTAATTGTTTGTGTTTGTGTGTGTCTATTGTTGAACAGAATAGTAGTCGAAATTGTAGAATTTAAATTGCAGAATCCAAAACCCAGTACAACACATTACAACACCATTTTTTAAAAAAACATCACTACAACACAACCATAAAAGAAAACATCACAACACAATCACAAACCACAACACAATCACAAAAAAAAAAAAAAAACTACAACAGCCATATAAAAGAAAACATCACATCTGTCCAGCCCTCAGCTTCGTAACAAAATGAATAACACAACTCCTAAGCTGTGCGGGCTTGTCAAGCAGAGAATAAAATGGGTTGTGGCACAATCTGTCATGTGTTGACAGAATAACCGCCACCTCCCAATCCTGATAGTCATCATCCTCACGGCGTATAGACATGCATAAATCTATAAGCTCGTCTCGTTCCATGCGCGAAGGAGCTGAACGAGAAGGGCCAGCACTGGACCTGACCGGCCTACGAGTTGGATGACTCGAGATCTCCGCATTATCACCATGAATGATATCGCCAAAGAGCTGAGCCTCTTGCAGATGAACTGGCGGAGCATCCGGAATTGCATACTGACAACTGTTTGTACGCATGCATCCTGTGAACATAGATTCCAACTCCCTGAATCATGCCGGGGACCCACTCTTGAACTTGCGCATCGGTATTGGCACCGTCGCCTACCAATCATCCGTTCCTATGACGATATCCAATTGCTCGTCCCATCCCCCTCCACCAAACTGTAGCAGTATGTTCCACGGAGCCCAATCTCTTTTCATGTTGTCAAACTTGTTCTTCATTTGACCAACGCTGTAGTCCAATCCGGTCTGCTCATTGAACGCCTGTGCGATCACCTGGTACCATCCTCCAACATTATGTGCACGGGAACTGAGATGTTGCATGCACACATCGATGAAAGCGTTTGTCGTATCGTTGTTCCATTCAGCAATGGAGCGAGTTGACGAAGACTGACTTGCGGCCATTCTAGAAAAAAAAACCAAAAAAATACAAATAAAATATATATGGAAGTAAAAAAGCTAAAAATTACAAATATAAAATCAAAAACCTGAAAAAATCGGCGAGTAGACGGTGATTGGAGCTTTTATTTTCGGGTTGTGGCCCTTTTTGGTAATGGAAGGGGGAATGAGGGGGGCCAAATATATAGATGGAGGGGAAGAAATCAGCTGTTCTGGAAATTTCATCGTGTCCAACGTGCGTCCGATGCATCGAAGGCGAAAGCCACCTTTTCAACTGCTCGTCTTGAAGGGGCAAAAGTGTGGGTCCCACTGTTGATGCGTCTGACACGTCGGACGCAGACGCGAACATTAACTGTCCAGTTCATAAATCAAACGCTACCATAGTCATATATCTTAACTATTTATTTCACATGTAGGACCCATAACAAAAAAAAATGCTGGTGGAAAATCAAGACGTAATTCTTGAAATGTATGGGCTGGTGGTGACAACTAAAATAAGGACAAAGAAATAATGCTCTTCACACATCATATAAATTGAAAACATTGCTAAAAACACTATCTTATAAAGAGAGTGCACTTGTATTTAGTGAGACTTATTCATTTATTTGTTCTTCAGTCATTATTTAATGTTGTCTGTGATTACTTATAATAACATTTCACCAATAATAGAGAAAGTATCAACACACTTTTCCTAATGAAGCGTGGGTTTACCATTGTTCATATATTGAATGAATGGATGGATAGCACTATTCAATTAAAGTAAAAGGTTGTTTAAAATGATGGTTGAATTGAATTTGACATAGCGGAACACTTAAATTTTTACTTTCTTTAAAGGACGAAATCGTATTATCAGTATTAGAGCAACTCCAACGGTTTTACGAGTCGTAATCTTATGACTCTTAAGTTTCAGGAGAAATTGAGGAAAAAATTTCAACAAGCGCACGCCGATTTTAATGGTGTGCTCCTATTTTAGCAAAGAACACGTATAAAATTGACGCATTAACATAATGCGTAGATAAAGTCGGCGCACTATGTCAGTAGTTTTTTTTATGGTTGCAATCTAGGTATTAGGTGTAGCTTTTTTTATGGTTGTAATCTAGGTATTAGGTTAATTTCTTTTTTCTTAGTTTAATAAATATATCAACCACTAAACTATAATATTCTGTAAAAATTAGTTTATTATCCATTTTAGGTTTATTTAGTGGTTTAGGTTGATATAAAACGTATGAATGTACATATAAAACTCATGATATAAATGTCGAAAAAAATTAGAAAACAATTGCTCATAAACATAACGATAGAAATAACATTAAGTAGGCCGATACAAATACAACAGACATTACCCAGGAAATAGATGCTATAACTAATGATTAGACCGAAGTTAAATAGGAAAATAAATACGTAAGCAAACTAAATGTTACGTTCAATCTCAAGGGATTTTAAAGCGGTTCTAAGCGGCCTAATCTCTTGTTATAACTTGTTGGAATAAGAAATACCCCTTGGACATAAACGGTCGTCAATCCATTCAAAGTAATTGCAGCCGTTCAACCATAATGAGCATAAGTGGAGCCTACGACCAATATTTTCTCCAATCGCCCTTACTACCACCTCCACAACGTACCCACAGTGGCAACAAACGGGATATGAGTTCACCTCTTGACCATTTGGTGGTTGGGTAATTGCAGTTGCTCATACCTCTTGTTCATATAGAGATTGAACTACTGAGAATTGATCTGTCACTTTTTGTGTTGGAGGGTGAGTAACATTAGTCTCTTGTACCTCTTATTCATATACAGATTGAACTACCAGATTACTAAAATATGGGACACAATCAATTGGTTCCTGGAGTCTAAGTAGGCTCAGATCTAGGTAATCAAGATGCACCTCCTTGTAGTGTCGCTCTTGGTACTCGACAAGCCAGTCAACATCGGTTCTTCAAGTAATTGTCGGAGCTTAACCCCAAGGAAAGTCTGAATCAATAGACGATGGCCATAAAGGCATTTCTTTTGGTATGCTAAATTGTGGAAAACAAATATACTTTTCTGAGTGTAGAATGGTGAGCAAAACTCGCAGAGATATATAGACGTGCATTATGGAGTGCGTTAAACAAATTGTGATGTGATCGGTCATTGTTTCCACTTTGCTTTACTTGCTGCGATTTTCCACTAGTGCTCTGATTTGTAGTAATTGCTTGTAAAGGAACGTCATTGCACATTGTACTGACATAGTAATTATCATAAATAGTGACTGCCTAGTGGGTATCATGTTGAGTATTTAAATAAATCGATATATTTCTTAAACGATTATAGAACGACCTTTTTAAAATTTGAGTTTGACGTAACTCGAAATCTACAATATTAAATCTCGATATTTCTTTTTCATTGTATTTCAATAATCACACAGATCCAGATGAATTTATTTTTAAATAATTCAGACGCATATTGGACTCTGTAGAGTCGATTGAAGTTCAAAACTTATAAGTACGAACTACCATGACATTACGAGCTCGTTTTTATATGGTTTATAAATTTTATGTTAAAACTTCGATTAATTAATAAATTCAATTAAAATTTTCCATACCTATATTAGGGGACGACCCTACTTGTTTAACTCCTAGGTTATATTACAGGACGACCCTATTTGTTTAACTCTTACGATATATTGGGGGATGGACCGATACGTTTAACTCCTAAGCTATATTAGGGGACGACCCTACATGTTTAACTCCAAAGATATCTCAAGGGGCAATCAAAGCAATATAGTTGGGCACTCCACCAACACATTTATCGACAAAGGGACGCTTATGCCAATAAAGCAGCACATGAAAACGTGTAATTACACAGTTATCGAGAAAGGTACACAATAATCAATAAATAAGAGCACTCCGTCCACACAGTTAACAACAAAAGAGCACTTGTGCCAATAAAGCTGAGCACTGAATTTACACATTTATCGACAAAGGCACACTCCAACCAATAAAGCTTCACACAACACAATTCAAATACATTGTTACCGACACAGCACACTCAAACCAATAAAGCTTCGCACAACACAATGCAAATACACTGTTACCGACAAAGGCACACTCCAACCAATAAGGCTACGTACGACACAATGCAAATACATTGTTACTGACAACAACATACTTCAACCAATAAAGCTTCATAACACAATACAAATACACTGTTACTGACAACAACACACTCCAACCAATAAAGCCTCACACAGATTAATAAAGCAACACAGATATCAATTAAACTACATAATAACAAATACCTCATACCTTATATACAACAACAACATTGCAAACCAATCTTACATCTGAATGTATTTACTAACAAAAATGGATTCCTATTTTATGCAATGCATGGTGGCTTTTGAGAGCGATTCAGATGAAGAAGAAATCCTTCAAGAGGAAGCAGAAGAAATACAAGAATATGGGTACACATATAATGAAGCCTACGGTTCATCATCCATAACTCGAAGGGGATCGGTTCTTGGAAGGGAGTTTATACACTGAAATCAAGCTACATACCATAAGTCTCTGATGAAAGATTACTTCAATGAAAACTGCATTTACGGGCCTGATATGTTTCGTAGAAGGCACAGGATACGAAGAGATCTATTTCTTCATATTTTGGATGGTATACAAGGTAACAATGATTACTTTAAGTACAAACAAAATGCATCAAAGACATAGGGGTTGACCGGTGAACAGAAAATGGAAGCAGCTATGAGAATGTTAGCTTATGACACTCCTACAGATGCATTGGATAATGCATACCGAAATGCAGAGAGCACGACACTCGAAGCACCTGAAAAATATGTCAAGTTGTGGTGGACGTCTACGGATAGGAGCACTTAAGGTCTCCGAACGAAGCCGATATAGTCCGTATCAGAAAGATACACAAAAGTAGAGGATGGTCGGGCATGTTAGGAAGTCTGGACTGCATGCATTGGGAATGGAAGAACTGCCCTAAGGGATTACATCGTGCGTACAACGGCAAGGAAAGGCGACCAACCATCATTTTGGAAGTCGTAGCATCGTATGATTTATGGATATGGCACACTTACTTCGAAATACCTGGTTGGAATAATGACTTAAATGTTATAGAAAGATCCCATCTTTTCATTGATCTTGCTCAAGGCCAGGTGCCTCCATTAACATTTACTATTGGCCAAAATACTTACAACCATGGCTATTACCTAGGTAATGGCATTTACCCGAAATGGAGCATCATTGTTAAAAATGTCCAAATCCGTTGACTCCTAAACAAGCCAAATTTGCAATGATGCAGGGGGGGCAAAGAAAAGATGTAGAACGAGCATTTAGTGTTTTACAAGCTAGATTTGCAATGATAAGTAATCCATGTCAGTTGCGGTCTAGGGAAAAGATGACTATAATCATGTTTGCATGCATTGTTCTACACAATATGATTATAGAAGATGAAAGAGATATGGATGACAGACAACGCCCCTACGAATATGAAGGTGCTTCGCAACCACCCGATGTATTTTGATGAAACACACAAATAATAGAAGAGGAATTCAACATTCATTTGGACCATCAGATTATGTTTAGAGATGCACAACTCCATAACACGATGTAAAAAGACCTTATGAATCATTTATGGAACACTATAGCGATAATTAGTTATGTTAGAACTTCTATGGCATTAATTAGTTATCTTAATTCCCTTATTATGATGTTTGCTTGTCTGAACTCATGTTTTATTTTATGCTCGTATGAATTTATGCAATAATGACGATTTAGTTATTTATTATAGCATGATCGTTCTACAATATTTGTACATGTTACTAAGCAGTTATTATTAATGTCTAAAGCTATATTATTTTGGGGACGGTCTGAAATTTTTAAAAACCCTCATTTCGGTCTAAGTAAACATAATAGTATTATACTCGTGGTATGAAAATAATCAGGATTTTATTTTTTCACAGTAAAATATCATTGTTGTATATGAGTTAGGATAGGTAAAAAAACATAAATAATGGTGTAAAATGTTAAGGGTGGAGACGCGCGGATTTTAAGGGCGTGATACAAAGAGCGTCGATTTTGTCAACGCGCATTGAAAAAATCGCAGCGCTACGTATCGCCCAGGTTAAATCGGCGCGCGGGGCCAATTCAGAATTGGCCCCGTAATATTTCACTGAATATTAAGTTCCCCAACAACTGTTGGGGAACAAAAACACTCTTTATTACTGATTAAGGGTAGGGATATGGCACCGTTGGAGTTGCTCTTATGATGACCATCTCCAAATGGCTAGTTTAGGAGAAATAATTCTGTCTTTTACGTACTCTTTGTCCAATCATGAAATGTATTCATATTGTTGCATGTTAGACCAAAATATGGTTCTAACACCCGACAAGTGAAATTCACAGAGAGTTATGTCTAGAAATGAAATAAAATGCAACAAACACGCAAGTTTTATAGTGATTCGGTGTTAACAAGCCTACGTCTACTTTATATGATTATGATTATACGATTGAATTGAAGTATAATCACAACCTCCTCTCAGTCTCACTTTTACAATGATAATTCACTCAACAAATTAGAGATATTTATGATTAGAAATGGAAGAAGTATGATAATGGTGGAATCAGAGCTCTCAATTGCCAAAAGATCTCAAAAAATGCCAAGTATTGTGATATTTATAGGCAATTCCACCAGGCGGTTCATGAAGACACGTGGCATGCATCTCGGAAATCTCAGGACGGTTCGTGAGTAAGTGGAGAAGTGGTCAATATAGTTGTTATAAACACGTGTCATCAGATGGGGGAGATTCGGTTCATGGGAGGAGCAAGTTGAATGGGTCAAACAATCGTGCTGGTTGTAGGGTCGGATCATGACCCTGATACGCGAGCCGGTCGTGATACATGGTCACGAGCCGGGTCGTGATACATGGTCATGAACCGGGTCATGGTCATGAGCCGCACCATTTAGACTGCATTCCTTGAGCTAGGATCTCCATCTTTAGTCTGTACGAGTATGAATCTTTGTCCGTTTAATCGTAGGTGTTTAAGTCTTTGCTGGCTTGGTCAAAAAGCTAGCCGACATTTTGCCCCCTCGAACTACGTTTTATCAAAGATAGCTTCGAAGTAATTAATATGTTTGTTCTGAACTGACGAGTGCTAATAGTTGCATCCGTCTGTACGGTCATGTCATTTCATGAGATCGTGCTTTTTGATTTCTTGCGGTGTGTATAAACATTAGGTTGAGTTTCCATTCATTTTCTTCATACTTGGCAATCTTTTGACTTCAAATCTCCTAATAAACGGCGGATAACCTCTTAGGTAATCTCTTTAAATTCCCTGAATTGTGCATAAAATATTTTGTAATTATTGTTACACCACATGATCGACGGTCTTGATTCTCCAAACTGCTAGTCGTCCTTGGGGACTTGATTATCTCATCAGGCCGTAGGTCCCTTCATTTGCGTCGGATCATTACTCTCGGGCGTGATCCACGAGATTTGCTCTCGTTCGAGCCATGATACATGCAGGCCAAGGAACATAGGCACGTCTATCCGTTCACACAACAGTGGGCGAAGACTGGGTTTACAGCGGGTCCATATACCATCGTATAAATCAGTTTTTTACCCCTCTCCTCTTTCATTCTTTACCGTAGTAGATCCAGCACCTCAAATCCGAAACCCTAATTCTGCCCTGATATAATCGCGAGTTCTTGCATTAAATTCATAGGTACCAGGGAATCGATTGATCTTTACTCCAATTTACGTTTTTTAACTTGTATGATTTGCATTATTTGTAAATCAGAAATGGTTTCCCATGTTTGAGCCTTGACTCTGTGGTCCCTTATGACATCGTTGGTGCTGGTGGTCTCGACCACATCCATGCTCGTCTACTTCCTGTAAAATCAATAGGGGAGAGTGATGAAGGATTTAAGTCGGCTTCATGGCCTAGGAATGAGTCATGAAGTTAGTAGTTGGAAGAAATGATATGCTCAAGTGAAAGCATTTGAATGGGAGATTCGAGAACTAGCATCATCGTTGGGGGGCTCGTTTGTGGAAATGGTCGAAGAGGAGATGTGACTTAATGGGTCGGATCGTGGAGAGGAGGCAGATGCCGGGTCGGGTCGTTGGCTCTCGAGCCGACCTAAGAATATGCTTCGACTCGGGGTCTCTAGCCAATTGATCATGAGTGCATGTGCCCAAATTCCTCAGACCGTGGACCACAAACTCACCCAGCACACGAGCCGTGATCTTATAACGAGCGGATTTTGACAGAGCGAGCCAGAACCCCGTTCACAAACCAAATGCGAACCGTGGGATCTATCGAATGCCTACTATTCTCTGCGATCACGAGTTGAACCTTCATCACGAGCCAGGGAATAGAATCATATATGAATCAACTTAACTTTAAGCCAAACTTTAGCCTATAACTATTCTCGACTTAGTATTACCAATTAACCAAACGTGCCAACATACATTTCGGCTGAGAATCAACGATAATTCGAGCAAATCGATGAATAGTTAGGTTAGAGCCCTTCGAACGTGTTGGACTAGACTGGATGAGAACATAACTTAGCGACATATAGCGACCAATTACGTGCTTATTTGTTTTATTTCATGCATATCCTTTCAGTATCGCATAGATTGGCACACATTAGCACTAGCACTCACGGGGGTCACGGGTATCTATGCTCTAATGTTTGTTCATCGACACAGTAGACATGCCTGATAGACGTTTAGTAAGATTGTCAGATAAGAGTACAGTTTCAGAGTCTACAAGCTATTACAATCCTGATGTACTCTCATCGGACCCAGATTGGGATAACTCCGGATCTGAATATGAAGCGAATATTGGTACAGGATCTTCCTCCCCTGAAAGTACATCACTTAAGGAAGAAGGAAAAAAGGTGGAATTGGAGATAATCGTGCTCCCGATGAGTTCGAGAGTGTCGTAGAGTTAGTCGACCTGAGAGATTCCGTAGCTTCCACTCTTGATGATATAAAGCTAAAGAAAATATGTTTAAATCATGGGATTCCATGGGAAGACGTTAAAGTTGCAGAGGAAACCGATAGGCCCCTTTCGGCTCCGGAAGGGTATATAGCCATCAGCAAGGTCATGTGTTTAATAGGCGTTATTCCTCCATTTCATCCATTCCTCGTCGACTTTCTGAGACGAATGCGTATTGCTCCCATATAGCTTCACCCAAATGCCTATGTTGCTTTATATAGTATGCACATCGCATAGCAGAAATTCTCGATACTGAGCTCCTTTATGAAGACCTGAACTTCTACTTCCACTTTAAATGCCGTTCCATAGGGACTCCGTCTTTTGTCTTCTTCGAGTCTATCCCCATTAAGAAAGTCCTGACTGATGGACACAGAAGTTTATGCGATGCTAAATCTTAGTGGTTCTATGTAAAGCACTAGACTGGGTGTGCGAGGAGGTGGCTGAAGTCAGGTATGTTTCAGATCCTTAAGTGTTCGCTTCAACTGCATAAATCAATGCACTAATATTTCTTTCCTTTTTACAGTTCCCAATCCCAAGAAGCAAGAGGGCGAAATATACAAAGATCGTTTGACATGCCTTAGGGAAAGAAAGTCCGAATTTCTTAGAATCAAGAAATGAGTAATCGATGAGAACCTTCATAAACATCAACTTCTTGATATAAAACGAGGTCCTGGTCAAGATGGCAAACCCTACAAGTATGTGCCCCGGCTGACACTCCTATAATCCCCATTCCTAGAGAATCTAGTAGCATGCCCCCAATCGAGGGGCAGGTGACCGCAAAAATTAGAACCACGCCTTTGCTTCCCAAAAGTCCTCCGCCGATGAGTGTCCAAGATGATGAAGATCTGAACGTGTATACTAGAGGTGAAGTTCAAGGCGATGAATCGAAAGGTGCTTCCATTCCCTAAAGGAAGCCCTCTCCAAAAACGCCGCCACTAACTAAGCCTCCAACTCGTGACTTACAAACGGTAGAACAAATATTTGGAGGCTTAGCCAAGCTTCCTTTGCTAGATGATATTTACACTTCTAAGGATATTGGAATAGGGTCATTCTTTCCTACTTCTGAGGAAGAGCCTACTCCCGTTAAAGAGGGAGATACTATACAGACAAGCATGGCTCCGGGCCCTGGTCTGTTTGGGGGATCACACAAAACACACACATCACATGCACCACACGTCACGACGCTTATATGATGTATTGACCCATATTTCTTATACTTGTTTGTTATTTTTGCAGGAAAGATGACTCGTTGTCATTATTCCCATCAGGATCTTCGCGAGTTCACACTTAGATTCAATCCCGTTACCGAGCACGACCGCGGTGATTGTCGCAGAAAAGATAGCAGGAAGCACTATGATTCCCACCGACCTCACTCTTCGCGCTCTCGCTTTCCCTCAAAGCACGATATCGAGAAGCATCAAAGTCATCAAACTCAACGTGAAGGAGGAAAACAACCGCCCAAAGCTCCGATCCCTTAGAAGAGTGTCCATCCTCAGGAGAAATCTACTAAAAAGCATTATGAGGCCAAAGATAAGCATAAGGACCCAAGCAAAGAATTGGAAAAGGGAGAGAAAGTCATGTCCCTTCCAAGCAGCGTAACATCGACATTACCACTACACAGTCGGTAGTTCTTATTGCTGAAAATCAGGCAAATCTAAAATGTTTTTGACAGCAATTCCCTGATCTCTACTTCAGAAAGATGCACATTGTCCCAGATCTTGAACCGGTTCCCGATGATCGGGAAATAGAGATTAAGGACCAGGTATGCTTCTTGGCGAAACAATACAAAGAAATGAAGAAGCATGCCAAAAAGCTCTCTGAAATCATCCTCCATCTTGAAGTAGATGTAAAAGACGCACAGGAAAAGGCAGAATATGATGTTAAGTCCAGAGATAAGGCCGAGAAAAAGTTAGAAGATTCTCAAGCTTAACTTGCTTTGTCTCAGCGGGACGCCGAAAAATACAAGAAGTGGTTCCAGGACGCGGAGAGACGTTTTCACATTAAGCTCGACTCAAACAGCAAGGAGCGTAAAACCATGAGAAAAGAGATAGAGGACCTCAGATTAACTAACAACAGGTTGAAATTCTCACATGGTCGCCTTGTCGAGGAAAAAGCTGTTTGGGAGAGGGAAATGGAAAGTTTGAAGGACAGACCAACTCAAGCTGAGGAAAGAGCAGCTCTTGCTGAAGGACATGCCAACACAGCCCTTAAATTTGCTTTTGATACTAACAATAAACTTGCTACGGATGAATAGGAGATAGAAGAATTCGATGACTTGCTGATATACTTTTTTGCTCAGGTGATTCGAACCCGAGACATCTCATGGATCAAAAACTATCTTACCACTCTAGTCGAGGTATAGGACTGAATTATTAAAGGTGAAAAGCAATATTCACAGGTTGAGGCTATTGAAGAAGACCGGCTCATGAAAACTCACGTCAAAGGTGAGGAACTTGAGAGTTTAGCAGGAGGGAGGCGTTTAATTAAGGAATCCATGGAGGAGGAGAAGCGTACGTTGAAAGGTAAGAATGTGGTTGAGGAAAGTTCTAGCTCAGCCATCGAACCCAAGGCGGCTGAGGTCGAGGAGTATAATCCTGATGACCCACTAATTCTTGAAGTTCCTATTCCTCCCCCTGTCGAGGTATCTACTACAGCTCCAGGCGAGCTAACGGCAAAAGGTATCTCTACATTCTCTCCACAATTTGTCAAGGCTATTATAACTTGTCGCCATATTATGGAGCAAACAGCTGAGAGGACTACGTTCCCTCCTAAATTAATAACCGTTGCATCTTGTGTTTCAGGTGCCAGGCCCTCTGAAGGAATTAGAGAGAAGCAAGTAGAGGCTGAGGTGGTCGAGAAGGCCATTATATCGTTAAGCACAGAGATTCCTAAAGATGCTGAGATAAATGGAGCTCTAAAGGACACTGATGGTGACGACGGAGATGAAGAGGAGGATGTTGTCATCACGGGAGGGACTAAGGAGGACGATAGCATGACCTTAGCCGAGATGAAGGCTAAGAATGATGAGCTTTTGAAAGTTAAATCCGAGGAAGAGCCTCTAAATATACCGCCTCTTGCCGCGGCTGCCCCCGGTTCTGGGCTGGTCATAAAATTGTCAAAGTCAATAACTACATAGCTTGCATCCCAGTCCTATGGCATTCCCCAAGATCCTTCTTTGAAGAAGGAGAAAGGGAAAAACGTGGTATTTCTAATGCTTACAAGGAGGAACCAGAGAAGCAGAAGAAGGAGAAGAAACCAAAGTCATCACCGAAACCTAAGCAGAGCTCGTTTTTTTTGTGTTTTGTTTTTAGATTTCCACTGGCCTTTTGTAGATGTCGCGAGTACGACCCTCGTGTTTTGACTACTCTCGTTTTGTAAACCTGCATTTGGTAAATATAAGTTATGTTTCTGTTGCATTGTTGCGTACCTGCAAATTTTTCATACTTAGTCATGCACATAAACATTCAAGCCAGAACTAAGTTAAGAACACATCATTAATCGTCCTTCTAATAAAATTTTAAATTTATGCATTCATCGAGATGTGTGTATATATGTGCCCCAATCAATTATTAGCATGGTGCCTGGCTAGGGCTTGTATAGGATTGATAAGACTGACTGCGTATTTCCCTCCATGTCCGAAAATGAAGGGCTCGGGATCAGTTTTCACTCTTGCCCCCAGTTCTGTAACGGGATAGGAGCCCTTTCGTGGCATTTAATCAGAATGCCTTTATACTCTCCTGTCGTATGCCCCGGGTGGAGTTCGAATTCAGCTTTCAATCTGCCCCTCAATCCTTCAATGGGGTAGGAGTTCATTTGTGGTGCTCATTCCTTAGAGACTTTATACCCTTCCGTCAGATGCCAAGGGTAGAGTGAGGGTTAAGGCGGTCTTTGAATCGTGGTGCACCTTCACGCCTTATGGATGTTTCGTTTCCTCGTCCTTTATACTCTCTCTAGAGTCACGAGAATTAGAGTGCTGGTGGTTGTGTTATTTAATTTATTGCCCCTTCTACGCTCTATTCTTTAAGAGCTAGAGCGCGCTAATATTAATTTTGTTTTTTAGATTCTATTTTTGCGTACCTTGAGATCGTCATAGGATCTGCGATGAATATCACGACCATAATAGTATATACAAATAGGAACAAAAGAATAAGCATAAAACAGGGTAGTAAAGGTAAATAACACGCGATATTTTTATAGTGGTTTGCTAGAATCATGACCTACATACACTTCATAATTTTTGTTTATGCAACCGGACTATTCTAGGCAGTTGTGCCTTTTTACATGGTCCTAAAAACAAAAGAGTAAGGATGACAATTCATGTCAAGTAATGCGGCAAATGCTGGGCGTTCACACTCTGGGGATTTCACTACCGTCCATGGTCGCTAGCTTGAAGAATCCATTCTCAAGCTTCCGCCGGATGGTATACGGTCCTTCCCATTTCGGGCCCAAGAAGACGGGGTCTGGGAAAATACGTTTAGAACCAGGTCACCAAGTTCAAAAGTTCGAGCCCGAACCTTCCCGTTGTAATATCGGGTGACTTGTTGCTTGCGCCTTAAGGCACGCAGATTTACTTCATCCCTCTTTTCCTCAATCATGTCCAAGGACTCGAGGAGTATTTCATTGTTAGTCATCGGGTCGTAATAAGTAGTTATGTAGGATGGTACTTCCAATTCGACCAGAATGACCACCTCTGATCCGAATGCGAGGGAGAAGGGGGTGTGACCCGTCATCGATTTGTAGGTCATTCTGTAGGCCCATAATGCTAGGGGTAACTCATCGACCCAATGGCTCTGGCTTGCTTCGATCACTTCTTTGGAATGTAGTTAATTATTTTGTTAACCGCTTCTACTTGTCCTTTCGACTGCGGGTGCGCTACGGCGGTATATCTTTTCTCGATATAATACTTTTAGCAGAAATCTCGAAATTCTGTGCTATCAAATTGGGTCCTATTGTCAGTTATAATGACTTTCGGGATCCCAAATCAACATATGATATTTCTGACAATGAAGTTTATCACTCGTTTTGTTGTGATCATGGTTAATGGTTCTGCTTCGACCCATTTCCTAAAGTAACCCACAACCACGATTGCAAATTTTTCTCCGCCTTTGGCAATTGGCAGACTTCCGATAATATCAATTCTCCAAAAAGTAAATAGCCACAGGCTCACCATATTCTTTATTTGTCTAGGGGGCGCTCTGGAATCTTTTCAAATTTCTGGCACCTGTCACAACGCCGTGTGTAACTCGATGCATCTTTATTCACAGTAGGCCAGAAATAGCTATACCGCAATATGTTCTTAGCCAAAGTTTAGCCTCCGGTATGGTCATCACATTCACCTTCGTGTACTTCCTTTAGTACCTGCTTGATGTCGTTATGGGATATACACCGGAGGAGTGGCATCGAGAATCCTTATCGATAAAGAACTTCGCCTTTAGTGGCTTTACGAATAACGGCACACCTTTCGCTTTTCTTGGTTGGAAGCTTTTCGTTTATCAAGAAGTTTTTTATAGGTGTCATCCACGACTCCCTTTCCATTTCAATCTCCAGTATTAGACCAATTTCCATCTGGTTAACACTCGGAGTTTCCAATGTTTCAATTGTGACCATTTCCTTGTCCTCAGGGTTATCAGAACTAGCCAGTTTAGCCAATTTATCTGTCTTTTGATTCTCTATCCGAGGAATATGGGAGATACAATAGTGTTCAAAACTGCCTAGCAGCCTCTCTACCTCTCTTAAATATGATACAAGTCTTGGCCCCTTGGCTTAGAGCTCCTTTCGAAATTGGTTCATGACTATTTTAAAGTCGCAGGAAATGTCCAACCTTGTTATTCCCAACTCCATCGCGTGTTTCATCCCAGCAATCAGGGCCTTGTACTCGGAGTCGTTGTTAGTGGCATGGAATTATAAACTTAGAACATAGTAGACTGATCGTCCTTCAGGAGTAACCAGGACAACTCCAATACCGAACCATTTATCATTCTTAGCACCGCCGGTGTATAGCTTCCAGGTGTTAGATTTGAACCATCGTTTCGAAGGGCCAGCTTTCTCACTCGATACATCCTCTTTAGGGATAGTGAATTCGGTTATGAAGTCAACAAACACTTGCCCCTTTATCGACCTTCGGGGCTGATAACTCAAATTAAATTGGCTTAACTCGACATTCCACTTGAATAGCCTTACAGACTCTTCTGGTCTCTGCAAGACCTGTTGGAGTGGATGATCGGTGCATATGGTGATAGGATGAGCCTGGAAATAATGATGAAGTTTTCTAGATGTGACCAGCAGGCTATATGCAAGTTTTTCTGTCTTCGAGTAGTTGCGTTCGCGCTGCTAACTTCTTACTCACGTAATATACCAGCCTCTCGACTTTATCTTCCTCTCCTACTAAGGCTGAGCTTATTGCATGAGATGATACCGCCAAGTATACGGATAAATCTTCGTGATCGACAGGCTTGGATAATATCGGAGGTCTCTCCAAATGAATCAGAAGGTTCTGGAAAGTCTCAACACAATCAAGAGTCCATTGGAAGAATGGAATGCACTTATCTGTAGCTTTAGGAATGAATCTACTTAATGCAACAACTTTTCCGATGAGGCTCTGTACATCTTTAATCTGCCTTAGTTCCTGGATATTACTGGTTGTTGCAATCTGATTTGGATTAATTTCGATTCCACGTGAACTAACGATAAAACCAAGGAATTTACCGGAGGCAACTCTAAATGAACACATCATAGGGTTGAGCTTCATTCCATACTGTCGGAGAATATCGAACATTTCAGCTAAGTCAGCTACATAGTTGGATGATCGCCTGGATTTCACAAGCATATCGTCGACATATACTTCCATTGTTTTCCCGATTTGATTGTAGAACATCTGATTCACTAAGCGTTGGTATGTTGCTCCGGCATTCTTCAGGCCAAATGGCATCACCATATAGCAATATAGTTCCAAATCTGTGATAAAGCCGGTATGCTCCTGATCTGGGATATGCATGGGAATCTGGTTATACCCTGAATATGCATCCATAAAAGAGAGAAGTTCATGGCCCGCCTTTGAGTGTACCAGTTGGTCGATTCTAGGGAGTGGAAAGCTATCCTACAGGCAAGCTTTATATAGATCCCAAAAATCAATGCATGTACGCCACTTCCCATTATCCTTTTTGACCAGGACGGGGTTGGAAATCCATTCTCGATTAGTTGAATCTCTAATGAATCCATTGCCTCCTAACTTCTCAACTTCCTCTTTCAAGGCAGCCGACCGCTCTGGGCCAAGCATTCACCTTTTTTGTTTAATAGGTGGATGCTTTGGGTTGACACTCAATGAATGGCTCATGATTGAGGGGGATATACTACACATGCCGGCGTGGGTCCAGGCAAACACATCCAGGTTTGCCTTTAAAAAGTCGGTCAGTTCCATTGCTCGAAGAGGATCCAATTGGGATTCGACTTTTAAGACCTTCGCTGGGTAATTGTCATCGATTGGGATATCCACAATTGTTTCATTAGGTGTCGTCATTCTTCCCTCAGGCTGTTCATCCTCTCTGGGATCTATGTCCTCGGGAAGATCTCCGGGCGACCCCTTCGGAAATTTCCCCTTTAATTTCCATATCGAATCTTCCTTTTTGGGGAAGGAAGTGCCCCGGGTCTCTAAGTTCTTTCCATTGCGTAGCATTTTTAGTTCTACTATATAACAAGCTCGTCCGATTACTTGGTCACCCCTAATCACTCCCACTTCAGTTGGAAATATCAATAGTAAGCACCAAGGTGCAATACTGCCTCTGAACTCCACAAGAGTTCGACGGCCCAAAAAGGCATTATAAGTTGAATCAACATCCATAACTACGAACGAGAGAATTCTTACTCTCCAGCAGTCTCCTTCACCAAGAGTTACTGACAATTCAATAAATCTGATCGGAGCTGTTGATGCTCCGTTAAAGCTGCGTATCCATCCTTCACAGGGCTTTAAATCCTTCGCTTCGAGCTTCATTGGATCAAATGCCTTCTCAAATAAAATGTTAATAGAACTCCCATTATCTACTAGGACCTTGTGAACTAGGGCAGGACCTATGGTGGTAGTAATCACCAGGGGGTCTTCGGTAGGGGCTTGAACTCCGATACTTTCTCTGTCATGGAATATTACATCATCTGACATCATTTTCTGCTATTGTACTGGGGCAGTATCTTCAGGATTGTTGTACTCTCCCACTTCAGGGTGTTTGGTTGCGTTAACATATTGATCTATTACCCGGTTGCTATGTACAGCTGGATGAGGTCCTCCGACTATAGTATTGATGACGATGCCTTTACCATTTTGTTGAGCAGTAGCTCTTTGAGGTTGCTGCCCCTTATTTCACTCTGGACTACCTTGCCCCTGATTTCTCGAGGTTGCCTTATATTCATCCAACTTTCCTTCCCTAGGAAGTTTCTCTACCATGTCTCTTAGATGATAGTATTCATTTGTCGAATGCCCATAGGTCTCATGGAAAAGACAGAATTTTACTGTTTTACGCTCCTTTTCCGTTGTATCCTTTGGTGGAGGCTTCTTGTATTGGAGAACATTGTAAGTGTCTAGGTAGATATTCTCTAATGTGTCATCAAAGGTATGAGGTTTTCAAATGTTCTGAACCGAGGTCTCTTATGCGAGTCGTTCCTCCGATTCTTTTTCTTTTTGTTGTTTCTAGTTTGGCTGTCATTGCCTTAGTTCTTATTTCCAACTTTGACCGCTACCTTCCTAGAGCTATTGCCATACTGCTTGATGGCCACATTACTATGTATATCTTCCTTATCAGCGGCCTTCCTCTTTTGATTAGCATATATCTCTTCCTTTCGGAGGCGGATATTGGCATTCTCAAATAATATCTCCCTGGTCAGTGGCGGCTTTCCAACTAAGTATTTACCAAACTCAGTATTTTATCTACTCCGTTAATTAATGCCATCAGGACGGACTACTCGTGAGGATCTCTTACCTCCATGAGTGCTAAATTAAAGCGATCCAGGTATGACCTCAAAGTTTCATAAGGGCGTTGCTTCATGAGGGTTAGTTCAATGACATTCTTGGACCTCTGAGCGTGAAGTCGGAATTGATTTATAAACCTTTCACTCAAATCTTTGAAGCTGGAGATTGCGGTAGCCAAGTAAACCACATTAACGCCACATCCTCTAGGAAGATCAGGAATGCTTTGCATTTCACGTCGTCTGGAGAGCGGTGATGTTCATGTACCATGAATATCTCATCAAGTGCTAAACCAGATATGTGCTGCCCACGTAACGGTTAATAGTCGATAGATTAAATCGTCTCGGGAATCGAACATCTAGTATGTCATCACTGAAAGGCGTATTACTCTGGTCTGCACCCGAATCTTCGTTTCTTTATCCTCGGCTGTCTGCCATGATCTACCTCACCATCGCCTCAACGGGCTTAGGGTTAGCATTCCTTTCTCTACGGGAACCTCCAATATCTCTTCTATGATCGTCGCCCCATCTAAGGCATGAGCTGAGCTTTCTTTACCCCTATGGCCACGGCCAGTCACGTGGCAAGGGGGTTGTAATGGTTGATTCTGAGTAGGACTAACAGTTCTCTGACCTCTGGGTAACATTCGGGATCCTTCCACTGGTAACAAAGAGAATTATTGAAATTACGATTGTCAGGTCCTAGATTAAGTGTCGTTTCTTCTCGAGAAGGAAGTGACCCATACCAAAGTTTTTCCATGTTTTTAGGCCTTTCTAATGGTTGTCGTTGGGGTCTTGGAGGCTCCTTTGATGAAGATGAATGATCTGGAGTAAAGCGATGAGTTGGTTAAGGTGTTCTCTGTCTTCAGAGTTCATTTATCTGCCTACTCATTGCAGTAATATTCTCCCGCATCAAGGAACTCTCACGTCTTTGAGCCTCCAAAGCATCGTTTGTCCTTTCCAACATGTTGACTACACGGGAAAAATATCTTTCTGTTACAAGGGTAGAGGCAGGTAGTTGGTCATTAACATTCATAGTTGAATTTTGAGCACTTGAGCTAGGTCGAGCAGAAGCATCAACATAGGTGGAGTGGGTCACGATTTCCTTTCTGGGTCGGGTCGGGTCATGGTCTCTTGATGGGACCAGTTCGTGACACCTTCTTGGGGTCGTCTCGTGGTTCCCCTTGGGACCAGGTCGTGACCACCTCCTAGGGTCGGGTGCCCCATGAGAGCCGTGAGCCGGGGAGACCACCTCGGCATGATCCTGAACATTCTCTTCGTTAGCTTCATTCGCTCGAGAGGCTCGTGAATCCTTGGATTTCTTTACAGCCATAGTGTTCCGACTTTACTGAAGTCTTCAAAAACAAAACAGTAGGAATGTGGACCATCTTCTTCGGACTCAAAAATTCAAGTAGTAGAATAATAATCCAATATGGCGAGAATTGTTTTCTCAGTGAAAGCACCAAAATGTTAGACCAAAATATGGTTCTAACACCCAAAAAGTAGAATTTGCAGAGAATTATATCTAGAAATGAAATAAAATGCAACTAACACGCAAGGTTTATAGTGGTTCGGCGTTAACGAGCCTACGTCCACTTATATGATTTTGATTATACGACTGAATACAAGTACAATCACAACCTCCTCTCAATCTCAATTTTACAATGATAACTAACTCAGCAAATTATAGATATTTTTGATTATAAATGGAAGAAGTATGATAATGGTGGAATCAAAGCTCTCAGTTGCCAAAAGATCCCAAAAAATGCCAAATGTTGTGCTATTTATAGGCAATTCTAGCAGGCGGTTCGTGAAGACACATGGCATGCATCCCGAAAATCTTGGGACGGTTTGTGAGTAAGTGAAGAAGTGGTCAATGTAGCCGTTATAAACACGTGTCATCAGATGCGAGAGATTCGGTTCATAGGAGGAGCAAGTTGAAAGGGTCAAACAACCGTGCTGGCTGTAGGGTCGGATCGTGACCCTGATACGCAAGTCGGGTCTTGATACAGGGTCACGAGATGGATCGTGATACATGGTCCCGAACCGAGTCATTATACATGGTCACGAGCCGCACCATTTAGACTGCATTCCTTGAACTAGGATCTCCATATTTAATCTGTAGGAGTACAAATCTTTGTCTGTCTAATCGTAGGTGTTTAAGTCTTTGGTGGCTTGATTAAAAAGCTAGCCAACATTGCAGCCAAAAGATCTACGTTGGAAATATTAGAATAGTATTTTCTGGTATTTAAGAAAGCCACTACTTCAATTTTATAATTGTATGATTTTCCGATATCTGAGTAGATTTCATCTACATTATCAAACTACTTTGATGATTTTTTAATGGTAATCTAATATTTTAAATTAATGATTTTACATAGTTGTATTCCGTTATTTTCTCTATGTTCATGTAATTTTTGATTTCCTCTATATGAGCTAAATGGCAGTTATTAATCTGGTTTTGTTTAAATGAGCCGAACATCCCACATGGTATAATCACAAACCATAAACAATAATCAGTACTTCTCAATCACAGAGACATAAGAAGAGACAATAGTGAAGACACAATTTTATAATGACGTACTTTTCCCATAATGACTAAAGGTTTAGGGACCATTAGTGCATAAACTGAGCCTAATTTTTCGTGACTCCTTGACAAAATCATGATATCTGTCATCGAAATGTTTTCGTGCTTCTCTATACGCGGAATGACATTAAACCCTTTCTTTCGTACCCATTCACTATGCCATCTCATGTGCTCAGTAGTGGCATAAGACGAATACAATCTTTGCAACCCAGGGATAATCGGAAGATAATGTAAACGAGTAAAAGGCACACCATTACCGTTACTAAAATTTTCCTTTTCATATCTTCCTAAGCCACAAAATTTACATTGTGAATGGTTTATGCCTTCTTTCCAATATACCCATTTCGACATGTATCTATCTTTTCATACGACAATCCAAATGTAGACGCTTGTTTTTTTAATTGATACCAATCCCCGCTATAGCTCGTAGCACTCTTCAGTCGCTATGCTATTTTAGTTTAGCGCTGGTGAATAGTAGATCTGCTTTTAGCCTCGCTATTTCCCGCTGCATCCTCTGCATCAAGATATTTTAGCATCCGCTTTAGCAATATTAATATACAGAGCTTGATTTGACTAATTATTTTTTTAAAAAATTAATAATATTGGTGTAAAGAGCTAAATTTATGGCATAATTGTCCAATATATTATAGAAATATATTACAATCATCAAATCTAGATTGTATAACCATGAGATTATTTGATTTTGTTATATAAGATTAATTAATATTGGTTTCTTCTAGTACATATAACGTGAGAATGGTAATTACTTAATTTTAAATATTTGGTTTCACCTCTAATAAAGCTTTTCCCAAGTCCGCTATATTCCTTCTATTTCCCATCTTTATCCCCGCTACACCTTTTTCCACCTCTACCGCTTAGCGCTTTAACTACCCAGATTTCAGTCATTCTATTTTCTATAGTGGTAGATTCATCAAAATCAATGTCAATATTTATGTTATTATCCTCAACAACTACCAATGTATTAATAACGTTATTGCATCTTCTCCATGATGTATCAATCTGTTCAATTAAAGTGCTTAGCGGTTCTATAATAGTGGTAGTGCAAAAAGGTGTAGCAGAGATATAATGGGAAAATAGAGGAGATATAGCGAAAGCCTCAAAAAGGTTAATTAGATATTGAACCAAATATTTTAAACTAATTAATTATCTTTTCCATATAATCCGTTTAGGAAAAAAACCAATATTAATTAATCTTATATGACTAAACAAAAGAATGTCTTGGTTATACACGCTAGATTTGATGACTATAATAGATTTCTATAATATATTAGACACTTATGCATTAAAATTAACTATTTACATTAACGTTATCGATCTTTTTATAAAGAGAAATAGTCAAATCAAGCTCTGTATATTAGTAATTCTAAAGTGGGTGCTTAAAAAGCTTGATTTATCGGATGCAACGGAAAATAGCGGGCTAAAAGCGGTTTTATTGCTCACTAGTGCTAAACTGAAATAGCGTAGCGGTTGAAGAGCGCTACGAACTATAACGAGGATTTTGTGAGACTTTAACTGTATAGATATCAACATATAGTAATCGTACATAAAACCATTTTTAGTTAAATGCCTTTGAACAATTCATGAGGATGATGTTTTATGGCTTTGCATTTATTAGAAGGGTAATGAATTTTCGTCATTTTTGTCCCATTGGAAGATGCCACTAGCATGAACTCAATCAGACTTCTTAAAAATTGAAGTGAAATTGTTTCTCTGTGCCCAACACCTTCATACATCTAAGCGCAACAAACTTTCAAATGTTCCATCTTCTACTGCATAATTAAGATATGTTATATTATAGGAGAGTACTTACATTATAATTATAGAACTATAGTTATTTCATTATTTTAATTATTACCCAATTATTTTATTATTTTACTTAAATGAATATAATTTCAAATTCGTATACAAACAAATAAATATTAGAGGTATGCTATTTTAGCTTAAAAATTTCTTATTCTTCTAAATGGTAAATTTTTACATTAATTCAAATTAAATATATCTTATTGTAACCCTAATAAAAATTTATATATTGTTTATTTAGTCGAAATTTCCATTAGAACTGTTTATGGGCTAAATCAACCTACTTCTCAGTACGAACAAAACTTTGTTTTTACATTTCATAAACCATTTCGCCTCAAGTGGTAGGACAAAATTTCGACAGCACTTCCCCTTATTCCTTGTATCATACGCATATGAGCGTACACGGGGAATAAATAAAAAGCACTCTCAAAATTTTATCACCACTTGAATTGAAATAATTTATGTAATGTAAAAAATTACATTTGTTTTTAACTTGTCCAATACAGGGACAAACTTGACAAATCCTATATTAGATGAATATTGATGTCCGTTTCACAACAAAACATACACCTATGTAACGATTATATACGATACCTATCAAACGGGGCCAAACATTAATCTATGGTGAACCAATTTTTTTAATTAACTTTTACTTATCATAGTAATAATAATTGATGTGAATACACTCATGAAACGTGAATTTGTTTATAATAGTACAATCTTTATAATAGACTAATGAATTTGGATGCTGATCCGGATAATCATTTAAATAGTAATGAATTGTTTTTTTCATTTTATATACAATTTGAAATTTAATATCAGTTGTTAATATTTATTCAGAAATAATCCAAATAGTTAAATAATTGGTAAAATGTACCATCCAATACCAAGAAACTCTAACAAACAACTACAATGAAACCGTAGTTGATATGCATGATCATGCAACTCCAGTTGAACCACTAATTGCAAAAAATCGAGGAAATACTATACTTTATAACACAACAGATGTCCATGATCAGGTTACTACGTTTGAATAACTAATTATAAAAAGTCAAGGAGTTAACCCTAACAGCACAAAGAAGCCACCCGCAAGTTACCACATTTGAACAATACAATGATTTTTTCAAATAAAAATAGGATGAGATAATGAACCTACTGCCTAAGCTCATCGAAAATGTTCCTCTCAAAGTGCACAAAAAGGCACGGGTAGAGGAATCTGGGTGGCAACGTGGATGCAGGTAGTGGCGGCAATGTCTAAACAATATAGGATATTTTTAATTACGACGTCCGAGGAGAAGAATAGGGCTGGGTGCTGTTTGTATATTTACTAGTCTTTGCTTGTAGCCATATTTTTACAATGTTCGTTTGGATAAATAGAAGACTAAATTTTATCACGATAGAACGGCATTAAAAATAGTTGATTTTAATGCAAAAGTTGGGCAAATATATTCGATTGTCCATATTTTGTAAGTTTATGTTAACCACATTAAAATTTAAATCAATCATAAACAATTATCAAAAACAAAAATAAAAATTTAATTTTTCAATATTATAGCTAACCAATAATTCATTAAAAAATGTCACATTTCCAATAAAAGTCGATTTTTTGCAAAGTTTAATCAGTTTTATTTTTAAATCTAATTGAATGTAATTTTTTTGTTTATTGTTATGATACCTGAAATTTAATTTTTCATATTTCAGACTATTAACTTTAGTACTTCAACTTATTAAATTAAATTATTATTCTTTAATTTTAGTTATACATTTAAAAGATAATTATTATATTTTAAATTAAATATATATATATATACACACACACGTATATACATACATATAAACAAACATACATATATATATATAGTTTTACTTCAGCTTCGAGTGTTAATATCATTTACTGAAAATTTGAATTATATTTTTCAATTTAAACTACAAAAGTTAATAACTGTCCGGGGTAGGTATAGCGTAGGGAAATTCCAATTTCTTTACAACATGATATGCGTAGGAAATGAGTATGGAATTCCCTACCCAGTCTCAACCTTCCACATTGTTAATCCAGTTTAAAAACCCAGGATAGTAAAGCATGTGGTCCATCCATTATATTGAACGACATTGCTTTCAAGACTACTTGTAGCCTACGTCGATCTAGCAATACAAGTCATAGAACGGGTCGTACAAATTATGGATCGGGTGTGTGCACGAATCAGCTGCATATGGAGAGCCATGTTCCATCTTACATGGACTATGCTTGCAATAGCGTAGGATGTTACCCCACATTCAAGACCCGACCCAATAGAACAGGATGCAACAAAAGAGCATGCTCCAGAATGGGTAACACATGAACTGGGTCGAGAACCAAAGTAGCAAAGTGAACATGTCGGTTATAAGTCGTTTGGTCATTGATGGATCACCATTCGTTCGCTCACTGATGGATCGCTGGTCAGTCGAGCTTGGATCGCTGGCACGCTGATATAAGCTTTGGTTTGTGAAGAACGTTGGCAGGCATGATCGGGTCATATGAGATGTTTGCATGGACTGCCTATATATGGATCCATGCAAGTGGAGCTCGCAAATATACTGTCATGGGTCGCCATTCAACTAAGGTCAGCAGCCGATGACTGGTTGTGTATCACATCGGATTGTTATTTATGGATCACTCGTGTGTGGAGCACTTATTAATATAAGTGGCATATCAAAAGATTCAAAACAGGGGTTGGTTCTGTTCATTCCATGCAAAGCGTGGACACGTGAAGCACGGATCGCTGCTTATAAATGCATGATTTGATCCATGAAAGTGGAAACACACCGGAGAAGCTGTGTTATAAAGAGGGAAGCCACCATGGATCGTGGGTCTGCAATGGAACGCAGGTTGGAATGCTCGTAAGAAACAATTTAACTTCAGCAAGTGGAACATGGATCGTTTGTATATGGACGACATGACATCCATACAAGAAATAATTTAACGATCCAGAATGTTTAACCAATTTAAAATTGGAATTTTTATTACTTAATTTGAATTAGACATACATATATATGGTTTAGAATATTTAATAATTTTGATAAGTTATATGATAGATTTTACTTGAATTATAAATGAGAATGATTATTAATAAGTTTGGATTTATTGATACTATTTGTCGTTTGATTGGACTTGTCAAACCATAACATGAATTAGTAGCATTAGAACTAAGTGTTGTCCTTAGTTTTCATAGCATTTTAAAGGAAATGCTACCAAAAGATCACTTTCCCTCCTTAAGACAAGTGTAAGGACACTTGTATTTTTGCATGCCTCCTTTCATGCATGTTTTACACTTGCCCCCTTATGTGTCATTACCTCCTTAACCCTCCACTCCTATATAAGGAGGTCTTTCCTCCATTTTTTAACATTCCACTCCATTTTCTTCTTTTCATCTTCTTCTTAAAGCTTATGGCCATGGTTTCCATGGCATAAGTCATCTTCTTTTCCACCACCACCTTGCCGAAGTTCGTCATCCTCCTCCTCCTCCTCTTATAATATATAGAGAGAAATATTAGAATATATTATATAATATATATTTTGGTGAAGTAGACGATGCGCTAAAATACAGTCCGATGGTTCGCTCAACTAGGCTCGCCTACCGTAAAGATTTGGAAAGCTGTTAGGTGAGAACTCTTTAACCATGGTTTATATATTTAATTAGTGTTAGACTAATTTAAATATAGTGATGAGTTATAAGTGGTTAATGATGATTGATCTTTGTTGTGATGGACGATAGATGCATAATTTAGACCACACACACTATTAAGCGTTAGTGCTATAACGCTTGTTCACAGTTATGATTTATTTAATTATGTTGATAATGGTTGCTATGGATGTTTAAATGGTTGTTGATGCTGTTTTGCACACACTATGACACAATAAGTATGGTATCACATGGGTGATCGACAAATCTCCTTCGTAATTAGAAACAATATTATTATTGAAATTGAAGGTTAATAATTGGGAAAGACCATATGTGTGAATTCATATATGTGGATAAAATGAATAAATAAATAACGGAACATTCTAGGATGATTGAGATGATAGTGTCTAGGCTTGGGTTTGGAAAATATAGTTTCCTGCTCTCCCTGGCTATCCCTAACTGATCCGACGAATGGGAAAGTTAATTTGAAGTTATTTGAATTTGGAAATGAATTGGATTTTGATTTATTAAGTAAAAAAATAAAGTTGAATTTTGAACCCGAAATAATTTGGAAAGTCAATGTAAATTACTTTTAATAGTTTTAAATGGTTCACATGAGTATATAATGGTTTTCTAAGGTATTTTGAAGTATTGAAGAATAATTTTTATTGCGGTCAAAATAAAGCTTGTCGCACAATGACAATTTGCGTATTTTAGTTACAAACTTTAAAACGCTTATAACTTTTGCAATATAAATCAGATTTTCAAGAAATGAAAAACGTTCGATTTATATTAACACGAGCTTTCAAATGAGTGAAAGCGGATTTTAATTTCAAGTTATAATTTTCAAGTTATGTTTAAATCCGTTTTGGGAAAAGGCCGTTGTAAGAGATGTTATCGACCATAACCATAAACAACCATTTTTTTAATGTTTCTAAAAATATGGAAAAAAATCGTAAAATCATTATAGATTATGTAAAAATGTTTTGGATTGTAAAGTTTAAGCGATATTTTGATCGAAGTAATTAAGTTAAGTGCTTTTTAACGCTATTGTAACGCTTTCTTCGAAAACAATCTATTTTGAAGTTTTAACCCATAAACTATCTTCCAAACTATAAGTAATGATTTGTGGAATGTTTTCAAAGGTTTAAAAGTTTTGGAAATATTTTAGATGGAATTTAAATTGATTTATTTAATATTAAAACGGGTTTTCCAATTTTAAATAATTGGATATGGTTGGAGATAAATCTTCGGATGTTTAACATTAATTCGATAGATGATGATTCTTACTATTTGAGGAATTTAAAAGGTAGTTCACCATTATTCCGCTTATAGTGTAAGTTGGATACGAAGATTAATACTAAGTATAAGTTGATGGTATCTCTATCCAGATCTAATGTCAAAGAGTTGGATAAATCTTTTAAGTAAGATATGGGTTTCCCAATTTGATTGGGAGAAGTTGGATAGAAATAACCTTCAGATATTTGATATGAAATTCTTTGGTGTAAACGTATACTATTTGAGGAATTTGGAAGATATTATTATTATATCATTATTCCACTTATAGTATTCGTTGATTATGAGAATTGATATCGAATATAAGTAGATACAATCTTTGTGTAACTTATGTTCAATATCAATTGATTTGGGTTTTGTCGTGAATCATATCTTCAACAATATCATTCTTGAAACCCAATGAGATTGAGTTGTGGAAATTCATATTGTAAATTGGGATTTAATCAAATCTTTGATTTGAGAAAATTAAAAATAAGAAATTGGGAACCAAGTATAATCTTTTAGTTAAGATTAAAGAATTGAATGTTGGAAAATCTATTTAATTGGAAACTTTGGTTGAAACATGGATTAAAGGATTTTCAAAGGAAACTGGGTTTTGATAACGAGTTATCAAACGGAAAATTAATTAAGGCTTTGGTGCTAGATTATCTTTGATTTAAGAGATGTGGTTTAAAGAAGAAGGGTTAAAATATGGATTTTGTTAAACATAATTTGAGAATGGGTTTAAAGAAATTTAATTTAACAAAATCTAAGATGAAAGGAGATTTGGCTGAAAGCCTATGTGTTACATAACCGTGTTTTAAAAATTACGCTTATTATTTGGGAAGACCGGGATCAGGTGTATGTCCGAAAACCATTCCAATATGACATTATGGAGCAATTGAAGACATTGAAGAAAATATTGAAGACCAGGACCCTTCATATCGTAAGGACGACTTGCTGAATGTCTCAAATGGGTAGCTCCCATTTGCAGATGGATTTTATATCAGCTAAGTGGCAAGAAGCCCACGTGTATGTAAAGGAATTTCGGATTGTTGTTTCGTTCAGACCCAGAACGGACATTTATGGATTATGTGTCTGACATTGTAATTGACTGCGTAGCACTGATCTCTATTAAATATATATTTGTTTGATGGCGGAGAATTTATTCTCTTGCTTAACACCATTCTCTTAGACGTATGAGATTAGAGGTTATATATCAATTGAAATTAGTGATGCGTTGTGAATGGACAATATGACATACTTAAGTTATGTGGTGAGCTTTGGATGATCAAAGCATGGCTTATTTAAGCGTAGCTTTGTGTATATCGGGACCTCAGTAAGCCTTACACCCCTGGTAAATGGCCAAAACAGGAAGAAATGCAGCAGGGTTATGGGGTGTTATCTCCTTCTAGATAAAAGGTGTATTATGGTATAGAGCTCATGTATTAACCTATGTGGTAAAAGCATCTAGTTTTGTGGTTGTTGTTGGCACGCTCTTAGAAAGGTCGGTAACGACCGGGAGATGACATACTCAGTCGTACTCTAAGTTACCCAGTTAAGGGGTAACCCGGCCTTGTGTTGACATGAGGAGCATCACTGTTGATCCTCGTACATCTCTCTAGAGGTGTTCAAAATTTGGTTCAGAAGGAAGTTCCTTTGCCTGGTCATTGTTGGAAACCCAAACGCCGCTACGAGCCCGTATGATTTTGATTGTATACCATACGTCAGTATAGTATATGGTACCTATGCTGGCTAAGATTGATACATTTACTTTCGAAAGGATTTTTCACACTATATTATAGTATTGAAAGAGGATTTTCACGTATCAAGAATTTTTGACCACATAAGGGGAAACCTAGCCCGTGTGTGCGTTTGCATTGTGTGTGAGACTTTATGTTAGTTTCATTTTTCAAAAAGTCATTGCGAATTTCTATGCGCTGGTATTCACATGGAGTAAACCGGTTCCGCATTAGCGGCGAGGTCCGGTGAATTACCTAATTTTAAAATTAACCCTAAAGACAACTGTTTTGAGTTCTCACACCAATCCCATGACTGATTTGGAGTTTATTATTCCCACACCTAAACTCTGGGTGCCCATAATTTTTATACAGGCAGCTTAGTAGTTTGGTTAGCAGATTTAGCCTTGGAGTTAGTTGGAGCAGGACTATGGTTTTAGTGGGAGCTATTATGTCTTGGAGCATTCACATTCTTCCGCTGAGTTTAGTATCTTTTCCGCTGTGTAACCGATGTACTCTGATGTACCTCTTGCAACTCTGATGTAACATTATTTTAATGATAATGGAAAAGTTCTTTTTATTTTTTGCAAATGTGTAAATGCCCCTAATAATCTGTCCTTATGAACGGTTTAAGTTAGTTTAATTACTAGCAAAAACCGGGCAAAAAGCCGAGTCGTTACAAATAATATATTAAATTGCTATTTTTGAATGATGGATCGTGATGCAAGGCAAGTGCATACTGCCGCAATGCAGTCCGTTAATGATGCAATATAGTGGATCATGCCAGTTTAAACAATGGATCGCAATGTGCATAGTGTATAAGTGTTGGATCGTGTACATTCTATGGATCATGCATATGTGGCAAAGTGATGGATCGCGTATATGTTATGGATCGTGCATTTAGCTCAATGTTTCGGGTTGTGAAGTGTAAGCTCCATGGACCGCAATTCATTTATATATGGAACGTTGGCATCATAGTACGAACATTCCTACCTCCATCTATAAATATTAGATCACCTCCCAAATAAAAGGTGTTAGAATTTTCTCCCGCCGAAGCTCTGCCATTATTGATCTCAAGTTTCTCAAACATCATTCTTCTCCAAAATCCACCGAGCTCGATTATCATGACCAAATATGATAATCGTCGACATTGGTGGGATTCAAGCGTAATTCTACTTTGGAACTGAAAGGTTGATTTTAAATCATCGAGAATTGTAATAAAAGATCAATATTGTAAATTGATATAGAGAAATAAATGTAATGCACATTCAAAGTCGACGTAGGCCTAAAAAGCAGCCGAACCACTATAAATCATGTCACTACAAGAAAACACTGATTTTGCAGTTGAAAAATCAGTCGCTAAACTCTTGCTAAAGGCCTGTTAGCAACGAATTTGCAGCAGAATACGACTGTCGCTAAAAAACACATCGGTATTTTAGGAACAATTTTGCGATGGAAATTAAGGTCGATTCTCCGTCACTTCACCGTCGTTTTCTGATATATTATGTTTTTGTTTTAAAATATTTCACCGATATTTTACCGACGGATATATATAAAACATAATAACATCAGAAAATATTTTTCCATCGCTAAATGCATGCTATTTAGGGAGGGATTACTGACGGAAATATATAGCAAACATTTTGCATACCAGTTATCCATCCGTAAATCTTTCTATCGATATTTCCTTTCTATTCTAGTTAAATATTGTTTTTTTTCCAGCCATCGCTACCAGTCGATAATTATATATATATATATAATTATATATATATATATATATATATATATATATATATGCACATAAAATGAGCGACATTAACAAAAAAGGAAATGCAATTGTTAGTTTTTTATCACAAAGTTTTTTTTATTAGAGCGAATATTCCATACAAAAAACAATACCATCTACAATCATCCATTAGTGTAAAAAAAACAGTATAAAAACAATAGTGTAAAAACAGCAGTATAGATCAGGGGATTTCAAGCAGCTCTGTAAACTCGGTTTTGTAGTCAATGCTAGAAATTTTAGGCCTAGAATTGCCATTGGAAAGTTTGTCGATCGTGTTCAATGTTTTGAACAAGGACATTGCTTGAGCCATCATGGAGTATGGATTCTCAGAACCACCAGGTAGTAATAATGTCGTTTCTTGTTGTATAATTGCGCCATTAAAAACAACTAATGTGTTTACAAATCACAATGGAGAAAATGCATGAAGAAATGAATTGGTGACTCACTTTTTTAGATATGCCAGCAAATGATTTGATGTACTGGTCTGTTATGGTCAAGCTCGCAACCTATGAGAATGTATAGAAGCCAATTAAACACGAAATCGGTAATAATATGATTATTCCTGGCACAAATAACAAAATACAATCAAATTACCTTAAAACCAAAACTGAAAACATACATAATATTAATGCATTTTGAGATATTGATATACAAAACATACATAATATTCATGCACTTTGAGATATTGATATACTAATTAGTAAATGATATTGTTTAGAAACTGAATGCACACAAATATAATTTTAGCAACCTAACTTAGGCTGAACCTCATTCAGTTTTTCTCAAAACATGGTTAAAATCCCATTGCACCGATTCTGAATTAAAATGGACACTAGTGAATTCCCCTTGTACCACTTGTATTATAGAAATTATGTTCAAGAATCAAGACAAGATGCTGTAAAGAAGGGTCTAATAGACATTCAGATTAAAAAGTAAAGCTACTGAAACTAGAACAACTGACAAGTGATGGTGCACCAAGGTGGCATGCCGTTGACACTTTAGAATAAAACATAAACAATAGACATAAATTGTCGCTATGTTGGCAAAAATGATGAGTTCCATGAGAACCCTATGAATTATGATTACGGGGAAAAGTAACAAAAATAGGAATGCCTGTAAAATAAGTTGAAAATAATATGAATATGGTTTAAATAATGCAGACAACCTAGTGGAGGATCATTATAGTTTTCAAATTGTACATGTTTGTTTCCCGAAGTTTACAACAATATATTTTTTAAATATAAAGATAAATCCAAAATTTATATGAAAAAAGGAATATTCTGGCTTTCAGCTTGGAAGCCAGATGGTGTTTGCATGTAGGAAAAAACTGTTGTATATGACGGTGTTGTACACACAATTATATGATTTTTGTTTGATGATAACAACCAATTATATATTCTTTTAAATGTGTTTGTTATTGTACTGTTATATAAAATCACAGACAGGAATATAATATTTATATTTAAATAGAATACGACTGTACAGAATTTCATATATTCACACAGTATTTTATTTAAATATAAATATTATATTTCAACATTCAAGCAGTACAAATTATATGATTCCACTATTTATACACATTCATGGATATTACACATGATATTGTACTTGTATATAAACTGAATATGTTAGACAAATCCGTTTGAACACAATAAAAATAATATTTTATTTCAATCAAATTTGTTTAATACAAACATAAGTACATTTCTCTCATTACTACACAGTTCCCCTCTACAACACTCACACTTAGTCATACATACATTGACACATTTACATATTGACACTCAACACTGTCTTCAGCCTTCTGTCTTCTGCTTTACATCATCTTCCAGTCAGTCTAGTCATCATCTGCTTACCTGTCACATGAAAAACACACACAGTACACTGCAATAGAAATAAAAACTGAACACATGAAAATATAAATTTTATTTTTAAAATTTTATTTGTCTCAGAATTTCGGTGTCTTTCTCATCATCTTTCATGACTTGATCTGATATGTAAATATAGCACGCGCACGATACATGTATACGCACACATGTGTATGTATATACACATATTACAGTGCAGGGATAGGAAAATCTATTCTAGATGGCTGCAAATACACACATGTATATATACACACGTGTGCACTGCCTCGCCAGTCCAGTGTGCAACTGAGGAGTAGCCATGTGGACCATCTCTACTCAATGCACAATACAAATCAGTGTGCAAATGGTCAAGCAACATGGTGAAGTACATATCAGCCAAAAATAAGCTGACAAACATGGCAAATCACAACAAAATCAAGTGTATATAACATGGCAAATCAAGTTCAAGTTCAGATTTCAGATCAGCCCCAAACTTGTGGACAATCACACAGGATCAGCTCAAATTCATGTGATTTACTGTGGCAGATCAATTTTTTTTTTAAAACATGGAAGATCAGCTCAGCGGCATGACAAATCACTCATATGCAAGTGAAGATTAGTTCAGGTGAAGATCATAGAAAAATCAAGCAAGATCAGTTTAGTTTTACACTAACAAACATGGCAGATCAACATCAAAAATATGGCAGATCAACATCTGAGAGCAACAGCGAATCGGAGCTTCAGAGAAGCAATTTCATCAAGCCATCGATTTGATTTGGGACGAAGCAGGAGAAAACCCTAGCCATTTTCAAGCCGCCATTTTTAGTTCAGAGATAAAGGGGACCTAGTAAAGAAAATATGGATGGACTCAATTGAAAGTGGCCGGTCAATATATGGTTCAAAGGAACAAGAGATTAAATTCTATTATTTTAAAAAAAAATTGGGTTTTTGTCTTTTATTTTTATTGTATTTTAATTTCTTTTGTAAACCGACAAAACAGTTTACTAGAGTCTGTAAAATCTAGGGTTACGGATTGCAGGTTTGTAATTCGGGAAAATCTGGTCGAGGGGATATCGGTCAGTCTAGGGTTTTGAACGTAGGGTTAGTACAGGGGCAGGGAGTGCGAGTTTACAGTGTCTGTAAGCGGGATCTGTTATTAACACCTATTAGAAACCTTAGGAATGTAGCAGTAGGCAGGGTTTTGTCGAAATTGGGTATCTCTGTGTGTTATTTCCTTTCTGCTTTTTTACTTCTGCTGCATTCTGTGATCTGTTTTTTTATTTAATATACCGTTAAATTTTTAACTCAGTGTTAAACTATGATAAACCCTATTCACCCCCCTCTAGGGTTAATCTAGATCCAACAAGTGGTATCATAGCAGGTTATTTCATTAACTCTAGAGTCATGGGTCATCCTAGTTGTCAACCGATAGAGAGTCAGTCCAGTTCATCTCCAAATATTTTCGACGGAACAGATTTTTTGAACTGGAAATCCAAAATGGAATTTTATTTAAAATCTGTTAATATTAAATGTTGGGATGTTGTTATTAATGGGTTTGATGGTGTAGATATTACTTTCAACGCTCGTGCGATGAAAATTATATTTGATTATATTAGCACTGAACAGTTTAATCTTATCTGTCATTGTTTAACTGCGTAGGAAATCAGGAGAACTTTTAATGCAAAGTTTGGACAAAATGACAACAAGTGCTCAAAACCTGCAAAGATCAACTCAGATTCAGAAGTATGTCTAACATGATTTACTAAAGAAGAATCAGATGATGATAGTGTTGGAGATTCAACAGATGATGAAATAAGAAATTTTTCATACGAAGATCTGGTTTATTTTTGTGTTGATTTAACCAAATCTGTTGATAAAATACAACTGAAAAATAAATCTCTGAAATCTAAGAATTATGAGTTGACCAGCAAAATTGTTGATTTGGAATCACAACTTGAGTATTTTAAAAATTCTTCAAATTCAGATTGCAAAAGCTGTTCGAAATTGAAAACCAATCTTGTTCATCTCAATAAAAATATTCAAATGTTCGAAAAGGAAATTCTGATCTTAAAAGAAAACAAGATTGAGTTGTCAAGTTTGAACAATTTTCTACAAAAGGAATTTGGAATTTTTAAGACTGATATACATTCCAAATTTGAAATTGTTGAAAAGGAGAATTTGCTGAAATCTGACTTGTTTTTGAAAGAACTTGAAAACGAGATTGAAAATCCAAAAAATTTGAGTCTAAAAAAAACGATTTGAATCTGAGATCTCTGAGTCCCAAGCGAAAATCAAATTACTTGAATCTGAAAATTTAGATTTGAAACAACATGATATTGAAAGGAAGATCACTAATAATCGATGTTCTGATTTAATAAAAGAAAACAGTGATCTTAAATCCAAAATTCAACGATTAGAATCAACTTTGGATAAATTTTCTAATGGGGAAAAATCGTTAAATATGTTGTTGCAAAATCAAGTTTCTATTGGAAATGAATATGGCATTGGCTTTAGGAAAAATAATGTTTTTGAAAATATAAATTCAAATGGTTTTAAAAATCCCTCAAGTTGCTTCATGAAGGATAGTTTTGAAAAGTTGAACTCTGGATATTTCAAAAGTTTTTTGAATCACAAACGTGAAGAAATTGTGAGATAACAGTCTATCTAATCCATTTTGGACCCTAAAAAGAAACAAAGTGAATTCATATAAATTCAAATAGATTTGGGTCCCTAAAGGAACTTTAGTAATTTCTGATGGATTGTTATACAAACAGATTTGGGTACCAAAACATAAGAAAACAATTGAGAGTGGTTTTACAAATTTGTTAGACCACTCAACCTCTTAACAGTTAGGTACCGAAGGAGGCTGAGGAACTGTATAGCGAAAGAAAAACTGGATTCAAACTGCTATATATCACAGAATCATTCATAGTTCCTTAGCCACATCTGTTGAGTTAGAGATTCATTTGCTTACATTGATTTCAGGTATAATCTCTAAACTCATCTTTGTAAATATTCTCAGTTTTTATTTTTTATTTGTTTATTACTCTTTCTACCCCTTCTGTTTATTATCATTATTTTTCTGTTTTGATTTATCACTGTCATATCATTGTAACTTCTTGGGCTTTCTTAACTTCCAATTGTAGACTCATATATTTCTGGAAATATACTTCTTTTGAACAAAAATCTAATGTTTTAATCTTTTCCAAATCTTGGACTTGATCGTGTATATCTCTGCAATTGTTTTAAAGTTTATTTTTATGTTTTCTGAATTCATAACAGTGTTGATTTATTCTTGTCATATCCTAAACACTGTTGATTTGAATTCTAAATTTTTGAAGATCTAAATATTTAATGAAATTTCACACACGTTTCTTCTAATCCATTTTAGAAAAGCTTGAAATATTTTACTCATTACAGCACACTGCTATTTATCAGTTGTGATAATTTCATTAATTATCAGATTGGCTTGGAAATTTTGAATTGTCTAGAATCAGTGATACATCTTGAAATGATCTGAAATTATTCATGATCATTATTTTTGGAACTTGATTGTTTGAAATCATCCGAAATTCTTGATATTTTGAATATCACACGCACTTAAATTTGAAATTATCAATCTTGTGTGAATAATTCATTACATCTCAAACTTGACATTGATTCAAGTGGTTTCAAATAAATTATTTTTATCACGAATACTTCTTAAACTGGATGTAAATGATCTGAAATTTCTCATGTACTTGTCAGAAATATTTTTGGAAAAATTCTTTGAAAAAAGGTCTTAAATCTCTCTATTATTTCATGTTATATGATTTAAATATTTGTTTGTTTAAAATCATTTGAAATTATTGATTTATTGAATCTCACACATATATTGAATCTGAAATTAATAATCTGGTGTGATTGGTTCACTGAATCTTGAGAGTTTCATATTCCTCAAATGATTTCAAATAAACGGTATTTTTAATCATTGGATCATGAATCATCTTATGTGACCGTCATTTTGACAAGTCTAATTTGAAACTATTTCTTGTGCTGCTCTGATATTGTTTTGAAAATATTTTGGAAATTGCTTGTTTATGATCTGGTTGCTGCTCTCATACTGTTTTTCAAATAACTGCGTGTTCTTGTCTGCAGTTCTGATAAATGTGCCAAATTTGTTGATTTCGTCTGGTTGGGCTTTGGACTTAAAATTCTTTCATCTGTTATACTCTTGTTTTGTCTCATGTGCGTTGTTACAATCCTCATTAATTTAGACACCAACTGGTACCAGAAGTGCTGAATTTTTATGTATATATTTTTTTAACCCCTCTTGGCATGTATAGATCTTCATATTCCTCTTGTAATTGATTTTCAATTTCAAGATTATTTATTGATTATTCATTTAGAAATTGAAATCAATATCAAATTGGACTGTATTTATAATTCATCAAAATTATTACTAGATTTTGAAGTTATGATGAATTGCGACTGTAGTATATTTCACAACAAGAGGAGATTTTATTTAGATTTTCATGATGGTTGAACATTTATTATAATATCTTTGAATTGGCAATTATTTCACGAACACGTTCTTAATCTATCATCATGCTTCCATCCATCATGATTTTGTATCAATGTGGAGAGTTTAACATTTTTTTTCAAAATCATCTTGAATAAACAGTGGAAACATTTGTGATAAAAATGGGACTATGTTATTATTCAGAATTAGTGATAATTGAAAAAATTTCGATGATCCCGGTACAGTCAAGCATATTTCATAATATAATTAATTTAGAAATTTATTTCATAGTCCATTTCTGTACCTACCACATTTCTATCATTCATATTGGTTTTATATACCGATGAGTTTTTCCTTTTAAAACTAAAAACGATAAATATATAATTAATACATAAGTGTGTCTCTAACCTCCTTCAAAAATCCACGCTCTGGTCATGCATGGTTATGAGACAACTTATAATTTAAGTTGCGACTGACCTCATTTAAAAATCCAAGCTCTGGTTATGCATGGTCAGTGTGCTCTTAAATAAAATAAAAAGGAAAAGAAAATAATTTGAATAAAAAAAAAAATCTATGAAATTCTCCTTGGTGTATAAAAACCAGCCTATCAATCCATCTCTCTAATCTGTGAAATGTGTTAATATTTTATGACGTACTATGATTTGTTGATTGATAGCTATTGGGATTTGAGATTATTCGATTTTGTCATTTAAATTGAATTATTAATTATAGTCCAAATCCATCACTGTTTCTGAGCTCATTTTATAAAATTCTTTTGAAAATAGTTGAAATCATGCTTTTGAAACTCTCTCCATTTTTAAATTCATCGTAAATCCTTCATTCTCTACAATGTGAAATATGCCAACTATTCTCAGTTTATTATGATTTTTGTTTGACAGATTGAAATTTATGATGACCGTTCTTCCTCTTAAGCTGAAATTATATTGTTTAGTCATTTTTTCATCTATATTTTAAATTCTGAATCTTTTTGATGATAACAAAAGGGGGAGAATGGATTGAGATTTTGATTTATGTGTGAATATTTTATAAATATTTTTATCATTGAAAAATCACTCGATTTATTCTGTTCACTCATGCACGGTTATAGGGGGAGTTTTCTGTTGTAGGGGGAGCTAATAAATAGGGGGAGTTCAATATTCACTGTTAAACACATTTACTGTGCTCAAAATCTTTTATTTGTTTGTCATCATCAAAAGGTGGAGATTGTTGTATATAACGGTGTTGTATAAACAATTATATGATTTTTGTTTGATGATAACAACCAAATATATATTCTTTTAAATGTGTTTGTTATTGTACTGTTATATAACATCACAGAGAGGAATATAATATTTATATTTAAATAGAATACGACTGTACAGAATTTCATATATTCACACAGTATTTTATTTAAATATAAAGATTATATTTCAACATTCAAGCAGTACAAATTATATGACTCCACTATTTGTACACATTCACGGATATTACACATGATATTGTATTTGTACATATACTTAATATGTTAGACAAATTTGTTTGAACACAATAAAAATAATATTTTATTTCAATCAAATTTGTTTAATACAAACATCCGTAAATTTTTCTCATTACTACATAGTTCCCCTCTATAACATCACACTCAGTCATACATACATTGATACATTTACATATTGACACTTAACACTGTCTTTAGTCTTCAGTCTTCTGCTTTACATCATCTTCCAGTCAGTCCAGTCATCGTCTGCTTACCTGCCACATGAAAAACACACACAATACGCTGCAATAGAAATAAAAACTGAACACATGCAAATATAAATTTTATCTTTAAAATTTTATTTGCCTCAGAATTTCAGTGTGTTTCTCATCGTCTTTCATGACTTGATTTGACATGTGAGTATAACACGCGCATGATACATGTATACACACACATGTGTATGTATATACACATTACAGTGCAGGGATAGTAAAATCTATTCTAGATGGCTGCAAATACTCACGTGCATATATACACACGTGTAACTGCCTCGCCAGTCCAGTGTGCAACTGAGGAGTAGCCACGTGGACCATCTCGACTCAGTGCACAATACAAATCAGTGTGCAAATGGTCAAGCAACAAGGTGAAGTATAGATCAGCCAAAAATAAGCTGTTAAACACGGCATATCACAACAAAATCAAGTGTATATAACATGGCAAATCAAGTTCAAGTTCATATTTCATATCAGCCCCAAACTAGTGGACAATCAATTAGGATCAGCTCAAATTCATGTGATTTACTGTGGCAGATCAATTTTAAAAAAAAAACATGGAAGATCAGCTCAGCGACATGAGAAAATCGCTCATATGCAAGTGAAGATTAGTTCAAGTGAAGATCATAGTAAAATCATGCAAGATCAGTTCAGTTTTACACTAACATGCATGGCAGATCAACATAAAAAACATGGCAGATTTCAGGTGAAGCAGCAAAGCATATACAAGAACAAGGCAGGGTCACATAGCAAATTATTGTGCAAACCTACATGTGTGTGTGTATATATATGGTTCAGCAGTGTCAAAGTGGTTCGGCTTAGCTAACATGAAGTCATGAGTTCAGCAGCAAAGTTCAACTACAAACAACATAGTACAAATGAAACTAGAAGCATGTGGTCGAGCACAATGGTCGAGCCATGCACAAATAAATGAGGTTAACAAGTCAGAGCAGTTTAGTGTAGACAATGATGGTGTATGGAGAAATATCAGTGCAAACAATATGACACAATGGTGAAACTCGGTGACAGGGATGGTCAAGACTAATACAAAGTCGAGCACAAAGAATGGAGCAGCTGCATGTATATACAATCAGTCCAGAATGGCAAAGACAAGCAATGCATTCTGTTCTTAGGAAAGACAACACGGTGATTTTCTGGGAAGTATGCAACAGTTTGGTTCGACATGTACATATGCCAAAAGTGACAACATGCCAAAGTAGACACAGGTTCATCAATTATGTTGATGATTTTTTTTAATTGGAAAGTTTTTTAAATCATGCAATCTTTGACAAGAAATCAACATTTCATTTTGGGCATACTGGTTATGGAAAAAACAAAATTTAATTCAGCAAGTTTTCTTCAATTCTTTCCAGTGTTAACAAAATAAGTTTTTCAGAAAATTGAGAAAATGTTTTTGGCATGTTTTCAAATTGTTTCCAGTTTTACTTCAAGGAATATGATTAGCGAGAAATCATTTGCAAATCAATCACCAGAAAATCAAAGAATTTAAAGGCCTTCTATGTCGAATTTCCTTTCTCCAGAATTCTACAATCATATATGGGAAAGTTAAGATTTGTTTCTATCATTTATGGAGTGGTGACAAAGCAAGAATCAATCTTGGCTATTTTCTGAAATCATCAATTTTTGAAACGGAATTAAAACCGACCTCTCTCATGAAGGAAAGACGGATTATTTTTTAACATGTTTTTCCAACACTATGGAAATCAATC
The DNA here is from genome assembly GCA_030737875.1 of Allium sativum. Lineage (NCBI taxonomy): Eukaryota > Viridiplantae > Streptophyta > Magnoliopsida > Asparagales > Amaryllidaceae > Allium > Allium sativum. The sequence goes on from CM060923.1 coordinate 446,800,861, forward strand.
CAAATCTAGAAACAAAAGGTTGGCAACAATTTAAGGTTTTCCAGAAATGACTAAAGTTAGCAAGGTAACAAATTTCAGGAAATCTCGCAAATCAAAAGGGGGCGGTCACACAGACCAGGCCAACGAGGAAATCAGATTTTTAGGATTTTCTATGATCCTATTTAACACCATTCATCACTGGCCTATCAAAAGTGAATCCAAGAAATATAGATTGAAAACCGACAAATCAATTCAAGCATTTCAAAGCAATAATTTTCAGCAAAACTCACTTTGTTTTCGGTCAAGAGCAAGAGAGAAAATTCCAAATCGAAACATCTGAGAGCAACAGCGAATCGGAGCTTCAGAGAAGCAATTTCATCAAGCCCTCAATTTGATTTGGGACAAAGCAGGAGAAAACCCTAGCCATTTTCAAGCCGCTATTTTTTGTTCAGAGATAAAGGGGACCGAGTAAAGAAAATATGGATGGACTCAATTGAAAGTGGTCAACCAATCTATGGTTCAAAGGAACAAGAGATTAAATTCTTTTATATTTAAAAGCTAGGGTTTTTGTCTTTTATTTTTATTGTATTTTAGTTTCTTTTGTAAACCAACAAAACTGTTTAATAGAGTCTGTAAAATCTAGGGTTACGGATTATGGGTTTGTAATTCTGGAAAATCTAGTCGAGGGGATATCAGTCAGTCTAGGGTTTTGAGCGTAGGGTTATTACAGGAGCAGGGAGTGGGAGTTTACAGTGTCTGTAAGCGGGATCTGTTATTAACACCTAGTAGAAACCTTAGGAATGCAGCAGTAGGCAGGGTTTTGCCGAAGCTGGGTATCTCGGTGTGTTATTTCCTTTCTGCTTTTTACTTCTGCTGCATTCTGTGATCTGTTTTTATTTAATATACCGTTAAATTTTTAACTCAGTGTAAAACTGTGATAAACCCTATTCATCTCTCTCTTGGTTTAATCTAGATCCAACAAAAACAAGGAAATAGAAAATGCGTACGGTGGGAGAGAACCTAAAATAAATATTGGGGAAGGTAATTAAGGCGAACGATTCTAAAAACACTAGAACATTTGACAGTTAGTTGAAAATAAGGGTGTACCTTTTGATTTGCAGTCAAACACGTTACCATTGCAACACGAGGGCCAATGTTTACAAAATATTTGACAAAAACAAGATAGGTCGTCTTAGAATTGCACCAAACACAATTTGTATGTTAGCTTTTTGCATCTTTGTAACGTTCTATCATTAAAATGTTGGATATACAACAAGATATTAATTCTTAGTTGGTACAGTATAACAGATTCATAGTTGTTCACTTTAAAGCATGACACTTAAATCTCAAAGTAGAAGTAGTAAATGTCTTCAGTTTTGATAAAATTAATCGATAAAAAATGGAAAAAATGTAAATTTGGATAATTTTACCTAAATTTGATAGAGCTTTATATCAAACTATTCACTAAGCATTGCTACTCACAACATATAAATGATTGAATACTACCTAATTGTTAAGCACGGTTGGCAACTCCAAATAGTAGATATCAAATCAGTCAGCATGCTAATTTCAAATTAATAATCTTCTTTTGCTAGAAATCTATTTTATAACCCGCTATACAAATTAAAAGCACTTGTATGATTTTTTTGACCTTTGTCTGTTACTGCCTTCCGATCCGGTAGCTCCACTAATACTACTATGGGAAAGCATCTATCTAAAATACAATGGAAACTCACTGCAAATCCACTCAATGAGTGACTAGCATAGCAGAAGCAGGAGCTATGCACCAAATTGCAGTTATCTCTTGATATCGAGAATTAAATCGTTAATAAAAGACCCAACGAAAGAGTCAAAAAGAGACAAACTGGAACATATATGTTCAGTCAGAATTTTAAATACTTGCATTCTATCTCTACATCAGACATTTTCAGTTAGAGCTGTAGATATCAGCAATCTTCGATGAAATTTTTTAAATGTTTATTGCAAGAATGCATGTTTTAAATAGTAATTAAATATTTACCAGCTACGCTACGAATATTTACAGCTGCGAGTATTTACATTTTAAACTAAAAGTATATACAACCAAAAAACTTCAATACTGATGTTTTGAAAGATGCAAAACTGATGTATCCCTTTTATATATTAACATAATTATGCAAGCTGGTGGAACTAATGATTGGTGCATAACATTAATGATCTATTTTTCTTCAAGTATCTTCTTACTGTTATATTTGTATTTTTTGGTTCACTTTATAAGTATATCTTACATTAGTTAACAAAACATGGTCATCATCGCTTAGCAAGAAATTGATTATAATTAGCTCCTAGTTAATTGCAATAATCGGTGTTTTTACATGCATTAAGAAACTAAGTGTGCCATACAAAAAATAGGGGCCTGAATAGAGAAGACGTAGATAGTGTGGTACCTGACAATAATGATATTATTGGCCCCCAGTATATCGGCCTTTGAAAAATGGAGCCAACAAATGTCCAGTCCAGTGCAGCTAAATCTTCAGCACAAATCTTGTTGAGTGTATAAACAGTATGTTCTATGCGGCCATTTCAACCTAATCATCCATAAATTAGGTGGTAACTACTCTGGACAAAAAAGGACACTTTAGATGAAAATGGATATATATGTGTTATAAGTGTCTCATTTTACTTAATTCAAGCAAATATTTAGCAGTTTTTTAGAAAAATTGGTGAAATGTCTATATACGGGCCTGTGAGCTGCAATAGTTGATTAACCATCGAATCTTGAAAGATGTTTACAGAAAATGATAGTTAAACTGTACCATGATGGATCTACTAAGCATTATATTCAATATTCTTTATTAGTTGGATGCTTTGACCGAAAAATTCGAGAAATTTAGGTAAATAACAGCGAAGGCTTTGTAACTGCCGATAGTAACACAAATGAAAAGGTTGAGTTGATGTTGATTACAGTTATCAATATTACTAGCTAAAGGACTTGGAAAAAATCAGTTATAAGGTTAAAATAGAAATGCACATACAATAATACATCACTTTACATGATAATAAAATAAAAGGAATAGAGAAACTTAGCTAAAAGTAAGGTTTCCAGCATAAGGAAAGAATGCAACAACGATTGGTTAAATGAAGTTGGACCTGAGGTGGTAAGATGAAGGATTATTAACTATAAAGACAATTGTCAACTTCAGTTTGAACAGATGTAATAAACATGAATCAGCATGTATAAACAAAAATTTGATAGCAGATAGATGACAGCCAAAAAAAGAATTCAATAAACGTGAATTCAACACTGATAGTGAATGAAAATCATAGATATATCTGTGACAGTCGAAATCTAAAGGTTTAAATGGTTGCCTAACAAATAAATTACACTTTGAGGAAAATTGTTGTGCTAAAAGTAAGTACTAACTTAGTATATAAAAAAATAATTGAAATCAAATCACCTTTCCTGAAAAAAGAAAGCGACTTCTAACGTTGGCGACTGGGCATTTCTTCCTCCTTTCTTTTTCTTCGTCCCTTTTCTTCCTCCTCTTTCAATCGGTTTTCCCGTCTTACCTTCAAATCAAACCACGTTGATATTGTTTCCCCGATCTGCTACCATCTGCAAAGTTTTCGCCGGCGTGGCTTAGACCGCTTCTTGCCCTAACCAGATCTACAACCGAAATTAGGGTTTTTGTTTTTGGGGAAGAGGAAGAAAGGGGAAGCGAAAAAAGCACAAGACGAACCACTATTTTTTTTCTTTTCCCAATCCACGCATTTGGTAATCTATCCAGTCCGATGAAGGATCACATCTACCATTTATATTTTATAATTGAATGGTTCATGTTATTCCATTCCTTCCACACGGATCAGTAGCATACACTAATAATATTTAAGCTTGGGCTGGTCTATTTGATTAGTATTATTAATTATATTCAAGCTTATAATAACTTAAAATAACACTAGCTAATTTACTTTTAGTTTTCGTAGAATTGGCATAGGAACTTTTTGATTTATTTCAAATTTATTCAAGATGATTTCAAAATTTTAAAATTTTCGAAATATAAAATATGATTATCAACTATAATCATAAAATATAAGTATAAACTATAATTATCAACTGTAATTATTAAATATAATTATTTAAACTAATTATTGAATACTAGATATAGTTTCATAAGTATTAAATTTTAGGATTTAGCGTAAAATATATTGGCATACTAACTGAAATTTGTGATGAAAGCAGAGGACTTAATTAAGAATTTAGTAATTACATTGGTTATGCGCAAAGATTATTTTGCTAATTCTAAATAAGCAATGATTATAAGTTATTTATTATAGAACGTAAATTATTATTTATTACTAGTGCGAACCCGTGCTACGCACACGGGATGTGCTAATACTATTTCTCAATAATAATTTTGCGATAAGATAAGTTAATTTATCGTTAAAGCACATGGCTTGTTTCGTATAAGTAAGTTTGCATGCTAACTTTGTATTTTAGGTTGCTGTAAGAATAAAAATTAGTACCAAGATATAATATTTAATGTCAGCTTGGAAAAATATATATAGGTGACATTTTCAAGATATAAAAATGTTTACCATTATCTAAAAATGTTTCATGTTGATTATTTTATGTCATCACGTAGATCTTAATTTGATTCCTAGAAAAGGCAACATAAATTAGCAAGAATAAGATAAGCGCACAGTGAACCAAAAAGAAAAAGCTATATAGTAATCAATTGATATAATTAAAACAATATTCCTCTATAGAATGCAACAAACTGATAAATTTTACTTTGTACACGTTTGCTCACATGTTGAACCATCATTGGATCAAGCTACTTAATATCATGGGTTTTCAGATTCCAAATATTGTTTACCATTAAATATAGAGGGTAAAAGACTTGGGAAAAAAATAGTACCATGCTTAGTAAGCAAAACATTAAAATAAGGGCAGTTTAACTGAATGATTAGAAATGATTAGACAGTATCTTCTACTTCAGAAAATCTTGTTTTTGGCTTGGACATCATTGATGTTTGAATGTATTATGCTTTACCAAGGTAATTCTTCTTATGAACCTAAGATAAGCAATACATGCTATATTGCCTAAAGTATATGCAATGAACCATGGTATCAATCTGAATTGTACTTTACATTGGAAATAAAGAAATCCTTGAGCAAAGGTAAAGCATACCATAACAACTGTAAATCATAAAAGAAATCACTAACCTGGAACCCTACCTCATCAAATCTTAGGTCCACATCCCTCGCCACTTCTTGTACGGTTGTAACCTTCTTGAGCATTGCTTCCTCTAGAATTATAAAAAAGAGAATTAGTTTGTAATTTAGTTCCAAAAATTAATTAAAACATTTATTTTGCAGAGAACTCTGTATATTGTTCCGCTCATAAATGGATGCATGGCGGTGGCAACATGAAGATGAAAGAGGGAGGAAAAGGAAACATTTTGAATTAGCACAAAACGTGAATATATAAAATTTGTGTGGAATATGAAATTTGTTATCCTTATTTGTTCTTTATAATGTGTTGTTATAGCTATATATCAAAAAATTCAATGAAAGAGCATCATGTCACAATCGAAGTTGCAAATATGCTCCTTTATTCAAATATACGACACTATACATGTATAAATCAATAAAAGAAGGCGAACTTTTAAATTTGACCATCTGATAGCGCTAAAAAGTTATAAATCGTACTTTACACTGTTGTAAATTTTCAAATATTGTTTGGGATATGGGTTTGTTTTTGAAGAGGGATGCAAGAATGGAAGAAGATAAGGTGTAGGGATTAGTCCCACATTGTAGAATATAAAGGAGTTTGTCTCTATATAGGTAAAAGCTTGATACATGATATCAAAAGAAAGAAGAGAAAGAGGAATAAGGCAATGGGCCTTGAGCATGAACTTGGCATAGATAATAATCTTTGAAATGTCAAAAGATGGGCCTTGGGGCTCTTGGGGTCTTATGATCCAATAGGCCGCAGAAACAAACCAGTCGACAGGCCAAAATGTCACCGGTCGATCGTTTTCGAACAGAGAACAAAATGGTCGACTGGTTAAGTTTTGGCGGTCGACCGGTTTCGTCCTAAAGGGACGCGACGGTCTTGAATTGAGAATTGAAACAGATACAACCGTAGCAAACGGTCGTGACGTTTCGCTGAAAGGATGCCTCCTCTTCCTTGCTTATAAATAGCGACGCCCAGAAACGTTTCAAAGAACTTCGAAATCATTCTTCTTCTTCCTATACGATCTGCAACGCCATTAAAGCGTATCAAAACGCTGTTTCATCTGTAACACCTCTGAGGTGTTGCAAAATTCAGAAATACGTTGCAGATTTGTTCTCCTCTTCTTCTCTTCATTCTCAACTGTACTTGCATCATCAGAAACATAAAATCAGAGTGTTCTTGGTCGGATCAAAATCGTACAAATTTTGAATCCGATAACGCTGTTTCAAGGCTTCATTGAATCCTGAAGTCAATAGTTCGTTAATCCGTTTGTACCTGGTGGGTTGAACTATTGTCTGAAAGAATTTGCTCCGCAAATCCTTGAAGTCAGAAGTACGGCATTTATTCTCCTCCATTACCGTCTCAAACCACAAAATCCCCAACAATTTTTCAGACAATATCTCAACCATGGAAGGTTTGAGCGCGTTGCAAGTGATGAATCAGCATTTGACGAAGTTAGAGCGATTTGATGGAGAGAATTTCACTTGTTGGAAAGAGACTATGAAATTCTTTTTGATCACGGTCAAATTATTTCATATTCTCGAAGATGGATTGGAGAAAATACCGGAGGAAACCGATAAGGACAGTGCAGAACTAAAAGCTAAAAGGGCGAAGGGAAAAGAGGAAGATTTTCTATGCAGAGGACACATTCTGAATGCACTGCCAACTCCGATATACAATGCTCACAGGACCTTGGACACCGCGAAGGCACTCTGGACTACACTAGAAAGCAAATATCGCATCTCTGAGGCAAGTAATAAGAAATTTCTTATATGCAATTTTATGGATTTCAAAATGGTCACTAACAAGTCGATAATTGGACAAGTGAGTGAAATACTATTGTTGGTAAATCAACTTAAGGATGCCGGTATTGATCTCCCTGAATCTTTTGTTGTTGGAGTTATTATTTCGAGAATCCCGAATTCTTGGAATGATTATAAGAAAAAATTAAAGCATGCGGAAACAGATTATGATTTAGACGGTTTACAACGTTATCTTCGTATTGAAGAGGATTCTCGTAAACGCGAACTAGATGATAATCCGCAAATTGAGTCTCAATCTAAGGATAATAATGTTGAAATTAACGATAAGTTGAAGCCTAAGAACGAGACACGGTTTAAAAAGAAAGGTACTAATTCCAAGAATAAGAAGAAGGGTGACTGTTACTATTGTCACAAACCCGGCCACTATGCCCGAGACTGTCATCTTCGTAAGAAACAACAAAAAGCGAATATGGTCGAAGAAAAGCTTGTGGCTGTCGTACAAGAGGCGAATTCCGTTAGTGGCATTGATAATGATTGGTGGCTCGATACTGGAGCAACTATTCATATTTGCAAAGACCGTAATCTGTTCAAGACTTACGATGAGAATAACGGGGAATCCAGCGAAGTAACTAGCGCAAACAAAGTTGCAAGCAAAGTTCTGGGAAAAGGCACTATTGAATTGACATTCACCTCTGGGAAAGTTCTTACTTTAGTCAATGTATTTTATGTACCTGATATGTGTAAGAATTTGATTTTTGGATACCTTCTTAACAAAGGAGGATTCAAGATGGTGTATGAGTCTGATAAATTAGTGTTGTCCAAGAACAGCAAATTTATTGGACAGGGATATTCTTGTAACGGCATGATTAAGTTGAATCTAATGAAGAAATCTTCTGCTTATATTGTTGATTCTGTTAATTTATGGCATGGTAGATTAGGACATGTTAATTATAAGTCACTTAGAAATATGCATAAATTAGGATTAATTTCTAATAGTGATTTCGACTCCATTTCTAAATGTGAAATATGTGTTCAAGCAAAAATACATCGGAAATCCTTTAAATCTGTTGAATGGAACACTGATTTGCTTGATTTGGTATATAATGATGTGGGTGACTTGAAAAGTCATATCACCTATGGGGGTAACCAATACTATATAACATTTATTGATGATTATTCTAGATATGCTTATGTATATCTTATGAAATCTAAAGAAGAAGCCTTTGATAAATTCAAAATTTACAAAGCAGAAGTCGAAACACAATTAGGAATTAAAATTAAAGTGTTACATTCAGATCGTGGTGGTGAATATTTTTCAAATGAGTTTACTTTGTTTTGCAAACAAAATGGTATCATTCACCAATGTACCGCCCCATATACACCACAACAAAATGGTGTTGCTGAGAGAAAAAATAGAACTTTAGTAGAAATGGTTAACGCCATGCTCATAAGTTCTAATTTACCTTATAACCTATGGGGTGATGCTATATTATCTGCATGTTACATTTTAAATAGAGTACCACTTAAGAAGAATAATATTTCTCCTTATGAATTATGGTTTAATAGAAAACCTAATCTTACTAGACTCAAAGTTTAGGGTTGCTTAGCATATGTTAGAAAACCAGACCCTAAACGACCAAAGTTAGGTAATAGAGCTTTTAAGTGTGTTTTCATAGGATATTCTCTTAATAGTATTACTTATAGATTTATGATTCTTGATACCTTAGAAGTCATAGAATCTGTAGATGTAGAATTTTTTGAAAATCAAACTATTGAGAATCCATTAAGATCATCTAGTCCAAAACCAACTGAGACTAATGATACTAATGACGATGAATATGCTCCTACTCAAAACAGCAAGGAAGTGTCAGTACCAGATGATAGTACTGAACACAGGAGAAGTAAAAGAGCGAGAATAGAGAAGGACTATGGTCCTGACTTCATAACATATCTCGTAGAAGGCAATAAGGACGAAGTCCTTAATGTGACAAGATATGTAATGAACGTCGATGATGATCCCAAAACTTATTCTGAGGCTATGAGTTCTAGAGATTCTAATTTCTGGAAAGAAGCTATCAATGATGAAATGAATTCCATAATGTTAAACCAAACTTGGGTATTAAGCGATTTACCTCCTGGTGCTAAACCTATAGGATGTAAATGGATATTCAAGAAAAAGTTGAATACAAATGGATCCATTGATAAGTTCAGAGCTAGATTAGTTGCTAAGGGATATAAACAAAGACAAGGAGTAGATTATTTTGATACATATGCTCCGGTGGCTCGCATAACTTCGATACGCTGTTTAATAGCACTTGCATCAACTCACAACTTGGTCATGCATTAAATAGATGTAAAGACAGCTTTTCTAAATGGAGATTTAGAAGAAGAGATATACATGGAACAACCTGAAGGTTTCATAACCCCGGGCCCAGAAAAGAAAGTTTGTAAATTAGTTAAATCTCTTTATGGCCTGAAGCAAGCTCCCATGCAATGGCATGAGAAGTTTGATAAAGTTGCACTGTCATTTGGATTCATTGTTAATGATGCAGATAAATGTATCTATAGCAAATCGGATAACAACGGTTATGTTATAATATGTTTATACGTTGATGACATGTTGATATTTGGTTCCAACATATCCTGTGTAAATGAAACTAAGAAGTTTCTATCTTCTAAATTTGATATGAAAGACCTGGGAGAGGCTGATGTAATTTTAGGAATTAAAATCATTAGAAAAACGGGGGAGTTATTACTAACTCAATCTCATTACATTGAGAAGTTCCTAAAGAAGTATAATCATTATAATGACAAACCAGCACCAACTCCTTTAGATCCAAGTATAAAATTAGAAAAGAACACTGGACGCACTATTTCTCAATTGGAATATTCCAGTATTATTGGGAGTCTTATGTATGCTATGCATTGCACGAGACCAGACATCGCACATGCAATAAGTGTATTGTGTCGATTTACGAGTAATCCAGATTTCGAACACTGGAAAGCCATTTCCAGAGTCTTAGCTTATTTAAAGGGAACCATAAACTATAGTTTATCTTATAAAGGTTATCCTGCTGTAATAGAGGGATATAGTGATGCAACCTGGAACAATGTAGAATCGAAATCCAAGTCTACGACTGGATGGATATTTACATTAGGAGGCGCTGCTGTGTCTTGGGCTTCCAAGAAGCAGACTTGTATATCTGATTCAACAATGTTGTCAGAATTGATTGCACTAGCAGACGCATGTAAAGAAGCGGAATGGCTTAGAAATTTGTTAGTAGAAATCCCATTATGGAAGAAGCCATCTCCAGCAGTCTTGATTAACTATGATAATCAAGCAACGATATATAATGTTTCTAATAAAACATATAATGGAAAGTCTAGACATGTGAGTCTAAGGCATCACATGGTGAGATAGTTACTCAAAAGTGGAGTTATAACTGTTGACTACATATAAACAAAGAAAAACTTGGCTGACCCACTTACGAAGAGTCTTCCAAAGGCTGTGGTTTCTATGAAGTCAAAAGAAATGGGACTAAGGTCTGTGAATGAAGATTGATCATCCTTAACAGAAACCCAACTTGTGTCTTGAAAAGGATAGACAAAGTTCAATGGGTACCAAAAAGTTAAGGAAATGATTATGGAACACTAAATCAATAATCCCATAATGTTTAGTGTTGGATTCTGCATGAACAAAGGATGGACAAAAATCCTTAATAAGTCTAGAAACCCTAAAAGGTGTCTCGTAGAAACATCTTAAGTGACTTACCTATATTAGTATGGAAATCAGGCCGTTTCCTAGGAAAGTAAGATCGCTTTCGAAATAGACTCATGAACCAGGATTTAAGCACATGGCCATTAACGTGTTGAGCAATACAGAACACTCTAACTAAGGAACACAACATGTGTGATTGTTCCGGTTTTATCACTAAGGGATACTTGGTTCAAGATTCATTCACCATTGAATCTCGATAGAATTTTGAATGGTTTACACTAAGTAAAAGTTCAAATCCAAAAGATACTTTTACTTATGTGTTGTTTCCACGATGATGCAAAACTTGATCTTAGAACTACATAGGCTTGATCCCACTTGGGTATGTAGGAAGGTACACTAGTGACTCAGCCATCCACTTTAATTTATTTTGAAAATTGGGGGAGATTGTTGTAAATTTTCAAATATTGTTTGTGATATGGGTTTGTTTTTGAAGAGGGATGCAAGAATGGAAGAAGATAAGGTGTAGGGATTAGTCCCACATTGTAGAATATAAAGGAGTTTGTCTCTATATAGGTAAAAGCTTGATACATGATATCAAAAGAAAGAAGAGAAAGAGGAATAAGGCAATGGGCCTTGAGCATGAACTTGGCATAGATAATAATCTTTGAAATGTCAAAAGATGGGCCTTGGGCCTTGGGGCTCTTGGGGTCTTGTGATCCAATAGGCCGCAGAAACAAACCAGTCGACATGCCAAAATGTCACCGGTCGACCGTTTTCAAACAGAGAACAAAACGGTCGACTGGTTAAGTTTTGGCGGTCGACCGGTTTCGTCCTAAAGGGACGCGACGGTCTTGAATTGAGAATTGAAACAGATACAACCGTAGCAAATGGTCGTGACGTTTCGCTGAAAGGATGCCTCCTCTTCCTTGCTTATAAATAGCGATGCCCAGAAACGTTTCAAACAACTTCGAAATCATTCTTCTTCTTCCTATATGATCTGCAACGCCATTAAAGCGTATCAAAACGCTGTTTCGTCTGTAACGCCTCTGAGGTGTTGCAAAATTCAGAAATACGTTGCAGATTTGTTCTCCTCTTCTTCTCTTCGTTCTCAACTGTACTTTCATCATCAGAAACATAAAATCAGAGTGTTCTTGGTCAGATCAAAATCGTACAAATTTTGAATCCGATAACGCTATTTCAATTCTTCATTGAATCCTGAAGTCAATAGTTCATTAACCCGTTTGTACCTGGTGGGTTGAACTAGTGTCTGAAAGAATTTGCTCCGCAAATCCTTGAAGTCAGAAGTACGACATTTATTCTCCTCCATTACCGTCTCAAACCACAAAATCCCCAACATTTTTTCAGACAATATCTCAACCATGGAAGGTTTGAGCGCGTTGCAAGTGATGAATCAGCATTTGACGAAGTTAGAGCGATTTGATGGAGAGAATTTCACTCGTTGGCAAGAGACTATGAAATTCTTTTTGATCACGGTCAAATTATTTCATATTCTCGAAGATGGATTGGAGAAAATACCGGAGGAAACCGATAAGGATAGTGCAGAACTAAAAGCTAAAAGGGCGAAGCGAAAAGAGGAAGATTTTCTATGTAGAGGACACATTCTGAATGCACTGTCAACTCCGATATACAATGCTCACAGGACCTTGGACACCGCGAAGGCACTCTGGACTGCACTAGAAAGCAAATATCGCATCTCTGAGGCAAGTAATAAGAAATTTCTTATATGCAATTTTATGGATTTCAAAATGGTCACTAACAAGTCCATAATTGGACAAGTGAGTGAAATACTACTGTTGGTAAATCAACTTAAGGATGCCGGTATTGATCTCTCTGAATCTTTTGTTGTTGGAGTTATTATTTCGAGACTCCCGAATTCTTGGAATGATTATAAGAAAAAATTAAAGCATGCGGAAACGGATTATGATTTAGACGGTTTACAGCGTCATCTTCGTATTGAAGAGGATTCTCGTAAACGCGAACTAGATGATAATCCGCAAACTGAGTCTCAATCTAAGGCTAATAATGTTGAAATTAACGATAAGTTGAAGCCTAAGAACGAGACATAGTTTAAAAAGAAAGGTACTAATTCCAAGAATAAGAAGAAGGGTGACTGTTACTATTGTCACAAACCCGGCCACTATGCCCGAGACTGTCGTCTTCGGAAGAAACAACAAAAAGCGAATATGGTCAAAGAAAAGCTTGTGGCTATCGTACAAGAGGCGAACTCCGTTAGTGGCATTGATAATGATTGGTGGCTCGATACTGGAGCAACTATTCATATTTGCAAAGACCGTAATCTGTTCAAGACTTACGATGAGAATAATGGAGAATCCAGCGAAGTAACTAGCGCAAACAAAGTTGCAAGCAAAGTTCTGGGAAAAGGCACTATTGAATTGACATTCACCTCTGGGAAAGTTCTTACTTTAGTCAATGTATTTTATGTACCTGATATGTGTAAGAATTTGATTTTTGGATACCTTCTTAACAAAGGAGGATTCAAGATGGTGTATGAGTCTGATAAATTCGTGTTGTCCAAGAACAACAAATTTATTGGACAGGGATATTCTTGTAACGGCATGATTAAGTTGAATCTAATGAAGAAATCTTTTGCTTATATTGTTGATTCTGTTAATTTATGGCATGGTAGATTAGGACATGTTAATTATAAGTCACTTAGAAATATGCATAAATTAGGATTAATTTCTAATAGTGATTTCGACTCCATTTCTAAATGTGAAATATGTGTTCAAGCGAAAAAACATCGGAAATCCTTTAAATCTGTTGAAAGGAAAACTGATTTGCTTGATTTGGTATATAGTGATGTGGGTGACTTGAAAAGTCATATCACCTATGGGCGTAACCAATACTATATAACATTTATTGATGATTATTCTAGATATGCTTATGTATATCTTATGAAATCTAAAGATGAAGCCTTTGATAAATTCAAAATTTACAAAGCAGAAGTCGAAACACAATTAGGAATTAAAATTAAAGTGTTACATTCAGATCGTGGTGGTGAATATTTTTCAAATGAGTTTACTTTGTTTTGCAAACAAAATGGTATCATTCACCAATGTACCGCCCCATATACACCACAACAAAATGGTGTTGCTGAGAGAAAAAATAGAACTTTAGTAGAAATGGTTAACGCCATGCTCATAAGTTCTAATTAACCTTATAACCTATGGGGTGATGCTATATTATCTGCATGTTACATTTTAAATAGAGTACCACTTAAGAAGAATAATATTTCTCCTTATGAATTATGGTTTAATAGAAAACCTAATCTTACTGGACTCAAAGTTTGGGGTTGCTTAGCATATGTTAGAAAACCAGACCCTAAACGACCAAAGTTAGGTAATAGAGCTTTTAAGTGTGTTTTCATAGGATATTCTCTTAATAGTATTACTTATAGATTTATGATTCTTGATACCTTAGAAGTCATAGAATCTGTAGATGTAGAATTTTTTGAAAATCAAACTATTGAGAATCCATTAAGATCATCTAGTCCAGAACCAACTGAGACTAATGATACTAATGACGATGAATATGCTCCTACTCAAAACAGCAAGGAAGTGTCAGTACCAGATGATAGTACTGAACACAGGAGAAGTAAAAGAGCGAGAATAGAGAAGGACTATGGTCCTGACTTCATAACATATCTCGTAGAAGGCAATAAGGACGAAGTCCTTAATGTGACAAGATATGTAATGAACGTCGATGATGATCCCAAAACTTATTCTGAGGCTATGAGTTCTAGAGATTCTAATTTCTGGAAAGAAGCTATCAATGATGAAATGAATTCCATAATGTTAAACCAAACTTGGGTATTAAGCGATTTACCTCCTAGTGCTAAACCTATAGGATGTAAATGGATATTCAAGAAAAAGTTGAATACAAATGGATCCATTGATAAGTTCAAAGCCAGATTAGTTGCTAAGGGATATAAACAAAGACAAGGAGTAGATTATTTTGATACATATGCTCCGGTGGCTCGCATAACTTCGATACGCTGTTTAATAGCACTTGCATCAACTCATAACTTTGTCATACATCAAATGGATGTAAAGACAGCTTTTCTAAATGGAGATTTAGAAGAAGAGATATACATGGAACAACCTGAAGGTTTCATAAGCCCGGGCCAAGAAAAGAAAGTTTGTAAATTAGTTAAATCTCTTTATGGCCTGAAGCAAGCTCCCATGCAATGGCATGAGAAGTTTGATAAAGTTGCACTGTCATTTGGATTCATTGTTAATGATGCAGATAAATGTATCTATAGCAAATCGGATAACAACGGTTATGTTATAATATGTTTATACGTTGATGACATGCTGATATTTGGTTCCAACATATCCTGTGTAAATGAAACTAAGAAGTTTCTATCTTCTAAATTTGATATGAAAGACCTGGGAGAGGCTGAGTAATTTTAGGAATTAAAATCATTATAAAAACGGGGGAGTTATTACTAACTCAATCTCATTACATTGAGAAGTTCCTAAAGAAGTATAATCATTATAATGACAAACCAGCACCAACCCCTTTAGATCCAAGTATAAAATTAGAAAAGAACACTGGACGCACTATTTCTCAATTGGAATATTCCAGTATTATTGGGAGTCTTATGTATGCTATGCATTGCACGAGACCAGACATCGCACATGCTATAAGTGTATTGTGTCGATTTACGAGTAATCCAGGTTTCGAACATTGGAAAGCCATTTCCAGAGTCTTAGCTTATTTAAAGGGAACCATAAACCATAGTTTATCTTATAAAGGTTATCCTGCTGTAATAGAGGGATATAGTGATGCAACCTGGAATAATGTAGAATCGAAATCTTAGTCTACGACTGGATGGATATTTACATTAGGAGGCGCTGATGTGTCTTGGGCTTCCAAGAAGCAGACTTGTATATTTGATTCAACTATGTTGTCAGAATTGATTGCACTAGCAGACGCATGTAAAGAAGCGGAATGGCTTAGAAATTTGTTAGTAGAAATCCCATTATGGAAGAAGCCATCTCCAGCAGTCTTGATTAACTGTGATAATCAAGCAACGATATATAATGTTTCTAATAAAACATATAATGGAAAGTCTAGACATGTGAGTCTAAGGCATCACATGGTGAGACAGTTACTCAAAAGTGGAGTTATAACTGTTGACTACATAGAAACGAAGAAAAACTTGGCTGACCCACTTACGAAGAGTCTTCCAAAGGCTGTGGTTTCTATAAAGTCAAAAGAAATGGGACTAAGGTCTGTGAATGAAGATTGATCATCCTTAACAGAAACCCAACTTGTGTCTTGAAAAGGATAGACAAAGTTCAATGGGTACCAACAAGTTAAGGAAATGATTATGGAACACTAAATCAATAATCCCATAATGTTTAGTGTTGGATTCTGCATGAACAAAGGATGGAAAAAAATCCTTAATAAGTCTAGAAATCCGAAAAGGTGTCTCGCAGAAACACCTTAAGTGACTTACCTATATGAGTATGGAAATCAGGCCGTTTCCTAGGAAAGTAAGACCGCTTTCGAAATAGACTCATGAACCAGGATTTAAGCACATGGCCATTAACGTGCTGAGCAATACAGAACACTCTAACTAAGGAACACAACATGTGTGATTGTTCCAGTTTTATCATTAAGGGATACTTGGTTCAAGATTCGTTCACCATTGAATCTCGATAGAATTTTGAATGGTTTACACAAAGTAAAAGTTCAAATCCAAAAGATACTTTTATTTATGTGTTGTTTCCACGATAATTCAAAACTTGATCTTAGAACTACATAGGCTTGATCCCACTTGGGTATGTAGGAAGGTACACTAGTGACTCAGCCATCCACTTTAATTTATTTTGAAAATTGGGGGAGATTGTTGTAAATTTTCAAATATTGTTTGGGATATGGGTTTGTTTTTGAAGAGGGATGCAAGAATGGAAGAAGATAAGGTATAGGGATTAGTCCCACATTGTAGAATATAAAGGAGTTTGTCTCTTTATACGTAAAAGCTTGATACATGATATCAAAAGAAAGAAGAGAAATAAGGCAATGGGCCTTGAGCATGAACTTGGCATAGATAATAATCTTTGAAATGTCAAAAGATGGGCCTTGGACCTTGGGGCTCTTGGGGTCTTGTGATCCAATAGGTCGCAGAAACAAACCAGTCGACAGGCCAAAATGTCACCGGTCGACCGTTTTCAAACAGAGAACAAAACGGTCGACTGGTTAAGTTTTGGCGGTCGACCGGTTTCGTCCTAAAGGGACGCGACGGTCTTGAATTGAGAATTGAAACAGATACAACCGTAGCAAATGGTCGTGACGTTTCACTGAAAGGATGCCTCCTCTTCCTTGCTTATAAATAGCGACGCCCATAAACGTTTCAAACAACTTCGAAATCATTCTTCCTCTTCCTATACGTTCTGCAACGCCATTTAAGCGTATCAAAACGTTGTTTCATCTATAACGCCTCTGAGGTGTTGCAAAATTCAGAAATACGTTGCAGATTTGTTCTCCTCTTCTTCTCTTCGTTCTCAACTTTACTTGCATCATCAAAAACATAAAATCAGAGTGTTCTTGGTCGGATCAAAATCGTACAAATTTTGAATCCAATAAAGCTGTTTCAAGGGTTCATTGAATCCTGAAGTCAATAGTTTGTTAACCCGTTTGTACCTGGTGGGTTGCACTATTGTCTGAAAGAATTTGCTCCGCAAATCCTTGAAGTCAGAAGTACGACATTTATTCTCCTCCATTACCATCTCAAACCACAAAATCCCCAACATACACTTAGTTGTTTTCTACTTCATATTCAAACCAATGGCTCGTCTATTGGTCCAATACAGCATATATTCACATTTAAGGAAATAATTGATGAAATACTAATCTATTTTGGTATAAAATACCCAATCTATAGTAGTAATACTGAACTAAGCATAAATCATAGTATAAACTTCATTTCCATTTGGAAACACAAACTTGACAGTGATGAACAAAACTGAATGAACATTATTTTGTAAAGCTTTTTAATTGTTTGTGACAGCCAACATGAAAAGGATTATTGCCACCATTCAAGCAAAAATATTTGGATTACCGGCAATAAAATTGAAATAAGAGAAATGTAAATAATGAACACGAATTCTTTTATCCCACATGAGAGTTGGCCAAAATTTAAATTTTAGTTGGTGGTATTCAAAAAACAGAAAATAATTAAAGATTGTACAATACTGTTTGCCGCTTCCCTATTGGAACTAATTAGAGCTGATATTTGCATCTCGCCATCCTCAATTTTCTTCATTATTTATATTACTGTAAGTCTATAGCGAGCAAACAATTCCTACTCACTATTTCACATTTGTTTTAGTAATAGTAATGTGATGCCTCTATCGAGACAATGGCAGGTATTTCTCTTCAGACCCTATTTTGAGATGGCAAAAACGTTCAGCATTATGACATAAGTCAGAAGCATGTTATATTTATTGCTGTGTTTTGTCTGTTTCAGGCTAGTAAAAAGATTTTGAAATACATTTCCAATATTTTGACTATATCAAGCATCTACAAAGCAATATATGATCACAATTTTGTGTTGTGACTATAGAGATTTGTTTAGTGAATAAGACTCCAAGTAGGTAAGGATCTACCTTGAATCCCATTAATGTAGGCAAGGTGCTAGTGATATGTATTTTTCGTTAGATTTGAGACCATGATAGCGAGATCTGCATTAATAATGAGAAGTGATAGCACCCATTGGAAAAATAATTTATAAAATCCTTATATACTGACAGTTTGATACTTCAAGTTAGATATGTAAGCAGCCAAGCTTGGAACTTTCCTGTGTTCATTATATGTTTGTCAGTTGGCTTAAAACCACATCATCATCTATTTTTATCAATGATCAACTGATTATAGTTATATGTTTAATTTTGTTGTACACTAAATAGCATTAAATTCTTAATTCTCACATCTCTCAATTTTCTCACCTCTCAGTTTTTTCGACTTCCCAACTAACAAACAACTTAATTTTCACTCAAATTTCAAGCGCACTTACATGCAATTCTTGTAGTACAGTGGACCCCTTATTTGTTCACTCAATCCATTTGAGGGAAGTAACATTCATAAGCTTACCGAGTCATAAAAAAATTTTCACTCTTCATTGATTGATACTAATCTTAGTTGTTCTTTTTAGCATTAATTTTAGCTGAAATAGTCGGGTACTGTATATGGCAATTAGTGATTTCGTACCACCATATTCCAATTCTTGTAAAAGATAAATGTGCTGGACATCAACATTACAGTGTTATTTTCAATGTAGCGTAGATTAAATTTAATATATACTCTCTTTCATATCAACTGAATCTGGACATTTATAGTATAAAATTAATGATAGCAGGTAGAACGCAATAGTTCACACAAATAAAAACATCAAAATTAAATCAAACTATAATATGAAGAAAACATTTATTTCTTCATTTACACCTAGGATAACCTGTCTTTTTCATATATACTTTACCTCGTACATATAAATAACAGCATGTCAACAACTGATACACACATTATGTAATAAATCCTTTATGTATCATGCATGCACAACCATCCATGCTAACCTTTAAGGGTTTATTTGATTTTGAACGGGAAGGGACATTTGGAATGGGCATTTGAAGGGGAATTGTTGGGAACAGAGAATGTGTTCTTTTTACAAAATGGGCATTTTGGAAGGGGCAGAGTTATTATTTTATTGTTTTTGTATATATTATTTTTAATTGTTTGTGTTTGTTTGTGTTTATTGTTGAACAGAATAATAGAACGCAGAATACAAATTGCAGAATTCAAATTGCAGAAATAAAAATACATAATTATGGAATACAAATTGCAAAATACAAATTACAGAATACAAATTACATAATTATTAAATATAGAAAACAAGCTACTGTGGTGAATACTGGGGTGGGTACTGGGGTGCGTACTGAGGTGGATACGGAGGGGGATTCATCTTAAACTGTCTATATCGTAGTGCTTGCTTGTGGACCTCGATTTCAAAACGCAACCAGCCACTTGCTTCGTCATCAAGAAGAATCATGAATGTATATTGATTATCCTTACTTATGAGAATTGATATTGCGTGGGGCATGTCAATACCATCAAATGTTCTTGCACGGTCTATTGCTTACTTAACATTTGGAATTTATGTACAAAGTGGGCTTGCGTTAGAGGACGGCGAATTACTAGCATTTGTATCTGGATGTGAATTCGGACTGTCGGAGTCAGAACGAGATTTCATGGTCATTTGCCTGGAGTGTATCATATCAACAAATTCTTCTAACTTCGAAGAAGTTTCAGTTCTACCTCTTCTGCCAGACCGAGGTTTAGATGAAGAACCTGCACCCCGTTGTTGGTTTGGAAGCTCAGGAATCCCTTGTTGAGTCTGAATGTCTTTTAGTGGCACTTGAGTTTCGTCGAAGAAGAACGTGGGATGTACGGACTCGGGTAGAGGAGAATGTGGCTCTGGTTGCACGTTTTGACTAGTAGAGCCTGGAGTGTAAGCGTCAGATCCTGTTGCAACGCTATTACCGAATATTTGCTCCAGATCAGCCAAATTTTCTATTAGGAACGCCTTGTACTTCAACACCATAGGTCCGTACTCCTAAATAGATGTTTAAGTTGTAAACTAGTAGATGAAATATAATACTGAACTTGTAAATTTACAAAAAAGGAGTTAACAATGTTTTACCGCAACTCGATCCGCCCACCAACTTTCGCTTCCACTCACTGTTCCGTATTTAGGATCTCATCCAGTGCCCGTTTTGTCATTCAAATTGTGCCATACAGTCCATTTCTTTTTATAAGCGTTTCATTAAAGACTGGGATTTCGGTCCGTGATGTAGCTAAAGACTCATTCAGAGTAGCTGTAATCCTCTTGTGTATCCCTTTTTTGTTCTTTCCAGCAACTTGGTAAGCTTCAACAGCTATACAGAGAAACTCTGAAGTCGCAAACGAAGACCATACTTTTGGAGGACGGCGAAATGTTGCTTTCGGACGATTTACTTCAGCCATTGTCATTGAAAACTTGATGAGTTTGCGGTATGAATTGTTGACGGAAATGGTGTGAATTGGTGAAGGGAAGAGGTTGGATTTATAACTTGGCAAAATATAGCCGTTAGTAAATTTTTCTGTTGACGTCAGACGCGTCTAACTCTAAAGCTCCAATTCCAACCGTTCGTCTTGAAGGGGTAAAAGTGTGGGTCCCACTATGGACGCATCCAACGCGTCAGACACTGACGCGTCAGACGCAGACGCGAACTTCAACTGCACAGTTCACAAATCAAACGCTACCTAAATAATTCAGTTAACATTTGATTCTTGATTTAGATTCAACCCAAGTATGGGCAGTAGTACGAAATGTTCTATCATTTTCAAGGATCAAATTTTTATAACCTAATAATGTGGCATGGACATTAACTCAATCGGTGTGGACTCATATGAATTCAAAGTAGCAAAACAAAGGAAAAAATCGAGATTGATGACAAAATAATTTATGCAACAAAATTCTGATGATATGTTCCATGTATGGTGCAATATAGATAACATTACATAATTACCTATATATTGACATGGACATAAGTGGAACATCTTTTTAATCCACCTTAAGCTAAGAGCCGTTAATAAATTACACATCTTTATGAGCATAAATGTGCTAAAAATCTAGTAATACCTTTTGGCCTTCACCAGCAAGTATTTGTGATCAATTTGGAAACACTTGTCTTAGCTGCCCTTTTTAACTTGGATATGATCAACAATCTGGAAACCATTTAGCATTAGATCTCATAACTTCGTTCCAACTTAAATATACATCTTTTTATGGTGATGAAAATGAATATCATTTAGAAAAAAATTCAGAGGAGAAATAAGGAAGCACACATGGAAACCCACTTTTATAATATCGCTTAAACCCGTCTAAACTATTATAGGGTAAATCCCATGTGCGTAGCAAAACTCAACAGTGACGAACCGAAGAAGGCGCGGATTAGGTCAGTCGATTAGATTGTGCAGCTAACAGCAAAAAAACAGTTTACCAAAGCGCAGAGGACTGAAAGAGAAAGTGTAGAGGAGACAATGGTGGATCGCAATAGAGTCGATGTTAAAGCGAGGAAGGAGGAGGGCCAGCTGCAAAATAATTGGTATCTAGGGTTGGATGCAACAATTTTTTTCGCTGACTGGTGGAATCGAGGATCAGGAAGTGCATTAGTGGGGAAGAATGATTGCAGAAGGAGATGGGCACTTGGGCAGCAATGTATTTTGATAGGTCATAGTACATGACTAAGAAATATTGTAGGTTATGAAAAAAAGGGGAAGAAGGCCTACATTGCTGGTAGTGAAAGAACTAAAGGAACACTAGCCGAGAGATTTGGCTAGGGTACAGGTGTTAGCATCATGTTCTTTTTTTTTTTTTTTTTTTTTTTTTGAGAAATGAAACCGAAAATTGACTGGTGCAAATTGTGCTTTCATATAATATAATATATGACACTCTCTAGGATAAAAATCCGGATTTAGCCAAATGAAGAAATGTTTTCTAAGAATTTGGAGAAAATTTCCTACGTATGGGTTTGCTCTAATTATTAACACAGTTCAGTGTTCTATATTAGTAAGTAAACATTTATATAATAGTAAGCTAGTAAAAGCCTGAAATTGAGTTGACATAAATTAGGTAAATATTTTAGTGTAATGGGAAAAGCCATGATAGCATACAGGTATGATATTCACCACATAATATTGGAACAATATGAATAGATTTAACAACTGATTATATGCAATTACGATTCTAAAACAGTACATATTTTGAAGGTAATATACGGTTCAAAAACAGGTTAGCCGGTTACATGCAAGTACGATTCAAAAACTGAGTTATATGGTTCACAGACGACACTTTAATGATGCATTTTTACCCTATATGAATCAAATATATAACACAATAAAACCTTCTGCTTGTCAGTTGTTGGATATCCTTTTTATGGATAAGATTTCATAAACAATGGCAGTATATTAGAAGAATAAATCTGGTTTTAGCTAAACAGAGAAATATTTTCAAAGATTATAGAGAAAATTTCATACATATAGGTTTGCTCTAATTATCTACACAATTTAGTTCATTATATAACTAAATGAAAATTTATATAATAGTAAGCAGCTAAAATCCAGAAATTGAATTGGCACCAAAGTAGTTAAATATTCTAGTATAATGTAAAAAGGCATCATAGCGTACATGTATGTTTTTCATCATAAAATTTTAGACCAATGTGATAACAACTGATTACATGCACTTATGGTTCGGAAATCGTAAATATTTGAAGCTACATAATACAGCAGGGAAAAAATGATTTGCAGGGAAAGAAGATTTAGAATAAACACAAAAAACGAACAAATCAAGCACATTTATAATTGTAGATATGTTAGGCTTACGAACATAGCATAAAACATTCAAATGATGATACTCTGATAGTTTCAACAAAATCAGGAAACAAATCAAGCTTTACAAATGTGAAAATTGAGTTGACATTAGTTCATTGAATTTGCATCGTAGTGCAGACTATGAAATTTCAACAACACAGGTTAAGCAATTATTTAAACCCACTAGTAAATATTAAAAGTCAAAGCCATAGGTGTTGCTTTTCATTGTATGGAACTGAAAGTATTACCTGTTATGTGAATCCACATTAAGAGCTATAGCTGCAACAGTCTACATTCCTTCTTTCAATACTTTTGTTCCTTTACTATGCTCTAACACTGTGAACATCGACGACATTATCAAGTCGTTATGATTCAATTTTACTAAGGCATACTTTATTATTCAAACATAAATGGGAAGAAAGAGCTTCTTGCAAAACCTTAAATGTTAACTTAATATAATGATGAACTGGGAGTAGATTATACTTTACCTAACAGTAAAATAATGTAAGTATGTAACTACATGAGGGGGGAGGAATGAAGATCTATTTTTGTAATAGCATGTATATCTAATAATGCCACAGGTATCAGTTTTGGTAACAACACGTCTTTTTAATAATTTAGCATTGAAGCTCTTTCCAGCGATGTAAAAAAAGTTATCATAAGGTAATACTAAAGTGATTTCATCGACGTTCAACAAATAATACTAAAATCTAAAGTATATGTGATATAATCCAAACTTAACGAGTCAACTTTATATTTCATTATGTCCTCACTAATACTATTTGGAGCTCCGATGTTTTTGCATATTTGGTTTTAGAAGTAATGAAAATATGTGCGTATGTTTCTTTTAATAGTGTCATTTTTAGCCAGTGCCATAGTTCCAGGTAGAGAAACTTCTAGTGTTTGTTTTTGTTAGTATTGTGGTACAATTTCCTAAGCATACATCGATTTTGAATAGATCCACTTGCAAAAATATGAAAGTTTAAATGTGTAAGAATGTAGCAACATAGTTTAACAAAACAATACAAATTTGAGTGGGAGACACGGTGCACATTTTGATTCTAAAGTGGTGTTGGTAACCTAAATGCATTAATCTTAGTTTATAAATCATTATGCATCTCATCCTGGGTAAAGCATAGTTTATAATAAGACATCACATTGCTAACTGTTTGTGGCTAATGCAGACCATCGAACTGGCGCATTTATTCTAATGTTGATTTGCAAATATGTAGAAGTCAATCCAAAATTAAAAGAGAAATGAGCCGAGCTGAGTAACAGCGCTTTATTACCAGATAGCAGTGAGTTCTCAGCTAATAACCATCAATGTCCAAATATGCTACATAACATAGGAATCTTTTTAATTTATTGATTTATTGATTAATATCCCTTCCAATTACCGAATTTTCAGTCTAGATATATAATATAATAAGTATTACATTTGCGTATGTGATTTTAACATTTGCATATAAATCATGTTAGTCATGGCAGTTCAGTTTATGCTTACAAATATACAGACAAAAATACTAGACTTTATGCATAGTAGTGAGTTCAAAATGGTTTTATTTTAACATTCATCTGACAGAATTCCATAGGTAATAAACCGTCAGGGGGAAATGAGACCGATGGCAGAATGTAATTGGATGAACACCTATGTGAAACTTAGCAAGCACAAAGCTATGTGATCCAGCACAAATAAAATGGCAAACCGAAAAGGAAGAAATATTTTACCTGTAATAAAGTAAAGAAGTAGGTTACTGAAGGTAAAGAGGAATCTAATCGACGGTGCAGTCGCCACAGAAGGAAGCGGACAGGGGTACGACACGGTAAAAGGAAGAATAGAGCAACGAAGGAAGATCAGGACCCGCCCACGCTGGTGTAGAGGGGAAAGGGACGAAAACGAAACCTGGCGACGTAGTCTGAGGATAAGGAATCGGGTTAAGCTAGAGGATGATGTTGAGGTTGATTTTATCGTTATGGTAGGAAGTGGAGAGGGTCGATTATGGGTGAAAATGTTTTATCGTTACGTTGGAACTTGGAAGGGGAAAGGATCGATTTTGAATGGAAATGAAAGAGAGGAGCCACGAGGAAATAGAAGCCGCTCGATTCTGGCTGTGGACAGATGGTGGAATCTTGTTTTTTTGGCAGAAAGTGGAACCGAAAAGCCTCATAATGTAATAAATTACTTATAAATCATTAATTAAAACAAATTAATTATTCATTATTGAACATGTTCATAATTATCAGAAAAAATAACACTAAAGTATATCTTAAAAAAATAATATAAACATCTCTTGCAAATCTGTTGGAATTCTGTTGCGAAATAGTTTTGATTAATATTCGTCGGAATTCTGTCTAGATTAGCAGAGGAAAATAGCGGCATAATTTTTCTATCGATAATTTGACGCAATTTGCAACGGCTTAGTGAGGGATGACAGAAGACGACGGTAATAAATAAAAGAAAAAAAAAGTTGAAAAACGAAAAACTATCCCTTGCTGATCACATAGAAATCCGTCACAAATTAGCAATGGAATTCCCGCTTCTAAAAATTTAACGCTAAATCAGTGTTTTTTGTAGTGGTGTTCTCTACTTTACTTTTCTACTGTTTACTGCTTTTAATCTTAATTTTCTGGATTTGAAAGGTGTTTCTACACCTTCCTAGGTGTTAGCCTGTTTTCAGTGTTAACATACATGTTTTCACATTTTCCCTACGTCGTGTAGGCCTACACAACATAGGGATGGCATAGAGAATTATAGATTGAAAATTTTCCCTATCTTTTG
This sequence comes from Allium sativum, assembly GCA_030737875.1. NCBI lineage: Eukaryota > Viridiplantae > Streptophyta > Magnoliopsida > Asparagales > Amaryllidaceae > Allium > Allium sativum. The sequence continues at coordinate 446,826,778 of CM060923.1, forward strand.
TAATGTCCTCAGACTCTGTACTTAATTGTTTCTCTTGTGTTTGTCGTCCTCTGTTTCGACGCAGTTTTACCGAAGCTATCTATTTTGTCTTAGTAAATAATCGTTTGTCACCATTCTTCACCATAAGATGGAGCAATATTATTTTAAGTAAACAAATTATTCTAGAGCCGGATAAACTGAAAGGTACAACACATAATTGTTTATCTATATATCTAAAATTACTTGCAATAGTTTTTGCAAACTCTTTGCAACTGTTTTTTTGGCATACTATTTGCAATGGTTTTCTGTAACATAAGTAAACATGGTTGTTGCAAACTTTTTATAACAGTTTTCTATAATATTAGTAAACATAGTTTTGACAAACTATGTGCACCAGTTTTCTGTAATAGTCTTGTAAAGTATTTGTAATAGTTGTCTGCAACATAGTTGTAATACTTTTGTAACTTTTATGTTACAATTTTAGCAGGTGATAACACATGACAACATGGGAAGTGACTATGTGATATATCTGCACTCCACCAACATTCTTTTCAACTAACAAATACTTCTTTCATTTAAGTTTAAATATATCAACACAAACAATTTTTTTGCATGTTGTATAATGAGACCAAATGTTATGTCCCCGTTTCCCATCTACCCCCGTCCCCATCCAATCTAAACTGATGATTTCCACCATTTTGCACATCAGTCCCTGAACATTTTTTATTGCAGAAGGATTTAAGTGCAAGAAAACCCATTAATCAGAGACGAAACTACAGAGGGGGCTAGTAGGGGCCGTGGCCCCCCTTGGTTTCTAAAAGTTTGTACTGAGAGACAATAATAAGAAATATATTATTTGTTGGTTAGTGAAGTGTGAAGTGTGAAGTAACGCCAAACACGCTAATCTTGTTCCAGTTTCCAGATCTACTTTCCCAATGCCAGCTTTTCTCCTTCTTTCCATCCTTCTCCTGCTCAACGACATTACTCCCAAAATAGCTGAAGTTCCTGCTTCCCCTCCTGTAAATCTGCCCAGTCACCACGCACCTGCGCCTGCTTCGGCGCCGATGAATTTGTACTGCCCTTAAGTTTATATTTCTTATTATTTATGCATTTTACATTCTTTTTATTGAATTTGTGGGGTTATGCGCTTTGCTTTTTGGGTTTGTTTGCGGTATTTATAAGTCTGGAGACTTAGACAGGCATTATGTTCTCGATTGATTTAGCACTTTAGAATATGTACTAGATTGTCTGCTTCTGAAAATGCTTTTGTCGCGTTTTACTGATATGAAACTTTTTGTTTGTTTCTATTGCCAAAAAAAAGGCATAGTGTCGATGTTATCACAATGTATTGTTGTGTATTTTCATGCACTTCAAGCTATATATAATTGAACAAGCACGTAATTTCAAGGTCCTATTTGATTATCGTTACTGTAGGTAATTTCATGCACTTCAAGCTGTATGTATTTCAGTCTTCACAAAAAATTTTTGGCCCCTCTCTTCTTGAATTCCCAGCTCTGTCCCTTCCATTAATCAACGGTTAAGATGGATGGGGACAGGGGGTACATGGGAAACGGGAACAGAGCATTTGGCCTCGTATTGAATGCCAATATGCATTCGTAACATCATATTAATTATAAAGTTATCTGGTTTGCTTATACAAGTCTAAATCAGCAGAATTTGCTTTCTGGTAGACTTCTTTCCACGTATATATAATTGGTTCTCAATCAATCCTATGACAAGATTTTATGTTCAGTTTAAATCTTCTTTTGAGTTCCATCAATCCGTGTATCTTGTGATTCATTCCACTTTAAGTTTTCCATAACATCCATCCACATATTTATCATCATATTTTTATGAAAGTTGTCCATGCATCCTCGTCGTACGCTTCTGTTATATAAATTTCTCATATTTCACTTTAAGGTTTCTGCTTTAAGTCCGAAAATTCAACCTTCAACCTACTGGTGTTGATGTTTGACTGGAATGAATGTAAGCCTATGATAATTTCTATATGGTTATTTTGATTCCTTTGATGTTATATTATCACGCTGAAATAATGAAGCTGCATGGATTTGCCTTCCAGAATTTGGGTTTGCCACTATTATGGTTGTGTTTCTCTTCAAATTAGGAGAATTGCGTTTGAGTGGGTTCATGCGCAGCTCAATTCCATTATCCTCAGCGTCTCACACTACAAAAGGCAGCTTAAATTGCAACGGGGTGGGGCAACGTTTGTGACGGCTAAAAAAGCGGTCGTCGCTAGCCGTCGCAAACCGTTGCTCGATTTGCAGAATAATAACTGCCGAACCATCCTCTTCCTCATTGTGTTTTTTCCCCAAAATCATTCCTAAACCCTACCCGTCGCCATTTCTTGCTGCTCCGATTCCAAGCCTCCAATTTCGCTTCCAAGGTATTGATTTCATTCTACTATGTCTTCTAACTCTAGTTTATGCTTAATTAGGGTTAATTAGAGGCTTTGGTTGCTAATTTATACGAGTTTGCAAAATTGAATGTTTATGGATATGAAATTGGTTATCTCGAGGGATGTTTATGATAACGGTTATGTTGTAAGTTGATTCGGGGATAAGTGTAATTGATTAGGAGGGTAAAATCGATAAATATTACATATGTAATTGATTTAGGAGGTTGAAAACAATGATTATCACGTGTTTAATTTGACGTACGATGATTGTGTTGTATGTAGAATGTGTGGTATGATGATTTGAAAATGAATGGAATTAATGTAATTGTTTAATGGTAGTAAATTGATTATTATTCAAATAGTGCAACGATGTGCCTAGTCTACATGCATGCACTGTTATGTCCCCATCGGATGCAAGAATGGTTGGTCTAAAAGAATGCACTTGCAATTGAAAGAAAAATTGTTTTGTTACTATAATATTTAGTAATCAAATATTGATTAAAAATGTTAATTCAAAATGGTTCGTAATTTAGGTTTAGATCGGTAAGAATCTTGTTAAATGTAATGAAAATCATATAACTCAACTCTTTGAATTTTTTATGAAATGAAATAATTAACTTGAAAGCTTAGTTTATCTTTCAAAAATTTAAACTAACTAAAATTAATTTTATAATTTATACATTAAACTAAAATGAATCAAAACTTACTAAAACTAATTGTCATGTTAGTTTACAAATTGAAATTATGAAAAATTATTATGTAGACGCTATATAGTCAAGGCGTGCACATAGGCACAAAAAGGCGTAAGGCGCAAGTAAGGGGCTTTTTTGAAGTTTAAGGCACACCTTTTACTAAAGCGCAAAAAAAGCGCAAAAAGGTCCAAAGCGCAAAAGGCGCGCTTTTTCATTTGATGTGTGTTTCTTGTTTTAAACTTAGGTTGAATGTGTTTTGACTAATTATGTGAACCCCTTAGATAAATTTGGCCCCGTCCGACAAGTGTTTTATATGATCGTTATATGGATATTCGTTTTTCCATAAAACGGAAATCTATATTCATCTGATACAATATTCGTTGGATTTGTCCTTGTATTGGACAAGTTACAAATATAATAACGTAACCATATTTTATAAATCATTTCAGTTTAAACGGTTAACAAAATTTCGATGGCACTTCCTTTTTGTTCCCTGTGTACACGCATTTGTGTACGATACAGGGACCAAAGGGAAGTGCTGCCGAAATTTTGTTGAACCGTTTAACCTGAAAGGATTTATAAAATATGCTTACGTCATTATATTTGTAATGGGAAGTAGGTAGACCGACCGTCAAAGTAGAAAGAAATAAACAAAAAAAAAACTGAAAACATGAAGTAGTTGTAAATGAAATTTTACAAGATTTCATTTAATACAAAGTGTTTGATCGAATTTTCTAACATTTTTGTTGCAAATCAGGAAAATGTTCGATTATTTTCGTGATCGTAGTTGGATGCATCAACCACATACCGGTAAGAAAGGATCGATAAAGGAACATTTTTGTAACGGTGTCCAAGAATTTATTAGATTCACTAAATCTAATAATCGGAGTAACCTAGACATTCGATGTCCGTGTAGTAAGTGCAAACATTTGAGGCATTGGAAGCCAGATGTAGTAGAAGTACATTTGTATAAATTTGGTTTGTGTCGAATTATTACTTATGGGATTGTCATGGAGAGCTTGTTCAACCTACGTCTAACCCTGTAGTGGTAGAGGACGATAGTACAATGATGAACGATAATACAACGACGAATCCGATAGAAAATACGGTGCAAGATGCAGCACGATCAATGTTTCCCACCATTGATCAAGGCGACGATGAGAATGAAAATGCTGAAGAACCAACGGAGGAAGCAATTTTTTTTTATGATTTATTGAATTTTGCTAAGAGGCCATTGCGAGAAGGGTGTACAAGCGGAACCGAATTATCTGTAACTGCTGAATTCATCACTATAAAATCAAAATTCAATCTTACAGAAGCTGCATTTACAGTAGTTGTACAAACTGCAAAACGTCATATGCCGCCTAATAATTTGATGTGCGATAGACATTATAAAGTGAAAAAACTTATGTCTGCTTTTGGACTACCGTATCAGAAGATAGATACATGTGTTAAAGGTTGCATGTTGTATTGGCAAGAAGACGCTTATCTTAGAAAATGCAAATTTTGCAACGAAGATAGATATAAACCAAGGAAAAAGAAAGGAAAAGAAGTTCCATTAAAAGAATGCATTATCAACTGATAACTCCCAGACTTCAACGACTGTATGCATCTTCTGCTGCAGCGTGTCATATGCGATGGCATAGCGTGAGAACAGTAGAAGAAAGAACTTTGATACATCCGTCTGATGGTGAAGCATGGAAACACTTTGATAGGACTTATCCTGAATTTGGTGCAGAGAGCCGTAATGTTAGGCTCGGTTTATGTACGGATGGATTTTCGCCGTTGTCTCCATTTGGTAGTAAATATTCATCATGGCCTGTCATTGTTACTCCATATAACTTACCTCCATGGATGTGCATGAAAAATCCATGTATGTTTCTAAGGGTTGTCGTCCCTGGTCCCGATGATCCGACACAAGGAATTGATGTTTATCTGCAACAGTTGATTGAAGAATTGAAAACACTGGAATAAAGGGGTCGAAACATACGACATTTAGAGAAAAAGGAATTTTCGTATGTTTGCTTCTGTATTATGGACTATTATTGATTTTCCTGCATATGGAATGCTTTTAGGTTCGAGCACATCCGGGCGTCTAGCTTGTCCTCATTGTATGGATGAGTCACGAGCATTTTCATTAAAGTATGGGAAAAAAATATCTTGGTTTGATTGTCATCGATGCTTTCTACATCTTAATCATAAATTTAGAACGGATAAAAAGAACTTCAAAGCTAATAAAGTAGAGAATATGCTACCGCCTAAAGTTTGGACAAGTGAAGAGATATATGAAATTGTAAGTGAGTACCCAAAGATACACGAAAATGGTAAGCAGGTTGAAATTCCAGGTAAATCGGACATTCATAATTGGTGCAAACAAAGTATATTTTGGGAGTTACCTTACTGGAAAAATCTAAAACTTCGGCATAATATTGACATCATGCACAATGAAAAAAACGTTTTTGATAACGTTTTTAATACAGTTTTGAATACTCAATACTGTTGATAGAATACAACTTAGATTTTTGTACCAACATATAAATTAAATTACTCTTATTATAGGTACTTGAATCATTTGAAGAAAAAAATTAGGCAAAAAGCTCGAGTAGAAAGTTCGATTTGCAAATCTTACCTTGAAGAAGAAGCTTAATTTTTTTTCTCTCATTACTTCAGTGAAGATGTGAACTTGTCTTTCATATCTGTTCCTCATAATGAAGAAGCCGTTGAACAGGAGTCTTCTCAGACAATGTTATCTATTTTTAGACAACACGGAAGACCTGCTGGAAAATGTGTAGAAATATGGTTAAGTGATGAAGACTACAAAGTGGCACACACATATGTTCTGTTAAATTGTGTGGAAGTTGCACCATTTGTCAGGTTATATAAAATTCATGTTCAATTCAATTATATATACATCTATATTTATTTGTCTATATTAATAGAAAAGGAACATAACACATATTTGCAGTATATACGAATCACGGCATCTATCTGGTGATCTCAGCAAAGAATTTGCTATATGGTTTTCAGACTATGTTCATGATCCCAAAAAATGTGTTGTTAACGAAGGATTACAACATCTTGCTATTGGACCAAAAAGAAATGTCAAGACTTATCCAATATACTTTGTCAATGGATTTAAATTCAACACCAACGATTATGGAGCTGAAAAATTAACATATAATAGCAGTGTATTTGTCAAAGGTAGTGATGATCCAGAGGAGCATATAAAATATTTTTATGGCGTCTTAACGCAAGTTGTAGAGTTGACATATTATGTTCGTCCCTTAGAGAAAATTTATCTATTCAAATGCAACTGGTTTAGCAATGTTCCTGGTTCTGCAGTTAATGTCCACAAAGATTACAAGTTAATAGAAATAAGGCATACATCGCATTACTATATGTATGATCCTTTCGTGTTAGCCAAGCAAGCACTACAAGTGTATTTTGCTCCGTATCCATCCTTAAAAAAGATAAAGCAGATTGGTGGGCAGTTTTTAAAACAAAGGCAAGATTTACATTTGATGGAAGTAATATTCCAGACGAAGCAGCGTATCAAGCGGATCTTGAGCCGAATACTGAAATTACAATAGTTGATGACATTGATGTCGGGTCGTCGAATGATGAAGCGAATGTGTTAGTAGATACATTTGAAAGTACTGAAGAAAATGATATAGAGTATGAGATTGAGTCTGCATCCGAAGATGATGAAGACTGATGTTATGTATTTATGTTATGTACTATTATGAGCTATGTATCATGTTGTGTACTCTTCTGAGCTATGTAATAACAATGTTAATGTTGAATATGTATATGTGTTATGCATTGTTCTTATCATGTACCATTTATGTAATGATAATGATGACTGATGTTAATAATTCAAGTTATTTTGTATGCATTATATGATTGTAACAGATATGTCAGATAGACGCCGCTCGAGGAGTTCATCTCAGCCGACTCCTTCACCATCTCCTGCGCCAGGTGTTGGTCCTAGCAGCTCTGAGCCAGATCTGCGGCGACGTGCAGAGGTTGTTCCGAAGATTGCTGGGTAATTATCTAACTTATTTCAGTTTAAATTAGTTAAAAATATATGGTTTATCTATGTAAACATGTACACAGCACCGGTTTTGAAATCGAGCCAGCGGATTTCATTTTAAAAGTGTCGAAGCAGTCGTACACGAGTAGGATGTCTGGGACTTGGCCTCATTGGGATAGTATCCCACCCCACATCCAGAACGCCATTCTAGCCGATTTGCTGGTAAGTATTTATTTATTTTATTATTGGAAATTCATATATACTATAAATAATTAAAAATAAATTTAATTTGCAGGCGGTTGTCCGTGTAGAGGAGCAAGACATGCAGTTTTTTTTGACACACTGGAATATCAAAATGCGAAAGAATTACCAAGAAACAATTTCCAGGGCGAAGACATCACGGAAGAAGCTTAAATGGATGGCTGACGATGTCTGGGCTGGATTTCTAGCATATTGGGATACTGAAGCAGCGAAAGTAAGATATAATGAAAATAATCACATTTATGTTGATTACATTCTTTTATTTAATAATGTATCAAATTTAATAGGAAGTAGCACAAAGGAATAAAGAAAATAGAGCTATGAAATAGTTTTTAGCATATGTTCACGTAAAAATTGAGTGCATATCATTCATTTTTATTTTTAGTAATTTTATTACTGTATATATACTCAGATGGCAAAGTATAGAAGGGAGCCTACGATGGTAGAGGTTTTCAAGCATACTCATGCGGTGGAGCATACTGATGACGAAGGGAACGTGACATATGATTGGGCGGACGACAAGGCGGCGGGCGTAATGGTAAATATACTTATTAATAATTAAAATATTTCATATTTGTTCATATCACATTATATTATTAAATTATATGGCATTTGTATTGAAATTATATTGGTATTGTAGGAGAGATATGATGCAGAGTCAGCTAGAGTGACTCAGGCCAATGGACGAGATGAGCTTACGGTTGCAGAGTGCGATCGTATTTGGGATGCTATTATTAAGTCGCCTACTCGTAATAGGCGATACGGCTTCAGCAATCAGGTGGTACCTTTTTTAATTTAAGTTTACATTTAAAATGTATTCAATTAACATGCATTCTTTTACCTTCTTTTTATATTAACATGTTAAATTGACATTATAATTATAGAAGCTTCAAATTGACATGTGTATTGATCTTCAAAGTCCATGTATATATTACAAGTCCATTTATAAATGTGAACTTGAACTATTTTGCAGGCTATTGATTTTCAGCGAGGATATAGGAAATCCATGGAGCAGGAGGCGATAGCTCAGTTGAAGGAGCAACTGGAAGAGATGAACGATTGGAGAAGAAGCCAGCTGGCTCAGGAGATAGACGAGCGCATTGCATGCTATTATGGCGAGCATGGATCGATGCCAGACGATGACGATGGTGGGGATGCTACAAGCGAAGAAGAAGAAGAAGATGACGAGTAGTTTGTTTTTTCTTGTGCTTGGGTATGTATATACACTTACTTTTTTATTTGCTTTATGTACGTACGATGATATTTGATAACGGTAGGGTGTGATTTGATGTATTTTGATGTTTTGTGATGATGGGACGATGATATACGGTGATGATATTGTTTTTTGGATGTATGACGATGGTATGTTATGGTATTGTGATGAATTTAGTAATATTTTGGATATATTGTGTGTTGTAGTTATATTGATGAGTGCGTATTGATGAATTTGGAATGATATTGATGGATTGGTAGTGGATTGGTTTTGATGTGGAGGCTTGTTGGAAAGGTATGGCTGTGTAGTGCAGAAAAAGGGTTCCAGATTTGCGACGGTTAGTGACGGCTGGTGACGGATTTTTGTTCATTTTTTACGACGGCTAGCGACGGCAAACAACGCACGAGAGCGATGGATAGCGACGGCTTGTTGGACACCATTAGCAACGACTTTTGCAACGGCTTACAACGGCTTCACGGCAAAAAAAACCACCTGCCTTCTAATGATGTCACGTGGCGAGTATCCGTTGCAAGCCGTTGCTAAACGAGTGACGGAGCCGTCCCTTTTTCCGTCACTTTTTTTCCCTCGCGACGACAATTATAGCGACGGCAAATAGCGACGGCTTGCGTCGGCCGCCAACGGCTATTTTCCGTCGCTATTCACTGTTCATCTTGTAGTGTCATCTTTTCAGTGATCACAGTAAACTGCACCCTCTCAGTCACATTATATCAAAACTACACCAAAGCATCTTAATTGTTTAATCCAGACGCGGATAGCGTAATAGGAAATAAATGATATATAGAAAAAAAATGAATAACTAGCACGTGACGGGCCTTTGGTACTGTCAAATTTAGGACTGTTGTCGTAATAACTACAATTAAAATTTGTTGTACCGCTTTTACTTAATATAATTTCATCTAATTATTGAACTAAATATATTCGTTTATTTGATTCTAAATATATGCAATACACCATATCAGATGAATATGCATATGTTTAACCTTTTCGATAAAATTACCGTTACCGCTGTTATTGAAGGAATGTTATTCATGATTTACAGTTAAAAATGGTAACTAATCGTTATTATACCATTTTAACTGGTATATGGATTACAATAAAAAATGATTGTTGATCGACTGGTAATGGTATCGTAATGGTTCGGTTATTGATCACTCCTTTTTTGTAACATTGGCAGCACGACAACTTACAATACATAATCTTCTGTTAAGACACAAAAAAAACTGCGTAAAATAAAAATCCGAAAAGAAACATGTTTGGGCTTGCCACTGAAAGTGGATAATGAAACTTATTGTCCTTTTTTTATGCTTCAAACTTGTTTTTTTCCATTAGAGTACGTAACTTCTTAATATATATATATATATATATATATATATATATATATATGTGTGTGTGTGTGTGTGTGTGTTACTAACTTTTATTGAAGTTAAGGGTATTTACCGTCCATTGGAATGCATAACAAATTAACCGTACAACATGAATATTTAAATAATATATTTTAGGTAGTCAAAAGAATCAAAGAGGAATATTAAGTGCATATAAAAGGAAAAAATATATTTTTAAACTTGGTAATCACTATGTTGAGAGGAGCAGAATCAACTGCCTCCGCCAATGGCGTTACGGCATATTTGTACTTCTATATTAGCGCTCTATGGAAAAAAACCTTAACGATTAAAATGAATAAACTCAAGATAATAAGTCTCTAACCTAAACATAAACAGAAGCGACTAGATAAAGCAAATAATTTAAGAATCATGGACTTTTAGCCATAACCACTATAAAAGTGTTGGTGTTGTTTACTTTATGCGCTTTATCTTCTCGACATCTGTTGTATTGTGATTCTTCGATTCTACATCTCGTAATCTAAACTTGACATCTCGATAATCTCCCCTTTGGATCCAATAACTCAACCAACCCCCAAAAGCCAAAACTATACTTTCGGATCTCAGTGTGTTGGTATAACCCAAATTTTCTCTAACAAGCATCTATAACAATTTTGGATGTATAATTTACATTTGTACACTCTTAAATTATATTCGGTTGAATGTCCCAATAAATAATGGTACGAGGCTTCTGAATTTGAAGCGTTTAGTAAACAGAAGACCGAACTCTAATAGTGCTCAAGCCTCTATTCTTCAAACATATGTTTAACATGTCTGATAAATTTGTGAGGGTTATTGAATGACTATTGAACATATGTTCAAGACTTGGGAATCCGTTAAACAAGAGTGTAACATGAGTGGCCCATTAAATGTGTTCTAGCTTTATAGGCATCCAAGAGAGATACATATATCTATTCAAAATGCCCTTGAATGTAACCGATCTAAAATTTTACATCTTTAAGAGCAACACTACTGCCCAAATTGAAAATTGTAAGAGCATTCCTAGCCCAAGGTTGGGTTGGCAACCAAATGATCCCCAACAGAGGATCGGTTGGAGCCCAGAGGATTACTTTGGCAACCCCCTACGTTGACAAAAAAAGTATTCGATTGCTTGACAACCTGTGCCTTAGCCAAAATTGACAGTTACCCTTAGCATGCTTTATAAATGTCAACTAAGAGCAACAGTCATTCCAGTGACCATTGTCCCCACCTTCCTTTCCAACTCCACATATATCTTATCTTTTATTTATACCATCTCCTCTATTTCAACCAAATACAAAACATTCTTCATCATTTCTTCTCTCTTCATCACAAACCAACATCAAATAGAGATAATGTCAAAACAACATAAAGAAAAAGCTGCTTTGTAACACCGTTCCAATTATTAATTCCAAAACCAACGAATTCAAAACTAATTTCAATCACAGCAAAATCCAAACCATTATCAGCCTCAATTTAATAACACTCCATATCAACCTCATCAAAATTCGAAATATGATAATTCCAAACAAAGTTCATACAATTACCAGAACTCTCAAAATTCAAATTACTCTCAAAACTTTTCGTTTCAGCAAAATTACACTTTTGATCAAGATTATGTCTCTTGTAATAGCGAAAATCAAAGACAGCCTCCTTACCCACGTCAGAATTTGAGGAGAAACCTAAATAAACAATTTGGGTTTAGCGACTGCGGAATTGAAGGAATACAGTTTGAAACTGTTCAAGGCACCAATTCTGGAATCAACATTAATGAAATTCCAAATGAGGAATTTGGACAACAAACGTCTGCTTCTGCGAAACTCCACAAATGTTCGTCGGACGAGCAAGTTGAGCTTTCCTACCGTTGGATTGAATGTTCGAAGGACAAAAGAAAAGGCACTGGCCAAAGCGAAAGTTAGTTTGGGAATTCTGTTTGCAAATTATTCAACGAGCGATGCTCTACTTGCCCACCTAGAATGGTTGATTCATCGAAGCAGTCATGGAAAAGAATAAATTCTGCTTGTCAACACTGGAAAGAAATAATGACGGGTTTACATGCGAGATAATAAAGTGGGGCCAACGTTATTGGTATGGTAATGCTTTTATATCACTTATTTTTTTTCTTTGTATTTTGAGTTTTTTGTAATGTATATTATCAAACACAGCTCAATCAGACACATGCATTATATTTGGCTAAGAACAACAACTAACCATTCAACGTGCAACATTGCTATGATATATTGTAGCAGGAGGACAAGCGGGTAAGAGTGCAACAAGAACACTCAGCATTTAGGCCCGACCTAGGAAGATGGGTGAAGAAGTTAGCACAGGTAGCTCAGTTGGACACTAAGAAACACCATTCAGTACTAGTACTGAAGGAAGGCCTTTCGGGAAGTTCAAGGGAATTGAAAAAACATAAACTGATTATACTCTACCCTATGAACAAATCTATGAAAACCTATCTACCGTCGAACAGACTACGCAGAAGTATATTGAAGCAAAGAAGCTTGAGCGAGAAATTCAGAGAAATTTAGAATGACAACGTGAACGCGGGGAATTTAAGCGGGAATGTGTTAAAGCTTAGAGTTAAAGAGACTAGAATTGGCTCAACAACAACAGGCAGAAGATTTTATGTTGTTTAGCAGCAACTTGAATAACCTCAATCCAGTGCCAATAATGCATATGGAAAAACAAATTGGGGATTATAATAGGCATAATGGAAATATGTAGAGATTTAATTTTTCCGTACTAAATTTAGTATCACTGGTTGCATTTGTTTCATATGCTTGTATCTTTAAATTAGTAGCAGTTGTATTTGCATTGAACTATATTAATGCTTGTATCTTTAAGTTATTAATGGTTGTATTTGTCGGCAGTTGTATAACTCTCGGTGTGTTTAGTAAGTAAGTTCAAACATCCAAATTCATACTTCATTGAAAACAATATTCTAGAAACAAATATACAAATCATAAAACCGATATTACAACCACATAAATGCTCTTCCAGATTATGACTGACTTCAAACATGTTCCCATTAATGTTCCACTAGATTTTCTTTAAGTTCAAGATGAGTCTGTGGGTCTTTTATATTTCTAATTCGCTGCATGTACTGGGAAAATGTATTAGAATCTTTATATGGTTTTTCTGAAATGCAACGGCAATATCAGGATAGTTTCGAAGTTGTAGCTCATATCCACCACGTTTCTCTTCAACAATCATGATATGTAAAATTATACAACAATACATGATGTCCGCTAACACATTAGGGTCATGGTAGTGTACTTGCTTCCTTAATATATGAAATCTTCCGTGAAGCACTTCAAAAGCTCATTCAACATTTTTTCTTGAACTTTATTGTTGTTTAGTGGACAGTGCCTATTTAACAATAATAGACCTTTTATAAGCTTGCACAAGTGCTTTCGACTTTGGATAAATGTCATCCACCAAGTAATAACCCATATTATAATCTACACCTCCTATTTTGTAGTTCCATGGAGGTGCTACATCGTTGCATAAGTCGTTGAATAAATAAGACTATCGCAAAATGTTTATATCATTTGGTGAACAAGATGCCCCAAAAAATGCATGCCAAATATACAAATCAAACGATGCACCAACTTCCAATACAAGAGTAGCCCTTTTTATGGTGTCCCGAGCGCTTGCCATATAATACAATAAGACAATTTTTCCACTTCCAATGCATACAGTCTTAACTACCTAACATACCTGGAAACCCACGTTGTTCTCCCATTGCCAGTAATAATTCAATATCAAACAGGTTTGGGGTCCTAAGATATTCCTCACAAATTTTCATAACAACGGTTTTGCAAAATTCTTTCATGTCAAAGACAGACGTAGAATCCCCCATGCTTGTTTGTCATCTACTGAATCTCCTGATGCACCGTATGATAGCATCTATATTGCAGTCATGGTTTTTTAAAGGGGGGAAAGCCCAAATTCGTTGAGCCTATTTACTCTATGAGTAAAAAAGACATTTATTTCGGTTAATTTGTCAAGAACTCTATTAAAGACATTCTTGGGCATGCGAAAACTTCGTCTGAATTCCACATCCCCATAAACAGAATTTTCAGCAAATAGTCTTGAATAGTTGGTTGTGCCCAGCAACGTAATTTCTTCCAAATCGTAGATCCCGGCTTCTAAAGACACTTATCCCATGGATCGAACGATTTCTTTCTTTGTTTTCACGAGTCATTACACCAAGCATTTAACTTGAAATAACATTTTGTTGTTTATACGAGTTTGAATGAACTCGTCCGAAGAGGAATAAGAAGATGAGGAGTAACACCATAACCTTTTAAGTTTATTCATTTTAGAATGGTGTTTTGAATGATTCTAAAGAGTGCACATATCCTTACCAATATTTATAGTAAAGGAAATTGACTGAATGGTATGACAAAACTATGCCTTTTACATTGTTCCTACATTAGGTTATCTGCCACTAATAAATGTAGCCATGTTTAACATCCTAAAATGTCTAGCATAGTGTTATACTGTTCACACATTAGCTTATCTCCTACCTAGTTTTGATGTTGACCTAACGCTGCACCTTTTTACAGTAGCCATGTTATACGCAGTAAATGATCTATCAACGAGTTACATTGTTCCCACGCTAGCTTGTCTCCTACTTAGTGTTGATGTTGACATGACGCTGCACCTTTTTACTGTAGCCATCTTATACGCAGCAAATGATCTAGCAACGAGTTACACTGTTCTCACATTAGTTTTCCTCCTATCTAGTGTTGATGTTGACCTTACGCTGCACCTTTTTACTATAGCCATGTTACACATAGTAAATGATCTAGCATTGTGGTACACAAGGTAGGTTTCGGTACATTTAGGAGAGTTAAACGAATTGGGTCTCCTCCGTTTGTTACATTTAGGAGTTAAATGATTCGGCTCGTCCTTTGCATAGTGAATCATTCCGGTTTAGTAACAAATTAACCACTGCCAATACACTATCAGCGTTAGGACTAACATTGTACACAAGCTACGTTTTAGGAATAACAGTGTACGTAAGGTTGGTTCTGGTAGGCACGTTCTTTAATGATAGTGGGAACAATGTATTGTGTTAGGAAAAGTCATATAGGCACATTCTTAAAAAAAAGTGGGAACAATGTCAGGTCGCATTCGATCACATTTATGTCAAAGCAAAGACAGCTGTCACTTTATGTAAAAATTAATTCACTTATCCAATGAACTATTGGTTATTAATCTGGCATCTTTATCTAATTGGTCTTTACCCATAAATACGAGCATTGGTGAGACAAACTGATATGGGTATTTACCTCTTCTCAAAAAAATGCCAATTTCTTATCCATTCTCATAAGATTACACCAATAATTTTTATGGACCATCAAATCTTAATCCTTCTTTACCAAGAGAACTGACTGAATGGTACGTTGAAATGGGAGAACAACTTTACGAGGATTTGCAAGAAATGGATCTAGATGCAAGGATGCAGCCGATGCAAATAGGTCGTCAACAACCTCAAATCCATCAATGTGCCCAAAGAAGACACATTGTGCAATTCCTCCTATCCGAACTTTGGATGAGGATGAAGAGGTGCAGTCAGCAAATATTGCATGTTTTCGTGGTTTTGAAGCACCACAATTAGTCATCTAACATGGAAATGACGTTGGTCGCCAATATTATTGTTGTCAAATACGTACAAATGGGTGTGAATTCAAACATTGGGTAAACGAACATTTTCCTACTAGAGATATTACGTATACTTTGGAATTGGAAGAAGAAATAAGAAAGCTGTGCAACCATGCCAATGATCTTAGTCAGGCAAACTACTGAATTTGCCATGGTTTACATTAGAAGTTTAAGTATTTTATGTCTTGCTAGTCAAAAATGTTTATGATCAATTGTATCTGTATGCTTATTACCATTTCTATCTTTATCCAGTTATTTAACTATTACTATCTTTATGTAGTTAATATGTCAACACAATAGAACATAATAAACAAACAAACAAAATGGGAACACAAAAAAACATAATAGAATAATTTATATTATGGACTGAATTGAGATAAGTAAATACATCAATGCAACAGAATAAAGAAACAAACAATGTAAATCACACTTTGGATTCCAAAGGCTACTACAGTCGTTGAAATTACTTGACACTGCTAAGTAGTACATAGACAGTGTTGAAAGGATGTACGAAACACTACATGCAAGGACATATGACTTGACCTTATCGAAACAAAACAATCAACTAATGTTTTCTTGACAAGCATTAACCAACATAAATGCATTTCACATAAACATCAACTAGTCAGAACCATAGCGCGTTAGCTAGCTATAATGAAATTTGTAATCTTCATGGTTGATGAATTTCGATGCATGTTCGAGTAGGTAACGCAAATCAAAAGTGAAACGAGTAGCTTTGAAAACATCTTCATCTTATACCTCCCCGATAATCTCGCATTAGCAATCATAAGCATCCATAAAGATGTTGTGTTTTTTGTGAATTTCTCCGGTAGACCTCTATGAGGAACGGTTCGGGCTATCGTTGTAAGTTTCTTAAATCAAATTCCAGAACATTGTAACGAACTGGTAATCTTGACATATAAAAATATAAAATTTAGGTTAAGATCAAATGAGTTTGGTGAATAATCCAAATTTTATTTTTAACAAGAAACATACTTTACGTTGAAAGCATGGAATTAATTTCTATTATATATATATATATAATTATTTATTTATTTATTGGAACTTGTATGATGTTTTGAAGATACATTGTAAGTGACAAGTTACATTTTTTGTTTATTGAAACAAGGGCGAACTTTATGAATTTTGAGTAGCGATAAGCCTTTAAAATTTAAGTATGTTATATAAGAGAAATCCAAAATAATAGTGTAGCATGAATGTTTGAGCTTGTTGCTCCGTTCTAAATCAATTTACACGGTTGATACAATAGCGGTGACCGATGTATTATTTAATGTTAAATTTAGTGGTTGAAATTTATCTTGAGAAATAAGTTGGAAAGCTTATTCACAAAAATTAATTTTTTCTTTAGAAATGATCACTGAATATAAATTTATTTCAACATTAATCTAAATAAATTAATTTTCATCGTTATTTATGTAGAAACGTATTTTTCGCCATAAATATTTGGTAATTGATTTGATGAACATATTTAATTTGTTCACGTAAAATTAATTATCATTCAGTAAATTCGTTGAAACAAACAATGATGTATCCCGTTCACTAGTAACATTCGTTCAATATTCCTTCGTTCAGCCTAATAGTTCGTTCATATCGTTTACTCGTTTGTTGACGGCAAAAAATGTTGTAAATACCAAACATTCCTATTATTAGGAATAGTTAATTTGATCGCAAGACTAATAAGAGAAAACGCTAAATGACACGAGAATATATAGTGGTTCGGCTGCGGATTAGGCCTACGTCCATTTTGGAAGGATGTTGAACTTTTATTGATTACTCAAGAATTACAAGGTAGAGCCATGCCCATTACATTCACTTTTATAATTGCCATATGCTAGCTATTTGGGAAAAAGAATATTTAATTCTCCTTCTTCCTCAAATTGGAGATGCCATTAATGAGGCTCATGAAGCTCTAGGAAGGTCTCAAGCAAAGAAAATCCAACCCCTTTGAAGTGTGAGGCCATGGACTATTTATAGGAGTGGGGGTAGGTAGGATTAGGTAGGAGTAGGTAGAAATAGGAGACCACTAGCAGAATTTCGAACCCGCTACCTGCACACCTCGAAATTTCGAACCTGGGCATGGGTGCGAAATTTCACACCCGCTGGTTTCGAAATTTCGAACCCAGGCATGGGTGCAGAAATTTCGAACTCAGGCATGGGTGCGGAAATTTCGCACCCGCTGGGTGCGGAAATTTCGCACCTGCTGGGTACGAAGGTCGTCTTTATGGGAGGTGCAATGGTTATGGGTGTGGGTGTTTTGGTGGCCTGAAGCTCGGGTTCACGGCTTGGACCCGATTGATAGCTCGCCTTCCGCTTGGATGCAAACAGATACTGATGGAGGTTGCATTCGAGGGATGCGAAATCCTACTAGTGGCCAGACCCGAGTCTTCTGGTACTGGACCACAGATGATATTGATGACGCCTCTGGGCTGTAATATCACGCGATATGTTGAGTCGAGCATGTCTTGTGCACTTTTGGGAACCGGACCCAAAGGTCGGTTAACATTTTCCCCCTCAAAGAATGTTTTGTGTTAACGGGACGTGCTTTGAAGTGAGATGAGTCTAGTATGGGCACAAACATCTCCATGCGGTGCTTAGCAATCGGTTATGATCTTCCTCTTGAGTCGTATGTCGAGAGCGCACTGCTTTGGAGCTGCTGGGACGCCTTATTGGAATACGTTGGTATTAGCTTAGGTTTCAACATGGCTAAGAGCTTTGCCTTGCTTGAGCCTTGTGGCTTCGGTTGGAACCTGTCCGAGCCTTTTAGTTCCTGTGGATTAAAGACCATAAATGTTAGTGGCTGACTCCCGGTTGCATCGAAGTTCAAACAGTCTATTATCGAGCCGCAATCGCGCATGCAACCACGAGTTTGCGCATGGTTTTGTGTGATGCGATCTGAGCTGGAATAGGTAGCATGAAGGTGAATTGTACATCCTGGGCTTGCGATTGCGCAATTTTAACTTTCGAAATGTTTGAGGATCAGCTAAATCACTTGGATTTGTGAACCCAAGGTCGTTCAATGTTTCGGGCTTGTTCAATCGATCAAAGTTTCGACGACTCACATACGCGAATGCCCTAGTTAGGACCATACTTGTCCTATGTCGTGGCATATATTCATATGGGTTTAGGCGAGGTTGATCCAAATGCAGGGAGCATGCACTCTGATGATTGAGCACCTGGTGAGCACACAAGAGGTCGCCGAGTAGTGATTGACTTGGTAGTTAGAGCTTCGAAATATGATCGTGGCTTAGTGTACGATGCCGGATTCTGATCCTGGAACATTCGTTTGGGGTGTGCTGATCCTCTAATGGTAGTTGCTTCCTTTCTTCTCTTCTCCAGACAGAAAATTAGCTTGAGGCATGGAGGATACCAAAATATTTCTTTTGTACTTTGAACGTGGAGTGGCAGATCTTAGGCAACAGAATAAGGAATTCAGATAAAGGTCGCCAAGCTTACGTGAATACGGGATTGGGCTTCGTATCCTGGACACTTAATGAACCCTTCTAGTTTTTTAAGAGGTCAAAATCGATTTGAGGGATGTGATAATCTAGCAAGTGCGTGGGAGGACGACGCATAACTTCGCATTCTGATGATTTAGTCTTGGCTCCCACCTTGGGCAAGTAAAATTAAACATTTGCATAGTGCCGGATGAGCAGACAGTGTTCAGTGAGTTTTTGTCTTGCGACGCAGTCCTCGAAGAATGGACTTGCTTGGACTGTCGGCTCGAATGCGTACGTAGGATGTCGACACACAGTTGAGGTGTTTGTCCTTGGATCCGATCAATAACCCGACCACCGCGCAGTTGCACATTGACTTAGGCGTTGCGCTGGCAGTTGGTGATGACCATGGCATTAGTTGTTGAGGGTAAAGGTTGCCATCATGTTCCGAAATGTCTGCTTTTTGAGGAGTTCGGGCACTGATGGAAAGCCGAAAAGCCTCCAAGGCCGGGACTCTGGCTCTGGATTGCCTTCGTTGCGAGGTGAACGCGCTCTCAAGATGGTGGCTCCAAGGGATGCTGTGAAGATGACGCTAGTCTAGGGAATGAAGGGTATCTGATCGGGTTCTTTTATGGCCAGGCTGATGCGATAATCGGTGGAGGGCTGCCCCCAAGCCTGGGTATCTGCCAAATTTTGCTCGATGTCAGGGACGAGCTAGCAAGTTCGGATCATTTCTCAATGTTTCATGTCTGGTTTGTAATTAAAGTTGAACGTAACACAACTGGTTGGCAAATGATTCTGGAAATGGACTTATTCGGGCTAATTACTCGGATATGCACATAAGATATAAACATATGGTTGAGTCATTAGTTCCAACCCAATTATGTTGTAACCCTTTTCCGACATGAGAATGGTGTTTATGGTTATCGGGATTCACTGCCATAGTTATTAAAACTAGGTGTAGTCACCATGTTCTGGTGCACTTGTAGGTAGGAAGCCGTTGCATCAAGGGGTGTGAGTCAACTTCACATTGCGTTTAAGTATGAGCTTGCTGGCAAGGCGTAGAGACTTTGGGAACCCGACGAACCGGCCATGGAAACTCCATAACTTGCATCGAGATATAAATTTTTTATTTCGCATACCGAGAACTTGTCTAAATTCCCATGTTCCTCGTGGAACTAGTGATTGTGTAGCTCCCCCGTCTTTCGGTTCGGGCCTCTATGCTCGGCCTGCCTAGTATTGGCGGGAGGTTAGAAGTTTCCAAGACCCAAGCTTTTGGGTCTTGATCATCCTCATGGCGAGGTGTATTCTCCTCTTTAGAATGGTTGTTCCGAAGGTTGTGGTGATGGAAATGCCAGCGTGAAAGCTGGTAGGGGTCTTCCTCAGGTCCTGCGATGAGTAAGCTGGCGAAAGGATAGGTGGGGAACTGCACCCAAGCTTGAATAATTGCCAATTGAAGAGGATGCGAGTGATGACCCTTCGGGAGTCCAATAGTTGCCTCTTTTGTTGGGCAGCGCACCTTGGAGTGGAGGCGACACCAGGCTTTGCCCCCGTGCTTCCTCAAGCGTACGAGTATCGGCTAGAGCTACATTGAGACTAATCTGGAAAAATAGGAGATCCCGTAGCCTCGGTATCCCACATTTATATGATTCTCTTTGGAGGAGAAGAAGTTTTGGTTGGCCGAAGTGCTTTTGTGATGGACATAGCTGACGTAAGTTGGCCAACAATGCAAGCTATAGTGGAAGACCAGGAAGCCTTGCTAGTGGCAAAGTCTGATGAGCCGGAGGGGAAGAGGGACAGGACGAGGCTGCCATACAAGATGCGCGGGCAATGACTAGGCAGGA
Organism: Allium sativum; assembly: GCA_030737875.1. Lineage (NCBI taxonomy): Eukaryota > Viridiplantae > Streptophyta > Magnoliopsida > Asparagales > Amaryllidaceae > Allium > Allium sativum. Next base: position 446,847,729 of record CM060923.1, read on the forward strand.
TGCTGAGGAGAAATCTGCCGTTGCGGTGGCGAAGAAGTAGGCCGATATTGAGGTGGTGGAGGAAAGGGCCTCTGAGTAGGCTGGGAAAAAGGAAATCCGTCGATGATGCCCACCAAAAGAGGGCGAGGGGACCCTTAGCAAACTCAAAGCAGATGAAATTATGCGACTCCAATCCAGGGAGCTAGCTGATTAGAAGACCGCCGAAGATGCTGAGAAGAGAGCGGAGTCGGGCGCTAAGAAAACTTGGGGAGAAAACCTAGTCGGTAGTGGTCCTCGCCTTTGACATCGTCCCTAGGCCGTTGCCGTATATCGCTCTCGGAGAATTTATGATAATTACAAGCAGCGAGGACAATGGCGGGAGGCGGGCATCAATGTCTTACGAATCTGTTACTCTTGTGAAGAGTAGAGGAGGAGGAGGAAGCGATTCTGGAAGGAAGGGGACCATCACCGGTGGTGACCTATCAAGTGCCAAACCTATACAAAAAAAGGAAAAAACAAGAGAAGGATGATTAGCTCGATAATTGTTAAAGGAATTATAGATATTTTGGGTGAGGTAGACCGATAGCCTATGCGAGTGTGGTCCTCGCTTTCGGTTCTTAAAGACATGGTGTGGTATTCATGTACACCCTAAAAGATGTTAGACATGTAGTCTACTTTAATATGTGTGTGTGTGAAAATGAAATATGAATTAGTAAAGATCACAATTTGTGTTAAGTGTTTGGATGTTCTTCTTGTGTTTTCAGACGTCCCGTACTTGCATAAGCATACTTATCGTTACACCTAACAAAAAAGCGATTGTGTATCGTGCTCTGGGTCAATTATTCCGTAGGGGTGTGATTGTGTACCACGGTCCGGTTCAATCATTCCAGAGGGGTGTGATAGAGTGCAGGCTTTTAGTAAGTTTCCCTCAGCTCAAGAAACCCGTAGTTTGTGAAGCCAGGCTGAGCGCCCGCTATGTTTGGGTTGCCCGGGGTTAATCCTATGTGTAGAGAAGGCGTATGACGTCGCGTTGTGCGGTCCGTCTGGTGTGTGGCTCTTGCGTCGTTCATCGGGTTGGGGCGAGCCGCCAAGCCTTGTTTATTCGCCGGCGTAGAAAAGCTTCGATCATCAGCCCGTAGGGTCCGATCGTGGCCATGAGCTGCACCTAAGCCTTTAGGGCTTCGGGGAGAAAATATTTAAGGTCGATCTTGGTGTTGCGCGAAGATTTGACTGGCACCTGTAACCGGTGAAGAGTGACTTTCATCACTCTTAGTCGGCCATTGGGTGGCAGCGCCAAGTCGCCTGGACTTGGGCGTGGAACGATTTATCCTCGGTCTTGGCATGGGGCCGAGGTTCGAGTTAGTGGTTATTTACACTCGATCGCGCTGCGGGCCGGCGACTCGAGTAGCTTTGCCAGCTCCCGTGGTCGGGGTACCAGACTAGCCACTGTTGTTTACCCTCGATATTGGATCGAGGTTCGGATGGCAGCACCGGCTCCCATGCTCGGGGAGCCGATGCGGCGATCGAATGTTTCTACGCAAGCTGTTTGTCAGGATCAATCAAACACATGATGAACGTCATGCACGAAGTAAACCTGGAAGGGAGGTAGGAAACTGAACATCATTTTTATGGATAACTCTGGTATTGATGGCCTTTACAATGCGTCAAATTGTAGGAAAGAAAAACATCATTGGAAGTGGTGAATTAATTGTACACTAAATTATGTAAAGTAGAGGCGAAGATGTTCGTTGTCACATGCCCTTGGGAGTTCGGCTCCGTCCATGGTTGAGAGTTTGAAAGTTTCATCACTGAGCTTCCGTTGTATGAGTATGGGCCTTCCTAACGAGGACCGAGTCCTGCAGGTGGAGGAAACACCCGTTTGAAGATGAGGCCGCCGATGTGCACTTGAGCGGGCCTTTGGTTAAGCATCTAGTTATGCCCCGAAGTTGCCAGATACTGAGAGAGGCAAAGGTAGGGAGGAGTTGCAAACCGGCATCTCTGATGACCACCTAGAGTCAATTGCATCATGGAAGCTGTTGTCCTGACAAGCCGGAGGGACACTCTTGAGGGATTAGTTGTCGGTGTCGAGGTTTTGTTTAGTGGGAATCTTTGATGAGCGCTAAGTAGCTCGAAGATCCCATGTAGTGTGATCCCCTGATGAGAATCGAATGGCTTGAAGACCCCACATAATGGGAATCCTTAATGAGCGATGAATGGCTCAGAGATTCCGTGCAGTGGGAGTCTTTGATGAGCATTGAGTGGCTTGGAGTTCCCCTGTGGATAAGTTCCTCGATGTCGTTCTGCAAGTGGTGAGATATGTTCGTGTTGCATCCGCGGATGCTGTATAAACGACGATATCCTATAGAGTCCCTTGGTGCACTCGTCGGACTTTTAGGTCTTTGCCTTTTGCGAGGTTCGGAGTTGCATGGTGTGAGATAGATTTTCTCAGAGGTGTCGCTAAGAGCAGTATAGTCGCAGATAGACGGGAGTCGAAGGGGATTCCATCCATTGCTGCGACTACCTTTAACGGCGTGAGAAAGATCATGCAGAGCGATGGAATCAGAGTTGTTGGAGCTCTGAGCGTCGTCACGATGCAGGATGTTGAGGATATGAATTTGATTCCTTTATGCCAAATTCCGGCATAGAAAGTAGCATTCATGCGGAAGACCTCCTGAATCATGGATTGCTTTTGATATGTCCACGCTCTAAGTTCGGAACTAGGTGGTATGTTATTTGTATGCTGGATGAGTACGATTCAAGGAGTAAGTTTCTCGACTTCAGTCAAGGCTGTGTGGGATCTTGCGAGATAGCCTTTGTGGGTTTTAAGGGAGCTTTGGTAAATGTTCAAGACTGAGAGGATATCTCTAGTCATTACGGCGTGCATCCTAACTGTGTGACCCATCTCCTAGCGAGTTAGTCGAGAGTTAGGATAGTTCGAGGTGGAAGTCGAGAGAACCCGGGTAGAGCCGTCTTGGATAGGGACGGGAAGCACTTGCACTTTATGGTGCGGGCGACGTGTAATGAACCCACGTGTCATTTGTGGAGGCTAACGAAGATTCGGAAATCATGGCTTGCTTTGGTATAGGACGAGTGTCAATATGTCGAAGCGCTTGCTCCATTCAGTATTATAGGTGGCCGCCGCAGCGGGTTATGCCTTGTACTAGTTTTGCAGACGTCGCGGGCATGCTATCGTGGTTCCCTCACGATTCCACGGGTCGTGTCGACGATAATCAGAGGTTAGGATCCTATCGCATTATAGAGGTCGTGATCTAGCCCAGGACTTTGGAGTCTAGCACGCCTTCTTGATGGAAGGTATTCGACAATCTATGAGTCTCCAACTTCGATTTCATGATTATGTGGAAGTTGGTTGAAGTGAGCTTGGGCCCAGTTGGATGCTAGAAGCGTAGGTGACAAGTTTGGACTCATAGCAGTTTGAGTCCGTCTAGCGGAGACTCAAGCGTCAAAGTCGGGGATGGCCGGGATGACGCGTTCCATTTCTGAATGTGACTCTGACATTCCGAAGATTAGAGGTCAGTCGTGCCTTCATATAATGCCACATGTGGTGTTGAAATTTCGGGGCCACTCAGCTTTGTGTACGATCCTAGTGAAAGGATTATGCTTCAAGTGGGTTTCTCTTGAGTGGTCAGCATTTCTTCGCAAATCATTTATGATTACTCAGACCACGTCCAAGAGTTGTGTCGAAGGGGGATTCTCTAATGGAACCCATTATTCTAACGAATTTTGGGAGTTCCATTTCGTCGACGTCTTGTGTTGTCCACATCTGGATCGCTCTCTTCCATGTCATGGAAGGTATGGCGATTGAGGTTGGGTGAGTTGATAGGCATCTTAGTCCGGAAGTATGCTGGCCCGACGAGCTGTTGAAAGAGTGGGACTCTAGTTGTGAGTGGTGACAGTTGGGCTCCCCCGAGTGGAAGATTGGTTACTCAACCCTGGTTTGTTACTATGTTCCTTGGCCGTAATTGATGATGGTTAGATCATCCTCTCATCTCTGTTGCTATTACTATCGCCGCACAAGTGTTGGAGCAGATGCCAATGTTTTAACAAGGCTTAACCTTCTTCCTTGACGTGGGCCCCTAACTTCGAAAGATGAAATTTCCAATGCAGCAAGCCGCGAGCGGGCGCGGTTCTGAGCCAGCTAAAGTAGAATGACGATGTGTTGACTTTCTTGAAGTTGGCGCATAAGGTTGAAGTTAATCCTCAACGCTTGCACTCTTATATTTTTTATTAAACGTGTGAATCTGTGCTTGAGTCGCAGGAGCTTTGAGTTCCACATGTGGAAAGAGATCCGTTTCCAGTGGTCCTTTGCCGCTCGGGACTAGTAAGAGGTGCCAGCGTCAATTACAGCCAACGGGGTGAGCGTCAGGCTTTGCTGGAATTCTGCTTAATACTGGTGAGAGTCATGATGCTTTTTGGACGTACTGCTTAAGGTCCCTCTCGTGGATAAGCCTTTCGATTACGTCTTTGAATTGACGGCAATTATTGGTATTATGCCCGTACATGTCATGGTATCGACAGTACTTGCCGGCATTCTTCTGATGATTAGTGGATTCTTGTTGTATGGTTTCTTGTATCGAAGCGCGTTGCACGTTTCCCGATATATTGTTTCCAAGTCTTTATTCAACGGGGTGTAGATCTTGCATACCCAGTGAGGGCCGGGCTTATTTGGTTCCGTAGGAACATGGCCGTTGTTGCGGTCGCCTTGCGCATCGTTATTTGGCCTTTGTTCGTAGGGACCTGCCCCCTTGTCCTTATCGAAGAGATTCGTTGTCTGTTTCACTTTGACGCTGTCATTTATGGTATTCACATGTGGATTGTTTGGATGATCGGCCCTGGAGAGTTGGTTACGTCTCGCTTCTTCTTGACATAAGTATTGCCTAGCCTTTTCATGGAAAGCATCGAGGTTTTTTGGCTGCATTCGATCGATCAATGCCCCGAATTCGGAAGTGGGGAGGACGCCCTTTGCTATATGAAAGAGTATGGTGCAAGGGTCTGGATCCTCGACCTCAGCGAGGGCGGTGTTGAACCGGGAGAGGTAGCTTTTCAGCGACTCAGTGGGCCCTTGGTATAGATTGGACAGAGTGAGGGCGTTCTTTGGAGTCTGGATATGCATCCTGAATTGCTTAACCAAATATGTCGCCAAATGGCCGAAGTTGTCAATGGAATCAAGTGGGAGTTGAGAGAACCATAACAAAGCAGTTCCTAATAAGAAGATAGGGAAACACTTGCATTTGACTGGATCAAATTGCCCCGGCTAGAGTCCATTGGCCATTCATATCGGATCATGAAAGCACAAGGATTGGTAGAACCATCGTATAGTGGCATTTGTGGCATGATGAAGTGTCATGGCCAATCGGCTTTGCTCACCCTTCTTGTAAAGGGGTTATGCCTAATGTGCACTTCCCATGATTCGTGCACATTTCCTCGCATTTCCCTCATGATTCTTCGGACCATGTGGGGAAGGTAAGTTGGATGAGGTACCTCCATTGGCACCCATGGGTTTTGGTGAGGTTGCGGAGTTCTAATGCAGGGGCATCTTCTATGATGGACATCTGGATCGCCTTCCTCCATGTCCTCGACATCTATGATTGGGTCCTGGTGTGGACGCTGAGGTGGATCAGGGTGATGTTGATCCTGTTCTGGAGGAGCGCAGGCCATTGGAATAGCGGGCCCATCACCCTGATTAGTGACCATTGGGTTATGTCGAGGAAGATGTAGGTTGGTCCGTCACTGATGATCAAGTGAGAGCGGTCTCGGTACTGTACCCCCTCTCTATATGTGACTATAGCTCGGTCGTCGTTGCCGTTCACATTGTCGTTGGCGTGGCCATTGCCGTTGTCGTTTCCAAGAGCATTGGTACGAACGGCGACGTTGTTAATGAGACTAAACCTCCTTCTTTGATGCGGGCCCCTTGATTCAGAAGATGAAGTTTCTGATAAGTTGGTCGAGGTTGAGCATTGTTCCGAGCTAGTTGAAGTTGAGCGACGACGCGTTGACTTTCTTGAAGTTGCCGCATGAGGTCGTTGTTCTTTCTTAATGCTTGGTTGAGATCAACCGCGGTGCTCTCATATCTTTCATTAAGCGTGCAGATTTGATTTTGTGCAACGGGCGCATTGGGGTCCACACTAGGAGGGACAGTTTCATTGGCTGTGGGATATCTACTGGTTGAGGTTGTTGGGAGGTACTGGCCTCGGTTGCGGCTGAAGAGCCGACCATTGCGTTCTTTGACTTCTTTACCATCGTAAGCAGACTCAATAGCAGGTTAAGCAAGGAACCTCAAGCTTGTCGAAGTCGAGATGATATTGTGGAAGAAAGACGCAAATCTCGAATTCGAGTTCTCAATGAAAGCACCAAATGTTGACGGCAAAAAATGTCGTAAACACCAAAGATTCCTATTACTAGGAATAGTTAATTTGGTCACAAGACTAAGTAAGAAAAGCAGTAAATTACACAAGAATTTATAGTGGTTTGGCGCGGATTAGGCTTACGTACACTTTGGAAGGATACTGAACTTTTATTGATCACTCAAGAATTACAAGGTAGAGTCATGCTCATTACATTCACTTTTATAATTGCCATATGCCAGGTATTTGGGAAAAAGAATATTTAATTCTCCTTCTTCCTCAAATAGGAGATTTCACTAATGAGGCTCATGAAGCTCTAGGAAGGTCTCAAGTGAAGAAAATCCAACCCCTTTGAAGTATGAGGCCATGGGCTATTTATAGGAGTGGGGGTAGGTAGGATTAGGTAGGAGTAGGTAGAAATATGGGACTGTAACACCCCACCTCCGCCAGGGTCACTCTTGCAAGTACACTGGCTTTGGATGGGTTTTGGATAAGGTAAACATGCATAAAGATATCACAGGACAGAACATATAAGTAAAACAGAGTAAGTAAAGCAGCGGATAAAACTACTATTTCAAAACCATAGTCAACTTACATCAAAAGCACTTTGTCATTATTTTCCAACTACTACAAGTCTAGAAACATAAACTGAAAACTGGAAATAACATAAAGTAAATTATCCCCAAAGTAGACGTGGTAAAGCCATAGCGACTTCAAGTCCAAACCGTACATGAGCTATCCAGTAAGCAAGCTAAAGATCCAAGCTAGGTGCTAGTGTTCCCACCCTGAGAACCTGGGGGTGGGGTGGAAACGGAAGAAAAGGGGCGAAAGAAAATGGGTCAGTCAAAAAGACAGGTAAGTCCTACCTACTATTAGTGTAAAAACTAATAAAGTTAACTGGACATGTAAAACAGGGATGAAACATAGGATGATAACTGGCATGGTGAAAAGATAACAAGATAGATCAAGTGTGGCATCGCATATACAAGGTTAAGTTTTGCACCAATAGTACTAGTAATCCAATCCATGTCAAGTATAAACAAGAAATGATCCCTTGGCCCAAGTTTGGCCCAACAGCATGAGATGACCTAAATCAAGGTCCAACTACACGGTCTAGTCGATCGGCTCCCTACAAGCCTAACTCGCCAAGTGTCGGTGTCATACGGCCCAATCACGGAATGTAGTCAAACTGTGCTAGGTCCACCCTAGGGTGTATCAAGTCCTAGGGTGCCAACCACTGACACGAATCAAGCACGCACAGTCTAAACCTACTGGTGCTCGTGCCTGCTTTTTCAACTCCGGACTATGTGCACGACCATAGTCCGCCTGAACCTACACCGGCGCACCAACTCAGCCGTCATTTTGGTCACTTACATATCAGCCCAGTAATCGTGCCCCACCCTAGCCTAGTCCCTAGGGTATCATGATACAACCAAGAGGGTTACTGGTGAAAAGGACCACGTAACTAGGGTTTCTAACGGGTTAAGCGTGGTTAACCCTATCCAATCAAGTATCAAGTTGGTTAAGTGTACCCAAGGTTCATGACTTAACCCTATCAACCCATCGTGTTTAATTGGTTCAGTATTCAAGTGGTCCAAGACTTAACCCTATCATGTGGCATTAATTAATTTAATGCACCCAACCTCTCACATTAGACCTTGTTGTGGTTACTAGTTAAGCCGGGCGGGTCCGGGTAGCTTTACACCACAACTTAGTCTAACCTCGGGTTTTAAGCGCGACATGACCAACTACTCACATTGGGTCCTATTGTTTGTAGCTACTAGTTAGGCCGGTCGGTTCCGGGTAGATTTATGCTACAAACTCAACCCAACCTCGAGTTGGCCATTTTCATGTTTTCTACATGTCATGTCCATGTTCATGTTTTTCAAGCATAATCACATGTCATATTTCAAAACCATGTTTTTATGTCATTAAAGTTACCTAACTACCCATACGTATTCCCATCGCATGTACGTTTCGTCACAACACAAAATGGATTAAAAGAGGGAACTTAGAAGCATGACAAAAATGGGCATAAGGTGATAAGATTTGGCCACAAGTTAAACATGGTGGCACATGAGGCAAGATGTGTTCATTAAACTTGCATATTACATTATAAACCTCAAAACATGCATGACATCAAACTTAGCAAATAGGTGATACATGGTCATAGATGGCATAGGATGATAACTAGTGATTCGCATATAACATCTTATGCAAGTTAACATAAAGGTTATGAGAGTTTCTATGTTGCATTATGCAACATTCCCAAACAAAGATCATAGCTTTCAAACCACAAAGTCAAGGTGATAGCTTTACAAATATACATAGAACAAATCTATGCATAACATGATAGATTCAAAGCACAAATCATACTTAGGCCCAAACTCAAACTTGCAACATGTCATATTTAACTTCATAGTTTAAATCTAAGAGTAGAATATGGCTTACAATTCGTAGCTAAGTGATTTAGAATAATATATAATAAGTTTGAGACGAAGCCACTTGCAAATCCGCAAAGAAAATAATATGCTCCACTCTAAGCATTGAGAAATAAGTAAAATAGCTTCTATGACGAAGAAATATGGCTCTTTGAACTAAGAAAGATAGCTTCTAGGACTTAGATTTGATTTGGAACACTCATGTTCTCATGAAGAAGGTGGAGGCCATGTTTAGAGAGCATTTTGGCAGCACTTAGTTGTAGGATTAGTTTGTGTGAGTTTAGGGTAGGCTTAGGGTTTTTTTATAGAGTTTAGGATTAGTTTTAGCCATAGGATTAACCCTAAATCAAATCTGAGCCATCAAATCACGTCACTAGCCAACGAAACAGGTCCAAACAGCCAAAATTAGTGCACCAGGCCGACCTGGCCGACCAGGGAGGTCGACCCCCAGGTCGACTCTAGTGTCGACCTGGTTGGGGGAGGGGAGATCGACCCTAGTGTTGACCCCCCTGTCGACCTGTCTAGGCGGGAATTTTCCCGCCCAGTCTGTTTTGGCTGAATTTGAATTCCGAATTTAAATTTGAACTGTTTTTGAACTTGAAACTTTCTGAAAACTTTGACGGGCCATAACTGGGTCATACGGACTCCGATTTTCGAAAACTCAGACTCTATTTTGCGTATTTTTCCGAGACGAACGCAATGGCACAACCCGTTTCCCTTGATTCAGATTTTAATATTTAATTCTGCCTTGATTTATGTTATAACATGTTATTCAAAAAATACGGGTTGTTACATTCTCCCCACCTTAAAGGATTTTGTCCCCGAAATCTTCAAGTTAGGAAGAACGTATCCTACCATCCATCATCCATCTACTCAAAACATCATCCACGAGCAGTCATTGTCCTTAAAAGATTCCAAATGCTGTATGATCATATCCGAGAGGTGTGTGTATATGTACTTATCTAATGCGAAAATCAGGCGGTTACTGATTCAGTAAACCTCCTTGATGCAAAGTATGTTAGTGAAATGAGCCCATATGTATGCAAGTTCCTAACATAATTCATAATCTCTACATGAGTGCACATAACATTCATCCATATGCAACATCCACGTGATAGCATAACAAGTTTCATCCATGAATAAGTATAAGCACTCATGCATATGCAATATGAAAGTGTGTGAGCCGATCTTAGTGCCTAATGTGTATCATGCATCCACGAGTATCCACTTGCAAACATTTGCAACCACTTACAACCATCAAGCATAACATGTTTCAAATACATGTTTCATCCAAAGGGTTTCTACCTAAGGTTCTCATGACAAGGTTAACGAGATAACAAGATAAACATGGATAGAAAAAGAAAGATATGCTAACTAGGAAAAGAGATTGAGAATGTACCCTAAAAAAGAAATGGATAAAGCCCACGCATCTTCTCCTCGGTTTCCCAAGTTGCATCTTCATCGGCTTCACTCCACTGAACCTTTACTAACATGACTTCTCGATTCCTCAGTTTCTTGATCTCCGTTCCCAAGATACGAATCGGAGCTCGCCTCAAAGTTGCCTCTTTCTCTACCTCGATGTCTTTAAGAATGCTAGGCTCAACTACCTCGGCTGACTCATGTAGGCACTTTCGGAGATGCGAGACATGAAAAACATTGTGCACTCCGGCCAGCTTCTCGGGCAATTCCACTTTATAAGCCATTTGCCTAATCCTCTCGATGATAGGGAAGGGTCCTACGAACCTTGGTGCCAGCTTCCCAACCGCTCCAAAACGAACCACATTTCGCAAAGGAGAAACCTTCACAAAGACCATATCTCCAACTTCAAACCCTAAGTCAGTCCTTCGCTTGTCCGCATAGGATTTCTGTCTGTCTTGGGCCGTTTTCATCCGCCTTCGAATCAACTCAACCTTCTCGGATGTGTCCCTTATCATGTCGGGCCCAAGTATAAGCTTATCCGTCGTCTCCCACCATCACGTTGGTGACTTGCACGGCCTCCCATATAAAGCTTCGAATGGTGTCATTCCTATGCTTGCTTGATAGCTGTTATTATAAGCAAACTCCACTAGAGGAAGATGATCTTCCCAAGTGCCACCAAAGTCAAGGATGCATAGCCTCAACAGATCTTCTAGTACCCTATTCACTCTCTCGGTCTGGACATCCGTCTGTGGGTGATAGGCCGTACTTAGATTCAATCGCGTACCCATCGCTTCTTGCAAACTATTCCAGAACTGGCTAGTGAAGATTGGGTCACAATCGCTAACTATGCTAGAAGGAACTCCATGCAATCGCACTATCTCTCGAAGATAAACAGATGCTAGCCATGATGCGGTCCGCTTGCTCTTCACTGGAATAAAGTGAGCACTCTTCGTAAGTCTATCAACTATGACCCATATGCTCGTATTTCCCTTCCTTGACCTAGGCAATCCATCCACGAAATCTATCGAGATACTTTCCCACTACCATTGCGGGACCTCCAATGGATGTAATAGCCCACCGGGCTTCTTCGACTCGGCCTTCACTTGTTGGCAAACAATGCATCTAGAAACAAACTCTGTCACATCCTTTTTCATCCCATCCCAAAAGAAAATGCGCTTCATATCCCGGTACATCTTATCCCCTCCGGGATGTATGGTCATCCTCAAGTGATGCGCCTCCTCAAGAACTCTATTTACTAAGTCTCCCACTCGGGAAACACATAGTCTTCCATCACGCCTTAGCCATCCCTTGTCATCAATAGCATATCTAGCAAGGTGACTTGATGTCTCACCCCGAATCAACTTGTCCATGATCTCGACTATCTGCGGGTCCTCCCTCTGTGAAGCCCCAACTTGATCAAGAAGTATAGGTCTAAGCTCGAGGGATGCTAATGAACCAGTCATCGACCCAACAGCAGGTGCAAAATCAAAGGTTGCCAAGAACTCTAGGCTCTTCATCTTAACAAACAAGGGACTCAAAGTCAACCTTCTCCTGCTTAGCGCATCTGCCACAACAATACCCTTGCCAGGGGTATAAGCTATCTCGAAGTCATATGATGCCAAGAATTCCATCCACCTTTGCTGCCTTAGATTCAAATCTTTCTGCGAGAAGAGGTACTTGAGTGACTTGTGATTAGTATATAACTCAAACCTTTCGCCTAGAAGATAGTGGCGCCAGGATTTGAGTGCAAAGTCGATCGCTGCCAACTCCAAATCATGAGTGGGATAGTTCTTCTCAAGAACTTTGAGTTGCCTACCCCCAAAGCATATCACTCTCCCTTCTTGCATCAGGACAACGCCTAATCCTGTGCCACATGCATCGGTGTACACGGTAAACAACTTCCCTCCATCGGGCAATGCTAGAACTGGAGCTGTGGTGAGGGCTTTCTTGAGCCTTTGAAAAGAAAGCTCACACTCTAAGTCCCATGCAAAGACTAAGTTCTTCTTCGTTAACTTAGTAAGAGGAGCTGAAATCCTAGCGAAGTCCTTAATGAACTTCCTATAGCAGCCTGCCAGACCGAGAAAGCTCCTTAGTTCAGTTGCATTCTTCGGAACTTTCCAGTCTTGTACCGCCACCACTTTAGCGGGATCCACAGCTATGCCCTGCTTAGAAACTATATGCCCAAGGAACCAAACTTCCCTTCTCCAGAAATGGCATTTACAGAACTTGGCTTTCAACTGATGATCTCTAAGCGTATCCATAACCTCCTTGAGGAGTGTAGCATGCTCTTCCTCGTCCTTAGAGAAGATCAGGATATCATCCACAAAGACAACCACAAACTTGTTAAGGAACTCCCTGAACACCCAACTCATCAAATCAACAAAGTATGCGGGTGCATTAGTCAAACCGAACGGCATGACTAGCCATTCAAAGAATCCATCTGGAGTCCTAAACGCAGTCTTATCAATACTATCTCAGCCACCCTAAGCTGATGGAATCCGGTGGCTAGATCAAGCTGAGAGAAAACTGAAGCACCAACAAGCTGGTCAAAGAGATCATCAATCGTTGGTAACGGGTGTCTATTCTTATTTGTCAGCTTGTTCAACTCACGATAATCAACACATAGACGAAGCGAACCATCCGCCTTAGTAGCGAATACCACCGGAGCACCCCATTCTGAAATGCTTCGCCTAATGAAATTTTTCTCAAGCAACTCCTTGATTTGCTTGCTAAGCTCTCTTCTTTCTCGCGGGGCCATGTGCCTGACAGGCAATGAAACTGGCTTGGCATTATCAACCAGATAAATACGGAAGTCTATCTCGCGTTTAGGGGGTAACCCCTTCACCTCATCAAAAACATCAGGATATTCTCGGACCACCCTCACAGATTGAAGATTGTCAATAGACGAGTCAAGGGATTCAAGATAACATAACATGACGGGATCCAGAGGGTTACAAGAAATCTCTAGGGTATTGCCAAGGCGAGTCATAAGCCTCACTACCCTATGCTCACAATCGAGAATGGCTCCATAACTGGACAACCAATCCATGCCCAAAATCAACCCGTATCCCATGAACCCGAGAACATAAGCATCACATGTGAATTCTAGGGTCAAGATAGAAATCCTCAAATCCATACAAATCATAGATAAATGGGCGGAACCCCCAATTGGATTTGAAACACTAACGGGGTCCTCAACAAGACTAGTACTTAGGTGCAAACTCTCAACAATGTCAGAAGAGATAAAGGTATGTGATGCACCAGAATCAAATAAAGTTCGAACAGGAAAACCAGAAATATAAACAAGACTTTCTACAGAAATACTACCTTGGTCCGGAACTGGAGGAGTGTTGAGAGCATGCATCTGCCCTCCATAAGGTCCTGCTCGCTGAGTCTGTCCTTGCCCCTGCCCTTGCTTCTTTGGGCAATCCTTACTGAAGTGTCTAGTCTCTCCGCAATGAAAGCATTCTCCCAACTTCCTCTTCTTCTTCCTACAATCTTTGGCTATGTGTCCAACAATCCCGCAAAAGCTACACTTTCTTGGGTCCTTTGCCTTGTTGTTGTTGTTGGCCTTGTTACCCTTGTTGTTCTTGTTGCTCTGATTTCTCCCCACTTGGAGTCCGCCTTCTTGGTTTGAGTCTCATTAGGATTGACTTCCTTCTTGCCATTCTTATCATCTCCCTGAAGCAATGCCATATCTACTAGGTTCTCAAAAGTGGCCGCCATGGGTATATGAGACATGGCCAGACCTTGTAATGGCTCATTCAATCCTCGTGCAAAGCGTAGAGCCTTCTTCTGGGGTGTGTTAACCGTGTCCAAACCGAATCGAGCAAGCTGGTTAAACTTATTCTCATACTCCCTTACTGTCATGTCCCCTTGCTTCAAAGATATGAACTTCTCCATTTGCAGATTCTCCTCAGCAGATGATATAATCTTAAGCCCAAACCTCATCCTAAAGTCAGCCCAAGTCTCTATAGGCCTAGTAGTGTTGGTGACCTCCCACCAATAAGCAGCTTCCTCTTTCAATAGCCATACTGCCAACAGAACTTTTCTACGGTCTTCCACATCAAAGATGGCAAAGAGGTCTTCAGTTTCTTTTAACCAATTTCTTGCCTCAACAAAAGTCTCCGTCCCAATAAAATTCTTGCCACCCATCGCCTTAAAGTCTTCGCAAATCTTTGCGAAATCCGCTTGTGGACGCTGAGGAGGGGGAGGAGGAGGAGGAACCTCAGGTACGGTGGGAGTGTTTGCTGGGCATGCATCGTTGGCCCTAGCTTCCAAGTACCTTCGGAACCATCCGAGTATGGTTACTCCCTCGAGAAGGTTAAGATCGGCCATGCTGAAAAAGGAAAAGATAGATTTAGAACGAGGAAACAAAGGATAGTGCTAATGGCTTTTGGGGAATAGCCTTTTAAAATAAACTAGACTTTTCTTGGAAAATACTTAATTGGTTTTGAAAATAGTTTTTCAAAAGGGTTTTAAAAGTTTTGTCTGGTCTAGTAAAACCTTATGCTCTGATACCAAATGTAACACCCCACCTCCGCCAGGGTCACTCTTGCAAGTACACTGGCTTTGGAGGGGTGTTGGATAAGGTAAACATGCATAAAGATATCACAAGACAGAACATATAAGTAAAACAAAGTAAGTAAAGAAGCGGATAAAACTACTATTTCAAAACCATAGTCAACTTACATCAAAAGCACTTTGTCATTATTTTCCAACTACTACAAGTCTAGAAACATAAACTGAAAACTGGAAATAACATAAAGTAAACTATCACCAAAGTAGACGTGGTAAAGCCATAGCGAGCTCAAGTCCAAACCGTACATGAGCTATCCAGTAAGCAAGCTAAAGATCCAAGCTAGGTGCTAGTGTTCCCACCCTGAGAACCTGGGGGTGGGGGGGAAACGGAAGAAAAGGGGCGAAAGAAAATGGGTCAGTCAAAAAGACAGGTAAGTCCTACCTACTATTAGTGTAAAAACTAATAAAGTTAACTGGACATGTAAAACAGGGATGAAACGTAGGATGATAACTGGCATGGTGAAAAGTTAACAAGATAGATCAAGTGTGGCATCGCATATACAAGGTTAAGTTTTGCACCAATAGTACTAGTAATCCAATCCATGTCAAGTATAAACAAGAAATGATCCCTTGGCCCAAGTTTGGCCCAACATCATGAGATGACCTAAATCAAGGTCCAACTACACGTTCTAGTCGATCGGCTCCCTACAAGCCTAACTCGTCAAGTGTCGGTGTCATACGGCCCAATCACGGAATGTAGTCAAACTGTGCTAGGTCCACCCTAGGGTGTATCAAGTCCTAGGGTGCCAACCACTGACACGAATCAAGCACGCACAGTCTAAACATACTGGTGCCCGTGCCTGCTTTTTCAATTCCGGACTATGTGCACGACCATAGTCCGCCTGAACCTACACCGACGCACCAACTCCGCCGTCGTTTTGGTCGCTTACATGTCAGCCCAGTAATCGTGCCCCACCCTAGCCTAGTCCCTAGGGTATTATGATACAACCAAGAGGGTTACCGGTGAAAAGGACCACGTAACTAGGGTTTCTAACGGGTTAAGCGTGGTTAACCCTATCCAATCAAGTATCAAGTTGGTTAAGTGTACCCAAGGTTCATGACTTAACCCTATCAACCCATCGTGTTTAATTGGTTAAGTATTCAAGTGGTCCATGACTTAACCCTATCATGTGGCATTAATTAATTTAATGCACCCAATCTCTCACATTAGACCTTGTTGTGGTTACTAGTTAAGCCGGGCAGGTCCGGGTAGCTTTACACCACAACTTAGTCTAACCTCGGGTTTTAAGCGCGACATGACCAACTACTCACATTGGGTCCTATTGTTTGTAGCTACTAGTTAGGCCGGTCGGTTCCGGGTAGATTTATGCTACAAACTCAACCCAACCTCGAGTTGGCCATTTTCATGTTTTCTACATGTCATGTCCATGTTCATGTTTTTCAAGCATAATCACATGTCATATTTCAAAACCATGTTTTTATGTCATTGAAGTTACCTAACTACCCATACGTATTCCCATCGCATGTACGTTTCGTCACAACACAAAATGGATGAAAAGAGGGAACTTAGAAGCATGACAAAAATGGGCATAAGGTGATAGGATTTGGCCACAAGTTAAACATGGTGGCACATGAGGCAAGATGTGTTCATTAAACTTGCATATTACATTATAAACCTCAAAACATGCATGACATCAAACTTAGCAAATAGGTGATACATGGACATAGATGACATAGGATGATAACTAGTGATTCGCATATAACATCATATGCCAGTTAACATAAAGGTTATGAGAGTTTCTATGTTGCATTATGCAACATTCCCAAACAAAGATCATAGCTTTCAATCCACAAAGTCAAGGTGATAGCTTTACAAATATACATAGAACAAATCTATGCATAACATGATAGATTCAAAGCACAAATCATACTTAGGCCCAAACTCAAACTTGCAACATGTCATATTTAACTTCATAGTTTAAATCTAAGAGTAGAATAGGGCTTACAATTCGTGGCTAAGTGATTTAGAATAATATATAATAAGATTGAGACGAAGCCACTAGCAAATCCGCAAAGAAAATAATATGCTCCACTCTAAGCCTTGAGAAATAAGTAAAATAGCTTCTATGATGAAGAAATATGGCTCTTTGAACTAAAAAAGATAGCTTCTAGGACTTAGATTTGATTTGGAACACTCATGCTCTCATGAAGAAGGTGGAGGCCATGTTTAGAGAGCATTTTGGCAGCACTTAGTTGTAGGATTAGTTTGTGTGAGTTTAGGGTAGGCTTAGGGGTCTTTTTATAGAGTTTAGGATTAGTTTTAGCCATAGGATTAACCCTAAATCAAATCTGAGCCATCAAATCACGTCACCAGCCAACGAAGCAGGTCCAAACAGCCAAAATAAGTGCACCAGGCCGACCTGGCCGACCAGGGAGGTCGACCCCCAGGTCGACTCTAGTGTCGACCTGGTTGGGGGGGGGGGGAGGTCGACCCTAGTGTCGACCCCCCTGTCGACCTGTCTGGGCGGGAATTTTCCCGTCCAGTCTATTTTGGCTGAATTTGAATTCCGAATTTAAATTTGAACTGTTTTTGAACTTGAAACTTTCTGAAAACTTTGACGGGCCATAACTGGGTCATACGGACTCCGATTTTCGAAAACTCGGACTCTATTTTGCGTATTTTTCCGAGACGAACGCAATGGCACAGCCCGTTTCCCTTTATTCAGATTTTAACATTTAATTCTGCCTTGATTTATGTTATAACATGTTATTCAAAAAATACGGGTTGTTACAGGGATCACTAGCAGAATTTTGAAACTACCACCTGCACACCTCGAAATTTCGAACCCGGGCATGGGTGCGAAATTTTGCACCCGCTGGTTTCGAAATTTCGAACCCGGGCATGGGTCCGTAAATTTCGCACCTGCTAGGTTCGAAATTTCGAACCCAGGCATGGGTCCGGAAATTTCGCACCCGCTGGGTGCGGAAATTTCGAATCCAGGCATGATGCGGAAATTTCGCACCCTCTGGGTGCGAAGATCATCTTTATGGGAGGTTCGATGGTTATGGTTGCGGGTGTTTTGGTGGCCTGCAGCTCGGGTTCATGGCCCGGACCCGCTTGACGGCTTGCCTTCAGCTTGGATGCGGACGGATACTGATGGAGGCTGCGTTCGAGGGATGCGACATCCTGATAGTGGTTAGACTCGAGTCTTCTGGTACTGGGCCATAGATGATATTGGCGACGCCTCTGGGCTGTAATATCACGCGATATGTTGAGTCGAGCGTGTCTTGTGCACATTTGGGAACTGGACCAAATGGCCGGTTAACTCCATTCAACCCAACTTTTAATTTTGGAAAATATCTAGTGAAATCTAACTCAAAGATTTGGTCTGAACACCTAAATATTTTATATTGAAATTTCTTCAGCATGCAAACGACACCTGTTATCCAGCTTCTGTACAAACCTCTACATGTTCTTTTTCTCTTCTGCTACTTGTCCCCTTCCTCTTTATTATAAAGATAGTGGTGTACTCCCTTTTTTTGTTCACGATAAAAAAATCATTGTATCCATTTTGTTTATTTAATCAATCAAACATATCCTCTTTACAAAATCAAAATCTCGAAATCATAGTGATGCTTTCTACGATGTTCCTTCCCCTTCTCGGTCGAAACAGGAACTGTTGTCGTTGCCACCGACGTGGCCTCGCCGCTAGGCGCCTCTTCCACCAATCCCCTCAATAGCCATGTCACCTCATTTAAAGCTGAACCTCCGACAACTGTTAAGGCATCATCACCGACTCCCCTATGAACCCAAGCTAAGCACGGTCGCCACCAATGGCCTTCTCCGTCATGTCATGGCACCCACCTTTTTCCAAAATGAAACGTACCCATCATCGACCTTTGCTCCTTCCACTCACGAATTCTAGACTTCATTCTTCCAGTAAATCGTGAACTTCTTGCCTCTTCTAGATCTGAGCACGTGACCCAATAACGCAAGCTCTAATTCCAAGAGTGACCATCGCCACTTGGGTGATCGCTATCCCTACCTGCCTCCTTCCAACAGCCCTCTCCACTCCTTTGTTGTGAAATCGAGGCCTGGAAAAGAAAAATGAACCCATAAGCCACCCGATGACATTAGACTCGGTGCTGGTGCATCCAACCAAACCGAACCACGAAGAGAAAGGTGAACCTCTGTTGTCACCATGCATAGCAGGTTAAGCACTCCAGATGTTTGGGTTTATACCTGAGAGACTGTCCAATTGGTAAGTGGCTGCGGTTAGAAAGTCCAGGCCCTACCGTAGAATTCGGGTACAGTATACAGCCTGTTAGTTTGCTGTTTAAAGTTTAGGTATATTTCTTAAACCCCGTTTTCGTTTAATAAATTTAGAAAGGAAAACATACAAATATAATATGATGATGTTGATTTAGTATTCATTGAAATTTTGGTTAGGGTTCGTAGTCGAGTTGTGTTTCATCGTGCTTGGGAATATCAAAAAAAATTATTTATGCACACATATACCTATGTGTATGTGTATATAAATTGATTGAAGCCATGGTATTAGATATCGACTCATGCCTTAATTTTGTGTCGGATTATTAAGTCGTCTTCTTTTGCCTCGGAAGGTGAGTTTCCCTCACTCAAAGACTAACTGATTAAGTGAATTAAATATTTGAGATGTTGAATGAAATGTTAGGATGCTCTAGAAATTGTTTTTTATGTGATTTATGCACATATGACACATGCACTACCCCGTTATATGACACATATGGATGCGATGCAAGATATGCTATGTTTGTGTTGCTCCCACCTCGGAAGTTCTATATAGATTTAGGAAAAAATCACCATGGGTTGAAATGATATACACCCGAGTGAATAGTATAATAAATTCAAATCGATTTGGGATGCGGGTTGAAATGATACATACTCAGGATTCGAATTTTCTTTTAAGAAGGATTGAAATGATATATATCCATATCACTTGGCCATAGGATAGAAAAATATATATGGACGTCGTGGTCAATTAAATCTATTTTGGAAAGGCTACAAGTACGTATCGATTTGATAAATATATTTGGAATGGAATTTGAAGGAAGAAATGTTGAGAAATTTCTCGAACTAAATCTTAAACTGGTTTTAATGTAGGTGATTTGTAAATACAAGTACTCATGTTTGTTTAAATAAGACTTACGATAATGTTGATTTTTTAAATGTAAGATTTTGAATTAATGTTATTTTAAACAAGATTTTACTATATTTTGATTTTATAATATCATGAGAGTTTTCTTAGTAAATTGTTTTATTCAATGTACAATATTTTTGGTTAAAGAATTTGGTTTTTAAAGTGTACCACATTTCCATTAATATAAAGATTGATTGGTCTAATTTTATAAATTTGGTAAGAAAGGAACTAAATGCAATTTAAATGTCGTATAAAGAAAGTTTGAATCTTGAACTAATTTAATTTGGCAAAGTTAAGTAATGATATCGTTTTAATAAAGGTGGTTGAAGTACAATCAGGAGGATTTGTGTTATGAAGTTTAACAAGACTTACGAATTTGATTTTGTGTAGATCATTATAAAAGATAATTAAAAGAGTTGATTCATTATGAATTTCTTAGAAGAAATGAATTTGCTTTAAAGGTTTAATGACTCTTACTTTGATATTTTGACTTAATAAAATTTATGAATTTGAATTGCGAAGAAATGAATGTTAAGTTGGAAATTTTATTCAAAAAAATGGTTTGGAAATATTTCCTGTTTGATGGATATGAATATAAACTAATTTATTGAATATGGACTTGTTTCACCAGAAAAAACCAAATCTTACTTTGAAATGGTAAGAATTTGTTCTAATGAATTTTCGAAATTGACTTTTTTTTAAAAGAATTGAATGATTGAAGTGATATGGCCTGATTTAAATTCAAGTGAATGGAAATATCAAGGAAACTCGACATGAGAATTTGAAGGAAAATAGAGAGTTTTGAATTTATTTAATAGTGGTTTAAAAAATGACTTATTAACGAATCACCGAAGCTATTTTGAAAACCATTATCATGTATAAGCTCGAAATCTATGTTAAACTTAACTTAGGAATAATGGGTTGGAAACATTTCGAGTTATGAGGTGAATTTAAAATTCTAACCAGTAAATGAAAAAATGGTTCGAATCAGGAAATGAGTGGTTGAAAGGTCGATTTTGGAATGCGGATGGGATCATGTTGTTGGAATTAAAGTATATATTTTTATAAAAAAAACTTTCCATATTATGTGGTTTGCTAACTACATTTCTTTTAACTAAGAAACCTATATCATTTTGACTATATAACTTTATAACGGTTTTATAACTATTTTACAAATATATTTTGAAAATTTAACTTTCTGAACATAATTTATAATTTAATGTAAAATTTTACAACAATTCACATAAGTATATATACATACTATTTTTAAAGTTTAATATCTTATACTCAAGTTTTATTCTAAGTATTTTATAAATTTAAATAAATCCATGTCCATTCCGAGCTAAATGAATCTAAAGGAAAAAATTAAGATTTCGGGTGAAATGATACTTTGGAAAATTGAACTTCAAAGTCAAATGGTTTAACAAGGAATAATTATGAATATTGAATGGTGAATTATTTGAGTAACCGATTTTAAGGCTAAACTTGAATTAAAGCGATTTACGATACTTGAAAATATGATTTCAAATCCAATGACCGCGGTGTGAAAAATGTAAACGTTTGGTTGTTAAGGAAACCGGAATCGGTAGATGTCATACTCTCTGCCAATACCGATACCACTTTGACTATTGTATACGCAGTGGAGATTCTAGAATGAAGTTGGATGGTATGGTGGCGATTACTAGATTTGAAGAAAGAGAACGCTGATGGATTGGCCTTGACCTTCGGGTCATAATTAAAATGACTAAAATAAGAGCTATACTGTGACTAATTAAGGTAACACCTCTGATCGGACACACTTCTTTGGTACCAACTCTATTACTATTGTGACTGATTTGGGTGCACCCTTTTGATTTTTGGGAGTGAGTTCTGAGGTGGGTGGTAACTGCTACTATGCATTACCACCGGTCCGGGAGTGCAGCTAGTAAAATCCTACCCTGGGTATTGCCTCGAGTGCCTTGTCATATTTATCCTGATCGAGCCCCTATGATTTTGATTTGGCGTTGTTTTCTATGGAGTGCCCTCTAATAACACCAGTACGGCGAATTTACAATATTATTGTGTAAGCTACAAGGCTTACAAACGGTGTAAGGGTAATATGGTAATCCTGCTTACACTATTTTGATATATTTACTTTACTGAATAGACACTATTGTTATATCGTATTATACTATATGTATTAGTTTAACAGATCCTTAGGGGATGGAAATCCCAACCATCCTTTAAGTTATTGATGCATTCCATTTAAACATGTCACTTGAGTTAATTCACTTATATGGGAATGTTAGTCCTGACTTGGGTAATTTGTTTGTTTTATTCCTTGCAAAATGCTCGGGTCAGACCGAGTATATCAGCTTGGAGATTTATCTGTTAGAGCTTGAGATTCATCAGAGATCCAGTCATCCATCAATTATTTCATCCGCAATTATGCCATCTTTGCTTATTACTGATATATGAGTATGATTCTGTACTCAGGCTTCCGCTGTATCTATATTTATTATGTACTCTGATATTATGTAAATTTAAAAGATTTTGTAATATTGTATAAATCTTACTTTCGCTGTGAGATATTATGTGTCTGTGATGATTTATATTTCAACTACATAAGCAATAACAATCAGTCATTTTGAACGGTCCGAGTTGGTTTAATTACCGATTTGGAGCGATCAAAAAGCCAGGTCGTTACATTGTGGTATCAGAGCTTTGGTTATGGAAAGCTTAGCTTATGTTGTTGAAAAACTCATTAGAGTTAGGGTAGAAATACTCTACAATGAGTGAAATCATCTTGGAATCATATCTAAGAGAGCATATTTTAAAAATAAAAATATTTTAGATGATTTTAAAAAGGATTCTTCTATATATGAAAATAATTTGAAATTTATCCTTGTTTAAAAATCTATCCTTGTTTTAAATTCCATCCCTTTGAACTTGCTCCTTTAGTCAAGAACTTCTCTTAAATTGGATCTTCCAAATCCGAGTCTCAATCTTGCATTGTCCCTTCTTAGAAACTTAGAATTCGATGCTTCCTAAGTCCTGAATCTTCTTACTTCATTTAACCTATCCTTGGTAATTTCATTTATCCAGCTTCCAGCTTATGTTCGAACTTAGCTCGAATCGAATTAAATTAGGACGTGAGAATTAAAAATAAAGCTGGGATACAAACTAAGTGTTAAATAACTGATTGTATTGAATAAATTGAGTTCAAACCCAATAGTATTGGTTGTACGAGAATTTATAATCCTATATTAAAGAAACTTCATTTAATAAAACATTTATGAGCCCATGATGCTATATTAGGGGAAATTTTATGCATGTGCGATTTGTAAATTGAAATTTGAAAATAATGTAATTTGATTCTCAAATAATAAAAGGATAAATACAATAGTTTGAAATTTTAAATTACATTCTAAGTGGAATGTGTGTTAATATAAATTGATTTCCAAGTAAACGTATTAAATTGAGTACCCTTGGAACTAAATCTTGTATCCTTGCAAAAATTTATTTAATATGAAAGTGAATTGGGAGAAATATACAGGATAACATAAGAGTAAAAAGCAAACACTAAATTTAGGATTTGGAAACAATATGTATTCGAAATCTCAAAAAGAAAAAAGGGACCTTATATGGTATATGTTTTAAAGACTTTATATGATTTTTGCTTGTAAATTTCAAGATGGTATATATTTACAAACTATTGTAATCAAATTCGGCAATATAAATATGTGGGAAAGAGATATACAACATCCCTACTGGAAAACTTTACAATAAGATATGTTTTGGAATATGCTACTTCGGCATAAGTATATTTACAAAATTTGCATATAGGAAATATTTATATACCTTTATTTTAAAGAGAAGAATTCTAGTATTTTATTTGGCATCAAAATTGGACAATCGAGTATGCGAAGACTCTGAATATATGCCTAGCTAACATATATACAAATTCCTATATATATTACATAACGATAGAATCACATTCTAGTCGCTTCGAGATAATTTCGGCGACGACTGCAGCATCACCAAAATTTATTTTCGAGTTTTGAAAGTGATATATATATATATATCCAATTGAGACGTCGAATTAATATTTAAAACCTTATTTTGAAAGAATAAGAAGATTTGATTTTGGATACTGTGTTAGAATTGTTAATTTGTTTTGAACCAATAAATTTAAAATACAAATGGGATACCTAGAAAAGTGTTTATGAAATTATAAATTTTCCCATATGAATGTAAAAAAAAATTAGATAAGTGTTTGTGTGTAAATTTATACACGCGAACCTATGAAATTTAAGAGAATTAAGAATTTTTAGCATTAATGAAAAGCTGATTTGCTAAGAAGTTATGTGTATCATTATATACTCTTAAATTTTGGATTAGTATATATTTAATCAGAACTAAAGTTCCAAGTGGGGGAGGGGACTATTTTCCGCACTTGAAACATTATAGAATGGATTGAATGTGAATTCGTTATAACTTAACTAAGTTGGCACTTGTAATTAAATTGTGAAATGAATTTTTGACATAAGTTGTACTTAATGGAAGCTCGACTAAATTAAACTAAAAAGGATAAATGATGATAATGAAAATAAATAAGCAAAGTATTTACAAGAGATCCATAGTTGAGTAAGCCTAAATAAACTCGTCACGAATTGGGTATGAACAAAGGTAATTCTAATGAGTTAATGAGCGGCGACAAACAAATTGTTGAAAGTAAATGAATATGAGTAAAATGAGAATGTACATAAAATGGAACATATAGTATAAAAATTTGTGAACTATTTGAATGACATGTTTTATTATCGAATGCAATAAGTAAAAAATGAATGGATTGAGTAAAGAATTTGACGTAAGTAAATTAGAAAATCGAAAGCTAACAAATAACATATATGCATGATGTATGTACAGGAAATTAAAAATGAGAATAATATTTATCAAACTCAATACGGTTTGAATGGTAGATGGATTGTATTCAATAAAATAAAAACTTGTGTTGAAACATCATGTTACCTAACATTGTTTAAAGCCACTTACATTTTGTTGCAAACGTTTGCATAATATCCTTACATCACGTATGCTACTCCTTTTCATGTTTGAATGAAATAAATAATCTGGAAGTAAATGATTCCGTAAATGAAGAGGTAAATAAATAGTATGATGAAAAAAACATGTATTTGCATATTGAAAATTTTTGTTACATTATTTTGCTTCATTTACATTTTTTTTACACATGTTTATATATTATTTTTGCTTAGTTCTCACTCCTTTTCAAAAGAAACCCATGGTTTAAAGATAAATAAATTCCATAAAAACAAGAGGTAAGTTAGTAAAAAAAATAAATTGACATTAATGAAAAAAAGTATGTTAATGAAAATGAAACATATGTTGTATAGTAACAAGATTATGTACATTGTTAGTGCATTCACATATTTGTCTAAATGCTATTTTATTTCATGTTATGTTTTGTATATTGTTATGCATATTAAGTTTTTCCATATATATATATATATATATATATATATATATATATATACATACATACATACATATACATACATATATATATATATGTTGATTCTCATTATGTTTTGAGTATCTTAGTAACGGGGACCCGTTTCAACAATAACCCACATGGATGTATCAAGGTACCCTGAAGTAGGCAGGGTGGGGAACGATTACTGGGCTGAATATAAGCGGTCAAAAGGGCGGCGGTTAGGTGTGTCGGTGTAGGTTCCGACGGAGTATGGGCATGCACGAGCTCCGGAGTGGAAAAAGCAGGCACTGGGCACCAGGCGTACACTTGTGCATCTTTGAATCGTGTCAGGGTTGCCATTATAGGACTTGATACACCTTATACTGGAACCAGCACAAGTACTTAAAAATCAAGTGGGGCCGCATGACACTTGGAATACATGAATGCGAGTAGGATCCAATCAATACATGAATGAGATCACTTTATCATGAACATACATTGCTAGTTAAACAACTCTTAGTGGGTGCAGAGAAGTAAAAGTGGATGCGATAGCCAAATCAAGTTAAATCTTACTTTACCTCGTTTTAGGGCTACCCTATCCTTGTGGTATCATTCTAAGTTCAGTTTATTCATGTCATAGTCTTTTACCTATTTACATGGTATTAAATAACTGGGCTTACCAGACTTATGTCTGACCCATTTTCCTTTCGCTCCTTTTCTTCCGTCCCCCCCCCCACTCCCCCCCCCCCCCCGGTCCGGAGGGAGGAAACACTTCTGCTTAGTCCAGGTTAGCCAAAGCTTGAAGACTGTAGATGTAAGGCTTGGACTTTCCTTTTTGAGCTACGGCTATGGTCAAGCACTTATTGGGGATTTATGTCATTTTATTTTCAATATTGCTTCTTTATGTTTTCAAGACAGATGAAAAGTTGTAATAATTTGGAAGATTGAAACAGTTGTTGAATTGTTGTGTTGAACAAGTATTTATGAAATAATATTGATTTTTTCCGCTGCATAAATTTTCTGTCTTGTAATTACTAGTATCTTGTACCTTAAAACGCTCCACCGAAGTTAAGGCATTCCCTTTGAGAGTGACCTTAATGGAGGTGGACGGTTACAAGTAGGATCCACCTTTTCTCCTTCTTCAAACTTGGACAATTTCATTCAAGCTTCCACGGGTGTGCTCACAGGATTGCCATCGATCATCTTAAACCTTTTCAATTCATTTGCATAACCTGCTTGAGAAAGAAATATGCCTTCCTCCATTTGTTTCACTTCCAATCCCAAATAATATGTCATTTTCCCCAAATCTGTCATTTTAAATTCTGTCGACATGCAACTTTTAAATTCATCAAGTAAATCGGGATTATTGCCTGTGAAAAATGAGATCATCAACGCAAATGCAAACAAACATAACATCTCCATTATTGTGAAATTTATAATATAAAACATGCTCATTTAAGCAACGAACAAACCCGTGATCTTGAAAGTATTGGTTGATGTGGCTATTCCATGCTCGTGGGGCTTGTTTCAATCCATACAACGATCTCTTGAGTTTTAGTACCTTCTTTTCATTCCCTTAAGCTACGTAGCCCAACGGTTGATCAACATAAACCTCTTTTTTAAGATATCCATTCAAAAAAGCCGTCTTGACATTTATTTGGTTAATTTTCCATTTCTTTTGAGCAGCGAGAGAAATCAGCAAGCGAATAGTCTCCATGCGTGCAACTGGAGCAAACATTTCATCATAATCAACTCCATGCTTTTGTTTATAGCCCTTCGCCACAAGTCTTGCTTTATATTTCCCCACCTCTCCTTTTGCATTTCTTTTCACCTTGTACATCCATTTAATGCCAATGGATTCATGACCTTTGGGAAGAGAAGTTAATTCCCATGTGTCATTCTTTTCAATGGATTTAATTTCTTCATCCATAGCGTCTCTCCACCTCTTGTCTTACACAACTTCTTGAAAATTTATTGGCTCGCTATCTGCAAAAAGACAATAGAGTTCATCATTATTAAGAGTAATTTCTTCACTTCTTTCATATAAATCGGCAAGGGATTTCATCGTCGGTGGTCTTTCATTTGAGCCTTCAAGATCTGAAGTTGGAGATGAAGGTTCTTGTATAGTTTCAACATTCTTTGATTCTTGGTCATCATCAAAATATAGAAGAAAATTATATGTGCTCTCTTGCTGTCCATCCCAATCCCAAGTTGCTCCTTCATCGAGTTCAACATCACGACTTACCACCACTTTGCCATTGTTAGAGTTATACAACCTGTATCCTTTGGAATGATAATCATATCCAACAAAAATATACTTGGCACTTCGATCATCTAGCTTTGAACGCTCTTGTTGTGGAACTTGAGCATAAGTGATGCTTCCAGAGACTGGCAAATGATGGACACTTGGCTTTTTTTCATTCCATGCTTCTTGAGGGATTTGATCCTTGACATTCACAGTTGGAGAGCGATTTGACAAATACACTGCACAAAAAAAGCTTCAGCCCAAAACTCCTTTGGCATATTTTTTGCTTTAAGCATACACCTTGCCATATTAAGATTGATCCATTTTTTCTCTCCGCCACGCCGTTTTGCTGAGGTGATCTAGAAACATTGAGCAGACGACGAATTCCACGTGCTGCACAGAAATTATTGAATTGCTTTGAAGTGAACTCGCCTTCCCGATCGGACCTCAATGCCTTGATATTATAGCCACTTTCTTTCTCAACATGCATCTTGAAATTTTTGAATGTGGTGAAAGCTTCCGATTTCTATTTGAGAAAATAAACCCACGTTTCTCTGCTATAATCATCAATAAAGAGTACAAAATATTTACTTTTACCAAAAGACAGTGGATTGATAGGCCCGCAAATATCCATATGCACCAATTCAACTGGTTTGGAGGCTATAAATTTTACTTTCTTTGGAAAACTTCTCCTTGCATGTTTGCCAAGAAAGCATGCTTCACACAAATGATTTGGATTTCTAATTGCAGGAATCCCCTTTACCATCATTTTTTCTCCCATTGCTTTCAATGATCCAAAATTCATGTGTCCAGATCTCATATGCAAACACCATGCCACATCCTGCACATTAACCTTCAAATATCTTGCTTTAACAGTTTGAACATTCAATTTGAAGATCCGAGTCTGTGACATGGCCACCTTTGCAATCAGGTTATTATTTCTATCTTTAAGCCAAAGATAATTATCCTTCATCAAAACTTCATAACCATTCTCAACAAATTGTCCAAGACTAATATTGCTTCTTAG
The DNA here is from genome assembly GCA_030737875.1 of Allium sativum. Classification (NCBI taxonomy): domain Eukaryota; kingdom Viridiplantae; phylum Streptophyta; class Magnoliopsida; order Asparagales; family Amaryllidaceae; genus Allium; species Allium sativum. Next base: position 446,876,397 of record CM060923.1, read on the forward strand.
TTTAGGAACATAAAAAACATCATAGATCAATTTATGGTCACCATTCTTTGAAGAAATGAGAATTGTACCTTTACCTTCAATGTGAATTTTCGAAGAATCTCCAAAGGAAACATTGTCTTTCACCTTGTCGTTGATCTGCACAAATTTTTCTTTGTATTCACACATATGATTGCGAGCACCATTATCCAAATACCATGAGTTTTCAACTTCCTTTTTCTCAGTTAGCAACAAGGTGGATTCTTCAACTTCTTGGTTATCGTTAACAAGATTGGCTTTTTCTTCAGTATTAGCAGTTTGACATTCCCATGAATAATGACCAAATCGATGACATTTATAACATTCAAGTTTGGATTTGTCATACCATCTATCATTTGATCTTTGGTAATTTCCACGATATCGTCCTCGACTTCTTCGACGGCCTCTAAAATATGAAAGATTTCTCTCGTCGTTATTTGAACTTTCACCATTGCTTCTTTCTTGTCCACGTCCCTGCCTTTCACGTCCTCTACCTCATCCATATCCACGTCCTCTTCCTCTAAAGTACTTTTTTTCTTCTTCTTCATTTTTTTTAAAGTTGTTTTAGTTTTAAGTACTTGCTCCTGTGGTTCTTCTTGTCTTCTCTTAATTTTCTCTTCTTGAGCACGTAAAGAACCTTCCAATTCTTCTACTGTCATTTCTTCGAGGTCCTTCATTTCTTCAATGACACATACAACATAATCAAACTTCGGTGTCAAAGAACAAAGAATCTTCTCCATCACTCGAACGTCTGCAATTTTTTCTCCATAGCCTCTTGATTGATTCACATTCGCCATCACCCTTGTACAATAATCCGAAATCGATTCGGATTCACTCATCTTCATTGCTTCGAAATCACTTAGTGATTGAAGCTTAACTTTCTTTACTTTATCAACTCCTTAAAAAGATTTTTTTCAAAATTTCCCAGGCTTCGTTTGAAGTGGCTGCATCAGATATTTTATCTATCATTGAATCATCCAAACATCGATGGATGAGGCTAAGTGCAAGTTGATCTTTTTCCTTCGTCTTTGATAAGGCTTCCTTCTCCGCTCAAGATAATGCAGTTTCATTTTCTGGCTCATCGTAGCCTTTGTCTATGGTCTACCATACTTTTTGTCCGCCAAGTAAAGCTTTCATTCGAATACAACATTTTTCATAATTTTCTTTTGTGAGACGAGGATATTGGTAGGAAAACATTCCATTGTTTGCCATTTCATCACACCTTTACTAACCTCGCTCTGATACCACTTTGTTAGAGGAGGAGAAATGAGAGGAAGAGTGCTTAATTTAAAATAAAGAACTTCTTTTAATTTCTTTCTTTCCACTTACAAAATGACCACATATTTATAGTGGTTTACATAACCATTCATCCAATAGACATGACTTTACAACAACCAATAGACATGTCTTTTCAATATTCTAGATACATGATTCCAATGCAAATATTAATTATTTCGTAAGTCAACATTTCAAAATATATTTCCAACACATATACTTCTGAGTATTTTAGGATGGTCGTTTGCTGCAAAGGCAACATAGTAATGTAACCTAACCGCTGGCATTTCATGTTTAAATAATAAATATTCTAACAAGAAGAAAGAATCTAGTTCTTTATCACGCTGAGGCCATGAGAGAGATGTTGAGGAAGAGATATTGAGGAAGAGCTGTGGGAGTTGTCGTAGGGATAAAACTAAAAGTAGAGGTGAGCGTTCGGTCGGTTTGGTTGGTTTTGAGGTTAAAAAACCCAAACCGAATTAAAATCGAACTTGAGAAGAAGATTTGGAAACACATATGAATACATATGTGGGGTTTAATAAATTTGGAAGGAAGAACCCAGTTCTTTATCAGGCTGAGGCCATGAGAGAGATATTGAGGAAAAGCCGTGAGAGAGGTGGAAGGGCTAAAAGTACCAGCCCTAGAGATCATAAGAGCATCCCTAACACAGTGTGTTGGGGGATGTCTAATCATCCCTAAACTGAAAGCAACTCACCCCAACGGGTGAGTTGCTTGTAATACTTTATCCGGCTTTTATAAAGTCGGATAAAATATTACATGGATTGCAATCGGACAACCGTCTGATTGCAATCCGTGGTGTGGTGTGGGGATCAATCCACACCACACCCTTATCCGGCTTTATAAAAGTCGGATAAGAAGGGGAGATAAATCCCCCCCTCCCCATCGCCGCCACCCACCATCTCCTCCTTATCCTCTTCTTTGCTTCCCGCCATTGTTGCGTATACCAAAATTTTTTTTATTATGCAACGTGTTATGAGGGTTCTTCGAGGTAGCGGTAGCCGTAACCGGAATGTGGATCCGAGTGACGAGCACGTACCGGTAGAAGAGAACGTACCGACTGAGGGTACTGAAGACCGTGAATCACCGTCCGTTAGAAGAAGACGGGTTGCTAGGGGAAACGACCAAGCGGTTTTGGAGTCGCACCGAGACCCAAATTTAAGCCCGGATAAGCAATTGGTCGATTTTCGTGAGTTGGGGGATAAAGAGGAGCACGTCAGCACGTTAGTTGACACATCGGTACGTTTTATTTATTAAATATTACCTTCGTAATTTCAAACATAAATTAAGTAACTATCATTCGTAATATTAGGCTCGACGCGAGCGAACGCGTGGGTCTTAGGCCGGTGTTGTTCGTCTGTATAGTCAGATTCATGAGTATGATACAGAGGCTACTATTCATACATTTCTGAATAGTATTGGTTTTGGCGACTTTTTGAGTACGTATTCTCGTCGTATGTACTTACTATTTCCGTTTTCATTACATTCGATGTAACTTACTAATTATTCGTTAAATAGGTATCGAACGTCTTTTAAATAATGATGTTCAATTATGTGGTGCATTGGCTGCTTGTTGGTGGAAAACAACTCATACATTCCACTTTGGTTTTGGGGAGATGGGAATCACTCCACTGGACTTTTCTATGCTTACTGGTCTTGCCATAGGCCAAGCGGCTACCTTGCCGTATGATGAGGTGTACCAGAACTACGTTAACCTCCGTAATTTATTTCCACATCTTGATTTAAATGACGCCATCACCACTAATTTCCATATTAAATGCTCTAGCATTAAACTGGAAATACAGAATTTATTGAGGGAGCCCCACAAAGTTCATCATTTGGAGATTGCCCGATTATTTGTTTTGTATATGATGGGAAATTTATTTTTCTCAAATGCTTCGAGCACAGTGTCGTGTGGTTATGTGGCGGTAGTTGAACCGTTTTCATTTGATGGCAGTCCGACTGTGTATGATTGGGGAACACTACCTGTATAAGTCATTGGATCTTCAGTGTGTCGTTCGGACCAGGGTGGGTTCGATTACTGGTTTTTGGGAGATTTTACAGTACTGGTACTTTGAGTACTTCCACAATTTGTCTTTTCCCACCGTGGATCCATCATTACCCACTTTCTATCCTAGAGTACGAGCGTGGAGTGTCGGTAACCGTAGACTGGTGCCTGGAGGACAGGCACGACATGTATTTGCTATAGCTCGCAATCAGATTGAGTTGCGGAGGACGCGTGATGCAGTTATCTGGCATCTCTTTGATGGTTAACGGGGTCTTGCTGACCCCCCCCCACCTCGGTGCATGCTCTTTATCTATCGTCGAGGCGCTTTCCACTAGTATCATCCCCCCGGTTTAGGTTGCTTCTGGTACTTCGGGGAACGTTGTTGGAGACAGATATGTGATGGGGATGTTGTTCCTGATGTCCCCACCCACATACAGCTACTCACAGGGTTTATACTACTAGTGCTTTACAGGAGCACGCAGACGAGTGGTGGCCTTCCAGTGATTTCATTATTACCGGTATGGATTATATTTCTTTCTGGCGTCAGTATTACTCTCCACCTCAGACCGGGAGTTTTGTGCATGCTGCATCTGTTGACTTGGTTGGGCCTTCTGCGCTCCGTACTGGCCTTGAGCCCCCTTTCATTGCTGATATTTCACAGTCCACGCGGGTTTACCATGCTCCACAGGATCCACCTCCTCCACGCTCTTCCCAGGTGCCAGACTACGGTTGGACTGTTGCAGTACCAACTACATAAGGATCTGATAGGTATATTGATATACCACGGCCAGAAGTGACAGAGTATCTAGATCCAGCTGTTTTTTCTTATCAGGATCTTTATCAGATGACGCTAAGTCTGTGTCAGATAATGTATGGTGAGTTGACTGCTCGTATGAACGAGCTGAGGACCGCTGATGAGGAGCGGCCCGGATAAAGACCGACATTCGGCACACGCGACGACGATATTGAGGATGTGGAGATGGTGCCTGCCGATCTAGATGATGATTAGTTGGATCTTATTTAGTAGACGTTCATGTTGTATTTGCCTGTATATTTGTTTTATTGTGTTGTCCCTTTGTAGTAGGTTATTCAACCGGTTTCGTATTTGTATTAGCCTGTAAGTGTACTCTGCTTGTACGTCCTTATGTGTAACCGTTATGTTTTTTATGTTATCTGCTTGTTTGTGCGTTATATGTAATTTGCGTGATCGTGCGTACGTGTTTGTTAAACGAAATAAGTACTAAAAATTACGATGCACATACAACATTCAATTTCATGTCCATGCTACAGTATATTAGTATCCTCTAGTGATGGGTCAAATAATTCCGTTTTCAGAAGCAGGAAAGCTACCGACATATACTCTATTATTTCAAAAGCACCAGATTCCCTCAGCTATGTTACTTTGCAACAGTACACCTTTATCCGAGATTTGACTACTTAGCTTTTTGAGTGTTTCCTGTGATATGAAAGGGTCGTGTAATGTACAACACACTTCCGCTACAAGACAAGCACCGTGTTTGTCATTATGTCCAATGTGCATATACAATTATATATAAAGTGATGTCATCTGCTCATATTTCATACAACCAAAACAGAGTGGAATTCAACATCGCTGCTTAATGAGTGCTTTAAAAAATTTATGGTGCTGTTCTTCTAGCTCTTCTTCGTCCTCAACGTCGGATGAATATTTTGAGCATCGTAAAAGAAAACAACATTTTTTTCATGAAGAAACAAGATATGCGATAGAACGAGATATTGCTGAAAGCTCAGCGTCGACCCAAGGTGGAAGCGTTGAAGGTAGAAAAGAATTGCGATACGGACGCGACTATCCCGCTGGACACAATCAACTAGTCAAGGATTATTTCGTGGCAAGCCCCGTATACGGAGATGTTTATTTCCGTCGAAGATTTCGTATGTCAAAAACAATATTTACTCGAGTACTTACCAAAGTTTCCGCAACCAACATATATTTCACACATAGAAGAAATGCCCTCAACGAACTGGGCATTTCACCACTTCAGAAGGTTACAGCCGCATTACGTATGCTTTCTTATGCAAGTTCCGCTGATTCGTTGGACGACAAAATCAGAATTGGTGAGTCAACGACAGTAGAATGCATGAAGCAGTTTTGCAAAACCGTTGTACGTGAGTTCGGTGAACAGTATCTTAGATCGCCAAGAGCTCATGACATTGCTAGATTACTACTTATAGGGGATCAACGTGGATTTTCAGGTATGTTGGGTAGCTTGGATTGTATGCACTGGACATGGAAAAACTGTCCAGTGGCACTGCAAGGACAATACAGAGGTCATATGAAAAAGGCTACGATGATTTTAGAAGTTATTGCATCGTTTGACCATTATATATGGCATGCTTTTTTTGGCGTTCCTGGATCTCTAAACGATATTAATGTATTACGACAATCATATGTGTTTAACGATTTTTACAATGACCTTTCACCCCCTTGCAACTAAAAAATTGGTGACAACGAACATTCGATCGGTTATTATCTTGTAGATGGAATATATCCGAAATGGAAGACGCTGGTGCAAGCATACAAAAAACCGAACAATGCAAAAGAAGCCTTATTCACGAAACAACAAGAGAGCTTGAGGAAAGATATTGAAAGGGCATTTGGAGTACTCCAAGGTAGGTTCCACATACTGCGAAACGAAGTGCACTACCACGATAAATCTGTTATAGCTGACACCATGTACTGTTGCATTATTTTACATAATATGATTGTTGAAGAAGAACGAGGAGGATATGAACTCCAGCTTCGAAACTACCCGGACATTGCAGTGGAATTTAGGAAAAAGCCATATAAGGACCCAAATACATTTGCAGAATACTTGCAGCGACTGGAAGAAGTGCGAGACCCACAAGCTCATCTAGAATTACGAGAAGAGCTTGTTGAACACTACTGGGAGCATGCGGGAAACCAATAGTAAATTACTGCCTTAATGATTGGAGTGAATGTGTTATTATGTAAGATTTAGTGTGGTTACGTACTAGTTATTTCTATTTTATTGTAAATTAATGTTTGAATGCTTTCGTTCACTGCCAACTCTAATCCGTAACCTCGTTATGTTATGACAATTTATAATATTTCTGAAACTAATATCTCATTCACGTAGTAAAAATTCAAAGGGTAATACAACTTAATTATAAACTTAAAGTACAAGATCTGAATTCAAATGCAAAAACAACACCATTCACTTAAACACAAGTACACTTAAACTGGAACACAACACTAAAACTGCCTAAAGTGCGTTACGTTTTTCGAACTCTTCAAGTCGCTTTTCCATGTACCTCCTTTGAATTGGGTTTAGATCGTCCAGCTTGACACTCATAAGTGCAAAATCATCTATTCTTTGTTGTTGGGCTAACTCTTCTCTTCGTAACTCCAATTCGTTGATTCTCATTTGTTGAAGCTCTTCATGTCGTCGTTGTTTTTCCTCTGCTCTCTCTCTCTCTTCTCTCTATTCTGGGTGCTTCCTTAGTTTCCAAGTACTGCTGGTTTGATTTCTCCGCAGCTGCCATATGTCCATCGAGTTGCTCGTAATACTGGCTGTAATCTTTTGTAGCCTTTTTATTCGCTTTGTACTTCCCAGGTGGTCTTCCTCCTGAACCGGTTGTAAAAGGGGTTTCTTCGTTTGCATTAATGCTCCCGCGACTAACATCTTCGCTCGGCCATAGCGGCATGAACCGTTGTGTTGTATGCTCCTGCCGCACATTGCTCCATTTATCTTCTTGCGAAAGTATATCATGGAAATTGTGCATAGTGAATGGTTGGTTCTTTGATTTGGCCATATACACTTCATTTGCTCTGCTAAGCTGCATTACAGTAATTAACATAAACGAAAATATCATACAACAAGAGAAATGAAATGGGTGTATTCTAATTTAGTACCAAGTCCATGTCGTTTTCTCCACTTTGCTGTCTACTCGCCAATCCACTCATTATCCCTTTCCAAAGTTGACAACAAGCATTGATTCTCTTCCACGATTGCTTCAAAGAGTCAATCGATCTCGGAGGCTTATATGGACTTCGACCGTTGAATAATTTACAAACCGAACTCCAAAAAGAATTTTCAGTTTGACTGGTTCCTTTCACGTTGTCTTTCGAACACTGAACCCAACAAAACGCTAGTTCATCTTGTTCATCAGGTGTCCATTTGACCATTTTCGCAACCTTCGCAAGCGGGCGAGTCATAACAAAATCGGGAATCTCATTGATATCAATTCGCATTTCGTTGTTTTCTACACTATCATCACTGTAACACCCCACGTCCGCTAAGGTCACTCATACCAGGGGAATGCCTTAGTTTCGGTGAAGTATTTTAAGTGAATATAGAACAGTAAAATTACAACAAGACAGATATAAGTAATACTTGAAAATTTAAAACATCATTTCATTGCAGCGGAAAGTAATACATGTTTGGTTACATCACAAAACCATAAACCAAAGTCAAGTACATAATATCCATCTTGATAAAATAGAAGTACATAATCCCACTACATAACTAATAGCCATAAAAGAAAAGATGAACTGGGCTTCACTTCAACGGTCCAAGCTCCAAAGAATAGATACAGCAATCCGATCAAAGCCCACTAGCACCAGGCCCACTCTAATAACCTGGGGTTGGGGGAAAAAGATAAAAACAACGGGGTCAGACATAAGTCTGAGTGAGTCCTATAACCCTAATAATACAATCATTAAAATAACCAGAGAAGACATAAGTTGATATACGGTAACGACTGGGGATGAATGGCTACACTAAGCAGCTTGGTAAACTTAGGATAAACTAAGATCACCGTAAAGACGCATTTATCCACCCAAGGATAATTACTAAATTACACCGCCCTAGACCTACTCAAAGATAATTCCTACACTGCACCGCACCAGTTCTACCTACCCAAGATTAGTTCCTACTTAAAGGTTGATCCCACTAAATGTACTTAGTAATTTTTAGCCAGTAGTTTCTTTTACCCCTACATAGGTGCCGTCTGCCCCTATCTTTACTAGGTGTACCCACTACTACCAAGCGATCGGCTCCCTAACGTAGATACCCGTGCTGGTCCCACAATGGGGTGTATCATTTCCCCAAAGTGGCAACCTGATAGTATCAACTGTGCACGGCTTTATACCTACACGATGCAACAACGATTTACTAACCAGCCCGGGTCCACACACGCACATGAAACCCGTTGGTCCTACGTTGCCACCGCTAACCCGTTTTTGGCCTCTTATAGTCAAGCCCAATATGCGTGTCCCGTCACTCGACTTGGGTCGAGCCCACAAAGATACGTTTGGGATATTGGTTGAGATGGGCCCCCACAAGCTACCACCTAAGCTTGTTATTTTTTTATCTAGTGTATCCCACTTAACCCCTTTAACCATGTCTACTTACATGTTATAAATACTTTGGTTAAGTCATTAATCATATTTTAATTACCTTTCAAGGCACCCACTAGATTTCCACATGACACCCAAGTCCTTTACTTAATTCCCACATGCCACCCGAGGCACTTACTTAACCCCTTAATCATGTTTAATTACATGTTCCACTTTGGTTAAGTATTCTAATCGTGTTTTCTATTGCCACCCAAGGCAACCCACTAGTTTTCTCATGCCACCCAAGGCACCCACTTAACCCTCAAGCCCCACTACATGCTTATATGGTTAAGTGTTTCTTAATTAATTAAGACCGTGATCCTCATAAAGACCTCTCACATTAGACTATCTTTTATGACCGCTGGTTAAGCCGGTTGGGTCCGGGCAGCCTTATGTCATAACCGAGTCTAACCTCGTGTCTTTACATTAATCACGTATTTAGTTTGTGCCTAAGACCTCTCACATTGGGCTAACATTTGTAGCAACTGGTTAAGCCGGTTGGGTCCGGGCAGTTTTGCGCTACAACTGAGTCCAACCTCGTGTCTTAGTCAATTAATTACACCTAATTAATCACCCTCATAATTTAAATTAATTATTCCTAATTAATATTAAGCTTTTCATAACATGGGTAGACCTAACTCAATAGGTAAATTCCCATGGGGTAGACCTAACTCAATAGGTAAATTCCCACTTATGTTAATTTGTTTTTATGGTATGCTTAATCATACCCAATCATACTTTTATTAACATCTTTATTAACCCCATCGTTCCCCACGCAAATCGTTTTCATTTCACGACATAATAAAAGGGAAGATCCATCACAACATCATGGGTTTAACCAAATCTTAGCATATAACTTTGTCATGGGTTAAGAGAATGTCAACTTGCATATATGAGCATATATTAACCCAACTATATTTAACCCAAACTTGCATATTATCACACATGACTTGCATAACATATTGCATATGAACTTGCATATTATCATACACATATCTTGCATAACATGTTGAACTTGCATATTAGCATTCACATAACTTGCATAAGCACACATAACTTGCATAACATGTTGAGCTTGCATATAAGCATTCTCACAACTTGCATAACATGTTAAACATGCATCTAAGCATACACATAACTTGCATAAGCATTCACATACTTGCATATTAACAAACATGTAACTTGCATAGCATATCTTGCATATTAACATACATGTAACTTGCATATTAACAAACATGTAACTTGCATAGCATATCTTGCATATTAACATACATGTAACTTGCATATTAACAAACATGTAACTTGCATAGCATATCTTGCATATTAACATACATGTAACTTGCATATTAACAAACATGTAACTTGCATAGCATATCTTGCATATTAACATACATGTAACTTGCATAAACTTACATACTCAACATGCATAAACATAAGATTAATGCTAACATCATATCATATGATTCAAGACTCATTAATCCACATACAAAACCATAAATCCCATCACATCTCATCTACTTAGTTTAACAAAAGATCATCAAGGTGATAGAAACTCACTACTAGCAAATTTGCACTCCAAATGAAGAAGATTATGATGCTTAGAATGGATTAGAAAGTGATTAGAGAGGTTGATTAGCTTGCTTTCCTCTTCATTGATTTGTGGAGGCCATGATCAAGTTTCATTTTGCCATAGTTTAGTTACTAGGTTTAATTATGAATGAATTAGGGTAGGGTTGTGGTCTTATTTATAGGATTAGGTTGCATTTTAGACCCTTAGATTAACCCTAGATTAGTTTAGGACCCTTAGATCTCGGAACTCTCCAGAAATCAGCCCTAAGACCAAGCCCAAACCCCAAACTGGTGCACCCAACCACAGAACTCTCTAGAAACTGTGCAGGTTTCTTGGCTCGGCACGGGCGCACTTCCCAAGTGCGCCAGTCTATTTTTGTACTGGCGCACTTCACAAGTGCGCCAGTGCATTTTTGTTCTGGCGCACTTCACAAGTGCGCCAGTGCATTTCTGGCCTGTTCCGGGTTCTTCTGCCTAACTTTGTTCGTCCATATCTCTTTCATACGGACTCCGATTCTCGAAAACTCGGACTCTATTTCGCGTATTTTTCCGAGACGAACGCAATGACGCAGCCCGTTTTTCCCCAATTCTCACATCTGAGATTATTAATTCTGTAATTAGTGAATTTCAGCATTAACCGAAATTCGGGGTGTTACATTCTCCCCTCCTTAAAGGATTTCGTCCCCGAAATCTCTAAGCTAAGGAGAATGCATATCCTACCATCCAAACAACCATCTACTCAATCCATCAAACACGGGCATCCATTGTCCTTAAACAATTTCTAATGATGTATGAGCATATGCGAAAAGTGTGTGTATATGTTCCCTATCTAATGTACGAACATATGCAAACCATGATAGTGCCATGCATCCAATATGTATGCGAGATAACCCTATCGACACATACCGTATCTATATGAGTGCACAATCATTCACCAAAATGCATCATCCATATGATAACACAATCATTATACATCCATCAATATAGCTAACTACACACAATTTTATGCAATATGCAATATGAAGTGATTGAGCCGATCTAGTGCCTAGAGTGTGTATATATGCATCCACGAGCAACCACTAGCAAACACTTGCATCCACTTGCATCCATCAACCATAACATGTCTCAAACACATGTTTCAACCATAGGTTTTCCCTATCTAAAGGTCAAACAGGACTAACGAGAGGACATACTAAAGATAAGGTAAGTACTGGGCAGGCGATAAAGGAGAAGTTAAAAGACATACTCTCCAAAAAGAAATGGATACAAAGAACGCATCTTCGCTTCCGTCTCCCAAGTAGCATTCTAACTAGCTGAACTTCTCTGTTCCTCAACTTCCTAGTCTCTGGCCCAATGATGCGAGTAGGAGCTCGTCGAATCGTCTTATCGTGCTCTAACTCTACTTCTTTAAGCAAACTCGGCTCTACCACCTCAGCGGTCTCATGTAAGCACTTCCTCAAATGGGACACATGAAATACATCCGGTACACCACTAAGTCTGTCAGGCAACTCCACTCTATATGCCATCCGTCCAATTCTTTCCTTAATGGGAAATGGCCATACAAACCTTGGTACTCACTTCCTAACAGATCCAAAGTGAACCACATTCCGTAACGGAGACACCTTGATAAAAAGCATGTCCTAATATCAAACTCAAGCTCTGTTCTCCTCTTGTCCGCATAAGATTCCGCCGCTTTCATCCTTCTTCGAATCCAACCCATCTTCTCTGAAGTCTCTCTAACCATATCTGGCCCAAGCAAGATCTTATCCGTAGATTCCCACCAACATGTAGGAGATCGACAAGGCCTTCCATAAAGAGCTTTGAAAGGAGCCATACCAATACTGGACTGAAAGCTGCTATTATATGCGAACTCCACCAACGGAAGATGCTCTTCCCATGTACCTCCAAAATCCAAAATACATAACCTCAAAAGATGTTCTAGATACGGTTCACCCTCTTGGTCCGACCGTCCGTCTGAGGATGAGATGCGGTGCTCAAACACAACTGAGTCCCTACCGCCTCTTGCAAACTTCTCCAAAACTCACTAGTGAAGATAGGATCTCGATCGCTCACTATACTGGGAGGTACACCATGCAATCTAATAATCCCTTGAAGGTAAACTGAAGCTAGACATGGACTAGTCCTCTTGCTCTTCACGGGTATGAAATGGGCACACTTAGTAAGTCTATCTACCATAAGCCCAATCCCCGTATTACCCTTCCTTGATTTCGGTTATCCAACGAGGCACTATCCTACTTCCTATTTCGGAACTTCCAACGGGTGAAGCAACCCTCCGGGTTTCTTCTGTTCCACTTTCACTTGTTATCATACCAAGCATCTAGCGACATACTTGGCCGCGTCTTTCTTCATATTGGCCAAAAAGAAAACTCGCCTCATGTCTTGGTACATCTTGTCCCTACCGGGATGAATGGTCATCTTCGACCGATGTGTATCATCAAGTACAACCTTCCTTAAATTCTCGTCTTTCGGTACACCAAGTCTACCGTCTCTACGCAACCACCCCTTACCATCTAGGGTGTATCTTATTCAAAATGCTGGACGACCCTCTCCTTGTGAGCTTCTCTACTAACTCATCCAACTGTGGGTCGTCTCGCTGTGCTCCGCCAATCCGCCTAAAAGAGTAGGCCTAACCTCCAAGGAGGCTAGCAAAACCGGGTACAAAGTCAACGGAAGGTCTAAAGTCAAACATAGAAATAAATTCTAAACTCTATAGTTCAACGGACAACCTTTTTTCTTCTTAAGGCGTCTACTACCCTGTTTCCCTTGTTAGGGGTATACGCTATCTCAAACTCATAAGATGCTAAGAATCCTATCCAAAATCGTCACAACTGTCCATCTCTCACGCAGACCACCCTAGACGAATTCGACATCCCCCAAATGCAAGCCCCAAAGGCCGAAACCAATATCAGACAAACACCCAAGGGACATCTCCTTCGAGTTCAGGCAACCTACGTGAGATGGTACTAAAAATAATAATAATAATGGCTAAACAATTAAGCCTTTGACCAACTTTGGATGTCCTCGCCAGTCTCGCTCCAAAACCACCGTTTATCCTATAACTGGCTTTGCTCACCCTATTGAGCACATACGAAAACTTATTACGCTCCTTGAAAAGACCAAGATGTCATTTACAAAGGCCATCACAAACTTATTTAGGTACTCCCTGAACACTCTTCTCTTCCAATCAACAAAGTATGCGGGGGCGTTCGTCAAACCAAATAGCATCACCAGCCACTCATAAAACCATCCGGAGTCCTAAAGGCAATCTTCTCTATACTATCGTCAGCCACTCTCAACTGACGAAACCATGTGGCTTAGTCCAACTGCGAAAATACTGAGGCGCCAACCAACTGATCAAAGTGATCATCAATCTTTGGCAATGGGTGTCTATTCTTCTTTGTGAGTTTATTTAGTTCTCTTTAGCCTACACAAAGTCTGAGGGACCCATCCGCCTTCATGGCAAAAACTACTGGAGCGCCCCACTCCGATATACTTCTTCTTATGAACCCCTTCTCAAGCAATCGCCTACTTACTTATGGAGTTCCCTCCTCTCACGAGGAGCCTTGTGGCACACTGGCCAAGTCACTGGTTTGGCATTGTTTACCAGATATATTCGGAAGTCAATCTCCCGCTCCGGAGGTAAGCCCTTCACCTTCTCAAACACATCCGAGTATTCCCGGACCACTTCTAACAGATCGCAAACTCTCGACCGACGTGTCCAGCGATTCTAGATAACTTAGCAAAACAGATTCCATGGGATTACTAGAGATCTCGAGAGTGTTACCCAAGCGGGTCATAAGCCTAACAACTCTCCCTTCAAAATCAAGAACGGCACCCCTACTGGATAACCAGTTCATGCCCAAAACTAACCCATAGTCCGTGAAGCCCAACAAGCATCACATCCAAACTCAATGCTAAGTATAGAAACTTTCAAACCCAAACACATCATGGAGCCCAATTGGGTTTGAAACAACTAAGGGATCATCTACTAAACTGGTGTCTAAGTGCAGTGACTCACTAACAATGATGAGATAAACGAACTTAATGCGTCCAAATCAAATAAAGTTCGAATCGGATAATAAAGAAATCCAAATTCCAACCTAGACGGTCTTATCCCCATCCGGCACCCTAGTCGTGAGGAAATACAACTATCCTCCAGAAGATTCCATACCTTGCCCTTGCTTCTTTGGACGATCCTAATAAGGTGTCCTATTCCTCCCCAAAAGGATAACTACTAGCCTTCTCCTTCCCATTCTCCCCTCGTAAACTCCCATCAATGAGGCTTCGTCCTTCATTAACCAAACAACTATTAGAGCCTTCCTCCCATCGTCCATCCAATAAGTACTTACAAGTTCTCCTCCTTCTTGAACCAACTTCTAATCTGATTTACGTCTAATTCCCTTGAAGCGGTTTTCCATTCTTATCTATCTTAGAAAGATCATCTACACACGGAGGGGAAACTCAAAACGAGAGAGAAAGAGATTCAAACGGAGAATTCGAAAGATAAAGATATGGCTATCGGGGATTATGCTTTTCTCTCAAAAACTTTTCTCTTAAAAGACATGTTTTTGAAAATATTCCTTCAAAAATTTTCTTAGAAAAATAGTTTTTCCAAAAATTTTATCTGTTCTGGTAACCTTAAGCTCTGATACCACGTGTAACACCCCACGTCCGCTAAGGTCACTCATACCAGGGGAATGCCTTAGTTTCGGTGAAGTATTTTAAGTGAATATAGAACAGTAAAATTACAACAAGACAGATATAAGTAATACTTGAAAATTTAAAACATCATTTCATTGCAGCGGAAAGTAATACATGTTTGGTTACATCACAAAACCATAAACCAAAGTCAAGTACATAATATCCATCTTGATAAAATAGAAGTACATAATCCCACTACATAACTAATAGCCATAAAAGAAAAGATGAACTGGGCTTCACTTCAACGGTCCAAGCTCCAAAGAATAGATACAGCAATCCGATCAAAGCCCACTAGCACCAGGCCCACTCTAATAACCTGGGGTTGGGGGAAAAAGATAAAAACAACGGGGTCAGACATAAGTCTGAGTGAGTCCTATAACCCTAATAATACAATCATTAAAATAACCAGAGAAGACATAAGTTGATATACGGTAACGACTGGGGATGAATGGCTACACTAAGCAGCTTGGTAAACTTAGGATAAACTAAGATCACCGTAAAGACGCATTTATCCACCCAAGGATAATTACTAAATTACACCGCCCTAGACCTACTCAAAGATAATTCCTACACTGCACCGCACCAGTTCTACCTACCCAAGATTAGTTCCTACTTAAAGGTTGATCCCACTAAATGTACTTAGTAATTTTTAGCCAGTAGTTTCTTTTACCCCTACATAGGTGCCGTCTGCCCCTATCTTTACTAGGTGTACCCACTACTACCAAGCGATCGGCTCCCTAACGTAGATACCCGTGCTGGTCCCACAATGGGGTGTATCATTTCCCCAAAGTGGCAACCTGATAGTATCAACTGTGCACGGCTTTATACCTACACGATGCAACAACGATTTACTAACCAGCCCGGGTCCACACACGCACATGAAACCCGTTGGTCCTACGTTGCCACCGCTAACCCGTTTTTGGCCTCTTATAGTCAAGCCCAATATGCGTGTCCCGTCACTCGACTTGGGTCGAGCCCACAAAGATACGTTTGGGATATTGGTTGAGATGGGCCCCCACAAGCTACCACCTAAGCTTGTTATTTTTTTATCTAGTGTATCCCACTTAACCCCTTTAACCATGTCTACTTACATGTTATAAATACTTTGGTTAAGTCATTAATCATATTTTAATTACCTTTCAAGGCACCCACTAGATTTCCACATGACACCCAAGTCCTTTACTTAATTCCCACATGCCACCCGAGGCACTTACTTAACCCCTTAATCATGTTTAATTACATGTTCCACTTTGGTTAAGTATTCTAATCGTGTTTTCTATTGCCACCCAAGGCAACCCACTAGTTTTCTCATGCCACCCAAGGCACCCACTTAACCCTCAAGCCCCACTACATGCTTATATGGTTAAGTGTTTCTTAATTAATTAAGACCGTGATCCTCATAAAGACCTCTCACATTAGACTATCTTTTATGACCGCTGGTTAAGCCGGTTGGGTCCGGGCAGCCTTATGTCATAACCGAGTCTAACCTCGTGTCTTTACATTAATCACGTATTTAGTTTGTGCCTAAGACCTCTCACATTGGGCTAACATTTGTAGCAACTGGTTAAGCCGGTTGGGTCCGGGCAGTTTTGCGCTACAACTGAGTCCAACCTCGTGTCTTAGTCAATTAATTACACCTAATTAATCACCCTCATAATTTAAATTAATTATTCCTAATTAATATTAAGCTTTTCATAACATGGGTAGACCTAACTCAATAGGTAAATTCCCATGGGGTAGACCTAACTCAATAGGTAAATTCCCACTTATGTTAATTTGTTTTTATGGTATGCTTAATCATACCCAATCATACTTTTATTAACATCTTTATTAACCCCATCGTTCCCCACGCAAATCGTTTTCATTTCACGACATAATAAAAGGGAAGATCCATCACAACATCATGGGTTTAACCAAATCTTAGCATATAACTTTGTCATGGGTTAAGAGAATGTCAACTTGCATATATGAGCATATATTAACCCAACTATATTTAACCCAAACTTGCATATTATCACACATGACTTGCATAACATATTGCATATGAACTTGCATATTATCATACACATATCTTGCATAACATGTTGAACTTGCATATTAGCATTCACATAACTTGCATAAGCACACATAACTTGCATAACATGTTGAGCTTGCATATAAGCATTCTCACAACTTGCATAACATGTTAAACATGCATCTAAGCATACACATAACTTGCATAAGCATTCACATACTTGCATATTAACAAACATGTAACTTGCATAGCATATCTTGCATATTAACATACATGTAACTTGCATATTAACAAACATGTAACTTGCATAGCATATCTTGCATATTAACATACATGTAACTTGCATATTAACAAACATGTAACTTGCATAGCATATCTTGCATATTAACATACATGTAACTTGCATATTAACAAACATGTAACTTGCATAGCATATCTTGCATATTAACATACATGTAACTTGCATAAACTTACATACTCAACATGCATAAACATAAGATTAATGCTAACATCATATCATATGATTCAAGACTCATTAATCCACATACAAAACCATAAATCCCATCACATCTCATCTACTTAGTTTAACAAAAGATCATCAAGGTGATAGAAACTCACTACTAGCAAATTTGCACTCCAAATGAAGAAGATTATGATGCTTAGAATGGATTAGAAAGTGATTAGAGAGGTTGATTAGCTTGCTTTCCTCTTCATTGATTTGTGGAGGCCATGATCAAGTTTCATTTTGCCATAGTTTAGTTACTAGGTTTAATTATGAATGAATTAGGGTAGGGTTGTGGTCTTATTTATAGGATTAGGTTGCATTTTAGACCCTTAGATTAACCCTAGATTAGTTTAGGACCCTTAGATCTCGGAACTCTCCAGAAATCAGCCCTAAGACCAAGCCCAAACCCCAAACTGGTGCACCCAACCACAGAACTCTCTAGAAACTGTGCAGGTTTCTTGGCTCGGCACGGGCGCACTTCCCAAGTGCGCCAGTCTATTTTTGTACTGGCGCACTTCACAAGTGCGCCAGTGCATTTTTGTTCTGGCGCACTTCACAAGTGCGCCAGTGCATTTCTGGCCTGTTCCGGGTTCTTCTGCCTAACTTTGTTCGTCCATATCTCTTTCATACGGACTCCGATTCTCGAAAACTCGGACTCTATTTCGCGTATTTTTCCGAGACGAACGCAATGACGCAGCCCGTTTTTCCCCAATTCTCACATCTGAGATTATTAATTCTGTAATTAGTGAATTTCAGCATTAACCGAAATTCGGGGTGTTACATTCTCCCCTCCTTAAAGGATTTCGTCCCCGAAATCTCTAAGCTAAGGAGAATGCATATCCTACCATCCAAACAACCATCTACTCAATCCATCAAACACGGGCATCCATTGTCCTTAAACAATTTCTAATGATGTATGAGCATATGCGAAAAGTGTGTGTATATGTTCCCTATCTAATGTACGAACATATGCAAACCATGATAGTGCCATGCATCCAATATGTATGCGAGATAACCCTATCGACACATACCGTATCTATATGAGTGCACAATCATTCACCAAAATGCATCATCCATATGATAACACAATCATTATACATCCATCAATATAGCTAACTACACACAATTTTATGCAATATGCAATATGAAGTGATTGAGCCGATCTAGTGCCTAGAGTGTGTATATATGCATCCACGAGCAACCACTAGCAAACACTTGCATCCACTTGCATCCATCAACCATAACATGTCTCAAACACATGTTTCAACCATAGGTTTTCCCTATCTAAAGGTCAAACAGGACTAACGAGAGGACATACTAAAGATAAGGTAAGTACTGGGCAGGCGATAAAGGAGAAGTTAAAAGACATACTCTCCAAAAAGAAATGGATACAAAGAACGCATCTTCGCTTCCGTCTCCCAAGTAGCATTCTAACTAGCTGAACTTCTCTGTTCCTCAACTTCCTAGTCTCTGGCCCAATGATGCGAGTAGGAGCTCGTCGAATCGTCTTATCGTGCTCTAACTCTACTTCTTTAAGCAAACTCGGCTCTACCACCTCAGCGGTCTCATGTAAGCACTTCCTCAAATGGGACACATGAAATACATCCGGTACACCACTAAGTCTGTCAGGCAACTCCACTCTATATGCCATCCGTCCAATTCTTTCCTTAATGGGAAATGGCCATACAAACCTTGGTACTCACTTCCTAACAGATCCAAAGTGAACCACATTCCGTAACGGAGACACCTTGATAAAAAGCATGTCCTAATATCAAACTCAAGCTCTGTTCTCCTCTTGTCCGCATAAGATTCCGCCGCTTTCATCCTTCTTCGAATCCAACCCATCTTCTCTGAAGTCTCTCTAACCATATCTGGCCCAAGCAAGATCTTATCCGTAGATTCCCACCAACATGTAGGAGATCGACAAGGCCTTCCATAAAGAGCTTTGAAAGGAGCCATACCAATACTGGACTGAAAGCTGCTATTATATGCGAACTCCACCAACGGAAGATGCTCTTCCCATGTACCTCCAAAATCCAAAATACATAACCTCAAAAGATGTTCTAGATACGGTTCACCCTCTTGGTCCGACCGTCCGTCTGAGGATGAGATGCGGTGCTCAAACACAACTGAGTCCCTACCGCCTCTTGCAAACTTCTCCAAAACTCACTAGTGAAGATAGGATCTCGATCGCTCACTATACTGGGAGGTACACCATGCAATCTAATAATCCCTTGAAGGTAAACTGAAGCTAGACATGGACTAGTCCTCTTGCTCTTCACGGGTATGAAATGGGCACACTTAGTAAGTCTATCTACCATAAGCCCAATCCCCGTATTACCCTTCCTTGATTTCGGTTATCCAACGAGGCACTATCCTACTTCCTATTTCGGAACTTCCAACGGGTGAAGCAACCCTCCGGGTTTCTTCTGTTCCACTTTCACTTGTTATCATACCAAGCATCTAGCGACATACTTGGCCGCGTCTTTCTTCATATTGGCCAAAAAGAAAACTCGCCTCATGTCTTGGTACATCTTGTCCCTACCGGGATGAATGGTCATCTTCGACCGATGTGTATCATCAAGTACAACCTTCCTTAAATTCTCGTCTTTCGGTACACCAAGTCTACCGTCTCTACGCAACCACCCCTTACCATCTAGGGTGTATCTTATTCAAAATGCTGGACGACCCTCTCCTTGTGAGCTTCTCTACTAACTCATCCAACTGTGGGTCGTCTCGCTGTGCTCCGCCAATCCGCCTAAAAGAGTAGGCCTAACCTCCAAGGAGGCTAGCAAAACCGGGTACAAAGTCAACGGAAGGTCTAAAGTCAAACATAGAAATAAATTCTAAACTCTATAGTTCAACGGACAACCTTTTTTCTTCTTAAGGCGTCTACTACCCTGTTTCCCTTGTTAGGGGTATACGCTATCTCAAACTCATAAGATGCTAAGAATCCTATCCAAAATCGTCACAACTGTCCATCTCTCACGCAGACCACCCTAGACGAATTCGACATCCCCCAAATGCAAGCCCCAAAGGCCGAAACCAATATCAGACAAACACCCAAGGGACATCTCCTTCGAGTTCAGGCAACCTACGTGAGATGGTACTAAAAATAATAATAATAATGGCTAAACAATTAAGCCTTTGACCAACTTTGGATGTCCTCGCCAGTCTCGCTCCAAAACCACCGTTTATCCTATAACTGGCTTTGCTCACCCTATTGAGCACATACGAAAACTTATTACGCTCCTTGAAAAGACCAAGATGTCATTTACAAAGGCCATCACAAACTTATTTAGGTACTCCCTGAACACTCTTCTCTTCCAATCAACAAAGTATGCGGGGGCGTTCGTCAAACCAAATAGCATCACCAGCCACTCATAAAACCATCCGGAGTCCTAAAGGCAATCTTCTCTATACTATCGTCAGCCACTCTCAACTGACGAAACCATGTGGCTTAGTCCAACTGCGAAAATACTGAGGCGCCAACCAACTGATCAAAGTGATCATCAATCTTTGGCAATGGGTGTCTATTCTTCTTTGTGAGTTTATTTAGTTCTCTTTAGCCTACACAAAGTCTGAGGGACCCATCCGCCTTCATGGCAAAAACTACTGGAGCGCCCCACTCCGATATACTTCTTCTTATGAACCCCTTCTCAAGCAATCGCCTACTTACTTATGGAGTTCCCTCCTCTCACGAGGAGCCTTGTGGCACACTGGCCAAGTCACTGGTTTGGCATTGTTTACCAGATATATTCGGAAGTCAATCTCCCGCTCCGGAGGTAAGCCCTTCACCTTCTCAAACACATCCGAGTATTCCCGGACCACTTCTAACAGATCGCAAACTCTCGACCGACGTGTCCAGCGATTCTAGATAACTTAGCAAAACAGATTCCATGGGATTACTAGAGATCTCGAGAGTGTTACCCAAGCGGGTCATAAGCCTAACAACTCTCCCTTCAAAATCAAGAACGGCACCCCTACTGGATAACCAGTTCATGCCCAAAACTAACCCATAGTCCGTGAAGCCCAACAAGCATCACATCCAAACTCAATGCTAAGTATAGAAACTTTCAAACCCAAACACATCATGGAGCCCAATTGGGTTTGAAACAACTAAGGGATCATCTACTAAACTGGTGTCTAAGTGCAGTGACTCACTAACAATGATGAGATAAACGAACTTAATGCGTCCAAATCAAATAAAGTTCGAATCGGATAATAAAGAAATCCAAATTCCAACCTAGACGGTCTTATCCCCATCCGGCACCCTAGTCGTGAGGAAATACAACTATCCTCCAGAAGATTCCATACCTTGCCCTTGCTTCTTTGGACGATCCTAATAAGGTGTCCTATTCCTCCCCAAAAGGATAACTACTAGCCTTCTCCTTCCCATTCTCCCCTCGTAAACTCCCATCAATGAGGCTTCGTCCTTCATTAACCAAACAACTATTAGAGCCTTCCTCCCATCGTCCATCCAATAAGTACTTACAAGTTCTCCTCCTTCTTGAACCAACTTCTAATCTGATTTACGTCTAATTCCCTTGAAGCGGTTTTCCATTCTTATCTATCTTAGAAAGATCATCTACACACGGAGGGGAAACTCAAAACGAGAGAGAAAGAGATTCAAACGGAGAATTCGAAAGATAAAGATATGGCTATCGGGGATTATGCTTTTCTCTCAAAAACTTTTCTCTTAAAAGACATGTTTTTGAAAATATTCCTTCAAAAATTTTCTTAGAAAAATAGTTTTTCCAAAAATTTTATCTGTTCTGGTAACCTTAAGCTCTGATACCACGTGTAACACCCCACGTCCGCTAAGGTCACTCATACCAGGGGAATGCCTTAGTTTCGGTGAAGTATTTTAAGTGAATATAGAACAGTAAAATTACAACAAGACAGATATAAGTAATACTTGAAAATTTAAAACATCATTTCATTGCAGCGGAAAGTAATACATGTTTGGTTACATCACAAAACCATAAACCAAAGTCAAGTACATAATATCCATCTTGATAAAATAGAAGTACATAATCCCACTACATAACTAATAGCCATAAAAGAAAAGATGAACTGGGCTTCACTTCAACGGTCCAAGCTCCAAAGAATAGATACAGCAATCCGATCAAAGCCCACTAGCACCAGGCCCACTCTAATAACCTGGGGTTGGGGGAAAAAGATAAAAACAACGGGGTCAGACATAAGTCTGAGTGAGTCCTATAACCCTAATAATACAATCATTAAAATAACCAGAGAAGACATAAGTTGATATACGGTAACGACTGGGGATGAATGGCTACACTAAGCAGCTTGGTAAACTTAGGATAAACTAAGATCACCGTAAAGACGCATTTATCCACCCAAGGATAATTACTAAATTACACCGCCCCAGACCTACTCAAAGATAATTCCTACACTGCACCGCACCAGTTCTACCTACCCAAGATTAGTTCCTACTTAAAGGTTGATCCCACTAAATGTACTTAGTAATTTTTAGCCAGTAGTTTCTTTTACCCCTACATAGGTGCCGTCTGCCCCTATCTTTACTAGGTGTACCCACTACTCCCAAGCGATCGGCTCCCTAACGTAGATACCCGTGCTGGTCCCACAATGGGGTGTATCATTTCCCCAAAGTGGCAACCTGATAGTATCAACTGTGCACGGCTTTATACCTACACGATGCAACAACGATTTACTAACCAGCCCGGGTCCACACACGCACATGAAACCCGTTGGTCCTACGTTGCCACCGCTAACCCGTTTTTGGCCTCTTATAGTCAAGCCCAATATGCGTGTCCCGTCACTCGACTTGGGTCGAGCCCACAAAGATACGTTTGGGATATTGGTTGAGATGGGCCCCCACAAGCTACCACCTAAGCTTGTTATTTTTTTATCTAGTGTATCCCACTTAACCCCTTTAACCATGTCTACTTACATGTTATAAATACTTTGGTTAAGTCATTAATCATATTTTAATTACCTTTCAAGGCACCCACTAGATTTCCACATGACACCCAAGTCCTTTACTTAATTCCCACATGCCACCCGAGGCACTTACTTAACCCCTTAATCATGTTTAATTACATGTTCCACTTTGGTTAAGTATTCTAATCGTGTTTTCTATTGCCACCCAAGGCAACCCACTAGTTTTCTCATGCCACCCAAGGCACCCACTTAACCCTCAAGCCCCACTACATGCTTATATGGTTAAGTGTTTCTTAATTAATTAAGACCGTGATCCTCATAAAGACCTCTCACATTAGACTATCTTTTATGACCGCTGGTTAAGCCGGTTGGGTCCGGGCAGCCTTATGTCATAACCGAGTCTAACCTCGTGTCTTTACATTAATCACGTATTTAGTTTGTGCCTAAGACCTCTCACATTGGGCTAACATTTGTAGCAACTGGTTAAGCCGGTTGGGTCCGGGCCGTTTTACGCTACAACTGAGTCCAACCTCGTGTCTTAGTCAATTAATTACACCTAATTAATCACCCTCATAATTTAAATTAATTATTCCTAATTAATATTAAGCTTTTCATAACATGGGTAGACCTAACTCAATAGGTAAATTCCCATGGGGTAGACCTAACTCAATAGGTAAATTCCCACTTATGTTAATTTGTTTTTATGGTATGCTTAATCATACCCAATCATACTTTTATTAACATCTTTATTAACCCCATCGTTCCCCACGCAAATCGTTTTCATTTCACGACATAATAAAAGGGAAGATCCATCACAACATCATGGGTTTAACCAAATCTTAGCATATAACTTTGTCATGGGTTAAGAGAATGTCAACTTGCATACATGAGCATATATTAACCCAACTATATTTAACCCAAACTTGCATATTATCACACATGACTTGCATAACATATTGCATATGAACTTGCATATTATCATACACATATCTTGCATAACATGTTGAACTTGCATATTAGCATTCACATAACTTGCATAAGCACACATAACTTGCATAACATGTTGAACTTGCATATAAGCATTCTCACAACTTGCATAACATGTTAAACATGCATCTAAGCATACACATAACTTGCATAAGCATTCACATACTTGCATATTAACAAACATGTAACTTGCATAGCATATCTTGCATATTAACATACATGTAACTTGCATATTAACAAACATGTAACTTGCATAGCATATCTTGCATATTAACATACATGTAACTTGCATATTAACAAACATGTAACTTGCATAGCATATCTTGCATATTAACATACATGTAACTTGCATATTAACAAACATGTAACTTGCATAGCATATCTTGCATATTAACATATATGTAACTTGCATAAACTTACATACTCAACATGCATAAACATAAGATTAATGCTAACATCATATCATATGATTCAAGACTCATTAATCCACATACAAAACCATAAATCCCATCACATCTCATCTACTTAGTTTAACAAAAGATCATCAAGGTGATAGAAACTCACTACTAGCAAATTTGCACTCCAAATGAAGAAGATTATGATGCTTAGAATGGATTAGAAGTTGATTAGCTTGCTTTCCTCTTCATTGATTTGTGGAGGCCATGATCAAGTTTCATTTTGCCATAGTTTAGTTACTAGGTTTAATTATGAATGAATTAGGGTAGGGTTGTGGTCTTATTTATAGGATTAGGTTGCATTTTAGACCCTTAGATTAACCCTAGATTAGTTTAGGACCCTTAGATCTCGGAACTCTCCAGAAATCAGCCCTAAGACCAAGCCCAAACCCCAAACTGGTGCACCCAACCACAGAACTCTCTAGAAACTGTGCAGGTTTCTTGGCTCGGCACGGGCGCACTTCCCAAGTGCGCCAGTCTATTTTTGTACTGGCGCACTTCACAAGTGCGCCAGTGCATTTTTGTTCTGGCGCACTTCACAAGTGCGCCAGTGCATTTCTGGCCTGTTCCGGGTTCTTCTGCCTAACTTCGTTCGTCCATATCTCTTTCATACGGACTCCGATTCTCGAAAACTCGGACTCTATTTCGCGTATTTTTCCGAGACGAACGCAATGACGCAGCCCGTTTTTCCCCAATTCTCACATCTGAGATTATTAATTCTGTAATTAGTGAATTTCAGCATTAACCGAAATTCGGGGTGTTACAATCACCGTATAACATGTTCAAGTTTCTACGTAGTTGGGGAGAAGTATTTGGAAATGTCGCTTCATGTTGGCAGCTAGGAGATGAATAAAGTTGACTACTATATGATTGTTGAAAAGACGAGTTATGCCCATAGGCGGATACTTGAGTGTTTTGAAAATTATTAGAATTTTGTTGTGACTGGTAGAAGTTATGATTTTGCTGCGGAGGATAACAATTAGAAGTGTTGTGCATTGTACCTGAATTAAAATGTTCGTTGCGTTGATGAGCAATTTGCATTGGAATATCTTGCTGATCTTGATCAAAGTTGTATGGCCTTGAATTGCTTTGTGACGCCATCTTCGATTTTCCTTTGTTATTCTTGCTGCTCGGTTTATTCGACATTACAATTGGATGATAAAGATAATTTTATGTGAAAGATTTGGTGAAATAGAAGATAAGGGAGTGGTATAGAAAGAAAAAAACTGATGTAAATATAAGGGAGGGAAGGGTAGGGAGAATGGAGCGAGTAAGGAGCAACGGCTATAAAAATAGCCGTTGCTCCTTACAAGGCTTTAATAAAGCCGTATAAGGGGGTTGGGTGAAATTAATTCCCCACCTCCTTATACGGCTTTATTAAAGCCGTATAAGAGGAAATAAAATTCCTCTTATACGGCTTTAATAAAGCCGTGTAGCCATATCCGGCTTTAAAAAAGCCGGATATGGCTACTTTTTGATCCAACCTTCTGAGTTGCCTTGGCAACCTTGGGGGTTGCCAAGGCAATCCAGAAGAGACTTGCCGACCTCCCGTTGGGGGTCGGTTCATCCCCAACCAACATTTCGTTGGGGATGCTCTAACAATATGGGTATAAGAAAAGGTGGGATTGCAAGGAGTTGGAGTTGTATGCTTGCTATTAGTAAGGATATATTGGTGATTTCAGCTTGACACAAGGGCAAGGTTTACTATAATATGGTAAGTTCGTGATTTTGGTAACAGTCGAAGTAATGTTTTTTTTAGCAATTTTGGGTGATCATACTATAATAATGTAAGCCGCAAAAGTAACACAGTAATGTAACCTAACTGCTCGTAACACGGTAATGTAACCTTGTGTAGTATGCTTTTTCCTCGATGAATCTGGGATTTAGGACATTTCAGCTTATGTTGTTGATGTATGACTGGATTGAATGTAAGCTTGTGGTTTCTCGTACATGGTATTAGTACACCTTCAATGCCCTTGATCATGTGCTTTTATTGCTGAATTAATGAAGTAGCTAGGATTTGCTTTCCGGAATTTGGGTTTTCCAGTTCGAAGGTTGTGTTTTTCTCTAAATTAGGAGAAATGCATTTGAGCAGGCGGAATGTGCAGCTCAATTCATACTATCCTCATTGTCTCCCAAGCCCACCGATGACGACAAACTTCTCTGTCCCATTCTCGTATCATCAGTCTCCCATCAAATCTCAGCTTTGTATCTTAATTATTTCATTCTCATGCTGGAAGCACCAAAAAAAATTTAACGATGATGATGAAAAACTGGCGACTTCGACCCGATAAGCTCATGGAAACAATCAAAATAAAACCGGAGGAACACAGCTCTGGCCACAATGAGTTCTTTTGTCCTCATTTTTTGTGTCATTGTAACCCCATCAAATCACTGTAATACATTCTACTTGTTTAATTTACATGCGAAACACACAATAGAAATAAACAGGAAGGATGAAAATTTCAATGCTTGAGACGTAATAGGCTCGTAAGTACAACCAAAATGAGGACAAAGGAATACTACTTCCACGCGTCATATAAATTGAAGACAATGCTAAGCGGATCTAATTCTCTGTCCCCCTGTACCAAACCAAAAAGAATTACTTATTTTCACCTTTTTGCAATTAAATCAAAGAAATTAAAGAGGGTATAATTGCAAAAAGGTGTAATTCAGTTGATTTTATTTATACAGATAATATGCTTTAACTTGGTGGTGATTGTGAGTTTATCAATCATTAATTAACGTTATTGATGAGTATTTTTGACTTTTCACCAGTTGTTAATTAAAGACAATGCTAAGACTTTTTCAATTTTAATTTTCTAGATTGGGTTGCCTATAGTTTTCAATCTTGTAGTAAGTTATATTACACCGCTTTCAACCGACCTTCAATAATTATTGTCATTTCGTTAATTTTTTCTTTGAAACCGATAAAAATATAGCCTAACGCCCATACCCTCGAGAAATGGAAACCAAATTACTAGACATATCCCAACACCAATACATAATACAAACTCTAACATAAGGTATTAAAATAATAATTTCTTTTGAGAGTTTAGAAACCCTTAAAACACTACAAAAAGGTATAATTAAAGACTGACAAATTTAGTTTCTAATTAAGTACTTCAGTCTCTAAATGTGACTTAAAGATTGACTACCGACCGAAAATTTGAGTTACTGATTCTGAAGTCGTAAAATATATTTGAAACTGTGAAATTCGGTCTTTAATTTTAAAGACTAAAAACATGTCTTAAACCTTTTTAAAGACTACCTTTTGAAACTGAAATAGAGTTTTAAATCAGTCTCAACATACAAATTATATATGTATATGATTATACGTATATGTGTGTACACACACACACAAACATGCTCTTTCTCTCTCACACCAATTAAACAAGACCAGAATCCAAATTCATTTGATGTAGAAAACAATCCAAATTGTTGTGTAATTAAATTTGGTTAAATAAAAAGATAGTAATCCAAGTATAATCTTTTAACATACAATCATTATCAATTATGATAATATCCAAATATTTAGCATACATGTTTTTACAATTCCAGCAAGTACAAATATTTAGCATACATCATTTTACAATTCCAGAAAGTACATACATCATTCAGTAAGTATAGAATACATCCAGTGCTACTTATATCAAAATTAATTCTCTCATCACTACAAAAAACAGTGAATTAAAAACTGCAAATTACGGTCTTTGACTAAGTAATTCAATCTTTAGATTGTACTTACAGACTGATCAAAGACTGCAATTTTAGTCTTTGAATTTTTAGTCGCAAAAAAAGTTAAGACTGACGTTTCAGTCTCAAAATGTAAAGGCTGATATTGCAGTTTTTAAATACACTTAAAACTGAATTTTAAAGATAGAAATTCTGTCTTTTGTTAGTCTTAAATTAACATAATTGAAACACATACAATATCCAAAATAGTAAAATATACATCATCATAACGAATTTAATATATCGATGTCACAATTTCATACATACAAAAGTAAATTCAATATTATATGAAAATTGCATACTATCTAATAATAACACGTACATTTAGAAAGATGTGTGTATATATAACACTTCTACAAGAAAGTTAAGATAACAAGTTCAAAAGAGATTTTATTTAACAAAAAGAAAATTTAGCATGTTCATTACACGTGTTACTTCTAAAAGAAAAAAGGCTGTTACTAGAAAGGCAAGCAAATCCACTAACATATGTACGTATATTGTTTTAACAAGGAAAACAAAGCAAACAAGTGAACAAGGAAAACAAAGCAAACAAGTGAAGAAGGAAAACAAATCAAACAAGCGAAGTCGGAAAGAAAATCAATCCATTCTCTCATGATATTGATGTTCTTCAACATTGCGGGATGACTGATAAGGCATGGAAGCTCCTGAAAACTACTGCATATGAGAATACTATTGCACAAACGGTAGTTGTTTTACATTAGATAAAAAAAGGGCATGTTTTGTTGTGCGGTTTCGAAGGTGTTGGAATGTAAAGGCGACTGTTGTGATGGATGTACTCCTAACAATGTTCATTCGTGACCTGATAATTAAATAAAAAATATACGGATTTCAAATGAAACAACTTAAATATATAGTTTCAGTAATTGCCACTGAAACAACATAAATAAAAAGGCTGATTTCATAGTTGTCAACTCCATGTGCTCCATGAACTGTGAGATATGCATATAAAAGCTATAAAATGCAAGCTCCTGATATTAGGAATGTGCTCGATGTATGAACTGGTTGCACATCTACATTTAATTATGTGGAATAGATAATAAATATCATTGTCGATCTGAAAATAAATATATATTGGACATTTCTGTTGATTAAACTGTCCTTATTTGGTTTGATTTCTTGATTACTGATATTCAACAATTCATCAATATCATTTCATTTTCAGTATTATTTGATATATTTCTAATACAATGTTCAACCATACTATATATGCAGCAACAAGAAGTTTAAGCAAGTTTCAATTCTTTCTTGTAATTAACGTGGATCTCATGCTTCAATAAAAGGTGAAATTGGAGTTTGGAATGGTAATCAAAGCATAAAAGAAGTAATAAAAAATTCCGGTGAGAATAGAAAAAAAAACCAGTCAACCCCTTAGTTCTAAATCCCTATGTATTTCACTCAATAAATCATGCTGCATAACAGAAAATTAACGATGAGTTCTTCTATCCTCATTAGTTGTGCCCTTCTAACCCCCATTAAATCGTTGTTATAAATTCTAATTGTTTAATTTACATGCAAAATACATAATAGAAAATAAACGGGGATGATGAAAAATTCAATGCTTGAGGCATGATGGGCTCGTAGGTACAACCAAAATGAGGACAAAGGAATACTACTTCTACACGTCATATAAATTGAAGACAACCCACTCTCATTTACAGATAATTTACAAATAATATGCTTTAAGTTGGTGGTGATTGTGAGTTTATTAGTCATTAATTAATTTTATCGAGAATTACTTTTGACTTTTCACCACTTATACCAAAACAACCTTCCTAGTGGAGAATAGCCTTAGCATTGTGCTTAAATTGATGAGTGAATCACATTATACTATTAAAGTAAAATACCGTATAAAAGTTGATGGTTGAATTGAATTTGATACATGAGAACAGGGAATGTGAGGATAGATAAATTCGATCATCTATAAAAGCATGTGGAAGACTTTTTCAATTTTAATTTCCTAGATTGTGTTGTCCATAGTTTTCAATCTTGTAGTAAGTTATATTGCACCGTTTTCAACCGGCATTCTATAATTGTTGTCAGTTAGTTAATTTTTTCTTTGAAACCGATAAAAATATAGCCTAAGGGCCATACCCTCAAGAAATGGGAACCGGGTTACAAGACACACCCCAACACCAATACATAATGCAAACCGTAACCATAGGGTATTAAAATAATAATTTCTTTTGATATTTGGAAACCCTTAAAAATGATGGAGTAAAAACATAATGCACCACATTTAACTGAATATTCGAGAGATTATCCTTCACAGTGGCTTTCAAATCTTCTCTTGCTAATTATGCGAGATGAACAACCAAAATCAAACAATAATACCTACTATTATAGAAGGAGAAATCATACGCCTATGATCAATTCACATGTTTGCATAAATATAAAATTCGTTTCACATAATTATCCAAAACTACGATCAATTCTAATATAATACTTACACGTGTTCGATGAATAAAACTGTTTGCAAAACTTATCATACGGTTACGATTAATCCAAACAAAATCATCCTACACATATACAATATATATAGTTAGCCTAGCTGTTAGCGATAATTTGAATATTTTGATGATAGCAATAGTAATTAGCATACAATATGATGTAATAAACACTTATAGTTATTAAGAATAAGTATAATACAAATGTAGGCCAAAATAACAAAACCTAAATTATCAGGGTTTAATTGAAAAACCTGATTTTGAGAGGTTGGAGAGTGGAGGGGTAGACGAGAGCTTGGTGGCAGCGCCGAAGGTGATTCGGAGGCGAGTTGGAGTGGTGCAGCGTTTGGGGAGAAAGAATGGAAAGTTGGTTTCTGTGTTTTTAGGGTGGAGAAAGATTATGAGAGAAGGTTACGGTTCCTGGAAAAATGTATATAGGCGATTTTTAATGGCTTCCAAGGGCCGCAAACTGCTTATATTCCAAAAGCTTCAGACGCCTAGTTTCAAAATCAACGGACCGTTGGAAGCTGTTGACAGACATTAGAATACACTTTAGTTCTAGTAGTGACGGTTCTTGTTAACTTTGGTTCAGTATTCTATAATATAAGGAAGAAATTTTTGCATAAGTTTGTTTTAGTAAAGTACAACATGTTTAAACCTGTTTCAGATTTATTACAAATATGGAACTTTTCAAACAACGTGGCGCATTTTCAAACTTTGCCTTTGGGCTAATTTTGAAATTTCGCTAACACATTTGGTCAAAGGCGAAGTTTGAAAATCACCTTAGTTAATTTCCTGAAACCTTAGCCTATGAAATTGTACACAACAAGTTACTCGATCGAGTATTCATTACAAACAGCTTTCATCCAATTTGAGTACCCATATACAAACAAACAAGACGTGGTAGAAGAAATGGTATAACTTGCATACAAACATCGTTCGATACAACACAATAGAGGACAAAACATACAAACATCGTTTGACACAACATATTACAGGGTAAAACATACAAGCATTGTTCGATACAACACATTATATAACTACGACCCAATACAACATAACTTTGAATAAAACAAAGAATACACTTAGTTGTGTGGTTGAATGGTAGCACCCAGTAAGCATTTCATTCTTTATTGCAACATTCATTCTTTCCAAGCGACTAACCTCAGCTTGCATTTCAAGTGCGTACTGGACACCCCTCCCCATCAACGGTGGATTGATATAAAAATAAAAATTACAACTTTGCAATCATTGGTGACTCTCGACATCAATGTACGCTTTGCAACCATAAAAGCGACGACCTGCATTCATGTGACTTTTAGAAAAAAATAACGTTACATTCGACTCTGCAATAGCAAAGGATTGAACGACCCGTCATGCTGGACACTACACCATATATGCTAATTAGGCTGTGTTTTTAGCCGTATCTAAAGCAGTTAGGCACGGTAATAACCCATATCAAAAAATGGCGCATTAAATTATTGGATACGGCTATAAACCATATCTTACTACTAATAACATATGGCTCTTAGCCGTATCTAAAGTGTAATTAGACACGGCATTTGACCGTATCTAATTATATGTGTGTGCATATATATATATATATATATGTATGTATATATATCATATATGTATATATATATATATATATAACAGAAACTGTAGCAAATATTTTTCATACACAGAGCATATATACCCCAATTTATACACAGGAATAGTACAATTTATATATATATATGTACACATACTCAAAACATTACAAGAATTTTCATAACATTATCATATATACCACAATTTATACACATGAATAACAAAATTTATATATATATACACACACTCAAAGCATTACAAGATTTTTCATAACACAAACACAATGTACATACAAACATATACAATAAAAGGAAACTGTCAAAGATTTTCATCACATTACGAACTAACAAAAAAATTTAAAAACATATCAGCCTGATAAAACTTCAGTCGAGGCCGGGAAGAATGAGCGTGGTCGCCAGCCTGAGTTCAAGTTTCATTTATTGGCAGCAAAACTAAATCGTGATAGCCAGCCTAAGTTCTAGTAGCACAAAAGCACCAAAATCTACAGGAAAAAAGAAGTAGGTTTTTCTGTTTTCTCCAACAGGACTGCCTTTAAAATACAAGAAACAAGTTACAAATACTTCACTGGACAGAAGATCGACATTGTAACTCACTGTGACTAAGATGCAAACAAGAATACAAAGTTAAGTGTGTGTCAATCAGTGTGTTTGTGTACACCGCTAGTCGATTAGTCGATTAATTTCTACCCATGCGCCCGAAATTCGTACAAAAAGCAAGTCGAGACTTCATGTCGATGGTTTGATCTAGATTAGTAGACTAGTTGACTACTAGTCGAGCGCCGTACTGATAACAGTGAAGGGCATATCGTGTCTTTGTGTTCATGTGTGCATATTAGTCAATTGTTTGTATCTTAACATGTTTATGATGCTAATGACATGATTTCATGATCTTGCATAGACAACCTAGAAACATATCAGCATCTCACATGCTTTGTGGCTCAACATGACATCCAACATCGTATATAGGAGATCAAAATTGTGCACATGAATACAGAGAAGCTAAAATAGCATTCGGTTCCAAAACAAGTTTTCTACTTTAAGCCCCATCCCTGTTTTTGTGTAGTCGATCAACGTATGTCTCAGAAATGAATGAATACACATTGTAAACTGATTTTGCTATGACCATAGGCTTGTGAATGAAATTAACTGTATATAGGAGTGGAAAATTGATAGTCATTAAAAATGCAAACCCAAAAGAAGAATCACCTGAACTGTAGTTGATCTGCAACACCGGTAGTTCGTACCCTAGCATACAGAACATCCTCCTATACACACAAAAAGGAACAAATAAACCAAAAGAATATTCAGGATGTGCACACAATATGTCCATTCAATTCTTATGCAAGATACTACATAGGGTTAAGTGTAAAATAATATATACCTGCTCCAACGTCTAAAGATGTCGAATCATCATCTTCAGATGACACACATACTCGACTTTCTGTTTAAGAATTTACTGGGCGATCCACCAGTTGGATCCATTTTAGCTCATGCGCAGGGTCAGTAATCCATGCTTATTAGCTTTATACAAATGCGAATGCTGCTTCATTTAACCTTTGGAAAAAGCCGCTTTCACTTGCAACTTTCAGTTTCTTTGAAGTAGACTGTGTAGTGCAACTTACACTACAGTCCCTGCTACAAAGTAGGGGAAAGTTGCTAGTGTAAGGAGCTTTTTACTAAGGCTAATTGCAGCAACATCCGACATTTGGATGAAGCTAATAAGCATGGATACCCGACCCTACGCGTGAGCTAAAATGCATCCACCTGGTGGATCGCCAATCAAAATATTAACCATAAAGTCAAGTAATCATCCATCTACCAAATTTTTCAGCAAATCTGTTAATATACTTTCAGTAAACTTGTTATCTCTCAAAACGTAGTAGCAATCACTAGTACACTAATACACAATTACACTAAGACATACCAATTAAAACTGATAGCATTTGTAACAGTAATACATACCAATTAAAACCCTATGACAACCCAATTTAATATAGTAATACACTAAGAGAACTGAGCTATTTGCCCCCAAATTCAGAGGAAGACTTGGAGATGAGAATAATGTATTTAATACAATTCATCATAAAACAAATAATCAAACAACCAAACATCCAAACAGGCAATTTCTACCAACAAACAAAACCCTATCTACAAACAAAATTCACACAAATACAATTCACATCGGCAAATTGACACAAGCAAATTCATACAAATAAACTTAGCGGAAAACAAAATTCATTACAAATATAAATCGATGAAAACAACACATTGAATTGAAACTTTTGTTGATTGATGATTGACAGAGGAAGCAAGACCGTAGGAATCATGTGTTTAGGATGCAAGAGAAGGTGATTACAGAGAAAGGTGGAGGCACGTTTTGGTGACCGAAAACCCTAATTTGGGTTTTCGATCACCATCGAAGTAAAACAGAAGGAATGAGGAGCGGCCAAAATTTTAATTCCAAGTGCATAATGGGATGCACAATATGATACGCAATTGATTTGGCCCTAAGCTGTATCAAATTAACCGATCCGAAGCATTCGCGATGGACGATCATATTTGGTGTGTTTGGGGTGGTGCGGATCGCAAACTGTTGTTTGATACGGATCTGAGCATTATCAAATTTGATACGGCTTTTAGCCGAATTGTATACTCGCATCCTTGTGTGCCAAAGTCGCTGATATGGTGTAGTGGGACCTTGACCTGTTGGGGTTCTGTCGAGCAAGTACTTCCCTCAACCTAGCATGGAGGGATTGTTAAACCAGCTTGGCAGGCTGGACTACCACGTCTGGTTGTGTGTCACTAAAGATCTTGGACTCTACTTCTACAGCTTCCACTTGGACTTCCAATTGCATTTTGGGCACAAATTTGACATTTCCTCTTGCGTTCATGGTTATTGTACGTTTGAACCATGGTTTCATCATCAAATTCCCAATTAGCCATTTTGAGCTAGATGAAAAGTGCAAACTTGAAATAAATGAGTGACGTCATCGAATCATTTAGCATGTAATAATATATGGAAGATAAGAGCATATAATCGGATAAATTTCTTACCTACAAGACTTGGTGAGCTATTCTTCACAAAATCAACTTTTTAGATCTGGTTTGAAGCGAAAAACAATGAAGAGGGGAAGAGAGTGTACTACCCTTTAATACAATAAGTCCCTATCAGTGAATTTTGAGAATTCGCCTTCTTACCTAAGACTGTAAAATCCAGCCAGACCAAACAATATTAAATACATTAATACCAACATTCATTCCATACGGATATACATACCATACATCCAAGTATCATCCAAAGATCAACCAAACAACATAAACCAATGACAAATCCAAATATCTGAATATACCAAGTAATTAAACATACACTAACGAAATATCCTAATAACAAAATGCATACCAACGATAATCCTGAATAATCAAACATACCAACAAATCATGATCCTCATGTTGTCATGGAAATCTTCAAATTCTACCTAGTCTCATCTCAGTCTTCGCCTTGACCAATGGTGTGGAATTTGATGACCAACACATACTGTTGCTACTTCTATGTCGTCGCGCACTGGATGAAATGGGTATTGTGGATGGTGGTTTCGATGGGCCATGTGTAATTTCTTCATGTTTTGGAGCTGCTGGAGGTGCAAGTGGACTTATCGGAGGAGGAGATGGACCTGTTAGAGGAAGAGGGGGACCTACTAGAGGAGGAGGAGTAGAAGAAGATGGTGGTCTGAGCCTATCAAGTTTGTTTCTGCACAAGATTACTGTTAACAATATTTTTTGTCAACACCAGAATTATTTCTAAGGATGTGGACCTAAGGGAAATAAAGGGATTATGTAGTTCCTACAAATTTGAGTTAGTTCACAATTTCCTAGATATCAAGGTCTTAAACCCGAAGAATGGTTACTCTTCCTTCAAAAGGTGAGTATCACGCTTACGAGACTCAAGGACCAATAGTTACCTTAGGATAAGGGTTCCTTAAGCGCAATGCAAGTTAGAAAGCTAAATGGCTTGTAGAAGGGTAATTTGAGTAATTCGGCGTAAGTAGGAAGCACTGTCGTGGGGTGGCAGTAAGAAAACTAACAACATAAGTGGTAGGGAAATCCATGAAATTTTATCTTAAGTATCGATTCTCTCTTAATTGATTATTGATTTGAGCACATAAATGATTACAAGTAAGATCCCCAAGTTGATTTACAAATTACAGTTTTCTCTCTAAGAAATGAATACAATATTTGAGAATGAGAAAAGGTCCCCCAAAATGAGACCCTTAAGGTCTTATTTATAGACAAATTAGGCCTCCTTTTGGTAGTAATCAGCACCAACCTGCTTTTGGACTCATCAATGACATTTGGTGTCGATGTCGGCTCGCGTCAGAACTTTCGGTATCGGCTCTTAGGTTTCGGTCTTCTTTTCTCTTCTGAATGTTTTTGTCATCTCCTCCTTGCCTGGGAAATTGGTACCGCCGCCCCATAGTGTATCGATACCAAGCAAATTGGTATTTATAACTTCTTTTGGCTACTTTCGGTTTTGGTAATAAGCCCTTGTTCCGATAGCCATTCTAGACTTTGCCTTGTTTTAGTGACTTCTAGTTTTAGTATCGACACTAAGCATGTTAGTGTGGATGACCTTTCTTCCCATAAACGTTGACTTGCTTAAGTAATCTCTAGATCTGGTATCGGCTTTGTGGCATCGTTGCATTGGAAACCTTTATGATGACTTCGAAGAAGCTTCTAGGTATCTGTTTCGATACCAAGTAAATTGGTATCGGTAGCCCTGTGCTCCATCCTACTTAGTTTCGTGCTTCCCTTTCACGGTCTTGTGTTCTGGTGTCATGTCATATGCCTTCGGCCATCTCCCATTGTTTGCTTTCGGTGTCAAATTTTGTGCTTTCGAAGTTTATGCCAGGTCAATTGCTTATGGTGCCGGGACCGCTTTGTCGCTATCTTCCTCGTATCGGTACCAAGCTTCCCCTATTTATGTTACTACCGATAGCACATAATCAGAATCATTGTCCTTCTTGCTTTTGGTATCGGTTGCCTTGACGCTTTAGTGTCGATAATGCGCCTCCGACGCCTTCCTCTAGTACTGATTATCTCCGGTAGTAATTCAACTAGTTTTGGTGTCGAAATTCGGTATTAACATTTACCCCCTAGTGAAGGGGAATTTTCGACTTTCCAAGTCAATGGTTGAAATAGCTGCTTCCTTTCGCCTATAAATGCTCGTTCTATTTCCTCTTATCGACTTTCCTTGTTTCTTCATCAATTCCCTGCCTTTGAAATTTTCTTGCAGAAGTATCAATAACTACGCACATTCGTGATTCACGTTAACTCTAGGTAATCTTTTCTTTGTTTTTTTTGAAACAATTTGAAGCAGTTCCACCAAGTCAGTTTTTGCAAGCTATAATATATTGACAATATCTTAACTTTATAATTCGAATTGGGGTATCATATATCTTCCTTGTTTGCTTTTGATTGAATGGTTTTGAGAACTTGTTAATACATATTGTACTAGTTATGAAATTATGATACATGTTACCTATCACTCAACCTTATTTAGCATGAGTTGATGTAATTGTCAAGACGTTTGACTTGAATCAATTTCGGCTATATCGTCAAAATCGACTTCCACCATCAGTCTCGAGTTGGTTGATGGTTCAATCGAGTGTTTTTTCATTGCTTTCTATTATTCGAAGAGCACATGTAAGTTGGTTTAGTGCTAGTGTTTTTGCTATCGAAGTGCTCTTGGAAGACTAGAAATTAA
The DNA here is from genome assembly GCA_030737875.1 of Allium sativum. Classification (NCBI taxonomy): domain Eukaryota; kingdom Viridiplantae; phylum Streptophyta; class Magnoliopsida; order Asparagales; family Amaryllidaceae; genus Allium; species Allium sativum. The sequence continues at coordinate 446,914,862 of CM060923.1, forward strand.
TTACTCTTCTTAATGCCACATTATGTTGGTTTATGAAATGCATAGATAATACCTGAAATTATGGGAAAGAAACATACTGCGACAAAATCTACTAAGAACTGTACCTTATCTCTTGAACCTTCTTCTTCCAAGAAGATTGGTGTTGCTGAGAAACATTCTTTGATTACCTCGCAAGAGGAGGTTGATGCCATTCTTAGAGACTTTAATATCTCCATAGCGGAGGCCATCCCTCCATGCAAAACTGATACCATTGCTTCTCCTGTAGAAGGATATTTTGCTTACTCTGTTATTTATATTTGGCATGGGGGTTTTGTTCCTTTTTCGGAGTTTATTGCTCAATACTTGCGACACCTAAGGATTGCCAACTTTCTCCAAACACTTATACGTACATCTCAGGTTTAGAGCTTTTGTCTTTGGAATCTAGTAATGCTTCTTTAATTCCTTCACTGTTAGATTATTTGGTTCGTCCTTCTCAGCTTAATAATGTGAACTGCCAAATCTATCGCGCTAATCCTTCCAAGAAATTGCTATCTGAAGGGGTAGTGAGATTCAAAGACTAGGAGGCTCAATTTTTCTTTATACGATGTCCTTATAGTATTTCTGGCAGTTTCAACATTCAAGTATGGAATTTGGTTATACTTCTCATTTTCTTTTCTTAACCTTTTTATCATATATGCTCATTTATATCCTATTTTATTGTAGACATAGCCCCCAAACTCACTAGCATTGTGGATAATGGGCTAGTGGACCTACTTAACATGGGTTTTGAGAAGTTGGGTAGCATTTCCTCATTGTTGACCCCTAACGTCCTTAGTAAACATTCTCTCCAACCAGCTGGTCAATATATTATTGGACAACTTCCCCTAATCTCCTTCAACGAAGAAATTCTTTCTTTGTCGCTGGGGAGGAATGCTCCTTTTTCTTCCAGTTCCCTTATATTTCCTGATACTTCAGGTATGCTTCTTATGTGATAACTTGAAATTTATTAATACCTTGACCTTATTAATCCATCTGTCTGTCATGTTTTGCTTACGATACACTAGGTGTTATTTTTTCTGAATCTAGTAAGACTGGTTCGGGTTCATCTTCTTTAGTTCCGAGAGCATGAACCTCTTCCCTAAGGGATGCTTTATTCAGGTCTAGAGAGACTGCCAAAAGAAAACTTGGAAGTATGACTTCGGAGGATTCTCCCTCCAGGACACCCAAGGGAACCGTAGAATAAACTCCTTGCCCTGAATAGACTGTCGATTCTCTTATAGCTATTTCTTTGAGAACTACTCCTCTAATGGATGCCCACTTGTATGAGACTCCTGGGACTCTTAATGCGATTCATCATGCGATGGGATTTTCCTCCTCTTTCGAGGATTTTAACTCTAAAGGGCCTTATGTACTTCCTACTACCGAGGGGTTTGATGGATTGGTCAAACAAATCGTGTCTTCTTCCTCATTTGTCGGTGTTAGTCATCCACCTTCTTTTTCTGATTTACCTGGCTATCGCCATTATTTGGTTGAACAACAATTTCTAATATAAATTCTATCTCTTACTTTTCTTGGTCTAGTGGTTGTTTTCTTAACAAGCTTTCTTTTCTTTTAAGTCTTCAAACAATGGTTTTTGCTTCATGAAGACATTCCCATAATTTCTCCCGACTTACCGGCACTTAAGGAAGAAAACCTTTCTTTATAAGGAGCGATTATTGCTCTTATCAACGCCAAAGAAGATATAATGAGAAAACAGGAAATATTAGTGGCCGCACTTGCTGAAGCTAATCTTCAGTTGCCAAAGAGAAGGGAATTAATCTGACATTAGCTGAGGAAGCTAGAACTCTGAAAGAGGCTCTGAAAAGGTCTCAGGAGGAAATAGTCATGATTAATTCACTAGAACAAAAAACACTTTTCGCAACAGGCAATATCTGTTGCAGTAGACCTATTGCATCAGGGCTGCGCCTGTTGGTATAGCCAGAGTTGTAAAAAGTCTCGCAACATTTTCTACTTGTTGCAATAATACCTTACGGTATATCTTTTTGCAACAGATAATTTTGCAACATCAAATGACAGTTGTAAACCTATAAAAAGCATTTGACAAACAAGATACTACAACTGTTATTTCCTGTTGCAGATGACTCTACTGCAACTAACAATTGCAGATGCTACATACATGATACAATCCACCAATACTCACATTTTCTAATTTATTGTAATAACGATAAAATATATTACAAACAAATAAACATACATACCAAAAGACATTGACAAAACAATAAATTCACATATTATAAATGCGATCCGTACATAATATTAGTTGAAGTTACAATCAAAGTTTAGCATAGTATCAAACGTGATACATACATAACATAAACGCACTGTACCAACAATTCCATAATGTAGTTAAACATAACACCTAAAAACTAAAAAACATACTACTCTAGTGAAACGAAGTCTTTATGCCAAACTATGGTTGTTCCGAAGCCCTCTTGAATGGTGTACATCTTCGAATTTGGCCTTAGTAGAAAAGCTTCAGGATCCACAGCTACATTAACCCATACCTATAAAAACAATACATTAAATTTCTAATTTTAACGCAAACAGTGAAAGCTTGAACCAACATACTATGAAAAAATGTGGATTAGACATACAAATAACTGAATTTGAAACAAAGTATGGTATAACAAAATAGTCCTTAGCAAAAAGGCCAACCTATAAATGAAGCATACGTCTACAGAAATTTCCACAACCTACATCACGTCTTCAACAACAACATGAAGTCATCTCTACCTCTAACATCAACAGCAGCTAAAAACCCTCGTCACCCATTTCAATCTGCATTCCAAATACTTAATCACAACCCCACATTCATATCAGCAAACTGCATGTGATATGTTCCTAAAAAGAATCCAACTTTATCAACATATATAATTTACTGTGAAATGTTTTTAAACTAAATGCAGTATGTTTACTAAATAGTAATCCATATTTACTCAAGTGCACAGTGCTTTATGTTTTTTCTTTCTTTTGGCTTATATCACCTGCATTTTCTGTGGACTAAGCTGTAGCAAACCTCTAGGTGCTACTGTTTGCATAAAGATCCTATGTTGCAGGCTAAGTTCGTTAATAACTTTATGGAATTTGGCAAATGACAATCACATATAGGTCAGTATACAATCACATTTTCAACTAAAAATACTACATTAACAAACCGAATCATTGAATATGCCAAGTTTTAAAAGGAAAATTAAAATGAAAATAGGGGATAAAATAGAAGACCTGCTGCACCTGCAAAATTATCATGACGTAGCTGGCCAAGTGCAAAAAATGAAAAAGTGTAAGACATAGTAAAAGTTCAATATGTTTGGTGAAGAAATGGTAATAGCAGCAAAATAAAAAGTTGTGCAAAGAAAATAAATTGGTTTATCATAATCCTTGCGATCAATTCTAATACACTATAATAAAGAAATTGGAAAACAATAGTTTCAGCTTGTAAAAGCAATATTTCTCTAGCTAATGTATATTGATATCATTGAGGAGCAAAAAGGCAGATCCTCTAATTCGGGCCAGATTCAGCTGTTCAGAATACCCTCAATATTAATAAAGAATCTGCAAGTTCTCTAGAAAACTTGCAAACAAATCATTCCCAAGAAATACCTGAGAAGTGACAAAGACTTTCTCATTTTATCTTCCACTACTTGAAATTCTGAATAATCAAGTACACCCTTGAGAAGTGACAGAGACTTCCTCATTTTATCTTCCGTCAACGATCCTTTCTTAACAAGACCTTCCAGATCAACTGATTAACAAGTGAATACACAAGCTCAGTATAGCATTTAACTTAAATGTATTTCTGTAACTATATTACACTGGTGCATTAGCAGTGCAAATATACTTATGATATGGAAAATTCATCAACATTGGTAGTGCATTTATATATGGAAATGCTTTAATATTTTGTGTAAATTATACTAAAACTTCATAAGAAAGATAAATTCCAATATTACACTTACAACTATTTCGGAAATATATTTTCTAATGTACTGGTACCCTTGCCTGATGAGTACTATAGTTGATAAAAGAATTTACTAAACCCAATATATTGCCAAAACAACTTTAGAAAAAGATGGGGAAAAAATTAAAGAAAATTTTAACTACAGATTAAGTTTATAGTCAAATAAGACCATTTTTGTCGATACAACAGAATACTATAAAAAAACAAAACAAAATTGCTATTCATAAAAGCAATGCGTTCACAAGTTAGTTCATAACCAAATTCACTATCAATCACAGGTTTCACAAGTTAGCTGGTTTAAATTAGTCACTATACGAAGGAATTAAACATGCTTATCTCTTCTACTTTATTTTCCACGTTTTAAGGTGTATCATTTTACAATATATGCAGATTTGTAACTAATTAAAAATCACATTTTAAAAAGTTAGTTGTTAATTATATGAAATTAGAAAGCGATCTAAGTTTGTTCCTACTGTATAAAGAAAAGGAGTACAAAAATGGACTTGGATCATTGCAGTCATACGTGTAGTCAAGATGTATTACATATAACTTAATTAAGGCAAAAAATAGTTGTAGTTCATGATCACACTGAGTTTTCCAGGCTCCAAACCGTTGCTTGAACTTATGGTTAATAGATGCCATTGTATGGATAAGAACTAGGTACATTTATAATCACCGTACTTAGTGCGGTGTAACCAAATTATAGACACTCCAAAATAACATCCAATATAATTACAGAACAGTGGGGAAAAAATAGAACTTGGTATTATGCATGTCAGGTAGTGCTAGTGGGATTATAACCTGGAGATAGGGAGAAATTAAGCTCAACGGCTTCAGAAGGCAAAAGGTGAGCAGAAACAAGCCTGCCCCTTCTTCATGATTGCCAAAAACACAAAAATCGATCGACCATGAAGAGTAAATAACGGAAATAATATAGCAGAACACAGAAATACGCAAAAATTGATTGACCATGAAGAGGTAAATATCCGGAACCGGAGCACGACGATGCGAAATGGAGACACTCACAACTCTGGCGAAAGCTAGGGGGAGTCTGAGGGAGACGATGGGTATGTGGAGGATATGGAAATGAGGTACCGAATATAAGAGGAAAATGGTTGAGGCGGTGGAAGGAAGAAATCTAGACGCCATTGTTGCAACTATTACGATTTTTGATTCGGGTAATTAGGAAATTAGGGTTACGAGTGGAAGTCATGTTGGAGAAGATGAGAGAAAGGATCCGCGATAACCGAATTTACACGATATTTTTGGTGAGAAGCGGTCTGTGAAAATTCGGGGACCGCGCCAAAATTTCGGAGTTGTCGCCAAAAATTTGGATTTGGTGACAAAATAAAACTTATTATAGGAGTTGCAAGAGGCTATATCCACATGTACATCAAAGTGTAATAGTTTAGACGTTGCAGCACGTATAAACCTACAAGTTCATATCTAAATATTTGCTTATTATAATTATTTATTAACAAACATTAGTACCGTTGCATCGACTAAGAATTTTCGTCGGATTTTATTAAATATTAATTATTAATTATTAAAAACTAATTACTATTTATTATTATTTTTTGATATTGACTATTAATTATTAAGTATTGATTCTTTGTTATTTGATATAAAAAATTTGTATTTAATACAAATTATTTGATATAATTAAATATTTACTACTAACTACTAATTATTAATTATTAATATTAGTAATTATCAATATTATTGATAAAAAATTATTAATTTTCAAAAATTAATGACTAAACTTCAATTATTACTTCTTAACTATTGATACTAATTATTTCTTTTTAAGCATTTATCATTAATGTTAAGTAGTAAAATTAATTATAATTTCTTAATTATTGTTAATTATCATTTATTATTAAATGTTGTTAATTATTTAGATATTAATTATGAATATTGAGATGCAGTATACCCATATTTTCACTTAGTTATTAATTATCAATTATCGTTTATCTATTTATTATGAATTTATTTATTATTTAATATTTATTATTATTTGTTAATTATTAATAATTATTATTTAATTATCAGTTATAAATATCATTGTATAATACTTAAGTTTTATGATTAATTAATGATTATTAAATATTAATCTTAATTATTATATAATTACTAGTAGTTAGTCATTTAATAGTAATTATTTAAAATTAATTATTAAAAGTTAATTATTAAATGTTTAAATAGTATGTTTTTCGTAATTGGCTTTACCACTTTTAAAAGTACAGTTATTGCAAGTGGCGAAAACGGTTGCTAAAGATACTTATTCGCAACTGGCTTAGAAGCGCAGTTGTAAATAATATGTTTGTTGCAACTGTTATGGAAGCATAGTTGCTAAAAGTATGTTTTTGCAATAGGGAGAGAATCAAAGTTGCTAAAAATATGCTTTTCGCAACAGAAAGAAAGGCCTGTTGCTAAATCTCATCTATTGCAATTGCTATAATAGGTCTGTTGCTAAATATCATTTACTACAACAGTCATATGTCGCCTGTTGCAAATAGCTAGTTGCGATAGAGTATTTTTCTTGTAGTGATTCTAACTACTCTTCTTTACAAAAACATAATACTCTTTTCTAGGAGAATAATTCCTTTCTCCAAAACAATCTTGATAAGAATGGAGCATCCATGACTAAACCTATTAGCGTGATTAACGATGCTAGATAAAGGATCTCTTGTTTTCTCTAAACTTCCTTAGACGATATAATGGTAAACTCGTTCGAGGATGCATTCTTGCTCATTTACGCAAAAAACATAGAAAATGCCCAAACTTAAGCTTTCCTTCTCTTGATCCCCTTTAGTAGAAAGATTTACGTCAAAGATAACCCACATGAATGAGGGAAATGTTCTTCCCGAGAGGGCAGAGGTTGATGCAAAGTAACTTTTGTTTATAGACGACTTTCCCTTGGAGGAACCAAGCGCTGATATTAAAGAAGACATTATTGTGGCAACAAAAATCATCCGAGTTGACGGTAATGGCCTTGGCCTTAAAGACATTGCTGGAGACAAAGGTGACCTTAGTGATACTTTCTCGGTTCTCAAAGACCAAGGTGATTTACTACCTAATGGCCCTAAAACTCTTGATCATGATGTTGCTTTGACTGGAACCCCAAATGTTTCTAGCACACAGGAAGTGGAAAAGGGGTTGAACTTAAAGGATAGTGATACTATGGAAACTTTACAAGCTTCAGTTTCTATCTCTAAGGTATGGTAACATCTGTGATATGTCTTTTGCATTTATTTTCAATAACTTCCCTCTTTCTTTCCCGCATAGACAAAAAGGAAAAAGTGAGGTTTTAGACACGTTCATATCCAGAGAGCACGATCGGATGTAGCCTGCCTTGCTAGAGAGCTGAATAAGCAAGCAAGGGAATATAACATCTTATCCAATAGATACCATCATCTTGACAAAAGTGATGCAAGAATATTTCTTTTTGAAGAAAGGAAAGCAACTCCTAAGTTAAGAGCTACCCAATTGCGATGCGAGAGACTCTTGGAAGAGAATGTTAAGCTCATGACCCTATCTGGATGTTAATTGAAGATAAAGACATTCTAGTAGACTTTTTAAACATAATTTATAATAGATATGAAACAGAAGACTTTTTCTTTTTAGGTGATCTTAGTAGAGGGCTGCTTACGCGTCTCTACAGAAGGTGTCTAGATGACTGTGCCATTGACCTCCATCCAAGGGATTGCTGGAATCTTCCGCTTAGAGAGTTACCTTTAGACAAACTTAAGTTTAACACGAGTAGATTTGTGTCTAAAATCTTTAAGAAATCCATTTTTATGAACAAGCGGACTATTTGTAATGTGTATATCCCTTCTGCTTATGATGTTACTGTAATGAAATTGCTCTTTCTTGATTTCTTGAGATTTTTCCTATATTCATCTTCTGTGACGGGTTTGCTTTCTAGGGACTTTATAGGATGTTATCACTACAAGAAAAATACCCTATTGCAACTAACTATTTGCAACAGGCGGCAAATGACAGTTGCAGTAAGTGATATTTTGCAACAGACCTATTTTAGCAGTTGCAGTAGATGAGATTTAGCAACAGATCTGTTCTATCTGTTAAGCATACTTTTAGCAACTGCACTTTACTTCCTGTTGCAAAAACATACTTTTAGCAACTGTGTTTCTATAATAGTTGCAACAAACATATTATTTGCAACGGCGCTTTGAAGACAGTTGCAAATAAATATCTTTAGCAACTGTTTTCTCCAGTTGCAGTAATTGAATTTTCTACAACTGAAAAAGCCAGTTGCGAAAAACAATATATTAAAAATAAGTATAAGCTGTCATGAATAACGTTTAATAATTAATTTTAAATAGTTACTAGTAAGTGATTAACTACTAGTAATTATATTATAATTAAGATTAATATTTAATAATTGTTAATTAATAATAAAATTTAAGTATTATAAAGTGATATTTATAACTGATAATTAAATAATAATAATAAATAGTAATTAAATAATAATAATTAACATTTAAAAATAATAAAATAAATAAATAATTATTAAATAATAATACAAAATTAATGGATAATAATCCAAACTTAATTTGAAATATAAGTATGTTTAAATATTAAATAAATAATTAAATAATCAATAAATTCATAATAAATAAATAAACGATAATTAATTAATATTACTATTAAGGAGTAATTTATAATTAATGATAATTTCTTGTACGATTTAATTTATAATATGTGTTTAATTTATAAATAAACGATAATTAATTAACATCCTCCCTTCAACCCTAATTTTCGCCACCGTCTTCTCCTCAGATTTGTTCTAACCATTCGCTTTGTACATCGTACTCCACCAAGCATCCTTTTGAACCTTGCTTTTGGGTCCTCCGCTTCGCTGTGTGATTATGTGCTTCGGGCTTCTTGCGATTTGTCCAGATTTGGGGTTTGTGTGGTTACTGGTTATGGATCCAATTGCAGGTCGAGGGATAGGCGAGATTGAAGTTCAGTTTATGGCGGTGAGTTCGATTTGGGGTTTGTTTTGGTTGAAGCTCGTTGGAATGATAGCAGGGGTGATGCAGCGGCGAGGTCAGGTGTATTTGGTGATGGTGTGGGGCAGGTAATTTTGGTTGCATTGAAAAACTTCATCTCAATTCCAGCTTTAACCTGTTGCCACAATTTCTAGTCCAAGCTGATGTTTTGACAGACTTCTGCCTAGATTTGTCTACACGCTTGTATGTCTTCTTGTTTTGGGTAATGATTTTTCCTGACGTAATTCATTCTGTTGAGTAAAATTTCAACTACTATTTTAGAAGTGAGTAATTTTGTAATTTGGTGAATTCGTTGAATGATACCAAGTTAATTGAGATTTCGAGCTAAGCTAGGTTGATGATTAAACAGTGTTAGTTTAATTTTAAATATTGTTTTACATTTAATTATTGTCTAGTTAGTATTAAACCAATTTTGGTTTTTTATTTTAGCTTGATCAGAACTGAGTTTGTAGTTTAATTATTTAAACTTAAAGCTTAATGGATCATAAATTCGGTTTAGTTTGGAGTTCGGTTTAATTTCATCTTGTTAAATTCTAACATCTTTAAGTTTTTAGGTTTTTGTTGTAAATCTATGCTTTTATTGTAGATTTGATGTTAAGCTTTGTCCGCTGAAGGTTATCATTTGTGGCTTCTTATTTGTTGATAGTTATTGTCTTGTTTTTTTTTTAATTCCCGACAAAATAGATAATACATCTTTATAAAATATACGTGTTAACGCTGCAGCTCATGCCCATCTTCAAAAAATGCAGGAACAAAAGAAACAAAGCATGCTACAGGGAACAACAAAAGCTACAGCAAAGAATGATGATGATCATGTTCCGCACCATCAAAAATCCCACTTCCTTTTAGCACAAATCTACATAGAACATGGATTCAAGAAGCAGCAGCAGCTACTGCTGTTATAAAAAAAACAGTTTACAAGAAATAATCGGGAGTCTTGCGCGTAGTGTCAAGCTCAACCTGCCTTGGAGGTGGATTGAACTGAAGGAAATTCTGATCCATGTTTTCCCCAATTTCAAGTATGGCTGCCATGTTACCGCATTGGTAGCAGTAGTTTGGAGCACTAAACATTGTAACCACATTCTTATTCTGGCACCAATTGAAACCTTCCATAACAAGCTGGTGGGCTCTGGCAACAAGAGTGAGACCATTGGTATGGTTAAATTGTTGGGCAATGTCTTGCCCAAAGATATATCCAGCTCCCCTAGGTGATATTCCTCATCCACAACAATCATCAGGATCAGACCATAACAAATCACACATTGGACCTTCGTGTGGGACCTCTTGTATGCGGTCAAGAGCACAGATATAATCCAAGGTGTCGAGCGATGGTGAGAGACCACCATGTAAACAAAAGACCTGGTTCTCAATCAAAGCTGTTAAGGGTAGGTAATCGAAAAGGTTAGTAAAATATTTCCACACATTAGCATTCCCATATTTTCTTAAACATTCATTGTCTTGTTTTATTTGTTGAAGGTATGTCCAAATTATTTTTTCTTTATTTTTTCCCTTTTTTTTTTGGGTGTGGTTTTTAATTGATTTTCATTGCAGATACCAAAATTGCGAAGATCCTTAAAGACCCAGTAACAATGGTGAGTTAGTTTGAGTCCTTTGATGACTTTAAGGAATTTTATTACATGTTCGCCCAGTCAGTTTTTGCATGCTTAAATTTCAGTGGCAATGGTAGCAGCTTGTAGTCTGTTGCTTGCTTGTAGACTAATAGTGCAATGGCAGAAGCTGGTTAATCCGGTTGTGTCCGATTTTGTCCGTTCGAGTCCGATTGGGTTTCACGGACCGTGTTCAGACATTTTTATGTTGTCCGTGTATTATCGAGTTGGACGTTTGTCCGTCTGATTTTTAATTTAGTCCGAGTTCGGACAGTGTAATGTCCGGTCCGGTCCGTCCGTTTTGCAACCCTACAACCAAGCCAACTCTTTTGGTTATTGTATGACTAAATAATCTAAAGATATAGACAAATCCAAAACAAATGGACTAAATCAAGATAGTGTTCCACCCCCATTCTAGCGGCACGGAGTCAGGGCCAATGTTCTTATTTCAATTTATTTTTCATTCCTAAGGATCTTGGTATCAATTTGATGTATGTGAATATAAAATTCCATATTGCAAAATTTTGCACTAGGACAGACAGTTGTATATATGGATATATGTATGTTTGTATGAATGTGTTCATATTACTTGTCTTTCAGTCATTCATTTTTTTAACCATAATCTTTACTTATCTTTCACTCATTGGTCATTGATCTTTGCTTATATGCGTAACTACTATTTAATTTTAATTTTTTTCCCCTTTTTGGTATTATAGATGGAGAAGAAGAGGCTGAAAAGAAGAGGAGAGGCTGCTGTGAAATGGAAAATAGAAGAACTGAAAAGACTAATGTTACAAGCAATGTTAACCAGTACACAATGGTTAAACTACGTCTAATATATGATATCCATTAGTGTGAATTAGGACCTGTAGAAATGTTTGGTGAACAATCTGTGTACTGTTAAAACTTTGTTAAAATAAAAATTTTATTTGTTTATTTCATTATGTGACATACACTATTACTAAAATAAATACATTTAATATGTAGTTTTTGTAAGCTATACTTTTTTTTTAAGAATTTATAAATCTATTGCAACTGGCAAATATTGTTGCAAAAGGATCTGTTGCAACAGCAAATGCCCGTTGCAAAAAAGTATACCGCAACATCTTATTGCAACAGGCGAAAACTGTTGCAGACCTTTAGCAACTTCGGCTATGCCAACGGGCGCTGGCCTGTTGCAATAGGCCTTCTGCAACAGATTTTGCATGTTGCGAAAAGTGTTTTTTGTTGTAGTGGAGGGTTTTGATCATGGAAACTCTTGAGTCTTGATATCAGCATTACATTGCCTCCTATTCCTTGGATGTAGTCATTGAGCAAAATGAAGTTTGTATACGACTCCTTGTTTATAATATTGAGTAAGGCTTTCTCCTTTGTCATGAGTATCCTTTGTTTAAAATTTCTTCTTTTGGCATTTCTTGTAATAAACATAATGACTAACATCTCTTGTGCTAATTACTTGTGTAATGTTTAATTTTATGCTTATACTAGGATAATCTTTTCTTTGGTCATTTAGGGAATTCGCAACAATAATAACGTGATGATGTAACCTCTGCACCTAGTTTTTTATGAAATGGCTTTGCAAATAAGCTTGCAGAGCGACTTCTTAAGTTGTGTGGATGTTACCAGATACATATCCTTTGTTGATATTTCGAATACTCCCTTTGGAGTTTCTTTCGCAATATCTTGCACAAGACTTATCATATAATATCTTATGTTATCCCCTTATCTAGGGCTGGGTATTGTATAATAACTTTCTCAAACCATTATAGCACATAGCCTAAATTGCGATTAGGTAATAGATTAATTTGTGAAGAAATGATACGATCATTCACATCGTGTACTCTGCTAAAGTAATTAAATAACAATTTTCATATGGTAGATGTTTAGAGAACCTCCCTGCGCGAGGTATTACGAAATCATAACCTTTGTTATAAGGTTTAAAAGGAAAAGCTCGAGGTATCTGCTTGAGTACCTGTTGAGAAACCATCCTTTCGGGAGTAAGGTAATAGGTTTGAGCCCTTTACTTAGGCATACGAACGGGAGTCTAGAAACCCTTCTCTCCCTAATTAAAGCAAAGATAGGAAAATTATCATCTAAGTCTTTAGATGTTTGGAAGCAGAAGCTTATCACTATAACTTGAGTTTGTGCTTTTGAGTATCCCTTTATTAGAAGTCCTATCGCATTGCTTTTGTAATAGAATAAATTGATTACTTGCACCACATATTTTATCATAATAATGAGTAATGACTTTGTGCATATGGGTTAAGAAAATCTCCTTGAGCAAGATGAAAGATCATGATCTCCATTTGAAGGTTTTTGGATAGTAAACTCATGATATCAAACCGAGTATTGTTTTGCAAATCTTTTTCCAAGAGTAAGAGTTAGAGCGTTATGACCCAGATTAGGGTATTAATTAGATTGGGAGTCCAGAACCATGTTTCTTCTAGAAGTGTATACCGAATCTTCGAAACCCCCTATTCGGGCATTTAATAAATAGAAAATAAACAACCCACATCTAGCAATGCTAGACAGGAGCTCTAAAACCCATATTTTGGTGTTAATTATAAAGGGCCAGAAATCAACTTCTGGTAATAGTAGAGGTCCCGAACCATAACCCAGATTCAGGTATTTGAAGGAAGACCAGATATCTGCATCTAACAATAATAGAAGTCCCGAACCATAACCCAAATTCAGGTATTTGATAAAAGACTAGATATCTGCATCTGGAAATGATAGAAGTCCCTAACCATAACCTAGATTTAGGTATTTGATAGAAGACCACATATCCGCATTTGGTAATTTAAGTTTTATCACCCCCTTTGGGTTTGGTTTGCAAAGCAGAGGATGTACGAGCTTTGTTTGCCGATCTCTGGAGTTGTGATTGTCAAAGCAGAAGTTGTATATGCTTTGTTAGCCACTCTCTAGGCATGTGTGTCAGGTGCATTTAGCTAGCTTATTCTCAAGCAGGGCCCAAGGACTTACCCGAACTCCCTCCAGGAGGTGCTTTTCCCAGCCCATTGTAGGAGGTGATAAGGGCTTAGATGCTTTAACCTGGTCATCGTAGGCACGGTTAAAGGCATACTCTTTTGATGCTCTACCCTCTCCATCGTAGGCAGTGATAGAGGCTTACACTCCACCCCCTCCAAGGGGTGCCTTAATTTGGTCATCGTAGGCGCGGATAAGGGTTTCCGATGCTTTAACCTGGCTCTATCTGATTTGAATGCGAATAAAGGCTCACACTCACCCCCTCCAAGGGGTGCCTTACCGAGGCCATCGTAGGCGGGAGTAAGGGTTTTAGCTACTCCACCATGGGTGCAAAGGCTTACACTTTGATGCTCTAACCTGGCCCGTCTGACTTGGGCGCGGATAACGGCTTACGCACCACCCCGCTCTGAGGGATGCCTTTCCCTATCCAACTTGGCAGTGACAAGGGTTTTCTACCATCGTAGATAGCTTCATCCGTTTTGGGTGGTTCCAAAAATTTAGGGAGATCGTACCCCAACCATATAGACACTCTTTCTTTAAAAAATCTTTTGCCATAGTTAAATAATTCTTCTTTACATTTCTTTATAGTTGGCCTTGATTGAAAAACTTTATGAGCATCCCTTCAAGGACTCGACAATGATTGGTTTCGTGTCCATTCATCATATGATAGTAGCAATAAGGTTCTCCCAACTTGACTTCGTTTTTAGGTTTCTTCTTTAGTGATAACCAAAAGTTGAGGTCATGCCTGGTTAGAAAGTATACATTCTCAATTGATGTAGTAAGCCTGCAATCTTCTGGTAATCTTGATTTGAAGACCCTTTTTCAGCGTTAGAGCTTAGCACTTTTATTACTTGATTTTACTGATTTTTCTTTATCTTCAAGCTTTATTTTTGTTGTTTTGAGAGATTGAGGTGAAACCTTCTTAGTACCTTCTTACATAAAGTGATTGAACTTCTCTGATAATCTTTGCGCAAATATAGTTCCCTTAGCCTGTAAAAGAATGGTTGCTTTCAAGTGAGTGAATAGGTTGTATTCCTATGATGTAGAATTTCTTATAGCAATGATCTATGTTGGTCCTATGTGAAAAGGGCTAATGCTCCAGTGGTTGGGGTTATATGGTTCTACTTCCTTATCCTTTTTTTTGATTTGTAGGGATCCCAATACAAGCCTTTTCTTTTCCATTATTCTTGGATCACTGATGCTTGTTGTAGTCATTTGGGATCCAAAAGCTACTTGTATTTACCCTTTACTCATGTTCTTGCTTCTTCAAAGTTTAGTCCAATTTGGAATAGAACAACCAGGGATGTGGTGAGGTTATCCAAAGGTACGGAGGTTCATGCCCTCCTTCTAGCACCAAAATGTTAATGATATTTTTCGACAACATCGGAATTAGGTCTAAGGATGTGGACCTAAGGGAAACAAATGGATTACTTAGTTCCTACGAGCCTGAGTTAGTTCACCGTTTCTTAGATATCAAGGTCTTAAGCCCAAAGATTAGTTACTCTTTCTTCAAGAGGAGAGTATCACGCTAACGAGACTTAAGAACTAACATTAACCATGGGATAAGGGCTCCGTAAGCGCAATGCAAGTTAGAAAGTTAAACGGCTTGTAGAAGGGTGTTTTGAGTATTTCGACTTATATAGGAAGCACTGTCGTGGGTTGGAAACAGGAAAACTAAAAACATAAGTTGCAAGGAAATACATGAAATGAATCTTAAGTATCGATTCCCTTTTTATTGATTATTGATTTGAGTAATAAATGATTACAAGAAAAGTCCTCAAATTGAGATACAAATTAGGGTTTTCTCTCTAAGAAATAAATACAAAATTTGAGAAAGACAAAAAGTACTCTTAAATGAGACCCATGAGGTCTTATTTATAGACAAATTGGGACACCTTTTGGTAACGATCAGTAGTAGCCTGCTTTTGGATTTGACAATGACATTTAATGTCGGTCTCGGCCTACGTCAGAGCTTTCGGTGTCTGCTCTCGTGTTTTGGTCTTCTTTTCCCTTCTGACTGTTGTTGTCGGCTCCACCTTGCTTGGGAAATTGATACCGCCTCCTCACTGTGTATCGATACCAAGCAAATTTGTATTGATAACTTCTTTTAGCTGCGTTCGGTTCGATGATAAGCCCTAGTTCCGACAACCGATTCTGAACGTTGCCTTGTTTTAGTGACTTCTGATTTTGGTATGACACTAAACATAAGTGTGGATGGTTTTTCCTCCCCTGAGCTTTGGCTTGTTTAAGTAATCTCTGGATCTAGTATCGAATTTGTGACATCGTTGCTTTGGAAACCTTTATGATGACTTCGAAGCTGCTTCTTGGTGTCGGTTTCGATGCCAAGTAAATTGGTATTGATAGCCCTTTGCTCCATCCTTCTTGATTTCGTGGTTCCCTGTCACGGTCTTGTGTTTTTGTATCAGATCATATACCTTCGGTCAACTCCCATTGTTTGCTTCCTGTGTCGAATTGTGTGTTCTCGGAGTTGATACCAGGTCAATTGCTTCTGGTGTCTGGGCTGCTTTTCCGCTATCTTCCTTCATATCGGTATAAGCTTCCCCAATTTATTTTGGTACCAGTAGCACGTAATCTGAATTACTTTCCTTCTTGCTTTTGGTATCGATTGCCTTGATGCTTTGGGGTCAATAACGCGCTTCCGAGGCCTTCCTATGGTATTAATTGTTCTTCGATACCCCCTTCACCTTTAATTGGTTTCGGTGTCGAAATTCGGTATTAACAATCATATTTAAAATCTTTTGGATATTTGTGCACAAACTCTTTCCCTAATCACCAATCTGCCTTTGCTGAAGTCTTTCTGCTTCTCCCCATGCTCGTTTAATACCAAGAGCCTGTACGTTTAAAAGAAAATCATTTACATAAACAATAATGCATTTAATTGGAAATAATACTAATCACATCAACTTTCCACGTTCCTCTCAAGTAGTGCTCTGGGAACGTAAGGTGATAAAGCCGAATCAACTGAGGGACGAAGGACATAGCATCGATTAATGTTCGAGTGCCACCTCATGTAGTGCGCCGTAGAAATAATAGGCTCCCTCTGAATCTCAATAGTGTTATGACGGTTATTCCAGAATGCAACAAATGTCAAATACTTCTGTTCATTGTAGGCGTGTAAGTAAGGAGGCACATCATCTGGTATATGTTGCATCGGACCAAAGTGTCTCATAACTCTATCTGGAAGGTGCCACGCGGTGCGTGTATAACATATCATAGGTACCATCGCAGTCCAGAGGTACCTAGCGGCTATGCACATGGGTGGAAGTATGGCAAACACATCTAGTCTACATGGTGTCCATTTAACCTTATCATCCTCAAGCATGTTGTAACAGCCCGCACCTCCGTTCACGCAAGATATTGTCCCCAACTTAGCCACCGTATAAGTGTGGGGTTTTGTTCCTCAAAAGGCCTCGGCGTTAGTAACAGATGGGCTCTACTATATAAGTACCCACTTCATATAGGCTTCCACAATGTGGGACTTAGGGGTGTTACATTCTCCCCTCCTATAGAGCTCAACGTCCCCGTTGGCTCAGAAACACCTCACCCAGGCGTTGTGGTCCACACAGGAGCCACAATTCCGGCTGGGTATTGGCTCTGATACCACTGTAACAGCCCGCACCTCCGTTCACGCAAGATATTGTCCCCAACTTAGCCACCGTATAAGTGTGGGGTTTTGTTCCTCAAAAGGCCTCGGCGTTAGTAACAGATGGGCTCTACTATATAAGTACCCACTTCATATAGGCTTTCACAATGTGGGACTTAGGGGTGTTTCACATGTCCAACTCAGTACAGTAGAACTTCACACTCCGTCTTGAAGTTTCTCGTACTTTTCCATTCTACCCACCTATTACATGATTTTAAAGCATGTATATTATGAAATGATTTTTTTGTGTTTAACTAAATAAACGATCGATAATTATACCTAACCCCGGGTTTTACCGATGGATCGATATAATTAGTTCTCACCAACAGTCTTCCGATGGGAAGATAAATCCTAGACCAAAGCTGTGTTTCATAAAAATATATTTAAAAAAGAGAATGATGCATGATATTGTATAACAATAAACAATAGAAATACGGTTCTAACCTGAACAGTGTCATACAACCTTTAGTAGTGTAAAACTCTAACGTAGCGAGCTTAGACAACTCCTGATACCTATACGCCAACACTACACTACCTCATGAATATGTACCACACTTCCTTAAATCAGCTAAATATGGTAGTCATTTCAAATCTATACGACTCTTGGTATGGTCGCACATTTGTCTGCAAAAAATAATGTGCAGTATAATGCAATGAGCCCGCTGCTGAATATGAATTACTATGGCATCTGATGGAGTATCTTCGGTCAACTGGAAATGAAACCACATGACCTCAACAGACTCAAGACATCTTACTTGTTCGGCTGATGGGTCTAGACCAAGTAGGTCGCGACATAACTCCAAATAATCAACTTCTCCTCTTCTGTATGCAACAACATTGCCTTCAATAGGCAATCCTAGACATACAACTACATCTGCCAAAGGGATGGTCATCTCATCGACAGGTAAGTGAAAAGTAGATGTCTATGGCCTCCACTTGTCTGATAGAGCAGTTAAAAAGGTAACGATCGAGATGGTTGTATCCTAATCTCATAATATACAGAAATCCCGCCCTCTCAATCTCAGCCGGAACACCAGGATATGCAGAAGTTATTTTCTTAAGTGACATAGGGTGATCAATGACGAAATATGCCTCGTCACTCTGAATAGTAGACTAATAAAAATAATCATTGTGGTTTGATGTCCGATACTGAACAGAATATAATGCCACATTTAATTTAAAAAAAGACACCTGCATATAATTGTGGTTTGATGTCTGATGCCGCTGTTGAAAAAATAATACACTCGCATCAACCGGTCTAGGCTCCATCTCAAAATACTCTGCAAATTGCAGAATTAACTATTATAGACGTCTACATAAACATTGAACATTTTCTACAACAACATATCCAAATCAATACAATGATTTTTACGATTTGCACACATCTATATGATAAAGTACTACTATGGGTCATCAATCTCATATTCCAACGATCCTAACTCCGAACAAACAAGCTTAATATCCAACTCATATGTACACAAATTCATTCGTAATCAGTCGCATTATCAAGCTATATAAATCCTAATACATGACCCAATAAACCTACCATCGAATATCCAAAATGCTATAACAAAAAATGTGAACAATGTACACATCTACGTTTGTAGTTATAACATACAAACTTCTTACTAATATCATACAGTCAATTCCATAATCTGTATTACTCAAAACTAGATGACCTAATTCCAAAATTGCAAGTAATTAGTGTTTATATTTGTTTCTATTTCGTATTGTACGTCGGATGAGCTT
The DNA here is from genome assembly GCA_030737875.1 of Allium sativum. Lineage (NCBI taxonomy): Eukaryota > Viridiplantae > Streptophyta > Magnoliopsida > Asparagales > Amaryllidaceae > Allium > Allium sativum. The sequence continues at coordinate 446,933,900 of CM060923.1, forward strand.
GCCATTGTATGATTTTTGGAGCAATTAGATGGAAAAATGAAGTTCGTTTTTTTTTCTTTTCGTGTTGGCTGCTAAGAAGAAAAATTGGGGAAGAATGAAGAGAAGGAGCATGTTTTGGGTTTAATGTAGCAAGGTCTTTGTGAAAGTGATTTTTAAAAGTTTGCCTATGGGCGAAGTTTGAAAATTCGCCAACGTATAAGTCAAAACAGATGTATATCTGTAAATAAATCTAAAACTGATGTAAACCTGTTATACTTTTCAAAAACATGGTTACTTATGCAAATAATCCTATTTGTAAAACATAGTCTTGACAGGCTATTTGCTGCAGTTTTCTGAAAAATAAGTAAACATGGCTTTGCAAAAATACTTGCGGTAGTTTTCTGCAAGGCAGTTGTAATAGTTCTGTAACAGTTTGTTATGCATTTGCTAAAGAGTCATAAAACACGTCAACATGGGAAGTGAATATGCGACACGTCTACATTTCGAATTCAAATAATCTGTATCCAAAATCTCTTGTCTCTGTATCCAACCAATCAAAACATCTGGATTTTCACTTTTTTGCAATTAAGTGTTTTTTTTCTCCTTCATTTAATTGCGAAAAGATAAAAATAAGGATCCTGATTGCAATGCACAGAGGATAGGATTTTTGGTACCGGGATTTGCACTCACTCCGATGATCTTTTCAACTAATTAATACTTAGTTCTTTTAAGTTTAAGTCCATCAGCACCAACAAAATTTTTGCATGTTGTATCGTGCTGCCAATTACATGCATTCTTAACATCATATTAATTATAAAGTAAGCTGGTTTATATATACAAGTCTGAATCAGCAGAATTTGCTTTCTGGTAGACTTTTTTCCACGTATATATAATTGGTTCTCAATCAATCCTATAAGCTTTTATATTCAGTTTAAATCTTCTTTTAATTAATTAAGTTCCATCAATCCGTGTATCTTGTGATTCATTCCACTTTAAGTTTTCCATAACATCCACATATTTATCATCATTTTTTTTAAATGAAAGTTGGCCATGCAATATATTCTCGTCGTAGTACCCTTCTGTTAAATAAATGTCTCATATTGCATGCATGGCCTCAAATTGTACCACCAATGACAAATCATTTTACTGCCCTCTTGAAACGCAGGTACTGAATCTTCATGTAATAATTCACAGCCAAAGATGCGCTATAGAATCAGAACGTTTATTCTACCATTTAGAAGAAATTTTCTATGGTCATATATAGGAAATTAAGGTGACTATATATAAGTTAGTTTTAATATTAGAGCTAGGAAATTCCACAGACTAATCCATCCTTCATAATCATTTGTATGAGACCTAAATAATACATCGACATAATTGCTAATAAAGATTGTATTGTTTCGTACAATATACACTTCTTTGAGTATAATTTCTTACATATACTATGGCCGTAACGGTTAAAACCAAAAAGGTATAACTTATATTTTATCATCTGAAGATATCATTCACTGTTGATCAAAGATAAGCAACTTTGCACCAGAAAATTTGTATTTTAACTTTCGGTAAAATAATCACGATAAATCAAGGTGGTCCAAGCCTTTTCTCTTTCAATTCTTGATCACAAGATCAGAGAAGTGTGTTCTAGTCCACAAAGTATAATCCAGATTCATCGAGACCTCAGGTTTATGAATATGTATATATACGCCGGCACAATGTAACCAATTCAATCACATTGTTCACTAAAGTTTTAAAGCGTGAAAGAAAGAAAAAACCATCAAAAGAAAAACAAGCACGATTGATTACTTACAATGGCGCCTAATGGAGAAATCCTTTCAGTTCCAACCCACGCAAGAAACTACAGTACAGCAAGTACAAAACAATCCAAAGAAGGACTTCAACGAGCAATATCCGATCTGTCATTAGAGCTAGCTAAAGCTCCGTTATTTGAAATGGAACAGAGTATACTACCAGCTATTGCGGAAGTGGAGAATGCCAAGTGTGAATGCTGTGATATGTGCGATGAGTTCACAGTTGAGTACATAGCAAAAGTGCGCGACAGATACTTCGGCAAATGGATATGTGGGCTGTGCTCTGAAGCAGTTAAGGAAGAAACAGAGAAGAATGGAGGAAACAGAGAAGCAGCTTTGGAAACACATATGAGTACATGTGTTGGGTTTAATAATTTTGGAAGGAAGAACCCGGTTCTTTATCAGGCTGAGGCGATGAGAGAGATGTTGAGGAAGAACCGTGCTAGGGCTAAAAGTACCAGCCCTAGAGATCATAATAAGATGGGTTTGAGAAAAGGTGGGATTGCAAGGAGTTCAAGTTGCATGCCTGCTATTAGTAAGGATATTACTGGTTTCAGTCTGATGCAAGGGCAAGGTTAATGGTCGAAGTAATGTTATTTAGCAATTTTGGATGATCATGTATACTTTTTTTGTGATTGAGTCTTTCACTATGTGTTTTTCCTTTATCGAATTTGACATTTAAGACATTTAATCTTCTAGTGTTGATGTTTGACTGGAACGACGAGTGTAAGTTATAGTTCGTGTATGCATGTATTTTGATTCCTTTGATGTTATATTATCGCTGATTTAATTAATGAAGCAGCTAGGATATGCCTTCCAGGTTTTGGGTTTGCCATTATGAAGGTTGTGTTTTTCTTCAAATTAGGAGAACTAATTGCGTTTGAGCAGGTGGATGCGCAACTCAATTCCAGTGATCACTCAATGAACTGCAACATCTGAACTATCTAATTGAGACGCGGAAAACATAATAGGAAACAAATCAAGTTATGAGAAAAACCAATGACTAGTGTGATGGGCCCGTTGGTACTGCCAAAATTAATTCCAACGTCCAACCGCCGGTTTTCTGTCCACATTTTCAGTGTTTGCCTGTTTCCCACTGAGCTAAAGCTCCCTGATTTTCATCTTTTACACTGAAACCCCTGAATTGTTGGGAGACTTAAATGCAAAATAACAGAAATTAGAGATCTGATTGGAGGGACACGGGGACAGTGGAAATGGAACAGAAGAATCGGTCTCATTCCGACGTTGCCATTCGTGTCCTCCTATCCAAAGCAAATGTTCTGTACCAAAAAAAAAAAAAAAAAAAAACTACAACATCCACATAAAAGAAAACATCACATCTATCCAGCCCTCATCTTCGTAACAAAATGAATAACACAACCCCTAAGCTGTTCGAAGTTGTCAAGCAGAGAATAAAATGGGCTGTGGTCCAATCTGTCATGTGTTGACAGAATAACCGCCAGCTCCCAATCCTGATAGTCATCATCCTCACGGCGTACAGACATGCATAAATCTATAAGCTCGTCTCGTTCCATGCGCGTAGGAGCTGAACGAGAAGGGCCAGCACCAGACCTGACCGGCCTACGAGTCGGATGACTCGAGATCTCCGCATTATCACCACGAATGATATCGCCAAAGAGCTGAGCCTCTTGCAGATGAACTAGCGGAGCATCCAGATTTGCGTACTGACATCTATTTGTACGCATGCATCCTGCGAACATGGAGTCCAACTCCCTGAATCATGTCGGGACCCACTCTTGAACTTGCGCATCGGCATTGACACCGTCGCCCACCAATCATCTGTTCCTATGACGGTATCCAATTGCTCGTCCCATCCCCCTCCACCAAATTGTAGCAGTCTGTTCCACGGAGCGCAATCTCTTTTCATCTTGTCAAACTTGTTCTTCATTTGACCAACGTTGTAGTCCAATCCGGTCTGCTCATTGAACGCCTGTGCAATCAGCTGGTACCATCCTCCAACATTATGTGCACGGGAGCTGAGATGTTGCATGCACACATCGATGAAAGCGTTTGTCGTATCGTTGTTCCATTCGGCAATGGAGCGAGTTGACGAAGACTGACTTGCGGCCATTCTAGAAAAAAACAAAAAAATATGAATAAAATATATATGGAAGTAAAACAGCTAAAAATTACAAATATAAAATCAAAAACCTGAAAAGATCGGCGAGTAGACGGTGATTGGAGCTTTTATTTTCGGGTTGTGGCCGTTTTTGTTAATGGAATGGGGAATGAGGGTGGCCAAATATATAGATGGAGGGGAAGGAATCGACTGTTCTGGAAATTTCGCCGCGTCCGACGTGCGTCCGACGCGTCAGAGGCGAAAGTCACATTTTCAACCGTTCGTCTTGAAGGGGCAAAAGTGTGAGTCCCACTGTGGATGCGTCTAACACGTCGGACACAGACGCGAACATTAACTGCCTAGTTCATAAATCAAATGCTACCATAGTCATATATCTTAACTGTTTATTTCACATGTAGGACCCATAACAAAAAAAATCCTGATGGAAAATCAAGACGTAATGCTTGAAATGTATGGGCTGGTGGTGACAACTAAAATAAGGACAAAGAAAAAATGCTCTTCACACATCATATAAATTGAAAACATTGCTAAACACACTATCTTATAAAGAGAGTGCACTTGTATTTAGTCAAACTTATTCATTTATTTGTTCTTCAGTCATTATTTAATGTTGTCTGTGATTACTTATAATAACATTTCACCAATAATAGAGAAAGTATCAACACACTTTTCCTAATGAAGAGTGGGTTTACCATTGTTCATATATTGAATGAATGGATGTATAGCACTATTCGATTAAAGTACAAGGTTGTTTAAAATTGATGGTTGGATTGAATTTGACATAGCGGAATAGTGAAAATTTTACTTTCTTTAAAGAGCGAAATCTTATTATCAGTATTAGAGAAACTCCAACGGTTTTACGAGTCGTAATCTTATGACTCGTAAGTTTCAGGAGAAATTCAGGAAAAAATTCAACAAGCGCACGCCGATTTTAACGGCGTGCTCCTATTTTAGCAAAGAACACGTATAAAATCGACGCATTAACATAATGCGTCGATAAAGTCGGCGCATTATGTCAGTAGTTTTTTTTATGGTTGTAATCTAGGTATTAGGTGTAGCTTTTTTTATGGTTGTAATCTAGGTATTAGGTTAATTTTTTTTCTTAGTTTAATAAATATATCAACCACTAAACTATAATATTCTGTAAAAATTAGTTTATTATCCATTTTAGGTTTATTTAGTGGTTTAGGTTGATATAAAACGTCTGAATGTACATATATAACTCATGATATAAATGTTAATAAAACATAAGAAAACAATTGCTCATAAACATAACGATACAAATAACATTAAGTAGGCCGATACAAATACAACAGACGTTACCCAGGAAATATATGCTATAACTAATGATTAGACCGAAGTTAAGTAGGAAAATAAATACGCAAGCAAACTAAATGTAACCTTCAATCTCAATGGATTTTAAAGCGGTTCTAAGCGGCCTAATCTCTTGTTATAACTTGTTGGAATAAGAAATACCCCTTGGAAATAAACGGTCGTCAATCCATTCAGAGTAATTGCAGTCGTTCAACCATAATGAGCATAAGTGGAGCATACGACCAATATTTTCTCCATCGCCCTTACTACCACCTCCACAACGTACCCACAGTGGCAACAAACGGGATATGAGTTCACCTCTTGACCATTTGGAGGCTGGGTAATTGCAGTTGCTCATACCTCTTGTTCATATAAAGATTGAACTACTGAGAATTCATCTGTCACTTTTTGTGTTGGAGGGTGAGTAACATTAGTCTCTTGTACCTCTGATTAATATATATATTGAACTACCAGATGACTAAAATATGGGACACAATCAATTGGTTCATGGAGTCTAAGTAGGCTCAGATCTGGGTAATCAAGATGCACCTCCTTGTATTGTCGCTTTTGGTACTCGATAAGCCAGTCAACATCGATTCTTCAACTAACTGTCGGAGCTTGACCCCAAGGAAAGTCTGAATCAATAGACGATGGCCATAAAGGCATTGCTTTTGGTATGCTAAATTGTGGAAAACAAATATACTTTTCTGAGTGTAGAATGGTGAGCAAAACTCGCAGAGATATATAGTCGTGCATTATGGAGTGCATTAAACAAATTGTGATGTGATCGGTCATTGTTTCCACTTTGCTTTACTTGCTGCGATTTTCCACTAGTGCTCTGATTTGTAGTAATTGCTTGTAAAGGAACGTCATTGCACATTGTACTGACATAGTAATTATCATAAATAGTGGCTGCCTAGTGGGTATCGCGTTGAGTATTTAAATAAATCGATATATTTCTTAAACGATTACAGAACGACCTTTTTAAAATTTGAGCTTGACATAACTTGAAATCTACAATATTAAATCTCGATATTTCTTTTTCATTATATTTCAGTAATCACACAGATCCAGATGAATTTATTTTTAAATAATTCAGACGCATATTGGACTCTGTAGAGTCGATTGAAGTTCAAAATTTATAAGTACGAACTACCACGACATTACGAGCTCGTTTTTATATAGTTTATAAATTTTATGTTAAAACATCGATTAATTAATAAATTCAATTAAAATTTTCCATACCTATATTAGGGGACGACCCTACTTGTTTGACTCCTAAGTTATATTACAGGATGACCCTATTTGTTTAACTCTTACGATATATTGGGGGATGGACCCATACGTTTAACTCCTAAGCTATATTAGGGGACGACCCTACATGTTTAACTCCAAAGATATCTCAAGGGGCAATCAAAGCAATATAGCTGAGCACTCCACCAACACACTTATCGACAAAGGGACTCTTATGCCAATAAAGCAACACACGAAAACATGTAATTACACAGTTATCGAGAAAGGTACACAATAATCAATAAATAAGAGCACTCCATCCACACAGTTAACATCAAAAGAGCACTTGTGCCAATAAAGCTGAGCACTGAATTTACACATCTATCGACAAAGGCACACTCCAACCAATAAAGCTTCACACAACACTATGCAAATACATTGTTACCGACACAGCACACTCAAACCAATAAAGCTTTACATAACACAATGCAAATACACTGTTACCGACAAAGGCACACTCCAACCAATAAGGCTACGTACGACACAATGCAAATACATTGTTACTGACAACAACACACTTCAACCAATAAAGCTTCATAACACAATACAAATACACTGTTACTGACGACAACACACTCCAACCATTAAAGCTCCACACAGATTAATAAAGCAACACAGATATCAATAAAACTACATAATAACAAATACCTCATACCTTACATACAACAACAACATTGCAAACCAATCTTATATCCGAATGTATTTACTAACAAAAATGGATTCCTATTTTATGCAATGCATGGTGGCTTTTGAGAGTGATTCAGATGAAGAAGAAATCCTTCAAGAGGAAGCAGAAGAAATACAAGAATATGGGTACACATATAATGAAGCCTACGGTTCATCATCCATAACTCGAAGGGGATCGGTTCTTGGAAGGAAGTTTATACACTGAAATCAAGCTACATACCATAAGTCTCTGATGAAAGATTACTTCAATGAAAACTGCACTTACAGGCCTGATATGTTTCATAGAAGACACAGGATACAAAGAGATCCATTTCTTCATATTTTGGATGGTATACAAGGTAATAATGATTACTTTAAGTACAAACAAAATGCATCAAAGACACAGGGGTTGACCGGTGAACAGAAAATGACGGCAGCTATGAGAATGTTAGCTTATGACACTCCTACAGATGCATTGGATGATGCATACCGAAATGCAGATATCACGACGCTCGAAGCACCTGAAAAATATGTCAAGTTGTGGTGGATGTCTATGGATAGGAGCACTGAAGGTCTCCGAACGAAGCCGATATAGTCCGTATCAGAAAGATACACAAAAGTAGAGGATGGTCGGGCATGTTAGGAAGTCTAGACTGCATGCATTAGGAATGGAAGAACTGCCCTAAGGGATTACATCGTACGTACAACGGCAAGGAAAGGCGACCAACCATCATTTTGGAAGCCGTAGCATCGTATGTTTTATGGATATGGCACATTTACTTCGAAATACCCAGTTGGAATAATCACTTAAATGTTATAGAAAGATCCCGTCTTTTCATTGATCTTACTCAAGGCCAGGTGCCTCCATTAACATTTACCATTGGCCAAAATACTTACAACCATGGCTATTACCTAGGTGATGGCATTTACCCGAAATGGAGCATCATTGTTAAAACAAGTCCAAATCCGTTGACTCCTAAACAAGCCAAATTTGTAACGATGCAGGCGGGACAAAGAAAAGTTGTAGAACAAGCATTCAGTGTTTTACAAGCTAGATTTGCAATGATAAGTAATCCATGTCAGTTGTGGTCTAGGGAAAAGATGTCTATAATCATGTTTGCATGCATTGTTCTACACAACATGATTATAAAAGATGAAAGATATATGGATGACAGACAATGCCCCTACGAATACGAAGGTGTTTCGCAACACCCCGATGTATTTTGATGAAACACACAAATAATAGAAGAGGAATTCAACATTCATTTGGACCATCAGATTATGTTTAGAGATGCACAACTCCATAACACGATGTAAAAAGACCTTATGAATCATTTATGGAACATTATAGCGATAATTAGTTATGTTTGAGCTTTTATGGCATTGATTAGTTATCTTAATTCCCTTATTATGATGTTTGCTTGTATGAACTCATGTTTTATTTTATGCTTGTATGAATTTATGCAGTAATGATGATTTAGTTATTTATTATAGCATGATCGTTCTACAATATTTGTACGTGTTACTAAGCAGTTATTATTAAGGTCTAGAGCTATATTATTTTGGGAACGGTCTGAAATTTCTAAAAACCCTCATTTCGGTCTAAGTAAACATAATAGTATTATACTCATGGTATGAAAATAATAAGGATTTTATTTTATCACTGTAAAATATCATTGTTGTATATGAGTTAGGATAGGTAAAAAAACATAAATAATGGTGTAAAATGTTAAGGGTGGAGACGCGCGGATTTTAAGGGCGTGATACAAAGAGCATCGATTTTGTCAACGCGCATTGAAAAAATCGCAGCGCTACGTATCGCCCAGGTAAAATCGGCGCGCGAGGGCCAATTCAGAATTGGCCCCGTAATATTTCACTGAATATTACAGTCCCCAACGACTGCTGGGGAACAAAAACACTCTTTATTACTGATTAAGGGTAGGGATATGGCACCGTTGGAGTTGCTCTTATGTTGCCCATCTCCAAATGGCTAGTTTAGGAGAAATAATTCTGTCTTTTTACGTACTCTTTGGCTTATCATGAAATGTATTCATATTGTTGCATGTTAGACCAAAATATGGTTCTAACACCCGACAAGTGAAATTCACAGAGAGTTATGTCTAGAAATAAAATAAAATGCAACAAACACGCAAGTTTTATAGTGATTCGGCGTTAACAAGCCTACGTCCACTTTATATGATTATGATTATACGATTGAATAGAAGTACAATCACAACCTCCTTTCAGTCTCACTTTTACAATGATAATTCACTCAACAAATTAGAGATGTTTATGATTAGAAATGGAAGAAGTATGATAATGGTGGAATCAGAGCTCTCAATTGCGAAAAGATCTCAAAAAATGCCAAGTGTTGTGATATTTATAGGAAATTCCACCAGGCGGTTCATGAAGACACATGGCATGCATCTTGGAAATCTCAGGACGGTTCATGAGTAAGTGGAGAAGTGGTCAATATAGTTGTTATAAACACGTGTCATTAGATGGGGGAGATTCGGTTCATGGGAGGAGCAAGTTGAATGAGTCAAACAGTCGTGCTGGTTGTAGGGTCGGATCATGACCATGATACGCGAGCCGGTCGTGATACATGGTCACGAGCCGGGTCGTGATACATGGTTATGAACTGGGTCATGGTCATGAGCCGCACCATTTAGACTGCATTCCTTGAGCTAGGATCTCCATCTTTAGTCTGTACGAGTATGAATCTTTGTCCGTTTAATCGTAGGTGTTTAAGTCTTTGCTGGCTTGGTCAAAAAGCTAGCCAACATTTTGCCCCCTCGAACTATGTTTTATCAAAGATAGCTTCGAAGTAATCAATATGTATGTTCTGAACTGATGAGTGCTAACAGTCGCATCCGTCTGTATGGTCATGTCATCTCATGAAATCGTGCTTTTTGATTTCTTGCGGCGGGTATAAACATTAGGTTGAGTTTCCATTCATTTTCTTCATACTTGGCAATCTTTTGACTTCAAATCTCCTGATAAACGGTAGGTAATCTCTTTAAATTCCCTGAATTGTGCATAAAATATTTTGTAATTATTGTTACACCACATGATCGACGGTCTTGATTCTCCAAACCGCTAGTCGTCCTCGGGGACTTGATTATCTCATCAGGTCGTAGGTCCCTTCATTTGCGTCGGATCATTACTCTCGGGCGTGATCCACGAGATTTGCTCTCGTTTGAGCCATGATACATGCAGGCCAAGGAACATAGGCACGTCTATCCGTTCACACAACAGTGGGCGAAGACTGGGTTTACAGCGGGTCCATATACCATCGTATAAATCAATTTTTTACCCCTCTCCTCTTTCATTCTTTACCGTAGTAGATCTAGCACCTCCAAATCCGAAACCCTAATTTCTCCCTGATATAATCGCGAGTTCTTGCATTAAATTCATAGGTACCAGGGAATCGATTGATCTTTACTCCAGTTTACTTTATTTAACTTGTATGATTTGCATTGTTTGTAAATCAGAAATGGTTTCCCACGTTGAGCCTTGACTCCGTGGTCCCTTATGACATTGTTGGTGCTGGTGGTCTTGACACACGTCCATGCTCGTCTACTTCCTGTAAAATCAATAGGGGAGAGTGATGAAGGATTTAAGTCGGCTTCATGGCCTAGGAATGAGTCGTGAAGTTAGTAGTTGGAAGAAATGATATGCTCAAGTGAAAGCATTTGAATGGGAGATTCGAGAACTAGCATCATCGTTGGGGGGCTTGTTTGTGGAAATGGTCGAAGAGGAGATGTGATTTAATGGGTCAGATCGTGGACAGGAGGAGGATGCCGGGTTGGGTCATTGGCTCTCGAGCCGACCTGAGAATATACTTCGACTCGGGGTCGCTAGCCAATTGATCATGAGTGCACATGCACAAGTGCCTCAGACCATGGACCACAAACTCACCCAGCACACGAGCCGTGATCTTGCAACGAGCGGATTTTGACAGGGCGAGCCAGAACCCCGTTCACAAACCAAATGCGAACCGTGGGATCTACTGAATGCCTACTATTCTCTGCGATCACGAGTTGAACATTCATCACGAGCCAGGACATAGAATCATATTTGAATCAAATTAACTTCAAGCCAAACTTTAGCCTATAACTATTCTCGACTTAGTAGTACCAGTTAACCAAACATGCCAACATACATTTCGGCTAAGAATCAACTATAATTCGAGCAAATCAATGAATAGTTAGGTTAGAGCCCTTCGAAGGTGTTGGACTAGACTGGATGAGAACATAACTTAGCGACATATAGTGACCAATTACGTGCTTATTTGTTTTATTTCATGCATATCCTTTCAGTATCGCATACATTGGCACACATTAGCATTAGCACTTACGGGGGTCACGGGTATCTATGCTCTAATGTTTGTTCATCGACATAGCAGACATGCCTGATAGACGTTCAGCAAGATTGTCAGATAAGAGTACAGTTTCAGAGTCTACAAGCTATTACAATCCTGATGTACTCTCATAGAACCCAGATTGGGATAACTCCGGATCTGAATATGAAGCGAATATTGGTACAGGATCGTCCTCCCCTGAAAGTACATCACTCAAGGAAGAAGAAAAAAAGGTGGAATTGGAGATAATCGTGCTCCCGATGAGTTCGAGAGTACCGTAGAGCTAGTCGATCCGAGTGATTCCATAGCTTCCACTCTTGATGATATAAAGCTAAAGAAAATATGTTTAAATCATGGGATTCCATGGGATGACGTTAATGTTGCAGGGGAAATCGATAGGCCCCTTACGACTCTGGAAGGGTATATAGCCATCAGCAAGGCCATGTGTTTAATAGGCGCTATTCCTCCATTTCATCCACTCCTCGTCGACTTTCTGAGACGAATGCATATTGCTCCTATATAGCTTCACCCAAATGCCTATGCTGCTTTATATAGTATGCACATCGCATACGCAGAAATTCTCGATACTGAGCTCTTTTATGAAGACCTGAACTTCTACTTCCACTTTAAACACCATTCCACAGGGACTCCGTCTTTTGTCTTCTTCGAGTCTATCCCCATTAAGAAAGTCCTGACTGATGGACACAGCAATTTATGCGATGCTAAATCATAGTGGTTCTATGTAAAGCACCAGACTGGGTGTGCGAGGAGGTGGCTGAAGTCAGGTAAGTTTCAGATCCTTAAGTGTTCGCTTCAACTGCATAAATCAATGCACAAATATTTCTTTCCTTTTTACAGTTCCCAATCCCAAGAAGCAAGAGGGCGAAATATACAAAGATCGTTTGACATGCCTTAGGGAAAGAAAGTCCGAATTTCTTAGAATCAAGAAATGAGTAATCGATGAGAACCTTCATAAACATCAACTTCTTGATATAAAACGAGGTCCTGGTCAAGATGGCAAGCTTTACAAGTATGTGCCCCGGCTGACACTCCTATAATCCTCATTCCTGGAGAATCTAGTAGCATGCCCCCAATCGAGGGGCAGGTGACCGCAAAAATTAGAACCTCACCTGAGCTTCCCAAAAGTCCTCCGCCGATGAGTGTCCAAGATGATGAAGATCTGAACGTGTATACTAGAGGTGAAGTTCAAGGCAATGAATCGAAAGGTGCTTCCATTCCTTAAAGGAAGCCCTCTCCAAAAACGCCGCCACTAACTAAGCCTCCAACTCGTGACTTACAAACGGTAGAACAAATATTTGGAGGCTTAGCCAAGCTTCCTTTGCTAGATGATATTTACACTTCTAAGGATATTGGAATAGAGTCATTCTTTCCTACTTCTGAGGAAGAGCCTACTCCCATTAAAGAGGGAGATACTACACAGACAAGCCTGGCTCCGGGCGCTGGTCTGTTTGGGGGATCACAAAAAACACACACATCACATGCACCACACGTCACGACACTTATATGATGTATTGACCCATGTTTCTTATCCTTGTTTGTTATTTTTGCAGCAAAGATGACTCGTTGTCGTTATTCCATTAGGATCTTCATAAGTTCACACTTAGATTCAATCCCGTTACCGAGCACGACAGCGGTGACAGTCGCAGAAAAGATAGCAGGAAGCATTATGATTCCCACCGACCTCACTCTTCGCGCTCTCGCTTTCCCTCAAAGCACGATATCGAGAAGCATCAAAGTCATCAAACTCAACGTGAAGGAGGAAAACAACCGCCCAAAGCTCCGATCCCTCCGAAAAGTGTCCGTCCTCAGGAGAAATCTACTAAAAAGCATTATGAGGCCAAAGACAAGCATAAGGACCCAAGAAAAGAATTGGAAAAGGGAGAGAAAGTCTTGTCCCTTCCAAGCAGCGTAACATCGACAATACCACTACACAGTCGGTAGTTCTTATTGCTGAAAATCAGGCAAATCTGAAATGTTTACGAGAGAAATTCCCTAATCTCTACTTCAGAAAGATGCACATTGTCCCAGATCTTGAATCGGTTCCCGATGATCGGGAAATAGAGATTAAGGACCAGGTATGATTCTTAGCGAAACAGTACAAAGGAATGAAGAAGCATGCTAAAACGCTCTCTGAAATCATCCTCCATCTTTAAGTAGATGTAAAAGACGCAAGGGAAAAGGTAGAATATGATGTTAAGTCCAGAGATAAGGCCGAGAAAAATTTAGAAGATTCTTAAGCTTAGCTTGCTTTGGCTCAGCGGGACGCCGAAAAATACAAGAAGTGGTTCCAGGACGCGGAGAGACGTTTTCACATTAAGCTTGTCTCAAATAGCAAGGAGCGTAAAACCATGAGAAAAGAGATAGAGGACCTCAGATTGACTAACAACGAGTTGAAATTATCACATGGTCACCTTGCCGAGGAAAAAGCTGTTTGGGAGAGGGAAATGGAAAGTTTGAAGGACAGACTAACTCCAGCTGAGGAAAGAGCAGCTCTTGCTGAAGGACATGCCAACACAGCCCTTAAGTCTGCTTCGGATACTAACAATAAACTTGCTACGGATGAATAGGAGATAGAAGAATTCGATGACTTGCTGATATACTTTTTTGCTCAGGTGATTCGAACCCGAGACATCTCATGGATTAAAAACTATCTTACCACTCTAGTCGAGGTATAGGGCTGGATTATTGAAGGTGAAAAGAAATATTTACAGGTTGAGGCTATTGAAGAAGACCGGCTCATGAAAAATCACGGAAAAGGTGAGGAACTTGAGCGTTTAGCAGGAGGGAGGCGTTTAATTAAGGAATCCATGGAGGAGGAGAAGCGTACGCTGAAAGGTGAGAATGTGGTTGAGGAAAGTTCTAGCTCAGCCATCGAACCCAAGGCGGCTGAGGTCGAGAAGTATAATCCTGATGACCCACTAATTCTCGAAGTTCCTATTCCTCCCCCTGTCGAGGTATCTACTACAACTCCAGTCGAGCTATCAGCAGAAGGTATCTCTACATTCTATCCACAATTTGTCAAGGCTATCACAACTTGTCGCCACATTATGAAGCAAACAGCTGGGAGGACTACGTTCCCTCCTAAATTAATAATCGTTGCATCTTGCGATTCAGGTGCCAGGCCCTCTGAAAGAATTAGAGAGAAGCAAGTAGAGGCTAAGGCGGTGGAGAAGGCCATTATATCGTTAAGCACAGAGATTCCTAAAGATGCTGAGATAATTGGAGCTCTAAAGGACACTGATGGTGACGAGGGAGATAAAGAGGAGGATGTTGTCATCACGGGAGGGACTAAGGAGGACAATAGCATGACCTTAGCCGAGATGAAGGCTATGAATGATGAGCTTTTGAAAGTTAAATCCGAGGAAGAGCCTTTAAATATACCGCCTCTTGCTGCGGCTGCCCCCGGTTTTGGGCTGGTCATAAAATTGTCAAAGTCAATAACTACCTAGCTTACATCCCAGTCCTCTGGCATTCCACAAGATCCTTCTTCGAAGAAGGAGAAAGGAAAAAAAACGTTGTATTTCTAATTCTAACAAGGAGGAACCAGAGAAGCAAAAGAAGGAGAAGAAACCAAAGTCATCACCGAAACCTAAGTAGAGCTCGTTTGTTTATGTTTTGTTTTTAGATTTCCACTGGCATTTTGTAGATGTTGCGAGTACGACCCTCGTGTTTTGACTACTCTCGGTTTGTAAACCTGCATTTGGTAAACAAAAGTTCTGTTTCTGTTGCATTGTTGCGTACCTGCAAATTTTTCATACTTAGTCATGCACATAAAGATTCAAGCCAGAACTAAGTTAAGACCACATCATTATTCGCCCTTGTAATAAAATTTAAATTTATGCATTCATCGAGGTGTGTGTATATATGTGCCTCAATCAGTTATTAACATGGTGCCTGGCCAGGACTTGCATAGGATTGATAAGATTGACTGCATATTTCCCTCCATGTCCGAAAATGAAGGGCTCGGGATCAGTTTTCACTCTTGCCCCCAGTTTTGCAACGGGATAGGAGCCCTTTCATCGCATTTAATCAGAATGCCTTTATACTCTCCTGTTGTACGCCCAGGGTGGAGTTCGAATTCAGCTTTCAATCTTCCCCTCAATCCTTTAATAGGGTAGGAGTTCATTTGTGGCGCTCATTCCTTAGAGACTTTATACCCTTCCGTCAGATGCCAAGGGTAGAGTGGGGGTTAAGGCGGTCTTTCAATCGTAGTGCATCTTCACGCCTTATGGATGTTTCATTTCCTCATCCTTTATATTCTTTCTTGAGCCACGAGAATTAGAGTGCTGGTGGTTGTGTTATTTAATTTATTGCCCCTTCTACGCTCTATTATTTAAGAGCTAGAGCGCGCTAATATTAATTTTGTTTTTTAGATTCTATTTCTGCGTACCTTGAGATCGTCATAGGATCTGCGATGAATATCACGACCATAATAGTATATACGAATAGGAACAAAAGAATAAGCATAAAACAGGGTGGTAAAGGTAAATAACACGCGATATTTTTATAGTGGTTTGCTAGAATCATGACCTACGTACACTTCATAATTTTTGTTTATGCAACCAGACTATTCTAGGCAGTTGTGCCTTTTTACATGGTCCTAAAAACAAAAGAGTAAGGATGACAATTCATGTCAAGTAATGCGGCAAATGCTGGGTGTTCCACACTCTGGGGATTTCACTACCGTCCATGGTTGCTAGCTTGAAGAATCCATTCTCAAGCTTCTGCCGGATGGTATACAGTCCTTCCCATTTCGGGCCCTAGAAGACGGGGTCTGGGAAAATACGTTTAAATCCAGGTCACCAGGTTCAAAAGTTCGAGCCTGAACCTTCCCGTTGTAATATCGGGTGACTTGTTGCTTGCGCCTCAAGGCATGCAAATTTACTCCATCTCTCTTTTCCTCAATCATGTCCAAGGACTCGAGGAGTATTTCATTGTTAGTCATCGGGTCTTAATAAGTAGTTATGTAGGATGGTACTTCCAATTCGACCAGAATGACTACCTCTGATCCGAATGCGAGGGAGAAGGGGGTGTGACCCGTCATCGATTTGTAGGTCGTTCTGTAGGCCCATAATGCTAAGGGTAACTCACCAACCCAATGGCTCTGGCTTGCTTCGATCACTTCTTTAGAATGGAGTTAATTATTTTTTTAACCGCTTCTACTTGTCCATTCGAGTGCGGGTATGCTACGGCGGTATATATTTTCTCGATATAATACTTTTGGCAGAAATCTCGAATTCTGTGCTATCAAATTGGGTCCTATTGTCAGTTATAATAACCTTCGGGATCCCAAATAAACATATGATATTTCTGACAACGAAGTTTATCACTCGTTTTGTTGTGATCATGGTTAATGGTTCTGCTTCGGCCCATTTCCTAAAGTAACCCACAACCACGATTGCAAATTTTTCTCCGCCTTTGGCAATAGGCAGACTTCCGATAGTATCAATTCTCCAAATAGAAAATTGCCACAGGCTCACCATTGTCTTTATTTGTCTAGGGGGCGCTCTGGGAATCTTTTCAAATTTCTGGCACCTATCACAACGCCGTGTGTAACTAGCCGCATCTTTATTCACAGTAGGCCAGAAATAGCAGTACCGCAATATGTTCTTAGCCAAAGTTTAGCCTCCGGTATGGTCATCACATTCGCCTTCGTGTACTTCCTTTAGTACCCTCTTGATGTCATCATGGGATATACACCGGAGGAGTGGTATTGAGAATCTTTATCGATAAAGAACTTCGCCTTGCATAATATCTAGTGGCTTTACAAATAACGGCACGCCTTTCGCTTTTCTTGGTTGGAAGCTTTTTGTTTATCAAGAAGTTTTTTATCGGTGTCATCCACGACTCCCTTTCCAGTTCAATCTCCAGTATTAGACCAATTTCCATTTGGTCAACACTCGTAGTTTCCAATGTTTCAATTGGGACCATTTCCTTGTCATCAAGGTTATCAGAACTAGCCAATTTAGCCAATTTATCTGTCTTCTGATTCTCTATCCAAGGAATATGGGAGATATAGTAGTGTTCAAAACCTCCTAGCAGCCTCTCTACCTCTCTTAAATATGATACAAGTCTTGGCCCCTTGGCTTGGAGCTCTTTTCGAACTTGGTTCATGACTATCTTGAATTCGCAGGAAATGTCCAACCTTGTTATTCCCAACACCATCGCGAGTTTCATCCCAGCAATCAGGGCCTTGTACTCGGAGTCATTGTTAGTGGAAAGGAATTATAAACTTAGAGCATAGTAGATTGATCGTCCTTCAGGAGTAACTAGGACAACTCCGACACCGAACCGTCTATCATTCTTAGCACCGCCGGTGTATAGCTTCCAGGTGTTAGATTTGAACCATCGTTCCGAAGGGCCAGCTTTCTCCCTCGATACATCCTCTTTAGGGATAGTGAACTCGGTTATGAAGTCAACCAACACTTGCCCCTTTATCGACCTTCGGAGCTAATAACTCAAATCAAATTGGCTTAACTCGATATTCCACTTGAATAGCCTTACGGACTCTTTTGTTCTCTGCATGACCTGTCGGAGTGGATGATCGGTGCATATGGTGATATGATGAGCCTGGAAATAATGATGAAGTTTTCTAGATGTGACCAGTAGGCTATATGCAAGTTTTTCTATCTTCGAGTGGTTGCGTTCCTGCTGCTAACTTCTTACTCTCGTAATACACCAGCCTCTGGACTTTATCTTCCTCTCCTACTAAGGCTGAGCTTATTGCATGAGATGATACCGCCAAGTATACGGATAATTCTTCATGATCGATAGGCTTGGATTATATCGGAGGTCTCTCCAAATGAATCAGAAGGTTCTGGAAAGTCTCAACACAATCGAGAGTCCATTGGAAGAATGGAATGCACTTATTTGTAGCTTTAGAAATGAATCTACTTAATGCAACAACTTTTCCGATGAGGCTTTGTACATCTTTAATCTGCCTTGGTTCCTGGATATTACTGGTTGTTGCAATCTGATTTGGATTAATTTTGATTCCACGTGAACTAACGATGAAACTAAGGAATTTACCGTAGGCAACTCTAAATGAACACATCGGAGGGTTGAGCTTCATTCCATACTATCGGAGAATATCGAACATTTCAGCTAAGTCAGCTACATAGTCGGATGATCGCCTGGATTTCACAAGCATATCATCGACATATACTTCCATTGTTTTCTTGATTTGATTGTAGAACATCTGATTCACCAAGCGTTGGTATGTTGCTCCGGCATTCTTCAGGCCAAATGGCATCACCATATAGCAATACAGTCCCAAATATGTGATAAAGCTAGTATGCTCCTGATCTGGGATATGCATGGGAATCGGGTTATACACTGAGTATGCATCCATAAAAGAGAGAAGTTCATGGCCTGCCTTTGAGTCTTCCAGTTGGTCGATTCTAGGGAGTGGAAAGCTATCCTTCGGGAAAGCTTTATTTAGATCCCAAAAATCAATGCATGTACGCCACTTCCCATTATCCTTTTTGACCAGGACGGGGTTGGAAATCCATTCTGGATTAGTTGAATCCCTAATGAATCCATTGCATCCTAACTTCTCAACATCCTCTTTCAAGGCAGCCGACTGCTCTGGGCCAAGCATTCGCCTTTTTTGTTTAATAGGTGGATGCTTTGGGTTGACACTCAATGAATGGCTCATGATGGAGGGGGATATACTACACATGTCGGTGGGAGTCCAGGCAAACACATCCAGGTTTGCCTTTAAAAAGTTGGTCAGTTCCATTGCTCGAAGAGGATCCAATTAGGATCTGATTTTTAAGACCTTCGCTGGGTCATTGTCATCGATTGGGATATCCACAATTATTTCATTAGGTGTCGTCATTCTTCCCTCAGGCTATTCATCCCCTCTGGGATCTATGTCCTCGGGTAGATCTCCGGGCGACCCCTTCGGAAATTTCCCCTTTAATTTCCATGTCGAATCTTCCTTTTTGGGGAAGGAAGTGCCCCGGGTCTCTAAGTTCTTTCCAATGCGTAGCATTTTTAGTTCTACTATATAACAAGCTCGTCCGGTTACTTGGTCACCCCTAATCACTCCCACTCCCACTTCAGTTGGAAATATCAATAGTAAGCACCAAGGTGCAATACAGCCTCTGAACTCCACAAGAGTTCGTCGGCCCAAAAAGGCATTATAAGTTGAATCAACATCCATAACTATGAACGAGAGAATTCTCACTCTCCAGCAGTCTCCTTCACCAAGAGTTACTGACAATTCAATAAATCCGATCGGAGCTGTTGATGCTCCGTTGAAGCTGCGTATCCATCCTTCACAGGGCTTCAAATCCTTCGCTTCGAGCTTCATTGTGTTGAATGCCTTCTCAAATAAAATGTTAACAGAACTCCCATTATCTACTAGGACCTTGTGAACTAGGGAAGGACCTATGGTGGTAGTAATCACCAGGGGGTCTTCGGTAGGGGCTTGAACTCCGATACTTTCTCTGTCATGGAATATTACATCATCTGACATCATTTTCTGCTGTTGTACTAGGGCAGTATCTTCAGGATTGCTGCACTCTCCCACTTCCGGGTGTTTGGTTGTGTTAACATATTGATCCATTACCCGATTGCTATGTCCAGCTGGATGAGGTCCTCCGACTATAGTGTTGATGACGATGCCTTTACCAGTTTGTTGAGCAGTAGCTCTTTGAGGTTGCTACCCCTTATTTCGCTCTGGACTACCTTGCCCCTGATTTCTCGGGGTTGCCTTATATTCATCCAACTTTCCTTCCCTAGGAAGTTTCTCTACCAAGTCTCTTGGACGATAGTATTCATTTGTCGAATGCCCATAGGTCTCATGGAAGAGACAGAATTTTCCTGTTTTACGCTCCTTTTCCGTTGTATCCCTTGGTGGAGGCTTCTTGTATTGGAGAACATTGTAAGTGTCTAGGTAGATATTCTCTAACGTGTCGTCAAAGGTGTGAGGTTTTCAAATGTTCTGAACCGAGGTCTCTTATGCGAGTCGTTCCTCCGATTCTTTTTCTTGTTGCTGTTTCTAATTTGGCGGTCATTGCCTTAGTTCATATTTCCAACTTTGACCGCTACCTTCCCAGAGCTATTGCCATACTGCTTGATGGCCACATTACTCTGTATATCTTCCTTATCATCGGACTTCCTCTTTTGATTAGCATATATCTCTTCCTTTCGGAGGCGGATATTGGCATTCTCATAGAATATCTCCCTGGTCAGTGGCGGCTTTCCAACTAAGTATTTACCAAACTCAGTATTTTATCTACTCCATTAATTAATGCCATCAGGACGGACTGCTCGTGAGGATCTCTTACCTCCATGAGTGCTAAATTAAAGTGATCCAAGTATGACCTCAAAGTTTCATAAGGTCGTTGCTTAATGAGGGATAGTTCAATGACATTCTTGGACTTCTGAGCATGAAGTCGGAATTGATTTATAAACCTTTCACTCAAATCTTTGAAGCTGGAGATTGCGGTAGCGAAGTAAACCACATTAACGCCACATCCTCTAGGAAGATTAGGAATGCTTTGCATTTCACCTCGTCTGGAAAGCGGCGATGTTCATATACCATGAATATCTCATCAAGTGCTAAACCAGATCTGTCCTGCCCGCCTAACGGTTAATAGTCGGTAGATTAAATCGTCTCAGGAATCAGACATCTAGTATGTCATCACTGAAAGGTGTTTGACTCTGGTCTACACCCGAATCCTCATTTCTTTATCCTCGGTTGTCTTCCATGATCTACCTCACCATCGCCTCAACGTCAGCGTTGGTCAAGGTGGACTCAGGGTCAGCATTCCTTTCCCTCTACGGGAACCTCCAATATCTCTTCTATGATCATCGCCCCATCTGTGGCATGAGCTGAGCTTTCTTTACCCCTATGGCCACGGTCGTTCACGTGGCAAGGGGGTTGTAATGGTTGATTCTGAGTAGGATTATCAGTTCTCTGACCCCTGAGTAACATTCGGGATCCTTCCATTGGTAACAAAGAGTAATTATTGAAATTACGATTGTCTTGTCCTAGATTAAGTGTCGTTTCTTCTTGGGAAGGAAGTGACCCATACCAAAGTTGTTCTATGTTTTTAGGCCTTTCTAATGGTTGTCGTTGGGGTCTTGGAGGCTCCTTTGATGAAGATGAATGATCTGGAGTAAAGCGATGAGTTGGTGAAGGTGTTCTCTGTCTTCAGAGTTAATCTATCTGCCTACTCATTGCAGTCATATTCTCTTGCATCAAGGAACTCTCACGTCTTTGAGCCTCCAAAGCATCGTTTGTCCTTTCCAACATGTCGAGTACATGGGAAAAATATCTTTCTGTTACAGGGGTAGAGGCAGGTAGTTGGTCATTAACATTCACAGTTGGATTTTAAGCACTTGAGCTAGGTCGAGCAGAAGCATCAACATAGGTGGAGTGGGTCACGATTTCCTTTTCGGGTCGGGTCGGGTCATGGTCTCTTGATGGGACCGGTTCATGACCCCTTCTTGGGGTCGTCTCGTGATTCCCCTTAGGACCGGGTCGTGACCGCCTCCTAGGGTCGGGCGCCCCATGAGAGCCGTGAGCCGGGGAGACCACCTCGGCCTGCTCCTGAACATTCTCTTCGTTAGCTTCATTCGCTCGAGAGGCTCGTGAATCCTTGGATTTCTTTACAGCCATATTGTTCCGACTTTACTGAAGTCTTCAAAAACAAAACAGTAGGAATGTGGACTATCTTCTTCGGGCTCGAAAATTCAAATAGTAGAATAATAATCCAATATGGTGAGAATTGTTTTCTCAGTGAAAGCACCAAAATGTTGGACCAAAATATGGTTCTAACACCTAAAAAGTAGAATTTGCAGAGAATTATATCTAGAAATGAAATAAAATGCAAATAACACGCAAGGTTTATAGTGGTTCGGCATTAACGAGCCTACGTCCACTTATATGATTCTGATTATACGACCGAATACAAGTACAATCACAACCTCCTCTCAATCTCAATTTTACAATGATAATTAACTCAACAAATTAGAGATATTTTTTATTATAAATGGAAGAAGTATGATAATGGTGGAATCAGAGCTCTTAGTTGCCAAAAGATCCCAAAAAATGCCAAATGTCGTGCTATTTATAGGCAATTCCAGCAGGCGGTTCGTGAAGACACGTGGCATGCATCCCGGAAATCTCGGGACGATTCGTGAGTAAGTGAAGAAGTGGTCTATGTAGCCGTTATAAACACGTGTCATCAGATGCGGGAGATTCGGTTCATGGGCGGAGCAAGTTGAATGGGTCAAACAGCCGTGCTGGCTGTAGGGTCGGATCGTGACCCTGATACGCAAGACGGTTCTTGATATAGGGTCATGAGCTGGATCGTGATACATGGTCCCGAACGGGGTCGTTATACATGGTCACGAGCCGCACCATTTAGACTGCATTCCTTGAACTAGGATCTCCATATTTAGTCTGTAGGAGTACAAATCTTTGTCCGTCTAATCGTAGGTGTTTAAGTCTTTGTTGGCTTGATTAAAAAGCTAGCCAACATTGCAGCCAAAAGATCTACGTTGGAAATATTAGAATAGTATTTTCTGGTATTTAAGAAAGCCATTACTTCAATATAATAATAGTATGATTTTCCGATATCTGAGTAGATTTCATATACATTATCAAACTACTTTGATGATTTTTTAATGGTAATCTAATATTTTAAATTAATGATTTTACATAGTTGTACTCCGCTATTTTCTCTATGTTCATGTAATTTTTGATTTCCTCTATATGAGCTAAATGGCAGTTATTAATCTGGTTTTGTCTAAATGAGCCGAACATCCCACATAGTATAATCACAAACCATAAACAAGAATCAGTACTTCTCAATCACAGAGATATAAGAAGAGACAATAGTGAAGACACAATTTTATAATGATGTACTTTTTCCATACAGACTAAAGGGTTAGGGACCATCAGTGCATAAACTGAGCCTAATATTTTGTGACTCCTTGACAAAATCACGATATCTGTCATCGAAATGTTTTCGTGCTTCTCTATACGCGGAATGACATTAAACCCTTTCTTTTGAACCCATTCACTATGCCATCTCATGTGCTCAGCAGTGGCATAAGATGAGTACAATCTTTCCAACCTAGGGATAATCGGAAGATAATGTAAACGAGTAAAAGGCACACCATTACCGTTACTAAAAATTTTCCTTTTCATATCTTCCTAGGCCACAAAATTTACATTGTGAACGGTTTATGTCTTCTTTCCAATATACCCATTTCGACATGTATCTATATTTTCATATGGCAATCAAAATGTAGACGCTTGTTTTTTTAACTGATACCAATCCCCGCTATAGCTCGTAGCACTCTTCAGTCGCTATGCTATTTCAATTTAGCGCTGGTGAATAGTAGATATGCTTTTAGCCCCGCTATTTCCCGCTGCATCCCCTGCATCAAGATATTTTAGCATCCGCTTTAGCAATATTAATATACAGAGCTTGATTTGACTAATTATCTTTTTAAAAAATTAATAATATTGGTGTAAAGAGCTAAATTTATGGCATAATTGTCCAATATATTATAGAAATATATTACAATCATCAAATCTAGTGTGTATAACCATGAGATTATTTGATTTTGTTATATAAGATTAATTAATATTGGTTTCTTCTAGTACATATAACGTAAGAATGGTAATTACTTAATTTTAAATATTTGGTTTCACCTCTAATAAAGCTTTTCCCAAGTCCACTATATTCCTTATATTTCCCATCTTTATCCCCGCTACACCTTTTTCCACCTCTACCGCTTAGCGCTTTAACTACCCAGATTTCGGTCATTCTATTTTCTATAGTGGTAGATTCATCAAAATCAATGTCAATATTTATGTTATTATCCTCAACAACTACCAATGTATTAATAACGTTATTGCATCTTCTCCATGATGTATCAATCTGTGCAATTAAAGCGCTTAGCGGTTCTATAATAGTGGTAGTGCAAAAAGGCGTAGCAGTGATATAATGGGAAAATAGAGGAGATATAGCGAAAGCCTCAAAAAGGTTAATTAGATATTGAACCAAATAGTTTAAACTAATTAATTATCTTTTCCATATAATCTGTTTAGGAAAAAACCAATATTAATTAATCTTATATGACTAAACAAAAGAATGTCTTGGTTATACACACTAGATTTGATGACTATAATAGATTTCTATAATATATTAGACACTTATGCATTAAAATTAACTATTTACATTAACGTTATCGATCTTTTTAAAAAGAGAAATAGTCAAATCAAGCTCTGTATATTAGTAATTCTAAAGTGGGTGCTAAAAAAGCTTGATTTATCGGATACAATGGAAATTAGTGGGCTAAAAGTGGTTTTATTGTTCACTAGTGCTAAATTGAAATAGCGTAGCAGTTGAAGAGCGCTACGAGCTATAACGAGGATTTTGCGAGGCTTTAACTGTATAGATATCAACATATAGTAATCGTACATAAAACCGTTTTTAGTTAAATGCCTTTGAAAAATTCATGAGGATGATGTTTTATGGCTTTGCATTTATTAGAAGGGCAATGAATTTTCGTCATTTTTGTCCCATTGGAAGATGCCACTAGCATGAACTCAATCAGACTTCTTAAAAATTGAAGTGAAATTGTTTCTCTGTGCCCAACACCTTCATACATCTAAGCGCAACAAACTTTTAAATGTTCCGTCTTCTACTGCATAATTAAGATATGTTATATTATAGGAGTACTTATATTATAATTATAGAACTATAGTTATTTCATTATTTTAATTATTACCCAATTATTTTATTATTTTACATAGATGAATATAATTTCAAATTCGTATACAAACAAATAAATATTAGAGGTATGCTATTTTAGCTTAAAAATTTCTTATTCTTCTAAATGTTTAAATTTTTACATTAATTCAAATTAAATATATCTTATCGTAACCCTAATAAAAATTTGTATATTGTTTATTTAGTCGAAATTTCCATTAGAACTATTTATGGGCTAAATCAACCTACTTCTCAGTATGAACAAAACTTTGTTTTTACATTTCATAAACCATTTCGCCTCAAGTGGTAGGACAAAATTTCGACAACACTTCCCCTTATTCCTTGTATCATACGCATATGAGCGTACACGGGGAATAAATAAGAAGCACTCTTGAAATTTTATCACCACTTGAATTGAAATAATTTATGTAATGTAAAAAATTACTTTTGTTTTTAACTTGTCCAATACAAGGACAAACTTGACAAATCCTATATTAGATGAATATTGTTGTCCGTTTCACAACAAAACATACACCTATGTAACGATTATATACGATACCTATCAAACGGGGCCAAACATTAATCTATGGTAAACCAATTTTTTTAATTAACTTTTACTTATCATAGTAATAATAATTGATGCGAATACACTCATGAATCATGAATTTGTTTACAATAGTACAATCTTAATAATAGACCAATGAATTTGGATGCTGATCCAGACAATCATTTAAATATTAATGAATTGTTTTTTTTTCATTTTATATACAATTTGAAATTTAATATCAGCTGTTAATATTTATTCAGAAATAATCCAAACAGTTAAATAATTGGTACAATGTACCATCCAATACCAAGAAACTCTAACAAACAAGATAATGCAACTTCAGTTGAACTAATAATTGCAAAAAATCGAGGAAACACTATACTTTATAACAAAACAGATGTTCATGATCAGGTTACTACGTTTGAATAACTAATTATAAAAATTCAAGGAGTTAACCCTAACAGCACAAAGAAGCCACCCGCAAGTTACCACATTTGAACAGTACAATGATTTTTTCAAATAAAAATAGTATGAGATAATGAACCTACTTCCTAAGCTCATCGAAAATGTTCCTCTCAAAGTGCACAAAAAGGCACGGGTGGAGGAATCAAGGTGGCAAAGTGGATGCAGGTAGTGGCGGCAGTGTCTAAACAATATAGGAATTTTTTAATTACGACGTCCGAGGAGAAGAACAAGGTTGGGTGCTGTTTGTATATTTACTAGTCTTTGCTTGTAGCCATATTTTTACAATGTTCGTTTGAATAAATAGAAGACTAAATTTTATCACGATAGAAGGGCATTAAAAATAGTTGATTTTTATGCAAAAGTTGGGCAAATATATTCGAATGTCCATATTTTGCAAGTTTATGTTTACCACATTAAAATTTAAATCAACCATAAACAATTATCAAAAACAAAAATAAAAATTTAATTTTTCAATATTATAGCTAACCAATAATTCATTAAAAAATGTCACATTTCCAATAAAAGTCGATTTTTTGCAAAGTTTAATCAGTTTTATTTTTAAATCTAATCGAATGTAATTTTTTTGTTTATTGTTATGATACCTAAAATTTAATGTTTCATATTTCAGACTATTAACTTTAGTACTTCAACTTATTGAATTAAGTTATTATTCTTTAATTTTAGTTATACATTTAAAAGATAATTATTATATTTTAAATTTAATATATATACACATACACGTATATACATACATATAAACAAACAAACATACATACATATATATATATAGTTTTACTTTAGCTTCGAATGTTAATATCATTTACTGAAAATTTGAATTATATTTTTCAATTTAAACTACGAAAGTTAATAACTGTCTGGAGTAGGTATAGTGTAGGGAAATTCCAATTTCTTTACAACATGGTATGCGTAGGAAATGAGTATGGAATTCCCTACCTAGTCTCGACCTTCCACATTGTTAATCCAGTTTAAAAACCCAGGATAGTAAAGCATGTGGTACGTCCATTATATTGAACGACATTGCTTTCAAGACTACTTGTAGCCTACGTCGATCTAGCAATACAAGTCATAGAACGGGTCGTACAAACTATGGATCGGGTGTGGGCACGAATCGGTTGCATATGGAGAGCCATGTTCCATCTTACATGGACTATGCTTGCAATAGCATAGGATGTTACCCACATTCAAGACCCGACCCAATAGAATAGAATGCAACAAAAGAGCATGCTCCAGAATGGGTAACAGGAACTGGGTCGAGAACCAAAGTAGCAAAGTGAACATGTCAGTTATAAGTCGTTCGGTCGTTGATGGATCACCATTCGTTCGCTCACTAATGGATCGCCGGTCAGTCGAGCTTGGATCGTTGGCACCCTGATACAAGCTTTGGTTTGTGAAGAACGTTGGAAGGAATGATCGGGTCATATGAGATGTTTGCATGGACTGCCATATATGGATCCATGCAAGTGGAGCTCGCAAATATACAGTCATGGGTTGCCATTCAACTAAGGTCAGCAGCCGATGACTGGTTGTGTATCACATCGGATTGTTATTTATGGATCGCTCGTGTGTGGAGCGCTTATTAATATAAGTGGCATTTCAAAAGATTCAAAACAGGGGTCGGTTCTGTTCATTCCATGCAAAGCGTGGACACGTGAAGCACGGATCGCTGCTTATAAATGCATGATTTGATCCATGAAAGTGGAAACACACCGGAGAAGCTGTGTTATAAAAAGGGAAGCCACCATGGAACGTGGGTCTGCAATGGAACGCAGGTTGGAATGCTCGTAAGAAACAATTTAACTTCAGCAAGTGGAACATGGATCGTTTGTATATGGACAACATGACATCCATATAAGAAATAATTTAACGATCCATAATTTTTAACCAATTTAAAATTGTAATTTTTATTACTTAATTTGAATTAGACATACATATATATGGTTTAGAATATTTAATAATTTTGATAAGTTATATGATAGATTTTACTTGAATTATAAATGAGAATGATTATTAATAAGTTTGGATTTATTGATACTATTTGTCGTTTGATTGGACTTGTCAAACCATAACATGAATTAGTAGCATTAGAACTAAGTGTTGTCCTTAGTTTTCATAGCATTTTAAAGGAAATGCTACCAAAAGATCACTTTTCCTCCTTAAGACAAGTGTAAGGACACTTGTATTTTTGCATGCCTCCTTTCATGCATGTTTTACACTTGCCCCCTTATGTGTCATTACCTCCTTAACCCTCCACTCCTATATAAGGAGGTCTTTCCTCCATTTTTTAAACATTCCACTCCATTTTCTTCTTTTCATCTTCTTCTTAAAGCTTATGGCCATGGTTTCCATGGCATAAGTCATCTTCTTTTCCACCACCACCTTGCCGAAGTTCGTCATCCTCCTCCTCCTCCTCTTATAATATATAAAGAGAAATTTTAGTATATATTATATAATATATATATTTTGGTGAAGTAGACGATGCGCTGAAATACAGTCCGATGGTTCGCTCACATAAGCTCGCCTACCATAAAGATTTGGAAAGCTGTTAGGTGGGAACTCTTTAACCATGGTTTATATATTTAATTAGTGTTAGACTAATTTAAATATAGTGATGAGTTATAAGTGGTTAATGATGATTGATCTTTGTTGTGATGGATGATGGATGCATAGTTTAGACCACACACACTATTAAGCGTTAGTGCTATAACGCTTGTTCACAGTTATGATTTATTTAATTATGTTGATAATGGTTGCTATTGATGTTTAAATAGTTGTTGATGCTATTTTGCACACACTATGACACAACAAGTATGGTATCACATGGGTGATCGACAAATCTCCTTCGTAATTAGAAACAATATTATTATTGAAATTGAAGGTTAATAATTGGGAAAGACCATATGTATGAATTCATATATGTGGATAAAATGAATAAATAAATACCGGAACATTCTAGGATGATAGAGAGGATAGTATCTAGGCTTGGGTTTGGAAAATATACTTTCGTGCTCTCTCCAGCTATCCCTAACTGATCCGACGAATGGGAAGGTTAATTTGAAGTTATTTGAATTTAGAAATGAATTGGATTTTAATTTATTAAGTAAAAAAAATTTGAATTTTGAACCCGAAATAATTTGGAAAGTCAATATAAATTACTTTAAATAGTTTTAAATGGTTCACATGAGTATATAATGGTTTTCTTAGGTATTTTGAAGTACTGAAGAATAATTTTTATTGCGGTCAAAATAAAGATTGTCGCACAATGGCAATTTGGGTATTTTAGTTACAAACTTTAAAACGCTTATAACTTTTGCAATATAAATCAGATTTTCAAGAAATGAAAAACGTTTAATTTAAATTAACACGAGCTTTCAAATGAGTGAAAGCAGATTTTAATTTCGAGTTATAATTTTCAAGTTATGTTTAAATCCGTTTTGGGAAAAGGCCGCTGTAAGAGATGTTATCGACCATAACCAGAAACAACCATTTTTTTAATGTTTCTAAAAATATGGAAAAAAATCGTAAAATCATTATAGATTATGTAAAAATGTTTTGGATTGTAAAGTCTAAGCGATATTCTGATCGAATTAATTAAGTTAAGTGTTTTTTAACGCTATTGTATCGCTTTCTTCGAAAACAATCTATTTAGAAGTTTTAACCCATAAACTATCTTCTGAACTATAAGTAATGATTTGTGGAATGTTTTCAAAGGTTTAAAAGTATTGGAAATATTTTAGATGGAATTTAAATAGATTTATTTAATATTAAAATGGGTTTTCCAATTTTAAATAATTGGATATGGTTGGTGATAAATCTTCAAATGTTTGGTATTAATTCGGTAGATGATGACTCTTACTATTTGAGGAATTTAAGAGGTAGTTCACCATTATTCCGCTTATAGTGTGAGTTGGATACGAAGATCAATACTAAGTATAAGTTGATGGTATCTCTATCCAGATCTAATGTCAAAGAGTTGGATAAATCTTTTAAGTAAGATATGGGTTTCCCAATTTGATTGGGAGAAGTTGGATAGAAATAACCTTCAGATATTTGATATGAAATTCTTTGGTGTAAACGTATTCTATTTGAGGAATTTGGAAGATATTATTATTATATCGTTATTCCACTTATAGTATTCGTTGATTATGAGAATTGATATCGAATATAAGTAGATACAATCTTTGTGTAACTTATGTTCAATATCAATTGATTTGGGTTTGGTCGTGAATCATATCTTCAACAATATCATTCTTGAAACCCAATGAGATTGAGTTATGGAAATTCATAACGTAAATTGGGATTTAATCAAATCTTTGATTTGAGAAAATTAAAAATAAGAAATTGGGAACCAAGTATAATCTTCTAGTTAAGATTAAAGAATTGAATGTTGGAAAATCTATTTAATTGGAAACTATGGTTGAAATATGGATTAAAGGATTTTCAAAGGAAACTGGGTTTTGATAACGAGTTATCAAACGGAAAATTAATTAAGGCTTTGGGGCTAGATTGTCTTTGATTTAAGAGATGTGGTTTAAAGAAGAAGGGTTAAAATATGGATTTTGTTAAAGATAATTTGAGAATGGGTTTAAAGAAATTTAATTTAACAAAATCTAAGATGAAAGGAGATTTGGTTGAGAGCCTGTATGTTCCATAATTGTGTTTTAAAAATTACGCTTATTATTTGGGAAGACCGGGATCGGATATATGTCCGAAAACCATTCCAAGTAATAATATGACATTGTGGAGCAATTGAAGACATTGAAGAAAATATTGAAGACCAGGACCCTTCATATCGTAAGGACGACTTGCTGAATTTCTCAAATGGGTAGCTCCCATTTGCAGATGGATTTTATATCAGCTAAGTTGCAAGAAGCCCAAGTGTATGTAAAGGAATTTCGGATTGTTGTTTAGTTCAGACCCAGAACGGACATTTATGGATTATGTGTCTGACATTGTAATTGACTGCGTAGCACGGATCTCTGTTAAATATATATTTGTTTGATGGCGGAGAATTTATTCTCTTGCTTAACACCATTCTCTAAGACGTATGAGATTAGAGGTTATATATCGATTGAAATCAGTAATGCGTTGTGAATGGACAATATGACATACTTAAGTTATGTGGTGAATTTTAGATGATCAAAGCATGGCTTATTTAGGCGTAGCTTTGTATATATCAGGACCTCAGCAAGCCTCACATCCCCGGTAAATGGCCAAAACAGGAAGAAATGCAGCAGGATTATGGGGTGTTATCTCCTTCTAGATAAAAGGTGTACTATGGTATAGAGCCCATGTATTAACCTATGTGGTAAAAGCATCTACTTTTGTGGTTGTTGTTGGCGTGCTCTTAGAAAGGTCGGTAACGACTGGGAGATGACATACTCAGGCGTACTCTAATTACCCAGTTAAGGGGTAACCCGGCCTTGTGTTGGCAAGAGGAGCATCACTGTTGATCCTCGGACATCCCTCTAGAAGTGTTCAAAATTTGGTTCAGAAGGAAGTTCCTTTGCCTGGTCATTGTTGGAAACCCAACCTCCGCAACGAGCCCGTATGATTTTGATTGTATACCATACTTCAGTATAGTATATGGTACCTATGCTGGATAAGATTGATACATTTACTTTCGAAAGGATTTTTCACACTATATTATAGTATTGAAAGAGGATTTTCACGTATCAAGCATTTTTGACCACTTAAGGAGAAACCTAGCCGTGTGTGCGTTTGCATTGTGTGTGAGACTTTATGCTAGTTTCATTTTTCAAAAAGTCATTGCGAATTTCTATGCACTGGTATTCACATGGAGTAAACCGGTTCCGCATTAGCGGCGAGGTCCGGTGAATTACCTAACTTTAAAATTAACCCTAAAGACAACTGTTTTGAGTTCTCACACCAATCCCATGACTGATTTGGAGTTTATTATTCCCACACCTAAACTCTGGGTGCCCGTAATTTTTATACAGACAGCTTAGTAGTTTGGTTAGCAGATTTAGCCTTGGAGTTAGCTGGAGTAGGAATCTGGTTTTAGCTGGAGCTATTATGTCTTGGAGCATTCGCATTCTTCCGCTGAGTTTAGTATCTTTTCCGCTGTGTAACCGATGTACTCTGATGTACCTCTTGTAACTCTGATGTAACATTATTTTAATGATAATGGAAAAGTTCGTTTTATTTTGTGTAAATGTGTAAATGCCCCTAACAATCCGTCCTTATGAACGGTTTAAGTTGGTTTAGTTACAAGCAAAAACCGGGCAAAAAGCCGAGTCGTTACAAATAATATATTAAATTGCTATTTTTGAATGATGGATCGTGATGCAAGGCAAGTGCATACTGCCGCAATGCAGTCCGTTAATGACGCAATATAGTGGATATGCCAGTTTAAACAATGGATCGCAATGTGCATAGTGTATAAGTGTTGGATCGTGTACATGCTATGGATCATGCATATGTGGCAAAGTGATGGATCGCGTATATGTTATGGATCGTGCATTTAGCTCAATGTTCCGGTTGTGAAGTGTAAGCTCCATGGACCGCAAGTCATTTATATATGGATCGTTGGCATCATAGTACGAACATTCCTACCTCCATTTATAAATACTAGATCACCTCCCAAATAAAAGGGGTTAGAATTTTCTCCCGCTGAAGCTCTGCCATTATTGATCTCAAGCTTCTCAAACATCATTCTTCTCCAAAATCTGCCGAGCTCGGTTATCATGACCAAATATGATAATCGTCGACATTGGTGGGATTCAAGCGTGATTCTACTTCGGAACTGAAAGGTTGATTTTAAATCATCGAGTATTGTAATAAAAGATCAATATTGTAAATTGACATGGAGAAATAAATGTAATGCACATTCAAAGTCGACGTAGGCCTAAAAAGCGGCTGAACCACTACAAATCATGTCACTACAAGAAAACACTGATTTTGCAGTCGAAAAATCCATCGCTAAACTCTTGCTAAAGGCCTGTTAGCAACGAATTTGCAGCAGAATACGACTGTCGCTAAAAACACGTCGGTATTTTAGGAACAATTTTGCGATGGAAATTAAGGTCGATTCTCCATCACTTCACCGTCGTTTTCTGATATATTATCATTTCCTTTTAACATATTTCACCAGTGTTTTACCGACGGATATATATGTAACACATAATAACATCAGTAAATATTTTTCCATCGCTAAATGCATGCTATTTAGGCAGGGATTACCAATGGAAATATATTGCAAACATTTTGCATACCAGTTATCCATCCGTAAATCCTAGAAATTCTATCGATATTTCCTTTCTATTCTAGTTAAACATTGCTTTTTTTCCAGCCATCGCTACCAGTCGATAATCATATATATATATATATATATATATATATATATATATATATATATATATATACATATGCACATAAAATGAGCGACATTAACAAAAAAGGAAATGCAATTGTTAGTTTTTTATCACAAAGTTTTTTTTATTAGAGCCAATATTCCAAACAAAAAACAATACTATCTACAATCATCCATTAGTGTAAAAAAACAGTATAAAAACAATAGTGTAAAAACAGCAGTATAGATCTGGGGATTTCAAGCAGCTCTGTATGCTCGGATTTGTAGTCAATGCTAGAAATTTTAGGCCTAGAATTGCCACTGGAAAGTATGTCGATCGTGTTCAATGTTTTGAACAAGGACATTGCTTGAGCCATCATGGAGTATAGATTTTCAGAACCACCAGGTAGTAATAATGTCGTTTCCTGTTGTATAATTGCGCCATTAAAAACAACTAATATGTTTACAAATCACGATGGAGAAAATGCATGAAGAAATGGACTGGTGACTCACTTTTTTAGCTATGCCAGCAAATGCTTTGATGTACTACTTTGTTTTGGTCAAGCTCGCAACCTATGAGACTTTGCAGAAGCCAATTAAACACAAAACCGATAATAATATGATTATTCTTGGCACGAATAACAAAATACAGTCAAATTATCTTAAAACCAAAACAGAAAACATACATAATATTAATGCATTTTGAGATATTGATTTACAAAACATACATAATATTCATGCACTTTGAGATATTGATATACGAATTAGTAAATGATATTGTTTAGAAACTGAATGCACACAAATATAATAAACAGACATTTAGCAACCTAACTTAGGCTGAACCTCATTTAGTTTTTCTCAAAACATGGTTAAGATCCCAGTGCACCGATTCTGAATTAGAACGGACACTAGCGAATTCCCCTTGTATCACTTGTATTATAGAAATTATGTTCAAGAATCAAGACAAGATGCTGTAAAGAAGGGTCTAATAGACATTCAAATTAAAAACTAAAGCTACCGAAACTAGAACAACTGACAAGTGATGGTGCACCAAGGTGGCATGCCGTTGACACTTTAGAATAAAACATAAACAATATACATAAATTGTCGCTATGCTGGCAAAAATGATGAGTTCCATGAGAACCATATGAATTATGATTAAGGGGAAAAGTAACACAAATAGGAATGCCTGTAAAATAAGTTGAAAATAATATGAATATGGTTTAAATAATGCAAACAACCTAGTGGAGGATCATTAAGGTTTTCAAATTGTACATGTTTGTTTCCCAAAGTTTACAACAATATATTTTTTAAATATAAAGATAAATCTAACATTTATATGAAAAAAGGAATATTCTGATTTGCAGCTTGGAAGCCAGATGGAGTTTGCATGTAGGAAAAAATTGTTGTATATGATGGTGTTGTACACACAATTATATGATTTTTGTTTGATGATAACAACCAAATATATATTCTTTTAAATGTGTTTGTTATTATACTGTTATATAACATCACAGACAGGAATATAATATTTATATTTAAATAGAATACGACTGTACAGAATTTCATATATTCACACAGTATTTTATTTAAATATAAATATTATATTTCAACATTCAAGCAGTACAAATTATATGACTCCAATATTTATACACATTCACGGATATTACACATGATATTGTACTTGTATATAAACTGAATATGTTAGACAAATTTGTTTGAACACAATAAAAATAATATTTTATTTGAATCAAATTTGTTTAATATAAACATCAGTACATTTCTCTCATTACTACACAATTCCCCTCTACAACACACACACTCAGTCATACATACATTTACATATTTACATATTGACACTCAACACTGTCTTCAGCCTTCTGTCTTCTGCTTTACATCATCTTCCAGTCAGTCCAGTCATCATCCGCTTACTTGTCACATGAAAAACACACACAGTGCACTGCAGTAGAAATAAAAACTGAACACATGCAAATATAAATTTTATTTGCCTCATAATTTCGGTGTGTTTCTCATCATCTTTCATGACTTGATCTGATATGTAAATATAGCACGCGCACGATACATGTATACACACACATGTGTATGAATATACACATATTACAGTGCAGGGATAAGAAAATCTATTCTGGATGGCTGCAAATACACACGTGTATATATACACACGTGTGCACTGCCTCGCCAGTCCTGTGTGCAACTGAGAAGTAGCCACGTGGACCATCTTGACTCAGTGCACAATACAAATCAGTGTGCAAATGGTCAAGCAACATGGTGAAGTACATATCATCCAAAAATAAGCTGACAAACATGGCAGATCACAACAAAATCAAGTGTATATAACATGGCAAATCAAGTTCAAGTTCAGATTTCAGATCAGTCCCAAATTAGTGGACAATCACATAGGATCAGCTCAAATTCATGTGATTTACTGTGGCAGATCAATTTTTTTTTTAAATGTAAGATCGGCTCAGCGACATGACAAATCACTCATATGCAAGTGAAGATTAGTTCAGGTGAAGATCATAAAAAATCAAGTAAGATCAGTTCAGTTTTACACTAACATACATGGCAGATCAACATAAAAAATATGGCAGATCAACATAAAAAATATGGCAGATCAACATCTGAGAGCAACAGCGAATCGGAGCTTTAGAGAAGCAATTTCATCAAGCCATCGATTTGATTTGGGACGAATAAGGAGGAAACCATATCCATTTTCAAGCCGCCATTGTTTAGAGATGAAGGGGACCGAGTAAAGAAAATATGGATGGACTCAATTGAAAGTGGCCGGTGTTAGCCCTCTTTTTGGTACTAATCTTATTGGGCCAAAACCAAAGCCCAAACGCACAACCAAATACAAGTCGCGCCCCAGGAGACCCACCAGGGGCGCTACATCAAGCAATGTTGTATCGGCCCAAATCTAACTCAGTCAGATTAACTGCGTATTACCAGAAAAATCGCTTACCAGGGCGACCGAGTTTCTCGCTTCCAGAAAGAGCTCGTCGACCTGTTATTTCGGGCCAGCGTGGAAGATTTCTACAGAGCCAGTCCACTTAATATCCCGACTTACAAGGAGATAAAGGCGGTCAACCATATGCGGACAAAGCTCTGCTTTTGATATACCTCTCCATGGATGCCACGTCGGCCACAACTTTCGAGGATACTGTTTATGAGCAGTGGAATCAGTCTTCCCGCCGCAATTCGAGCCAATGGATGGGTTCCACGTATCTGGACCTTCCCGGAATGGCCGGACCATTTCGCAACAGCCTAAGCAGCATTTTCCACCTATAAATACTTCCAAACTTAAAGAGAAAAGGGGACTTCTCTGGGCCAGACGGCTTTCTTCAAACTTTTCATCTCTAGTCTCCTCCAGAATCTTAGTCTCTCAAAAGGAAGAAAGGAAAATAATCATTCTCTTTCCTTCCTCTAAACAGAAAAAGCATTGTATTTGTAATCAAAAAAAGAGAGAAATAATATATAAAGTGGACGTAGGCATTGTCTTTGCCGAATCACTATAAAAATTCTGTGTGTGCGCTCCCCGTTCTTTTACTTTTTATTGCGTATTTTATCTTTACTCGTGTGTAGATCACGCGATTGGGGGTTGATTGTAATTAGTGACCAACTTTTGACGTCAACACTTTGGCACGCCAGGAAGGGGTAGCGCACCAACACCGCCATCGAGCTCCTGCTTATCCCAGGTCATGGCGAACAAACGAAAGAAAGATGCAACATCCTCTCGTCCCGCAAACGCCGATGCAGCTGATGCTGATGCTGCAGAAGCAAGCCACGAAGTTTCCTCTCATGACAATATGTCCCGATTCCTTACCCAGGACGACATGGATAAAATCATGGTCGAAATCAGGAACCATATGACATCTCAGGGTAAAGTCCTCGAACGACAACAACAGTTGATGGATCACCTTCTCGGTCGACTGGAAATAGGGTTAAACGCTTCAACATCAATTTCTCCATCGACTGAAGCCGGGGCAATAACCGATCTTCGGTCTACACGAAATCAGGCCACTAATCGGGTTAAACCTTTATTTCATCCTGGTTTGGCAATACCAACCGATCGATCCCCGCCAAGAATATCGCTTCCAGCGACCAGCGCGGTTGCAGCAACAGAACCTCAGGGGGTAGGCGACCAACATCTAGGTCATCTGACAAATATGCCTCCATCTTTGGAACATCTCGACCTACCGAATCAATCGAGCGACCCCCGGGTCCCTCAGAATCAATGCCATTCCCATTACAACCCGGGATCTTGCCGCAGACCAGTCTAACCACTCTTCCTCTTCAACGAAGAGTTGGAGTAGCCTTCCCTTCGAACGAGGGGAGCCACCCTACCATGCCGGTCCTCACCGTAGCAGAAGAAAACGCTACCCTAGACCATCCTAACCTCTCTTTAAATGGGGGCAATCCTGGCCCCCGAACATCACATGCTATGCTGGATCAGCCTAGACCTTTAGCTACAAATATGGCTCGATCCACAACTCATCAGGTTCCAGAGGGGCCATTCTACACAGAACAACCCGCCAGATCTCACTTTCCCTCACACCTTCACTCAACTCTCGGAGGTCGAGCCTAGCCAACGACCACCCTTCCGAGCATGCTTTTGCTGGATCCTCGTACAGAACCCCCTCAGGATGCAGAGTTAAGTTCATGGCAATGACTCCTTGGAGATGAGAGTCAGCTTGCAAGCATCATCCGACGTTTCACTCGGGGCAATTCTTCGCAGCAAGACATAGACAATGTCAATCGCAGCCCCTTCACTAGAGAAATCAGAAATTCTCGAAACCCTCCGGACTTCAGGTTCCCTGTCATCGAACCGTACAATGGTCGCACTGACCCGACCATTCATCTTATACGATACATGCGACATATGGAAGTACTTGGTGCATCGACCAACTTCATGGCTAGGTGCTTTCCACTCTTTCTCACAGATACAGCCGGAATGTGGTTTCGACAGCTAATAACGGAGTCGATCAGTAGTTAGAATACTCTGGTCACCCGTTTCATCGAGCAATTTCGAGTGCATATCTCTCGACCGAAAAGTGTCATGTTTCTATCTACCATCAAACAGCGATCCGGAGAGGCGCTAAGATCCTTCCTCGAAAGGTTCAACGCAGCCGTAGCATCAGTCGATCGGCCTGAGCCATCGATGGTGCTGATGGCAGCCATCGCGGGAGTCCAGAAGAGATCGGAATTCTCGAACTCCTTAACTAGGGATCCTCCCAAAGATATTGATGATTTCTATTCCGAGGCCGAAAGATTCATCCGACAAGAGGATTCCAGCCTTGAGATGGAGAGCCTTGAAGTCTTAGTAGCCAAACAACAAGGTCCACTCAACGACAATGGCCAGAATAAAGGAAGAGGAACGGCCCCGGAAAAGGACAAACGCAATGTACGACCTCGAAATGAAAACAAATATAATCAGTACACCGAGCTCAATTCCTCTTTGCTCGATATCTATCTCGATATGCGTGAGACCTTCCCCACTCCAAGGCCACCTCAACGAGAACCGGCCCAGATAGAACTTGACTCTGGCAAGCATTGTATATTCCAAAACGTAGTTGGACATAACACAAATGATTGCCGACATCTGCGCGATCTCATTGAAGGGCGAGTCAGAAAAGGGGAACTCGCTGAGTATGTCAAAAATCACGCCCCGACCGTGCTGCCGCGGCCTTCCGCCCTAGCTCCTCAGGCTGGTCCGCAAGCTCCTAGGAATGGAAAGGACCCTGAGACTAGCACTCGTGGCATTATCATTAATTAGATTTTTTTATATTTTCTCTCGATGAATTTCTTTCAAGAATAGGGACGCTTTGATGCTATGTAAGCAATCGTTGTCCTTGTAGATTTTCTTTGTAATAAATGCTTAGCAGTTATGAACTTTAATTTTTACAAAAGTAGACCGACTGTTGTAAAATTTCTAAGCCGAACCAGATTAGTGTTCGCCATTAAGCCGAGCATGGTTAATGCTCGCCCCCCTATTCTATGTGGTTAGCGCGAAAATCTACCTCTACTTCAAAACGCCTACCCTTTCAAGCGAGAGAGGTCGCTTTCTCTTAAACATGAGTGTGGATTACACTATTTTTCTTTACATCACGAGCGTGCATAGCTCGTTAAACTAACTAACCCAGCATGAGTTGAGCATAAGAAACACTTGCACTAAGCCGAGCATGGTTTATGCTTGTTACTAAGCCGAGCATTGTTTATGCTCGCCACTAA
The DNA here is from genome assembly GCA_030737875.1 of Allium sativum. NCBI lineage: Eukaryota > Viridiplantae > Streptophyta > Magnoliopsida > Asparagales > Amaryllidaceae > Allium > Allium sativum. The sequence continues at coordinate 446,973,778 of CM060923.1, forward strand.
GCCGAGCATGGTTTATGCTCGCCACCCTCTAAAGCCAAGTGGAGTAAAATGCTCGACCCATGGTTAGTTTTGTATTTGCAGGAACCAACTTTTGTACCAGTGACGATCATCACCTCGGCCTTAATACGGTTTCTGATAGTTTTTGGTATTCTGGCCTTAATACGACCTGGCATGGTCGTCGGATTTCTGGTCTTAATACAACATCGAACCGTCGATTTTCTGGCCTTAATATGGTCTGGCGGGACCATAGTAGCTCGAGCGTTTGTGCTTCAATTCAGATTTCAGAATACACCTCCCTCTGTCGATGAAGATATATTCTGAGGGGCAAAGTGTTAGCCCTCTTTTTGGTACTAATCTTATCTGGCCAAAACCAAAGCCCAAACGCACAACCAAATACAAGCCGTGCCCCAGGAGACTCATCAGGGGCGCTACATCAAGCAATGGTGTATCGGCCCAAATCTAACTCAGTTAGATTAACTGCGTATTACCAGAAAAATCGCTTACCAGGGCGATCGAGTTTCTCGCTTCCAGAAAGAACTCGTCGACCGGTTACTTCGGGCCAGCGTGGAAGATTTCTACAGAGCCAGTCCACTTAATATCCCGACTTCCAAGGAGATAAAGGCGGTCAACCATATGCGGACAAAGCTCTGCTTTTGATATACCTCTCCATGGATGCCACGTTGGTCACAGCTTTCGAGGATACTGTTTATGAGCAATTGAATCAGTCTTCCAACCGCAATTCGAGCCAATGGATGGGTTCCACGTATCTAGACCTTCCCGGAATGGCCGAACCATTTCGCAACAACCCAAGTAGCATTTTCCACCTATAAATACTTCCAAACTTAAAGAGAAAAGGGGACTTCTCTAGGCCAAACGGCTTTCTTCAAACTTTTCATCTCTACTCTCCTCTAGAATCTTAGTCTCTCAAAAGGAAGAAAGGAAAATAATCATTCTCTTTCCTTTCTCTAAACAGAAAAAGCATTGTATTTGTAATCAAAAAAAGAGAGAAATAATAATATATAAAGTGGACGTAGGCATTGTCTTTGCCGAACCACTATAAAAATTCTGTGTGTGCTCCCCATTCTTTTACTTTTTATTGCGTATTTTATCTTTACTCGTGTGTAGATCACGCGATTGGTGGTTGATTGTCATTAGTGACCAACTTTTGACGTCAACAGCCGGTCTATCTACAGTTCAAGGGAACAAGAGATTAAATTCTATTATTTTAAAAAAAAACTAGGCTTTTTGTCTTTTATTTTTATTGTATTTTAATTTCTTTTGTAAACCGACAAAACAATTTACTTGAGTCTGTAAAATCTAGGTTTACGGATTGCGGGTTTGTAATTCGGGAAAATTTGGTCGAGGGGATATCAGTTAGTCTAGGGTTTTGAGCATAGGGTTAGTACAAGGGCAGGGAGTGCGAGTTTACAGTGTCTGTAAGCGGGATCTGTTATTAACACCTAGTAGAAACCTTAGGAATGCAGCAGTAGGCAGGGTTTTGCCGAAGGTAGATATCTCTTTGTGTTATTTCCTTTCTGCTTTTTTACATCTGCTGCATTCTGTGATCTGTTTTTTTATTTATACCATCAAATTTTTAACTCAGTGTAAAACTGTGATAAACCCTATTCACCCTCCTCTGGGGTTAATCTAGATCGAACAAGTAGTATCGTAGCAGGTTATTTCATTAACTCTAGAGTCATGGGTCAACCTAGTTGTCAACCGATAGAGAGTCAGTCCAGTTCATCTCCAACTATTTTCGACGGAACAGATTTTTTAAACTGGAAATCCAAAATGGAATTTTATTTAAAATCTGTTAATATTAAATGTTTGGATGTTGTTATCAATGGGTTTGATGGTGTAGATATTACTTTCAATGCTCGTGCGATGAAATTTATATTTGATTATCTTAGCACTGAACTGTTTAATCTTATCTGTCATTGTTTAACTGCGCAGGAAATCTGGAGAACTTTTAGTGCAAAGTTTGGACAAAATGACAACAAGTTCTCAAAACCTGCAAAGATCAACTCAGATTCCGAAGTATGTCTAACATGATTTACTAAAGAAGAATCAGATGATGATAGTGTTGGAGATTCAACATATGATGAAATAAGAAATTTTTCATATGAAGATCTGGTTTATTTTTGTATTGATTTAACCAAATCTGTTGATAAAATCCAACTGAAAAATAAATCTCTGAAATCTAAGAATTATGAGTTGACCAGCAAAATTATTGATTTGGAATCACAACTTGAATATTTTAAAAATTCTTCAAATTCAGATTGCAAAAGCTGTTTGAAATTGAAAACCAATCTTGTTCATCTCAAAAAAAATATTCAAATGTTCGAAAAGGAAATTCTGATCTTAAAAGAAAACAAGATTGAGTTGTCAAGCTTGAACAATCTTCTACAAAAGGAATTTGGAATTTTTAAGACTGATATACATTCCAAATTTGAAATTGTTGAAAAGGAGAATTTGTTGAAATCTGATTTGATTTTGAAAGAACTTGAAAACGAGATTGAAAAATCCAAAAAATTTGAGTCTAAAAAAAATGATTTGAATATGAGATCTCTGAGTCCCAAGCGAAAATCAAATTACTTGAATCTGAAAATTTGGTTTGAAACAACATGATATTGAAAGGAAGATCACTAATAATCGATGTTCTGATTTAATAAAAGAAATAGTGATCTTAAATCCAAAATTCAACAATTAGAATCAACTTTGGATAAATTTTCTAATGGGGAAAAATCGTTGAATATGTTGTTGCAAAATCAAGTTTCTATTGGAAATGAATACGGTATTGGCTTTAGGAAAAATAATGTTTTTGAAAATATCAATTCAAATGGTTTTAAAAATCCCTCAAGTTGCTTCAGGAAGGATAGTTTTGAAAAGTTCAACTCTGGATATTTCAAAAGTTTTTTGAATCACAAACATGAAGAAATTGTGAGATAACAGTCTATCTAATCCATTTTGGACCCCAAAAAGAAACAAAGTGAATTCATGTAAATTCAAACAGATTTGGGTCCCTTAGTAATTTCTGATGGATTGTTATACAAACAGATTTGGGTAACAAAACATAAGAAAACAATTGAGAGTGGTTTTAAAATTTTTGTTAGACCACTCAATCCTCTTAAAAGTTAGGTACCAAAGGAGGCTGAGGAACTGCATAGCTAAAGAAAATCTGGATTCAAACTGCTACATATCACAGAATCATTCATAGTTCCTTAGCCACATCTGTTGAGTTAGAGATTCATTTGCTTACATTGATTTCAGTTATAATCTCTAAACTCATCTTTGTAAATATTCTCAGTTTTTATTTTTTATTTGTTTATTACTCTTTCTACCCCTTCTGTTTATTATCATTATCTTTTCTGTTTTGATTTATCACTGTCATATCATTGTAACTTCTTGGGCTTTCTTAACTTCCAATTGTAGACTCATATTTTTCTGGAAATATACTTCTTTTGAACAAAACTCTAATGTTTTAATCTTTTATAAATCTTGGACTTGATCTTGTATATCCCTGCAATTGTTTTAAAGTTTATTTTTATTTTTTCTGAATTCATAACAGTGTTGATGTATTCTTGTCATATCCTGAACACTGTTGATTCGAATTATAAATTTTTGAAGATCTGAATATTTAATGAAATTTCACACACGTTTAGAAAAGCTGGAAATTTTATACTTATTATAGCACACTGCTATTTATCAGTTGTGATAATTTCATTAATTATCAGGTTGGCTTGGAAATTTTGAATTGTCTAGAATCAGTGATACATCTTGAAATGATCTGAAATTATTCATGATCATTATTTTTGAAACTTGATTGTTTGAAATCATCCGAACTTCTTGATATTTTGAATATCACACACACTTAAGTTTGAAATTATCAATCTTGTGTGAATAATTCATTATATCTTAAATTTGACAATGATTCAAGTGGTTTCAAATAAATTATTTTTATCACGAATACTTCTCAAACTCGATGTAAATGATCTGAAATTTCTCGTATACTTGTCAGAAATATTTCTAGAAAAAATCTTTGAAAAATAGGTCTTAAATCTCTCTATTATTCCATGGTTATACGATTTAAATATTTGTTTGTTTAAAACCATTTGAAATTATTGATTTATTGAATATCGCACATATATTGAATCTGAAATTAATAATCTAGTGTGATTGATTCACTAAATCTTGAGAGTTTCATATTCCTCAAATGATTTCAAGTAAACGGTATTTTTAATCATTGGATCATGAATCATCTTATGTGACCGTCATCTTGACAATTCTAATTTGAAACTATTTCTTGTGCTGCTCTGATATTGTTTTGAAAATATTTTGGAAAATTCTTTTATGATCTGGTTGCTGCTCTGATACTGTTTTTCAAATAACTGCTTATTCTTGTCTGCAGTTCTGATAAATGTGCCAAATTTGTTGATTTTGTCTGGTTGGGTTTTGGACTTAAAATTATTTCATCTGTGATACTCTTGTTTTGTCCCATGTGCGTTGTTACAATCCTCATTAATTTAGACACCAACTGGTACCAGAAGTGCTGAATTTTTATGTATATATATTTTAACCCCTCTTGGCATGTATAGATCTCCATATTCCTTTTGTAACCGATTTTCAATTTCAAGATTATTTATTGATTATTCATTCATAAATTGAAATCAATATCAAATTGGACTGTATTTATAACTCATCAAAATTATTACTAGATTTTGAAATTATGATGAATTGTGACTGTAGTATATTTCACAACAAGAGGAAATTTTATTTAGATTTTCATGATGGTTGAACATTTATTATAATATCTTTGAATTGGAAATTATTTCACGAACACGTTCTTAATCTATCATCATGCTTCCATCCTTCATGATTTTGTCTCAATGTGGAGAGTTTAACATTTTTTTTCAAAATCATCTTGAATAAACAGTGGAAACATTTGTGATAAAAATAGGACTATGTTATTATTCAGAATTAGTGATAATTGAAAAATTTTCAATGATCCCGGTACAGTCAAGCATATTTCATAATATAATTAATTTAGAAATTTATTTCACAATCCATTTCTGTACCTACCACATTTCTATCATTCATATTGGTTTTATGTACAGAGGAGTTTTTCCTTTTAAAACTGAAAACGATAAATATATAATTAATACATAAGTGTGTCTCTAACCTCATTCAAAAATCCAAGCTCTGGTCATGCATGGTTATGAGACAACTTATAATTTAAGCTGCGACTGACCTCATTTAAAAATTCAAGCTCTGCTTATGCATGGTCAGTGTGCTCTTAAATAAAATAAAAAGGAAAGGAAAATAATTTGAATAAATAATAAAAATTCTATGAAATTTCCTTGGTGTATAAAAACCAGCCTATCAATCCATCTCTCTAATCTGTAAAATGTGTTAATATTTTATGATGTATTATGATTTGTTGATTGATAGCTATTTGGATTTGATATTATTCGATTTTGTCATTTAAATTGAATTATTAATTATAGTCCAAATCCATCACTGTTTCTGATCTCATTTTATAAAATTCTTTTGAAAATAGTTGAAATCATGCTTTTGAAGCTCTCTCCATTTTTAAATTCATCATAAATCCTTCATTCTCTACAATGTGAAATATGCCACCTATTCTCAGTTTATTATGATTTTTGTTTGACAGATTGAAATTTATGATGACAGTTCTTCCTCTTAAGCTGAAATTACATTGTTTAGTCATTTTTTCATCTATATTTTAAATTCTGAATCTTATTGATGATAAAAAATGGGGGAGAATGGATTGAGATTTTGATTTATGGGTGAATATTTGACAAATATTTTTATCATTGAATAATCATTCGATTTATTCTGTTCACTCATGCACGGTTATAGGGGGAGTTTTCTGTTGTAGGGGGAGCTAATGAATACGGGGAGTTCAATATTCACTGTCAAACACATTTACTGTGCTCAAAATCTTTTATTTGTTTGTCATCATCAAAAGGTGGAGATTGTTGTATATAACGGTGTTGTATACACAATTATATGATTTTTGTTTCATGATAACAACCAAATATATATTCTTTTAAATGTGTTAGTTATTGTAATGTTATATAATATCACAGACATGAATATAATATTTATATTTAAATAGAATACGACTGTATAGAATTTCATATATTCACACAGTATTTTATTTAAATATAAAGATTATATTTCAACATTCAAGCAGTACAAATTATATGACTCCACTATTTGTACACATTCATGGATATTACACATGATATTGTACTTGTACATATACTGAATATGCTAGACAAATTTGTTTGAACACAATAAAAATAATATTTTATTTCAATCAAATTTGTTTAATACAAACATCCGTACATTTTTCTCATTACTACATAGTTCCCCTCTATAACACTCACACTCAGTCATACATACATTGATACATTTACATATTGACACTTAACATTGTCTTTAGTCTTCAGTCTTCTTCTTTACATCGTCTTCCAGTCAGTCCAGTCATCGTCTGCTTACCTACCACATGAAAAACACACACAATACACTGTAATAGAAATAAAAACTGAACACATGCAAATATAAATTTTATCTTTAAAATTTTATTTGCCTCATAATTTCAGTGTGTTTCTCATCATCTTTCATGACTTGATCTGATATGTGAGTACAACACGCGCTTGATACATGTATACACACACATGTGTATGTATATACACATATTACAGTGCAGGGACAGTAAAATCTATTTTGGATGGCTGCAAATACACACGTGTAACTGCCTCGCCAGTCCAGTGTGCAACTGAGGAGTAGCCACGTGGACCATCTCGACTCATTGCACAATACAAATCAGTGTGCAAATGGTCAAGCAACAAGGTGAAGTACATATTTGCCAAAAATAAGCTGATAAACATGGCAGATCACAACAAAATCAAGTGTATATAACATGGCAAATCAAGTTCAAGTTCAGATTTCAGATCAGCCCCAAACTAGTGACAATCACATTGGATCATCTCAAATTCATGTGATTTACTGTGGCAGATAAATTTAAAAAAAAAACATGGAAGATCAGCTCAGCGACATGACAAAATCACTCATATGCAAGTGAAGATTAGTTCAAGTGAAGATCGCAATAAAATCAAGCAAGATCAGTTCAGTTTTACACTAACATGCATGGTATGTAGTGACCCGAAAATCCGGTCCAATTTGAGCTCACTAAATAACACAAGTCCAACCCCAAATTGCACTTGAAATTCAAGAAACTAATAGAAAGAAGATAGAGGGTGAGGATAGATAAGACAGAAACTTAGAATAGAAGAAGAAGAAGAACATCATTATCAGAGTAAACACGAATCTCACAGCGGAACGAATAAAATATAACATAACTTTTGAAATACAAACAGTTATATATACAATAGCACTTATCAGAGTGCAGCACTTACAACAACAGCGGAAAAAATAATAACTATAGAATCATGAAGCCTCCTGCTCCAAGCTCTCCAAGTGTATCTATAAAATCGTGACTACTTGACTGCCCGTACAAATTAGGCACCCAAGAATTTAGGGAAACAAAACAAATAAACTTCGGGTCAGTCATGGGACTGGTGTGAATAAAACTCCTAACACTTGGTTTAATAACGGATATATCATAAGACCACGCCGTGAAAACGGAACGGGTTTGCCCTTATGAAAATCCAAACAACTTTGTAAAGCGATATCATTCTGATATTATAATAATGTCTAAGTACAATTAGATATCAATCTAGTAGAAACGATTTCATCTCACGTTCTACATATAGTATACAATCAAAACCGCAAGCACGTATTGGGTAACGGATTTCCAACTATGACAAGGTATGGAACCACCTTCCGATCAGTGTACTCTAGGAACAATACACTGGAGTTCAACAAGAACATCTTACAACTCAGCCACACATGACCGACCACTCATTTCGCTTGAGTGTATCGAATGTACATCACCAACGGTTGGGATCAGCAACCGTTCCCCGCATATATATGGGACAGCATTGATAGATTAAAAGAAGCAAATGAATATTCTCTAGATAGGTGATTATACACCCTACTTCGGTGCGACCGACTTAGCCATGCTGCCTGCCCGATTTCTATCATTTACTGGTTGATGAGGCTTGAGGTTACGCTTTATCATCACATCAGATTCACTTCGAATGCTACATTGTCAGATCCATCTAAATCACTAATCTGACGTCTACAACCATACATTACGTGTCAGCTAAAAGAAGTTTCCTTCCCCGTTTCCACTCTTGGTACGGTTGAAGAAATCAATGTACGTGACCTTCCTGGAAATACTCTGTCAGACATTCATCTATACAAGTCATCCAGGAACAGGATGAACCGAAGGCACTATTCAGTATATCCATCTTAGGCAATGTTATCTAAGAATTATACCATAGCCCTTGCACTTTACTCCGTCTTCAATTATCTTTGGCATATATGATTCGCAACGCTTATGCCAATACAAAGTGGTTCTTTGGATAATAATCCAACCGGTCTCTCCATATTAACAACGTAAAATGGTCAAAACATTGATAGTCTGCGATTTAACTATCAAAGAAAAACTCGTGTGCAAACAACGATATTATTTCCAGGTGGAAATTATAACAATCAATCATCATTCAACATTTATCTCTTTAGTTCATTAATTCACTTATCTCCTGTTTCCCTATATTCTAAATCTCTTATTTTCTAATTTTTAGAAAATATACTTTATTAACAATGGAAAACATTTCCATTTCCTGTTTTCTATATTAGAAAACATTTCTGATTTCTTATTTGGAAAACATTTCCAAAGTTTCTTCATTGGATTTAAACAGATGTTTTAAATAAACATCGCTATGCCAACTCAAACTATTTACTGAATTCACTTAACCATCATTCACTATCAAACCTTACCATTCCTTAGTTAAGAAGGAAGTCAATCAAGTTGGGGTATAATTATCTCTCAGACCTTAACTGAACAACGTTATAACTTCGAAATAGTAACAGTTTATCTTTTAAACCTTTAACAACTTCTTTACGTAACTCTCGGATTCAATTTACGAATCCACTTCTTTATTGAAAACATTGATTATAACGATAACGTTATAATCCCTACTTTCGCAATATCAAACTTCAATTATAACCTTTATTCTTTAATTCGAATAATTAAACCTAACCCTAATTTATTAGTGTATATTCTTGATTTAAAAACCAGAAAGTAAATATTACTTTCCCGAATTCAATATAATTGAATTCGACGTATAATTCTCTTTCGAGTAATCTCTATTTGATTAACTCTTCTTCGAATATCCTATATTCGATTATCTCTCTTCGAATAACTTATATTCGAAATCTCTCTCTTTCAAATACGCCATATTCGATAATCTCCTTTCGATTAACTAATCGATAACTCCTTTTGATTTAAACTATAATCGATAATTCCTTTCGATTAAACTATAATTGATAATTCCTTTCGATTAAACTATAATCGATAATTCCTTTCGATTAAACTATAATCGATAACTCCTTTCCTTTAACTCTATTCGAATAAACTATATTCAACTAACTCCTTTAACTCTATTCGAATAACCAATATTCGACTAACTCCTTTAAATTAACTCACTTGGATTTACTCGGTTTACTTAATTCATTTTGACTAATTTAACCTAATTAACTCGACTTATTTAACTCCTATCGAATAACTAATATTCGATAAACTTATATTTGTATTACAATGCCTGTTTAACTTTATTTCGAATAACTAATATTCGATTTAACTCCATTCGGTTGACTCTAGATCGCAGCGATCACAATGGTTACGACTGATTCCCTCAGGAAACATCCGACTGCCTTAGGCTATTTACATCCCTGCGAATTACGCTATCAGTCGGGCGGAATGACACTTATCCTGAATAACTATGTTTGACTAACTCTAACTCAAATAACTACACTTGATTAACTCTAGTGGTTAACTCTAACTGATTAACTCTACTGGTTAACTCTAACTGATTAACCCTAACTGATTAACTCTAACTGGTTAACTCTAACTGGTTAACTCTAACTGGTTAACTCTAATTGATTAACTCTAACTGGTTAACTCTAACTGGTTAACTCTAACTGGTTAACTCTAACTGGTTAACTCTATTCATTTAACTCTATTCAACTATCACGACTCGACTAACCTCTTTTGAATAACATATTCGATTGACTAACTTTCGAATACCATATTCGATTAACAAACTTCGAATACCATATTCGATTAACTAACTTCGAATACCATATTCGATTAACTAACATCGAATACCATATTCGATTAACTAACATCGAATACCATATTCGATTAACTAGACTTCGAATACCATATTCGATTAACTAACTTCGAATACCATATTCGATTTCTCCTTTTTGATAACGTTTATCCATTTAAAAAGATCCCCTTTTTAACAAAGTTTATTCATTTATAAAGATTCACTTTTTAGTAACGGTTCTTCACTTTATAAATGTTCTTTTAATAACGTTTTCCTTTTTATAACGGTTTCCTTTTTATAACTTCTTATTCCGTTATAAACCAATTTCTTTTTCATTAACTCTATTTAGTTTCTAAATATCCCCTTTTCAATTCTATTTGTAAATGGTTTACAAATATTTCTTTTTTCTATTTTATTCTATTTGCAAATTGTTTGCAAATATTTCCTTTTCAAATTTATTATTAAAAATATTCTAACTCCTTAAATTTTCGGGAAAATTCGCCATAACCTCCTTTGTATCGGGAGCATCGAGAAAATCCCCAAACCCGACACACAGGCCTTTCCATTCAAAAAGAAAATGGTTTGAAATTATTTCCATTTTGAATATCTCCTATTTATAAATATTCCAAATTTATAAATATCCCTTATTTATAAATATTCCATTTATAAATATCTCTTATTTATAAATATTCCAATTTATAAATATTCCAATTTATAAATATTCTATTTTCAATATCACTTTGAAAATATCCTTATCAACATCCCGTATGTTATGGTATTCAATCATATCAAATCACGATGATAAATATCGTCCAAACACATATGATCGACAATAGATTATATATCACATCATATATTGCAATATATGAACAGAACAGTAATATAAATATTGAGGAGTCCAGTTGGACCCCTCCAACCTGTTTCCCTGCATCATAGATGTTACACAGTATAATCAACATCCATTACAGTTCAGTACGAATTATTCTGATAAACAGAATCAATATATATATATATATATATATTTAAATGTTTATATATATATATATATATATATATATATATATATATATAATTTCAACTAACTGACTAGCAGTTCAATCAATCAACCAAAACACAGCAATCAATAGATGATTAACAGTTCTAAGAATACATTATAAAAATATAACTGTTCAGAGTTGGTAAGTTTTACTCACATTTGCAGTTCATCGTTAAAGAACGATAAACTGTTATTTGATTTGAATCAAACAATTTATTTCGCCATAAAATCATACGAGCCCCAATCCACTTCCAGTCAGCTTCATTGTGAAGCTCTCGTCCATACGGTCCCAACGCAACTGACGGTTCATGATTCCGATATAGTATGTAGAAGTTATGATATTACGAAGTTAGTACACCATTATAATTTAAATAAAACTAAACATTGGATTTAAATGGTTAATGGGCCTTAACTTTTAAATAGCCCATACACCCTGACAAACCCAGACCGCACCAAGTCCTTCTTCCCAAAACGAGATGGCCATGACTTCAACACTCCATTACTGTAACTTTCATCCACAAGAACTCACGGTTTCCCTTCAACTGACCATTAAAACAATCACCAAGCCTTCCGTTCACCTCCTCATCCACTGTACCGCTTCTTTGATCCCAAACAACCTTCACGCCCATCCCATTTGCTTCAGATTTCACCAACGCAAAAACCCAACTTCCACGCTATCATTTTACGCCTTCGAGCTTCCCTTTCAGTCGAACTCCTCTTTCAGGCATCCTAATACTTCGAGCTCCATCCCCAACACCCTGATTTCCCACTCGCGCTCCATTCTCGCATCTCGTCGATGAGGTTTTCTAGCACTGCTGTGAAAATAGCAACCCCCAAATCTCAGTCGAACACCACGATGTACAGCTCGAACAACTCAAGCTCATCAACTTCGAAAACTTCCGAACCTTAAACCGACGCTGCTGTAAATACAGCGTCCCATATTTCATTCGAACCTTCCAATACTTAACCCAAAGTGAAGAGAATACTTGCAAGATCCTAAATATCTATATCTCATGATTTTTATAATTTGTTTGGATTAAACTTTGATTTTCAAAGTTACGGTTTTTCTTTTTGGAAGAAACTTCCTGGCGGCTACAAACCAGAGAAGTGTAAATTAGGTTAGGAACGGTTTGTTGGAGTATTATATAGGAGATGAGTGTTGAGATATTTATGTGAAGGGAATATTCTCGGCATATTCCTTTTCATTAATTCGTTTTCCATTTAAAACTAACACAAATAATCTCTACAATGAGATATAATACCTATCCCTAGCATAGAAAAATATTCCGAATCCAATGGGACCGGTTTCGTCAAATTCCGACACCGTTTGCAAAAATCCCTTAGAAAATATCGATGAAAAACACCGAGCAATAATTCCTAACAATTTCATAAAAAATCCTAAAAATATGAGACCTTGACGTTTCACTAGACCTCTCCCTAAGGTTTCGTATGAAACTTGTTTCGTTGAATTTCGAGTTCGTTTGACCAGTTAACCATTCAGTTTAGTTTGTTTCAAGTTAAAAACATAGTGTACCGTACTATGAAATATCCTGTTCACGTAGGGACTGCTATGGACAGAAACAAAGATACCATTTAAATGAGTGACGTGCTCTGGTCCCAAAAATGTAATAATACCGGTAGATGGACTCATATTGTGAAACCCCGAAATGTCGATACAGGGTGCCAAGTACTCCAAATAAAAAGTTGCTTATTAAATTATTTAAAAATTACCATAAAATTCTAAAAATTAAATTATCACTATTTCCCAAAAGAACCTTGTCTAAATTCAAACCAGATCTCTAGTTATATCGAATAAACAGATACGGTCGATAAACGATTCTATAGCGACTATTCCAAAATTTGATTTGGACGTAAATCAAAATCTACACGACGAAATCCCGATATTTCTCTTCCATTAGAAAACTATTATCAAATCGGTGCTGACGGTTCTTATTTCACAGAAATCCGACTTAAAACGGACCCTATATATTCAGTTGAAGTTCAAATCGCCAAATAGCGAACTGCAACGCTATTTCGAGCTCGTTTATAAATATATTATAAACTATACATTCAACTATCGTCGATTCAATATATTCGTTATTATAATTCAACTCCAACCTGAATTATAGCTTATATAAGATCCAGTTCACATCGTATTGTGAATTCTACTATTCCCGACTATTCAGGAAATATATTATCCAATTATTTATATTAATTAAATATAAATATTATTTAATTCCAGTTATTGATATCGTTAAATCGATATTTAATAATTAAATTAGTTAATTATTCTCCTGCCAAATTACGGGTCATTACAATCTTTCCCCCTTAAAATAATTTCGTCCTCGAAATTGCTAAGGTAGGGGACGACCCTATCTACTGGGTAAAATTCTACCTGTTTACCTCTTATCTCCGATTTTAACTGAACCAATTAATATCGACTAAAATATTAATTTATTCCGACTAACTAAATTTTCAAAAATTCTGAAAATTTTCTAATACATGAACTTTTCAAAAAAATTCGCCATACCCTCCTTTGTACAGCCCTATCGGTAAAACTCCAACTCGCCTCTCTAGGCCTTCTCCAACCCAAAAGAGAATCAAACAGCCAAGCGGCTTGCCAATTCGGCTCATCAAAATCTCAAACTCATATCAAATATAAACTGGTACCTTTCTGTCGGGCATATCAACTCTGTCACTTCCATTATGTTATCAACTCAGCATATACCAGTGTTATCTCAAATCAAATTCCAATCAGTTCATATCCTCAAATCCAAATCGAATTTCATCCGAACTCCAATGTCAAATTTCAAATTCTTAACTCATCAACCCAATTCCATTACAGATTATTCTCTAATCCAATTCAATTCTATTTAACTCAGTTCAAGTTAAATTTCAAATTACTTTTTTACCATCTCATTTTATTTAACTTCATTAGTTAAATTTTAATTTCAGAACTTAAATTCCTGGGTAAATTTTAAATCAATTTGAAATCATAATACCAATTCAAAACCTTTGAATTTCTAAACAACTTGTTTTCTCAAAATAATTCAAAAACAAAACCTTTGGTAGTAATCCGTCACTTAGCAACTCGAAAATTACACCGAAGATGTATCGATCCATCCTCGGAATTATTTTCCAGTCATCAAGATGAGTTCAATACTATATCACTTTCAGTTTAAAAAACGTTTTCAAATCTCCCAGGAACTTAAAATTCTCTTATACTTAATCCAAATATGTTAACAAACACCTTTCCAAATCTCCAAGGTTTTAATTTCAATTCTAATTGAATTTCATATTTAACTCATTCGTAACACTTATACGAATCTCGATTGGATATTTACATAACCGTTTCACTTTTATAATCTTACTCGATTATAATAACAACCAACACAACCAATATACTATATAAAATGTATTTGGGTAAAATCATTCCATTTACCCTCTTTTCAAAACATACCATGTCGGTTCATCGTATTCAAGTGTTTATAAAACTCTTCCCGATACAGTGGATCAAACTGATCGTCCAGAATCCATAAGCCACTCAACCAATGAGTCTCCACAATATAAATCACTTTATATTAACTAACAAATACGCACTCGTATATATACACTCAATTCAGTCTAGGATATTACCAATCCCATCTCTACTGAATCACGCCACAGAGCCAAGGTATTAACTAAACCATGCTTTGATACCTACTGTAGTGACCCGAAAATCCGGTCCAATTTGAGCTGACTAAATAACATAAGTTCAACCCCAAATTGCACTTGAAATTCAAGAAACTAATCGAAAGAAGATAGAGGGTGAGGATAGATAAGATAGAAAATTGGAATAGAAGAAGAAGAACATCATTATAAGAGTAAACACGAATCTCACAGCGGAACGAATAAAATATAACATAACTTTTGAAATACAAACAGTTATATATACAATAGCACTTATCAGAGTGCAGCACTTACAACAACAGCGGAAATAATAATAGCTATAGAATACTGAAGCCTCCTGCTCCAAGCTCTCCAAGTGTATCTGTAAAATCCTGACTACTTGACTGCCTATACAAATTAGGCACCCAAGAGTTTAGGGAAACAAAACAAATAAACTTCGGGTCAGTCATGGGACTGGTGTGAATAAAACTCCTAACACTTGGTTTAATAACGGATATATCATAAACCACGCCGTGAAAACGGAACGGGTTTGCCCTTATGAAAATCCAAACAACTTTGTAAAGCGATATCATTCTGATATTATAATAATGTCTAAGTACAATTAGATATCAATCTAGTAGAAATGCTTTCATCTCACGTTCTACATATAGTATACAATCAAAACCGCAAGCACTTATTGGGTAATGGATTTCCAACTATGACAAGGTATGGAACCACCTTCCGATCAGTGTACTCTAGGAACGATACACAGGAGTTCAACAAGAACATCTTACAACTCAGCCACACATGACCGACCACTCATTTCGCTTGAGTGTATCGAATGTACATCACCAACGGTTGGGATCAGCAACCGTTCCCCATATATATATGGGATAACATTGATAGATTAAAAGAAGCAAATGAATATTCTCTAGATAGGTGATTATACACCCTACTTCGGTGCGACCGACTTAGCCATGCTGCCTGCCCGATTTCTGTCATTTACCGGTTGATGAGGCTTGAGGTTACGCTTTATCATCACATCAGATTCACTTCGAATGCAACATTGTCAGATTCATCTAAATCACTAATTTGACGTCTATAACCATACATTACGTGTCAGCTAAAAGAAGTTTCCTTCCCCGCTTCCACTCTTGGTACGGTTGAAGAAATCAATGTACGTGACCTTCCTGGAAATTCTCTGTCAGACATTCATCTATACAAGTCATCCAGGAACAGGATGAACCGAAGGCACTATTCAGTATATCCTTCTTAGGCACTGTTATCTAAGACT
This sequence comes from Allium sativum, assembly GCA_030737875.1. Lineage (NCBI taxonomy): Eukaryota > Viridiplantae > Streptophyta > Magnoliopsida > Asparagales > Amaryllidaceae > Allium > Allium sativum. The sequence goes on from CM060923.1 coordinate 446,990,024, forward strand.
TATACCATAGCCCTAGGACCTTACTCTGTCTTCAATTATCTTTGGCATATATGATTCGCAACGCTTATGCCAATACAAAGTGGTTCTTTGGATAATAATCCAACCGGTCTCTCCATATTAACAATGTAAAATGGTCAAAACATTGATAGTCTGTGATTTAACTATCAAAGAAAAACTCGTGTGAAAACAACGATATTATTTCTAGATGGAAATTATATCAATCAATCATCATTCAACATTTATCTCTTTAGTTCATTAATTCACTTATCTCCTGTTTCCTTATATTCTAAATCTCTTACTTTCTAATTTTTAGAAAATATACTTTATTAACAATGGAAAACATTTCCATTTCCTGTTTTCTATATTAGAAAACATTTCTGATTTCTTATTTGGAAAACATTTCCAAAGTTTCTTCATTGGATTTAAACAGATGTTTTAAATAAACATCGCTATGCCAACTCAAACTATTTACTGAATTCACTTAACCATCATTCACCATCAAACCTTACCATTCCTTAGTTAAGAAGGAAGTCAATCAAGTTGGGGTATAATTACCTCTCAGACCTTAACTGAACAACGTTATAACTTCGAAATAGTAACAGTTTATCTTTTAAACCTTTAACAACTTCTTTACGTAACTCTCGGATTCAATTTACGAATCCACTTCTTTATTGAAAACATTGATTATAACGATAACGTTATAATCCCTACTTTCGCAATATCAAACTTCAATTATAACCTTTATTCTTTAATTCGAATAATTAAACCTAACCCTAATTTATTAGTGTATATTCTTGATTTAAAAACCGGAAAGTAAATATTACTTTCTCGAATTCGATATAATTGAATTCGACGTATAATTCTCTTTCGAGTAATCTCTATTTGATTAACTCTTCTTCGAATATCCTATATTCGATTATCTCTCTTCGAATAACTTATGTTCGAAATCACTCTCTTTCGAATACGCCATATTCGATAATCTCCTTTCGATTAACTAATCGATAACTCCTTTCAATTTAAACTTTAATCGATAATTCCTTTCGATTAAACTATAATCGATAATTCCTTTCGATTGAACTATAATCGATAATTCCTTTCGATTAAACTATAATCGATAACTCCTTTCCTTAAACTCTATTCGAATAAACTATATTCGACTAACTCCTTTAACTCTATTCGAATAACCAATATTCGACTAACTCCTTTAAATCAACTCACTTGGATTTACTCGGTTTACTTAACTCATTTTGACTAACTTAACCTAATTAACTCGACTTATTTGACTCCTATCGAATAACTCATATTCGATTAACTTATATTCGAATTACAATGCCTATTTAACTTTATTTCGAATAACTAATATTCGATTTAACTCCATTCGCTTGACTCTAGATCGCAGCGATCACAATGGTTACGCCTGATTCCCTCAGGAAACATCCGACCGCCTTAGGCTATTTACAGCCCTGCGAATTCCGCTTGCAGTCTTTCGGAATGACACTTATCCTGAATAACTATGTTTGACTAATTCTAACTCAAATAACTACACTTGATTAACTCTAGTGGTTAACTCTAACTGATTAACTCTACTGGTTAACTCTAACTGATTAACCCTAACTGATTAACTCTAACTGGTTAACTCTAACTGGTTAACTCTAACTGGTTAACTCTAACTGATTAACTCTAACTGGTTAACTCTAACTGGTTAACTCTAACTGGTGAACTCTAACTGGTCAACTCTAACTGGTCAACTCTAACTGGTTAACTCTAACTGGTTAACTCTAACTGGTTAACTCTATTCGTTTAACTCTATTCAACTATCTCGACTCGACTAACCTCTTTTGAATAACATATTCGATTGACTAACTTTCGAATACCATATTCGATTAACAAACTTTGAATACCATATTCGATTAACTAACTTCGAATACCATATTCGATTAACTAACATCGAATACCATATTCGATTAACTAAACTTCGAATACCATATTCGATTAACTAACTTCGAATACCATATTCGATTTCTCCTTTTTGATAACGTTTATCCATTTAAAAAGATCCCCTTTTTAACAACGTTTATTCATTTATAAAGATTCACTTTTTAGTAACGGTTCTTCACTTTATAAATGTTCTTTTAATAACGTTTTCCTTTTTATAACGGTTTCCTTTTTATAACGGTTTCCTTTTTATAACTTCTTATTCCGTTATAAACCAATTTCCTTTTCATTAACTCTATTTAGTTTCTAAATATCCCCTTTTCAATTCTATTTGTAAATGGTTTACAAATATTTCTTTTTTCTATTTTATTCTATTTGCAAATGGTTTGCAAATATTTCCTTTTCAAATTTATTCTTAAAAATATTCTAACTCCTTAAATTTTCAGGAAAATTCGCCATAACCTCCTTTGTATCGGGAGCATCGGGAAAATCCCCAAACCCGCCACACAGGCCTTTCCATTCAAAAAGAAAATGGTTTGAAATTATTTCCTTTTTGAATATCTCCTATTTATAAATATTCCAAATTTATAAATATCCCTTATTTATAAATATTCCATTTACAAATATCTCTTATTTATAAATATTCCAATTTATAAATATTCTGTTTTCAATATCACTTTGAAAATCTCCTTATCAACATCCCGTATGTTATGGTATTCAATCATATCAAATCACGATGATAAATATCGTCCAAACACATATGATCGACAATAGACTATATATCACATCATATATTGCAATATATGAACAGAACAGTAATATAAATATTGAGGAGTCCAGTTGGACCCCTCCAATCTGTTTCCCTGCATCACAGATGTTACACAGTATAATCAACATCCATTACAGTTCAGTACGAATTATTCTGATAAACAGAATCTATATATATATATTTATTTAACGGTTTATATATGTATATATATAATTTCAACTAACTGACAAGTAGTTCAATCAATCAACCAACACACATCAATCAACAGATGATTAACAGTTCTAAGAATACATCATTGTGAAGCTCTCGTCCATACGGTCCCAATGCAACTGACGGTTCGTGATTCCGATATCGTATGTAGAAGTTATGATATTACGAAGTTAGTACACCATTATAATTTAAATAAAACTAAACATTGGATTTAAATGGTTAATGGGCCTTAACTTTTAAACAACCCATACACCCTGACAAACCCAGACCGCACCAAGTCCTTCTTCCCAAAACGAGATGGCCGTGACTTCAACACTCCATTACAATAACTTTCATCCACAAGAACTCACGGTCTCCCTTCAACTGACCATTAAAACAATCACCAAGCCTTCCGTTCACCTCCTCATCCACTGTACCGCTTCTTTGATCCCAAACAAACTTCACGCCCATCCCATTTGCTTCAGATTTCACCAACGCAAAAACCCAACTTCCATGCTATCATTTTCCGCCTTCGAACATTCCTTTCAATCGAACTCCTCTTCCAGGCATCCTAATACTTCGAGCTCCATCTCCAACACCCTGATTTCCCACTCGCGCTCCATTCTCGCATCTCGTCGATGAGGTTTTCTAGCACTGCTGTGAAAATAGCAACCCCCAAATCTCAGTCGAACACCACGATGTACAGCTCGAACAACTCAAGCTCATCAACTTCGAAAACTTCCGAACCCTAATCCGACGCTGCTGTAAATACAGCGTCCCATATTTCATTCGAACCTTCCAATACTTAACCCAAAGTGAAGAGAATACTTGCAAGATCCTAAATATCTATATCTCATGATTTTTATAATTTGTTTTGATTAAACTTTGATTTCCAAAGTTATGGTTTTGCTTTTTGGAAGAAACTTCCTGGCGGCTACAAACCAGAGAAGTGTAAATTAGGTTAGGAACGGTTTGTTGGAGTATTATATAGGAGATGAGTGTTGAGATATTTATGTGAAGGGAATATTCTCGGCATATTCCTTTTCATTAATTCGTTTTCCATTTAAAACAAACACAAATAATCTCTACAATGAGATCTAATACATATCCCTAGCATAGAAAAATATTCCGGATCCAATGGGACAGGTTTCGTCGAATTCCGACACCGTTTGCGAAAATCCCTTAGAAAATATCAATGAAAAACACCAAGCAATAATTCCTAACAATTTCTGAAAAAATCCTAAAAATATGAGGCCTTGACGTTTCACTAGACCTCTCCCTAAGGTTTCGTATAAAACTTGTTTCGTTGAATTTCGAGTTCGTTTGACCAGTTAACCATTCAGTTTAGTTTGTTTCAAGTTAAAAACATAGTGTACCATACTATGAAATATCCTGTTCACGTAGGGACTGCTATGGACAGAAACAAAGATACCATTTAAATGAGTGACGTGCTCTGGTCCCAAAAATGAAATAATACCGGTAGATGGACTCATATTGTGAAACCCCGAAATGTCGATACAAGGTGCCAAATACTCCGAATAAAAAGTTGCTTATTAAATTAATTAAAAATTAACATAAAATTCTAAAAATTAAATTATCACTATTTCCCAAAAGAACCTTGTCTAAATTCAAACCCGATCTCTAGTTATATCGAATTAATCGATACGGTCGATAAATGATTGTATAGCGACTATTCCAAAATTTGATTTGGACGTGAATCAAAATCTACACGACGAAATCCCGATATTTCTCTTCCATTAGAAAACTATTATCAAATCGGTCCTGACGGTTCTTGTTTCATAGAAATTCGACTTAAAACGGACCCTATATATTCAGTTGAAGTTCAAATCGCCAAATAGCGAACTGGAACGCCATTTCGAGCTCGTTTATAAATATATTATAAACTATACGTTCAACTGTCTTCGATTCAATATATTCGTTATTATAATTCAACTCCAAACTGAATTATAGCTTATATAAGATCCAGTTCACATCGTATTGTGAATTCTACTATTCCCGACTATTCTGGAAATATATTATCCTATTATTTATATTAATTAAATATAAATATTATTTAATTCCAGTTATTGATATCGTTAAATCGATATTTAATAATTAAATTAGTTAATTATTTTCCTTCCAAATTACGGGTCATTACATGGTAGATCAACATAAAAAACATGGCAGATTTCAGGTGTAGGAGCAAAGCATATACAAGAACAAGGCAGGGTCACATAGCAAATGATTGTGCAAACCTACATGTGTGTGTGAGTGTATGGCTCAGCAATGTCAAAGTGGTTCAGCTTAGCTAACATGAAGTCATGAGTTCAGCAGCAAAGTTCAACTACAAACAACATAGTACAAATGACACTAGAGGCATGTGGTCGAGCACAATGGTCGAGCCATGCACAAATAAATGAGGCTAACAATTCAGAGCAATTCAGTGTAGACAATGATGGCGTATGGAGAAATATCAGTGCACTCAAGACGACACAATGGTGAAACTCGGTGACAAGGATGGTCAAGACTAATACAAAGTCGAGCACAAAGAATGGAGCAGCTGCATGTATATACAATCAGTCCAGAATGGCAAAGACAAGCAATGCATTCTGTTCTTAGGAAGGCCAACATGGTGATATTCTGGGAAGTATGCAACATTTGGGTTTGACATGTACATATGCCAAAAGTGACAACATGCCAAAGTAGAGACAGCTTCATCTATTATGTTGAAGATTTTTTTGATTGGAAAGTTTTTTAAATCATGCAATCTTTGAAAAGAAATCAAAATTTCATTTTGGGCATAGTGGTTATGGTAAAAACACAATTTAATTCGGTAAGTTTTCTTCAATTCTTTCCAGTGTTAACAAAATAAGTTTTTCAGAAAATTGAGAAAATGTTTTTGTCATGTTTTCAAATTGTTTCCAGTTTTACTTCAAGGAATATGATTAGCGAGAAATCATTTGCAAATCAATCACCAGAAAATCAAATAATTTAAAGGCCTTCTATGTCGAATTTCCTTTCTCCAGAATTCTACAATCATATATGGGAAAGTTAAGATTTGTTTCTATCATTTATGGAGTGGTGACAAAGCAAGAATCAATCTCGGCTATTTTTTGAAATCATCAATTTTTGAAACGGAATTAAAACCGACCTCTCTCATGAAGGAAAGACAGATTATTTTTTAACATGTTTTTTCAACACTATGGAAATCAATCCAAATATAGAAACAAAAGGTTGGCAACAATTTAAGGTTTTCCAGAAATGACTAAAGTTTAGCAAGGTAACAAATTTCAGGAAATCTCGCAAATCAAAAGGGGGCAGTCACACAAACCAGGCCAACGAGGAAATTAGATTTTTAGGATTTTCTATTATCCTATTTAACACCATTCATCACTGGCTGATCAAAAGTGAATCCAAGCAATATAGATTGCAAACCGACAAATCAATTTAAGCATTTCAAAGCAATAATTTTCAGCAAAACTCACATTGTTTTCGGTCAAGAGCAAGAGAGAAAATTCCAAATCGAAACATCTGAGAGCAACAGCGAATCGGAGCTTCATAGAAGCAATTTCATCAAGCCCTCAATTTGATTTGGGACGAAGCAGGAGGAAATCCTAGCCATTTTCAAGCCGCTATTTTTTGTTCAGAGATAAAGGAGACCGAGTAAAGAAAATATGGATGGACTCAATTGAAAGTGGTCGGCCTATCTATGGTTCAAAGAAACAAGAGACTAAATTGTTTTATATTTAAAAGCTAGGGTTTTTGTCTTTTATTTTTATTGTATTTTAGTTTCTTTTGTAAACCGACAAAACAGTTTACTAGAGTTTGTAAAATCTTAGGTTACGGATTACTGGTTTGTAATTCGGGAAAATATGGTCGAGGGGATATCGATCAGTATAGGGTTTTGAGCGTAGGCTTATTACAGGAGCAGGGAGTGCGAGTTTACAGTGTCTGTAAGCGGGATCTGTTATTAACACCTAGTAGAAACCTTAGGAATGCAGCAGTAGGCAGGGTTTTGCCGAAGCTGGGAATCTCAACGTGTTATTTCCTTTCTGCTTTTTACTTCTGCTGCATTCTGTGATCTTTTTTTATTTAATTTACCATTAAATTTTTAACTCAGTGTAAAACTGTGATAAACCATATTCATCCCCCTCTTGGGTTAATCTAGATCCAACAAAAACAAGGAAATAGAAAATGCATACGGCGGGAGAGAACCTAAAATAAATATTGGGGAAGGTAATTAAGGCGAACGATTCTAAAAACACTAGAACATTAGACAGTTAGTTGGAAAATAAGGGTGCACCTTTTGATTTGCAATCAAACACGTTACCATTGCAACACGAGGGCCAATGTTTACAGAATATTTGACAAAAACAAGATAGGTCGTCTTCGAATTGCACCAAACACAATTTGTATGTTAGCTTTTTGCATCTCTTGTAATGTTCTGTCATTCAAATGTTGGATATACAACAAGATATTAATTCTTAGTTGGTACAGTATAACAGATTCATAGTTGTTCACTTTAAAGCATGACACTTAAATCTCAAAGTAGAAGTAGTAAATGTCTTCAGTTTTGATAAAATTAATCGATAAAAAATGGAAAAATGTAAATTTGGATAATTTTACCTAAATTTGATAGAGCTTTATATCAAACTATTCACTAAGCATTGCTATTCACAACATATAAATGATTGAATACTACCTAATTGTTAAGCACGGTTGGCAACTCCTAATAGTAGATATCAAATCAGTCAGCATGCTAATTTCAAATTAATAATCTTCTTTTGCTAGAAATCTATTTTACAACCTGCTATACAAATTAAAAGCACTTGTATGATTTTTTTAACCTTTGTCTGTTACTGCCTTCCGATCCGGTAGCTCCACTAAAACAACTATGGGAAAGCATCTATGTAAAATACAATGAAACTCACTGCAAATCCACTCAATGAGTGATTAGCATAGCAGAAGCAGGAGCTATGCACCAAATTGCAGTTATCTCTTGGTATCGAGAATTAAATCGTTAATAAAAGACCCAACGAAAAAGTCAAAAAGAGATATACTGGAACATATATGTTCAGTCAGAATTGTAAATACTTGCATTCTACCTCTACATCAGACATTTTCAGTTAGAGCTGCAGATATCAGCAATCTTCGATGAAAATTTTAAAATGTTTATTGCAAGAATGCATGTTTTAAATAGTAATTAAATATTTACAAGCTATGCTACGAATATTTACAGCTACGAGTATTTACATTTTAAACTAAAAGTATATACAACCAAAAAACTTCAATACTGATGTTTTGAAAGATGCAAAACTGATGTATCCCTTTTATATATTAACATAATTATGCAAGCTGGTGGAACTAATGATTGGTGCATAACATTAATGATCTATTTTTCTTCAAGTATCTTCTGACTGTTATATTTGTATTTTTTGGTTCACTTTATAAGTATATCTTACATTAATTAACAAAACATGGTCATCATCGCTTAGCAAGAAATTGATTATAATTAGCTCCTAGTTAATTGCAATAATCGGTGTTTTTACATGCATTAAGAAACTAAGTGTGCCATACAAAAAATCTGGGCCTGAATAGATAAGACATAGATAGTGTGGTACCTGACAATAATGATATTATTGGCCCCCAGTATATCGACCTTTGAAACATGGAGCCAACAGATGTCCAGTCCAGTGTAGCTAAATCTTCAGCATAAATCTTGTTGAGTGTATAAACAGTATGTTCTATGCGGCCATTTCAACCTAATCATCCATAAATTAGGTGGTAACTACTTTGGACAAAAAAGGACACTTTGGATGAAAATGGATATATATGTGTTATAAGTGTCTCAGTTTACTTAATTCAAGTGAATATTTAGCAGTTTTTTTAGAAAAATTAGTGAAATGTCTATATACGGGCCTGTGAGCTGCAATAGTCGACTAACCATCGAATCTTGAAAGTTGGTTACATAAAATGATAGTTAAACTGTGCCATGATGGATCTATTAAGCATTATATTCAATATTCTTTATTAGGTGGATGCTTTGACCGAAAAATTCGAGAAATTTAGGTAAATAACAGCGAAGGCTTTGTAACTGCTGATAGTAACATAAATGAAAAGGTTGATGTTGATTATAGTTATCAAAATTACTAGCTAAAGGACTTGGAAAAAATCAGTTATAAGGTTAAAATAGAAAAGCACATACAATAATACATCACTTTACACGATAATAAAATAAAAGGAATAGAAAAACTTAGCTAAAAGTAAGGTTTCGAGCATAAGGAAAGAATGCAACAACGATTGGTTAAATGGAGTTGGACCTGAGGTGGTAAGATGAAGGATTATTAACTATAAAGACAATTGTCAACTTCAGTTTGAACAGATGTAATAAACATGAATCAGCATGTATAAACAAAAATTTGATAGCAAATAGATGACAGCAAACAAAAGAATTCAATAAACATGAATTAAACACTGATAGTGAATGAAAATCATAGATATATCTGTGACAGTCGAAATCAAAAGTTTGAAATGGTTGCCTAACAAATCAATTACACTTTGAGGAAAATTGTTGTGCTAAAAATAAGTACTAACTCAGTATATAAAAAAATAATTGAAATCAAATCATCTTTCCTGAAAAAAGAAAGCGACTTCTAATGCTGGCGACTGGGCATTTCTTTCTCCTTTCGTTTTCTTCGTCCCTTTTCTTCCTCCTCTTTCAATCGTTTTTCCCCTCTTACCTTCAAATCAAACCACCTCGATATTGTTTCCCCGATCCGCTACCATCTGCCAAGTTTTCGCCGGCGTGGCTTAGACCGCTTCTTGCCCTATCCAGATCTACAACCGAAATTAGGGTTTTTGTTTTTGGGGAAGAGGAAGAAACGGGAAGCGAAAAAAGCACAAGACGAACCACTATTTTTTTTCTTTTCCCAAATCACGCATTTGGTAATCTATCCAGCCCGATGAAGGATCACATCTACCGTTTATATTTTATAATTGAATGGTTCATGTTATTCCATTCCTTCCACACAGATCAATAGCATACACTAATAATATTTAAGCTTGGGCTGGTCTATTTGATTAGTATTATTAATTATATTCAAGCTTAAATAACTTAAAATAACACTAACTAATTTAATTTTAGTTTTCGTAGAATTGGCATAGGAACTTTTTGATTTATTTCAAATTTATTCAAGATGATTTCAAAATTTCAAAATTTTCGAAATATAAAATATGATTATCAACTATAATCATAAAATATAAGTATAAACTATAATTACCAGCTGTAATTATTAAATACAATTATTTAAACTAATTATTGAATACTAGATATATTTTCATAAGTATTAAATTTTTGGATTTAGCGTAAAGTATATTGGCATACTAACTGAAATTTGTGATGAAAGCAGAAGACTTAATTAAGAATTTAGTAATTACATTGGTTATGCGCAAAGATTATTTTGCTAATTCTAAATAAGCAATGATTATAAGTTATTTATTATAGAACGTAAATTATTATTTATTACTAGTGCAAACCCGTGCTACGCACACGGGATGTGCTAATACTATTTGTCAATAATAATTTTGCGATAAGATAAGTTAATTTATCGTTAAAGCACATGGCTTGTTTCGTATAAGTAAGTATGCATGCTAACTTTGTATTTTAGGTTGCTATAAGAATAAAAATTAGTACCAAGATATAATATTTAATGTCAGCTTGGATATATATATATATATATATATATATAGGTGACATTTTCAAGATATAAAAATGTTTACCATTATCTAAAAATGTTTCATGTTGATTATTTTATGTCATCACGTAGATATTAATTTGATTCCTAGAAAAGGCAACATAAATTAGCAAGAATAAGATAAGCGCACAGTGAACCAGAAAGTAAAAGCTATATAGTAATCATTTTATATAGTTAAAACAAATATTCCTCTATAGAATGCAACAAACTGATAAATTTTACTTTGTACACGTTTGCTCACATGTTGAACGATCATTGGATCAAGCTACTTAATATCATGGGTTTTCAGATTCCAAATATTGTTTACCATTAAATATAGAGGGTAAAAGACTTGGGAAAAAAATAGCTCCATGCTTAGCATGCAAAACATTAAAATAAGGACAGTTTAACTGAATGATTAGACAGTATCTTCTACTTCAGAAAATCTTGCGTTTGGCTTGGACATCATTGATGTTTGAATGTATTATGCTTTACCAAGGTAGTTCTTCTTATGAACCTAAGATAAGCAATACATGCTATATTGCCTAAAGTATGTGCAATGAACCATGGTATCAATCTGAATTGTACTTTACATTGGAAATAAAAAAATCCTTGAGCAAAGGTAAAGCATACCATAACAACTGTAAATCATAAAAGAAATCACTAACCTGGAACCTTACCTCATCACATCAAATCTTAGGTCCACATCCCTCGCCACTCCTTGTAGGGTTGTAACCTTCTTGATCCATGCTTCCTCTAGAATTATAAAAGAGAGATTTAATTTGTAATTTAGTTCCAAAAATTAATTAAAACATTTATTTTGCAGAGAACTATGTATATTGTTCCGCTCATAAAAGGATGCATGGCAGTGGCAACATGAAGATGAAAGAGGGAGGAAAAGGAAACATTTTGAATTAGCACAAAACATGAATATATAAAATTTGTGTGGAATATGAAATTTGTTATCCTTATTTGTTCATTATAATGTGTTGTTATAGCTATATATCTAAAAATTCAATGAAAGTGCATCATGTCACAATTGAAGTTGCAAATATGCTCCTTTATTCAAATATACGACACTATATATGTATCAGTCAATAAAAGAAGGCGAACTTTTAAATTTGACCATCTGATAGTGCTAAAAAGTTATAAGTCGTGCTCTACACTTAGTTTCTCTCTGCTTCATATTCAAACCAATGGCTTGTCTATTGGTCCAATACAGTATATATTTACATTTAAGGAATAATTGATGAAATACTAATCTATTTTGGTATAAAATACCCAATCTAAAATAGTAATACTGAACTAAGCATAAATCATAGTATAAACTTCATTTCCATTTGGAAACACAAACTTGACAGTGATGAACAAAACTGAATGAACATTATTTTGTAAAGCTTTTTAATTGTTTGTGATAGCCAACATGAAAAGGATTATTGCCACCATTCAAGCAAAAATATTTGGATTACCGGCAATAAAATTGAAATAAGAGAAATGTAAATAATGAACACGAATTCTTTTATCCGACATGAGAGTTGCCCAAAATTTAAATTTTAGTTGGTGGTATTCAAAAAACAGAAAATAATTAAAGATTGTACAATACGGTTTGCCGCTTCCCTATTGGAACTAATTAGAGCTGATATTTGCATCTCGCCATCCTCAATTTTCTTCATTATTTATATTACTGTAAGTCTATAGCGAGCAAACGAATTCCTACTCACTATTTCACATTTGTTTTAGTAATAGTATTGCGATGCCTCTATCGACTATCGAGACAATGGCGGGTATTTCTCTTCAGACCCTATTTTGAGATGGCAAAAACGTTCAGCATTATGACATAAGTCAGAAGCATGTTATATTTATTGCTGTGTTTTGTCTGTTTCAGGCTAGTAAAAAGATTTTGAAATACATTTCCAATATTTTGACTATATCAAGCATCTACAAAGCAATATATGATCACAATTTTGTGTTGTGACTATAGAGATTTGTTTAGTGAATAAGACTCCAAGTAGGTAAGGATCTACCTTGAATCCCATTAATGTAGGCAAGGTGCTAGTGATATGTATTTTTCGTTAGATTTGAGACCATGATAGCGAGATCTGCATTAATAATGAGAAGTGATAGCACCCATTGGAAAAATAATTTATAAAATCCTTATAAACTGACAGTTTGATACTTCAAGTTAGATATGTAAGCAGCCAAGCTTGGAACTTTCCTGTGTTCATTATATGTTTGTCAGTTGGCTTAAAACCACATCATCATCTATTTTTATCAATGATCAACTGATTATAGTTATATGTTTAATTTTGTTGTACACTAAATAGCATTAAATTCTTAATTCTCACATCTCTCAATTTTCTCACCTCTCAGTTTTTTCGACTTCCCAACTAACAAACAACTTAATTTTCACTCAAATTTCAAGCGCACTTACATGCAATTCTTGTAGTACAGTGGACCCCTTATTTGTTCACTCAATCCATTTGAGGGAAGTAACATTCATAAGCTTACTGAGTCATAAAAAAAATTTCACTCTTCATTGATTGATACTAATCTTAGTTGTTCTTTCTAGCATTAATTTTAGCTGAAATAGTCGGGTACTGTATATGGCAATTAGTGATTTCGTACCACCATTTTCCAATTCTTGTAAAAGATAAATGTGCTGGACATCAACATTACAGTGTTATTTTCAATGTAGCGTAGATTAAATTTAATATATACTCTCTTTCATATCAACTGAATCTGGACATTTATAGTATAAAATTAATGATAGCAGGTAGAACGCAATAGTTCACACAAATAAAAACATCAAAATTAAATCAAACTACAATATGAAGAAAACATTTATTTCTTCATTTACACCTAGGATAACCTATCTTTTTCATATATACTTTACCTCGTACATATAAATAACAGCATGTCAACAACTGATACACACATTATGTAATAAATCCTTTATGTATCATGCATGCACAACCATCCATGCTAACCTTTAAGGGTTTATTTGATTTTGAACGGGAAGAGACATTTGGAATGGGCATTTGAAGGGGAATTGTTGGGAACAGAGAATTTGTTCTTTTTACAAAATGGGCATTTTGGAAGGGGCAGAGTTATTATTTTATTGTTTTTGTATATATTATTTTTAATTGTTTGTGTTTGTTTGTGTTTATTGTTGAACAGAATAATAGAACGCAGAATACAAATTGCATAATTCAAATTGCAGAAATAAAAATACATAATTATGGAATACAAATTGCAAAATACAAATTACAGAATACAAATTACATAATTATTAAATATAGAAAACAAGCTACTGTGGTGAATACTGGGGTGCGTACTGAGGTGGATACGGAGGGGGATTCATCTTAAACTGTCTATATCGTAGTGCTTGCTTATAGACCTCGATTTCAAAACGCAACCAGCCACTTGCTTCGTCATCAGGAAGAATCATGAATGTATCTTGATTATCCTTACTTATGAGAATTGATATTGCGTGGGGCATGTCAATACCATCAAATGTTCTTGCACGGTCTATTGCTTACTTAACCTTTGGAATTTCTGTACAAAGTGGGCTTGCGTTAGAGGACGGCGAATTACTAGCATTTGTATCTGGATGTGAATTCGGACTGTCGGAGTCAGTACGAGATTTCATGGTCATTTGCCTGGAGTGTATCATATCAACAAATTCTTCTAACTTCGAAGAAGTTTCAGTTCTACCTCTTCTGCCAGACCGAGGTTTAGATAAAGAACCTGCACCCCGTTGTTGGTTTGGAGGCTCAGGAATCCCTTGTTGAGTCTGAATGTCTTTTTGTGGCACTTGAGTTTCGTTGAAGAAGAACGTGGGATGTACGGACTCGGGTAGAGGAGAATGTGGCTCTGGTTGCACGTTTTGACTAGTAGAGCCTGGAGTGTAAGCGTCAGATCCTGTTGCAACGCTATTACCGAATATTTGCTCCAGATCAGCCAAATTTTCTATTAGGAACGTCTTGTACTTCAACACCATAGGTCCGTACTCCTAAATAGATGTTTAAGTTGTAAACTAGTAGATGAAAAATAATACTGAACTTGTAAATTTACAAAAAAGGAGTTAACAATGTTTTACCGCAACTCGATCCGCCCACCAACTTTCGCTTCCACTCACTGTTCCGTATTTAGGATCTCATCCAGTGCCCGTTTTGTCATTCAAATTGTGCCATACAGTCCATTTCTTTTTATAAGCGTCGTACTTAGCCGTCACTTGTTCATTAAAGACTGGGATTTCGGTCCGTGATGTAGCTAAAGACTCATTCAGAGTAGCTGTAATCCTCTTGTGTATCCCTTTTTTGTTCTTTCCAGCAACTTGGTAAGCTTCAACAGCTATACAGAGAAACTCTGAAGTCGCAAACGAAGACCATACTTTTGGAGGACGGCGAAATGTTGCTTTCGGACGATTTACTTCAGCCATTGTCATTGAAAACTTGATGAGTTTGCGGTATGAATTGTTGACGGAAATGGTGTGAATTGGTGAAGGGAAGAGGTTGGATTTATAACTTGGCAAAATATAGCCGTTTGTAAATTTTTCTGTTGACGTCCGACGCCACGTCAGACGCGTCTAACTCTAAAGCTCCAATTCCAACCGTTCGTCTTGAAGGGGTAAAAGTGTGGGTCCCACTATGGACGCATCCAACGCGTCAGACACTGACGCGTCAGACGCAGACGCGAACTTCAACTGCACAGTTCACAAATCAAACGCTACCTAAATAATTCAGTTAACATTTGATTCTTGATTTAGATTCAACCCAAGTATGGGCAGTAGTATGAAATGTTCTATCATTTTCAAGGATCAAATTTTTATAACCTAATAATGTGGCATGGACATTAACTCAATCGGTGTGGACTCATATGAATTCAAAGTGGCAAAACAAAGGAAAAAATCGAGATTGATGACAAAATAATTTATGCAACAAAATTCTGATGATATGTTCCATGTATGGTGCAATATAAATAACATTACATAATTACCTATATATTGACATGGACATAAGTGGAACATCTTTTTAATCCACCTTAAGCTAAGAGCCGTTAATAAATTACACGTCTATATGAGCATAAATGTGCTAAAAATCTAGTAATACCTTTTGGCCTTCACCAGCAAGTATTTGTGATCAATTTGGAAACACTTGTCTTAGCTGCCCTTTTTAACTTGGATATGATCAACAATCTGGAAACCATTTAGCATTAGATCTCATAACTTCGTTCCAACTTAAATATACATCTTTTTTATGGTGATGAAAATGAATATCATTTAGAAAAAAATTCAGAGGAGAAATAAGGAAGCACACATGGAAACCCACTTTTATAATATCGCTTAAACCCGTCTAAACTATTATAGGGTGAATCCCATGTGCGTAGCAAAACTCAACAGTGACGAACCGAAGAAGGCGCGGATTAGGTCAGTCGATTAGATTGTGCAGCTAACAGCAAAAAAACAGTTTACCAAAGCGCAGAGGACTGAAAGAGAAAGTGTAGAGGAGACAATGGTGGATCGCAATAGATTCGATGTTAAAGCGAGGAAGGAGGAGGGCCAGCTGCAAAATAATTGGTATCTAGGGTTGGATGCAACAATTTTTTTCGCTGACTGGTGGAATCGAGGATCAGGAAGTGCATTAGTGGGGAAGAATGATTGCAGAAGGAGATGGGCACTTGGGCAGCAATGTATTTTGATAGGTCATAGTACATGACTAAGAAATATTGTAGGTTATGAAAAAAAGGGGAAGAAGGCCTACAGTGCTGGTAGTGAAAGAACTAAAGGAACGCTAGCCGAGAGATTTGGCTAGGGTACAGGTGTTAGCATCATGTTCTTTTTTTTTTTTTTTGAGAAATGAAACCGAAAATTCACTGGTGCAAATTGTGCTTTCATATAATATAATATATGACACTATCTAGGAAAAAAAATCCGGATTTAGCCAAATGAAGAAATGTTTTCTAAGATTTTGGAGAAAATTTCCTACGTATGGGTTTGCTCTAATTATTAACACAGTTCAGTGTTCTATATTAGTAAGTAAACATTTATATTATAGTAAGCTAGTAAAAGCCTGAAATTGAGTTGACATAAATTAGGTAAATATTTTAGTGTAATGGGAAAAGCCATGATAGCATACAGGTATGATATTCACCACAGAATATTGGAACAATATGAATAGATTTAACAACTGATTATATGCAATTACGATTCTAAAACAGTACATATTTTGAAGGTAATATACGGTTCAAAAACAGGTTAGCCGGTTACATGCAAGTACGATTCAAAAACTGAGTTATATGGTTCACAGACGACACTTTAATGATGCATTTTTACCCTATATGAATCTAATATATAACACAATAAAACCTTCTGCTTGTCAGTTGTTGGATATCCTTTTTATGGATAAGATTTCATAAACAATGGCAGTATATTAGAAGAATAAATCTGGTTTTAGCTAAACAGAGAAATATTTTCAAAGATTATAGAGAAAATTTCATACATATAGGTTTGCTCTAATTATCTACACAATTTAGTTCATTATATAACTAAATGAAAATTTATATAATAGTAAGCAGCTAAAATCCAGAAATTGAATTGGCACCAAAGTAGTTAAATATTCTAGTATAATGTAAAAAGGCATCATAGCGTACATGTATGTTTTTCATCATAAAATTTTAGACCAATGTGATAACAACTGATTACATGCACTTATGGTTCGGAAATCGTAAATATTTGAAGCTACATAATACAGCAGGGAAAAAATGATTTGCAGGGAAAGAAGATTTAGAATAAACACAAAAAACGAACAAATCAAGCACATTTATAATTGTAGATATGTTAGGCTTACGAAACATAGCATAAAACATTCAAAGGATGATACTCTGATAGTTTCAACAAAATCAGGAAACAAATCAAGCTTTACAAATGTGAAAATTGAGTTGACATTAGTTCATTGAATTTGCATCGTAGTGCAGACTATGAAATTTCAACAACACAGGTTAAGCAATTATTTAAACCCACTAGTAAATATTAAAAGTCAAAGCCATAGATGTTGCTTTTCATTGTATGGAACTGAAAGTATTACCTGTTATGTGAATCCACATTAAGAGCTATAGCTGCAACAGTCTACATTCCTTCTTTCAATACTTTTGTTCCTTTACTATGCTCTAACACTGTGAACATCGACGGCATTATCAAGTCGTTATGATTCAATTTTACTAAGGCATACTTTATTATTCAAACATAAATGGGAAGAAAGAGCTTCTTGCAAAACCTTAAATGTTAACTTAATATAATGATGAACTGGGAGTACATTATACTTTACCTAACAGTAAAATAATGTAAGTATGTAACTACATGAGGGGGGAGGAATGAAGATCTATTTTTGTAATAGCATGTATATCTAATAATGCCACAGGTATCAGTTTTGGTAACAGCACGTCTTTTTAATAATTTAGCATTGAAGCTCTTTCCAGCGATGTAAAAAAAGTTATCATAAGGTAATACTAAAGTGATTTCATCGACGTTCAACACATAATACTAAAATCTAAAGTAGATGTGATATAATCCAAACTTAATGAGTCAACTTTATATTTCATTATGTCCTCACTAATACTATTTAGAGCTCCGATGTTTTTGCATATTTGGTTTTAGAAGTAATGCAAATATGTGCGTATGTTTCTTTTAATAGTGTCATTTTTAGCCAGTGCCATAGTTCCAGGTAGAGAAAATTCTAGTGTTTGTTTTTGTTAGTATTGTGGTACAATTTCCTAAGCATACATCGATTTTGAATAGATCCACTTGCAAAAATATGAAAGTTTAAATGTGTAAGAATGTAGCAACATAGTTTAACAAAACAATACAAATTTGAGTGGGAGACACGGTGCACATTTTGATTCTAAAGTGGTGTTGGTAACCTAAATGCATTAATCTTAGTTTATAAATCATTATGCATCTCATCCTGGGTAAAGCATAGTTTATAATAAGACATCACATTGCTAACTGTTTGTGGCTAATGCAGACCATAGAACTGGCACATTTATTCTAATGTTGATTTGCAAATATGTAGAATTCAATCCAAAATTAAAAGAGAAATGAGCCGAGCTGAGTAACAGCGCTTTATTACCAGATAGCAGTGAGTTCTCAGCTAATAACCATCAATGTCCAAATATGCTACATAACATAGGAATCTTTTTAATTTATTGATTAATATCCCTTCCAATTACCGAATTTTCAGTCTAGATATATAATATAATAAGTATTACATTTGCGTATGTGATTTTAACATTTGCATATAAATCATGTTAGTCATGGCAGTTCAGTTTATGCTTACAAATATACAGACAAAAATACTAGACTTTATGCATAGTAGTGAGTTCAAAATGGTTTTATTTTAACATTCATCTGACAGAATTCCATAGGTAATAAACCGTCAGGGGGAAATGAGACCGATGGCAGAATGTAATTGGATGAACACCTATGTGAAACTTAGCAAGCACAAAGCTATGTGATCCAGCACAAATAAAATGGCAAACCGAAAAGGAAGAAATATTTTACCTGTAATAAAGTAAAGAAGTAGGTTACTGAAGGTAAAGAGGAATCTAATCGACGGTGCAGTCACCACAGAAGGAAGCGGACAGGGGTACGACACGGTAAAAGGAAGAACAGAACAACGAAGGAAGATCAGGACCCGCCCACGCTGGTGTAGAGGGGAAAGGGACGAAAACGAAACCTGGTGACGTAGTCTGAGGATAAGGAATCGGGTTAAGCTAGAGGATGATGTTGAGGTTGATTTTATCGTTATGGTAGGAAGTGGAGAGGGTCGATTGTGGGTGAAAATGTTTTATCGTTACGTTGGAACTTGGAAGGGGAAAGGATCGATTTTGAATGGAAATGAAAGAGAGGAGCCACGAGGAAATAGAAGCCGCTCGATTCTGGCTGTGGACAGATGGTGGAATCTTGTTTTTTTGGCAGAAAGTGGAACCGAAAAGCCTCATAATGTAATAAATTACTTATAAATCATTAATTAAAACAAATTAATTATTCATTATTGAGTATGTTCATAATTATCAGAAAAAATAGCACTAAAGTATATCTTAAAAAAATAATATAAACATCTCTTGCAAATCTGTTGGAATTCTGTTGCGAAATAGTTTTGATTAATATTCGTCGGAATTCTGTCTAGATTAGCAGAGGAAAATAGCGGCATAATTTTTCTATCGATAATTTGACGCAATTTGCAACGGCTTAGTGAGGGATGACAGAAGACGACGGTAATAAATAAAAGAAAAAAAAAGTTGAAAAACGAAAAACTATCCCTTGCTGATCACATAGAAATCCGTCACAAATTAGCAATGGAATTCCCGCTTCTAAAAATTTAACGCTAAATCAGTGTTTTTTGTAGTGGTGTTCTCTACTTTACTTTTCTACTGTTTACTGCTTTTAATCTTAATTTTCTGGATTTGAAAGGTGTTTCTACACCTTCCTAGGTGTTAGCCTGTTTTCAGTGTTAACATACATGTTTTCACATTTTCCCTACGTCGTGTAGGCCTACACAACGTAGGGATGGCATAGAGAATTATAGATTGAAAATTTTCCCTGTCTTTTGTAATGTCCTCAGACTCTGTACTTAATTGTTTCTCTTGTGTTTGTCGTCCTCTGTTTCGACGCAGTTTTACCGAAGCTATCTATTTTGTCTTAGTAAATAATCGTTTGTCACCATTCTTCACCATAAGATGGAGCAATATTATTTTAAGTAAACAAATTATTCTAGAGTCGGATAAACTGAAAGGTACAACACATAATTGTTTATCTATATATCTAAAATTACTTGCAATAGTTTTTGCAAACTCTTTGCAACTGTTTTTTTGGCATACTATTTGCAATGGTTTTCTGTAACATAAGTAAACATGGTTGTTGCAAACTTTTTATAACAGTTTTCTATAATATTAGTAAACATAGTTTTGACAAACTATGTGCACCAGTTTTCTGTAATAGTCTTGTAAAGTATTTGTAATAGTTGTCTGCAACATAGTTGTAATACTTTTGTAACTTTTATGTTACAATTTTAGCAGGTGATAACACATGACAACATGGGAAGTGACTATGTGATATATCTGCACTCCACCAACATTCTTTTCAACTAACAAATACTTCTTTCATTTAAGTTTAAATATATCAACACAAACAATTTTTTTGCATGTTGTATAATGAGACCAAATGTTATGTCCCCGTTTCCCATCTACCCCCGTCCCCATCCAATCTAAACTGATGATTTCCACCATTTTGCACATCAGTCCCTGAACATTTTTTATTGCAGAAGGATTTAAGTGCAAGAAAACCCATTAATCAGAGACGAAACTACAGAGGGGGCGAGTAGGGGCCGTGGCCCCCCTTGGTTTCTAAAAGTTTGTACTGAGAGACAATAATAAGAAATATATTATTTGTTGGTTAGTGAAGTGTGAAGTAACGCCAAACACGCTAATCTTGTTCCAGTTTCCAGATCTACTTTCCCAATGCCAGCTTTTCTCCTTCTTTCCATCCTTCTCCTGCTCAACGACATTACTCCCAAAATAGCTGAAGTTCCTGCTTCCCCTCCTGTAAATCTGCCCAGTCACCACGCACCTGCGCCTGCTTCGGCGCCGATGAATTTGTACTGCCCTTAAGTTTATATTTCTTATTATTTATGCTTTTTACATTCTTTTTATTGAATTTGTGGGGTTATGCGCTTTGCTTTTTGGGTTTGTTTGCGGTATTTATAAGTCTGGAGACTTAGACAGGCATTATGTTCTCGATTGATTTAGCACTTTAGAATATGTACTAGATTGTCTGCTTCTGAAAATGCTTTTGTCGCGTTTTACTGATATGAAACTTTTTGTTTGTTTCTATTGCCAAAAAAAAGGCATAGTGTCGATGTTATCACAATGTATTGTTGTGTATTTTCATGCACTTCAAGCTATATATAATTGAACAAGCACGTAATTTCAAGGTCCTATTTGATTATCGTTACTGTAGGTAATTTCATGCACTTCAAGCTGTATGTATTTCAGTCATCACAAAAATTTTTTGGCCCCTCTCTTCTTGAATTCCCAGCTCTGTCCCTTCCATTAATCAACGGTTAAGATGGATGGGGACAGGGGGTACATGGGAAACGGGAACATAGCATTTGGCCTCGTATTGAATGCCAATATGCATTCGTAACATCATATTAATTATAAAGTTATCTGGTTTGCTTATACAAGTCTAAATCAGCAGAATTTGCTTTCTGGTAGACTTCTTTCCACGTATATATAATTGGTTCTCAATCAATCCTATGACAAGATTTTATGTTCAGTTTAAATCTTCTTTTGAGTTCCATCAATCCGTGTATCTTGTGATTCATTCCACTTTAAGTTTTCCATAACATCCATCCACATATTTATCATCATATTTTTATGAAAGTTGTCCATGCATCCTCGTCGTACCCTTCTGTTATATAAATTTCTCATATTTCACTTTAAGGTTTCTGCTTTAAGTCCGAAAATTCAACCTTCAACCTACTGGTGTTGATGTTTGACTGGAATGAATGTAAGCCTGTGATATTTTCTATATGGTTATTTTGATTCCTTTGATGTTATATTATCACGCTGAAATAATGAAGCTGCATGGATTTGCCTTCCAGAATTTGGGTTTGCCACTTTTATGGTTGTGTTTCTCTTCAAATTAGGAGAATTGCGTTTGAGTGGGTTGATGCGCAGCTCAATTCCATTATCCTCAGCGTCTCACACTACAAAAGGCAGCTTAAATTGCAACGGGGTGGGGCAACGTTTGTGACGGCTAAAAAAGCGGCCGTCGCTAGCCGTCGCAAACCGTTGCTCGATTTGCAGAATAATAACTGCCGAACCATCCTCTTCCTCATTGTGTTTTTCCCCAAAATCATTCCTAAACCCTACCCGTCGCCATTTCCTGCTGCTCCGATTCCAAGCCTCCAATTTCGCTTCCAAGGTATTGATTTCATTCTACTATGTCTTCTAACTCTAGTTTATGCTTAATTAGGGTTAATTAGAGGCTTTGGTTGCTAATTTATATGAGTTTGCAAAATTGAATGTTTATGGATATGAAATTGGTTATCTCGAGGGATGTTTATGATAACGGTTATGTTGTAAGTTGATTCGGGGATAAGTGTAATTGATTAGGAGGGTAAAATCAATAAATATTACATATGTAATTGATTTAGGAGGTTGAAAACAATGATTATCACGTGTTTAATTTGACGTACGATGATTGTGTTGTATGTAGAATGTGTGGTATGATGATTTGAAAATGAATGGAATTAATGTAATTATTTAATGGTAGTAAATTGATTATTATTCAAATGGTGCAACGATGTCCCTAGTCTACATGCATGCACTGTTATGTCCCCATCGGATGCAAGAATGGTTGGTCTAAAAGAATGCACTTGCAATTGAAAAAAAAAATTGATTTGTTACTATAATATTTAGTAATCAAATATTGATTAAAAATGTTAATTCAAAATGGTTCGTAATTTAGGTTTAGATCGGTAAGAATCTTGTTAAATGTAATGAAAATCATATAACTCAACTCTTTGAATTTTTTATGAAATGAAATAATTAACTTGAAAGCTTAGTTTATCTTTCAAAAATTTAAACTAACTAAAATTAATTTTATAATTTATACATTAAACTAAAATGAATCAAAACTTACTAAAACTAATTGTCATGTTAGTTTACAAATTGAAATTATGAAAAATTATTATGTAGACGCTATATAGTCAAGGCGTGCACATAGGCACAAAAAGGCGTAAGGCGCAAGTAAGGGGCTTTTTTGAAGTTTAAGGCACACCTTTTACTAAAGCGCAAAAAAAGCGCAAAAAGGTCCAAAGCGCAAAAGGCGCGCTTTTTCATTTGATGTGTGTTTCTTGTTTTAAACTTAGGTTGAATGTGTTTTGACTAATTATGTGAACCCCTTAGATAAATTTGGCCCCGTCCGACAAGTGTTGTATATGATCGTTATATGGATATTCGTTTTTCCATAAAACGGAAATCTATATTCATCTGATACAATATTCGTTGGATTTGTCCTTGTATTGGACAAGTTACAAATATAATAACGTAACCATATTTTATAAATCATTTCAGTTTAAACGGTTAACAAAATTTCGATGGCACTTCCTTTTTGTTCCCTGTGTACACGCATTTGTGTACGATACAGGGACCAAAGGGAAGTGCTGCCGAAATTTTGTTGAACCGTTTAACCTGAAAGGATTTATAAAATATGCTTACGTCATTATATTTGTAATGGGAAGTAGGTAGACCGACCGTCAAAGTAGAAAGAAATAAACAAAAAAAAACTGAAAACATGAAGTAGTTGTAAATGAAATTTTACAAGATTTCATTTAATACAAAGTGTTTGATTGAATTTTCTAACATTTTTGTTGCAAATCAGGAAAATGTTCGATTATTTTCGTGATCGTAGTTGGATGTATCAATCGCGTACCGGTAAGAAAGGGTCGATAAAGGAACATTTTTGTAACGGTGTCCAAGAATTTATTAGATTCACTAAATCTAATAATCGGAGTAACCTAGACATTCGATGTCCGTGTAGTAAGTGCAAACATTTGAGGAATTGGAAGCCAGATGTAGTAGAAGTACATTTGTATAAATTTGGTTTGTGTCGAATTATTACTTATGGGATTGTCATGGAGAGCTTGTTCAACCTACGTCTAACCCTGTAGTGGTAGAGGACGATAGTACAATGATGAACGATAATACAACGACGAATCCGATAGAAAATACGGTGCAAGATGCAGCACGATCAATGTTTCCCACCATTGATCAAGGCGACGATGAGAATGAAAATGCTGAAGAACCAACGGAGGAAGCAAATTTTTTTTATGATTTATTGAATTTTGCTAAGAGGCAATTGCGAGAAGGGTGTACAAGCGGAACCGAATTATCTGTAACTGCTGAATTCATCACTATAAAATCAAAATTCAGTCTTACAGAAGCTGCATTTACAGTAGTTGTACAAACTGCAAAACGTCATATGCCGCCTAATAATTTGATGTGCGATAGACATTATAAAGTGAAAAAACTTATGTCTGCTTTTGGACTACCGTATCAGAAGATAGATACATGTGTTAAAGATTGCATGTTGTATTGGAAAGAAGACGCTTATCTTAGAAAATGCAAATTTTGCAACGAAGATAGATATAAACCAAGGAAAAAGAAAGGAAAAGAAGTTCCATATAAAAGAATGCATTATCAACCGATAACTCCCAGACTTCAACGACTGTATGCATCTTCTGCTGCAGCGTGTCATATGCGATGGCATAGCGTGAGAATAGTAGAAGAAAGAACTTTGATACATTCGTCTGATGGTGAAGCATGGAAACACTTTGATAGGACTTATCCTGAATTTGCTGCAGAGAGCCGTAATGTTAGGCTCGGTTTATGTACGGATGGATTTTCGCCGTTATCTCCATTTGGTAGTAAATATTCATCATGGCTTGTCATTGTTACTCTATATAACTTACCTCCATGGATGTGCATGAAAAATCCATGTATGTTTCTAAGGGTTGTCGTCCCTGGTCCCGATGATCCGACACAAGGAATTGATGTTTATCTGCAACAGTTGATTGAAGAATTGAAAACACTGGAATGAAGGGGTCGAAACATACGACATTTCGAGAAAAAGGAATTTTCGTATGTTTGCTTCTGTATTATGGACTATTATTGATTTTCCTGCATATGGAATGCTTTTAGGTTGGAGCACATCCGGGCGTCTAGCTTGTCCTCATTGTATGGATGAGTCACGAGCATTTTCATTAAAGTATGGGAAAAAAATATCTTGGTTTGATTGTCATCGATGCTTTCTACATCCTAATCATAAATTTAGAACGGATAAAAAGAACTTCAAAGCTAATAAAGTAGAGAATATGCTACCGCCTAAAGTTTGGACAAGTGAAGAGATATATGAAATTGTAAGTGAGTACCCAAAGATACACGAAAATGGTAAGCAGGTTGAAATTCCAGGTAAATCGGACATTCATAATTGGTGCGAACAAAGTATATTTTGGGAGTTACCTTACTGGAAAAATCTAAAACTTCGGCATAATGTTGACGTCATGCACAATGAAAAAAACGTTTTTGATAACGTTTTTAATACAGTTTTGAATACTCAATACTGTTGATAGAATACAACTTAGATTTTTGTACCAACATATAAATTAAATTACTCTTATTATAGGTGTTTGAATCATTTGAAGAAAAAAATTAGGCAAAAAGCTCGAGTAGAAAGTTCGATTTGCAAATCTTACCTTGAAGAAGAAGCTTAATTTTTTTTTTCACTCATTACTTCAGTGAAGATGTGAACTTGTCTTTCATATATGTTCCTCATAATGAAGAAGCCGTTGAACAGGAGTCTTCTCAGACAATGTTATCTATTTTTAGACAACACGGAAGACCTGCTGGAAAATGTGTAGAAATATGGTTAAGTGATGAAGACTACAAAGTGGCACACACATATGTTCTGTTAAATTGTGTGGAAGTTGCACCATTTGTCAGGTTATATAAAATTCATGTTCAATTCAATTATATATACATCTTTATTTATTTGTCTATATTAATAGAAAAGGAACATAACACATATTTGCAGTATATACGAATCACAGCATCTATCTGGTGATCTCAGCAAAGAATTTGCTATATGGTTTTCAGACTATGTTCATGATCCCAAAAAATGTGTTGTTAACGAAGGATTACAACATCTTGCTATTGGACCAAAAAGAAATGTCAAGACTTATCCAATATACTTTGTCAATGGATTTAAATTCAACACCAACGATTATGGAGCTGAAAAATTAACATATAATAGCAGTGTATTTGTCAAAGGTAGTGATGATCCAGAGGAGCATATAAAATATTTTTATGGCGTCTTAACGCAAGTTGTAAAGTTGACATATTATGTTCGTCCCTTAGAGAAAATTTATCTATTCAAATGCAACTGGTTTAGCAATGTTCCTGGTTCTGCAGTTAATGTGCACAAAGATTACAAGTTAATAGAAATAAGGCATACATCGCATTACTATAAGTATGATCCTTTCGTGTTAGCCAAGCAAGCACTACAAGTGTATTTTGCTCTGTATCCATCCTTAAAAAAGATGAAGCAGATTGGTGGGCAGTTTTTAAAACAAAGGCAAGATTTACATTTGATGGAAGTAATATTCCAGACGAAGCAGCGTATCATGTTGTGTACTCTTCTGAGCTATGTAATAACAATGTTAATGTTGAATATGTATATGTGTTATGCATTATTCTTATCATGTACGATTTATGTAATGATAATGATGACTGATGTTAATAATTCAAGTTATTTTGTATGCATTATATGATTGTAACAGATATGTCAGATAGACGCCGCTCGAGGAGTTCATCTCAGCCGACTCCTTCACCATCTCCTGTGCCAGGTGTTGGTCCTAGCAGCTCTGAGCCAGATCTGCGGCGACGTGCAGAGGTTGTTCCGAAGATTGCTGGGTAATTATCTAACTTATTTCAGTTTAAATTAGTTAAAAATATATGGTTTATCTATGTAAACATGTACACAGCACCGGTTTTGAAATCGAGCCAGCGGATTTCATTTTAAAAGTGTCGAAGCAGTCGTACACGAGTAGGATGTCTGGGACTTGGCCTCATTGGGATAGTATCCCACCCCACATCCAGAACGCAATTCTAGCCGATTTGCTGGTAAGTATTTATTTATTTTATTATTGGAAATTCATATATACTATAAATAATTAAAAATAAATTTAATTTGCAGGCGGTTGTCCGTGTAGAGGAGCAAGACATGCAGTTTTTTTTGACACACTGGAATATCAAAATGCGAAAGAATTACCAAGAAACAATTTCCAGGGCGAAGACATCACGGAAGAAGCCTAAATGGATGGCTGACGATGTCTGGGCTGGATTTCTAGCATATTGGGATACTGAAGCAGCGAAAGTAAGATATAATGAAAATAATCACATTTATGTTGATTACATTCTTTTATTTAATAATGTATCAAATTTAATAGGAAGTAGCACAAAGGAATAAAGAAAATAGAGCTATGAAATAGTTTTTAGCATATGTTCACGTAAAAATTGAGTGCATATCATTCATTTTTATTTTTAGTAATTTTATTACTGTATATATACTCAGATGGCAAAGTATAGAAGGGAGCCTACGATGGTAGATGTTTTCAAGCATACTCATGCGGTGGAGCATACTGATGACGAAGGGAACGTGACATATGATTGGGCGGACGACAAGGCTGCGGGCGTAATGGTAAATATACTTATTAATAATTAAAATATTTCATATTTGTTCATATCACATTATATTATTAAATTATATGGCATTTGTATTGAAATTATATTGGTATTGTAGGAGAGATATGATGCAGAGTCAGCTAGAGTGACTCAGGCCAATGGACGAGATGAGCTTACGGTTGCAGAGTGCGATCGTATTTGGGATGCTATTATTAAGCCGCCTACTCGTAATAGGCGATACGGCTTCAGCAATCAGGAGGTACCTTTTTTAATTTAAGTTTACATTTAAAATGTATTCAATTAACATGCATTCTTTTACCTTCTTTTTATATTAACATGTTAAATTGACATTATAATTATAGAAGCTTCAAATTGACATGTGTATTGATCTTCAAAGTCCATGTATATATTACAAGTCCATTTATAAATGTGAACTTGAACTATTTTGCAGGCTATTGATTTTCAGCGAGGATATAGGAAATCCATGGAGCAGGAGGCGATAGCTCAGTTGAAGGAGCAACTGGAAGAGATGAACGATTGGAGAAGAAGCCAGCTGGCTCAGGAGATAGACGAGCGCATTGCATGCTATTATGGCGAGCATGGATCGATGCCAGACGATGACGATGGTGGGGATGCTACAAGCGAAGAAGAAGAAGAAGACGACGAGTAGTTTGTTTTTTCTTGTGCTTGGGTATGTATATACACTTACTTTTTTATTTGCTTTATGTATGTACGATGATATTTGATAACGGTAGGGTGTGATTTGATGTATTTTGATGTTTTGTGATGATGGGACGATGATATACGGTGATGATATTGTTTTTTGGATGTATGACGATGGTATGTTATGGTATTGTGATGAATTTAGTAATATTTTGGATATATTGTGTGTTGTAGTTATATTGATGAGTGCGTATTGATGAATTTGGAATGATATTGATGGATTGGTAGTGGATTGGTTTTGATGTGGAGGCTTGTTGGAAAGGTATGGCTGTGTAGTGCAGAAAAAGGGTTCCAGATTTGCGACAGTTAGTGACGGCTGGTGACGGATTTTTGTTCATTTTTTACGACGGCTAGCGACGGCAAATAACGCACGAGAGCGACGGATAGTGACGGCTTGTTGGACACCATTAGCAACGACTTTTGCAACGGCTTACAACGGCTTCACGGCAAAAAAAACCACCTGCCTTCTAATGATGTCACGTGGCGAGTATCCGTTGCAAGCCGTTGCTAAACGAGTGACGGAGCCGTCCCTTTTTCCGTCACTTTTTTTCCCTCGCGACGACAATTATAGCGACGGCAAATAGTGACGGCTTGCATCGGCCGCCAACGGCTATTTTCCGTCGTTATTCACTGTTCATTTTGTAGTGTCATCTTTTCAGTGATCACAATAAACTGCACCCTCTCAGTCACATTATATCAAAACAACACCAAAGCATCTTAATTGTTTAATCCAGACGCGGATAGCGTAATAGGAAATAAATGATATATAGAAGAAAAAATGAATAACTAGCACGTGACGGGCCTTTGGTACTGTCAAATTTAGGACTGTTGTCGTAATAACTACCATTAAAATTTGTTGTACCGCTTTTACTTAATATAATTTTATCTAATTATTGAACTAAATATATTCGTTTATTTGATTCTAAATATATGCAATACACCATATCAGATGAATATGCATATGTTTAACCTTTTCGATAAAATTACCGTTACCGCTGTTATTGAAGGAATGTTATTCATGATTTACAGTTAAAAATGGTAACTAATCGTTATTATACCATTTTAACTGGTATATGGATTACAATAAAAAATGATTGTTGATCGACTGGTAATGGTATCGTAATGGTTCGGTTATTGATCACTCCTTTTTTGTAACATTGGCAGCACGACAACTTACAATACATAATCTTCTGTTAAGACACTAAAAAAACTGCGTAAAATAAAAATCCGAAATGAAACATGTTTGGGCTTGCCACTGAAAGTGGATAATGAAACTTATTGTCCTTTTTTTATGCTTCAAACTTGTTTTTTTCCATTAGAGTACGTAACTTCTTAATATATATATATATATATATATATATGTGTGTGTGTGTGTGTGTGTGTGTGTGTGTGTGTGTGTTACTAACTTTTATTGAAGTTAAGGGTATTTACCGTCCATTGGAATGCATAACAAATTAACCGTACAACATGAATATTTAAATAATATATTTTAGGTAGTCAAAAGAATCAAAGAGGAATATTAAGTGCATATAAAAGGAAAAAATATATTTTTAAACTTGGTAATCACTATGTTGAGAGGAGCAGAATCAACTGCCTCCGCCAATGGCGTTACGGCATATTTGTACTTCTATATTAGCGCTCTATGGAAAAAAACCTTAACGATTAAAATGAATAAACTCAAGATAATAAGTCTCTAACCTAAACATAAACAGAAGCGACTAGATAAAGCAAAGAATTTAAGAATCATGGACTTTTAGCCATAACCACTATAAAAGTGTTGGTGTTGTTTACTTTATGCGCTTTATCTTCTCGACATCTGTTGTATTGTGATTCTTCGATTCTACATCTCGTAATCTAAACTTGACATCTCGATAATCTCCCCTTTGGATCCAATAACTCAACCAACCCCCAAAAGCCAAAACTATACTTTCGGATCTCAGTGTGTTGGTATAACCCAAATTTTCTCTAACAAGCATCTATAACAATTTTGGATGTATAATTTACATTTGTACACTCTTAAATTATATTCGGTTGAATGTCCCAATAAATAATGGTACGAGGCTTCTGAATTTGAAGCGTTTAGTAAACAGAAGACCGAACTCTAATAGTGCTCAAGCCTCTATTCTTCAAACATATGTTTAACATGTCTGATAAATTTGTGAGGGTTATTGAATGAGTATTGAACATATGTTCAAGACTTGGGAATCCGTTAAACAAGAGTGTAACATGAGTGGCCCATTAAATGTGTTCTAGCTCTATAGGCATCCAAGAGAGATACATATATCTATTCAAAATGCCCTTGAATGTAACCGATCTAAAATTTTACATCTTTAAGAGCAACACTACTGCCCAAATTGAAAATTGTAAGAGCATTCCTAGCCCAAGGTTGGGTTGGCAACCAAATGATCCCCAACAGAGGATCGGTTGGAGCCCAGAGGATTACTTTGGCAACCCCCTACGTTGCCAAAGAAAGTATTCGATCGCTTGACAACCTGTGCCTTAGCCAAAATTGACAGTTACCCTTAGCATGCTTTATAAATGTCAACTAAGAGCAGCAGTCATTCCAGTGACCATTGTCCCCACCTTCCTTTCCAACTCCACATATATCTTATCTTTTATTTATACCATCTCC
This sequence comes from Allium sativum, assembly GCA_030737875.1. Taxonomy (NCBI): domain Eukaryota; kingdom Viridiplantae; phylum Streptophyta; class Magnoliopsida; order Asparagales; family Amaryllidaceae; genus Allium; species Allium sativum. Next base: position 447,021,309 of record CM060923.1, read on the forward strand.
TCTATTTCAACCAAATACAAAACATTCTTCATCATTTCTTCTCTCTTCATCACAAACCAACATCAAATAGAGATAATGTCAAAACAACATAAAGAAAAAGCTGCTTTGTAACACCGTTCCAATTATTAATTCCAAAACCAACGAATTCAAAACTAATTTCAATCACAGCAAAATCCAAACCATTATCAGCCTCAATTTAATAACACTCCATATCAACCTCATCAAAATTCGAAATATGATAATTCCAAACAAAGTTCATACAATTACCAGAACTCTCAAAATTCAAATTACTCTCAAAACTTTTCGTTTCAGCAAAATTACACTTTTGATCAAGATTATGTCTCTTGTAATAGCGAAAATCAAAGACAGCCTCCTTACCCACGTCAGAATTTGAGGAGAAACCTAAATAAACAATTTGGGTTTAGCGACTGCGGAATTGAAGGAATACAGTTCGAAACTGTTCAAGGCACCAATTCTGGAATCAACATTAATGAAATTCCAGATGAGGAATTTGGACAACAAACGTCTGCTTCTGCGAAACTCCACAAATGTTCGTCGGACGAGCAAGTTGAGCTTTCCTACCGTTGGATTGAATGTTCGAAGGACAAAAGAAAAGGCACTGGCCAAAGCGAAAGTTAGTTTGGGAATTCTGTTTGCAAATTATTCAACGAGCGATGCTCTACTTGCCCACCTAAAATGGTTGATTCATCGAAGCAGACATGGAAAAGAATAAATTCTGCTTGTCAACACTGGAAAGAAATAATGACGGGTTTACATGCGAGATAATAAAGTGGGGCCAACGATATTGGTATGGTAATGCTTTTATATCACTTATGTTTTTTCTTTGTATTTTGAGTTTTTTGTAATGTATATTATCAAACACAGCTCAATCAGACACATGCATATATTTGGCTAAGAACAACAACTAACCATTCAACGTGCAACATTGCTATGATATATTGTAGCAGGAGGACAAGCGGGTAAGAGTGCAACAAGAACACTCAGCATTTAGGCCCGACCTAGGAAGATGGGTGAAGAAGTTAGCACAGGTAGCTCAGTTGGACACTAAGAAACACCATTCAGTATTAGTACTGAAGGAAGGCCTTTCGGGAAGTTCAAGGGAATTGAAAAAACATAAACTGATTATACTCTACCCTATGAACAAATCTATGAAAACCTATCTACCGTCGAACAGACTACGCAGAAGTATATTGAAGCAAAGAAGCTTGAGCGAGAAATTCAGAGAAATTTAGAATGACAACGTGAACGCGGGGAATTTAAGCGGGAATGTGTTAAAGCTTAGAGTTAAAGAGACTAGAATTGGCTCAACAACAATAGGCAGAAGATTTTATGTTGTTTAGCAGCAACTTGAATAACCTCAATCCAGTGCCAATAATGCATATGGAAAAACAAATTGGGGATTATAATTGGCATAATGGATATATGTAGAGATTTAATTTTTCCGTACTAAATTTAGTATCACTGGTTGCATTTGTTTCATATGCTTGTATCTTTAAATTAGTAGCAGTTGTATTTGCATTGAACTATATTAATGCTTGTATCTTTAAGTTATTAATGGTTGTATTTGTCGGCAGTTGTATAACTCTCGGTGTGTTTAGTAAGTAAGTTCAAACATCCAAATTCGTACTTCATTGAAAACAATATTCTAGAAACAAATATACAAATCATAAAACCGATATTACAACCACATAAATGCTCTTCCAGATTATGACTGACTTCAAACATGTTCCCATTAATGTTCCACTAGATTTTCTTTAAGTTCAAGATGAGTCTGTGGGTCTTTTATATTTCTAATTCGCTGCATGTACTGGGAAAATGTATTAGAATCTTTATATGGTTTTTCTGAAATGCAACGGCAATATCAGGATAGTTTCGAAGTTGTAGCTCATATCCACCACGTTTCTCTTCAACAATCATGATATGTAAAATTATACAACAATACATGATGTCCGCTAACACATTAAGGTCATGGTAGTGTACTTGCTTCCTTAATATATGAAATCTTCCGTGAAGCACTTCAAAAGCTCATTCAACATTTTTTCTTGAACTTTATTGTTGTTTAGTGGACAGTGCCTATTTAACAATAATAGACCTTTTATAAGCTTGCACAAGTGCTTTCGACTTTGGATAAATGTCATCCACCAAGTAATAACCCATATTATAATCTACACCTCCTATTTTGTAGTTCCATGGAGGTGCTACATCGTTGCATAAGTCGTTGAATAAATAAGACTATCGCAAAATGTTTATATCATTTGGTGAACAAGATGCCCCAAAAAATGCATGCCAAATATACAAATCAAACGATGCACCAACTTCCAATACAAGAGTAGCCCTTTTTATGGTGTCCCGAGCGCTTGCCATATAATACAATAAGACAATTTTTCCACTTCCAATGCATACAGTCTTAACTACCTAACATACCTGGAAACCCACGTTGTTCTCCCATTGCCAGTAATAATTCAATATCAAACAGGTTTGAGGTCCTAAGATATTCCTCACAAATTTTCATAACAACGGTTTTGCAAAATTCTTTCATGTCAAAGACAGACGTAGAATCCCCCATGCTTGTTTGTCATCTACTGAATCTCTTGATGCACCGTATGATAGCATCTATATTGCAGTCATGGTTTTTTAAAGGGGGGAAAGCCCAAATTCGTTGAGCCTATTTACTCTATGAGTAAAAAAGACATTTATTTCGGTTAATTTGTCAAGAACTCTATTAAAGACATTCTTGGACATGCGAAAACTTCGTCTGAATTCCACATCCCCATAAACAGAATTTTCAGCAAATAGTCTTGAATAGTTGGTTGTGCCCAGCAACGTAATTTCTTCCAAATCGTAGATCCCGGCTTCTAAAGACACTTATCCCATGGATCGAACGATTTCTTTCTTTGTTTTCACGAGTCATTACACCAAGCATTTAACTTGAAATAACATTTTGTTGTTTATACGAGTTTGAATGAACTCGTCCGAAGAGGAAGAAGAAGATGAGGAGTAACACCATAACCTTTTAAGTTTATTCATTTTAGAATGGTGTTTTGAATGATTCTAAAGAGTGCACATATCCTTACCAATATTTATAGTAAAGGAAATTGACTGAATGGTATGACAAAACTATGCCTTTTACATTGTTCCTACATTAGGTTATCTGCCACTAATAAATGTAGCCATGTTTAACATCCTAAAATGTCTAGCATAGTGTTATACTGTTCACACATGAGCTTATCTCCTACCTAGTTTTGATGTTGACCTAACGCTGCACCTTTTTACAGTAGCCATGTTATACGCAGTAAATGATCTATCAACGAGTTACATTGTTCCCACGCTAGCTTGTCTCCTACTTAGTGTTGATGTTGACATGACGCTGCACCTTTTTACTGTAACCATCTTATACGCAGCAAATGATCTAGCAACGAGTTACACTGTTCTCACATTAGTTTTCCTCCTATCTAGTGTTGATGTTGACCTTACGCTGCACCTTTTTACTATAGCCATGTTACACATAGTACATGATCTAGGATTGTGGTACACAAGGTAGGTTTCGGTACATTTAGGAGAGTTAAACGAATTGGGTCTCCTCCGTTTGTTACATTTAGGAGTTAAATGATTCGGCTCGTCCTTTGCATAGTGAATCATTCCGGTTTAGTAACAAATTAACCACTGCCAATACACTATCAGCGTTAGGACTAACATTGTACACAAGCTACGTTTTAGGAATAACAGTGTACGTAAGGTTGGTTCTGGTAGGCACGTTCTTTAATGATAGTGGGAACAATGTATTGTGTTAGGAAAAGTCATATAGGCACATTCTTAAAAAAAAGTGGGAACAATGTCAGGTCGCATTCGATCACATTTATGTCAAAGCAAAGACAGCTGTCACTTTATGTAAAAATTAATTCACTTATCCAATGAACTATTGGTTATTAATCTGGCATCTTTATCTAATTGGTCTTTACCCATAAATACGAGCATTGGTGAGACAAACTGATATGGAAATTTACCTCTTCTCAAAAAAATGCCAATTTCTTATCCATTCTCATAAGATTACACCAATAATTTTTATGGACCATCAAATCTTAATCCTTCTTTACCAAGAGAACTGACTGAATGGTACGTTGAAATGGGAGAACAACTTTACGAGGATTTGCAAGAAATGGATCTAGATGCAAGGATGCAGCCGATGCAAATAGGTCGTCAACAACCTCAAATCCATCAATGCGCCCAAAGAAGACACATTGTGCAATTCCTCCTATCCGAACTTTGGATGAGGATGAAGAGGTGCAGTCAGCAAATATTGCATGTTTTCGTGGTTTTGAAGCACCACAATTAGTCATCTAACATGGAAATGACGTTGGTCGCCAATATTATTGTTGTCAAATACGTACAAATGGGTGTGAATTCAAACATTGGGTAAACGAACATTTTCCTACTAGAGATATTACGTATACTTTGGAATTGGAAGAAGAAATAAGAAAGCTGTGCAACCAAGCCAATGATCTTAGTCAGGCAAACTACTGAATTTGCCATGGTTTACATTAGAAGTTTAAGTATTTTATGTCTTGCTAGTCAAAAATGTTTATGATCAATTGTATCTGTATGCTTATTACCATTTCTATCTTTATCCAGTTATTTAACTATTACTATCTTTATGTAGTTAATATGTCAACACAATAGAACATAATAAACAAACAAACAAAATGGGAACACAAAAAAACATAATAGAATAATTTATATTATGGACTGAATTGAGATAAGTAAATACATCAATGCAACAGAATAAAGAAACAAACAATGTAAATCACACTTTGGATTCCAAAGGCTACTACAGTCGTTGAAATGACTTGACACTGCTAAGTAGTACATAGACAGTGTTGAAAGGATGTACGAAACACTACATGCAAGGACATATGACTTGACCTTATCGAAACAAAACAAACAACTAATGTTTTCTTGACAAGCATTAACCAACATAAATGCATTTCACATAAACATCAACTAGTCAGAACCATAGCGCGTTAGCTAGCTATAATGAAATTTGTAATCTTCATGGTTGATGAATTTCGATGCATGTTCGAGTAGGTAACGCAAATCAAAAGTGAAACGAGTAGCTTTGAAAACATCTTCATCTTATACCTCCCCGATAATCTCGCATTAGCAATCATAAGCATCCATAAAGATGTTGTGTTTTTTGTGAATTTCTCCGGTAGACCTCTATGAGGAACGGTTCGGGCTATCGTTGTAAGTTTCTTAAATCAAATTCCAGAACATTGTAACGAACTGGTAATCTTGACATATAAAAATATAAAATTTAGGTTAAGATCAAATGAGTTAGGTGAATAATCCAAATTTTATTTTTAACAAGAAACATACTTTACGTTGAAAGCATGGAATTAATTTCTATTATATATATATATAATTATTTATTTATTTATTGGAACTTGTATGATGTTTTGAAGATACATTGTAAGTGACAAGTTACATTTTTTGTTTATTGAAACAAGGGCGAACTTTATGAATTTTGAGTAGCGATAAGCCTTTAAAATTTAAGTATGTTATATAAGAGAAATCCAAAATAATAGTGTAGCATGAATGTTTGAGCTTGTTGCTCCGTTCTAAATCAATTTACACGGTTGATACAATAGCGGTGACCGATGTATTATTTAATGTTAAATTTAGTGGTTGAAATTTATCTTGAGAAATAAGTTGGAAAGCTTATTCACAAAAATTAATTTTTTCTTTAGAAATGATCACTGAATATAAATTTATTTCAACATTAATCTAAATAAATTAATTTTCATCGTTATTTATGTAGAAACGTATTTTTCGTCATAAATATTTGGTAATTGATTTGATGAACATATTTAATTCGTTCACGTAAAATTAATTATCATTCAGTAAATTCGTTGAAACAAACAATGATGTATCCCGTTCACTAGTAACATTCGTTCAATATTCCTTCGTTCAGCCTAATAGTTCGTTCATATCGTTTACTCGTTTGTTGACGGCAAAAAATGTTGTAAATACCAAACATTCCTATTATTAGGAATAGTTAATTTGATCGCAAGACTAATAAGAGAAAACACTAAATGACACGAGAATATATAGTGGTTCGGCTGCGGATTAGGCCTACGTCCATTTTGGAAGGATGTTGAACTTTTATTGATTACTCAAGAATTACAAGGTAGAGCCATGCCCATTACATTCACTTTTATAATTGCCATATGCTAGCTATTTGGGAAAAAGAATATTTAATTCTCCTTCTTCCTCAAATTGGAGATGCCATTAATGAGGCTCATGAAGCTCTAGGAAGGTCTCAAGCAAAGAAAATCCAACCCCTTTGAAGTGTGAGGCCATGGACTATTTATAGGAGTGGGGGTAGGTAGGATTAGGTAGGAGTAGGTAGAAATAGGAGACCACTAGCAGAATTTCGAACCCGCTACCTGCACACCTCGAAATTTCGAACCTGGGCATGGGTGCGAAATTTCACACCCGCTGGTTTCGAAATTTCGAACCCAGGCATGGGTGCAGAAATTTCGAACTCAGGCATGAGTGCGGAAATTTCGCACCCGCTGGGTGCGGAAATTTCGCACCTGCTGGGTACGAAGGTCGTCTTTATGGGAGGTGCAATGGTTATGGGTGTGGGTGTTTTGGTGGCCTGAAGCTCGGGTTCACGGCTTGGACCCGATTGATAGCTCGCCTTCCGCTTGGATGCAAACAGATACTGATGGAGGTTGCATTCGAGGGATGCGAAATCCTACTAGTGGCCAGACCCGAGTCTTCCGGTACTGGACCACAGATGATATTGATGACGCCTCTGGGCTGTAATATCACGCGATATGTTGAGTCGAGCATGTCTTGTGCACTTTTGGGAACCGGACCCAAAGGTCGGTTAACATTTTCCCCCTCAAAGAATGTTTTGTGTTAACGGGACGTGCTTTGAAGTGAGATGAGTCTAGTATGGGCACAAACATCTCCATGCGGTGCTTAGCAATCGGTTATGATCTTCCTCTTGAGTCGTATGTCGAGAGCGCACTGCTTTGGAGCTGCTGGGACGCCTTATTGGAATACGTTGGTATTAGCTTAGGTTTCAACATGGCTAAGAGCTTTGCCTTGCTTGAGCCTTGTGGCTTCGGTTGGAACCTGTCCGAGCCTTTTAGTTCCTGTGGATTAAAGACCATAAATGTTAGTGGCTGACTCCCGGTTGCATCGAAGTTCAAACAGTCTATTATCGAGCCGCAATCGCGCATGCAACCACGAGTTTGCGCATGGTTTTGTGTGATGCGATCTGAGCTGGAATAGGTAGCATGAAGGTGAATTGTACGTCCTGGGCTTGCGATTGCGCAATTTTAACTTTCGAAATGTTTGAGGATCAGCTAAATCACTTGGATTTGTGAACCCAAGGTCGTTCAATGTTTCGGGCTTGTTCAATCGATCAAAGTTTCGACGACTCACATACGCGAATACCCTAGTTAGGACCATACTTGTCCTATGTCGTGGCATATATTCATATGGGTTTAGGCGAGGTTGATCCAAATGCAGGGAGCATGCACTCTGATGATTGAGCACCTGGTGAGCACACAAGAGGTCGCCGAGTAGTGATTGACTTGGTAGTTAGAGCTTCGAAATATGATCGTGGCTTAGTGTACGATGCCGGATTCTGATCCTGGAACATTCGTTTGGGGTATGATGATCCTCTAATGGTAGTTGCTTCCTTTCTTCTCTTCTCCAGACAGAAAATTAGCTTGAGGCATGGAGGATACCAAAATATTTCTTTTGTACTTTGAACGTGGAGTGGCGGATCTTAGGCAACAGAATAAGGAATTCGGATAAAGGTCGCCAAGCTTACGTGAATACGGGATTGGGCTTCGTATCCTGGACACTTAATGAACCCTTCTAATTTTTTAAGAGGTCAAAATCGATTTGAGGGACGTGATAATCTAGCAAGTGCATGGGAGGACGACGCATAACTTCGCATTCTGATGATTTAGTCTTGGCTCCCAGCTTGGGCAAGTAAAATTAAACATTTGCATAGTGCCGGATGAGCAGACAGTGTTCAGTGAGTTTTTGTCTTGCGATGCAGTCCTCGAAGAATGGACTTGCTTGGACTGTCGGCTCGAATGCGTACGTAGGATGTCGACACACAGTTGAGGTGTTTGTCCTTGGATCCGATCAATAACCCGACCACCGCGCAGTTGCACATTGACTTAGGCGTTGCGCTGGCAGTTGGTGATGACCATGGCATTAGTTGTTGAGGGTAAAGGTTTCCATCATGTTCCGAAATGTCTGCTTTTTGGGGAGTTCGGGCACTGATGGAAAGCCGAAAAGCCTCCAAGGCCGGGACTCTGGCTCTGGATTGCCTTCGTTGCGAGGTGAACGCGCTCTCAAGATGGTGGCTCCAAGGGATGCTGTGAAGATGACGCTAGTCGAGGGAATGTAGGGTATCTGATCGGGTTCTTTTATGGCCAGGCTAATGCGATAATCGGTGGAGGGCTGCCCCCAAGCCTGGGTATCTGCCAAATTTTGCTCGATGTCAGGGACGAGCTAGCAAGTTCGGATCATTTCTCAATGTTTCATGTCTGGTTTGTAATTAAAGTTGAACGTAACACAACTGGTTGGCAAATGATTCTGGAAATGGACTTATTCGGGCTAATTACTCGGATATGCACATAAGATATAAACATATGGTTGAGTCGTTAGTTCCAGCCCAATTATGTTGTAACCCTTTTCCGACATGAGAATGGTGTTTATGGTTATCGGGATTCACTGCCATAGTTATTAAAACTAGGTGTAGTCACCATGTTCTGATGCACTTGTAGGTAGGAAGCCGTTGCATCAAGGGGTGTGAGTCAACTTCACGTTGCGTTTAAGTATGAGCTTGCTGGCAAGGCGTAGAGACTTTGGGAACCCGACGAACCGGCCATGGAAACTCCATAACTTGCATCGAGATATAAATTTTTTATTTCGCATACCGAGAACTTGTCTAAATTTCCATGTTCCTCGTGGAACTAGTGATTGTGTAGCTCCCCCGTCTTTCGGTTCGGGCCTCTATGCTCGGCCTACCTAGTATTGGCGGGAGGTTAGAAGTTTCCAAGACCCAAGCTTTTGGGTCTTGATCATCCTCATGGCGAGGTGTATTCTCCTCTTTAGAATGGTTGTTCCGAAGGTTGTGGTGATGGAAATGCCAGCGTGAAAGCTGGTAGGGGTCTTCCTCAGGTCCTGCGATGAGTAAGCTGGCGAAAGGATAGGTGGGGAACTGCACCCAAGCTTGAATAATTGCCAATTGAAGAGGATGCGAGTGATGACCCTTCGGGAGTCCAATAGTTGCCTCTTTTGTTGGGCAGCGCACCTTGGAGTGGAGGCGACACCAGGCTTTGCCCCCGTGCTTCCTCAAGCATACGAGTATCGGCTAGAGCTACATTGAGACTAATCTGGAAAAATAGGAGATCCCGTAGCCTCGGTATCCCACATTTATATGATTCTCTTTGGAGGAGAAGAAGCTTTGGTTGGCCGAAGTGCTTGTGTGATGGACATAGCTGACGTAAGTTTGCCAACAATGCAAGCTATAGTGGAAGACCAGGAAGCCTTGCTAGTGGCAAAGTCTGATGAGCCGGAGGGGAAGAGGGACAGGACGAGGCTGCCATACAAGATGCACGGGCAATGACTAGGCAGGATGCTGAGGAGAAATCTGCCGTTGCGGTGGCGAAGAAGTAGGCCGATATTGAGGTGGTGGAGGAAAGGGCCTCTGAGTAGGCTGGGAAAAAGGAAATCCGTCGATGATGCCCACCAAAAGAGGGCGAGGGGACCCTTAGCAAACTCAAAGCAGATGAAATTATGCGACTCCAATCCAGGGAGCTAGCTGATTAGAAGACCGCCGAAGATGCTGAGAAGAGAGCGGAGTCGGGCGCTAAGAAAACTTGGGGAGAAAACCCAGCCGGTAGTGGTCCTCGCCTTTGACATCGTCCCTAGGCCGTTGCCGTATATCGCTCTCGGAGAATTTACGATAATTACAAGCAGCGAGGACAATGGCGGGAGGCGGGCATCAATGTCTTACGAATCTGTTACTCTTGTGAAGAGTAGAGGAGGAGGAAGCGATTCTGGAAGGAAGGGGACCATCACCGGTGGTGACCTATCAAGTGCCAAACCTATACAAAAAAAGGAAAAAACAAGAGAAGGATGATTAGCTCGATAATTGTTAAAGGAATCATAGATATTTTGGGTGAGGTAGACCGATAGCCTATGCGAGTGTGGTCCTCGCTTTCGGTTCTTAAAGACATGGTGTGGTATTCATGTACACCCTAAAAGATGTTAGACATGTAGTCTACTTTAATATGTGTGTGTGTGAAAATGAAATATGAATTAGTAAAGATCACAATTTGTGTTAAGTGTTTGGATGTTCTTCTTGTGTTTTCAGACGTCCCGTACTTGCATAAGCATACTTATCGTTACACCTAACAAAAAAGCGATTGCGTACCGTGCTCTGGGTCAATTATTCCGTAGGGGTGTGATTGTGTACCACGGTCCGGTTCAATCATTCCAGAGGGGTGTGATAGAGCGCAGGCTTTTAGTAAGTTTCCCTCAGCTCAAGAAACCCGTAGTTTGTGAAGCCAGGCTGAGCGCCCGCTATGTTTGGGTTGCCCGGGGTTAATCCTATGTGTAGAGAAGGCGTATGACGTCGCGTTGTGCGGTCCGTCTGGTGTGTGGCTCTCGCGTCGTTCATCGGGTTGGGGCGAGCCGCCAAGCCTTGTTTATTCGCCGGCGTAGAAAAGCTTCAATCATCAGCCCGTAGGGTCCGATCGTGGCCATGAGCTGCACCTAAGCCTTTAGGGCTTCGGGGAGAAAATATTTAAGGTCGATCTTGGTGTTGCGCGAAGATTTGACTGGCACCCGTAACCGGTGAAGAGTGACTTTCATCACTCTTAGTCGGCCATTGGGTGGCAGCGCCAAGTCGCCTGGACTTGGGCGTGGAACGATTTATCCTCGTTCTTGGCATGGGGCCGAGGTTCGAGTTAGTGGATATTTACACTCGATCGCGCTGCGGGACGGCGACTCGAGTAGCTTTGCCAGCTCCCGTGGTCGGGGTACCAGACTAGCCACTGTTGTTTAGCCTCGATATTGGATCGAGGTTCGGATGGCAGCACCGGCTCCCATGCTCGGGGAGCCGATGCGGCGATCGAATGTTTCTACGCAAGCTGTGTGTCAGGATCAATCAAACACATGATGAACGTCATGCACGAAGTAAACATGGAAGGGAGGTAGGAAACTGAACATCATTTTTATGGATAACTCTGGTATTGATGGCCTTTACAATGCGTCAAATTGTAAGAAAGAAAAACATCATTGGAAGTGGTGAATTAATTGTACACTAAATTATGTAAAGTAGAGGCGAAGATGTTCGTTGTCACATGCCCTTGGGAGTTCGGCTCCGTCCATGGTTGAGAGTTTGAAAGTTTCATCACTGAGCTTCCGTTGTATGAGTATGGGCCTTCCTAACGAGGACCGAGTCCTGCAGGTGGAGGAAACACCCGTTTGAAGATGAGGCCGCCGATGTGCACTTGAGCGGGCCTTTGGTTAAGCATCTAGTTATGCCCCGAAGTTGTCAGATACTGAGAGAGGCAAAGGTAGGGAGGAGTTGCAAACCAGCATCTCTGATGACCACCTAGAGTCAATTGCATCATGGAAGCTGTTGTCCTGATGAGCCGGAGGGACACTCTTGAGGGATTAGTTGTCGGTGTCGAGGTTTTGTTTAGTGGGAATCTTTGATGAGCGCTAAGTAGCTCGAAGATCCCATGTAGTGTGATCCCCTGATGAGAATCGAATGGCTTGAAGACCCCACATAATGGGAATCCTTAATGAGCGATGAATGGCTCAGAGATTCCGTGCAGTGGGAGTCTTTGATGAGCATTGAGTGGCTTGGAGTTCCCCTGTGGATAAGTTCCTCGATGTCGTTCTGCAAGTGGTGAGATATGTTCGTGTTGCATCCGCGGATGCTGTAGAAACGACGATATCCTATAGAGTTCCTTGGTGCACTCGTCGGACTTTTAGGTCTTTGCCTTTTGCGAGGTTCGGAGTTGCATGGTGTGAGATAGATTTTCTCAGAGGTGTCGCTAAGAGCAGTATAGTCGCAGATAGACGGGAGTCGAAGGGGATTCCATCCATTGCTGCGACTACCTTTAACGGCGTGAGAAAGATCATGCAGAGCGATGGAATCAGAGTTGTTGGAGCTCTGAGCGTCGTCACGATGCAGGATGTTGAGGATATGAATTTGATTCCTTTATGCCAAATTCCGGCATAGAAAGTAGCATTCATGCGGAAGACCTCCTGAATCATGGATTGCTTTTGATATGTCCACGCTCTAAGTTCAGAACTAGGTGGTATGTTATTTGTATGCTGGATGAGTACGATTCAAGGAGTAAGTTTCTCGACTTCAGTCAAGGCTGTGTGGGATCTTGCGAGATAGCCTTTGTGGGTTTTAAGGGAGCTTTGGTAAATGTTCAAGACTGAGAGGATATCTCTAGTCATTACGGCGTGCATCCTAACTGTGTGACCCATCTCCTAGCGAGTTAGTCGAGAGTTAGGATAGTTCGAGGTGGAAGTCGAGAGAACCCGGGTAGAGCCGTCTTGGATAGGGACGGGAAGCACTTGCACTTTATGGTGCGGGCGACGTGTAATGAACCCACGTGCCATTTGTGGAGGCTAACGAAGATTCGGAAATCATGGCTTGCTTTGGTATAGGACGAGTGTCAATATGTCGAAGCGCTTGCTCCATTCAGTATTATAGGTGGCCGCCGCAGCGGGTTATGCCTTGTACTAGTTTTGCAGACGTCGCGGGCATGCTATCGTGGTTCCCTCACGATTCCACGGGTCGTGTCGACGATAATCAGAGGTTAGGATCCTATCGCATTATAGAGGTCATGATCTAGCCCAGGACTTTGGAGTCTAGCACGCCTTCTTGATGGAAGGTATTCGACAATCTATGAGTCTCCAACTTCGATTTCATGATTATATGGAAGTTGGTTGAAGTGAGCTTGGGCCCAGTTGGATGCTAGAAGCGTAGGTGACAAGTTTGGACTCATAGCAGTTTGAGTCCGTCTAGCGGAGACTCAAGCGTCAAAGTCGGGGATGGCCGGGATGACGCGTTCCATTTCTGAGGGTGACTCTGACATTCCGAAGATTAGAGGTCAGTCGTGCCTTCATATAATGCCACATGTGGTGTTGAAATTTCGGGGCCACTCAGCTTTGTGTACGATCCTAGTGAAAGGATTATGCTTCAAGTGGGTTTCTCTTGAGTGGTCAGGATTTCTTCGCAAATCATTTATGATTACTCAGACCACGTCCAAGAGTTGTGTCGAAGGGGGATTCTCTAATGGAACCCATTATTCTAACGAATTTTGGGAGTTCCATTTCGTCGACGTCTTGTGTTGTCCACATCTGGATCGCTCTCTTCCATGTCATGGAAGGTATGGCGATTGAGGTTGGGTGAGCTGATAGGCATCTTAGTCCGGAAGTATGCTGGCCCGACGAGCTGTTGAAAGAGTGGGACTCTAGTTGTGAGTGGTGACAGTTGGGCTCCCCCGAGTAGAAGATTGGTTACTCAACCCTGGTTTGTTACTATGTTCCTTGGCCGTAACTGATGATGGTTCGATCATCCTCTCATCTCTGTTGCTGTTACTATCGCCGCACAAGTGTTGGAGCAGATGCCGATGTTTTAACGAGGCTTAACCTTCTTCCTTGACGTGGGCCCCTAACTTCGAAAGATGAAATTTCCAATGCAGCAAGCCGCGAGCGGGCGCGGTTCTGAGCCAGCTAAAGTAGAATGACGATGTGTTGACTTTCTTGAAGTTGGCGCATAAGGTTGAAGTTAATCCTCAACGCTTGCACTCTTATATTTTTTATTAAACGTGTGAATATGTGCTTGAGTCGCAGGAGCTTTGAGTTCCACATGTGGAAGGAGATCCGTTTCCAGTGGTCCTTTGCCGCTCGGGACTAGTAAGAGGTGCCAGCGTCAATTACAGCCAACGGGGTGAGCGTCAGGCTTTGCTGGAATTCTGCTTAATACTGGTGAGAGTCATGATGCTTTTTGGACGTACTGCTTAAGGCCCCTCTCGTGGATAAGCCTTTCGATTACGTCTTTGAATTGACGGCAATTATTGGTATTATGCCCGTACATGTCATGGTATCGACAGTACTTGCCGGTATTCTTCTGATGATTAGTGGATTCTTGTTGTATGGTTTCTTGTATCGAAGCGCGTTGCACGTTTCCCGATATATTGTTTCCAAGTCTTTATTCAACGGGGTGTAGATCTTGCATACCCAGTGAGGGCCGGGCTTATTTGGTTCCGTAGGAACATGGCCGTTGTTGCGGTCGCCTTGCGCATCGTTATTTGGCCTTTGTTCGTAGGGACCTGCCCCCTTGTCCTTATCGAAGAGATTCGTTGTCTGTTTCACTTTGACGCTGTCATTTATGGTATTCACATGTGGATTGTTTGGAAGATCGGCCCTGGAGAGTTGGTTACGTCTCGCTTCTTCTTGACATAAGTATTGCCTAGCCTTTTCATGGAAAGCATCGAGGTTTTTTGGCTGCATTCGATCGATCAATGCCCCGAATTCGGAAGTGGGTAGGACGCCCCTTGCTATATGAAAGAGTATGGTGCAAGTGTCTGGATCCTCGACCTCAGCGAGGGCGGTGTTGAACCGGGAGAGGTAGCTTTTCAGCGACTCAGTGGGCCCTTGGTATAGATTGGACAGAGTGAGGGCGTTCTTTGGAGTCTGGATATGCATCCTGAATTGCTTAACCAAATATGTCGCCAAATGGCCGAAGTTGTCAATGGAATCAAGCGGGAGTTGAGAGAACCATAACAAAGCAGTTCCTAATAAGAAGATAGGGAAACACTTGCATTTGACTGGATCAAATTGCCCCGGCTAGAGTCCATTGGCCATTCATATCGGATCATGAAAGCACAAGGATTGGTAGAACCATCGTATAGTGGCATTTGTGGCATGATGAAGTGTCATGGCCAATCGGCTTTGCTCACCCTTCTTGTAAAGGGGTTATGCCTAATGTGCACTTCCCATGATTCGTGCACATTTCCTCGCATTTCCCTCATGATTCTTCGGACCATGTGGGGAAGGTAAGTTGGATGAGGTACCTCCATTGGCACCCATGGGTTTTGGTGAGGTTGCGGAGTTCTAATGCAGGGGCATCTTCTATTATGGACATCTGGATCGCCTTCCTCCATGTCCTCGACATCTATGATTGGGTCCTGGTGTGGACGCTGAGGTGGATCAGGGTGATGTTGATCCTGTTCTGGAGGAGCGCAGGCCATTGGAATAGCGGGCCCATCACCCTGATTAGTGACCATTGGGTTATGTCGAGGAAGATGTAGGTTGGTCCGTCACTGATGATCAAGTGAGAGCGGTCTCGGTACTGTACCCCCTCTCTATATGTGACTATAGCTCGGTCGTCGTTGCCGTTCACATTGTCGTTGGCGTGGCCATTGCCGTTGTCGTTTCCAAGAGCATTGGTACGAACGGCGACGTTGTTAATGAGACTAAACCTCCTTCTTTGATGCGGGCCCCTTGATTCAGAAGATGAAGTATCTGATAAGTTGGTCGAGGTTGAGCATTGTTCTGAGCTAGTTGAAGTTGAGCGACGACGCGTTGACTTTCTTGAAGTTGCCGCATGAGGTCGCTGTTCTTTCTTAATGCTTGGTTGAGATCAACCGCGGTGCTCCCATATCTTTCATTAAGCGTGCAGATTTGATTTTGTGCAACGGGCGCATTGGGGTCCACACTAGGAGGGACAGTTTCATTGGCTGTGGGATATCTACTGGTTGAGGTTGTTGGGAGGTACTGGCCTGGGTTGCGGCTAAAGAGCCGACCATTGCGTTCTTTGACTTCTTTACCATCGTAAGCAGACTCAATAGCAGGTTAAGCAAGGAACCTCAAGCTTGTCGAAGTCGAGATGATATTGTGGAAGAAAGACGCAAATCTCGAATTCGAGTTCTCAATGAAAGCACCAAATGTTGACGGCAAAAAATGTCGTAAACACCAAAGATTCCTATTACTAGGAATAGTTAATTTGGTCACAAGACTAAGTAAGAAAAGCAGTAAATTACACAAGAATTTATAGTGGTTTGGCGCGGATTAGGCTTACGTACACTTTGGAAGGATATTGAACTTTTATTGATCACTCAAGAATTACAAGGTAGAGTCATGCTCATTACATTCACTTTTATAATTGCCATATGCTAGGTATTTGGGAAAAAGAATATTTAATTCTCCTTCTTCCTCAAATAGGAGATTCCACTAATGAGGCTCATGAAGCTCTAGGAAGGTCTCAAGTGAAGAAAATCCAACCCCTTTGAAGTATGAGGCCATGGGCTATTTATAGGAGTGGGGGTAGGTAGGATTAGGTAGGAGTAGGTAGAAATATGGGACTGTAACACCCCACCTCCGCCAGGGTCACTCTTGCAAGTACACTGGCTTTGGATGGGTTTTGGACAAGGTAAACATGCATAAAGATATCACAGGACAGAACATATAAGTAAAACAGAGTAAGTAAAGCAGCGGATAAAACTACTATTTCAAAACCATAGTCAACTTACATCAAAAGCACTTTGTCATTATTTTCCAACTACTACAAGTCTAGAAACATAAACTGAAAACTGGAAATAACATAAAGTAAATTATCCCCAAAGTAGACGTGGTAAAGCCATAGCGAGCTCAAGTCCAAACCGTACATGAGCTATCCAGTAAGCAAGCTAAAGATCCAAGCTAGGTGCTAGTGTTCCCACCCTGAGAACCTGGGGGTGGGGGGGAAACGGAAGAAAAGGGGCGAAAGAAAATGGGTCAGTCAAAAAGACAGGTAAGTCCTACCTACTATTAGTGTAAAAACTAATAAAGTTAACTGGACATGTAAAACAGGGATGAAACATTGGATGATAACTGGCATGGTGAAAAGATAACAAGATAGATCAAGTGTGGCATCGCATATACAAGGTTAAGTTTTGCACCAATAGTACTAATAATCCAATCCATGTCAAGTATAAACAAGAAATGATCCCTTGGCCCAAGTTTGGCCCAACATCATGAGATGACCTAAATCAAGGTCCAACTACACGGTCTAGTCGATCGGCTCCCTACAAGCCTAACTCGCCAAGTGTCGGTGTCATACGGCCCAATCACGGAATGTAGTCAAACTGTGCTAGGTCCACCCTAGGGTGTATCAAGTCCTAGGGTGCCAACCACTGACACGAATCAAGCACGCACAGTCTAAACCTACTGGTGCTCGTGCCTGCTTTTTCAACTCCGGACTATGTGCACGACCATAGTCCGCCTGAACCTACACCGGCGCACCAACTCAGCCGTCATTTTGGTCACTTACATATCAGCCCAGTAATCGTGCCCCACCCTAGCCTAGTCCCTAGGGTATCATGATACAACCAAGAGGGTTACTGGTGAAA
The DNA here is from genome assembly GCA_030737875.1 of Allium sativum. NCBI lineage: Eukaryota > Viridiplantae > Streptophyta > Magnoliopsida > Asparagales > Amaryllidaceae > Allium > Allium sativum. The sequence continues at coordinate 447,038,795 of CM060923.1, forward strand.
AGGACCACGTAACTAGGGTTTCTAACGGGTTAAGCGTGGTTAACCCTATCCAATCAAGTATCAAGTTGGTTAAGTGTACCCAAGGTTCATGACTTAACCCTATCAACCCATCGTGTTTAATTGGTTCAGTATTCAAGTGGTCCAAGACTTAACCCTATCATGTGGCATTAATTAATTTAATGCACCCAACCTCTCACATTAGACCTTGTTGTGGTCACTAGTTAAGCCGGGCGGGTCCGGGTAGCTTTACACCACAACTTAGTCTAACCTCGGGTTTTAAGCGCGACATGACCAACTACTCACATTGGGTCCTATTGTTTGTAGCTACTAGTTAGGCCGGTCGGTTCCGGGTAGATTTATGCTACAAACTCAACCCAACCTCGAGTTGGCCATTTTCATGTTTTCTACATGTCATGTCCATGTTCATGTTTTTCAAGCATAATCACATGTCATATTTCAAAACCATGTTTTTATGTCATTAAAGTTACCTAACTACCCATACGTATTCCCATCGCATGTACGTTTCGTCACAACACAAAATGGATTAAAAGAGGGAACTTAGAAGCATGACAAAAATGGGCATAAGGTGATACGATTTGGCCACAAGTTAAACATGGTGGCACATGAGGCAAGATGTGTTCATTAAACTTGCATATTACATTATAAACCTCAAAACATGCATGACATCAAACTTAGCAAATAGGTGATACATGGTCATAGATGGCATAGGATGATAACTAGTGATTCGCATATAACATCATATGCAAGTTAACATAAAGGTTATGAGAGTTTCTATGTTGCATTATGCAACATTCCCAAACAAAGATCATAGCTTTCAATCCACAAAGTCAAGGTGATAGCTTTACAAATATACATAGAACAAATCTATGCATAACATGATAGATTCAAAGCACAAATCATACTTAGGCCCAAACTCAAACTTGCAACATGTCATATTTAACTTCATAGTTTAAATCTAAGAGTAGAATAGGGCTTACAATTCGTGGCTACGTGATTTAGAATAATATATAATAAGTTTGAGACGAAGCCACTAGCAAATCCGCAAAGAAAATAATATGCTCCACTCTAAGCATTGAGAAATAAGTAAAATAGCTTCTATGACGAAGAAATATGGCTCTTTGAACTAAGAAAGATAGCTTCTAGGACTTAGATTTGATTTGGAACACTCATGTTCTCATGAAGAAGGTGGAGGCCATGTTTAGAGGGCATTTTGGCAGCACTTAGTTGTAGGATTAGTTTGTGTGAGTTTAGGGTAGGCTTAGGGGTTTTTTTATAGAGTTTAGGATTAGTTTTAGCCATAGGATTAACCCTAAATCAAATCTGAGCCATCAAATCACGTCACTAGCCAACGAAACAGGTCCAAACAGCCAAAATTAGTGCAGCAGGCCGACCTGGCCGACCAGGGAGGTCGACCCCCAGGTCGACTCTAGTGTCGACCTGGTTGGGGGAGGGGAGATTGACCCTAGTGTTGACCCCCCTGTCGACCTGTCTAGGCGGGAATTTTCCCGCCCAGTCTGTTTTGGCTGAATTTGAATTCCGAATTTAAATTTGAACTGTTTTTGAACTTGAAACTTTCTGAAAACTTTGACGGGCCATAACTGGGTCATACGGACTCCGATTTTCGAAAACTCAGACTCTATTTTGCGTATTTTTCCGAGACGAACGCAATGGCACAGCCCGTTTCCCTTGATTCAGATTTTAATATTTAATTCTGCCTTGATTTATGTTATAACATGTTATTCAAAAAATACGGGTTGTTACATTCTCCCCACCTTAAAGGATTTTGTCCCCGAAATCTTCAAGTTAGGAAGAACGTATCCTACCATACATCATCCATCTACTCAAAACATCATCCACGAGCAGTCATTGTCCTTAAAAGATTCCAAATGCTGTATGATCATATCCGAGAGGTGATTGTATATGTACTTATCTAATGCGAAAATCAGGCGGTTACTGATTCAGTAAACCTCTTTGATGCAAAGTATGTTAGTGAAATGAGCCCATATGTATGCAAGTTCCTAACATAATTCATAATCTCTACATGACTGCACATAACATTCATCCATATGCAACATCCACGTGATAGCATAACAAGTTTCATCCATGAATAAGTATAAGCACTCATGCATATGCAATATGAAAGTGTGTGAGCCGATCTTAGTGCCTAATGTGTATCATGCATCCACGAGTATCCACTTGCAAACATTTGCAACCACTTGCAACCATCAAGCATAACATGTTTCAAATACATGTTTCATCCAAAGGGTTTCTACCTAAGGTTCTCATGACAAGGTTAACGAGATAACAAGATAAACATGGATAGAAAAAGAAAGATATGCTAACTAGGAAAAGAGATTGAGAATGTACCCTAAAAAAGAAATGGATAAAGCCCACGCATCTTCTCCTCGGTTTCCCAAGTTGCATCTTCATCGGCTTCACTCTACTGAACCTTTACTAACTTGACTTCTCGATTCCTCAGTTTCTTGATCTCCGTTCCCAAGATACGAATCGGAGCTCGCCTCAAAGTTGCCTCTTTCTCTACCTCGATGTCTTTAAGAATGCTAGGCTCAACTACCTCGGCTGACTCATGTAGGCACTTTCGGAGATGCGAGACATGAAAAACATTGTGCACTCCGGCCAGCTTCTCGGGCAATTCCACTTTATAAGCCATTTGCCTAATCCTCTCGATGATAGGGAAGGGTCCTACGAACCTTGGTGCCAGCTTCCCAACCGCTCCAAAACGAACCACATTTCGCAAAGGAGAAACCTTCACAAAGACCATATCTCCAACTTCAAACCCTAAGTCAGTCCTTCGCTTGTCCGCATAGGATTTCTGTCTGTCTTGGGCCGTTTTCATCCACCTTCGAATCAACTCAACCTTCTCGGATGTGTCCCTTATCATGTCGGGCCCAAGTATAAGCTTATCCGTCGTCTCCCACCAACACGTTGGTGACTTGCACGGCCTCCCATATAAAGCTTCGAATGGTGTCATTCCTATGCTTGCTTGATAGCTGTTATTATAAGCAAACTCCACTAGAGGAAGATGATCTTCCCAAGTGCCACCAAAGTCAAGGATGCATAGCCTCAACAGATCTTCTAGTACCCTATTCACTCTCTCGGTCTGGCCATCCATCTGTGGGTGATAGGCCGTACTTAGATTCAATCGCGTACCCATCGCTTCTTGCAAACTATTCCAGAACTGGCTAGTGAAGATTGGGTCACAATCGCTAACTATGCTAGAAGGAACTCCATGCAATCGCACTATCTCTTGAAGATAAACAGATGCTAGCCATGATGCGGTCCTCTTGCTCTTCACTGGAATAAAGTGAGCACTCTTCGTAAGTCTATCAACTATGACCCATATGCTCGTATTTCCCTTCCTTGACCTAGGCAATCCATCCACGAAATCTATCGAGATACTTTCCCACTACCATTGCGGGACCTCCAATGGATGTAATAGCCCACCGGGCTTCTTCGACTCGGCCTTCACTTGTTGGCAAACAATGCATCTAGAAACAAACTCTGTCACATCCTTTTTCATCCCATCCCAAAAGAAAATACGCTTCATATCCCGGTACATCTTATCCCCTCCGGGATGTATGGTCATCCTCAAGTGATGCGCCTCCTCAAGAACTCTATTTACTAAGTCTCCCACTCGGGGAACACATAGTCTTCCATCACGCCTTAGCCATCCCTTGTCATCAATAGCATATCTAGCAAGGTGACTTGATGTCTCACCCCGAATCAACTTGTCCATGATCTCGACTATCTGCGGGTCCTCCCTCTGTGAAGCCCCAACTTGATCAAGAAGTATAGGTCTAAGCTCGAGGGATGCTAACGAACCAGTCATCGACCCAACAGCAGGTGCAAAATCAAAGGTTGCCAAGAACTCTAGGCTCTTCATCTCAACAAACAAGGGACTCAAAGTCAACCTTCTCCTGCTTAGCGCATCTGCCACAACATTACCCTTGCCAGGGGTATAAGCTATCTCGAAGTCATATGATGCCAAGAATTCCATCCACCTTTGCTGCCTTAGATTCAAATCTTTCTGCGAGAAGAGGTACTTGAGTGACTTGTGATCAGTATATAACTCAAACCTTTCGCCTAGAAGATAGTGGCGCCAGGATTTGAGTGCAAAGTCGATCGCTGCCAACTCCAAATCATGATTGGGATAGTTCTTCTCAAGAACTTTGAGTTGCCTACCCCCAAAGCATATCACTCTCCCTTCTTGCATCAGGACAGCGCCTAATCCCGTGCCACATGCATCGGTGTACACGGTAAACAACTTCCCTCCATCGGGCAATGCTAGAACTGGAGCTGTGGTGAGGGATTTCTTGAGCCTTTGAAAAGAAAGCTCACACTCTAAGTCCCATGCAAAGACTAAGTTCTTCTTCGTTAACTTAGTAAGAGGAGCTGAAATCCTAGCGAAGTCCTTAATGAACTTCCTATAGCAGCCTGCCAGACCGAGAAAGCTCCTTAGTTCAGTTGCATTCTTCGGAACTTTCCAGTCTTGTACCGCCACCACTTTAGCGGGATCCACAGCTATGCCTTGCTTAGAAACTATATGCCCAAGGAACCAAACTTCCCTTCTCCAGAAATGGCATTTACAGAACTTGGCTTTCAACTGATGATCTCTAAGCATATCCATAACCTCCTTGAGGTGTGTATCATGCTCTTCCTCGTCCTTAGAGAAGATCAGGATATCATCCACAAAGACAACCACAAACTTGTTAAGGAACTCCCTGAACACCCAACTCATCAAATCAACAAAGTATGCGGGTGCATTAGTCAAACCGAACGGCATGACTAGCCATTCAAAGAATCCATCTGGAGTCCTAAACGCAGTCTTATCAATACTATCTCAGCCACCCTAAGCTGATGGAATCCGGTGGCTAGATCAAGCTGAGAGAAAACAGAAGCACCAACAAGCTGGTCAAAGAGATCATCAATCGTTGGTAACGGGTGTCTATTCTTATTTGTCAGCTTGTTCAACTCACGATAATCAACACATAGACGAAGCGAACCATCCGCCTTAGTAGCGAATACCACCGGAGCACCCCATTCTGAAATGCTTCGCCTAATTAAATTTTTCTCTAGCAACTCCTTGATTTGCTTGCTAAGCTCTCTTCTTTCTCGCGGGGCCATGTGCCTGACAGGCAATGAAACTGGCTTGGCATTATCAACCAGATAAATACGGAAGTCTATCTCGCGTTTAGGGGGTAACCCCTTCACCTCATCAAAAACATCAGGATATTCTCGGACCACCCTCACAGATTGAAGATTGTCAATAGACGAGTCAAGGGATTCAAGATAACATAACATGATGGGATCCAGAGGGTTACAAGAAATCTCTAGGGTATTGCCAAGGCGAGTCATAAGCCTCACTACCCTATGCTCACAATCGAGAATGGCTCCATAACTGGACAACCAATCCATGCCCAAAATCAACCCGTATCCCATGAACCCGAGAACATAAGCATCACATGTGAATTCTATGGTCAAGATAGAAATCCTCAAATCCATACAAATCATAGATAAATGGGCGGAACCCCCAATTGGATTTGAAACACTAACGGGGTCCTCAACAAGACTAGTACTTAGGTGCAAACTTTCAACAATGTCAGAAGAGATAAAGGTATGTGATGCACCAGAATCAAATAAAGTTCGAACAGGAAAACCAGAAATATAAACAAGACTTTCTACAGAAATACTACCTTGGTCCGGAACTGGAGGAGTGTTGAGAGCATGCATCTGCCCTCCATAAGGTCCTGCTCGCTGAGTCTGTCCTTGCCCCTGCCCTTGCTTCTTTGGGCAATCCTTACTGAAGTGTCTAGTCTCTCCGCAATGAAAGCATTCTCCCAACTTCCTCTTCTTCTTCCTACAATCTTTGGCTATGTGTCCAACAATCCCGCAAAAGTTACACTTTCTTGGGTCCTTTGCCTTGTTGTTGTTGTTGGCCTTGTTACCCTTGTTGTTCTTGTTGCTCTGATTTCCTCCCCACTTGGAGTCCGCCTTCTTGGTTTGAGTCTCATTAGGATTGACTTCCTTCTTGCCATTCTTATCATCTCCCTGAAGCAATGCCATATCTACTAGGTTCTCAAAAGTGGCCGCCATGGGTATATGAGACATGGCCAGACCTTGTAATGGCTCATTCAATCCTCGTGCAAAGCGTAGAGCCTTCTTCTAGGGTGTGTTAACCGTGTCCAAACCGAATCGAGCAAGCTGGTTAAACTTATTCTCATACTCCCTTACTGTCATGTCCCCTTGCTTCAAAGATATGAACTTCTCCATTTGCAGATTCTCCTCAGCAGATGATAGAAACTTAAGCCCAAACCTCATCCTAAAGTCAGCCCAAGTCTCTATAGGCCTAGTAGCGTTGGTGACCTCCCACCAATAAGCAGCTTCCTCTTTCAATAGCCATACTGCCAACAGAACTTTTCTACGGTCTTCCACATCAAAGATGGCAAAGAGGTCTTCAGTTTCTTTTAACCAATTTCTTGCCTCAACAAAAGTCTCCGTCCCAATAAAATTCTTGCCACCCATCGCCTTAAAGTCTTCGCAAATCTTTGCGAAATCCGCTTGTGGACGCTGAGGAGGGGGAGGAGGAGGAGGAACCTCAGGTACGGTGGGAGTGTTTGCTGGGCATGCATCGTTGGCCCTAGCTTCCAAGTACCTTCGGAACCATCCGAGTATGGTTACTCCCTCGAGAAGGTTAAGATCGGCCATGCTGAAAAAGGAAAAGATAGATTTAGAACGAGGAAACAAAGGATAGTGCTAATGGCTTTTGGGGAATAGCCTTTTAAAATAAACTAGAATTTTCTTGGAAAATACTTAATTGGTTTTGAAAATAGTTTTTCAAAAGGGTTTTAAAAGTTTTTTCTGGTCTAGTAAAACCTTATGCTCTGATACCAAATGTAACACCCCACCTCCGCCAGGGTCACTCTTGCAAGTACACTGGCTTTGGATGGGTTTTGGACAAGGTAAACATGCATAAAGATATCACAAGACAGAACATATAAGTAAAACAAAGTAAGTAAAGAAGCGGATAAAACTACTATTTCAAAACCATAGTCAACTTACATCAAAAGCACTTTGTCATTATTTTCCAACTACTACAAGTCTAGAAACATAAACTGAAAACTGGAAATAACATAAAGTAAACTATCACCAAAGTAGACGTGGTAAAGCCATAGCGAGCTCAAGTCCAAACCGTACATGAGCTATCCAGTAAACAAGCTAAAGATCCAAGCTAGGTGCTAGTGTTCCCACCCTGAGAACCTGGGGGTGGGGGAGAAACGGAAGAAAAGGGGCGAAAGAAAATGGGTCAGTCAAAAAGACAGGTAAGTCCTACCTACTATTAGTGTAAAAACTAATAAAGTTAACTGGACATGTAAAACAGGGATGAAACGTAGGATGATAACTGGCCTCGTGAAAACTTAACAAGATAGATCAAGTGTGGCATCGCATATACAAGGTTAAGTTTTGTACCAATAGTACTAGTAATCCAATCCATGTCAAGTATAAACAAGAAATGATCCCTTGGCCCAAGTTTGGCCCAACATCATGAGATGACCTAAATCAAGGTCCAACTACACGGTCTAGTCGATCGGCTCCCTACAAGCCTAACTCGTCAAGTGTCGGTGTCATACGGCCCAATCACGGAATGTAGTCAAACTGTGCTAGGTCCACCCTAGGGTGTATCAAGTCCTAGGGTGCCAACCACTGACACGAATCAAGCACGCACAGTCTAAACATACTGGTGCCCGTGCCTGCTTTTTCAACTCCGGACTATGTGCACGACCATAGTCCGCCTGAACCTACACCGACGCACCAACTCCGCCGTCGTTTTGGTCGCTTACATGTCAGCCCAGTAATCGTGCCCCACCCTAGCCTAGTCCCTAGGGTATTATGATACAACCAAGAGGGTTACCGGTGAAAAGGACCACGTAACTAGGGTTTCTAATGGGTTAAGCGTGGTTAACCCTATCCAATCAAGTATCAAGTTGGTTAAGTGTACCCAAGGTTCATGACTTAACCCTATCAACCCATCGTGTTTAATTGGTTAAGTATTCAAGTGGTCCATGACTTAACCTTATCATGTGGCATTAATTAATTTAATGCACCCAATCTCTCACATTAGACCTTGTTGTGGTTACTAGTTAAGCCGGGCGGGTCCGGGTAGCTTTACACCACAACTTAGTCTAACCTCGGGTTTTAAGCACGACATGACCAACTACTCACATTGGGTCCTATTGTTTGTAGCTACTAGTTAGGCCGGTCGGTTCCAGGTAGATTTATGCTACAAACTCAACCCAACCTCGAGTTGGCCATTTTCATGTTTTCTACATGTCATGTCCATGTTCATGTTTTTCAAGCATAATCACATGTCATATTTCAAAACCATGTTTTTATGTCATTGAAGTTACCTAACTACCCATACGTATTCCCATCGCATGTACGTTTCGTCACAACACAAAATGGATTAAAAGAGGGAACTTAGAAGCATGACAAAAATGGGCATAAGGTGATAGGATTTGGCCACAAGTTAAACATGGTGGCACATGAGGCAAGATGTGTTCATTAAACTTGCATATTACATTATAAACCTCAAAACATGCATGACATCAAACTTAGCAAATAGGTGATACATGGTCATAGATGACATAGGATGATAACTAGTGATTCGCATATAACATCATATGCCAGTTAACATAAAGGTTATGAGAGTTTCTATGTTGCATTATGCAACATTCCCAAACAAAGATCATAGCTTTCAATCCACAAAGTCAAGGTGATAGCTTTACAAATATACATAGAACAAATCTATGCATAACATGATAGATTCAAAGCACAAATCATACTTAGGCCCAAACTCAAACTTGCAACATGTCATATTTAACTTCATAGTTTAAATCTAAGAGTAGAATAGGGCTTACAATTCGTGGCTAAGTGATTTAGAATAATATATAATAAGATTGAGACGAAGCCACTAGCAAATCCGCAAAGAAAATAATATGCTCCACTCTAAGCCTTGAGAAATAAGTAAAATAGCTTCTATGATGAAGAAATATGGCTCTTTGAACTAAAAAAGATAGCTTCTAGGACTTAGATTTGATTTGGAACACTCATGCTCTCATGAAGAAGGTGGAGGCCATGTTTAGAGAGCATTTTGGCAGCACTTAGTTGTAGGATTAGTTTGTGTGAGTTTAGGGTAGGCTTACGGGTCTTTTTATAGAGTTTAGGATTAGTTTTAGCCATAGGATTAACCCTAAATCAAATCTGAGCCATCAAATCACGTCACCAGCCAACGAAGCAGGTCCAAACAGCCAAAATAAGTGCACCAGGCCGACCTGGCCGACCAGGGAGGTCGACCCCCAGGTCGACTCTAGTGTCGACCTGGTTGGGGGGGGAGGTCGACCCTAGTGTCGACCCCCCTGTCGACCTGTCTGGGCGGGAATTTTCCCGTCTAGTCTATTTTGGCTGAATTTGAATTCCGAATTTAAATTTGAACTGTTTTTGAACTTGAAACTTTCTGAAAACTTTGACGGGCCATAACTGGGTCATACGGACTCCGATTTTCGAAAACTCGGACTCTATTTTGCGTATTTTTCCGAGACGAACGCAATGGCACAGCCCATTTCCCTTTATTCAGATTTTAACATTTAATTCTGCCTTGATTTATGTTATAACATGTTATTCAAAAAATACGGGTTGTTACAGGGATCACTAGCAGAATTTTGAAACTACCACCTGCACACCTCGAAATTTCGAACCCGGGCATGGGTGCGAAATTTCGCACCCGCTGGTTTCGAAATTTCGAACCCGGGCATGGGTCCGTAAATTTCGCACCTGCTAGGTTCGAAATTTCGAACCCAGGCATGGGTCCGGAAATTTCGCACCCGCTGGGTGCGGAAATTTCGAATCCAGGCATGATGCGGAAATTTCGCACCCTCTGGGTGCGAAGATCATCTTTATGGGAGGTTCGATGGTTATGGTTGCGGGTGTTTTGGTGGCCTGAAGCTCGGGTTCATGGCCCGGACCCGCTTGACGGCTTGCCTTCAGCTTGGATGCGGACGGATACTGATGGAGGCTGCGTTCGAGGGATGTGACATCCTGATAATGGTTAGACTCGAGTCTTCTGGTACTGGGCCATAGATGATATTGGCGACGCCTCTGGGCTGTAATATCACGCGATATGTTGAGTCGAGCGTGTCTTGTGCACATTTGGGAACTGGACCAAATGGCCGGTTAACTCCATTCAACCCAACTTTTAATTTTGGAAAATATCTAGTGAAATCTAACTCAAAGATTTGGTCTGAACACCTAAATATTTTATATTGAAATTTCTTCAGCATGCAAACGACACCTGTTATCCAGCTTCTGTACAAACCTCTACACGTTCTTTTTCTCTTCTGCTACTTGTCCCCTTCCTCTTTATTATAAAGATAGTGGTGTACTCCCTTTTTTTGTTCACGATAAAAAAATCATTGTATCCATTTTGTTTATTTAATCAATCAAACATATCCTCTTTACAAAATCAAAATCTCGAAATCATAGTGATGCTTTCTACGATGTTCCTTCCCCTTCTCGGTCGAAACAGGAACTGTTGTCTTTGCCACCGACGTGGCCTCGCCGCTAGGCGCCTCTTCCACCAATCCCCTCAATAGCCATGTCACCTCATTTAAAGCTGAACCTCCGACAATTGTTAAGGCATCATCACCGACTCCCCTATGAACCCAAGCTAAGCACGGTCGCCACCAATGGCCTTCTCCGTCATGTCATGGCACCCACCTTTTTCCAAAATGAAACGTACCCATCATCGACCTTTGCTCCTTCCACTCACGAATTCTAGACTTCATTCTTCCAGTAAATCGTGAACTTCTTGCCTCTTCTAGATCTGAGCACGTGACCCAATAACGCAAGCTCTAATTCCAAGAGTGACCATCGCCACTTGGGTGATCGCTATCCCTACCTGCCTCCTTCCAACAGCCCTCTCCACTCCTTTGTTGTGAAATCGAGGCCTGGAAAAGAAAAATGAACCCATAAGCCACCCGATGACATTAGACTCGGTGCTGGTGCATCCAACCAAACCGAAGCACGAAGAGAAAGGTGAACCTCTGTTGTCACCATGCATAGCAGGTTAAGCACTCCAGATGTTTGGGTTTATACCTGAGAGACTGTCCAGTTGGTAAGTGGCTGCGGTTAGAAAGTCCAGGCCCTACCGTAGGATTCGGGTATAGTATACAGCCTGTTAGTTTGCTGTTTAAAGTTTAGGTATATTTCTTAAACCCCGTTTTCGTTTAATAAATTTAGAAAGGAAAACATACAAATATAATATGATGATGTTGATTTAGTATTCATAGAAATTTTGGTTAGGGTTCGTAGTCGAGTTGTGTTTCATCGTGCTTGGGAATATCAAAAAAAATTATTTATGCACACATATACCTATGTGTATGTGTATATAAATTGATTGAAGCCATGGTATTAGATATCGACTCATGCCTTAATTTTGTGTCGGATTATTAAGTCGTCTTCTTTTGCCTCGGAAGGTGAGTTTCCCTCACTCAAAGACTAACTGATTAAGTGAATTAAATATTTGAGATGTTGAATGAAATGTTAGGATGCTCTAGAAATTGTTTTTTATGTGATTTATGCACATATGACACATGCACTACCCCGTTATATGACACATATGGATGCGATGCAAGATGTGCTATGTTTGTGTTGCTCCCACCTCGGAAGTTCTATATAGATTTAGGAAAAAATCACCATGGGTTGAAATGATATACACCCGAGTGAATAGTATAATAAATTCAAATCGATTTGGGATGCGGGTTGAAATGATACATACTCAGGATTCGAATTTTCTTTTAAGAAGGATTGAAATGATATATATCCATATCACTTGGCCATAGGATAGAAAAATATATATGGACGTCGTGGTCAATTAAATCTATTTTGGAAAGGCTACAAGTACGTATCGATTTGATAAATATATTTGGAATGGAATTTGAAGGAAGAAATGTTGAGAAATTTCTCGAACTAAATCTTAAACTGGTTTTAATGTAGGTGATTTGTAAATACAAGTACTCATGTTTGTTTAAATAAGACTTACGATAATGTTGATTTTTTAAATGTAAGATTTTGAATTAATGTTATTTTAAACAAGATTTTACTATATTTTGATTTTATAATATCATGAGAGTTTTCTTAGTAAATTGTTTTATTCAATGTAAAATATTTTTGGTTAAAGAATTTGGTTTTTAAAGTGTACCACATTTCCATTAATATAAAGATTGATTGGTCTAATTTTATAAATCTAGTAAGAAAGGAACTAAATGCAATTTAAATGTCGTATAAAGAAAGTTTGAATCTTGAACTAATTTAATTTGGCAAAGTTAAGTAATGATATCGTTTTAATAAAGGTGGTTGAAGTACAATCAGGAGGATTTGTGTTATGAAGTTTAACAAGACTTACGAATTTGATTTTGTGTAGATCATTATAAAAGATAATTAAAAGAGTTGATTCATTATGAATTTCTTAGAAGAAATGAATTTGCTTTAAAGGTTTAATGACTCTTACTTTGATATTTTGACTTAATAAAATTTATGAATTTGAATTGCGAAGAAATGAATGTTAAGTTGGAAATTTTATTCAAAAAAATGGTTTGGAAATATTTCCTGTTTGATGGATATGAATATAAACTAATTTATTGAATATGGACTTGTTTCACCAGAAAAAACCAAATCTTACTTTGAAATGGTAAGAATTTGTTCTAATGAATTTTCGAAATTGACTTTTTTTTAAAAGAATTGAATGATTGAAGTGATATGGCCTGATTTAAATTCAAGTGAATGGAAATATCAAGAAAACTCGACATGAGAATTTGAAGGAAAATAGAGAGTTTTGAATTTATTTAATAGTGGTTTAAAAAATGACTTATTAACGAATCACCGAAGCTATTTTGAAAACCATTATCATGTATAAGCTCGAAATCTATGTTAAACTTAACTTAGGAATAATGGGTTGGAAACATTTCGAGTTATGAGGTGAATTTAAAATTCTAACCAGTAAATGAAAAAATGGTTCGAATCAGGAAATGAGTGGTTGAAAGGTCGATTTTGGAATGCGGATGGGATCATGTTGTTGGAATTAAAGTATATATTTTTATAAAAAAAACTTTCCATATTATGTGGTTTGCTAACTACATTTCTTTTAACTAAGAAAACTATATCATTTTGACTATATAACTTTATAACGGTTTTATAACTATTTTACAAATATATATTTTGGAAATTTAACTTTCTGAACATAATTTATAATTTAATGTAAAATTTTACAACAATTCACATAAGTATATATACATAATATTTTTAAAGTTTAATATCTTATACTCAAGTTTTATTCTAAGTATTTTATAAATTTAAATAAATCCATGTCCATTCCGAGCTAAATGAATCTAAAGGAAAAAATTAAGATTTCGGGTGAAATGATACTTTGGAAAATTGAACTTCAAAGTCAAATGGTTTAACAAGGAATAATTATGAATATTGAATGGTGAATTATTTGAGTAACCGATTTTAAGGCTAAACTTGAATTAAAGCGATTTACGATACTTGAAAATATGATTTCAAATCCAATGACCGCGGTGTGAAAAATGTAAACGTTTGGTTGTTAAGGAAACCGGAATCGGTAGATGTCATACTCTCTGCCAATACCGATACCACTTTGACTATTGTATACGCAGTGGAGATTCTAGAATGAAGTTGGATGGTATGGTGGCGATTACTAGATTTGAAGAAAGAGAACGCTGATGGATTGGCCTTGACCTTCGGGTCATAATTAAAATGACTAAAATAAGAGCTATACTGTGACTAATTAAGGTAACACCTCTGATCGGACACACTTCTTTGGTACCAACTCTATTACTATTGTGACTGATTTGGGTGCACCCTTTTGATTTTTGGGAGTGAGTTCTGAGGTGGGTGGTAACTGCTACTATGCATTACCATCGGTCCGGGAGTGCAGCTAGTAAAATCCTACCCTGGGTATTGCCTCGAGTGCCTTGTCATATTTATCCTGATCGAGCCCCTATGATTTTGATTTGGCGTTGTTTTCTATGGAGTGCCCTCTAATAACACCAGTACGGCGAATTTACAATATTATTGTGTAAGCTACAAGGCTTATAAACGGTATAAGGGTAATATGGTAATCCTGCTTACACTATTTTGATATATTTACTTTACTGAATAGACACTATTGTTATATCGTATTATACTATATGTATTAGTTTAACAGATCCTTAGGGGATGGAAATCCCAACCATCCTTTAAGTTATTGATGCATTCCATTTAAACATGTCACTTGAGTTAATTCACTTATATGGGAATGTTAGTCCTGACTTGGGTAATTTGTTTGTTTTATTCCTTGCAAAATGCTCGGGACAGACCGAGTATATCAGCTTGGAGATTTATCTGTTAGAGCTTGAGATTCATCAGAGATCCAGTCATCCATCAATTATTTCATCCGCAATTATGCCATCTTTGCTTATTACTGATATATGAGTATGATTCTGTACTCAGGCTTCCGCTGTATCTATATTTATTATGTACTCTGATATTATGTAAATTTAAAAGATTTTGTAATATTGTATAAATCTTACTTTCGCTGTGAGATATTATGTGTCTGTGATGATTTATATTTCAACTACATAAGCAATAACAATCAGTCATTTTGAACGGTCCGAGTTGGTTTAATTACCGATTTGGAGCGATCAAAAAGCCAGGTCGTTACATTGTGGTATCAGAGCTTTGGTTATGGAAAGCTTAGCTTATGTTGTTGAAAAACTCATTAGAGTTAGTGTAACACCCCACGTCCATTAATGTCACTCACAAAGGGAATGCATTAACTTCCATGGAGGTTTTAAGTGAATATAGAACAGTAAAATTACAACAAGACAGATATAAAATAGTACTTGGAAATTCAAAAACTTTATTTCATTGTAGCAGAAGTCAAAACATGTTTGATTACATCATAACACCACATTCAATGTCAAGTACAATATCTATCTTGATAAAACAAGTACATAATCCCATTACATGAATAGCCATTAAAAAGAAAGATAACAAGCTGGACTTTACTTCAGCAGTCCAAGCTTTCCAGAAGATAAGCGATCCAACTAGACTCCACTAGAACTTGGCCCAACCTGCGGACCTGAAGGGAGAAAAAGGATGGAAAAGAGGGGGTCAGACATAAAGTCTGGTGAGTATGATAATTCTACAATACTATTACCAAAATAACTGGACTAAGGCATAAGCTGGAAAACAAGAAAATGTCTATGATGAGCAGATTAAGGACATAGACAATCGCAAAAGGCAACGTTATAGGCGCTCCTAAATACTAAAGGATAAACACTATACTGCACCACACCAGTCACCCTAAAGATTCATCCCACTTAGCTTCACTTAGAAACTTTCCCAATGGCTTTACGTACCCCTAGCTGACTACATAGGTGCCGCCTGCCCCTATCTCCAACTAGGTGTACCCTACTTCCCATTATTCGATCGGCTCCCTAACTCGTAGATACCCGTGCTGGCCCCACAGTGGGGTGTATCACTCCCCTAAAGTGGCAACCTGATACAACGGACATGCACGGCTTATACCTACACGATGCAACAACGTCTTACCTACCAGCCCGGGTCCACACACGCATATGAAACCCATTGGACTTGCGTTGCCACCGCTCCCTGTTTTAGCCTCTTATAGTCAAACCCAGTATGCGTGTCCCGTCCTCGACTTGGGTCGAGCCCACAAAGATACGTTTTGGGATACTGGTTGAAATGGGCCCCCACTATTTACCACAAGCATTCCACCTAAGCTTGTCCCCATTAGTCCATCCCACTTAACCCACTTAGTCATGTTCATTTACATGTGTGTTTGGTTAAGTCTAATCGTATTTCAAATGGCTCTAAAGGCAACCACCAGATTCCTCATGCCACCCAAGGCACCTACTTAACCCCCATGTCCCACCTTACATGATTATCTGGTTAAGTATTTCTTAGTTCATTAAGGCCATAACCTCATAAAGACCTCTCACATTAGACTGGCATTTATGGCAGCTGGATTTGCCGGGCGGGTCCGGGCAGTCTTACACCATAAAAGAGTCTAACCTCGTGTCTTTACAACTGTTATGCTTTAGTTTGGGCCTAGGACCTCTCACATTGGGCCGACATTTGTGACCACTGGATTTGCCGGGCGGGTCCGGGCAGGTTTACATCACAAACGGGTCCAACCTCGTGTCCTAAGCATTGATTATTAATAATAATCCACTTTCCCCCAATTTTAATAATTCCCTACTTGAATTATTAATTACTTCCAATTTTTAACAATGTCCATAATTGACTCAATTATGGACATCCATTCATGGTATGCAAAATCTTACAAAATTGCACCCAATTTATTAATTCCTAATATTACCTCTACCCCACGTTTGAACGTTTATTCGCAAAATATATGTTAGACTTGAATAGCCTAACTCATAGCATGAAAGAGATTATCATAATAACAACATGTATATGTGACCAAATGAATCATAATAAGGGGTGAAACTTGCATATGTCCAACTTGCATAGATTATACATGTCATGGACCTAAAGGTGTCAACTTGTTCAAAATTCACCTAATATAATCTCAATCAATTTTCATAAACTTACATATGAACATGTGTGAATCAACATCATCTAATTTTTTAACAACATGGTTTTATATGGGTACACCTAACTCAATAGGCAAATTCCCATAATCAAGTTTTATTTAATTATAGTTTCAAGTTTATGGGTACACCTAACCTAATAGGCAAATTCCCATAAACAAGATCCATTTAAATTAAGAAAAAAAACATAACTTTAAGCATGATCCAACAACATCATGATTTTTCAACATAATATAGCATGATTTATAACATGGCATAGTATGATAGTATAACATAGCTTGACATGATTCTCAACATAGCACGACATAGCATAAGAGAATTTACAACATAGCATGACATAGCATATATAATTTACATCATACGACAACATAATAACATAATAAGAGATCCACAATATATAGAATTTACAATTACAAATCACATCACTTTCTTGTGATCCATTCATAACTGAGTCAAATTAGTTTGTAATAGTCTTGTGAGAATCATCATACTCACCAACAAAAGAAGAGAATTAGAGAGAGAGAGTTCTTTGGTTTGATTTGTTTTGTTGAGTAGAATTTAGTTGTAGTAGATTAGGCTTCCTCTTCTTAGTTTGTGACGGCTACGCTGAACTCCATGGCAGCAGCATGACGGTAGCTTCTCTAATTTTACACGTGATTTAGGTCTAGGGTCTACCCACTTATTTATAGATTTTAGAATTCATTTAGGCCATTAGATTTAACCTAGAAATAACCGCAGCCGTTCAGACAAGATGGGGTTTATCTTGTTGACTCAGCAATGAGTCAGAAGTGATTCAGCAAACACTCAGCATATTAATAAACTTCTATTCATGTCATAAATATATATATATTTTCTACAATGTACATATTAGATACATCCCCCTTTACTTATTATTGTTTTTATATACATATTAGACACATCCCCTCTCTCACACACTTATTAATATTTTTATATTCATATTAGATACATCCCCTCTCTTACACACTTATTAATATTTTTATATTCATATTAGATACATCCCCTATCTTACACACTTATTAATATTTTTATATTCATATTAGATACATCCCCTCTTCTACACACTTATTATTATTTTAGCAACTTTAGTGTTAATAGAAAATTCGGGGTGTTACATTCTCCCCTCCTTTTAGGATTTCGTCCTTGAAATCTTCAAGTCTGGAAGAATGTATATCCTACCATCCAAACGTCCATCTACTCATCCATCATACACAGGCATCCATTGTCCTTATAGACTTCTAATGCTTTCATGTTTAAATGCACAGTGTGTGTATATGTCCGTATCTAATGCAAAATCAGGCGGTCCACTGATTCAGTTGACCTCCTTAATGCAACTATGATCGTGCCATGCATCCATTATGTATGCAAAAGATTCTTAATGCTACATAATACTTCTATATGCGTGCACAACCATCATCTGAATGCAGCATCCACATGATAATACAACCATCGTTCATCCATTTTACTAAATACATCCATATATATATGCAATATGCAATATGTAGTGACTGAGCCGATCTAGTGCCTAAAGTGTGTGTATATATGCATCCACGAGCAACCACTAGCAAACACTTGCATCCATTTTGCATCCATCATACATAACATGTCTCAAACACATGTTTCAACCATAGGATTATCCTAACTAAAGGTCAAAGATACTAATGAGAGGACATACTAAAGATAAGATAAGATAAGCTAAGCGATAAAGGAGAAATTAAAAGACATACCCTCAAAAAGAAAAGGGTACAACGAACGCATCTTCTCTTCTGTCTCCCAAGTTGCGTAGCTCTCATCATCTCCCCATTGCACTTTAACCAGTCTGACCTCTCGATTCCTCAACTTTTTGATCTCCGACCCAAGAATGCATGTAGGAGCTCGTCTAATTGTTGCATCACGCTCTATTTCCACCTCTTTAAGCAAGCTCGGCTCTACCACCTCCGCGGTCTTGTGCAAACACTTCCTCAAATGTGATACATGGAATACGTCGTGTACTCCACTAAGTTTCTCAGGCAACTCCACCCTATATGCCATCTTCCCAATCCTGTTTTTTATAGGAAACGGCCCTACAAACCTTGGTGCTAATTTCCCCACGGACCCAAAGCGAACAACATTCTGTAACGGAGATACTTTGATAAAAACCATGTCCCCAATGTCAAACTCAAGATCTGTCCTCCTCTTATCAGCATACGATTTCTGCCTATCTTGTGCTGCTTTCATCCTCCTTCGAATCAACTCAATCTTCTCTGAGGTTTCCCTAACCATATCGGGCACAAGTAGGATTTTATCGGTAGATTCCCACCAACATGTAGGCGAACGGCAAGGCCTTCCATAAAGAGCTTCGAAAGGTGCCATGCCAATACTAGACTGAAAGCTATTATTATATGCGAATTCTACTAACGGAAGGTGCTCTTCCCATGTACCCCCAAAGTCTAGGATACAAAGCCTTAAAAGATCCTCTAGAATGCGATTCACCCTCTCGGTCTGGCCGTCTGTCTGAGGATGATATGCGGTGCTCAAACATAGCTGAGTCCCTACCGCCTCTTGTAAACTCTTCCAAAATTCGCTAGTAAAGATGGGGTCACGGTCGCTTACTATACTAGAAGGAATACCGTGCAAACGAACTATCTCCTTAATGTATACAGAAGCCAACCACGGAGCAGTCCTCTTACTTTTCACGGGAATAAAATGGGCGTTTTTAGTAAGTCTATCTACTATAACCCAAATCCCCGTGTTACCCTTCCTTGATCTTGGTAATCCATCCACAAAATCCATTGAGATGCTTTCCCATTTCCATAGTGGAACTTCTAATGGGTGAAGCAACCCACCGGGTTTCTTTTGTTCTGCTTTAACTCGTTGGCACACCAAGCATCTAGCGACGTACTCGGCCACATCCTTTTTCATACCGGCCCAAAAGAAAACCCGCTTCATATCTTTGTACATCTTATCCCCGCCGGGATGAATGGTCATTTTTGAGCGATGAGCATCATCAAGAATGGCCTTCCTTAAGTCTTCGTCTTGTGGTACACAAAGTCTATTATCCCTTCGTAACCAACCCTTATCGTCTAGGGTATACCTACGAAGATGGCTTGACGACTCCCCCCCTTTGAGCTTTTCTACTATCTCAACCAACTGTGGGTCGTCTCGTTGTGCCTCACCAACCCGTCCTAGAAGTGTAGGTCTAACCTCCAAGGATGCTAACAGACCGGGTACTAAGTCAACGGAGGGTCTAAAGTCAAACATAGAGATGAATTCTAAGCTTTGTCGTTCAACAAACAACGGACTCAAGGACAACCTTTTCCTACTTAAGGCGTCTGCCACCACGTTACCCTTGCCCGGGGTATATGCTATTTCAAAATCGTAGGAGGCTAAGAATTCCATCCACCGTTGCTGCCTTAAATTCAAATCCTTCTGAGAGAATAAGTATTTTAATGATTTGTGGTCAGTGAACAGTTCGAATTTCTCACCAAGAAGATAGTGACGCCAAGACTTAAGCGCGAAAACAATTGCGGCTAGCTCTAAGTCATGCGTGGGGTAATTCTTTTCATGAACCCTCAACTGCCTTCCACCATAGGCTATTACTCTTCCCTCTTGCATGAGGACCGCGCCAAGTCCCGTCCCACAAGCATCAGTATAGATGGTAAACGGTTTATTCCCGTCTGGCAGCACTAAGACTGGGGCTGAAGTTAAGGCTCTCTTTAAACGTTGGAACGCATCATCGCAATCTTTGTCCCACGTAAAAACCAGGTTCTTCTTCGTTAACCGTGTTAATGGAGCTGATATTTTTGCGAAGTCTTTGATAAACTTCCTATAATAGCCAGCCAACCCCAAGAAACTTCTTACTTCGGTTGCATTTTTAGGGACCTTCCAATCTTGGATGGCCACCACCTTTGCGGGATCCACTGCTATCCCTTCTTTGGAAACCACGTGCCCTAAGAACCGTACTTCCTTCCTCCAGAAGTGACACTTAGAAAATTTTGCCTTAAGGTTATGCGCTCGAAGGGTTTCCAACACTTCCCTAAGATGTAGGGAGTGCTCTTCTTTATTCTTAGAAAAGACTAAGATGTCATCCACAAAGACTACCACGAATTTGTTAAGGTATTCCCTAAACACCCTACTCATCAAATCAACAAAATATGCAGGGGCGTTTGTCAAACCAAAGGGCATCACTAGCCATTCATAGAATCCGTCAGGAGTCCTAAAAGCAGTCTTATCTATACTATCCTCAGCCACTCTCAGTTGATGAAAGCCAGTGGCTAAGTCCAACTGCGAAAACACTGAGGCGCCAACTAACTGATCAAAGAGATCGTCAATCCTCGGCAGTGGGTGTCGGTTCTTTTTAGTAAGCTTGTTTAGTTCTCTATAGTCCATACAAAGTCTAAGAGACCCATCCGCCTTTGTGGCAAAAACTACTGGAGCACCCCACTCCGATATACTACGTCTTATGAACCCCTTCTCAAGCAACTCCTTTACTTGCTTATTGAGTTCCCTCCTTTCACGAGGAGCCATGTGGCGCACTGGCAAAGATACGGGTTTAACATTATCCACAAGATAAATTCGAAAGTCTATCTCCCGCTTTGGAGGTAAGCCCTTCACCTCCTCAAACACATCCGGATATTCCCGGACCACTTCTACCGATCGCAGGTTCTCTACAGACGCGTCAAGCGATTCAAGATAACTTAGCATAACGGAATTTATGGGATTACAAAAGATGTCGAGAGCATTACCAAGGCGAGTCACAAGCCTAACTACTCTCCTTTCACAATCAAGAATGGCCCTATTTCTAGACAACCAATCCATTCCTAAAATTAGCCCATAGCCCGTGAAGCCCAATACATAAGCATCACATCTAAATTCAACGCTAAGTATAGAGATTTTCAAATCCAAACATATCATGGTCAAATGAGCCGAACCCCCAATTGGATTTGAAACGACCAAGGGATCCTCTACTAAACTGGTGTTCAAGTGCAGTGATTCAACTAATGATGCAGAGATAAACGAATGAGATGCGCCAGAATCGAATAAGGTACGGACAGGATGATCAAACAGAAAAACTAAGCTTTCAACAGAAAATGTTCTACCTCTTTCTTGCAGCGGTGCGGCCGCAATAGCCTGAACTTGCCCCCTTGCCTGCCCTGGTGCCATAAGAGCCTGCACCTGTCCTCCCGAGGTAGACCCTGCCCTCTGCCCCTTCTTTGGACAGTCCTTCACTAAATGTCCCGCATCTCCACAATGAAAACAACCAGTCTTCTTTTTCTTTCTACAATCTTTGCTGAGATGGCCAGGCGTCCCAAAATTGAAGCATTTCTTCTTCCCTTTGCCATTATTGTTTTTACCACCCTTCTTATTTTGCTGTTGGGGTTTTTTCTGATCCCCTTTCTTTTCAACTGCCTTATCCTCATGCATAAGTGCCATTTCTACTAGCTTTTCAAAGGTGGCTCCCATAGGGATGTGGGTCATAGCCAACCCTTGCAACGGTTCATTCAAGCCTCTAACGAACCTCAAAGCTTTCTTCTCTGGCGTGTTCACCAACTCCAAGCCAAACCTTGCTAACTGATTAAATTTATTGACATATTCCTTTACTGATGAGCTCCCTTGCTTTAGTGCCAGGAATTTTTCCATATTTAAGTTCTCCTTTGCCCTTGAAAGAAACTTTGCCTCAAACCTTCGTCTGAAATCCGCCCATGAATCAACTGGACGTTCCCCGTTAGTGACCTCCCACCAAAACGAGGCCTCTCCCTTCATTAACCAAGCAGCTAAACGGACTTTCCTCCCATCTTCCACTTCAAAGATATCCAACAATTCCTCAGTCTCCTTAAGCCAATCTCTGGCCTCCACAAACGTCTCAGTCCCTTGAAAAGTTTTTCCTCCCATAGCCTTGAATTCCTTGTACGTCTTTGCAAAAGTGTCAACACGAGGAGGAGGAGGAATGGGTGCAACTAGGGGTGGAGGAGTATCCGCTGGGCCTGCAGTGGTGGCCCTAGCCTCCAAGTATCTCCTAAACCACCCTGGAATCGTCACACCTTCTGGGAGATTAAGATCTTCAGCCATGCTGAAACGAAAAAGGAAAGATTCAAAATGGAGAATTCGAAAGATAAAGATAAGGATGTGGCTATTTGGGATTATGTTTTTCATAAAAACTCTCTTTAAATAACATGTTTTTTTTTTTTTTTTTTTTTGAAAGCACTTCTTCCAAAAAAACTTTAGAAAAAAAAAAAAATTCTAAAAAATTTTTTTTTTTATCTGTTCTGGTAACCTTATGCTCTAATACCACGTGTAACACCCCACGTCCATTAATGTCACTCACAAAGGGAATGCATTAACTTCCATGGAGGTTTTAAGTGAATATAGAACAGTAAAATTACAACAAGACAGATATAAAATAGTACTTGGAAATTCAAAAACTTTATTTCATTGTAGCAGAAGTCAAAACATGTTTGATTACATCATAACACCACATTCAATGTCAAGTACAATATCTATCTTGATAAAACAAGTACATAATCCCATTACATGAATAGCCATTAAAAAGAAAGATAACAAGCTGGACTTTACTTCAGCAGTCCAAGCTTTCCAGAAGATAAGCGATCCAACTAGACTCCACTAGAACATGGCCCAACCTGCGGACCTGAAGGGAGAAAAAGGATGGAAAAGAGGGGGTCAGACATAAAGTCTGGTGAATATGATAATTCTACAATACTATTACCAAAATAACTGGACTAAGGCATAAGCTGGAAAACAAGAAAATGTCTATGATGAGCAGATTAAGGACATAGACAATCGCTAAAGGCAACGTTATAGGCGCTCCTAAATACTAAAGGATAAACACTATACTGCACCACACCAGTCACCCTAAAGATTCATCCCACTTAGCTTCACTTAGAAACTTTCCCAATGGCTTTACGTACCCCTAGCTGACTACATAGGTGCCGCCTGCCCCTATCTCCACTAGGTGTACCCTACTTCCCATTATTCGATCGGCTCCCTAACTCGTAGATACCCGTGCTGGCCCCACAGTGGGGTGTATCACTCCCCTAAAGTGGCAACCTAATACAACGGACATGCACGGCTTATACCTACACGATGCAACAACGTCTTACCTACCAGCCCGGGTCCACACACGCATATGAAACCCGTTGGACTTGCGTTGCCACCGCTCCCTGTTTTAGCCTCTTATAGTCAAACCCAGTATGCGTGTCCCGTCCTCGACTTGGGTCGAGCCCACAAAGATACGTTTTGGGATACTGGTTGAAATGGGCCCCCACTATTTACCACAAGCATTCCACCTAAGCTTGTCCCCATTAGTCAATCCCACTTGACCCACTTAGTCATGTTCATTTACATGTGTGTTTGGTTAAGTCTAATCGTATTTCAAATGCCTCTAAAGGCAACCACCAGATTCCTCATGCCACCCAAGGCACCTACTTAACCCCCATGTCCCACCTTACATGATTATCTGGTTAAGTATTTCTTAGTTCATTAAGGCCATAACCTCATAAAGACCTCTCACATTAGACTGGCATTTATGGCAGCTGGATTTGCCGGGCGGGTCCGGGCAGTCTTACACCATAAAAGAGTCTAACCTCGTGTCTTTACAACTGTTATGCTTTAGTTTGGGCCTAGGACCTCTCACATTGGGCCGACATTTGTGACCACTGGATTTGCCGGGCGGGTCCGGGCAGGTTTACATCACAAACGGGTCCAACCTCATGTCCTAAGCATTGATTATTAATAATAATCCACTTTCCCCCAATTTTAATAATTCCCTACTTGAATTATTAATTACTTCCAATTTTTAACAATGTCCATAATTGACTCAATTATGGACATCCATTCATGGTATGCAAAATCTTACAAAATTGCACCCAATTTATTAATTCCTAATATTACCCCTACCCCACGTTTGAACGTTTATTCGCAAAATATATGTTAGACTCGAATAGCCTAACTCATAGCATGAAAGAGATTATCATAATAACAACATGTATATGTGACCAAATGAATCATAATAAGGGGTGAAACTTGCATATGTCCAACTTGCATAGATTATACATGTCATGGACCTAAAGGTGTCAACTTGTTCAAAATTCACCTAATATAATCTCAATCAATTTTCATAAACTTACATATGAACATGTGTGAATCAACATCATCTAATTTTTTAACAACATGGTTTTATATGGGTACACCTAACTCAATAGGCAAATTCCCATAATCAAGTTTTATTTAATTATAGTTTCAAGTTTATGGGTACACCTAACCTAATAGGCAAATTCCCATAAACAAGATCCATTTAAATTAAGAAAAAAAACATAACTTTAAGCATGATCCAACAACATCATGATTTTTCAACATAATATAGCATGATTTATAACATGGCATAGTATGATAGTATAACATAGCTTGACATGATTCTCAATATAGCATGACATAGCATAAGAGAATTTACAACATAGCATGACATAGCATATATAATTTACATCATACAACAACATAATAACATAATAAGAGATCCACAATATATAGAATTTACAATTACAAATCACATCACTTTCTTGTGATCCATTCATAACTGAGTCAAATTAGTTTGTAATAGTCTTGTGAGAATCATCATACTCACCAACAAAAGAAGAGAATTAGAGAGAGAGAGTTCTTTGGTTTGATTTGTTTTGTTGAGTAGAATTTAGTTGTAGTAGATTAGGCTTCCTCTTCTTAGTTTGTGACGGCTACGCTGAACTCCATGGCAGCAGCATGACGGTAGCTTCTCTAATTTTACAAGTGATTTAGGTCTAGGGTCTACCCACTTATTTATAGATTTTAGAATTCATTTAGGCCATTAGATTTAACCTAGAAATAACCGTAGCCGTTCAGACAAGATGGGGTTTATCTTGTTGACTCAGCAATGAGTCAGAAGTGACTCAGCAAACACTCAGCATATTAATAAACTTCTATTCATGTCATAAATATATATATATTTTCTACAATGTACATATTAGATACATCCCCCTTTACTTATTATTGTTTTTATATACATATTAGATACATCCCCTCTCTCACACACTTATTAATATTTTTATATTCATATTAGATACATCCCCTCTCTTACACACTTATTAATATTTTTATATTCATATTAGATACATCCCCTCTCTTACACGCTTATTAATATTTTTATATTCATATTAGATACATCCCCTCTTCTACACACTTATTATTATTTTAGCAACTTTAGTGTTAATAGAAAATTCGGGGTGTTACAGTTAGGGTAGAAATACTCTACAATGAGTGAAATCATCTTGGAATCATATCTAAGAGAGCATATTTTCAAAATAAAAATATTTTAGATGATTTTAAAAAGGATTCTTCTATATATGAAAATAATTTGAAATTTATCCTTGTTTAAAAATCTATCCTTGTTTTAAATTCCATCCCTTTGAACTTGCTCCTTTAGTCAAGAACTTCTCTTAAATTGGATCTTCCAAATCCGAGTCTCAATCTTGCATTGTCCCTTCTTAGAAACTTAGAATTCGATGCTTCCTAAGTCCTGAATCTTCTTACTTCATTTAACCTATCCTTGGTAATTTCATTTATCCAGCTTCCAGCTTATGTTCGAACTTAGCTCGAATCGAATTAAATTAGGACGTGAGAATTAAAAATAAAGCTGGGATACAAACTAAGTGTTAAATAACTGATTGTATTGAATAAATTGAGTTCAAACCCAATAGTATTGGTTGTACGAGAATTTATAATCCTATATTAAAGAACCTTCATTTAATAAAACATTTATGAGCCCATGATGCTATATTAGGGGAAATTTTATGCATGTGCGATTTGTAAATTGAAATTTGAAAATAATGTAATTTGATTCTCAAATAATAAAAGGATAAATACAATAGTTTGAAATTTTAAATTACATTCTAAGTGGAATGTGTGTTAATATAAATTGATTTCCAAGTAAATGTATTAAATTGAGTACCCTTGGAACTAAATCTTGTATCCTTGCAAAAATTTATTTAATATGAAAGTGAATTGGGAGAAATATACAGGATAACATAAGAGTAAAAATCAAACACTAAATTTAGGATTTGGAAACAATATGTATTCGAAATCTCAAAAAGAAAAAAGGGACCTTATATGGTATATGTTTTAAATACTTTATATGATTTTTGCTTGTAAATTTCAAGATGGTATATATTTACAAACTATTGTAATCAAATTCGGCAATATAAATATGTGGGAAAGAGATATACAACATCCCTACTGGAAAACTTTACAATAAGATATGTTTTGGAATATGCTACTTCGGCATAAGTATATTTAGAAAATTTGCATATAGGAAATATTTATATACCTTTATTTTAAAGAGAAGAATTCTAGTATTTTATTTGGCATCAAAATTGGACAATCGAGTATGCGAAGACTCTGAATATATGCCTAGCTAACATATATACAAATTCCTATATATATTACATAACGATAGAATCACATTCTAGTCGCTTCGAGATAATTTCGGCGACGACTGCAGCATCACCAAAATTTATTTTCGAGTTTTGAAAGTGATATATATATATATATATATATATATCCAATTGAGACGTCGAATTAATATTTAAAACCTTATTTTGAAAGAATAAGAAGATTTGATTTTGGATACTGTGTTAGAATTGTTAATTTGTTTTGAACCAATAAATTTAAAATACAAATGGGATACCTAGAAAAGTGTTTATGAAATTATAAATTTTCCCATATGAATGTAAAAAAAAATTAGATAAGTGTTTGTGTGTAAATTTATACACGCGAACCTATGAAATTTAAGAGAATTAAGAATTTTTAGCATTAATGAAAAGTTGTTGCTAAGAAGTTATGTGTATCATTATATACTCTTAAATTTTGGATTAGTATATATTTAATCAGAACTAAAGTTCCAAGTGGGGGAGGGGACTATTTTCCGCACTTGAAACATTATAGAATGGATTGAATGTGAATTCGTTATAACTTAACTAAGTTGGCACTTGTAATTAAATTGTGAAATGAATTTTTGACATAAGTTGTACTTAATGGAAGCTCGACTAAATTAAACTAAAAAGGATAAATGATGATAATGAAAATAAATAAGCAAAGTATTTACAAGAGATCCATAGTTGAGTAAGCCTAAATAAACTCGTCACGAATTGGGTATGAACAAAGGTAATTCTAACGAGTTAATGAGCGGCGACAAACAAATTGTTGAAAGTAAATGAATATGAGTAAAATGAGAATGTACATAAAATGGAACATATAGTATAAAAATTTGTGAACTATTTGAATGACATGTTTTATTATCGAATGCAATAAGTAAAAAATGAATGGATTGAGTAAAGAATTTGACGTAAGTAAATTAGAAAATCGAAAGCTAACAAATAACATATATGCATGATGTATGTACAGGAAATTAAAAATGAGAATAATATTTATCAAACTCAATACGGTTTGAATGGTAGATGGATTGTATTCAACAAAATAAAAACTTGTGTTGAAACATCATGTTACCTAACATTGTTTAAAGCCACTTACATTTTGTTGCAAACGTTTGCATAATATCCTTACATCACGTATGCTACTCCTTTTCATGTTTGAATGAAATAAATAATCTGGAAGTAAATGATTCCGTAAATGAAGAGGTAAATAAATAGTATGATGAAAAAAAACATGTATTTGCATATTGAAAATTTTTGTTACATTATTTTGCTTCATTTACATTTTTTTTACACATGTTTATATATTATTTTTGCTTAGTTCTCATTCCTTTTCAAATGAAACCCATGGTTTAAAGATAAATAAATTCCATAAAAACAAGAGGTAAGTTAGTAAAAAAAAAAATTGACATTAATGAAAAAAAGTATGTTAATGAAAATGAAACATATGTTGTATAGTAACAAGATTATGTACATTGTTAGTGCATTCACATATTTGTCTAAATGCTATTTTATTTCATGTTATGTTTTGAGTATCTTAGTAACGGGGACCCGTTTCAGCAATAACCCACATGGATGTATCAAGGTACCCTGAAGTAGGCAGGGTGGGGAACGATTACTGGGCTGAATATAAGCGGTCAAAAGGGCGGCGGTTAGGTGTGTCGGTGTAGGTTCCGACGGAGTATGGGCATGCACGAGCTCCGGAGTGGAAAAAGCAGGCACTGGGCACCAAGCGTACACTTGTGCATCTTTGAATCGTGTCAGGGTTG
Source organism: Allium sativum (assembly GCA_030737875.1). Taxonomy (NCBI): domain Eukaryota; kingdom Viridiplantae; phylum Streptophyta; class Magnoliopsida; order Asparagales; family Amaryllidaceae; genus Allium; species Allium sativum. Next base: position 447,067,766 of record CM060923.1, read on the forward strand.
CCATTATAGGACTTGATACACCTTATACTGGAACCAGCACAAGTACTTAAAAATCAAGTGGGGCCGCATGACACTTGGAATACATGAATGCGAGTAGGATCCAATCAATACATGAATGAGATCACTTTATCATGAACATACATTGCTAGTTAAACAACTCTTAGTGGGTGCAGAGAAGTAAAAGTGGATGCGATAGCCAAATCAAGTTAAATCTTACTTTACCTCGTTTTAGGACTACCCAATCCTTGTGGTATCATTCTAAGTTCAGTTTATTCATGTCATAGTCTTTTACCTATTTACATGGTATTAAATAACTGGGCTTACCAGACTTATGTCTGACCCATTTTCCTTTCGCTCCTTTTCTTCCGTCCCCCCCCCCCCCACTCCCCCCCCCCCCCGGTCCGGAGGGAGGAAACACTTCTGCTTAGTCCAGGTTAGCCAAAGCTTGAAGACTGTAGATGTAAGGCTTGGACTTTCCTTTTTGAGCTACGGCTATGGTCAAGCACTTATTGGGGATTTATGTCATTTTATTTTCAATATTGCTTCTTTATGTTTTCAAGACAGATGAAAAGTTGTAATAATTTGGAAGAGTTGAACAGTTGTTGAATTGTTGTGTTGAACAAGTATTTATGAAATAATATTGATTTTTTCCGCTGCATAAATTTTCTGTCTTGTAATTACTAGTATCTTGTACCTTAAAACGCTCCACCGAAGTTAAGGCATTCCCTTTGAGAGTGACCTTAATGGAGGTGGGCGGTTACAAGTAGGATCCACCTTTTCTCCTTCTTCAAACTTGGACAATTTCATTCAAGCTTCCATGGGTGTGCTCACAGGATTGCCATCGATCATCTTAAACCTTTTCAATTCATTTGCATAACCTGCTTGAGAAAGAAATATGCCTTCCTCCATTTGTTTCACTTCCAATCCCAAATAATATGTCATTTGCCCCAAATCTGTCATTTTAAATTCTGTCGACATGCAACTTTTAAATTCATCAAGTAAATCGGGATTATTGCCTGTGAAAAATGAGATCATCAACGCAAATGCAAACAAACATAACATCTCCATTATTGTGAAATTTATAATATAAAACATGCTCATTTAAGCAACGAACAAACCCGTGATCTTGAAAGTATTGGTTGATGTGGCTATTCCATGCTCGTGGGGCTTGTTTCAATCCATACAACGATCTCTTGAGTTTTAGTACCTTCTTTTCATTCCCTTAAGCTACGTAGCCCAACGGTTGATCAACATAAACCTCTTTTTTAAGATATCCATTCAAAAAAGCCGTCTTGACATCTATTTGGTTAATTTTCCATTTCTTTTGAGCAGCGAGAGAAATCAGCAAGCGAATAGTCTCCATTCGTGCAACTGGAGCAAACATTTCATCATAATCAACTCCATGCTTTTGTTTATAGCCCTTCGCCACAAGTCTTGCTTTATATTTCCCCACCTCTCCTTTTGCATTTCTTTTCACCTTGTATATCCATTTAATGCCAATGGATTCATGACCTTTGGGAAGAGAAGTTAATTCCCATGTGTCATTCTTTTCAATGGATTTAATTTCTTCATCCATAGCGTCTCTCCGCCTCTTGTCTTGCACAACTTCTTGAAAATTTATTGGCTCGCTATCTGCAAAAAGACAATAGAGTTCATCATTATTAAGAGTAATTTCTTCACTTCTTTCATATAAATCGGCAAGGGATTTCATCGTCGGTGGTCTTTCATTTGAGCCTTCAAGATCTGAAGTTGGAGATGAAGGTTCTTGTATAGTTTCAACATTCTTTGATTCTTGATCATCATCAAAATATAGAAGAAAATTATATGTGCTCTCTTGCTGTCCATCCCAATCCCAAGTTGCTCTTTCATCGAGTTCAACATCACGACTTACCACCACTTTGCCATTATTAGAGTTATACAACCTGTATCCTTTGGAATGATAATCATATCCAACAAAAATATACTTGGCACTTCGATCATCTAGCTTTGAACGCTCTTGTTGTGGAACTTGAGCATAAGCGATGCTTCCAGAGACTGGCAAATGATGGACACTTGGCTTTTTTTTCATTCCATGCTTCTTGAGGGATTTGATCCTTGACATTCACAGTTGGAGAGCGATTTGACAAATACACTGCACAAAAAAGGCTTCAGCCCAAAACTCCTTTGGCATATTTTTTTCTTTAAGCATACACCTTGCCATATTAAGATTGATCCATTTTTTCTCTCCGCCACGCCGTTTTGCTGAGGTGATCTAGAAACATTGAGCAGACGACGAATTCCATGTGCTGCACAGAAATTATTGAATTGCTTTGAAGTGAACTCGCCTTCCCGATCGGACCTCAATGCTTTGATATTATAGCCACTTTCTTTCTCAACATGCATCTTGAAATTTTTGAATGTGGTGAAAGCTTCCGATTTCTATTTGAGAAAATAAACCCACGTTTCTCTGCTATAATCATCAATAAAGAGTACAAAATATTTACTTTTACCAAAAGACAGTGGATTGATAGGCCCGCAAATATCCATATGCACCAATTCAACTGGTTTGGAGGCTATAAATTTTACTTTCTTTGGAAAACTTCTCCTTGCATGTTTGCCAAGAAAGCATGCTTCACACAAATGATTTGGATTTCTAATTGCAGGAATCCCCTTTACCATCATTTTTTCTCCCATTGCTTTCAATGATCCAAAATTCATGTGTCCAGATCTCATATGCAAACACCATGCCACATCCTGCACATTAACCTTCAAATATCTTGCTTTAACAGTTTGAACATTCAATTTGAAGATCCGAGTCTGTGACATGGCCACCTTTGCAATCAGGTTATTATTTCTATCTTTAAGCCAAAGATAATTATCCTTCATCAAAACTTCATAACCATTCTCAACAAATTGTCCAAGACTAATATTGCTTCTTAGTTTAGGAACAAAAAAAACATCATAGATCAATTTATGGTCACCATTCTTTGAAGAAATGAGAATTGTACCTTTACCTTCAATGTGAATTTTCGAAGAATCTCCAAAGGAAACATTGTCTTTCACCTTGTCGTTGATCTGCACAAATTTTTCTTTTTATTCACACATATGATTGCGAGCACCATTATCCAAATACCATGAGTTTTCAACTTCCTTTTTCTCAGTTAGCAACAAGGTGGGTTCTTCAACTTCTTGGTTATCGTTAACAAGATTGGCTTTTTCTTCAGTATTAGCAGTTTGACATTCCCATGAATAATGACCAAATCGATGACATTTATAACATTCAAGTTTGGATTTGTCATACCATCTATCATTTGATCTTTGGTAATTTCCACGATATCGTCCTCGACTTCTTCGACGGCCTCTAAAATATGAAAGATTTCTCTCGTCGTTATTTGAACTTTCACCATTGCTTCTTTCTTGTCCACGTCCCTGCCTTTCACGTCCTCTACCTCATCCGTATCCACGTCCTCTTCCTCTAAAGTACTTTTTTTCTTCTTCTTCATTTTTTTTAAAGTTGTTTTAGTTTTAAGTACTTGCTCCTGTGGTTCTTCTTGTCTTCTCTTAATTTTCTCTTCTTGAGCACGTAAAGAACCTTCCAATTCTTCTACTGTCATTTCTTCGAGGTCCTTCATTTCTTCAATGACACATACAACATAATCAAACTTCGGTGTCAAAGAACAAAGAATCTTCTCCATCACTCGAACGTCTGCAATTTTTTCTCCATAGCCTCTTGATTGATTCACATTCGCCATCACCCTTGTACAATAATCCGAAATCGATTCGGATTCACTCATCTTCATTGCTTCGAAATCACTTAGTGATTGAAGCTCAACTTTCTTTACTTTATCAACTCCTTAAAAAGATTTTTTCAAAATTTCCCAGGCTTCATTTGAAGTGGCTGCATCAGATATTTTATCTATCATTGAATCATCCAAACATCGATGGATGAGGCTAAGTGCAAGTTGATCTTTTTCCTTCGTCTTTGATAAGGCTTCCTTCTCCGCTCAAGATAATGCAGTTTCATTTTCTGGCTCATCGTAGCCTTTGTCTATGGTCTACCATACTTTTTGTCCGCCAAGTAAAGCTTTCATTCGAATACAACATTTTTCATAATTTTCTTTTGTGAGACGAGGATATTGGTAGGAAAACATTCCATTGTTTGCCATTTCATCACACCTTTACTAACCTCGCTCTGATACCACTTTGTTAGAGGAGGAGAAATGAGAGGAAGAGTGCTTAATTTAAAATAAAGAACTTCTTTTAATTTCTTTCTTTCCACTTACAAAATGACCACATATTTATAGTGGTTTACATAACCATTCATCCAATAGACATGACTTTACAACAACCAATAGACATGTCTTTTCAATATTCTAGATACATGATTCCAATGCAAATATTAATTATTTCGTAAGTCAACATTTCAAAATATATTTCCAACACATATACTTCTGAGTATTTTAGGATGGTCGTTTGCTGCAAAGGCAACATAGTAATGTAACCTAACCGCTGGCATTTCATGTTTAAATAATAAATATTCTAACAAGAAGAAAGAATCTAGTTCTTTATCACGCTGAGGCCATGAGAGAGATGTTGAGGAAGAGATATTGAGGAAGAGCTGTGGGAGTTGTCGTAGGGATAAAACTAAAAGTAGAGGTGAGCGTTCGGTCGGTTTGGTTGGTTTTGAGGTTAAAAAACCCAAACCGAATTAAAATCGAACTTGAGAAGAAGATTTGGAAACACATATGAATACATATGTGGGGTTTAATAAATTTGGAAGGAAGAACCCAGTTCTTTATCAGGCTGAGGCCATGAGAGAGATATTGAGGAAAAGCCGTGAGAGAGGTGGAAGGGCTAAAAGTACCAGCCCTAGAGATCATAAGAGCATCCCTAACACAGTGTGTTGGGGGATGTCTAATCATCCCTAAACTGAAAGCAACTCACCCCAACGGGTGAGTTGCTTGTAATACTTTATCCGGCTTTTATAAAGTCGGATAAAATATTACATGGATTGCAATCGGACAACCGTCTGATTGCAATCCGTGGTGTGGTGTGGGGATCAATCCACACCACACCCTTATCCGGCTTTATAAAAGTCGGATAAGAAGGGGAGATAAATCCCCCCCTCCCCATCGCCGCCACCCACCATCTCCTCCTTATCCTCTTCTTTGCTTCCCGCCATTGTTGCGTATACCAATTTTTTTTTTATTATGCAACGTGTTATGAGGGTTCTTCGAGGTAGTGGTAGCCATAACCGGAATGTGGATCCGAGTGACGAGCACGTACCGGTAGAAGAGAACGTACCGACTGAGGGTACGGAAGACCGTGAATCACCGTCCGTTAGAAGAAGACGGGTTACTAGGGGAAACGACCAAGCGGTTTTGGAGTCGCACCGAGACCCAAATTTAAGCCCGGATAAGCAATTGGTCGATTTTAGTGAGTTGGGGGATAAAGAGGAGCACGTCAGCACGTTAGTTGACACATCGGTACGTTTTATTTATTAAATATTACCTTCGTAATTTCAAACATAAATTAAGTAACTATCATTCGTAATATTAGGCTCGACGCGAGCGAACGCGTGGGTCTTAGGCCGGTGTTGTTCGTCTGTATAGTCAGATTCATGAGTATGATACAGAGGCTACTATTCATTCATTTCTGAATAGTATTGGTTTTGGCGACTTTTTGAGTACGTATTCTCGTCGTATGTACTTACTATTTCCGTTTTCATTACATTCGTTGTAACTTACTAATTATTCGTTAAATAGGTATCGAACGTCTTTTAAATAATGATGTTCAATTATGTGGTGCATTGGCTGCTTGTTGGTGGAAAACAACTCATACATTCCACTTTGGTTTTGGGGAGATGGGAATCACTCCACTGGACTTTTCTATGCTTACTGGTCTTGCCATAGGCCAAGCGGCTACCTTGCCGTATGATGAGGTGTACCAGAACTACGTTAACCTCCGTAATTTATTTCCACATCTTGATTTAAATGACGCCATCACCACTAATTTCCATATTAAATGCTCTAGCATTAAACTGGAAATACAGAATTTATTGAGGGAGCCCCACAAAGTTCATCATTTGGAGATTGCCCGATTATTTGTTTTGTATATGATGGGAAATTTATTTTTCTCAAATGCTTCGAGCACAGTGTCGTGTGGTTATGTGGCGGTAGTTGAACCGTTTTCATTTGATGGCAGTCCGACTGTGTATGATTGGGGAACACTACCTGTATAAGTCATTGGATCTTCAGTGTGTCGTTCGGACCAGGGTGGGTTCGATTACTGGTTTTTGGGAGATTTTACAGTCCTGGTACTTTGAGTACTTCCACAATTTGTCTTTTCCCACCGTGGATCCATCATTACCCACTTTCTATCCTAGAGTACGAGCGTGGAGTGTCGGTAACCGTAGACTGGTGCCTGGAGGACAGGCACGACATGTATTTGCTATAGCTCGCAATCAGATTGAGTTGTGGAGGACGCGTGATGCAGTTATCTGGCATCTCTTTGATGGTTCACGGGGTCTTGCTGACCCCCCCCCCCACCTCAGTGCATGCTCTTTATCTATCGTCGAGGCGCTTTCCACTAGTATCATCCCCCCGGTTTAGGTTGCTTCTGGTACTTCGGGGAACGTTGTTGGAGACAGATATGTGATGGGGATGTTGTTCCTGATGATCCCCACCCACATACAGCTACTCACAGGGTTTATACTACTAGTGCTTTACAGGAGAACGCAGACGAGTGGTGGCCTGCCAGTGATTTCATTATTACCGGTATGGATTATATTTCTTTCTGGCGTCAGTATTACTCCCCACCTCAGACCGGGAGTTTTGTGCATGCTGCATCTGTTGACTTGGTTGGGCCTTCTGCGCTCGTACTGGCCTTGAGCCCCCTTTCATTGCTGATATTTCACAGTCCACGCGGGTTTACCATGCTCCACAGGATCCACCTCCTCCACGCTCTTCCCAGGTGCCAGACTACGGTTGGACTGTTGCAGTACCAACTACATACGGATCTGATAGGTATATTGATATACCACGGCCAGAAGTGACAGAGTATCCAGATCCAGCTGTTTTTTCTTATCAGGATCTTTATCAGATGACGCTAGGTCTGTGTCAGGTAATGTATGGTGAGTTGACTGCTCGTATGAACGAGCTGAGGACCGCTGATGAGGAGCGGCCCGGATAAAGACCGACATTCGGCACACGCGACGACGATATTGAGGATGTGGAGATGGTGCCTGCCGATCTAGATGATGATTAGTTGGATCTTATTTAGTAGACGTTCATGTTGTATTTGCCTGTATATTTGTTTTATTGTGTTGTCCCTTTGTAGTAGGTTATTCAACCGGTTTCGTATTTGTATTAGCCTGTAAGTGTACTCTGCTTCTACGTCCTTATGTGTAACCGTTATGTTTTTTATGTTATCTGCTTGTTTGTGCGTTATATGTAATTTGCGTGATCGTGCGTACGTGTTTGTTAAACGAAATAAGTACTAAAAATTACGATGCACATACAACATTCAATTTCATGTCCATGCTACAGTATATTAGTATCCTCTAGTGATGGGTCAAATAATTCCGTTTTCAAAAGCAGGAAAGCTACCGACATATACTCTATTATTTCAAAAGCACCAGATTCCCTCAGCTATGTTACTTTGCAACAGTACACCTTTATCCGAGATTTGACTACTTAGCTTTTTGAGTGTTTCCTGTGATATGAAAGGGTCGTGTAATGTACAACACACTTCCGCTACAAGACAAGCACCGTGTTTGTCATTATGTCCAATGTGCATATACAATTATATATAAAGTGATGTCATCTGCTCATATTTCATACAACCAAAACAGAGTGGAATTCAACATCGCTGCTTAATGAGTGCTTTAAAAAATTTATGGTGCTGTTCTTCTAGCTCTTCTTCGTCCTCAACGTCGGATGAATATTTTGAGCATCGTAAAAGAAAACAACATTTTTTTCATGAAGAAACAAGATATGCGATAGAACGAGATATTGCTGAAAGCTCAGCGTCGACCCAAGGTGGAAGCGTTGAAGGTAGAAAAGAATTGCGATACGGACGCGACTATCCCGCTGGACACAATCAACTAGTCAAGGATTATTTCGTGGCAAGCCCCGTATACGGAGATGTATATTTCCGTCGAAAATTTCGTATGTCAAAAACAATATTTACTCGAGTACTTACCAAAGTTTCCGCAACCAACATATATTTCACACATAGAAGAAATGCCCTCAACGAACTGGGCATTTCACCACTTCAGAAGGTTACAGCCGCATTACGTATGCTTTCTTATGCAAGTTCCGCTGATTCGTTGGACGACAAAATTAGAATTGGTGAGTCGACGACAGTAGAATGCATGAAGCAGTTTTGCAAAACCGTTGTACGTGAGTTCGGTGAAGAGTATCTTAGATCGCCAAGAGCTCATGACATTGCTAGATTACTACTTATGGGGGATCAACGTGGATTTCCAGGTATGTTGGGTAGCTTGGATTGTATGCACTGGACATGAAAAAACTGTCCAGTGGCACTGCAAGGACAATACAGAGGTCATATGAAAAAGGCTACGATGATTTTAGAAGTTGTTGCATCGTTTGACCATTATATATGGCATGCTTTTTTTGGCGTTCCTGGATCTCTAAACGATATTAATGTATTACGACAATCATATGTGTTTAACGATTTTTACAATGACCTTTCACCCCCTTGCAACTAAAAAATTGGTGACAACGAACATTCGATCGGTTATTATCTTGTAGATGGAATATATCCGAAATGGAAGACGCTGGTGCAAGCATACAAAAAACCGAACAATGCAAAAGAAGCCTTATTCACGAAACAATAAGAGATCTTGAGGAAAGATATGGAAAGGGCATTTGGAGTACTCCAAGGTAGGTTCCACATACTGCGAAGCGAAGTGCACTACCACGATAAATCTGTTATAGCTGACATCATGTACTGTTGCATTATTTTACATAATATGATTGTTGAAGAAGAACGAGGAGGATATGAACTCCAGCTTCGAAACTACCCGGACATTGCAGTGGAATTTAGGAAAAAGCCATATAAGGACCCAAATACATTTGCAGAATACTTGCAGCGACTGGAAGAGGTGCGAGACCCACAAGCTCATCTAGAATTACGAGAAGAGCTTGTTGAACACTATTGGGAGCATGCGGGAAACCAATAGTAAATTACTGCCTTAATGATTGGAGTGAATGCGTTATTATGTAAGATTTAGTGTGGTTACGTACTAGTTATTTCTATTTTATTGTAAATTAATGTTTGAATGCTTTCGTTCACTGCCAACTCTAATCCGTAATCTCGTTATGTTATGACAATTTATAATATTTCTGCAACTAATATCTCATTCACGTAGTAAAAATTCAAAGGGCAATACAACTTAATTATAAACTTAAAGTACAAGATCTGAATTCAAATGCTAAAACAACACCATTCACTTAAACACAAGTACACTTAAACTGGAACATAACACTAAAACTGCCTAAAGTGCGTTACGTTTTTCGAACTCTTCAAGTCGCTTTTCCATGTACCTCCTTTGAATTGGGTTTAGATCGTCCAGCTTGACACTCATAAGTGCAAAATCATCTATTCTTTGTTGTCGGGCTAACTCTTCTCTTCGTAACTCCAATTCGTTGATTCACATTTGTTGAAGCTCTTCATGTCGTCGTTGTTTTTCCTCTGCTCTCTCTCTTCTCTCTATTCTGGGTGCTTCCTTAGTTTCCAAGTACTGCTGGTTTGATTTCTCCGCAGCTGCCATATGTCCATCGAGTTGCTCGTAATACTGGCTGTAATCTTTTGTAGCCTTTTTATTCGCTTTGTACTTCCCAGGTGGTCTTCCTCCTGAACCGGTTGTAAAAGGGGTTTCTTCGTTTGCATTAATGCTCCCGCGACTAACATCTTCGTTCGGCCATAGTGGCATGAACCGCTGTGTTGTATGCTCCTGCCGCACATTGCTCCATTTATCTTCTTGCGAAAGTATATCATGGAAATTGTGCATAGTGAATGGCTGGTTCTTTGATTTGGCCATATACACTTCATTTGCTCTGCTAAGCTGCATTACACTAATTAACATAAACGAAAATATCATACAACAAGAGAAATGAAATGGGTGTTTTCTAATTTAGTACCAAGTCCATGTCGTTTTCTCCACTTTGTTGTCTACTCGCCAATCCACTCATTATCCCTTTCCAAAGTTGACAACAAGCATTGATTCTCTTCCACGATTGCTTCAAAGAGTCAATCGATCTCGGAGGCTTATATGGACTTCGACCGTTGAATAATTTACAAACCGAACTCCAAAAAGAATTTTCAGTTTGACCGGTTCCTTTCACGTTGTCTTTCGAACACTAAACCCAACAAAACGCTAGTTCAGCTTGTTCATCAGGTGTCCATTTGACCATTTTCGCAACCTTCGCAAGCGGGCGAGTCATAACAAAATCGGGAATCTCATTGATATCAATTTGCATTTCGTTGTTTTCTACACTATCATCACCGTATAACATGTTCAAGTTTCTACGTAGTTGGGGAGAAGTATTTGGAAATGTCGCTTCATGTTGGCAGCTAGGAGATGAATAAAGTTGACTACTATATGATTGTTGAAAAGACGAGTTATGCCCATAGGCGGATACTTGTGTGTTTTGAAAATTATTAGAACTTTGTTGTGACTGGTAGAAGTTATGATTTTGCTGCGGAGGATAACAATTAGAAGTGTTGTGCATTGTACCTGAATTAAAATGTTCGTTGCGTTGATGAGCAATTTGCATTGGAATATCTTGCTGATCTTGATCAAAGTTGTATGGCCTTGAATTGCTTTGTGACGCCATCTTCGATTTTCCTTTGTTATTCTTGCTGCTCGGTTTATTCGACATTACAATTGGATGATAAAGATAATTTTATGTGAAAGATTTGGTGAAATAGAAGATAAGGGAGTGGTATAGAAAGAAAAAAAACTGATGTAAATATAAGGGAGGGAAGGGTAGGGAGAATGGAGCGAGTAAGGAGCAACGACTATAAAAATAGTCGTTGCTCCTTACAAGGCTTTAATAAAGCCGTATAAGGGGGTTGGGTGAAATTAATTCCCCACCCCCTTATACGGCTTTATTAAAGCCGTATAAGAGGAAATAAAATTCCTCTTATACGGCTTTAATAAAGCCGTGTAGCCATATCCGGCTTTAAAAAAGCCGGATATGGCTACTTTTTGATCCAACCTTCTGAGTTGCCTTGGCAACCTTGGGGGTTGCCAAGGAAATCCAGAAGAGACTTGCCGACCTCCCGTTGGGGGTCGGTTCATCCCCAACCAACATTTCGTTGGGGATGCTCTAACAATATGGGTATAAGAAAAGGTGGGATTGCAAGGAGTTGGAGTTGTATGCTTGCTATTAGTAAGGATATATTGGTGATTTCAGCTTGACACAAGGGCAAGGTTTACTATAATATGGTAAGTTCGTGATTTTGGTAACAGTCGAAGTAATGTTTTTTTTAGCAATTTTGGGTGATCATACTATAATAATGTAAGCCGCAAAAGTAACACAGTAATGTAACCTAACTGCTCGTAACACGGTAATGTAACCTTGTGTAGTATGCTTTTTCCTCGATGAATCTGGGATTTAGGACATTTCAGCTTATGTTGTTGATGTATGACTGGATTGAATGTAAGCTTGTGGTTTCTCGTACATGGTATTAGTACACCTTCAATGCCCTTGATCATGTGCTTTTATTGCTGAATTAATGAAGTAGCTAGGATTTGCTTTCCGGAATTTGGGTTTTCCAGTTCGAAGGTTGTGTTTTTCTCTAAATTAGGAGAACTGCATTTGAGCAGGCGGAATGTGCAGCTCAATTCATACTATCCTCATTGTCTCCCAAGCCCACCGATGACGACAAACTTCTCTGTCCCATTCTCGTATCATCAGTCTCCCATCAAATCTCAGCTTTGTATCTTAATTATTTCATTCTCATGCTGGAAGCACCAAAAAAAATTTAACGATGATGATGAAAAACCGGCGACTTCGACCCGATAAGCTCATGGAAACAATCAAAATAAAACCGGAGGAACACAGCTCTGGCCACAATGAGTTCCTTTGTCCTCATTTTTTGTGTCATTGTAACCCCATCAAATCACTGTAATACATTCTACTTGTTTAATTTACATGCGAAACACACAATAGAAATAAACAGGAAGGATGAAAATTTCAATGCTTGAGACGTAATAGGCTCGTAAGTACAACCAAAATGAGGACAAAGGAATACTACTTCCACGCGTCATATAAATTGAAGACAATGCTAAGCGGATCTAATTCTCTGTCCCCCTATACCAAACCAAACAGAATTACTTATTTTCACCTTTTTGCAATTAAATCAAAGAAATTAAAGAGGGTATAATTGCAAAAAGGTGTAATTCAGTTGATTTTATTTATATAGATAATATGCTTTAACTTGGTGGTGATTGTGAGTTTATCAATCATTAATTAACGTTATTGATGAGTATTTTTTACTTTTCACCAGTTGTTAATTAAAGACAATGCTAAGACTTTTTCAATTTTAATTTTCTAGATTGGGTTGCCTATAGTTTTCAATCTTGTAGTAAGTTATATTACACCGCTTTCAACCGACCTTCAATAATTATTGTCATTTCGTTAATTTTTTCTTTGAAACCGATAAAAATATAGCCTAACGCCCATACCCTCGAGAAATGGAAACCAAATTACTAGACATATCCCAACACCAATACATAATACAAACTCTAACATAAGGTATTAAAATAATAATTTCTTTTGAGAGTTTAGAAACCCTTAAAACAGTACAAAAAGGTATAATTAAAGACTGACAAATTTAGTTTCTAATTAAGTACTTCAGTCTCTAAATGTGACTTAAAGATTGACTACCGACCGAAAATTTGAGTTACTGATTCTGAAGTCGTAAAATATATTTGAAACTGTGAAATTCGGTCTTTAATTTTAAAGACTAAAAACCTGTCTTAAACCTTTTTAAAGACTACCTTTTGAAACTGAAATAGAGTTTTAAATCAGTCTCAACATACAAATTATATATGTATATGATTATACGTATATGTGTGTACACACACACACAAACATGCTCTTTCTCTCTCACACCAATTAAACAAGACCAGAATCCAAATTCATTTGATGTAGAAAACAATCCAAATTGTTGTGTAATTAAATTTGGTTAAATAAAAAGATAGTAATCCAAGTACAATCTTTTAACATACAATCATTATCAATTATGATAATATCCAAATATTTAGCATACATGTTTTTACAATTCCAGCAAGTACAAATATTTAGCACACATCATTTTACAATTCCAGAAAGTACATACATCATTCAGTAAGTATAGAATACATCCAGTGCTACTTATATCAAAATTAATTCTCTCACCACTACAAAAAACAGTGAATTAAAAACTGCAAATTACGGTCTTTGACTAAGTAATTCAATCTTTAGATTGTACTTACAGACTGATCAAAGACTGCAATTTTAGTCTTTGAATTTTTAGTCGCAAAAAAAGTTAAGACTGACGTTTCAGTCACAAAATGTAAAGGTTGATATTGCAGTTTTTAAATACACTTAAAACTGAATTTTAAAGATAGAAATTCTGTCTTTTGTTAGTCTTAAATTAACATAATTGAAACACATACAATATCCAAAATAGTAAAATATACATCATCATAACGAATTTAATATATCGATGTCACAATTTCATACATACAAAAGTAAATTCAATATTATATGAAAATTGCATACTATCTAATAATAACACGTACATTTAGAAAGATGTGTGTATATATAACACTTCTACAAGAAAGTTAAGATAACAAGTTCAAAAGAGATTTTATTTAACAAAAAGAAATTTTAGCATGTTCATTACACGTGTTACTTCTAAAAGAAAAAAGGCTGTTACTAGAAAGGCAAGCAAATCCACTAACATATGTACGTATATTGTTTTAACAAGGAAAACAAAGCAAATAAGTGAACAAGGAAAACAAAGCAAACAAGTGAAGAAGGAAAACAAATCAAACAAGCGAAGTCGGAAAGAAAATCAATCCATTCTCTCATGATATTGATGTTCTTCAACATTGCGGGATGACTGATAAGGCATGGAAGCTCCTGAAAACTACTGCATATGAGAATACTATTGCACAAACAGTAGTTGTTTTACATTAGATAAAAAAAGGGCATGTTTTGTTGTGCGGTTTCGAAGGTGTTGGAATGTAAAGGCGACTGTTGTGATGGATGTACTCCTAACAAATCGTGACCTGATAATTAAATAAAAAATATACGGATTTCAAATGAAACAACATAAATATATAGTTTCAGTAATTGCCACTGAAACAACATAAATAAAAAGGCTGATTTCATAGTTGTCAACTCCATGTGCTCCATGAACTGTGAGATATGCATATAAAAGCTATAAAATGCAAGCTCATGATATTAGGAATGTGCTCGGCGTATGAACTGGTTGCACATCTACATTTAATTATGTGGTATAGATAATAAATATCATTGTCGATCTGAAAATAAATATATATTGGACATTTCTGTTGATTAAACTGTCCTTATTTGGTTTGATTTCTTGATTACTGATATTCAACAATTCATCTATATCATTTCAATTTCAGTATTATTTGATATATTTCTAATACAATGTTCAACCATACTGTATATGCAGCAACAAGAAGTTTAAGCAAGTTTCAATTCTTTCTTGTAATTAACGTGGATCTCATGCTTCAATAAAAGGTGAAATTGGAGTTTGGAATGGTAATCAAAGCATAAAAGAAGTAATAAAAAATTCCGGTGAGAATAGAAAAAAAAACCAGTCAACCCCTTAGTTCTAAATCCCTATGTATTTCACTCAATAAATCATGCTGCAAAACAGAAAATTAACGATGAGTTCTTCTATCCTCATTAGTTGTGCCCTTCTAACCCCCATCAAATCGTTGTTATAAATTCTAATTGTTTAATTTACATGCAAAATACGTAATAGAAAATAAACGGGGATGATGAAAAATTCAATGCTTGAGGCATGATGGGCTCGTAGGTACAACCAAAATGAGGACAAAGGAATACTACTTCTACACGTCATATAAATTGAAGACAACCCACTCTCATTTACAGATAATTTACAAATAATATGCTTTAAGTTGGTGGTGATTGTGAGTTTATTAGTCATTAATTAATTTTATCGAGAATTACTTTTGACTTTTCACCACTTATACCAAAACAACCTTCCTAGTGGAGAATAGCCTTAGCATTGTGCTTAAATTGATGAGTGAATCACATTATACTATTAAAGTAAAATACCGTATAAAAGTTGATGGTTGAATTGAATTTGATACATGAGAACAGGGAATGTGAGGATAGATAAATTCGATCATCTATAAAAGCATGTGGAAGACTTTTTCAATTTTAATTTCCTAGATTGTGTTGTCCATAGTTTTCAATCTTGTAGTAAGTTATATTGCACCGTTTTCAACCGGCCTTCTATAATTGTTGTCAGTTAGTTAATTTTTTCTTTGAAACCGATAAAAATATAGCCTAATGGCCATACCCTCAAGAAATGGGAACCGGGTTACAAGACACACCCCAACACCAATACATAATGCAAACCGTAACCATAGGGTATTAAAATAATAATTTCTTTTGATATTTGGAAACCCTTAAAAATGATGGAGTAAAAACATAATGCACCACATTTAACTGAATATTCGAGAGATTATCCATCACAGTGGCTTTCAAATCTTCTCTTGCTAATTATGCGAGATGAACAACCAAAATCAAACAATAATACCTACTATTATAGAAGGAGAAATCATACGCCTACGATCAATTCACATGTTTGCATAAATATAAAATTCGTTTCACATAATTATCCAAAACTACGATCAATTCTAATATAATACTTACACGTGTTCGATGAAAAAAACTGTTTGCAAAACTTATCATACGGTTACGATTAATCCAAACAAAATCATCCTACACATATACAATATATATAGTTAGCCTAGCTGTTAGCGATAATTTGAATATTTTGATGATAGCAATAGTAATTAGCATACAATATGATGTAATAAACACTTATAGTTATTAAGAATAAGTATAATACAAATGTAGGCCAAAATAACAAAACCTAAATTATCAGGGTTTAATTGAAAAACCTGATCTTGAGAGGTTGGAGAGTGGAGGGGTAGACGAGAGCTTGGTGGCAGCGCCGAAGGTGATTTGGAGGCGAGTTGGAGTGGTGCAGCGTTTGGGGAGAAAGAATGGAAAGTTGGTTTCTGTGTTTTGAGGGTGGAGAAAGATTATGAGAGAAGGTTACGGTTCCTGGAAAAATGTATACAGGCGATTTTCAATGGCTTCCAAGGGCCGCAAACTGCTTATATTCCAAAAGCTTCAGACGCCTAGTTTCAAAATCAACGGACCGTTGGAAGCTGTTGACAGACATTAGAATACACTTTAGTTCTAGTAGTGACGGTTCTTGTTAACTTTGATTCAGTATTCTATAATATAAGGAAGAAATTTTTGCATAAGTCTATTTTAGTAAAGTACAACATGTTTAAACCTGTTTCAGATTTATTACAAATATGGAACTTTTCAAACAACGTGGCGCATTTTCAAACTTTGCCTTTGGGCTAATTTTGAAATTTCGCTAATTCATTTGGTCAAAGGCGAAGTTTGAAAATCACCTTAGTTAATTTCCTGAAACCTTAGCCTATGAAATTGTACACAACAAGTTACTCGATCGAGTATTCATTACAAACAGCTTTCATCCAATTTGAGTACCCATATACAAACAAACAAGACGTGGTAGAAGAAATGATATAACTTGCATACAAACATCGTTCGATACAACACAATAGAGGACAAAACATACAAACATCGTTTGACACAACATATTACAGGGTAAAACATACAAGCATTGTTCGATACAACACATTATATAACTACGACCCAATACAACATAACTTTGAATAAAACAAAGAATACACTTAGTTGTGTGGTTGAATGGTAGCACCCAGTAAGCATTTCATTCTTTATTGCAACATTCATTCTTTCCAAGCGACTAACCTCAGCTTGCATTTCAAGTGCATACTGGACACCCCTCCCCATCAACGGTGGATTGATATAAAAATAAAAATTACAACTTTGCAATCATTGGTGACTCTCGACATCAATGTACGCTTTGCAACCATAAAAGCGACGACCTGCATTCATGTGACTTTTAGAAAAAAATAACGTTACATTCGACTCTGCAATAGCAAAGGATTGAACGACCCGTCATGCTGGACACTACACCATATATGCTAATTAGGCTGTGTTTTTAGCCGTATCTAAAGCAGTTAGGCACGGTAATAACCCGTATCAAAAAATGGCGCATTAAATTATTGGATACGGCTATAAACCATATCTTACTACTAATAACATATGGCTCTTAGCCGTATCTAAAGTGTAATTAGACACGGCATTTGACCGTATCTAATTATATGTGTGTGCATATATATATATATATATATATATATATATGTATATATATCATATATGTATATATATAACAGAAACTGTAGCAAATATTTTTCGTACACAGAGCATATATACCCCAATTTATACACAGGAATAGTACAATTTATATATATATATATATATATATATATGTACACACACTCAAAACATTACAAGAATTTTCATAACATTATCATATATACCACAATTTATACACATGAATAACAAAATTTATATATATATATATACACACACTCAAAGCATTACAAGATTTTTCATAACACAAACACAATGTACATACAAACATATACAATAAAAGGAAACTGTCAAAGATTTTCATCACGTTACGAACTAACAAAAAAATTTAAAAACATATCAGCCTGATAAAACTTCAGTCGAGGCCGGGAAGAATGAGCGTGGTCGCCAGCCTGAGTTCAAGTTTCATTTATTGGCAGCAAAACTAAATCGTGATAGCCAGCCTAAGTTCTAGTAGCACAAAAGCACCAAAATCTACAGGAAAAAAGAAGTAGGTTTTTCTGTTTTCTCCAACAGGACTGCCTTTAAAATACAAGAAACAAGTTACAAATACTTCACTGGACAGAAGATCGACATTGTAACTCACTGTGACTAAGATGCAAACAAGAATACAAAGTTAAGTGTGTGTCAATCAGTGTGTTTGTGTACACCGCTAGTCGATTAATTTCTACCCATGCGCCCGAAATTCGTACAAAAAGCAAGTCGAGACTTCATGTAGATGGTTTGATCTAGATTAGTAGACTAGTTGACTACTAGTCGAGCGCCGTACTGATAACAGTGAAGGGCATATCGTGTCTTTGTGTTCATGTGTGCATATTAGTCAATTGTTTGTATCTTAACATGTTTATGATGCTAATGACATGATTTCATGATCTTGCATAGACAACCTAGAAACATATCAGCATCTCACATGCTTTGTGGCTCAACATGACATCCAACATCGTATATAGGAGATCGAAATTGTGCACATGAATACAGAGAAGCTAAAATAGCATTCGGTTCGAAAACAAGTTTTCTACTTTAAGCCCCATCCCTGTTTTTGTGTAGTCGATCAACGTATGTCTCAGAAATGAATGAATACACATTGTAAACTGATTTTGCTATGACCATAGGCTTGTGAATGAAATTAACTGTATATAGGAGTGGAAAATTGATAGTCATTAAAAATGCAAACCCAAAAGAAGAATCACCTGAACTGTAATTGATCTGCAACACCGGTAGTTTGTACCCTAGCATACAGAACATCCTCCTATACACACAAAAAGGAACAAATAAACCAAAAGAATATTCAGGATGTGCACACAATATGTCCATTCAATTCTTATGCAAGATACTACATAGAGTTAAGTGTAAAATAATATATACCTGCTCCAACGTCTAAAGATGTCGAATCATCATCTTCAGATGACACACATACTCGACTTTCTGTTTAAGAATTTACTGGGCGATCCACCAGTTGGATCCATTTTAGCTCATGCGCAGGGTCAGTAATCCATGCTTATTAGCTTTATACAAATGCGAATGCTGCTTCATTTAACCTTTGGAAAAAGCCGCTTTCACTTGCAACTTTCAGTTTCTTTGAAGTAGACTGTGTAGTGCAACTTACACTACAGTCCCTGCTACAAAGTAGGGGAACGTTGCTAGTGTAAGGAGCTTTTTACTAAGGCTAATTGCAGCAACATCCGACATTTGGATGAAGCTAATAAGCATGGATACCCGACCCTACGCGTGAGCTAAAATGCATCCACCTGGTGGATCGCCAATCAAAATATTAACCATAAAGTCAAGTAATCATCCATCTACCAAAATTTTCAGCAAATCTGTTAATATACTTTCAGTAAACTTGTTATCTCTCAAAACATAGTAGCAATCACTAGTACACTAATACACAATTACACTAAGACATACCAATTAAAACTGATAGCATTTGTAACAGTAATACATACCAATTAAAACCCTATGACAACCCAATTTAATATAGTAATACACTAAGAGAACTGAGCTATTTGCCCCCAAATTCAGAGGAAGACTTGGAGATGAGAATAATGTATTTAATACAATTCATCATAAAACAAATAATCAAATAACCAAACATCCAAACAGGCAATTTCTACCAACAAACAAAACCCTATCTACAAACAAAATTCACACAAATACAATTCACATCGGCAAATTGACACAAGCAAATTCATACAAATAAACTTAGCGGAAACAAAATTCATTACAAATATAAATCGATGAAAACAACACATTGAATTGAAACTTCTGTTGATTGATGATTGACAGAGGAAGCAAGACCGTAGGAATCATGTGTTTAGGATGCAAGAGAAGGTGATTACAGAGAAAGGTGGAGGCACGTTTTGGTGACCGAAAACCCTAATTTGGGTTTTCGATCACCATCGAAGTAAAACAGAAGGAATGAGGAGCGGCCAAAATTTTAATTCCAAGTGCCTAATGGGATGCACAATATGATACGCAATTGATTTGCCCTAAGCTGTATCAAATTAACCGATCCGAAGCATTCGCGAGGGACGATCATATTTGGTGTGTTTGGGGTGGTGTGGATCGCAAACTGTTGTTTGATACGGATCTGAGCATTATCAAATTTGATACGGCTTTTAGCCGAATTGTATACTCGCATCCTTGTGTGCCAAAGTCGCTGATATGGTGTAGTGGGACCTTGACCTGTTGGGGTTCTGTCGAGCAAGTACTTCCCTCAACCTAGCATGGAGGGATTGTTAAACCAGCTTGGCAGGCTGGACTACCACGTCTGGTTGTGTGTCACTAAAGATCTTGGACTCTACTTCTACAGCTTCCACTTGGACTTCCAATTGCATTTTGGGCACAAATTTGACATTTCCTCTTGCGTTCATGGTTATTGTACGTTTGAACCATGGTTTCATCATCAAATTCCCAATTAGCCATTTTGAGCTAGATGAAAAGTGCAAACTTGAAATAAATGAGTGACGTCATCGAATCATTTAGCATGTAATAATATATGGAAGATAAGAGCATATAATCGGATAAATTTCTTACCTACAAGACTTGGTGAGCTATTCTTAACAAAATCAACTTTTTAGATCTGGTTTGAAGCGAAAAACAATGAAGAGGGGAAGAGAGTGTACTACCCTTTAATACAATAGGTCCCTATCAGTGAATTTTGAGAATTCGCCTTCTTACCTAAGACTGTAAAATCCAGCCAGACCAAACAATACTAAATACATTAATACCAACATTCATTCCATACGGATATACATACCATACATCCAAGTATCATCCAAAGATCAACCAAACAACATAAACCAATGACAAATCCAAATATCTGAATATACCAAGTAATTAAACATACACTAACGAAATATCCTAATAACAAAATGCATACCAACGATAATCCTGAATAATCAAACATACCAACAAATCATGATCCTCATGTTGTCATGGAAATCTTCAAATTCTACCTAGTCTCATCTCAGTCTTCGCCTTGACCAATGGTGTGGAAATTGATGACCAACACATACTGTTGCTACTTTTATGTCGTCGCGCACTGGATGAAATGGGTATTGTGGATGGTGGTTTCGATGGGCCATGTGTAATTTCTTCATGTTTTGGAGCTGCTGGAGGTGCAAGTGGACTTATCGGAGGAGGAGATGGACCTGTTAGAGGAAGAGGGGGACCTACTAGAGGAGGAGTAGAAGAAGATGGTGGTCTGAGCCTATCAAGTTTGTTTCTGCACAAGATTACTGTTAACAATATTTTTTGTCAACACCAGAATTATTTCTAAGGATGTGGACCTAAGGGAAATAAAGGGATTATGTAGTTCCTACAAATTTGAGTTAGTTCACAATTTCCTAGATATCAAGGTCTTAAACCCGAAGAATGGTTACTCTTCCTTCAAAAGGTGAGTATCACGCTTACGAGACTCAAGGACCAACAGTTACCTTAGGATAAAGGTTCCTTAAGCGCAATGCAAGTTAGAAAGCTAAATGGCTTGTAGAAGGGTAATTTGAGTAATTCGGCTTAAGTAGGAAGCACTGTCGTGGGGTGGCAGTAAGAAAACTAACAACATAAGTGGTAGGGAAATCCATGAAATTTTATCTTAAGTATCGATTCTCTCTTAATTGATTATTGATTTGAGCACATAAATGATTACAAGTAAGATCCCCAAGTTGATTTACAAATTACAGTTTTCTCTCTAAGAAATGAATACAATATTTGAGAATGAGAAAAGGTCCCCCAAAATGAGACCCTTAAGGTCTTATTTATAGACAAATTAGGCCTCCTTTTGGTAGTAATCAGCACCAACCTGCTTTTGGACTCATCAATGACATTTGGTGTCGATGTCGGCTCGCGTCAGAACTTTCGGTATCGGCTCTTAGGTTTCGGTCTTCTTTTCTCTTCTGAATGTTTTTGTCATCTCCTCCTTGCCTGGGAAATTGGTACTGCCGCCCCATAGTGTATCGATACCAAGCAAATTGGTATTTATAACTTCTTTTGGCTACTTTCGGTTTTGGTAATAAGCCCTTGTTCCGATAGCCATTCTAGACTTTGCCTTGTTTTAGTGACTTCTGGTTTTAGTATCGACACTAAGCATGTTAGTGTGGATGACCTTTCTTCCCATAAACGTTGACTTGCTTAAGTAATCTCTAGATCTGGTATCGGCTTTGCGGCATTGTTGCTTTGGAAACCTTTATGATGACTTCGAAGAAGCTTCTAGGTATCTGTTTCGATACCAAGTAAATTGGTATCGGTAGCCCTGTGCTCCATTCTACTTAGTTTCGTGCTTCCCTTTCACGGTCTTGTGTTCTGGTGTCATGTCATATGCCTTCGGCCATCTCCCATTGTTTGCTTTTGGTGTCAAATTTTGTGCTTTCGAAGTTTATGCCAGGTCAATTGCTTATGGTGCCGGGACCGCTTTGTCGCTATCTTCCTCGTATCGGTACCAAGCTTCCCCTATTTATGTTACTACCGATAGCACATAATCAGAATTATTGTCCTTCTTGCTTTTGGTATCGGTTGCCTTGACGCTTTAGTGTCGATAATGCGCCTCCGAGGCCTTCCTCTAGTACTGATTATCTCCGGTAGTAATTCAACTAGTTTTGGTGTCGAAATTCGGTATTAACATTTACCCCCTAGTGAAGGGGAATTTTCGACTTTCCAAGTCAATGGTTGAAATAGCTGCTTCCTGTCGCCTATAAATGCTCGTTCTATTTCCTCTTATCGACTTTCCTTGTTTCTTCATCAATTCCCTGCCTTTGAAATTTTCTTGCAGAAGTATCAATAACTACGCACATTCGTGATTCACGTTAACTCTAGGTAATCTTTTCTTTGTTTTTTTTAAAACAATTTGAAGCAGTTCCACCAAGTCAGTTTTTGCAAGCTATAATATATTGACAATATCTTAACTTTATAATTCGAATTGGGGTATCATATATCTTCCTTGTTTGCTTTTGATTGAATGGTTTTGAGAACTTGTTAATACATATTGTACTAGTTATGAAATTATGATACATGTTACCTATCACTCAACCTTATTTAGCATGAGTTGATGTAATTGTCAAGACGTTTGACTTGAATCAATTTCGGCTATATCGTCAAAATCGACTTCCACCATCAGTCTCGAGTTGGTTGATGGTTCAATCGAGTGTTTTTTCATTGCTTTCTATCATTCGAAGAGCACATGTAAGTTGGTTTAGTGCTAGTGTTGTTGCTATCGAAGTGCTCTTGGAAGACTAGCAATTAATTACTCTTCTTAATGCCACATTATGTTGGTTTATGAAATGCATAGATAATACCTGAAATTATGGGAAAGAAACATACTGCGACAAAATCTACTAAGAACTGTACCTTATCTCTTGAACCTTCTTCTTCCAAGAAGATTGGTGTTGCTGAGAAACATTCTTTGATTACCTCGCAAGAGGAGGTTGATGCCATTCTTAGAGACTTTAATATCTCCATAGTGGAGGCCATCCCTCCATGCAAAACTGATACCATTGCTTCTCCTGTAGAAGGATATTTTGCTTACTCTGTTATTTATATTTGGCATGGGGGTTTTGTTCCTTTTTCGGAGTTTATTGCTCAATACTTGCGACACCTAAGGATTGCCTCTATCCAACTTTCTCCAAACACTTATACGTACATCTCAGGTTTAGAGCTTTTGTCTTTGGAATCTAGTAACGCTTCTTTAATTCCTTCACTGTTAGATTATTTGGTTCGTCCTTCCCAGCTTAATAATGTGAACTGCCAAATCTATCGCGCTAATCCTTCCAAGAAATTGCTATCTGAAGGGGTAGTGAGATTCAAAGACTAGGAGGCTCAGTTTTTCTTTATACGATGTCCTTATAGTATTTCTGGCAGTTTCAACATTCAAGTATGGAATTTGGTTATACTTCTCATTTTCTTTTCTTAACCTTTTTATCATATATGCTCATTTATATCCTATTTTATTGTAGACATAGCCCCCAAACTCACTAGCATTGTGGATAATGGGCTAGTGGACCTTCTTAACATGGGTTTTGAGAAGTTGGGTAGCATTTCCTCATTGTTGACCCCTAACGTCCTTAGTAAACATTCTCTCCTACCAGCTGGTCAATATATTATTGGACAACTTCCCCTAATCTCCTTCAACGAAGAAATTCTTTCTTTGTCGCTGGGGAGGAATGCTCCTTTTTCTTCCAGTTCCCTTATATTTCCTGATACTTCAGGTATGCTTCTTATGTGATAACTTGAAATTTATTAATACCTTGACCTTATTAATCCATCTGTCTGTCATGTTTTGCTTACGATACACTAGGTGTTATTTTTTCTGAATCTAGTAAGACTGGTTCATCTTCTTTAGTTCCGAGAGCATGAACCTCTTCCCTAAGGGATGCTTTATTCAGGTCTAGAGAGACTGCCAAAAGAAAACTTGGAAGTATGACTTCGGAGGATTCTCCCTCCAGGACACCCAAGGGAACCGTAGAATAAACTCCTTGCCCTGAATAGACTGTCGATTCTCTTATAGCTATTTCTTTGAGAACTACTCCTCTAATGGATGCCCACTTGTATGAGACTCCTGGGACTCTTAATGCGATTCATCATGCGATGGGATTTTCCTCCTCTTTCGAGGATTTTAACTCTAAAGGGCCTTATGTACTTCCTACTACCGAGGGGTTTGATGGATTGGTCAAACAAATCGTGTCTTCTTCCTCATTTGTCGGTGTTAGTCATCCACCTTCTTTTTCTGATTTACCTGGCTATCGCCATTATTTTGGTTGAACAACAATTTCTAATATAAATTCTATCTCTTACTTTTCTTGGTCTAGTGGTTGTTTTCTTAACAAGCTTTCTTTTCTTTTAAGTCTTCAAACAATGGTTTTTGCTTCATGAAGACATTCCCATAATTTCTCCCGACTTACCGGCACTTAAGGAAGAAAACCTTTCTTTATAAGGAGCGATTATTGCTCTTATCAACGCCAAAGAAGATATAATGAGAAAACAGGAAATATTAGTGGCCGCACTTGCTGAAGCTAATCTTCGGTTGCCAAAGAGAAGGGAATTAATCTGACATTAGCTGAGGAAGCTAGAACTCTGAAAGAGGCTCTGAAAAGGTCTCAGGAGGAAATAGTCATGATTAATTCACTAGAACAAAAAACACTTTTCGCAACAGGCAATATCTGTTGCAGTAGACCTATTGCATCAGGGCTGCGCCTGTTGGTATAGCCAGAGTTGTAAAAAGTCTCGCAACATTTTCTACTTGTTGCAATAATACCTTACGGTATATCTTTTTGCAACAGATAATTATGCAACATCAAATGACAGTTGTAAACCTATAAAAAGCATTTGACAAACAAGATACTACAACTGTTATTTCCTGTTGCAGATGACTCTACTGCAACTAACAATTGCAGATGCTACATACATGATACAATCCACCAATACTCACATTTTCTAATTTATTGTAATAACGATAAAATATATTACAAACAAATAAACATACATACCAAAAGGCATTGACAAAACAATAAATTCACATATTATAAATGCGATCCGTACATAATATTAGTTGAAGTTACAATCAAAGTTTAGCATAGTATCAAACGTGATACATACATAACATAAACGCATTGTACCAACAATTCCATAATGTAGTTAAACATAACACCTAAAAACTAAAAAACACATACTACTCTAGTGAAACGAAGTCTTTATGCCAAACTATGGTTGTTCCGAAGCCCTCTTGAATGGTGTACATCTTCGAATTTGGCCTTAGTAGAAAAGCTTCAGGATCCACAGCTACATTAACCCATACCTATAAAAACAGTACATTAAATTTCTAATTTTAACGCAAACAGTGAAAGCTTGAACCAACATACTATGAAAAAATGTGGATTAGACATACAAATAACTGAATTTGAAACAAAGTATGGTATAACAAAATAGTCCTTAGCAAAAAGGCCAACCTATAAATGAAGCATACGTCTACAGAAATTTCCACAACCTACATCACGTCTTCAACAACAACATGAAGTCATCTCTACCTCTAACATCAACAGCAGCTAAAAACCCTCGTCACCCATTTCAATCTGCATTCCAAATACTTAATCACAACCCCACATTCATATCAGCAAACTGCATGTGATATGTTCCTAAAAAGAATCCAACTTTATCAACATATTTAATTTACTGTGAAATGTTTTTAAACTAAATGCAGTATGTTTACTAAATAGTAATCCATATTTACTCAAGTGCACAGTGCTTTATGTTTTTTCTTTCTTTTGGCTTATATCACCTGCATTTTCTGTGGACTAAGCTGTAGCAAACCTCTAGGTGCTACTGTTTGCATAAAGATCCTATGTTGCAGGCTAAGTTCGTTAATAACTTTATGGAATTTGGCAAATGACAATCACATATAGGTCAGTATACAATCACATTTTCAACTAAAAATACTACATTAACAAACCGAATCATTGAATATGCCAAGTTTTAAAAGGAAAATTAAAATGAAAATAGGGGATTAAATAGAAGACCTGCTGCACCTGCAAAATTATCATGACGTAGCTGGCCAAGTGCAAAAAATGAAAAAGTGTAAGACATAGTAAAAGTTCAATATGTTTGGTGAAGAAATGGTAATAGCAGCAAAATAAAAAGTTGTACAAAGAAAATAAATTGGTTTATCATAATCCTTGCGATCAATTCTAATACACTATAATAAAGAAATTGGAAAACAATAGTTTCAGCTTGTAAAAGCAATATTTCTCTAGCTAATGTATATTGATATCATTGAGGAGCAAAAAGGCAGATCCTCTAATTCGGGCCAGATTCAGCTGTTCAGAATACCCTCAATATTAATAAAGAATCTGCAAGTTCTCTAGAAAACTTGCAAACAAATCATTCCCAAGAAATACCTGAGAAGTGACAAAGACTTTCTCATTTTATCTTCCGCTACTTGAAATTCTGAATAATCAAGTACACCCTTGAGAAGTGACAGAGACTTCCTCATTTTATCTTCCGTCAATGATCCTTTCTTAACAAGACCTTCCAGATCAACTGATTAACAAGTGAATACACAAGCTCAGTATAGCATTTAACTTAAATGTATTTCTGTAACTATATTACACTGGTGCATTAGCAGTGCAAATATACTTATGGAAAATTCATCAACATTGGTAGTGCATTTATTGATTTATATATGGAAATGCTTTAATATTTTGTGTAAATTATACTAAAACTTCATAAGAAAGATAAATTCCAATATTGCACTTACAACTATTTCGGAAATATACTTTCTAATGTACTGGTACCCTTGCCTGATGAGTACTATAGTTGATAAAAGAATTTACTAAACCCAGTATATTGCCAAAACAACTTTAGAAAAAGATGGGGAAAAAATTAAAGAAAATTTTAACTACAGATTAAGTTTATAGTCAAATAAGACCATTTTTGTCGATACAACAGAATACTATAAAAAAACAAAACAAAATTGCTATTCATAAAAGCAATGCGTTCACAAGTTAGTTCATAACCAAATTCACTATCAATCACAGGTTTCACAAGTTAGCTGGTTTAAATTAGTCACTATACGAAGGAATTAAACATGCTTATCTCTTCTACTTTATTTTCCACGTTTTAAGGTGTATCATTTTACAATATATGCAGATTTGTAACTAATTAAAAATCACATTTTAAAAAGTTAGTTGTTAATTATATGAAATTAGAAAGCGATCTAAGTTTGTTCCTACTGTATAAAGAAAAGGAGTACAAAAATGGACTTGGATCATTGCAGTCATACGTGTAGTCAAGATGTATTACATATAACTTAATTAAGGCAAAAAATAGTTGTAGTTCATGATCACACTGAGTTTTCCAGGCTCCAAACCGTTGCTTGAACTTATGGTTAATAGATGCCATTGTATGGATAAGAACTAGGTACATTTATAATCACCGTACTTAGTGCGGTGTAACCAAATTATAGACACTCCAAAATAACATCCAATATAATTACAGAACAGTGGGGAAAAAATAGAACTTGGTATTATGCATGTCAGGTAGTGCTAGTGGGATTATAACCTGGAGATAGGGAGAAATTAAGCTCAACGGCTTCAGAAGGCAAAAGGTGAGCAGAAACAAGCCTACCCCTTCTTCATGATTGCCAAAAACACAAAAATCGATCGACCATGAAGAGTAAATAACGGAAATAATATAGCAGAACACAGAAATACGCAAAAATTGATTGACCATGAAGAGGTAAATATCCGGAACCGGAGCACGACGATGCGAAATGGAGACACTCACAACTCTGGCGAAAGCTAGGGGGAGTCTGAGGGAGACGATGGGTATGTGGAGGATATGGAAATGAGGTACCGAATATAAGAGGAAAATGGTTGAGGCGGTGGAAGGAAGAAATCTAGACGCCATTGTTGCAACTATTACGATTTTTGATTCGGGTAATTAGGAAATTAGGGTTACGAGTGGAAGTCATGTTGGAGAAGATGAGAGAAAGGATCCGCGATAACCAAATTTACACGATATTTTTGGTGAGAAGCGGTCTGTGAAAATTCGGGGACCGCGCCAAAATTTCGGAGTTGTCGCCTAAAATTTGGATTTGGTGACAAAATAAAACTTATTATAGGAGTTGCAAGAGGCTATATCCACATGTACATCAAAGTGTAATAGTTTAGACGTTGCAGCACGTATAAACCTACAAGTTCATATCTAAATAGTTGCTTATTATAATTATTTATTAACAAACATTAGTACCGTTGCATCGACTAAGAATTTTCGTCGGGTTTTATTAAATATTAATTATTAATTATTAAAAACTAATTACTATTTATTATTATTTTTTGATATTGACTATTAATTATTAAGTATTGATTCTTTGTTATTTGATATAAAAAATTTGTATTTAATACAAATTATTTCATATAATTAAATATTTACTACTAACTACTAATTATTAATTATTAATATTAGTAATTATCAATATTATTGATAAAAAATTATTAATTTTCAAAAATTAATGACTAAACTTCAATTATTACTTCTTAACTATTGATACTAATTATTTCTTTTTAAGCATTTATCATTAATGTTAAGTAGTAAAATTAATTATAATTTCTTAATTATTGTTAATTATCATTTATTATTAAATGTTGTTAATTATTTAGATATTAATTATGAATATTGAGATGCAGTATACCCATATTTTCACTTAGTTATTAATTATCAATTATCGTTTATCTATTTATTATGAATTTATTTATTATTTAATATTTATTATTATTTGTTAATTATTAATAATTATTATTTAATTATCAGTTATAAATATCATTGTATAATACTTAAGTTTTATGATTAATTAATGATTATTAAATATTAATCTTAATTATTATATAATTACTAGTAGTTAGTCATTTAATAGTAATTATTTAAAATTAATTATTAAAAGTTAATTATTAAATGTTTAAATAGTATGTTTTTCGTAACTGGCTTTACCACTTGTAAAAGTACAGTTATTGCAAGTGGCGAAAACGGTTGCTAAAGATACTTATTCGCAACTGGCTTAGAAGCGCAGTTGTAAATAATATGTTTGTTGCAACTGTTATGGAAGCATAGTTGCTAAAAGTATGTTTTTGCAATAGGGAGAGAATCAAAGTTGCTAAAAATATGCTTTTCGCAACAGAAAGAAAGGCCTGTTGCTAAATCTCATCTATTGCAATTGCTATAATAGGTCTGTTGCTAAATATCATTTACTACAACAGTCATATGTCGCCTGTTGCAAATAGCTAGTTGCGATAGAGTATTTTTCTTGTAGTGATTCTAACTACTCTTCTTTACAAAAACATAATACTCTTTTCTAGGAGAATAATTCCTTTCTCCAAAACAATCTTGATAAGAATGGAGCATCCATGACTAAACCTATTAGCGTGATTAACGATGCTAGACAAAGGATCTCTTGTTTTCTCTAAACTTCCTTAGACGATATAATGGTAAACTCGTTCGAGGATGCATTCTTGCTCATTTACGCAAAAAACATAGAAAATGCCCAAACTTAAGCTTTCCTTCTCTTGATCCCCTTTAGTAGAAAGATTTACGTCAAAGATAACCCACATGAATGAGGGAAATGTTCTTCCCGAGAGGGCAGAGGTTGATGCAAAGTAACTTTTGTTTATAGACGACTTTCCCTTGGAGGAACCAAGCGCTGATATTAAAGAAGACATTATTGTGGCAACAAAAATCATCCGAGTTGACGGTAATGGCCTTGGCCTTAAAGACATTGCTGGAGACAAAGGTGACCTTAGTGATACTTTCTCGGTTCTCAAAGACTAAGGTGATTTACTACCTAATGGCCCTAAAACTCTTGATCATGATGTTGCTTTGACTGGAACCCCAAATGTTTCTAGCACACAGGAAGTGGAAAAGGGGTTGAACTTAAAGGATAGTGATACTATGGAAACTTTACAAGCTTCAGTTTCTATCTCTAAGGTATGGTAACATCTGTGATATGTCTTTTGCATTTATTTTCAATAACTTCCCTCTTTCTTTCCCGCATAGACAAAAAGGAAAAAGTGAGGTTTTAGACACGTTCATATCCAGAGAGCACGATCGGATGTAGCCTGCCTTGCTAGAGAGCTGAATAAGCAAGCAAGGGAATATAACATCTTATCCAATAGATACCATCATCTTGACAAAAGTGATGCAAGAATATTTCTTTTTGAAGAAAGGAAAGCAACTCTTAAGTTAAGAGCTACCCAATTGCGATGCGAGAGACTCTTGGAAGAGAATGTTAAGCTCATGACCCTATCTGGATGTTAATTGAAGATAAAGACATTCTAGTAGACTTTTTAAACATAATTTATAATAGATATGAAACAGAAGACTTTTTCTTTTTAGGTGATCTTAGTAGAGGGCTGCTTACGCGTCTCTACAGAAGGTGTCTAGATGACTGTGCCATTGACCTCCATCCAAGGGATTGCTGGAATCTTCCGCTCAGAGAGTTACCTTTAGACAAACTTAAGTTTAACAAGAGTAGATTTGTGTCTGAAATCTTTAAGAAATCCATTTTTATGAACAAGCGGACTATTTGTAATGTGTATATCCCTTCAGCTTATGATGTTACTGTAATGAAATTGCTCTTTCTTGATTTCTTGAGATTTTTCCTATATTCATCTTCTGTGACGGGTTTGCTTTCTAGGGACTTTATATGATGTTATCACTACAAGAAAAATACCCTATTGCAACTAACTACTTGCAACAGGCGGCAAATGACAGTTGCAGTAAGTGATATTTTGCAACAGACCTATTTTAGCAGTTGCAGTAGATGAGATTTAGCAACAGATCTGTTCTATCTGTTAAGCATACTTTTAGCAACTGCACTTTACTTCCTGTTGCAAAAACATACTTTTAGCAACTGTGTTTCTATAACAGTTGCAACAAACATATTATTTGCAACGGCGCTTTGAAGACAGTTGCAAATAAATATCTTTAGCAACTGTTTTCTCCAGTTGCAGTAATTGAATTTTCTACAACTGAAAAAGCCAGTTGCGAAAAACAATATATTAAAAATAAGTATAAGCTGTCATGAATAACGTTTAATAATTAATTTTAAATAGTTACTAGTAAGTGATTAACTACTAGTAATTATATTATAATTAAGATTAATATTTAATAATTGTTAATTAATAATAAAATTTAAGTATTATAAAGTGATATTTATAACTGATAATTAAATAATAATAATAATAAATAGTAATTAAATAATAATAATTAACATTTAAAAATAATAAAATAAATAAATAATTATTAAATAATAATACAAAACTAATGGATAATAATCCAAACTTAATTTGAAATATAAGTATGTTTAAATATTAAATAAATAATTAAATAATCAATAAATTCATAATAAATAAATAAACGATAATTAATTAATATTACTATTAAGGAGTAATTTATAATTAATGATAATTTCTTGTACGATTTAATTTATAATATGTGTTTGATAGAGGTATTTTTAAGAATTAATTAATAGTTTATAGTTATCATTAATAATTATAAAATAATAAACTATTTCTAATTATAAAATGATAATATTATTTTCAGTTATTAATAATTTTCAATTATATTAAATATATACTACTAATAATTAAATATTAAAATATAATTAAGAACTAGTTTCTATCTCTCATTATTTGTGTGCTTTGACCAAGCAGGAAATGCAATAAATTTGAAATTCAAATGCCTACCTTTAGATTACTTATTAATTAAAAAAATAAAATACAGTATTTTCAAAAATTCATTTTAAATGATAGTCTATTGTTTTTCAAAAAAATTCAAATGCCTATGTTTAATAACTAAAGCTTAATTTCTTTTTATTATATTTCTTTAGCAAATTTACTTTAATGACAATTGCAAATATCTTAATTTCAACCTGTCGCCTACACGTTTGGCTTCAAACCATTAAATTTGGCTCTAGTGTTTGAAATTTTGGCTTCGAAATCCAAAATCTACGCCAAAATATTCACCTGTATCGAGGGCTGCTATGCTATCCTCAAAACTTAACCACATACTTGGCAATCTCGCTAGAAAACAGAAAAAAAAATCGTTTCTGCTCTTTAAATGTTCGGCCGCTACATCCTCCCTTCAACCCTAATTTTCGCCACCATCTTCTCCTCAGATTTGTTCTAACCATTCGCTTTGTACATCGTACTCCACCAAGCATCCTTTTGAACCTTGCTATTGGGTCATCCGCTTCGCTGTGTGATTATGTGCTTCGGGCTTCTTGCGATTTGTCCAGATTTGGGGTTTGTGTGGTTACTGGTTATGGATCCAATTGCAGGTCGAGGGATAGGCGAGATTGAAGTTCAGTTTATGGCGGTGAGTTCGATTTGGGGTTTGTTTTGGTTGAAGCTCGTTGGAATGATAGCAGAGGTGATGCAGCGGCGAGGTCAGGTGTATTTGGTGATGGTGTGGGGCAGGTAATTTTGGTTGCATTGAAAAACTTCATCTCAATTCCAGCTTTAACCTGTTGCCACAATTTCTAGTCCAAGCTGATGTTTTGACAGACTTCTGCCTAGATTTGTCTACACGCTTGTATGTCTTCTTGTTTTGGGTAATGATTTTTCCTGATGTAATTCATTCTGTTGAGTAAAATTTCAACTACTATTTTAGAAGTGAGTAATTTTGTAATTTGGTGAATTCGTTGAATGATACCAAGTTAATTGAGATTTCGAGCTAAGCTAGGTTGATGATTAAACAGTGTTAGTTTAATTTTAAATATTGTTTTACATTTAATTATTGTCTAGTTAGTATTAAACCAATTTTGGTTTTTTATTTTAGCTTGATCAGAACTGAGTTTGTAGTTTAATTATTTAAACTTAAAGCTTAATGGATCATAAATTCGGTTTAGTTTGGAGTTCGGTTTAATTTCATCTTGTTAAATTCTAACATCTTTAAGTTTTTAGGTTTTTGTTGTAAATCTATGCTTTTATTGTAGATTTGATGTTAAGCTTTGTCCGCTGAAGGTTATCATTTGTGGCTTCTTATTTGTTGATAGTTATTGTCTTGTTTTTTTTTAATTCCCGACAAAATAGATAATACATCTTTATAAAATATACGTGTTAACGCTGCTGCTCATGCCCATCTTCAAAAAATGCAGGAACAAAAGAAACAAAGCATGCTACAGGGAACAACAAAAGCTACAGCAAAGAATGATGATGATCATGTTCCGCACCATCAAAAATCCCACTTCCTTTTAGCACAAATCTACATAGAACATGGATTCAAGAAGCAGCAGCAGCTACTGCTGTTATAAAAAAAAACAGTTTACAAGAAATAATCGGGAGTCTTGCGCGTAGTGTCAAGCTCAACCTGCCTTGGAGGTGGATTGAACTGAAGGAAATTCTGATCCATGTTTCCCCAATTTCAAGTATGGCTGCCATGTTACCGCATTGGTAGCAGTAGTTTGGAGCACTAAACACTGTAACCACATTCTTATTCTGGCACCAATTGAAACCTTCCATAACAAGCTGGTGGGCTCTGGCAACAAGAGTGAGACCATTGGTATGGTTAAATTGTTGGGCAATGTCTTGCCCAAAGATATATCCAGCTCCCCTAGGTGATATTCCTCATCCACAACAATCATCAGGATCAGACCATAACAAATCACACATTGGACCTTCGTGTGGGACCTCTTGTATGCGGTCAAGAGCACAGATATAATCCAAGGTGTCGAGCGATGGTGAGAGACCACCATGTAAACAAAAGACCTGGTTCTCAATCAAAGCTGTTAAGGGTAGGTAATCGAAAAGGTCAGTAAAATATTTCCACACATTAGCATTCCCATATTTTCTTAAACATTCATTGTCTTGTTTTATTTGTTGAAGGTATGTCCAAATTATTTTTTCTTTATTTTTTCCCTTTTTTTTTTGGGTGTGGTTTTTAATTGATTTTCATTGCAGGTACCAAAATTGCGAAGATCCTTAAAGACCCAGTAACAATGGTGAGTTAGTTTGAGTCCTTTGATGACTTTAAGGAATTTTATTACATGTTCGCCCAGTCAGTTTTTGCATGCTTAAATTTCAGTGGCAATGGTAGCAGCTTGTAGTCTGTTGCTTGCTTGTAGACTAATAGTGCAATGGCAGAAGCTGGTTAATCCGGTTGTGTCCGATTTTGTCCGTTCGAGTCCGATTGGGTTTCACGGACCGTGTTCAGACATTTTTATGTTGTCCGTGTATTATCGAGTTGGACGTTTGTCCGTCTGATTTTTAATTTAGTCCGAGTTCGGACAGTGTAATGTCCGGTCCGTCCGTTTTGCAACCCTACAACCAAGCCAACTCTTTTGGTTATTGTATGACTAAATAATCTAAAGATATAGACAAATCCAAAACAAATGGACTAAATCAAGATAGTGTTCCACCCCCATTCTAGCGGCACGGAGTCAGGGCCAATGTTCTTATTTCAATTTATTTTTCATTCCTAAGGATCTTGGTATCAATTTGATGTATGTGAATATAAAATTCCATATTGCAAAATTTTGCACTAGGACAGACAGTTGTATATATGGATATATGTATGTTTGTATGAATGTGTTCATATTACTTGTCTTTCAGTCATTCATTTTTTTAACCATAATCTTTACTTATCTTTCACTCATTGGTCATTGATCTTTGCTTATATGCGTAACTACTATTTAATTTTAAATTTTTTCCCCTTTTGGGTATTATAGATGAAGAAGAAGAGGCTGAAAAGAAGAGGAGAGGCTGCTGTGAAATGGAAAATAGAAGAACTGAAAAGACTAATGTTACAAGCAATGTTAACCAGTACACAATGGTTAAACTACGTCTAATATATGATCTCCATTAGTGTGAATTAGGACCTGTAGAAATGTTTGGTGAACAATCTGTGTACTGTTAAAACTTTGTTAAAATAAAAATTTTATTTGTTTATTTCATTATGTGACATACACTATTACTAAAATAAATACATTTAATATGTAGTTTTTGTAAGCTATACTTTTTTTTAAGAATTTATAAATCTATTGCAACTGGCAAATACTGTTGCAAAAGGATCTGTTGCAACAGCAAATGCCCGTTGCAAAAAAGTATACCGCAACATCTTATTGCAACAGGCGAAAACTGTTGCAGACCTTTAACAACTTCGGCTATGCCAACGGGCGCTGGCCTAATGCAATAGGCCTTCTGCAACAGATTTTGCCTGTTGCGAAAAGTGTTTTTTGTTGTAGTGGAGGGTTTTGATCATGGAAACTCTTGAGTCTTGATATCAGCATTACATTGCCTCCTATTCCCTGGATGTAGTCATTGAGCAAAATGAAGTTTGTATACGACTCCTTGTTTATAATATTGAGTAAGGCTTTCTCCTTTGTCATGAGTATCCTCTGTTTAAAATTTCTTCTTTTGGCATTTCTTGTAATAAACATAA
This sequence comes from Allium sativum, assembly GCA_030737875.1. Taxonomy (NCBI): domain Eukaryota; kingdom Viridiplantae; phylum Streptophyta; class Magnoliopsida; order Asparagales; family Amaryllidaceae; genus Allium; species Allium sativum. The sequence goes on from CM060923.1 coordinate 447,103,750, forward strand.
TGACTAACATCTCTTGTGCTAATTACTTGTGTAATGTTTAATTTTATGCTTATACTAGGATAATCTTTTCTTTGGTCATTTAGGGAATTCGCAACAATAATAACGTGATGATGTAACCTCTGCACCTAGTTTTTTATGAAATGGCTTTGCAAATAAGCTTGCAGAGCGACTTCTTAAGTTGTGTGGATGTTACCAGATACATATCCTTTGTTGATATTTCGAATACTCCCTTTGGAGTTTCTTTCGCAATATCTTGCACAAGACTTATCATATAATATCTTATGTTATCCCCTTATCTAGGGCTGGGTATTGTATAATAACTTTCTCAAACCATTATAGCACATAGCCTAAATTGCGATTAGGTAATAGATTAATTTGTGAAGAAATGATACGATCATTCACATCGTGTACTCTGCTAAAGTAATTAAATAACAATTTTCATATGGTAGATGTTTAGAGAACCTCCCTGCGCGAGGTATTACGAAATCATAACCTTTGTTATAAGGTTTAAAAGGAAAAGCTCGAGGTATCTGCTTGAGTACCTGTTGAGAAACCATCCTTTCGGGAGTAAGGTAATAGGTTTGAGCCCTTTACTTAGGCATACGAACGGGAGTCTAGAAACCCTTCTCTCCTTAATTAAAGCAAAGATAGGAAAATTATCATCTAAGTCTTTAGATGTTTGGAAGCAGAAGCTTATCACTATAACTTGAGTTTGTGCTTTTGAGTATCCCTTTATTAGAAGTCCTATCGCATTGCTTTTGTAATAGAATAAATTGATTACTTGCACCACATATTTTATCATAATAATGAGTAATGACTTTGTGCATATGGGTTAAGAAAATCTCCCTGAGCAAGATGAAAGATCATGATCTCCATTTGAAGGTTTTTGGATAGTAGAATGATGATATCAACCCAAGAATTGTTTTGTGAATCTTTTTCCAAGAGTAAGAGTTAGAGCCTTAGGACCCAGATTAGGGTATTAATTAGATTGGGAGTCCAGAACCATGTTTCTTCTAGAAATGTATACCGAATCTTCAAAACCCCCTATTCGGGCATTTAATAAATAGAAAATAAACAACCCACATCTAGCAATGCTAGACAGGAGCTCTAAAACCCATATTTTGGTGTTAATTATAAAGGGCCAGAAATCAACTTCTGGTAATAGTAGAGGTCCCGAACCATAACCCAGATTCAGGTATTTGAAGGAAGACTAGATATCTGCATCTGACAATAATAGAAGTCCCGAACCATAACCCAAATTCAGGTATTTGATAAAAGACTAGATATCTGCATCTGGCAATGATAGAAGTCCCTAACCATAACCTAGATTTAGGTATTTGATAGAAGACCACATATCCGCATTTGGTAATTTAAGTTTTATCACCCCCTTTGGGTTTGGTTTGCAAAGCAGAGGATGTACGAGCTTTGTTTGCCAATCTCTGGAGTTGTGATTGTCAAAGCAGAAGTCGTATATGCTTTGTTAGCCACTCTCTAGGCATGTGTGTCAGGTGCATTTAGCTAGCTTATTCTCAAGCAGGGCCCAAGGACTTACCCGAACTCCCTCCAGGAGGTGCTTTTCCCAGGCCATTGTAGGAGGTGATAAGGGCTTAGATGCTTTAACCTGGTCATCGTAGGCACGGTTAAAGGCATACTCTTTTGATGCTCTACCCTCTCCATCGTAGGCAGTGATAGAGGCTTACACTCCACCCCCTCCAAGGGGTGCCTTAATTTGGTCATCGTAGGCGCGGATAAGGGTTTCCGATGCTTTAACCTGGCTCTATCTGATTTGAATGCGAATAAAGGCTGACACTCACCCCCTCCAAGGGGTGCCTTACCGAGGCCATCGTAGGCGGGAGTAAGGGTTTTATCTACTCCATCATGGGTGCAAAGGCTTACACTTTGATGCTTTAACCTGGCCCGTCTGACTTGGGCGCGGATAACGGCTTACGCACCACCCCGCTCTGAGGGATGCCTTTCCCTATCCAACTTGGTAGTGACAAGGGTTTTCTCCATCGTAGATAGCTTCATCCGTTTTGGGTGGTTCCAAAAATTTAGGGAGATCGTACCCCAACCATATAGACACTCTTTCTTTAAAAAATCTTTTGCCATAGTTAAATAATTCTTCTTTACATTTCTTTACAGTTGGCCTTGATTGAAAAACTTTATGAGCATCCCTTCAAGGACTCGACAATGATTGGTTTCGTGTCCATTCATCATATGATAGTAGCAATAAGGTTCTCCCAACTTGACTTCGTTTTTAGGTTTCTTCTTTAGTGATAACCAAAAGTTGAGGTCATGCCTGGTTAGAAAGTATACATTCTCAATTGATGTAGTAAGCCTGCAATCTTCTGGTAATCTTGATTTGAAGACCCTTTTTCAGCGTTAGAGCTTAGCACTTTTATTACTTGATTTTACTGATTTTTCTTTATCTTCAAGCTTTATTTTTGTTGTTTTGAGAGATTGAGGTGAAACCTTCTTAGTACATTCTTACATAAAGTGATTGAACTTCTCTGATAATCTTTGCGCAAATATAGTTCCCTTAGCCTGTAAAAGAATGGTTGCTTTCAAGTGAGTGAATAGGTTGTATTCCTTTGATGTAGAATTTCTTATAGCAATGATCTATGTTGGTCCTATGTGAAAAGGGCTAATGCTCCAGTGGTTGGGGTTATATGGTTCTACTTCCTTATCCTTGTTTTTGATTTGTAGGGCTCCCAATACAAGCCTTTTCTTTTCCATTATTCTTGGATCACTGATGCTTGTTGTAGTCATTTGGGATCCAAAAGCTACTTGTATTTACCCTTTACTCATGTACTTGCTTCTTCAAAGTTTAGTCCAATTTGGAATAGAACAACCAGGGATGTGGTGAGGTTATCCAAAGGTACGGAGGTTCATGCCCTCCTTCTAGCACCAAAATGTTAATGAAATTTTTCGACAACATCGGAATTAGGTCTAAGGATGTGGACCTAAGGGAAACAAATGGATTACTTAGTTCCTACGAGCCTGAGTTAGTTCACCGTTTCCTAGATATCAAGGTCTTAAGCCCAAAGATTAGTTACTCTTTCTTCAAGAGGAGAGTATCACGCTAACGAGACTTAAGAACTAACATTAACCATGGGATAAGGGCTCCGTAAGCGCAATGCAAGTTAGAAAGTTAAACGGCTTGTAGAAGGGTGTTTTGAGTATTTCGACTTATATAGGAAGCACTGTCGTGGGTTGGAAACAGGAAAACTAAAAACATAAGTTGCAAGGAAATACATGAAATGAATCTTAAGTATCGATTCCCTTTTTATTGATTATTGATTTGAGTAATAAATGATTACAAGAAAAGTCCTCAAATTGAGATACAAATTAGGGTTTTCTCTCTAAGAAATAAATACAAAATTTGAGAAAGACAAAAAGTACTCTTAAATGAGACCCATGAGGTCTTATTTATAGACAAATTGGGACACCTTTTGGTAACGATCAGTAGTAGCCTGCTTTTGGATTTGACAATGACATTTAATGTCGGTCTCGGCCTACGTCAGAGCTTTCGGTGTCTGCTCTCGTGTTTTGGTCTTCTTTTCCCTTCTGACTGTTGTTGTCGGCTCCACCTTGCTTGGGAAATTGATACCGCCTCCTCACTGTGTATCGATACCAAGCAAATTTGTATTGATAACTTCTTTTAGCTGCGTTCGGTTCGATGATAAGCCCTAGTTCCGACAACCGATTCTGAACGTTGCCTTGTTTTAGTGACTTCTGATTTTGGTATGACACTAAACATAAGTGTGGATGGTTTTTCCTCCCCTGAGCTTTGGCTTGTTTAAGTAATCTCTGGATCTAGTATCGAAATTGTGACATCGTTGCTTTGGAAACCTTTATGATGACTTCGAAGCTGCTTCTTGGTGTCGGTTTCGATGCCAAGTAAATTGGTATTGATAGCCCTTTGCTCCATCCTTCTTGATTTCGTGGTTCCCTGTCACGGTCTTGTGTTCTTGTATCAGATCATATACCTTCGGTCAACTCCCATTGTTTGCTTCCTGTGTCGAATTGTGTGTTCTCGGAGTTGATACCAGGTCAATTGCTTCTGGTGTCTGGGCTGCTTTTCCGCTATCTTCCTTCATATCGGTATAAGCTTCCCCTATTTATTTTGGTACCAGTAGCACGTAATCTGAATTACTTTCCTTCTTGCTTTTGGTATCGATTGCCTTGATGCTTTGGGGTCAATAACGCGCTTCCGAGGCCTTCCTATGGTATTAATTGTTCTTCGATACCCCCTTCACCTTTAATTGGTTTCGGTGTCGAAATTCGGTATTAACAATCATATTTAAAATCTTTTGGATATTTGTGCACAAACTCTTTCCCTAATCACCAATCTGCCTTTGCTGAAGTCTTTCTGCTTCTCCCCATGCTCGTTTAATACCAAGAGCCTGTACGTTTAAAAGAAAATCATTTACATAAACAATAATGCATTTAATTGGAAATAATACTAATCACATCAACTTTCCACGTTCCTCTCAAGTGGTGCTCTGGGAACGTAAGGTGATAAAGCCGAATCAACTGAGGGACGAAGGACATAGCATCGATTAATGTTCGAGTGCCACCTCATGTAGTGCGCCGTAGAAATAATAGGCTCCCTCTGAATCTCAATAGTGTTATGACGGTTATTCCAGAATGCAACAAATGTCAAATACTTCTGTTCATTGTAGGCGTGTAAGTAAGGAGGCACATCATCTGATATATGTTGCATCAGACCAAAGCGTCTCATAACTCTATCTGGAAGGTGCCACGCGGTGCGTGTATAACATATCATAGGTACCATCGCAGTCCAGAGGTACCTAGCGGCTATGCACATGGGTGGAAGTATGGCAAACACATCTAGTCTACATGGTGTCCATTTAACCTTATCATCCTCAAGCATGTTGTAACAGCCCGCACCTCCGTTCACGCAAGATATTGTCCCCAACTTAGCCACCGTATAAGTGTGGGGTTTTGTTCCTCAAAAGGCCTCGGCGTTAGTAACAGATTGGCTCTACTATATAAGTACCCACTTCATATAGGCTTCCACAATGTGGGACTTAGGGGTGTTACATTCTCCCCTCCTATAGAGCCCAACGTCCCCGTTGGCTCAGAAACACCTCACCCAGGCGTTGTGGTCCACACAGGAGCCACAATTCCGGTTGGGTATTGGCTCTGATACCACTGTAACAGCCCGCACCTCCGTTCACGCAAGATATTGTCCCCAACTTAGCCACCGTATAAGTGTGGGGTTTTGTTCCTCAAAAGGCCTCGGCGTTAGTAACAGATGGGCTCTACTATATAAGTACCCACTTCATATAGGCTTCCACAATGTGGGACTTAGGGGTGTTTCACATGTCCAACTCAGTACAGTAGAACTTCACACTCCGTCTTGAAGTTTCTCGTACTTTTCCATTCTACCCACCTATTACATGATTTTAAAGCATGTATATTATGAAATGATTTTTTTGTGTTTAACTAAATAAACGATCGATAATTATACCTAACCCCGGGTTTTACCGATGGATCGATATAATTAGTTCTCACCAACAGTCTTCCGATGGGAAGATAAATCCTAGACCAAAGCTGTGTTTCATAAAAATATATTTAAAAAAGAGAATGATGCATGATATTGTATAACAATAAACAATAGAAATACGGTTCTAACCTGAACAGTGTCATACAACCTTTAGTAGTGTAAAACTCTAACGTAGCGAGCTTAGACAACTCCTGATACCTATACGCCAACACTGCACTACCTCATGAATATGTACCACACTTCCTTAAATCAGCTAAATATGGTAGTCATTTCAAATCTATACGACTCTTGGTATGGTCGCACATTTGTCTGCAAAAAATAATGTGCAGTATAATGCAATGAGCCCGCTGCTGAATATGAATTACTATGGCATCTGATGGAGTATCTTCGGTCAACTGGAAATGAAACCACATGACCTCAACAAACTCAAGACATCTTACTTGTTCGGCTGATGGGTCTAGACCAAGTAGGTCGCGACATAACTCCAAATAATCAACTTCTCCTCTTCTGTATGCAACAACATTGCCTTCAATAGGCAATCCTAGACATACAACTACATCTGCCAAAGGGATGGTCATCTCATCGACAGGTAAGTGAAAAGTAGATGTCTATGGCCTCCACTTGTCTGATAGAGCAGTTAAAAAGGTAACGATCGAGATGGTTGTATCCTAATCTCATAATATACAGAAATCCCGCCCTCTCAATCTCAGCCGGAACACCAGGATATGCAGAAGTTATTTTCTTAAGTGACATAGGGTGATCAATGACGAAATATGCCTCGTCACTTTGAATAGTAGACTAATAAAAATAATCATTGTGGTTTGATGTCCGATACTGAACAGAATATAATGCCACATTTAATTTAAAAAAAGACACCTGCATATAATTGTGGTTTGATGTCTGATGCCGCTGTTGAAAAAATAATACACTCGCATCAACCGGTCTAGGCTCCATCTCAAAATACTCTGCAAATTGCAGAATTAACTATTATAGACGTTTACATAAACATTGAACATTTTCTACAACAACATATCCAAATCAATACAATGATTTTTACGATTTGCACACATCTATATGATAAAGTACTACTATGGGTCATCAATCTCATATTCCAACGATCCTAACTCCGAACAAACAAGCTTAATATCCAACTCATATGTACACAAATTCATTCGTAATCAGTCGCATTATCAAGCTATATAAATCCTAATACATGACCCAATAAACCTACCATCGAATATCCAAAATGCTATAACAAAAAATGTGAACAATGTACACATCTACGTTTGTAGTTATAACATACAAACTTCTTACTAATATCATACAGTCAATTCCATAATCTGTATTACTCAAAACTAGATGACCTAATTCCAAAATTGCAAGTAATTAGTGTTTATATTTGTTTCTATTTCGTATTGTACGTCGGATGAGCTTGCCATTGTATGATTTTTGGAGCAATTAGATGGAAAAATGAAGTTCGTTTTTTTTTCTTTTCGTGTTGGCTGCTAAGAAGAAAAATTGGGGAAGAATGAAGAGAAGGAGCATGTTTTGGGTTTAATGTAGCAAGGTCTTTGTGAAAGTGATTTTTAAAAGTTTGCCTATGGGCGAAGTTTGAAAATTCGCCAACGTATAAGTCAAAACAGATGTATATCTGTAAATAAATCTAAAACTGATGTAAACCTGTTATACTTTTCAAAAACATGGTTACTTATGCAAATAATCCTATTTGTAAAACATAGTCTTGACAGGCTATTTGCTGCAGTTTTCTGAAAAATAAGTAAACATGGCTTTGCAAAAATACTTGCGGTAGTTTTCTGCAAGGCAGTTGTAATAGTTCTGTAACAGTTTGTTATGCATTTGCTAAAGAGTCATAAAACACGTCAACATGGGAAGTGAATATGCGACACGTCTACGTTTCGAATTCAAATCCTCTGTATCCAAAATCTCCTGTCTCTGTATCCAACCAATCAAAACCTCTGGATTTTCACTTTTTTGCAATTAAGTGTTTTTTTTCTTCCTGATTTAATTGCGAAAAGATAAAAATAAGGATCCTTCCTGATTGCAATGCACAAAGGATAGGATTTTTGGTACCGGGATTTGCACTCACTCCGATGATCTTTTCAACTAATTAATACTTAGTTCTTTTAAGTTTAAGTCCATCAGCACCAACAAAATTTTTGCATGTTGTATCGTGCTGCCAATTACATGCATTCTTAACATCATATTAATTATAAAGTAAGCTGGTTTATATATACAAGTCTGAATCAGCAGAATTTGCTTTCTGGTAGACTTTTTTCCACGTATATATAATTGGTTCTCAATCAATCCTATAAGCTTTTATATTCAGTTTAAATCTTCTTTTAATTAATTAAGTTCCATCAATCCGTGTATCTTGTGATTCATTCCACTTTAAGTTTTCCATAACATCCACATATTTATCATCATTTTTTTTAAATGAAAGTTGGCCATGCAATATATTCTCGTCGTAGTACCCTTCTGTTAAATAAATGTCTCATATTGCATGCATGGCCTCAAATTGTACCACCAATGACAAATCATTTTACTGCCCTCTTGAAACGCAGGTACTGAATCTTCATGTAATAATTCACAGCCAAAGATGCGCTATAGAATCAGAACGTTTATTCTACCATTTAGAAGAAATTTTCTATGGTCATATATAGGAAATTAAGGTGACTATATATAAGTTAGTTTTAATATTAGAGCTAGGAAATTCCACAGACTAATCCATCCTTCATAATCATTTGTATGAGACCTAAATAATACATCGACATAATTGCTAATAAAGATTGTATTGTTTCGTACAATATACACTTCTTTGAGTATAATTTCTTACATATACTATGGCCGTAACGGTTAAAACCAAAAAGGTATAACTTATATTTTATCATCTGAAGATATCATTCACTGTTGATCAAAGATAAGCAACTTTGCACCAGAAAATTTGTATTTTAACTTTCGGTAAAATAATCACGATAAATCAAGGTGGTCCAAGCCTTTTCTCTTTCAATTCTTGATCACAAGATCAGAGAAGTGTGTTCTAGTCCACAAAGTATAATCCAGATTCATCGTGACCTCAGGTTTATGAATATGTATATATACGCCGGCACAATGTAACCAATTCAATCACATTGTTCACTAAAGTTTTAAAGCGTGAAAGAAAGAAAAAA